>CAWUFW010000020.1:3665000-5077500 GCA_963921515.1 Calotriton arnoldi
CTGAGACTTTCTAATCGCAGAATCTACTGATTCGCTGCTATATCCCCTAGCCAAAAATCTAGCACGGCTCTCCATCTGCCTCATCCTTGTATCCTCTGAATCACTGCAAATTCGGAGCATTTCCCCGTAGGGGATGCTCCTGATGAGATGTGGGGTATGTGCACTCGACGCGTGTAAAAGTGTGTTTCCTGCAGTTGGTTTGGTAAAAAGGGTGGTAGTTAAAACATAATTTCTAATTAAAACCTGCACATCCAAAAAGGTCACTGTATGTTTACTGATGCTCGAGGAAAATTTGAGGTTAAAGTTGTTTTCATTGATTTCATTGATAAATTTCAACGCACCTTCTTCCCTCCCCTTCCACACAATAAATATATCATCTATAAAACGCATCCAAGATACAATATTGGTAGTATATACATGTTCATATTTGCGCATGAGGACCAGTTCCTCCCACCAGCCCATGAACAAACAGGCGTAACTGGGGGAGAAACTGGCCCCCATAGCTACACCTTGGATTTGTTGATAAAACTGCCCGTTAAAAAGAAAAAAATTATTTTCCAGATTAAAAAGCAGCATATCCAAGAGCATACGAGTATGTTGTGCATATATTATGGATCTAGTATTAAGAAAGAACTCCACTGCTCTCAAGCCATCTTGGTTCCTGATACAGGTATACAAAGAGCAGACATCCATTGTGATTAACAAAAAATCAGATTCCCACACAATTGCATTAATTTTTGTTAAAAAATCACTGGTGTCCTGGATGTATGATTTCAACTGCTTCATGTGCACCTGTAAAAAATAATCAATGTATCTTGAGAGATTCTCCAATGGCCCATCACACGCCGCTATAATTGGCCTGCCCGGTGGTTTCGCCATGTCCTTGTGTATTTTGGGTATGAAGTAAATATGGGGTACCATTGGATATTCCTTTTTAACAAATTTATACTCATCCCAACTTAAAAGGCCCAAACTCTTCCAGGCAAGCAAGTTCTTAAAAGAGAATCCTGAGTGTTTTTGTATTTTATTGGAGTACTTTTTTGTAACACTGGACATCGTTCAACTGGCTGTATGCTTCTTCTAAATAGTCTTTCATGGGCCAAAGGACTATATTTCCACCTTTATCTGATGTCCGAATAACTACATCTTCCTTTCTTAATCTTAAAATCAACTGATTATATCTGGTCTCTTTGCTGGTATATACTCTTTTAGATCTATTCGTTGCATGTGTTAGTTTTTTGATTTGATTAACCACATGATCACTAAAGGCATCTAAACCATCTCGTACCAATATGGGGACAAATTTTGATTTAATTTTAAATGGTGTTTGAGGCCTGGCTTGAGTGCCTGCAAGGGGGATGGTCTGACTACTGGATGATCCCCCATTTTCCAACTGGCACATGTCCCGGTATAGATCTACATCCGAGACTTGTAGGCCCAACATATCTGTTTCCAATCTTGTTGCAGAGACTGTCGTAGCGGCCTCAGCAGTGGGCCTTAATAGATGAAATTTTTTAAGTTTTAATTTCCGCGTAAACTGATACACATCTGCTCTAGTTCTGGTGTATTGGAAATCTGTTCTAGGGCAAAAAGACAGTCCCAGGGATAAAATTTGAGCCTCTGATTCTGATAGGTTGATATTGGCAAGATTTATTATTGTATTTGCCTCTTGTTTGCCTTGTTTCCCATCAGTTCTTTGTACACTTCTTACATTATTATTTAGTTCCGTTTGGCCCGTCCTCGGCCCCTCTTCTTTGATTCTCCGTATCCTGCGGGCCTGGCGTCTCCCCCGTCTCCTCTGGGATTTGGTTTTATTGCCATGTCTTGTTTGCGTGGTCTTAATGTCTCTCTCCTGCCCTGTTTTAAAATTCCCAATTCTTCCCCCAATGTCAACCTTATTCCATGCTCTTCATTTTTTCTGTTTGTCCCTTCAATCTCTGATTCACTTTCTGGAACAGAGCTTGTCTCCGACATTGAGGATACTTCACCATGTTGATTTTTTGTTCCTTTGTCTCCCTGCAATCTTTTATTGGCCGTCGCTGCCCTTAGTGAATCATACCGGCGTGCAAATGTGAAGATCTGTCCATTAGCATAATCTTCCCGGTCTCTCTTGAATTTATATGTTTTACGGGCCTTTATTTTATCCTCCTCTTTTGCCAGTCTACTCATCATTTCTTCCCTCATTTTCAGTGCTTGCCGTGAGTCACCTTCCTGTTGTTTAATCTTCTCTTCGAGGGCTTCAATCTTGCTTTGTAAATCTGCCCTATCTATTTCGGCGTATTTAACGAGTATTTGTACTAACCTCCTTGACGATTCGAGGTTGCATTCACCCCACTCAGCCATCATTAGGGGGTTCGGCGTCTCATAACTGGGGGCTATCATAATACGTAGCCCCCTAGGGATTCTCCCTACATCCAGATACCTTTTTAATGAGCACGCCTCCCACCATTTAGATTGCTCTTGCCGTTTGTATTTTTCCAGCAATTTAAAATTTTCTTTAAGCCCATTGATGCTGATACTCGGGGTTTCTAATCCCTCTTTGTTTGTTGCACTCTGATCCCCCAAGGAATCCGTGAACATTTCTACTGCTGCAAGCTCGCGATTTCTGAGCGCGTCGGCAGACATTGTGACTTGGTTTAAATGCTTAAGATTTATTCCCTCCAATCCTTTAACGATACGATATCACAGTCCAGATTAAGGGAAGTATGCACACCTCCCACCCCTGCAGCGCTTTTGTTCGCCAGATGCTTGAAATTGTTGTATGCACTCACTGTGTTGGGCAGTTTCTTCGTCGCGTCCCTGCTCAGCCGAGCGGTGTTTCCGCCGTTTCACTGCCTCCTTATGTGCTCCGCATCTTGGACTCCAAGTATACTGCTGCTGCTGGGGAGCTCCGTCCGTTTGATGAAAACCTCTTTAGAATGCCCCCGGGGTCCCCGCTAAAGCAGAGCCACGAGCCCGTGACTGGATGCCCTAGTACGGGAAACCTTGACGGGGCAAAACAGACTGCTTGCTACGAAGCCCTCTTGTTGGGAAGGGGTCTGCTGACCGGCAACAGTCCAATGCCGGTAAATATTCCTCTCCTCGCCACAATCCTCCGGAAAAACGAGTGCAGACCTCAGTCAGTGCCAATATTCTTTTTTATTTTTACCAGTCCTCTGCCATTACGCGTTTCTGCCGTACAAGCGGCCTTGATCACATGACAACGCTCAACAGCTTTACCCCCATATTTAAAGTGCCCGTGCTTAATTAAAACCATGGAAATAGAAAACATATTAAAGAATTTTTTACAGAGTTTTTTTACATACTTTACATACCATGATAACTCATGTTCCATTACATAATATAGTTTGTTATTCATTTAGTTGTTATTCATAATTAATATTCAACCTCTTATATGATTGCCCACATTATAGTGAAACAATGTTACAAAATAATTTTTTGATATATATATATATGTTTTGATTCAGGCTAAATATCTACTTAAATGTCTCCTGACACATGTTTACGATTTCCATTAAAGTTATAGCATATATAGGAATAAAGACATCATCCACATATAAAAAATACATATCTTAATATAAAAGTGAAAACAAACCTATCACCTACCACTATGTGCTGTAAAAATGTATGTATAAAGGACACATTTCTTTAAAGAAACACCTATTTCCTATTTTGTGTCCTTAAGTTTAAATACTTTGCCATTTCACGGATTACTCTGCACCATGCAATATCTGCTATTCATGTCTTTTTTAATACATATATTTATTCTTATTATATATATAAATATACCACAGATAAATCTGTAAATTCAATATTGTTCTATTGTGCCAATGGATTAGTTGTGCAATACTTTCTTTTCTTGATTTATACATATATACACACATATATACATATATATATATACACATATATACACACATATATATATATACACATATATACATATATATATATATATACACATATATACATATATACACATATATATATATATACACATATACACATATATATACACATATATACATACACATATATACATATATACATATACATATACATATATACATACACATATATACATATATACATACACATATATACATATATACATACACATATATACATATATACATACACATATATACATATATACATACACATATATACATATATACATACACATATATACATATATATATACACATATATACATACACATATATACATATACATATACACATATATACATACACATATATACATATACATATACACATATATACATACACATATATACATATATACATATATATATACACATATATATATACATATATATATATATATACACATATATATACACATATATACATATATATATATACACACATATATACATACACATACACATACATACACATATATACATACATATATACACACATATATACATACATACACACATATATACATACATACACACACACACATACATACATATACACGTAGATACACATGTATATACATACATGTATACATATATATAGACACACACACACACACACACATATATATATATATATATATGTATATATATATATATATATACACACATACAAGCAGACACCTCAGGCAGTTTGATTTCTTTATTGTTCTTCCGCCATTACGTGTTTCGGTTGACTGGTGAGGCCTTGGTCACATGACATTCACGCATATTGACAACACTTTGCCTACTCAAAATCATAGATATGGAGACAAGACTTGAATCCCAATTCATTGTGGAGGTGCATATGTTGAAATGCAACATAAACAACCTAGAATTGCCACAGAATTATTTATAATTTTTGTAAAAACTAAAGGTATTGGTTACCACCAGACCTAAAAATGCAGCTCAAATGGATATGGGGTAGTCCGTTTATAGTACTACATTTAAAAGGTATGCAGAACTAAAGACCTAAAGCTCTTTCGTCTCATGAGAACATCCAGCAAGCACACCTACTTCATACATGCAAAGTATTATTTTAAAATACACTAGAATTGCTTCATGTAGTAAAAGCAAAATTCCTCAAGGGAGAATTTAAAAAGAGACCTCTACAAAGCCATATAAAAACACATGATACCTGTCAAACAGCGTAAATTAGATTAGAGCAATAATTTGATTGAATGAGACTGGAGCACGTCAAGAAAAGTGTAGCACTCACAAACGCATTACTAAACATGGGTCTGGTAATTTTTATGAGACAGAAAGTCCCAAGGTTATGCAAGATGTGAAAAACACAGGTGATTGTTTCTTCCTTGATCACAATACTCTCTTTAGCACCCGCCTACAGACGTGAAATACCAGTGCCTGGGTTGAGGCTAATAATCTGTAGAAAAACATCACACACAAAAGACGCATGATAAATTACTTTGTATGGAAGAAAGTCTTCGTAGGGCAATGAACAGTGCCATACTGTTCATGTTCTACTTTTTCTGGCCTAGATGGGGTTATTCCTCTCTGTGTACTGGACTACCAGCGAGCCCACTGAAAATGCTCTTTATTTTTAATATTTTACCATCAGTCCACAAGGGGATGCTGGCCACGGAGAAATTGTTAGGAGAGGGTAGCTATTGCCCTCTCAGAGGAGGCTATGGAGAAAGTAATGATTGCTTCATAGTAAGCACAGACAGATGAATCTATAATTCAGGATACATGCCATTCTACGTGGACATCTGGTGGGGAGGAGACCTATTGACTTATTCGGGTACAATCTGTTCAATCGCTTACAACGGGGGCCTTCCTTAACTGGCCCCTCCATCCATTACCCCAAGTGTTTTTGGGCGTTATAACATGAGGTTAAATGTCTTGGATATATATATACTCTTTGAACGGTGTTCCCTGCAAGAACACAATGACTTGTGCCTTTGCACTTGTGGAAGCCATGTCTTTAAGGTAGTTTCTCCCTTGGAGCCCAGCAGCCAGTCAGGAGGAAAGAGCAAATGTACATCTATACAACAATTACTGCCTCATCTCAGTGAAGGATAGTTAGATTCCACGGTCTTAAAAAGGACGTGGGAAAATTGTCCTTTTAAAATATCATTAAAAACTCTAAAACTCCAGGTATTTATGTTATTGACAGTCAAACTCTGGTCATCTGGAATACATATTTACTAAAACCACAAAATAAGGTACACTATTCTCACCACGTAGCAGGTAAAACATCAAAATCAATTTTCTCCCATACAGACCTGAAGGTAATTCTCTACAGATCTTGCCTAGATTTACTTTACACACCTTTGTAACTAAAAAATCACTCAGAGAAATCGTTTACTAGCCTTTCCGCATCCAGGCCACCAAAATCATTACTTATTCTTTACTTTGTTTTCACTATTCCCAAATTCCCAACAAGTGCTTAACTCAATAACCTTCTTACACTGCAAGGAGGATAAGGGCGAGTTAATCTGAATAATAATTAATTTCACTTTGCACTTTCGGTACTTCCAGCCTGAGATTCCAAGAAGATTTAAACTCTCCTTTCAAAAGTATTTTGTATTGCCACCGGTCAATTGAACATCACTCTTCATACAGTACATGATATTTTCTAACTTCTTTCTTTGCCACCGAAGAAATCAAATCTTTAGGGACTATGCATACCTTCTATACATTTCACAGCTCTTCAATGTCACCATGGTCTTCACATGGTGCCTCGTCTACTTTCACTAATCTGTACAGGCACCCTGAAGAACAAGTTGCTTACCTTCGGTAACAATGTATCTGTAAGAGACATGTAGTTATAGATTCCTTACCTTAGAAATTACCCCCAGGCGTCAGACTGGATCCGGAGAATTATTTTCGTAGCAGTAGCCCTGCGCGTCGGTAGGGGGCGTCGGTCGACTCTGCGTCAGTTGTCGGCGTCGTGGTCGCTGGGATGATGTTGCGGTGTCTGCTTAGACGCCGCCACTGCATGCTGACGTCAGTTGCGACACGACTTTCCACGACAGAAGCGCAGAGCCATGCAGGACACTGACTACTGGTGCACATGTAAGGGAGTCCCTATCCCTAGAAGTCAGTTCGCAGAACGGGGAGGATGGGTGGGACGGTACGGAATCTATAACTACATATGTCTCTTACAGATACATCGTTACCAAAGTAAGTAACTTGTTCATCTGAAAGAGACCGTAGTTATAGATTCCTTACCTTAGAATAGATACCCCAGCAATGCCAACCCCGGTGGTGAGTCTGCAAACTAAGTTCACACCAGGAAGTCCTGGAGAACAGAACAGCCAAAAAAGCAGTCTCTCTGGACTTGGCTGTCCAGGCAGTAATGTTTCGTTAACGTGTGCAGGGATGCCCCGGGAACCCCCCCCATCCTACACTGGGTTAACGGGCCACGAGAGCGTAATACCCCCCTCCCCCTTTTTCCTCCACCATCACATGTATACACCGCCAAGCCGTAAAGAGGCAACGCCGCCATCCACACAATAGTTATCCACCACACAGCGACCGTTAGCTCCCCAATGCCCGACACCCCAGTTCTACCCCCCTTAGTTGACAGTTTGTGGTATTACATCGGTAGCTTTGACTCCGATATCTGTTAAAATGGGAACACATTCAGATAAGCGTAGACAAGATAACTCTGGGGCAGAACAAAAGAGTGTGGAATATTGCTGCATACACAGCGGAACCACGACCAACTAGAATATAGTAAACTACCTCGGAAAGGCACAAATCACTAGAAGGGTCCCTTCCAGAAGCTTTCCCAACGTCTAGAATCCAGTCAGGCTGTGATGTAGTAAACTGTACCTGCTATTTCTTACCAGTATTCTGTTCTCAATCGCATCGTTGTAATCAATGTATTACAACGATGTATCATGATAATGAGTAATAAGCAATGTGAAAATCCCAATAAAAAATTTTAAACAAAAAAAAAACATGTGCAGGGATGCCCACGTGGCTGCCTGGCAGATGTCAACCAACGGAACTCCACGTCCCAAAGCAGTAGTGGCTGCCGTCGCCCTGGTAGAGTGGGCGCGCAGTCCTACCGGAGGTTCCTTTTTTGCCAAAGCATAACCGATCTTAATGCCTTAGACAACCCATCGAGAGATGGTACGTTTGTGCACTGCCCGACCTTTCTTGGCGCCCACATAACCCACGAAGAGTTGATCGTCCACCCGGAAGTCTTTAGTGCGTTCAAGGTAGAAGGACAGCGGATGTTTTGGGTCCAGACGGTTGAGTCTCTCCTCCTCTTTGGAAGGGTGCGGAGGCGGGAAGAAGGTGGGCAATGTGAAGGTCTGGCCTATGTGGAAAGAGGTAACCACTTTGGGCAGAAAAGAAGGCCTAGTACGAAGGACCACTTTATCCGGATGGACAGCAAGAAAGGGAGGTTTGGAAGAGAGAGTCTGAAGCTCACACACCCTGCGTGCAGATGTGATGGCAAGCAGGAAAGCAGTCTTTAAAGTAAGGAGACGAAGAGGACAATTATGTAATGGCTCAAAGGGAGCACATATAAGATAAGTGAGGACAAGATTCAAGTCCCACTGAGCCATTCCGAAAGGAGGAGGAGGAAAGAGATGAGTAATACCCTTCAGAAATCTGTTAACGATAGGGCACTTGAAAAGAAAAGGCTGATCAGGAAGGCGAAGAAAGGACGAAATGGCCGAAAGATAGCCTTTAAGAGTGCCCAGAGCAGAGCCCTGCTGGGCCAAAGAAAAAATGAAGAGGAGAACCTCTGAAAGGGGGGCAGAAAGGGGATCCACAGCCTTTGCTGTGCACCATGCCACAAATTTGTTCCATTTACAGGCGCATATCTTTGTAGTGGAGGGACGCTTGGCTGCCAAGAGGACGTTCCAGACTTCGGGAGGAAGGTCGAAAGCTGTCAACTGTCGCCGCTCAATCTCCACGCAAGGAGGTGGAGACTGGACAGGTTCGGGTGGAGAACCGTACCCTGCTGTTGCGACAGAAGATCCTCCCGAAGAGGCAGTCTGATCGGAGGATCGATGGCCATGCTCCAGAGCTCGGGGTACCAGACTCTTCGCGCCCAGTCCGGAGCCACAAGAATTACTTGGGACCGGACGCGCTTGATCTTCTTCAGCACTCTGGGTAGAAGTGGCACAGGCGGAAAGGCGTACAGGAGGCCGCAATTCCACTCGCGACGAAAGGCGTCGCCGAGCGAGTGCCGCCTTGGAAACTCCAACGCGCAGAACTGACGACATTGCGCATTCTCTTCGGTGGCGAATAGATCTAACAAAGGCTCTCCCCACTGCAGAAAGAGACCTTGCACCACCTCCGAGTGAAGATACCATTCGTGATCCATCATGCACCGGCGGCTGAGTTCGTCCGCCCAGGCGTTCAGGAAACCCCCCAGGTGTTGACACCACCAGGGATATGCCCTGATGTTCCAGCCATGTCCAAAGGCGAAGAGTCTCTTGACATAGGGTCCAAGACCCCACCCCGCCCCCGTTTGTTGCAGTACCACATGGCGGTGGTGTTGTCCGTGACCACCTGCACTACTCTTCCTTTCACAGAAGGAAGGAATGCCTTCAGTGCAAGACGAATCGCCTGGAGCTCCAGAAGGTTGATGTGGAGCCCTGACTCCACCGGAGACCAGAGACCCCTGATCTCCGCCTCTCCCATGTGGCCGCCCCATCCCAGGAGTGACGCATCCGTCACCACTGTAAACTCTGGTTGGGGAAGGGAGAGGGATCTGCCGCTGACCCAATCTTGGTTCGTTAGCCACCACTGCAATTGACTCGCACTCCCTTCCGAGATCTGGACAACATCAGAAAGATTGCCCTGATGCTGCGCCCACTGGAACTTCAGGTCCCACTGCAGAGCCCACATATGCCATCGGGCATCATCTACCAGCAGGATGCAGGAGGCCATGAGGCCCAGCAGCCATTCTCACAGAAATCCGGGATAGAGGCTGAAACATAGGTATCATAGCCCGAATATCCCGGACTCGCTGCTCGGGAGGATAAGCCCGAAACTGCGCTGTATCCAGAACTGCTCCGATGAAAAGGAGCTTCTGAGAGGGAATCGGGTGCGATTTCGGCACGTTGATAGTGAACCCCAGCGAATGCAGGAGGTCCACCGAAGCCTGGAGGTGGGAGATGACAGCCTGGGGCGAGCCCGCCTTCAACAGCCAGTCGTCGAAATAGTGGAAGACTGGAACCCCTGATCTGCGCAGATGAGCTGCGACCACCGCCATCACTTTCATGAACACCCGAAGGGCGCTGGTAAGGCCGAAGGGCAGCACGGTAAACTCAAAATGCTCGTGGCCTACCGTGAACCGTAGGTAACGCCGGTGGGCAGGCAAGACGGAGATGTGAAAATAAGCATCCTGCAAGTCCAACGTACCATCCAGTCTCCAGGGTCGAGGGCAGACAGGACCTGAGCCACGGTTAACATTTTGAACTTCTCCTGCCGGAGGAAGCGGTTGACGTCCCTGAGGTCTAAGATAGGACGCAGGCCTTTGTACTTCTTGGGTACCAGGAAGTAGCAACCATGACCTACTTCTGGCACAGGGACTTGTTCGATAGCTCCCTTGGCTAAGAGACCGTAACTTCCTGGCAGAGAAGGGCCAAGTGATCCTCTGACATGCGATGGAGTGTTGGTGGCATGGAGGGAGGGGAAGTCTCGAAGGGGAGGGAGTAGCCCCTTTGGACTATCTGCAAAACCCACCTGTCCGGCGTGATGTTGTGCCAGTGGGGGAGGTGATGGCGTATCCTGCCGCCCACTGGCAACTGGTGGGCCTGAAAAGTCGGACTAGGAAGGTTTGGAGGCTGCTGCAGGGGGGGCATTGGTGGACTGGCCTGCCCGCTGGCCCCCAGACCCGCGACGCTGGTTCCCACGTCCCCGGCCACGCATAGGCTGGGTAGCTTGCGCGGCCCTGGGTGGAACGTGGTGGGGCACCCCTTCTGTATAACATCATGAACAGTGGAGCGCCTTGGCGCTCCATTCACCAGTCGCACAGCAAATTAAGGAGGTATTCCACAAATTCCATTGTAAATTAAATACTCCGTTTTGATCCATTGTAATCCTTTTTGATCCTTATTTTATTCACAATTTTCTCTTAGCTTTTTCCATTCACATAAAAGGCTGTGTGTATCCCCATTTTTTCAAATGCTATAGATATGCCTCAAGCCTTTTTCTGTAGCACGTGGGAATACGCAATTCATCCTAGACAGCTGTGATCTCTTGAACCCAATGTATTTCGGGCTAGACAGCCCTTCGTCAGAGGTAGCTACAAATCCAAATTCAAAACCACTATTAATATTTTATAACATTTCGACTACATGTACAAACTGTAACATCTTGACATATTCTTTAAACTATAATGCTTAATTGTCTAACGAAAATTGGTGCATTAACACACAACCCCACCAGCATTGAAAACTCAAATACTAAAACTCAAATACTGAAACTCCCACAATGTGCATCAATCTAAACCCACTCAACATGATACCTTCCCCAAACTAATCAAACTAATTTGTACCTGTACATTCAATGAGAAAATTGTGAATAAAATAAGGATCAAAAAGGATTACAATGGATCAAAACGGAGTATTTAGTTTACAATGGAATTTGTGGAATACATCCTTAATTTGCTGTGCGACTGGTGGATGGAGCGCCAAGGCGCTCCACTGTTCATGATGTTATACCTATGTGCTGCTGGGGCAGAGCACATCGCCAGTCTGCACAGCCTAAACATTGCCTATGAGTATACTGTAAAAATGGACTGTTAAACATGAAGGTGTGCATCCTGTCATATTAAACGTGCACCCCTTCTGTAGCCACGAAAGGGGCGAAAGGCAGACTGCATAGGGCGAGAAGTTGCTGAGAGGCCATAGGATCTGGCAGTGGCCCTAGAGTCCTTGAAGCGCTCAAGCGCGTTGTCCGCCGTGTCACCAAACAGGCGACGGCCATCAAAGGGCATGTCCAAAAGTGTGGATTGGACATCCCCAGAGAAGCCAGACGTTCTCAGCCAGGCGCAGCGCCTCAGGGCTACTGACGTGGAAACCGTCCTACCCAGCAAGTCGGCGGTACCCAGCCCACACCGGATGGTGAACTTAGCTGAGTCTCGACCCTCAGCAACAGCACGGGTGAGCATGGCCCGGGCCTCCTCTGGGCACTGTGGCAGCACTTGCGCGACCGTATCCCACACTGTGTGTGTATAACGGCCCAAGAGACATGCGGTATTCACCGACCGCAGTCCTAAGCTGGCGGAAGAAAACATCTTGTTCCCAAGATGGTCCACCTTCTTGGATTCCCTATCTGGGGGAGCAGTAGGGAATGCGCCTTTTGAAGATGAGGCTTGGACCACCAAGCTCTCAGGGGTAGGGTGTTGGGAGAGGAAAAGTGGGTCACCCGGGACCGAGCTGTGGCACCGGGCAATCATCCTGTCCACAGGAGCCCCTGTGCTGGGCTTGGACGAAGTGCCCAGAAGGATGTCAGTGAGAACAACATTAACAGGCAGTAGGGGTTTCGAAGAGGCTGCTGCCGGCTGAAGCACCTCAGTCAGGAGGTTAGTCCTGACAGCCCCCATAGGAAGCTTGAGGCCCAAGGACTCCGCCTCACCACGCAACACCACAGCGTAGGAAGCTCCCTCCTTCGTAGCCACGTTAGGGGGAGAAAGCATACCAAGGTCTGGGGAGGTATCCAGACCACTGGCATCACCTAACTCCTCTCGCCAGTCCGGCTCCTCAAGTTGGTCTGCTAGAGGGTCAAGAAACCCCCACCAGTCCTCCTCACCCTCCTCTGGCTGCCACTCCGGGTGGTAGGGAACACCAGGGATGAACAGCGGTACAAAAGTAACCTTCGGCGCCGGTACCGATGACGGTCAATGTCGGTCCGGCGCCGTGTCCAAATAAGGGGTGAGGTTGGGGTCGACACCGGTTTGGGGCGCAACTGACGTCGGGGCTTTGTCACTGGAATCAGTGCCGGGGAAAGTACCTTGAGGTCGACCGGCACCGATCCGGAGCCAAGCCTGGATCCTTGGGGACCCTGCGGCGCCGAGGCGGGAGCCTCCGCCATCAAAGGCCTAGGGCCCCCACCCGAGTCGGTGGGGCCCGAAGGCGCGCCTGCGGAGTCGGACTGCCCAAAGATGCTGTGCAGCGCTTTGTAAAATGCACGAAGCTGGGCAGGGGACGCTCCTGCTCTGGGAAAAGGAGGGAAGCGCGGAGCCGTCCCAGCGGGCTCCGAGGAAGGAGCCGGAGGGTGACAACGCTCCGGGTCCCGCGTCACGTCGGCCGATGGACGGACGGGGAGAAGGCGAAGAGCGATGATGCTTCTTCACCTTCTACTTACCCGAGGAGTGCGAATACTTCGAGGACGAATGGTGGTGGCTCTGCGACCTGCCCCTCAACCGGGACCTCGAACGGCGCGGAGCGGACTGCCAGGCCTCCAAAGCTTTCGGGACTGCTCCCACAAAGACTTTGGGTTCAGGGCCTGGCAGTCGGAGCACGACTTCGGGTCGTGTTCGCGCTCCAGGCACCAGAGACACGAAGTGCGGATCGGTGACCGACATCAACTTGTGACAGGAGTCACAGGGTTTGAAACCGGGTCGACGGCTGGTCATCCCTTGTGCACCAGGAGTCGATGACTCAAAAAGATGACGACAAAAGTCGAAAAAGAGTTAGTCAAAAACTGACTAAGGGGCACGCTCTCTCCGGATCTGCGCAGGCTGGCGTGGGAAAAGAAAGAACTGACGTCAGCGCACACAGGCGGCGTCTAAGTAGACATCACGACGTCATCCCGGCGACCACGAAGCCAAAGACAGACGCGGAGTCGACCGACACCACCTACCGACGCGCAGGGGTACTGCTACGGAAAAAAAATTCCGGATCCAGTCTTACGCCCGGGGGTAATTTCTAAGGTAAGGTATCTATACCTACGGTCTCTTTCAGATACTTTGTTACCTACCCCTAGCTTGTATTTTATTTTATAGGTATGCTCCTGCAAACTGGTTAACCACTTCACCAAGTTCAAAGCTTTGTTCGTGAAAATCAATTTTCAGTGGTTAGTGATCAGTCTGGACTAGAAAGGCTATTTCCCACAAGAATCAATTGAATTTGCCTATTGTTCCTACTGCAACCAATGCCTCCTTCACAATAATGGAGTCTTTTTTCTCTGCAACTTTTAGTGCTTTAAAAGCAAGTTTGATGTTATGTTAACTCTGATCTTCAACTTGTCTATTCCCTTACTACAACCCCACTACACTCACCCAGTTCGTATTGTGTGTATCCCACAAATCCCAGTACATTCTATTTCCTGCAGCTTCCTGCATGTATAGGATCTCCACATCTACAGCATACGTCTTTTTCCCCAGGCACCACTGTTGTGTGTGGGTGACAGAAGCCACACAATTCACACATAGGAGGAACTCATTATGGCTGTATTGTTATTTGTGGCAACCAAAGTGGAGAACATATCTGAGGTAAAAATAACTCAATGTCTCTTAGAGTCGCCCTTGTACGCATAGCTGGTTTAGTGCCACTCGTACTCAAACAAGCTCTGATCTCCATCAAAAAGCATTCTGAGGAGCAGATCAAAGGACGCCCACCAAGTAGAAATAAGCCCGTTTCGACCACAGTGAACCGAGAGATATGGAAAAGCAATGGGACACTGTGAAGTGAGACAGACTAACAGTATAGTTTTCAGCCACTTACGCACACACCACACTACTGACAGCTTATCAGCAGCAGGTAACACGTAATCTAATCAGTGAACCTAATCTCAATCAGGAGGGGACAAGAAACCTCTAACCCGGAAAATCTGGAGTATTCTTTCTTATCTGAACAGTGAAAAAAACAGAGGCAGAAGGGCCAGGAGCGTGAGAGTAAGCAGCTTCAGAAACACTGCATTAAAAACAAAGTATTTCTCAATGTGCTGCCACATAACCAGAGGCAACAAAAAGGCGAGGCTTCGCTTAATGTAAAACCTCCCACACAGCAGCTGAGAACAATGCAATATCCTGAATCGAAGAAGACCTGCGCTGCACAGGCAGCAGAACAGCAATGGGATCGATGCAGGCGCAGACACTATAGCACGGAGCTTTCTCTAAACACTCTGCATTTTAAGGGAGGAAGGGGAGGTCCTGGGGCCATGGGGAACATCTGGGGTAAACCCGAATTTCAACTGAGGAGGAACAAAGTCCAATGGCTGTTAGTAGCTGCACGGCTTTACTGTCCCAAGGTTTTCACTGCTTGTTGCGTCATGTCCTGAGGTGAGCACGTGAAAGCAAAAGCATCAACAGGTGACTCATATATTATTGAAATGTTTATCTAAAGGAAAAATCTAAAACTAACATTTCATTTGAAATATGCTACCGATTCACTTTGGAAGACTTGGGAAGAAAACACAGAATGACCTAGTGGGATGACTTCTTTCCATGTACATTACGGTCAGAACGTAAAGGCCACCCCGTCTCCTCCCCCCCCCCGTCCCCTCAGTACTTGACACGCCCTGGAACCCTCCCCTATGATGCTCCTGCTGATTTAGCTCATGTCCATTGCAGTTCTGTATCGCGCTCAGCTGCTTTCCAGCCAGAACTACGACATAGAAATGTATGTGCTGTTTGCTTGGGGTCTCGGAATGTAGTACATAGTAACCACCTACCTACATATGCTTGTCATTTCTGGCCAGTTTGTTGTATCTATTTCCTTATCAAGGAGTGTGCATCAGCCGTCCACGGCCTGTGAGGGCTGAGGAGCCCGACTGGGCAGTGCCTGGCAGCTCTGTTATTTCGTGTTGGTTAAAGATCGCTCAGGACCGACTACAGCACAACTTCAAGCTTCACACACACACACCCAGCAACCCCAGTGCCAACAACCGCTGGAACGAGAGCTTGTTTGCCAGATGTTACAATCCAGGCTGCTGTGATGTATCGTATCTCTATTCCCTCAGCTGCCAATGGTTCTCCTTACAACTCATGTTTGAACTTAAACAACCTAAACAATTATCACACCTTGGTGACTAACCAGAGAAGCACCGTGATTACGTAACCCCTCTCAGCCCGGCAGGCTTTGGCAGTCAGACCTGCGTGAACCACTCCGACAGTAATGTACCTGCGAGTCACCAGCAGGAGCAGGGATGAACCAGCCAGACCGCAGCAGGGAGGCAGACACGGGGTCTGAACGCTGAACTTCTATGCTGCTGCAAACAATGCACACCGTAATCCTGTTTATCCAGGGAGGTCCCACCCCGCGCCCCAAACAGAGACAGCAACAACGCAGACGTGTAAGGACAAAGTGCTTTATGGAAAATGTTATAGCTGTTTTCATTGTTATGAGGTAATGAGAATGTTGAAAACAGCCACTGAACCCGCCACTAACAGGGGAGGGGCACAAACACGGTCACACTAAGAAGACCAGCTACTGCGCTTCTGGGAAAGGATTTGAAGGAGACACCATTTGTTCCACAAGGGCTCTGGACAGGGGTTCAAGCCAATATACACTGGATCTTAAGATCAGTTCTATTGTACCACAAGTTCAGTGATGCCCTCGGGAAGATAGGCCGAGCGGCACAAAGGCTTGAGCTCTTCATATGAACACTGTTTTTTGATGTTATATCAGACTAAGGGAGAGGTTTCAGTCTGAAGCACTCAGGTTGTAGTCACTTCTGAGGTAGCACCTTGGGATTACTACTTGCCTGGCCCTAGTGGTGTCAAGGGTAGGAGTTTGGAATGCTAGGTCTCTATGAGGGGACAAGTTTCAGCAACCAACCAGGCAATGGCGAGAGATGCCTCCAAATCAAAATACAATGCATTCAAGAGGTTAAATATTATGTGAAGGTTAACGTGAAACAGTTTCACAATATCAACTGTGGCTCAGTGTCTTCATGCACAAAGGTCAAGTAGAGGGTATTGGTATTTACCTATACATCTTGAAACTTCAAGTTTCTTGACTTGCACCATCAGCTGCTAGGTATATGTTCATGCCACCGAAATTATAACCATTTTGTTCTATATGTATTCTTAGCTGCTCTTACTATTTACATATGCCCCTTAATATACTTAATAATACAGATATCTTCAGACCTGACAGTTTCTTAGGGGCAGAACCTGGCTCCGTAGCTGTCCAACCTACGAAGATACACAGAGGCCTGGAATGCCCCATCACAACTATGGGATACGTTGCTCTTCTAAAAATTATTATAATGCCCCAAGTTATCCACACCCTCTCGGACCTTCCATTTAAGGTCCTTCACCACTTCTTTACGGCTGCAAGGGCAATTATGCACACCTTCAAGACTCCCAGAATTCCTTGGGACAAACACATACAATCCCCTTATGACAGCAGCAGCGCCACAACAGATATACACCAATACTATTAGGAATCCCTACTGTCAGCCATAAGTCACTGGCTCTTTGGGAAACACCAAGGGGATGAGACATTTTTAAAAAGCCTCTTTAGGGGACTGCTTACCCCTTTAATGTATAAACAATAAAAGACTGGCAGGCTCTAAGTCAGTAGGAGTCACCTTAAGTGCGCCAAAGGCATGAGTGTTTAAGTAATTGTATTCAGTTATTAATACCAACAGCTTGGTCGAAATTCCTTGTAGCGGTTAAAGAAATATTGTTGAAAGGAGACAGTCCTCAAAAAGGCCATGCCATACTAGTTGGCATGCTTCATCATCGGGAATATACCTTTTCCAGCACCCTCGTGATGCTAGGCAAGCTACCTCACAGTTCTTAGCAGTCTATTAATATATTTTAGAGAGTCAGATCGAGAGAATGGAGAGCCTCAAAACTAGCTGGTAAAACTGAATTAGGACAGGTATGGTCAAAATACATTTTTATCAGTGCATGTTTTATTGTCCTAGTCTATGCAAAATTAAAACAAAAAGGAGTGGAAGAGATTAGGAAATTATTTTGGTGTTTTCCTCACAATCCTGTTATTGGTCAACATGCTTCAGCCCTATATTGGGGACTATAGCACCCTGGGACTTTCATCAGGACCGCAAGACCCTATTTACTTTAATATTCTAGGTTACCTTAGCCAGTGAAGTGCATGGTGAAATAACACTTTACTAATAATCTGTAGGAGTCCCTGGTATTCTAGGGAAAAATCCCATAAACTGTATAAAAAATGCTTACATTAGTGATAAACTGAGAGAACATATTAATGCATTTCACGCCTTTCACCGTAAGACCACCCCACTCGTTTATTGCAGCAAACGTGGCACACATATTGCTACTACTCACCTATCACCATTTGCTCTCACTCTTCAGGAGACTGGGGGATGGAGCACAATAAATGCCCCGTAAAATGCATTGTATGTGCTGCAAGTGGGGAAAATTAGAGTTGAGTGCCGGTGGTAAAATCCCTCATTTTCTCAATGTCATTGTCAAGTGCCCAATGTTAAAAGTGGTTAGAAAAGGTTGTTGAAGTTAGGCAGACCACAGTGCAAACACGCTGCAATAATTTAACACCAATCGATGTTCAGAAAAAGCTCAAAGTTAACAATGGGAAGATCATGGGTACCAGCAAACGTTTTCCCAGGGGCCAAAAAGTATAGTTGTGGTAGCCTTTTTTTGATTTTTGTGGAGACTATCACATTGTTCCACATTTGTTGCAAGATATTTTTAAAAATCTATGTGCTCCTAAAGTTAAACGGTGCAGGACACCTTATTTGCTCCTTTTCTTTTACTTCTGTTAGCATATAAACGCTTGCACATTTATTTAACATCTTTCAGAATGTTACTGATCGCTCAAGTAAACAGAAGCCCAATGCTGCTATTCATTTTGGGTGGGGGGTGGGGGGGAGGGACAGGGCATGTAAAGGTCACGAGGGCTGCAAGCGTCCCCCCAGGCCATATTTTGAATATCAGTGGGGTAGACGCACTCCAAGTATGGTACTCTAGTGCATTATAGGGTATAGGATGTAAGCTATTCCTGTGTATAACCAGTATTTGATCAAAGATAGTAGCTTGTTGGATCAAAGAGAGTAGCTTGTTGGTTACAAGAAGAATCGCACATTCCCATGTTGGAGAAAGATGTAATAATCGTACCAACAAGGTCTCTGTTTCAAAGGACCAAGTCTAGGTATTCTAGTCCAGGAGGAACTAGAATTAATCAAGCCATGAGCAGAAATCAGAAATTAGCACTGGTCAGCATGCTAAATAATGCCACTCAACTTCATCGTTGTGTTCTGTTTTATCAGTGCCAAATTAGTTTATTCCTTTTCGTCCTTTGCGTAAAAGCAACTTTTTGAGGTGTGGGCTCATATTCCCACTAAGTTTTTCGGTGATAGTCCAGTTGATTTCCACCTATATGTGTCGATATTCTTTGAAGTGCATGATCAGTTTGGTAGTCCAAATACCCCTTCTAATGTTGGACTTCTGCTCTTGGATCATGATCTTAATTTTTTTGATGGTCATGCCCACATATCTGAGGTGACAAGGGCATTCTAATAGGTATATCGCGTTTGTATATTTACAACTGGTAAGTTTGCTTTGTTCCCTAAAACCAACTCAGTGTATTTGGTGGGTTTTGTTGGTGCACAGATATTGCGACCTGTGCAGTTGTAATGGCCGGTTAGCTTTGGTACGACCTAAAAAGTGGTTTGTGTCTCTCTAGTTTCCTCTTTGTCATTTTTTGCACCAATTTATTACATAAACTTGAACCCTTTTTGGGACACATTTGTATTTTTTAACATATAATGGGACACTTTTTAAAAGCTAAAAATGGTGGTTCATTCCAATATCAAAATGCTGCAAGACTTTTTAATGTTTTTTGATAATCTGCTGTATTTTATTGAATACGGTTGAGAATGTATAGTACTTATATTACGGGTATTTGGTTCCTTTTCATATGTTTCCAAAAGGCTGCCTCTATTGTAGTTTCTAGCTCTTTTGAGTGCTATTTCAATTACTTTCGTTGGGTAACCCCGTTCTTCCAGTTTAATAGGTTATTCATCAAAGTATTCCAGACTCTACCAATTTCTACGAGTCTGAAGAACTGTCCTACTGGCAGGTTGTCTTCCAGTCAGTGGGTTTAGTATATATCGTGGTGGTAAGGTGTCCACCTGTTGAGATGATCTCATGATCCAAAAATGATATGCTCTTTATGTGTTGTTATAGTAAACCTGCAGAGTCAGAGAAGACACAGCTATATGACTCAAATTAGACCTATTCAAAAGACAGACCCTGATGAATTTTCTCTACAGCACACAGATCCCCAACTCTCTACCAGCACCTACCAGAGCAGTATTCAAGTCTTGGAGAGGGATACTGAGTTGGATTAAATGAGATAGAAAATTAACATAATATACATCACTATTGCAAGGTAAACAGCATCCCTGGTGACCTCACTTCAGGGATTTCGACAACAGGACCTTACTGGGATATCTAAACGTAGTGATATGTGGGAGACAGGTTGTCTAAAGTCATTCAAGTTTCTGTGGAGTGTAGTCTGCATATGACCCAGGTCTTCAGATATCTACAGCTGAGACACGCAATAGACATTTATTGCATGAAACTGGAAGCACTTTCTGAATACAATCACCTGGAAGCCAAGATCACCACAGAACTACTGGGAAAGAAAAAGGACCTCCAGGATATACCGCCTACTTGTAGTCAATGCACCTGATCACTTTGAGACACTAAGGGCTCAATAGGAGACAAACGATGGAATTATAGATGATGGGAGACTGGGAAAAAGCTAAGATGGCACCCTGTGGCCTAGCAATATCTGCCCATCTCATTTTATTTAAAATATTACACAGATACTACTACCAACAAGTGTAGCAAAAATAGTCAAATAGTCAGAACCTAAACGGCACACTATTCCTCATGGAAAAGTTATAACTGTGACTTCTTACACGTCTTTTAGTCATTCCTGCACATCACCAGATATTGGCAAATAGTACAAGCTACCCAGGTACTGAGACATGACATAGACCATTCACCTAAGGTAATAATAGTGTGAATAATGGTTGGATGGGATGGTGTACGCACACTAGTGAATCTGGGATGTCTACTTACCAAAAGGGATATTGTCTGCTAATGGTTGAGTAGCAATACCCCATCAATCAGAGTGTTATCAAGGAATGGACGGATGTACCAATCTGGAGCGAGGAGGGTATCAGAGCAGACAATAATTAAATAAATATCAAAAGATCTGTGGGTCCTGGTTGGAACATTTTGGACTTGAATAAGTACAATAAGAAAGTTTTCTATCAAAGTGGAAACTGTGGGATGTAAGGGGGTGGAAATAACTGAGAAGAGTCAAAAACACTTCTCATATAACCAGTATATTACAGACACTGTGAATAATTTGCTGTAAATGCTATCATGTTATGTCTTGACAAAATGTCTACATAAAAAAATGGTGTTATGGAAGCACTATCTCAAAGATTACCTTGCTTCGAGTAGAGGATCAAAGAAAAAGTGGTGGACCAGAGCTGAAACTAAAAATGCCTTCTGGTTGACCCAATACATTTATTCTGGTCATCAGCTGGTAAAATTAAAAGACTAGACGGGGACCATTTCAACACTTTAAACTAGGTCCAGGGTTTTGACTACCTGGATCTTACCTAGAAAAGTGTGTGTGTGTGAATTTATTTAAAAAAAGAGTCTAGAGAGAGCTGAAGTTGCTTCAAAGGCCAGACTTAAAAACTGCCACTTTTGATGTAGTTTCCGTTCCAGGTCTGACATCTACATCTCACACTTGCAGTTTTCCATTCCAAACTCAAATATTTGAACTCCTCACTAACAGCCTCTTCCTTACCAACTTTACTGACTCCCTCTCCTGTCAGCTTTCAGCGTGTCATGATTTCATCTGTGGCCTTTGAAACATTTTCTGCGAGCTACTGTATGCATCCATTGTGCCTTCTCTAGCGCTAGATACCATCAAGGGGCTAGATGCCATCATGTTTGTCAATTGTGGTCCACGTGTCAGTCTCTGACAAAAACTAACAAAAACGAGCAAGCGTTCCACAGGAGCCAGGACTTATGTTCACTTCCTGCTTCCATCTTATCCATGCAACCAGCCTTATTGCGATTCACTACTTTCTCCTCCTTTACGGTTCGGTATATTACATCTCCCTAACCTGGCTACAATCTTGTCCATGCATAACTAATTATGGGAACCAAATATCCCCAGCGTCACACCAGTGCCAGTACATCAACATTTGTGAGGTATATTCAACTTTAATATGTGAAGTGGGAGAACTAGTTAGAGGTTTACAGAAGTTCTATTCATTGGCTTACTAGGTTATCAATACCTGTAACCTTGTTACTGTGTGTTATGTTGACTGGATGCTACCTTTCTACAACCTGCATGACAATAATTAAATTGCTTATTCTCACATTATATGTTAAGAAGAGAGATGAATTCTCTACACACTAAGTTTGTCCAAAGCCTATCTCTGCCAAGTAAGCTTCCACATTCATTCATGTCTCATACTATACTATTTATCCCCAAAAAATAATAATAATAATAATAATAATGACATTTGTAGAGCGCTTGGTTACACTAGGCTAGTGTGTCCCCGCGCTACGGTACAGTCGAGAGAGACATCATTCCCAGGCCACCCCCCATATACGGTACAGCAACCCGAAAGCTACTCAGTGGGGGGAAAAAAAACAGCTTCATTGAAACCCACAGAGATTAGTGTGGGATAAATTACAACCAATATACATCTTTGATCTTCTTGCAGCTCAGAATGAAAGTCGAAATAAGGCAGCTTTTCTGTGTTTAATCCCAGCATCCCCCATTATCAGTTGCGGCTGCTCCCGGGAAGCAGCAGTGGGGCGGGAAGGAAAAAAAATATATATACCACTTACCTGCTGGCCGACCGCCGCCTCTCCTCCGCCCTCTTCCTGGCTTCTTCTGTGCAAACAGAAAGCAGGAAGCACCCGGGCTCCCAGGCTCCCCATAGCGAATCACAACGCTGCAATGCAGTGTTGTGATTAATCTGAGCGCTGTAGTTCGGCGCTCAGCCAGGGAATGGGAGCTTGGGCATGTTCTCCACCCAGGTTGTAATGCAGCCTGACTGGAGAACATGCTAAGTACGCATGACTCTTTGGCCAGCCTGAGAGGGCCGGAAAATCAGTCATTGGGCACTCACAGAGTGCCCACGACTCCTCCCCCCTGCTCTGAGAGCATAGCAGACTCCCCCCGCCCCGCCCCTACAAGATGCCGCAGCAGGAACAAATAAAATGATAATAACGTCAAGTTATAAACATTTTCTTTTTTTACACTGCGAAAAGCAGTGGGGCATCCCAACTGATACCACATGCCTAAATGTTAAATGGGAGTAGCCACCAGTGTCAGTTTTGCTATAAATTCAATGCCAGTTCAGGCCATTCCCTCCCCACCAGGACTCCAAGGCAGCAAGCACTGTACTTTTTAGCAGCTTGCTTTAACTTTCCATACTACAATCCATATCTTAAATCCAACATTGCTTTTGAACTCTTTGAAGGAAAAGAATAATGGGAAGTTGCGGCTCCTCCGCTAAGGCAGAGGAGCGTCGCCCCACTGCTTTTCGCAGTGTAAAAAAAGAAAAAAGAGGTTTTGGGGGAACTTTCAATCTAGCATTTCAACAGAAACTAGCAAAACATGATCGTGTGTGACATATGGAAGGGAGAAATGTGATTTTTCACTGTCTGGGCAACATCCACTCCCTTTCATTTAAAAGAAACGCCTCTAAGGGTGGGTGGATATTTCTCCACCTAATATAACTGGCAGCTGATGAACTTTGAAAGTGGTGAGGTGACAATAACCAGCCGGAACAGAAACAAGCAAGTGCACTGTTCCCCCGGGGGTTTTGGTGTTTAATTATATTATGGAAATACAGTTGTAATGCCAACCACTCAAATATCAGCTTGCAATTCTATTCAAATCCACACCTTTTGGGGTCACTGGCCATCCAGAAAAAACAAACCTGACCCCAACTGTCCTTTCTCCCCAACTTTTTAAACTGAAACACGGTACTTTAAATACTGTCAAAGCTGAACCAAGGAACTGGATTATTACATATTCTATGGTATTCCCCGTTGAGATGAGGGTGCAGTGGGATCCAAGAGCCACTTTATTGCCATACGTGGTAATTTCTTTTCTTTTATGGAGGACTCCGACCCAAGAGATTCCATCATATACACGTCCTTCACCACTGTCCTCCAGAAACAAGGCAAAGGGCTGATTTTGCTGTGCAATTGCCTCAGCTCTTACTTTCTCTCTTGCATCTGTCCCACAATGTCTTCAGCTTCTCTTCTCTACCAACCATGAGCTTGGAAATGCTTTATTGTTACATTTACATTATAGCAGTTATGCTTTTTATGGTTTTATTTTACTCACGTTTTATCACGAGCCCAGTGATACCTCATGTGTAGGGTTTAAGACACTTGGGGAGAGGGGACTGAGATTGGTATTTAGTAACGAGATCCATGATTTTATCTGCCTATTATAACTCTTCTGTGGCATGAACAGCCTTCCATTGAGAAAGGAAGTCTCCTGAAGCACAATCATTCCATATTGCAAGCATTCTCAGTTGGAACATCAAGGGCAGCAGGAACCCCATCAAAAATTAAGACACATGAAGTTTAAAGGCCACAGTTTTATTAAACAATTCAAACCAAGTAATCTGCATACAGGAGGATGCCTTAATTACGTCCAAAACAAATTCAAAACTAAATTATTTAATACATTCATAAAGACAATAATTTAAGTAAACATCCAGCAAATGATTAGGGAGTCGAGAGTCTTGATGTCAAGTCCATCCCGTGTGCTATACCCTTGCAGATTCTGCAGCAGCGGTCATGTTGATTTCACTGTAAACGAGAGGCACGTCAGAAGTTGAAGGTCAGGCCCAAGGAAGAAGCCAGAAAGGGACAAAAAAGACGGAAAGCATGTGCTGGTTATCTAAAATGAAAATATATTGGACGCATCAGGTAGAAAACATAGTGTTTCTTCAGGTACGTGCAATCTTTGAATATGTGCTGAAATGTATTGCAAAAGATGCAAAAGGAAGAGGGGGAGGGAGGGAAAATTCTTCTTTAAATACTGTGTAATCTTTAAAAAGACTGAGTAATCTTTGAACTATGTCATGAATATAATCATTTCTCATTTCATCTCAATTTGTTATTTCCATTGCCTGACTGCAATAAAGGTAACAACTTTATGTTAGACTTTTATTTTCATTGATTATTGTGGGACGGTGATGCTTACTTTTGTTATTTTAATGTGTTTCTTTTTTAGGAGGTTATTCAGCCTAAAACTGTATGTCAAGCACACTAATTCCACCATTTTTTCCTACCAACACGTGGGGAACCAGTGATGGAATGAACTGTTTGAACGTAGTTATTGTTAAAGAATTATCAGGAATTAAAGAGGTTCAAGTTGTTACCCAAAGCCAACTGACCAATGCCACAAACTTAAATACATTCGACTATGCAGTTAAACAGTTAGAAACTATGTATGGGCATAAGAATAACAGTGATAAAGTGTTTTAAATTTCATTCTAGAAGGCATAGAGCTGGCAAATGTACTGAAGAGTAAAACCTTGGTGCGGACTGTGAGTTTTAAAGTATCAATCATGATCAAGTCTTAAAAGATCAGATACTAATGAGGAGTAATAGCAAAAAAAAATAATGAGCAGCTTTGGGCAACTGACTATTAATGATCTGTTAGAGTTCGTAAAAAAAAAAAGAAATGAACTCTGAAAAGATTATGGACGAGATCAAGAATCCCTATGTAGCAGAGATTGAGGTAAATGCCATTTCTAAGAAAAATAGCACTGAAAAAGTGGGAGAAAGGGGGAAAAATGTGAAATGTTAGTTACCGGTGTGCCAGTAGCAACCAAACAGGTCTTTGAAGAACTGTCTTGCAAGAACAATTGCAACAGATATAGGATAAAAGGACACTTTGAGACAGCGTGCAGGGGAGATAAGATAGCATGATGTCACAGGCAGCTGAGGAGAATTATTCAGGTCTGGACAACAATGTCATCCTGAGTGCTGGAGCGGAAAAGAAGTACAATGTGCTACCCAAGTGCACCATTCATTTCAAGGTCTTCAAATAAAAGTCATGGTTGATTCATTCATACGTCTGGTTTACCATTCATGGAAAAGATTAGTTTAGGAGTTGTGGAAGAGGAGAAAATTACTTCCCACTGATATTCGCCCAGGTAGTTACTCGATGCATAGGATAGAAATTCTTGTTAATTTCTGGAGTGACATGAACTTTAAAGGCCATAGGACACAAGGACTGGTGTATGTCGTAAGAAAAGAGATGTCACTTGGGCTGGCCACACCAAGAGGAGATCAAAATCAAACTAGACCTTAGAGCAGGTCCTTCAGTTTATGTTACTGATGGTCGGATTGATGTGCAGAAGTCATTTGGAAATGATAGTAAGGGTCTTCTGAACAATGGTAGAGACTACTTCAACAATCTGCAAGAGAAGCTCCAGAAAGTCTTCTCTGACACTCTGGGAAAGTACAAAGACTTTGAGCATCATAATAATTTAAGTCAGGGGTCCTGTTAGACACCAAGTTAGGAATGTGCCACTGCCATTCAGCAGAAAATCTGAAAGAAATGTTATTAAAGGAATTATATGCCAAAGAGGTCATTGAATCAATACAGTACTTGTCGTAGGTGGGCCCTATTGTGTTTTTTCTCGAGCCTAGGAAATTTCTAAGTGTCGATTTACACAGCTTAAATGATGTAAAATGTAATGTTGGTCAATTGTCATCCACTGCCCAAAATGTAGGAGATAATTCTACTTTATTCTCAACGAAAGTTCCAACCAGTGCATACCACCAGACTGTACTAGAGGAGGGGCATAGGCGTTCATAAAACTAGAAAGCAATATCCAGTACAAGAGTATACCTTTTGGGCTTACACAGGCATCATCAGTCTTTCAGAGGATTATGAAAGAACTCTGGAATTGACAGATGGAGTTGTCGCCTTCCAGGACAACATAATTGTGTTTGGAGAAGTTGTTGAACAGCATGATTTGAGGTTGGAGAAGGTCCTTCAAGTTTTATCTGAAAACGAAGTGACACTGAAATTCAAGAACTACAGATTCAGGGCGGGCAGTGTGGAATATCTGGGTCATGCAATCTTGAAAGACAAAATCAAGCCAAAGAACATTCTTAAGGCACTCGCTCCTGTGTCCAAGGAACAAAGTATATTGTTTTCTGGACTTACATAATCATACCAAATGTTCACTGAAAACTATTCAGCAAAAGCTGAACCACTAAAAAAATTCCAAGTAGAAATATGACATTTGTTGGGGATAGGGTGGAGGGGGGTCTGACAAGTGGGTGATTTTGCTTCACTCAAAGATAACATTGTACATGACTCTTGCCTAAAACCTTTCATTATGGGGAAAAAGTGTGTTGTTGCAGTGTATGCGAGTGGAGGTGGCCTGGGAGCCATGTTGCTACAGCATGAGAGCCAGGCAAAGTGAATTGTTGCTTATAGCTGCAGAGAACTGTGAGAATCTGAAATAAACTACTCCTTGATAGAGCGGAAGGTGCTAACTTGCACTGGGACTGCACAGCATTTTGTTATGTTATGTGTGTTTGTATAGTACAAAACCCACCCAGGAGGGTATCCTGATGCTGAAGCAGGAGCTTTATTGGTCAGAGCCAGCGTTGAGGCTAGGTGAAGAACCAGGTCTTGTGTTTTTGGCAGAATTCAAGAACTGATGAGGAGGCTCTGATGAGCAAGGGGCAGGTCATTCCAGGCTTTACTGTCGCATGTTTTTGTTGGGGCTAAAATGTATACTGAGGACTCATCATAAACCCTTAATAAATATGCTTGCTCCAGGAGGTGGCAGAGTGAAAGAGCCAGGTTGGCTGCTAAGTTGCACAATTATCAGTATATGATTGAACATGTCTGGAAAGAAAAGTCAGCAGGCCGATTGTATGTCACATTTGCCTTTCCCAACGCACGAATCTGAAGAGGTGGCATTTGATGGCGAGATTGTTTTCAGTGTAAATTATGCAGTACTTGTAGGGGAGTCTCAAACACAGGAATCTTGCGCGAAAGAGGAGTAGAAAAATGTTTCTAGGAGAGACTTTGTTATGAAGAAGGTTAAGGAATACATGGAGTCATGATGGGCGGAGGAAGAGAAGCTGTCCTGGGAAATTAAATTCTATGGCAGTCCACGGAGGCTCCGATTATGCTTCTCTTTGCTTTACTGCAAAACACAGCAGCCAATAAACAAACTTTAAACTCAGCATACCCCGGAAGTTCAACCCCCTGTACGGTATGCACCAATCACCATCAGTCCATTATTATATATAGGCCGTAATGAACACATCACTTCCTCTTTCTTTGCTGCTGCAGCAGCGAGATAAGTACCTTTTTTCTCCGTTTCGGGGATGTGGGGTATTGTTATTTGCATGGCGGTATAATTTTACTGTTTGACCCGTCGCGCCTCTAGAGCGCTCGTATTCAAGCGCCCGCTGTCGCGTTGGGTATTTTACCCGGTGTTAAAAACTGCAACTCAGTGTTTTTTGTCTCTTAGGTGTTTAGTGCGCGGGGCAAGACGCGCTTGGGGGCTGTGTGTGGTTTCGGCGCTCCGGCGCCTCATTGGGCATTTCTAGTGCCGGGAGCGGGACGCGCCTCGCGCACAGGGGAGCAGTCCTCTCTTTATGCCCATGAGCTGCGCATACGCGAGGAGCCGATACGAGTGAATTTACCGATCGGCTCTTCGCGCATGGACAGGCAGCTGACTGCGATATCCCCGGTCCCTTTTTGAACACTGAACGGAGCGTTATCCGTACCAGGGCACTGCCTTAGGTGAGAGTAGGGGTGACTCCCTCCACATACAAAGACATTTTACATTTGGCCCTCCAGTGTTTGGATTTAAACTGTTTGGGGACAGAGTTGAC
The DNA here is from genome assembly GCA_963921515.1 of Calotriton arnoldi. Classification (NCBI taxonomy): domain Eukaryota; kingdom Metazoa; phylum Chordata; class Amphibia; order Caudata; family Salamandridae; genus Calotriton; species Calotriton arnoldi. The sequence continues at coordinate 3,693,827 of CAWUFW010000020.1, forward strand.
CAGTGCTGGTATCACCACACCCCAGGGTTCTCCCCCCCTAGAAACTCCTTCAGACCTCCTATATCACGATGGCGTACTACGCCGAGGAGGAAGATCAGTGGGTGGAGTTCAATGAGTATGCAGAGTATGAGGAACCAGAAGAGCACCACATGGAGGAGCAATTGGTTGAAGCCCTGGATACCCACGTCCAGGGCTCTGTAAACAGGGCATTAATTAAGGCGCTTAAGCCTTTTACCAAGCCATTAAAGAACTATGGCAAACGTAAGTTTGGTGCTGCGCAAGGGGAGACTTCTGGTCACACCTCGGCTGAGGTCCTTGGTAAGATGGCCCGTAACGTGATGCACGACCATGGTTGTGTGAGTTCTTCCAAGGCGCATAAAATGCCTATGACGCAGACGGAGGAGACTGAAGAGTCGTCTCCGGCCGCGCCTGACACGTCTGACTCAGATCAGGAGTCCCAGGCTCCACAGAAGGTAAAAAAGCGGAAACGCAAATCCCACAATGTTGAAGACAAGCCGGTCAATAAGAACCTTTTGTTTGACCCCAGGAACATTATACATCCAAGATCTACTGAGTGGGTTCCCTGTGTCGAGGTGGCACACTATGTGCAGGACAACCTCCGGAGGGGTTTCGAAAAAGAAGTCAGAGCCACCCTGCGTTCCGAATGTCCCAGACCTTCTCTGATGGGAAAAGTGGCAGACAGTCCAGAAATAGATCCGAACATGGCCACTTTCATGAAAAAGTTTGCGAAAGACCCCAAGAAGGGGCTCGACCGGGCTTGGAGGGGTTGTCAAGACAAGCTCCTTGACGGACCGGACCCCTGACTAAGATTTTGGATGCCGCGGTCACTGCTAAAGACTCTAACACTCCATTGGATCCTACGGAGGTTCTGGAGTGGGCGCAGCGGGCTATGTGTTTCTTAGGAAACGCGAACTGCGCCCTGTCGGCGGAGCGGAGAAGGTCCTTCCTTATGAGCATTGACCCACAACTCGCAGAAATGGCGAATACGGAACCAGGCACGCTTGCTAATGGCATGCTGTTCGGGGACAAATTTGTGAAGGAGATGGGGAAATATGTAAATACATTTTCCGCCCTAGATAAGGCTCAGGCGAACATCAGAAAGGTTTTTCATACTGGCCTTTTTAATAGGGCTGGGCGCTTCAGGGGTCGAGCGACCGGCCGTGGCTTTAACCAGGCCTCTCGAGGCTTCGAGCAACGCGGCAGAGGTGGTGGCCAGAGGTCAAAGTTCTACCCTTCCCGCAATCGCGGTGACAGAGGGCGACCACACAGAGGTTACCGAGGACAGAATAATTCCTCCGGAGACACCTCTTACTCAGGTAAGCTTAATGCTAATTGGGGACACCAAGGTGGGAGGTCGGATTGCTTTGTTCCACCATATGTGGGAAAATCTCACACAAGATCCTTGGATCCTTCAAACGGTAAGAGGTTTTCAGATAGAGTTCTATGCCTCACCCCAGCAGAGTCAGATTCCTCCTCCCCTACATTTTTCCCATGCAGAGATGTCTTTCATGGACGACGAGGTTCAAGCACTGTTGAACAAAAGGGCAATCGTGCACACGAGTCCTCATCCTCTAGGGTTTGTAAGTACCATTTTTCTGGTGCCCAAAAAGGACAAAGGTTTCAGGCTGGTGCTCAATCTGAGAGAATTCAATTCATGGGTAGTGTATCGCCATTTCAAAATGGAAGGCATACATTTATTGCGGGACATCCTGTTGGGGAAGGATTGGATGGTGCGTCTGGATTTGAAAGAAGCGTACCTGGCGGTGCCTATATTCCCTCCTCACCGGAGGTTTCTTCAATTCCAATGGAGAGATCAGTGGTTCGAGTTCTCAGCCATGCCCTTTGGCCTTTCGTCCGCCCCTTGGTGCTTCACCAAGTTACTAAAGCCGGTGGTTCAGTACCTGAGAGAACGAGGGGTACGACTCATAATTTATTTAGACGATATTCTGATTATGGCTCAGAATATGGACACGGTTCTTCTTCACCTGAACTGGACGGTACAACTCTTACAAGAGTTGGGATTCGTCATCAACGTGGAGAAGTCCATTCTGACTCCAACACAGTCGATGGAATTCTTGGGGTTTCAGGTAGACTCGATTGCGGCTCAGTTACTATTACCATTGAGGAAGAGAGTAGCTATCAAGAAGGAGTTGAGGAGAGCGCTTGCCTCTCCGACTATATCCTTGAGGACGCTGGCCAGATTGGTGGGGCTCCTGGCTGCATCAATCCAGGCGATATTCCCAGGACCCTTACATTACAGGGCGCTTCAGCGTTTGAAAATTTTACATTTACGCAAGGGTCTGAGTTATGCAGAGCAGATCTCGATCTCCAGCGAGGCACGGACCGAGATGAATTGGTGGTTGGAACATATGGATGCTTGGAATGGCAAAGCCATTTTTGTGGCCAGTCCGGAGATAGTCATAGAATCAGACGCCAGCAGATGGGGCTGGGGAGCCCGCTGCGGCTCAGTGGAAACAGGGGGTCGGTGGTCCCGGCAGGAGTTGGAACTCCATATCAATTGCCTAGAACTTCTCGCGGGTTCGTTTGCGATTCGGACCCTCTCCCCGCAACGAGCGAGTTGCTGTATTCTACTGCGGATGGACAATGTGTCAGCAGTACGATACATCAATCGTCTGGGGGGCACCAGGTCTCGTCTTCTGGTAGAGATAGCCAAGGACTTTTGGCATTACTGCCTGACCCATCACATATCGGTAACGGCGGAATACATTCCGGGGTCTTCCAATGTGGTAGCGGATTGGAACTCCCGATTTCTGAGGGATGCCAGCGATTGGAGACTGCATCCCGGGGTGTTCAATCAGCTGAACGACAAATGGGGTCCGTGTTCAGTGGACCTATTTGCGTCCAGACTCAACGCACAACTTCCTCGGTTCTACAGTTGGCGACCAGATCCTCTGGCGATCAGCTCGGACGCATTCCTTCAGTCATGGACAATGGGCATTCTATATGCATTTCCACCTTTCGCCATGATTCCGAGAGTATTGGCGCAGCTCCGTCGACAGAAGGCGGAGGTGATACTAGTCACACCATGCTGGAAGGCGCAAGCATGGTTTCCGGTGGCACTAGCTTTGTCATACGCACTTCCGGTGCGACTACGGTCGTTTCCAGAGATTCTGGAGGACCCTCTGGGGTTGTCGCATCCACTTGTAATACAGGGCCACCTATCTCTCATGGTGTGGAGACTTTCAGGCGACGATGGCAAGTGCCTGGAGTTTCACAGGAGACTCTGTTTTTCTTATCACAATCATGGGCACCTGCTACGCACAAACGATATGAGTCAGCTTGGCGTAGATGGGTTAGTTGGTGTTCTGCACGGCAGACAGATCCCGTGGGATCCGGTGTCCATCTCATAGTTAATTTCCTTTCGTAACTCGCCAGTTCAGGAATGGCATATCGAACGGTGAACAATTTCCGTTCAGCAATTTCGGCGGGACACCCACATGTGGATGGTAAACCGGTGGGGGAACATCCCCTGGTGTGTAAAGTGGTAAGGGGTATCCGGTTGGTTAATCCCCCGAAACCCAAATACTCTGTTTTATGGGATGTCAATGTAGTATTACGTTTCCTTACATCGTGGCCGGCAAATGAGGGAATATCACGTAAACAATTATCGGCAAAACTTACGATGCTATTATGTCTGGTGTCCTGCAGGCGAGTCGCGGCTGTGAGAGCTTTGGATATAGCAGGTAGAGTATTTACTCCTTCGGGGGTCTCTTTCAAAATTTCCAGGAGGACAAAAACACATTCTAGCTGTATTTCATACCCTGCTTTTCCTCATCATACCAAATTATGTGTGGTTCAATGTTTAAAATGTTATGAGGATTGTACTAGAGAGTTCAGAAATGACGTTGCAGGGCAATTGCTGATTTCACTTCAGAGACCTTTCCGCCCAGTCACTGCAGCGACTTTAGCCAGGTGGGTTACTTGGTTATTGAGACTTGCAGGTGTGGATACTACCATGTTTGGTGCACATTCGGTTAGAGGAGCCATGGCTTCCAAGGCCTTTTGTACTGGCTCTCGATTACAGGATATTATGACGGCGGCAGATTGGTCTTCTGACTCAACGTTTAAGACATTTTATCATAAACCAATTGTGGATTTGACTTCGACGGTTATGGAGCAACTTTAAACTAGCATAATCGGAGCCTCCGTGGACTGCCATAGAATAAAAAATGTTCTAGCTGACGCGACAAGAATTTTCAATTCTATTAAGGACACGGAGGCGAGGATTATCCCACCCAGGTAACATGATGATGGTATTCTATGTGATAGATTGTTTATTGCAAGCTTTATGAAAAAGATTCATGTATGATTCATGATGATGATTTGATTTTTTCGCCCACCCGTTGATATTGGAAATATGTTATGAACCATATATGGTTTATGAATGGCATATTACGACTATTATTCTCTTTATAGGAGATCAAGGCAAGCAAACCTGAACGATCAGGATGACGTTGTTCAGCAGGAGAGCAGACCAAGCTGACATAGGCACAAGTGGCATCAATTCTGTTCCGAAGCTGTCATTCCGTGCTCAAGTTGGGATTCACGTCGATGAAGAAATCGGTGGTCCAGAGTTCAACAGTCAAGTTTGGGGACTGTGTTAAAAGTTTGATGCAAAGAAAGAGGAAGTGATGTGTTCATTACGGCCTATATATAATAATGGACTGATGGTGATTGGTGCATACCGTACAGGGGGTTGAACTTCCGGGGTATGCTGAGTTTAAAGTTTGTTTATTGGCTGCTGTGTTTTGCAGTAAAGCAAAGAGAAGCATAATCCTCGCCTCCGTGTCCTTAATAGAATTGAAAATTCTTGTCGCGTCAGCTAGAATTTTTTTTATTGTTTGCCAAAATACAGGTAAAGCTAACGTGGGAAAGTGGAACTTGCATGAGGGATGACAAAGTCGTACCTCCTCATGAGCAAAGAGGGAGGATAATTGCGCAAAGTCATCAGGGCCACATGGTAATTTCTACCACCAAAAGGAGGATTCCTAAATATTGTGGGTGGCCAGGTGTAAGTGAGATGGCGGATGAAGTGATGAGGGATGTCCAGACCCTGTTGCAAACTGACTATGGGCCTGCTTTAGATCTCAGCGGATGGGTTATTCCGTCACAACAATGACGGATATCCCATCAGCCAAAATCTAAATCCCATAGCATTTAATGGGATTTATTTTTTGGCGGACGGAATATCAGTCTCCATTGTGACGGAGTAACCCGTCCACCAAGATCTAAATCAGAACCAAAGTTCCCAAGGCATGTGGTATTGCTCTGGTTCCTATTTCCTGCCCAACGGGACCTTGAAGAAAAGTGGGCATTGTCAGTGTTGGCCCATTTTGCGCATTGACAAAAAAAATATATGTTTGTGCTAATTTTGATGATTTTTCCAAATGGACAGAAGTAAAGATTATGGAGAATGTCACTACTGATGTTGTAATAAATTTCTTTGAAGACCTATTCTGTAGAGAAGGTCTGCCCAAGTTCCTTTTTTCGCATAATGGACCGCAGCTCACTAGTGTCCAGTTTGCAGCACATTTGATGATGCAGAGGATAGTTCCCAAGAGAATTGTCGTATATTACGAAGAAGCTAATAGACAGGTAGAAAGTTGAATCGTGTGATCAAGGAGTCTGTGCAGTTAGCAGCAGCTGGTGGTATTGAGGGGAAAACCCCTATAGTCGCAACCCTACTTTCTTGCAGGACCACACCAAATTCTGTTACCAGGTCCTTCCCTAAATTACTTAAGGGTGAGCTGGGATGGATTGGTGTGCAAAGTTGAAAGAGCCGGTGTATGCAGCAACGGGAATCATTTGAAAACATCTGAAAATATGGGGGGGGGGAAGGGCACCGCCACTATGGCTTGGGGTAAGCTGCTCTAATCTGTATCTTATGTACACGATGTGCAAACATGGCATGTTATGTAATGACAGTAAAGAGTTAAGTGTTTACTTATGTTGCCAAAATACAATAAAATTTGGTATTAAAAAAATAATTAAGGTTAAGTACCTGGGTCCCTGGTAGCTGAAGGGACAATTGAGAGGAGAGAACACTACTAATGTTTCAAGGAATGTGATCTTGCATAACATGCAGCAGAAGGTGGATGAGTATAAGGAGAGGATATGACAGGGAATGAAACGAAGAAGAGGGCAACTCTCTTTGTGCAAAATCAATTGGGGTCCATTTGTACAACTGAAGTTACCTGCAAGCCATAGAAGGGGTGGTACCGAATGGGCAAGTCCTGTCACGGTCATCAAGGTGTGGAATGTTGCGGTGAGAGGTGTTGGAGGTTTGGTGTGGAATTTAAGTAGGGTGTCCAATTATAAGAGCTGGAGTGCTTGAGACTATTCTGTATCCTATGATGGTGATGGAGTTCCTGGAAGTTGAAGGACAGGATTGGAGTTACGGCTAACGGAAGTGATTCTGAGACCATACTTCTTTAAATTTCGAAGGTGAGATAAGTAGAAGCACAATGAGAAAAAAAAGAAGTAACTGCAGGGTTTGAAGAGTATGTAATTGTCATGAAGGTGTTGTGCAGGTTGGGACTTAATTGTAATGTTATGTTTATTTTCTTTTTTATTTAGTATGTTAAATGTAATTGGTTTTGGAATGTGTGGGTGGAATGGAAGGTGTGGGGGAGAATATTGAGCTTTGAAGGGTGATGCAGTTGGAGACTGTCTCGTGTGATGTTAGATGCTTTATCCACCGATGCGGGTTCTTGTTTCTCGTTTTACTTGTAACTTGAAATAAAAAACCCTTTACTTGATGTTGGAGGAGCATCTTTTCTCACCCTCTACACTATGCATGTGTTATGAAAACAAGCTTTGTTTCTCACCATTAGAAAAGCCACACCATTTTATGTATCATCTACCAACATCCCTGCTCTGGTCCTTTGAGTACACATCTGCCTGAAGAAAATGGTTATCAATAAACGTATGCTAAAAACAGATAGGCAAACACTACTCAGTTTCTAGGGACGAAGCCCTTCATTGTCTAACAACATCAAAAGAGAAAATATGGCAAAGTAACAAAGAAATTAATGCACCACTTTGTCAAAGCTTTCAAAGTTCAGACGGCATCTGGAATTTAAGGTTACATTCTGCTGCTGAGCCCTTTGGACTAACACTACAGTAGCGTTTCTCAAACTGTGGGACCCAGCCGATATCAGATGGGTTGCGAAAGAGCAATAAATAAAGATGCCTTTACATTTTGTATTTATATTGTCACATTTGTTGTGCTTCAAAGACAGGGGTCATATGTCGGGCTATGTCTTCTGACAAATTGAAGCTTATTCTTTTAACATGGGGATTGGTATTTACTTTTCTTTCTCTGACTGCAGAGGAATTTTTTAAGTAAACTATGCGTCAATCTTGCTGGGTACAGGGATAAGAAAGGAAAAACTGTAGGATGTCATTTTTTTCAAACACCCAACATTTAAATACCTGTAAAGGAACTGGACACATACTTCAGATTATATCTATTAGCAGTTAGGTAAGCAAAAATGAAGCAAACTTTTTTGTAATTCTGAAGTGTGATGGAAACAAACATTTTATTAGGATCAAAACAAATCAAGACACTTTTACTAGGTAATGCGCAAATGATAAATATTCACTTAAACACGATTTCCACACACTATCATTTGTGTTCCAAATAGTTTTATCAGTGAAACTGTTATGAATGTGCAAATTTAGTGGGCATTTCAATGGAAAATGTGCTGTATGTAAATGACAAGTGTGCTAGCCCACAATGCTTTAGTAATATATTTACGACAATGTGCTTCAAAATGCACCACCAGCTACATACTACACCCTTACCGCTCCCCTGCTGAATACAGTTGCTACACTTTATGTGGAGTTAAGATTTTTCACAATCACTACGACTTAGGTGACAATGGTTCCAGCACCACTATTGCAATAAATAAAAGTTCCTAAGTCCATTTAAAAAAAAAAAAAACCTTTCAAGTATTTCCAAGTAAGATTCCGGGTGAACCTTCCATTATATTTTGGTGCTGTTTTTCACTTCACAAAGCAAATTCAACAGAGCATGTGCTGACTATATGTGATCATACACAATCATCCCAGGGGAACCAGGTTCAAGTCCTAGCGTTGGCTCTGGGTAAATACTCTGCTGCAGAAAGGGTTTTCAAATTTGTTAAAATCACTAGTATCAACACCAAAGTCTTTTGGAAGCCTTGTGATTTTAGTGAACAAATTAATTCAAGCTCCTCTAAACACAATAACTGAACATTGGCTACAACAAACCTACACTGGATTTTGAATTTGGCTACGACGTTTGTGACTCTTACTTTCTTTATATTGTAGAATGATCATTTGACCAAGACATTCGTTTTTTTGTTGCTCTTTGCTACAGTGTTGGTCTTTTTCCGCTTGTTGATTTGTGTTACACCTAACAGTGCTATAAAAGCAACTGGGATGGTACATTAACACAATTAATCTGAGTCACATGTCAAATCCCACTATGTTACCAGTTAAGATAGGCAGAACATTATATTAGTGGAGGTTGCATTACTGATAAAAATGTTCGGACACAATGCAGTATTTTTCAAAAGGTTTGCTGTACAGAAAGTTTATGCTACACTGAAATATACAGAGTTGTTTGCTTGTACGAGATATGCAGAGGCAGTAACCTTTTAGACAAAAAAAGAGTAAAGTCACTACTTGCAACAAAGAAACATACAGATTTCTACCAAACCAAAATGTTCAATTCTATGTCACAAGTGTTCATGCTATGCTTTAAACGAGGTGCAGAATTCCCCTACAATTAATTCTTTCCTCACTGTGATATACAATTAGCTTGCCTTGCTTTTTAAAATCTGCAGAAACGCACAAGGGAGATGCTCATCTCAAAAACTGTTCTGTTAACTAATTGAAGTCATTGATAAATATCTAAAGCACAAAACCCAACAATGCAACTCCATTAGGGAATCCGTGGAATTTCAAGGGAACAAAGAAGACTTTCTTTTAATGTCATGTTTTCGATGACCGCAATCTTTAAATAGCAAAAAAAGATACTGCTTTTTTCACGTTTAGGTGCATTACTTCCACGGAAATAGAAAAAGCAGAGACAAAAGGCGAAGTTTTTCGCAAGCAAATCTTCACAATTTGCTGAGATTACCTCAGCTTAGTACTAAACATAAAAAAACAAAAATACTACACAACGAACCACAAATTGAGAAAAATAAATCTGGGTTTGATTTTAAAAAAAACTTATTTAACACCGCATAATAACATATGAATGAACCCCCCTGCAACGGGCACTGTACATTGAGAGAGGTTCTTGGTCCGCTTCCATTAACTGAGTATTTGTCTAGGCTTAGCTGACCATGGCTTGGGCTTCCGGCAAATCAGGCTATGACGACGCAGCAAAAAGACCAAACAATGGAACCAGAAAGATAGCCCTGTGTACTATTTGTAGCAGGCAGATGGAAAGATTCTGTTCTTCGGGTGTGCATGTGCCACAAATCAGGAAATCAAACAGATAAACAGAGGCTAACAAACACTAAAAACAACAGGTCGCGCGGGACTTTGACCCAGACACCCCTCTGTGGCAAGGCACATACTTGCGCCCAGTGACGGCCTTGAAGGGGTTTCGTCAATGGGATTTGGTGGGAATATCTACGTTGGGAGACGTAATGTAGGGCACTACATTGAAATCCTTTCAACAGTTGCAAGAGGAATTTCAATTACATAAGACACAATTCTATAAATACCTTCAACTACGCCATGCGTTGGGCCCCCAGATTCACGCTCTATAAACCCTACCGGAATTCCACCCACTTGAGGGCCACCTACTGATGGGAGACCTGGGGCTACATAAAATCAGGCAAATATATCAAGCACTGACAACGCACACACGAACAACACTTGACAAGACTACGAGTGCATGGCAAGACGACATTCCTGACTTGACGGATGATGACTGGGCCGAAGCCATAGCCAGCCCTCGGGGCGCCGCTGTATCTACATGCTACCGCCTCATACAATTCAAGTATATACATCGCGCATACTATATCCGATCCCGACTTTGGAAAATGGGGGTTATCCAGTCCCCTACCTGCTTGAGATGTGAGAGGGAAGAGGGAACGTTTTTACACACGGTCTGGAGCTGCTCTGTGTTGCAGCCGTTCTGGAGGAGGGTGGCTTCTTGTCTTAGCGACATTCTCTCATGGGAGCTCCCACTTGATCCGAGACTTTTTCTTTTACACAGTACTGACGAGATAGGAGGTAACAAATACAAACAACATTTACTCTTTTTGGCTCTTACCATTGCCAAACGTGATATAGCCCAGCTGTGGAAGGGGGTCTTCCCTCCGACCATAGGTAAATGGAAGGCTGAACTAGACAGGTGTATGGGTGCGGAGATCGCTGTGTTTTTGGCCCGTGGATGCCCCCAGAAACATAGAAAAATATGGACCCGTTGGGCGACATACCGAGGGATAGACCTTCCCTCTTCCCATCTTTGGACCCCTGATAGAAATCACCACTCATACAAATGTTTAATAAACGTATCATTCCGTGTCATGTAACAGTCTGCCTTTGTACATATGTAACTTTTACGCAACCACTGGGATCTAGAACTGTCTGCACCGTGTTTATATTGTTTGACCTGCAGGTTCTGCAGGAGTTACAATTGTTTAAATGCTATGGTACTCCTGACTCATTTTGTTTTCTACAGGTACTTGTAGGGCTACGGCCCATATTGCATCAGGAAAACCAAATAAAATTTGTTATTAAAAAAAAAAAAACAGTTCGGGGAAAAGTGGAAATCTGAAATTGAAGTTAGAGACGGATGTAACCTATGGGTCAGGCTGGGCAGAAGTGCAAATATGAACTTTGGATATAGGACCAGGGCCAATGGCTGCTTCAAGACATTTCTTTCCACCAAAGCCTTCGTAGTCAGTAGACTTCTTTTGTTAAAGCACCCGCACTCACTCCAACGGGGGAAATTTCCATCCAAAGCATAAATGCCATTTGCCTGGTTGTTGCAATGATTTTTCTCTCCTACCTCCAAAATCTGGTGTTGCAAACTTTTGATAAATTTACCTCAGAATTTATATAATTTCACACTGCATTCTTTCATCCACACAATGTTACTTGTAAACATTTTCTACATATAATCTTGTTTTGAAGGCTTCCTCCAGAAACCCAGGGTAACTTGCATCAACAAAGATGGAGCAAAGGTCAATTAACTTGTGGATCAAGTCTCATCATCCCAGAGCTGGAGGCCGAGTGGTCACCTGTAGTGGTCCCTCAACACAGACTGACAAATAAAACCAACTTCTTTTCAGCATCAGACAGAATCCGTGAGCAGTGGCTCAAGGCTTGTGTTGGAGAGGCAAGCACACAGGTTAGAGTCACAAATTTGCTGCAGGGAATACCTCTCCCCTTCTGTGACAATCATTAAAGAGGGAACTGGCTGTCACCCCATTAGCAACCTTCTGAAAATCTATCTGATGAAATCAGTTGGCTACTCTGATATGACGAACAGCATTGATGCAAACCTAATTTCACATAGTGGGGCTCTATGAAGCCAAAAAAATTGCTCATCCGAATCATACCATGGGGCTACAGGACATACTGTTCGCATACCAGTTCTGCAGGGTTATAATTTTCCACAGTGTGAAATAATTGGATTTACATGTAGATGGGCAAAGCAAGAAAATAATGACCAGCAGAATGTTCCACTTATAATCCTATGGCCTCACCTCAGCAGCAGAGGAGGCAGCACATGGGTTTCCAACCCCTGGACTTTCCACTAAAGTAGTTAAGAAACATGGACAGTTTCTCCAATCCCCCTCTGATGACACGTTTCCCAAATCCACAGTACATAGTTAAATTACAGGAGATACTAAATATTTTTTTTTCTTGAAGCATATCATCTTTGGTCATATGTTCCTGATAAAAGGACTACAGACGACTCAGACCACATACAAATCTGAATTACCTCCTAAGCCTACCACCCCCACCCCCACCCCCAAAAAAATATCTACAACAATAACTAATCCAACTAAACAAGAATTTAGAATGGCAAAGCACGTAACGTGCACACTTTATAAGCCTCAGCTCCAAAGGACACATCGCCTTTATAACTGGCATCACATATTTAATAAAAGTTGAAGATCTGCCTCCAGCATCTAGGTTTCTATAATAAGACTTTCTTCTCTTCGTTTACCAGTAAGCATTAATGTCAGGTCCACCTATGAATGTGTCAAATACTGGAGTGTCCCAGGTTCTACATCATAAGTGTTTCAAATATAAAAATCAATCAGCAACAGGACAGAGGTCTTGGCAGATTTCCTACAGATAACCTCATGAAAAACTTAACTGATGCTTAAATTAGTCCAGCAACTAAAAAGAAAAACTCACCAAAATGTACATAAATACTGTCATTTATATAAGGTGACCTACAACAAGGAACAAAACATTTTCGTTGCAAAAGAACAACAATGAAATGTGTAGGGAGAAGGTCCAAGCCCTAGTCACTGGCATTTACAAAGCTAACGTGGCCAAGTACAGTTCTACGAATAGGAGGAATTTCTTGTTTTACATATGATGAAGTCTTACTAATACACCTTCACAAATACTTTGTGACAAATGCCAATATGCTTTTATTAACAAGCATGAAATAGAATTGCATCGATTTATAAAGCACCTCAAAAGAAGAGTGAGATATTAATATTGTGAAAAACTCTCAAAAAAACAAGCCATCAAAATGCAACCTGGATATCTGCCCTCCACAATTTGCAAGTATGTGACACATCAGTACTCAATGTTTATGTAGAGGAATATTTTGTTTTTAAAAACTTTATGTTTGCAAGCCTGATTTTGAGACAATTTTAATTAACCTAAAGAACATTTCTGATGAATCATGGATAATGGTTTATCTGCAGAATGTTTCCTACTGGATGTATCGCGGTTTGATACGCTGCATTTCCTAAATCTTTTGGAAATAACAGTTGCACAATTTAACCTACCAAAACTACAATGTTAATCTTCTTTCCTCCTTGTTCTGTGATACCCAATATTTTATTGGACCTGCAGGAATATAGTGAAGCACAACTGTTGTCATTACTACCCACAATGTTTATGTATTTGTATAACCCCTTGCCCTATTACAGGGCTACTACATGCATTATAAATATGCAAGGGACATCCATTTAGACATGTTCAACACTGCAGACTATATCTGATCACAGGAGAAGCAACTTGTCTTATATGCATTCAAATGAGAGCACAATTTATTAAACGTGCCATGCTACCAATCTGAAACCTAAGAAGGCACAGCATTCCAGTTCACCAAACAATGTGGAATACAAAATCTACTCCTCTGAAAATGGAGACGAACCCTCTGTTATTCAGGCATAGTTTCAAGAAACAGATGTTTAACCAACCCTATACAATACTTTCACTCTCACACTGTAAATGCAATGCTTAGCAACAGGGTCCATAATATAATCCATAATTTTTAAATTAACATAATAATATGACCCATGAAGACATATTTTTAACACACTACAATAAAAGCACCACTAATCCATAAATGTGTTAATTTTATGGTTAGGCTGGACTTATTAACTAATTTTACTAAGTCTTGTATAAGGACTTGCGGCCTAAAGCACGAGACCCTTAATTATTACGCTGGGTAAGGAAGTGTTACTAAGCACTAGCTCCTTCTCTTACCTGGGGGTCACTTTCAGCTTGTCTGGGGCATGGTCTGCGCACATCGCACAAAGTAGGACCAAGTTCTCCAGGGCTCTTGGCTCTCTGCTAAGTCTTCCGTCACTCAGGGAAGAGGGTCCTCACACCCCTCTTGCAAATATATTAGCACAATGTGCTCTTAAAGCAACTTACTGGCCAGGCAGATGGGGCCTGGATGACTCCACTACCCTCCAAAGACAGAAAAATCGATTCTAATGGAGAGTAATTTCAGCCCTCGTGTCAACCTATAGCTTTATTTGCCACAATGAACTAGGATTAGACTTTCTGAGCAGTTTTATTAGTAGATGGTCAATTCTTTTGTGGCTATCTATCTGGAGCTCAGAAGAAGCAAAATTAACTAGAGAGAGTTTTATACTATTTGGCATGTGATAAGGGTATTTTGATCCCCTGGATAGCATAGGTCAAAAATCTCTGGAAGCTATTGGATAGGCTGACATGTTTTTAGAGGGAATGCCGCAGGCAGCACCCACCAGAAAGCAAGTGCAAGTCTTGTTGCTATAGCGAGGCAAAGAAGAGAGGATGAGAGTGGAAAGACAAAAATCAAGGGTTAAGCATTATTTATATCTTAATCCCAGGGCCATCTCTACCAGCTATCTGCAGAATACTAATAAAAGCTGGGAAAGGATTTTATTGTTTAGATTTCGGGCTGGTTTAGTGAAATATTTTCTTTGTTTTACGGCTGGACACAAACCCCAGCTCGATTCTAGGAAACGCCAATGTACTAATTTGCACAAACTATGGTACATTTTCTCTTCAATTGTGAATATTATAAAATGCATACCAAAAAATTCCTCATGCCATTTTTTAGGCTTAGCAAACTATGGCTTTGTATGCAAGCATTTCAATTTTTACTGGAATTACCCGTGTGCACACGTGACTCCATTTCTTAAAGCCGCAGTCAGCTCCAGGAGGTCGATGTTTTTAGATTAATTTTAGTAGATTGATGAATTAGTACTAGACTCTGTCTTAATCTTTATTTTGCTCATCCCAGCCTGTTTTTATTCAGATTGTTGGTCACTAATATCCGAAACCTGATGATTGTATGGATTTAAGTTAAGTGTTTTTTAAAATAATTTTTATGTATTCTATTGCTATTTTGCACATCTTACATGCTTTTATGGCTGTTTGTAACCGAATTAAGAGAATTCTGAATATGACAGTTTATTATATTTTAACTGCCAAACAGGGTGTTTTAAATATTTGCAAGTTGTATTATATGACGCGTCAATATTTGAGAGGGAATGACAACCTTTTCAGTATCCCATCAGCAACATTCAGTTCCAAACACCCAACTAAGCCAATAACTGGGGAGATGGGATGGGTTGCTTACAATCCTTTACGATACGTTGATCGGTCTGATATGTAATGTTTTTTCTGAAAGCAAGAAGTATGGCTAATGTCCAGTTATATAAATTTCAACTGTGGGAAAAAAACCTGATGGCTGCAGCAGTTGGAAAAAACACCTCACGTAAGAGTGCATAAGGGACAAAGGGAAATGCTCCCGCTTTATCTCTTACTAGGAACTTCAGTCCTTAAAAACACTCCAAACCATTCCCACACCAGCCACCTTACCAACCGCCTTTATCGCTACTGTACATCAATTGTCGCATCTAGAAAGCAAACATTACAACAGTGTACCCTCCTCCTATGTTGACAAACTCAATATAATCCTTGACTCACCCGCTCCCTCCACACCAATCACCCTTCTTGGCGACTTCAGTCACTGACTAACTGCAAAACATTCTTTTTTCGCAACTTCTCCCTGACCACTTAATTCTCATCTTTTAACAACATATTGCCAAGGAAACCTCTAAATCTCATATATGTATTAAACACAGTATCCCCCTTCAAAACTGATACTATCCCATCTGACCATGAGTTAAGACCTTCAACGTCTGAGTGCTTGCTCAAGTCTGTGCCTGAGCCTTTTCAAAAAACAGGCATTAGGTTGTTCAAACGCATCTATATTTTTGGTCTTTTTTTGCACCTATACAAATTAAAATACATTTCTGGCACACTTCCAGCTATATAATGCTGCAGACTCCACATCAATATTTCATTACAGTGTGACGACAGAATAAGAAATGTGGAGGTATTTACGTTTTTTTCTTTATTTCCTCAGTATGTTGTTGCATTGTCAAATGGACAAACAGAAATCCAGTAACACTAATCATGGAAATATTGACCTGAATGTCTTGAGTCCAGCAATACCAATATATGTTTTTCTTTGGAATGGAGTCTGCACAGTCAATTATGTAATATTAGCGTAGATCACTAAATTTGAGTTATGGTACATTGCTCATTTCACGACAGATATCAAACTCAGGACAATAGAGAACATACAAAAATTGCATATTTTCTAATTCTGTAAATGACCCATCCTTATCTGCCAATGACTATAGCATAACTATCCTTGAAAATCACCACCATCTGAAACACCTAGACGGCACTTTTCATGACTTAACCACCACTCTTACATCCATACCACATCCCAACCTCATCCAACATTACTCTCACAATTTATCACAACATGCCCATCAAACCTCATTCCTATTATCAATCTCCAACCCATCATGTGCACAATCTTATCTGTTCAGTTATCAGACTATCAAACCTCTTGCTTTAACACGATTCTTCGCGGCCACTGTTCTCACTTGGACAACAACACCACTTGTTTCAAATTTGCAGTGATTATACATTTACTAAGGAAAAAAATTATTGCTGATGCCTCACCCCCTCCAAGATCTGTCTAGTATCTCAACTCCACATTATTCCGAAGATATTGTACCAGCTGGTCTTCAATCACCTCACGCTTAATCTTTCTTCCAACAATCTACTCAAACCTCTCCAATATGGCTTCTGTAGGCCTACACTCTACGAAAACAATACTACAAAATGTATTGTACTTATTCACCACTGACCATCACAATCCACCTTCTTCCATCCCCATACTTTTTCATTAATCCACAGCTTTCAAGATTTTCAACACCCTACTCTACTTTCATTAAGCACTAATGACCTGGCACACCTGCTGATACTTCATACCTTTACAATCACAATCCTAGGAACATGGAATTCGCTCTACACCTCTATCTTCAGTGATATTATCTTCTCATTCAGATTCTGCCCTATGACACCTAAATCTTTCACTCCTTTCCTACTTTTAAATCCTATCACATGCCATGCATCACAAACTGACTCACTGGGATCATATATTGTATGGCATTAAGGTCACACAAGTTGATCTCTTCTAAAACCAAGGTTCTATTGTCATGTCCTTTAGGCTAGTCCTGTCATGTATGCTCCCTTTTTACATACATTGTCCCATCCACACGATGATAATGGTTCTGAATAGGTGACCCTTTACCTAGTAGTTTGATTCTGTATCTTTGACATCATGCTCTTAGTTTTTATCATAATCCCTGTACCAGACGTACATAAACATGTCCTCAAGCACTGCATAATTATTCTGCATAAGGGTCACCACTTTGTCCATCCTTGGCCAACAGGATGATCGCATTGTTTAGAAAAACATTTATGATTCCTTCCAAAACATTTATGATCGTTTTCAAAACATATCAATTCCAGAAGAAACCCTG
Organism: Calotriton arnoldi; assembly: GCA_963921515.1. Classification (NCBI taxonomy): domain Eukaryota; kingdom Metazoa; phylum Chordata; class Amphibia; order Caudata; family Salamandridae; genus Calotriton; species Calotriton arnoldi. The sequence continues at coordinate 3,711,199 of CAWUFW010000020.1, forward strand.
GAGTGACCACTCTAGTATATAAGAACCTTATTTTCCCCTGCAAATTAGAGGAGAATTCCTTACAAGCTGACACGGGGTCCTACATGCTGAATCTTCAACATGCAGCGGTCTGGCATCCCTTGCGGGGTCTCAACACACTGTAGAGAGGGGGGGACGGGGAGCTATTAGAAAGAAAGCAGGTCCAGTACCATTGCTCCCAAGAACTAACGTGATATTCACTGAGGGGTAGCTGTTCCTGAAGTCAAAGAGAGTAGCAACCTATTCTGGTTGACGAAGAGGTTAAAGAGTAGTCTATCTCAATAGAGTTGTGTACCGTCTGGTAATTTTAACTCACTCACTCACCGTCCTAGGCCCACACATCCACATGCACAACTGCGGCGTCTCCTTAAAAGATCTCCGATAAAGAGCCCTCTCGAGGGGCCCGTGGAGGACAGCAGCGCCACCCCCACGAGGAGCAACGCCCGATGATGAAGCATGACACTCGCAAGGGTGTGTGAGGGCACTATATTCAAAAGGAGGAATTTCCCATCATTCTAGACAACCCAACTCTATTGAGATAGACTACTCTTTAACCTCTTCGTCAACCAGAATAGGTTGCTACTCTCTTTGACTTCAGGAACAGCTACCCCTCAGTGAATATCATCCCTTGCGGGGTGTCATCCTCGGAGCAGAAATGGGGTCCTTCATTCTCTACCATCTGGTGAGGGGGTCGGTTCTTCCCTAGGGGATTCTTGGCTCTATACATACATACATACATACATACATACATATATATATATACACACACACACACACACACACACACGCTACACCTACATATTTAGGCTAGGTACATTTAGGCAAATTATGTAGGGCATGCATTATACGAGTATGCAAGTGCTACTGTCTTATCTGAACTGTATATGTTCATCTTCTTAGCACTATGGTAGAAATGTACCTACTGTTTACTATATTGGTACTTGCATTTCTTTTGTATGCTTCGGTCTCCTGATTGTCGCAGCAAATATGTTTTACACAAGACTGACGCTGGACCAATAAATACTTATTGAAACGTCCTAACCGCCATCCTGGGTATTTTCTGAGAATAAGTAAGCACGAGTGACTGAGCGAAAAGTACTGTACTGTTTTCCATAATCCCTGAGGAATCAGGGTTATCATGTTCAGTGGTTTCCAGAAACTACCAACACCACTGTAAGATACAGGGGGTGGTATTGGCACTGTAGAGCTAGCTAGTCTAACGGCTGACGTATCCTGTGTGGGTGTCCGGAATCGGTTTGGACAGCAAGCCCTCAGTTTAGGTCATCCAAAACGCGCGGGTCTTGGGGATTCCTAGGAACTCCACGTCACTATGACTTCCCTTTTCAAAAGCACCTACGTCTCTTACTGACTGCATCTACCTTCCCTCTGGTTCTTTTAAATTTGCCTCTTTGGTCAGAAATCTTTGGGTTCATTTTTGCCCTTCCAGGAAACTGGAAGCTTTTATTGCGAACACCACTGTAACTGCATGTTTCAAAATACCGCATATACATGATATAGCAATGTATATACCATTCAACAAAACCCAAACGGCAAACAACTCTTTAGTATTCAACAGATTGGGCTATTACAATAGCCTCAAATTTTGCCTCCCCAAACACCTTTGTTCTGCTAGATAAGATCAAAATATTTGCTATCCAAACTCTGTAAGATTTACTCAAATTATACACCACCTCAGCATACTGCTACAAAGCCAGTTGACTCCCAAACGAGAACTGATCCTTACACAAGTTTCAGACATGTTTTCAAAGCAGTAAACAGTATGCTGACAAACTACTTCTCTGACATTCTAGCCCGATTCACACCTACTTGAAACCTATGATCCACCAACCTCAACTTTCTAGCTACACAAAAGCCACCATGCCACGTTTCCAAGTTCTGAACTTTTCAACTTCTAGGGCTTTTCCCTTGTAAACCTTACCACCAAACGTTCCTGCTATACTCCCATCTTTACAAACAGTCAAAATAGCAGAGACAAGTTACTCCCTAGTCTATGTATATGTCATATCTGTATGAATCAATATGTCATATATCAGAGCCTTAGTTAAAAGTGTGCCTTTGCCAATCTTATCCACAGAACTGGTACAATTTACCACAACAACAACTGTTGCTTTGCATCTAATACAACTGTAATAAAGCGGACAGTATATCCCTCATTTTTGCGGTGGAGTACCCATCCATCAAACTCAGGCCCCAAGAGTCGTTTCAGCCCTGTATGTGTGCGTCACCTGTGCGCTACAACCTTCTAGTGGTCCTGAGGTCACTCTTCCACTATAGAACTCAGAGAACATTACATATGTAAGCCATAAGTCTGTGTTAGATCCTTTAGCAATACAGCTGAATGAATCACAGATTAGGTTAGCTCAAGCCCTAACTATTACTTCGCTTTTATCATTCTTGTGATAGTCTTAGGTTCAAACTATTCAATATCTATTTCTCCCACTGGAGATGACCATTCTCTGATAGTACTCAGGATCCTGTAACACTTCACTACTAACTCCAAAAACACCTGACAAGTTTTGTTAAGCTACCTGAAGGAAACATGAAAGAATTTAATCTGAATGGACATTTACTTGCTGCATGCATCCCAACTTAGCTGAACTTCACTTTTAAATCAGGACAGCTTTAATAGAGACTAAATAGGACTCATATTGACCCTGTTAGTGTCTAACTAAAAGGTTCTTACTTTATGTCGAAGCGCTATCAACTCATACTGTCTACCCTTCCTGCTGGCCCAGCTCAGTAATGAGGGGTAAACTGTGATTGATTCCACCTAAATTGTGGTCCCAGTGGTTCACCTGTAAGGGTTAACCTCTCACCTAATCCGCACCATATTAGTGTAAAGTTTGGCTCCACTCATTGGGGCTTTCATTTAACATCAACTCAACAATTCATGATGACATTAAAGGCGGTCTGCAACTCTGGTTGGCACTGAACTGTACCTCCTCAGAGAATTTAAGCAAACAGACCCCGGTCAAATTTTAGCCACCCAAAGTATAGTAATCAGTAAGCTAATAGTGTAAAGCAAAACTAAGGCATAGACCAGCTGTTGTCGTATTCCACTTCTGCCAAGCAGTTCTCAAATGCAGACATACCAACTATAAACCTTACAGAAATCACATGTAACCTCAAATGAAAAACTAAACTGATACTGAAGATTTTTCTCCGACTGCAGAAATTATAATAACCTAAACACATCCAAGAAAATCTATATGGCACCCATTCTGTCTCAGCTTTCACACAAATGTGCATCAATGTGGAAAGCTTATTCGAACTTCTGCTAGAAATAATCGTGTTGTGCTCAAAGGTTCACTAAAGGGTGTCCTATGGGTACCAGATTGAAAATGTGGGTTGGGATAAAGAGATGAAGAAAGCACCAATATGTACATGGAGAGGAAAAGCATAACTCTTTATCAACTTCATATTCAAATGACACCGGTAATTTTCTCACTCTTGGTATTTTAGAATACTAACATGTACCAGTGCATTACAACCACACCCAAAAGTGTATAACATGATTCCATGACAACACTGGTAATGCTTATTGTAATTCTTCCCACTGGATATCAAAAGTAAAATTGGAAGAGTTGAGATAATCTACTTAATAGAGAAACTCATATAAACGTCTCTGCCCTCTCCCACCGACTGCCACTACCCCAGGCACCTTAGTATACGGGAAATGGAAAGTGATCCTTAAACAAATGTTCTTGATTGATATCTAAGAAGCTACCTTAAAAGAATTCTATTGTTGAAAAAAGAAAAATTAAAAGGCATCTTAAGAGAAAAATATCTGCTAAAATCAGGTATTATGTGTTTGCTTCAAACAAGGATACATGTGCATATATACATATGCCTCTCATTAAAGTCAGTGGCATCAACACTGGATTCTGAATTCAATTATTTATTGCTATGAGGGAACAACAGTGGAAACCCTCCTCTGATGATACCCTGTAGCGTCCACCCTTTTTTATTAGGTCTCGCCTAGGCAGCGCGCATGCGCTGCTCTAGGAGATGACCTTTAGAAATTGGTCAGCTCTTTTCAAGCACTCGTGCTTGTGCTGGCATCCACCTTGCGGGAGCGAGCAGCAGCGCGCGTGCAAATTGAAAACAGATGGCCTGCGCGCCACTGCTCGCTCTCGTGGATGCCAGCACAAGCACGAGTGCTTGACTAGGCTTGTCATCTCTGCACGCTGTCCTTGCCCTTACTTCATCGGCCTCCCAATGTCCGTAAATCTGCACCAATAGAGCGCACAAGCTAATAAGCATGGCCATCCCCTCACTTCAACGCACTAACTATCTAACCCGGCAGTTAATCCCCCGCTCTCTCACCAGTCCTCCTTTCCATCGCTCCTTCCTTACACAAATATTTACACCTTTTCCCCTCCCTTTCTCTCCATTTAGTTACCCTTTTTGCTTTCTTAAATTTTATATTTAGTCACTGTAAAACGCTGCTGCTTCACTCTTCTGCGGCAAAGCAAAGCCTGCACCAGCTGTCACCCTCTGATGCGGCGCCAGTCCCCGCACCTCTAAACTTTCGGGACACGCGTGTGCCCTCCCACGCGGCTCCCTCTCCAGCATGGCTCGCTCTGTACCTCCCCTGGTTGGCCCCTGCATTCATTAATGTTACTGGTGCCGCTCCTCTGAGGCTGAACTGAAACTGTCCATCTAAGAGCCAGGCGGGCATTCCTCAAGGCGCATTGCTTCGGCGTTTACAAGACCTCCTATCAAGAAGCTGCTTGGGGGAGGGGCTCACACAGCCCAACGGCTCAGGCTGCACATGTCTTCCGTCTCGTTTCCTGTATTCTGCGATAGCGAAGTAGTTTTATTTTTTATTTTATTCAGTTCACCCTCCTCTCTGAGAAATCTTTTTTCTCTCTTTGTGATCCTACGCCCTATTGCTTCGCTCGCTCGACATTGTCGTGTCTATTTTTCGCCCCCATCTCTTCCTTTCTCACTCATAAGCCCTCTCCTAACCACGTATTATTTATTCCTCTTTCAGTTTCAATAGCACTTGTTTCTCAGCCGCACTCCTCCTCTGCTGCCCGCATCTCTCTCTTGCCCTTTACCCTCACCCCCGTCGGCCCCCCTGCCCTTTCACAGCATCTCTTCCCTCACTCGTCATCTCTCCTTTTTTATAGTCTTTGAAGCCCAATCTCGCTGTATTCGTTCCTTGTAGCCCATGCTCTCGCATCCCAGCTCTCAGCACACCCTCTTTTATTGTACCTTCTACTTCCGCCCTATCCCTCTGTATGGTGCTCCTGGCTCTTACACTTCAATGCCCTCCCTTCTTCATTTTATTGGTCCCCCCCCAGTCTACCTCTCTCTCTCTCCCTCTGGTCTCTCTTTAAGGCCCCTCTCCCAGCCAGCCCCCACCCCCTTCCACCTTTATACATATGGGTTTGCCTTTTATCCTCACCGCCAGTGCTCAACTCCCACCACATTTTCTTTCTCCTCCCCCTGGCAGTCCCCACTCTCTCCCATTCCACCCAAGGCCCCTCGCTGTCCTCACTCGCTCTCTCTGATCAGTTTCTTCCTATGGTCTTCTCTCTGCTCCTTTCTCTCAGTCCCATTCTCTTCCTGCCCTCTTGCATCTCATCCTCGGGCCTCTGCTCTCCCTTCCCAGCTCCCCACACTTCACCTCAACTTAGTGCTCCCCTTTACCAGTCCCCCTCCACTGTCCTCCCATGCTCGCTCCTCTGTCCTTCTCTTTCTACCGACCCACTTCCCATGCCTCCTTCTGTGCTGCACATTTGACTGTATTTTCATATATGGGATTCGTACCAACAGTTCCGTGGGTTTTCGTACATTTTCATGTTTTGTGAATACATTTTATAACTTTTTTAGCACATATAACGTCATATACTGTCTGTACAACATTGCTGCGTTCTCCAGACACGTTTGGTGTTTTATATTGGGGATTGCTCAAGGAAAACATAACCATGGCAGGTTTATATATTATAACTTTACAACATGCTGCACAACAGCCATACTACTCTACAACATAGCTTAAATACAGTGGCAAAGCCAATAGCTCTGACTAAACACTTATAAGATCCCAAAGGCGAGACCTATTGGCTATGCCAATGCTGGTTTTATTTGGGCATGGGAGAGGAAGATTAATGCTGTGGGAGGTGAGATGAGTGGCAGTACACATTGTAAGTGTTTTATGAATATCCGTGTGGAGAAGCGGAATGCAAAGCTAGGTGTGAAAGAGTGGCTTAATGCGAGTTTTTTTTTTTATTTGGATAGAGGAGGGATGGCCAGATGGTGGCGGGTGTGGGTGGTGTGAAACAAGAGGAACACAAGATGGGGCGGGGGCCTGAGGCAAATAAGCTCATGCTCATGGCTCCTCCAAGTGTGCTCTACCCCTGCACAGCTTATGGGACTATAGGAAAGAGAATTTGGGGACGTGCATAGCATAGAATTGTCTATCAGTAACTGTAAAGTAAGAGAATGTTTTTCACTGTGAGGTTCTGGGTGATATCACAGTCAACTTGAGTATTACTCTTGTTGTCCATTTGATGCCATTTAGAACTGGGTTCTCGTTAGAACTTAATTTGCAGAAAAATACGTGCGGCACCCAAAGCTCTGCTCAGAAGCCCATGGTTGGCACTGACGCACGAAAATCAAGACTGCATAGTCTCCAATCCACCTCACGCCCTGTTTAATCCACTACCAGACACTCCCTGCCCCTTTATCTCACTCTTACAAGTTCCTGCGATCTCCCTTTGTGACGTTTTTTCCGTCATTCTCCTTCTTTTACTTTGTGTGTTTGCCCTTTCTTCTTTTTCGTTTTCCCTTTCTTGTTGTCAGGAAAAGTCTGATGATGAAAAATGGATGCCGTGGGCCCCACCGGTTCAAATCAAGCGCTGGTTCTCACTCAGACACCTTGGTGGGAAAAAAAACGTTATTCAGAGTTACCAATATCTAACTCTATATGGTTTTACCTAATGGTCCCTGCAACACACTTTATAGAAGCATGAGGATTTTATGTGCCTCTCTTCAGTGACAGCTGAGTGCTATCTCCATCACAGCAGCACTGGTGAATAAGCAGTATTTAAGCATGCACATTCCAGGACAAATCATGTGAGCAAACACAGAGACCTGTTTTAGTTTGTCACTCCGCCTTGTTGCAGAGGAGCGACCATCTAATCGTCTCCACAGCCAGGTAGAGGCAAGCATGGGGTCAATAACCAGAGCATCCTCAGTAGATAGCCTGGAGATCGATTCTTCAACAACCACAATATAATCTGCAACAATGACCCCGAAAACACCACAGATGGACAGAAAGGAGCGGCTGGTCAAAGTGCCTTCTACAAAGTACGCAGTCCTTGAACAGGACTACATTCTGGCGCTGCATCCCCCGAGCTCCTTCAAGGCGGGGACTGCATTATCTGCCTTTCTCTCCACTTTCAACGACACCGCAAACACAATGTAAAATAATAATGTCACGCACAATGCAGCTACCTCATAAAACCTGAGCAGACTCGAGGTTTCATTGCAGACTATCAATAATAAATGGGGTGTCAGCTCCTGCGCTCGTTCTCGTGATTTCTCCCCCGCCCCCCCCCCGCCTCTGCTGGGAACACTCCCATAGGGCTTTTGAGGAAAAAGGCTGCCAAAACAGATATATGTTTATTTTAAAAAACCACATCATCGCATATTCTAGGAGGCAAGCATAAACCGCGAGGCCAAAGACTGCACACAAAGCACACGCATGCAAAAGACACGCCCTTTGGACCCACACCCGAGGCAGCTGCGCGGCGCATTCTTGGGCTTACCTGCAGTCCTAACGAGAAGCAGGTGCCGGGCGGCAGGCAGGCCACTTCCCTGCTCTAACGCCGAGGCTCTCGGTCATCCTGCCGACTCCGGAGCCCTCTGAAGGTTATTATCCTACGGCATCCTGCAGCGCCTTGTGACGGGCGGCCAGGGCGCGGCGCAGTCCGCAGCGCAGGTGCCAGCCCAGCACCGCAGGCTTATGCTGGGCCGCTCGGGGACAGACCACAGGTGCTTATGCAGAGTTCTCCGGCTGCAGTCCGATGTCTTCTGGAAGGGAGCGCGTCTCCGCGCCTCTTTCACTTTGAGTTAACCCGTCACACGCCCAAGCCGCGGTCTCTGCAGCGCAGCAGCTCACACACGACGGAAAAACTAGAGCAGCGCGTCTCCTGACTCAGATGAAGCAAACAGAAGTGTGAAGCGCAAGTGAACAAGTCAACAGTCTGCACAAAGGCAGACATCTGATCCAGCCCACGCTCTGAAGGCAGCGGCTCTTCGCCGAGGACAGGAGGAATCGCATCACCGCGGATATGACTGCGGCGAGGCTCCCTCTCCGAGGCGGCAACAAGCAAGCTACTCTTGCAGTGAGAAGGAAACCAACCTTGTTTCCCCTCAGAATCTATTGGGAACGACGAGCAGAGGTTAAAGGAGCCCGGAAAGGACTGGGCTTTCGCTTAGACGCAACGAATGCACCCTGTGTGGAATTGTTTGTGCTGCACACTGACGAGTTACTGCATTACTCATGCAGCATGGTTTGGAATGTGTTCCCTAATAACTAGACAGATGAAGTGCCCTATCAGATGACTCAACTGACTTACGAGCAAGTGAACAAGTTACCTTTTCCCGTCTCTTCCACGGCCTTGTCGTGCTTGAGGTTACAATTTAAACACCCAGCTGTAAGATAATCAAAGCCAGGTCATTTTCACCAATTTTAAAGTTGTAGTAGCAACAAAATGCAACGTAGTTTTATTGTTTTCAGGTTTCCATTACCACTTCCTCCTCTCCAACTCCAGTGGCACCTTCCAATCTTACCAACAGCCTTTACAGGGGGGGACAGTTAACAGTTTGGCAAATGATACACCATATACCAAAGTACTCCAGGGTCTACAGTTGTAGGTAACTTGTTCATCCCGTCTCTGAATCCGTGCCCACTACAAAATGATTAAATTGTATCTGCATTTATATTACGCTTTGCAGCCCTCAGAAGGCATCAAAGCACATTTCCTCTGCTGAAAGAGTATTAGAAAGCAGCACGACTTACAGGTAGAGCCTTTGGGGCATATGTATCACTAAACAGTTTTGCGAGTTCTTAATAGCGATTTTTTGCTAATCGCTATTAAGGACTCACAAAATGAAATGTATGTAGGAATCGCAATATTAATTGCGATTCCTACGTATTCCTTAATTGCGAATCGCAAATTGCGATTCGCAATTAAGGAATACCTTCCCATTCATTCCCATGGGCCTAGAGGTCCATAGGAATAAATGGGAAGATATTCGCAATTTGCGAGTACCTTGCGAATGAAATTTCAAGGGTGTCAAAAGGACACCCTGTTGCACCCCTGAAATATGTATGTGTGCACGTGTCGCACATACATGCCCTACGGGCATGTATGTGCGCCACAGGCCACTTTGAAAAATGCAAAAAAGTGCATTTTCCAAAGAAATCGCAAATTACCACCAACTGGAAGTTGGTGGTAATTTGCGATTTCTTAGGGCAAAATCGCACAACTTGGGTGCTTCCTGCATTGCATTTAAGGAATTGCAATTTGCGATTCCTTAAATGAGCTCACATAATAGGGAATCGCAAATTTTGCGAGTCCCTATATTGTGAGGGCCTTTTGGGATGATACATCCCAAAAGGCTTTTTCCAGTTCGTAAACGGGCCGATTCTGAGAATCGGCACGTTTGCGAACGGGAATTAGTATTCATACATATGCCCCTTTGTGTCTAAGATTGCTGTGCCCAGGCATGCAATGGGCAGAAGAGTTGTTAGAGCTTGAGCGCATGCATTTTACATGAACCTATCGCAGATGCTGCCCGACTGTGTGCTCCTGTACAGATGCATCCAAGACGGAAAGTAGAAGCGCACAAGGAGCCCTGGAAACAAGCTGTGGTGGCACCGGGGCCAACGGTATCCCTAAGCCAGGCCCTGACCTTGTGTTTTAATCCATATCTCAGTTCGTCTGCTGATGATGATGATTTAACCGCATTTAGAATGGTATTGCCTCTTCTACTTTACCCCATTGCTTCTCATATTGAATCTGGCATCTCACCATTACGTTTCACATAATTCATCTTTCTGTCAGGATTCAGTTTCTTCCATTGAAGTGAATGTCGAAAAGGACAGATAGAACGTTTATGAGTGGGAGCCTTGCAGCCTACACTAGACCTATTTATTCGACAATTTGGGTTAGTGACACTCCATTTGCACATATACATTAAGTAACTTCGAGTTTGGAGAAGCATTATCGAAATAGTTAGTGATACTGAGAGCACCAGACTGAGCCACTCCCAGGATTCAAAGCTACTGCTTCTCAGCTGCATCTTTATGTACCTCTGCCACATCGAGAGGGTGAGCAGGGCTCAGGAGCTTGACGTGCTGCTTAACAAGCAGGAAATACATCCTTAAAGGAGGATACACACTGTTTAAAGTTAGTAAAAGACACTATCAACACCTAAGGTTGTAAATGTTGTTTTTTAAAATCTATATGGTTGCCACTGCGGTTTGTCTATCGGAGGCGCCTTAAGCCAATATGGCAGTCATCCCTTTCTGATTAAATAAAATTAAATCATTTTTGAAGACCTTTATAAAGGCAAATAAGCAGTTCCTGAAGGCACTACAATAGTTTAAGATACCAGTCTTCGTCGAGCTCTGTGCACACCTGCATATCAATTCCTTGTTTCATCTGGAGGTTTTTCCTAGTTGTTTATTATTTATTTTGTATTTGATTCGTCTTTAGAAGCTCCTTTAAGCTGGGACTTTTCCCTTTCTTATAGTGCCAGGTGTTGTTCTATTCAAGGTGTCTTTCCACTTTATTACTGGAACTTTCAGCTGATGCTTTTGTCACCTTTTTCTGGTCTCATTCTAATCTGTTTCTTTTGTTGGACAAGGTGGAAGGCCCCCCCATCATCCTTTCAGGCTGCACGGTTTAAAGGTAAGGGCAGGCGTCCAATCCATACTTATCACTAATAGACAAGGAAACAAGTGTTCGCCTGCCTTTTTCTTACCCCTCCTCTACCCAAGCTAAATCTTAAAGACACCTACTACAAGACCTAAGCGAGAAGGGGTAGAGCTCCAAACAAGGATCACTCAGATACTTGTTAAATTGATACTACCAACGTCCATGTTGCAGGCGCACACAAGGACCGCTCAAAGCTTGTACAACCTCCTCTTGCCTGAGTTATAGTCTATCCTAGTGTTTCCCAAACTGTGTGTCGTGACAAGCAATAACTAAAAGCAATAAATAACGAAGCCTTTACATTTTGCATTTATTTTGTCACATTTGCTGCGCTTCACAGAAAGAAGTCAAACGCAAGGCTGTTTCTTCTGACAAATTGCTGCTTATTCTTTTTACATGGGGATTGGTGTTTGAAACTCCTCTCACTTTAGAGTTAGCGAAAGAAAAGTAAAGTGGATTATGTGACAATTTTGCTGGAGTACACGGAGAGTGAAAATAAACGCTGTAGGATGCAATTTCTTTGAAAAACACAAAATGTAAATGCCTTTTTAAATGTACTGTACACATTCAGCAGTTAGGAAAGCAAAAATTAAGCACTTTTTTTTGTTTAATTGTGAAGTGTGGAGGAAACAAACATTTTATTAGGATCAAAAGAAACCAAGGCACTTTACTTGGTGATGCACAAATAATATTCACTGACACCCGATTTCCACTCATTATCATTTGTGTGCAATATAGTTTTAGCAGCAAAACTGTATGTCTGTGCACATTTACTGGCAATTTCAATGGAAAATGTGCTGTCTGTAAATGACTGTGCGCTACCACACGATGCTTCAATTACCTTAAAAAAATTGTCTGCCTCATGTCCATTAAAGCTAGATGGGTCGCAAAAGTTTGGCATTCTAAAAATTGCGTTGTAGTTCTAAAAAAGTTTGGGAAGCACTGCTCTATCCTCATTTCTTCTGTAACTCCTGTAATTGCTCTGTCTCTTGAGACAAAAGACAGAGCGGAGGTAATGGGTAGGACATTAAAAGATGAGCACAGTCAAACAGGCAGTCCCTCGTATGTAAGGACCACGAGGGAAACAAGAGAAGCCCACCGCCAACCACACCAGTCATGCATGTGGAAGGTCCAGCACATGCATTGCTGTGCCAAGCGCTGGTGGCTTCTGCCAGACTACCCCCATTGAGTGGCTCAGGCCCACCTCAGTTGATGCTTCATTGAAAATAAATAATGTACTTGTGCATACAGTAATGAATAAGCCTGAAGTAAAGCTTAGAAACTGGATGAAGGGCCCCTTCTTCTTTTACCCACTTCTATAGGCAAGCAGAAAAGACTGCTAAACTAAGCAGGCAAAGATAAAAAGTTGCTGGTGGATTTAAATGTTTTACATGGAAAGCTCTCCAAGCAACTGAGCAGAGATGTTTTCGATACGTTGCTTTCCTAGAATGTCAGTGGAGAAATGAAACTGTGAGTACATTTAATTCGAAGGGCACCGTCTCTTCTCTTTTCAGCTAGTGCCAAATCTGTCTCATAGAAGATTGTGGTACAAGAAAGACGGTTATTACAAGACGGTGTAACATTTTGAACACGAGTGTCACGAACTATACAATAGTCAACTCTGGTTTCTCACACACTGGTTACCACATCATTTGGAATCGGACCACAGAGGAAAGCAACATTTTGTGTAGAAGGCACCGTGTGAATTCTATGTCCACAATCTAAAGGTAATGAAAAAACGTAACAAAGAATTCCTTAACAAACCATAACTCTTCTTGGAAAGAGATTCAAAACATAATAAAATCTTTACCATTGAGACCTCCCTCAACTTCCATACAGTAACATTAGGACCGTGTTCTCATACCCGTGCCCTGAAGCTAAACGCCGTAGACATGAGTCTCTTGGATCCCCTGCTAACAATGGGAGTCAAAAATATTCTCTGTAAATGGAAATCATTCCAAAACCTAACCCACCACACATGGTGGGCGTTGGTATCCTTTGCAAGGAGTGCGGACAACTCATTATTCAATAACAACTTCAATTACCAGCACTCACTCAAGCTATGGAACAAGCTCAACCTATATATCCAAAAAAATAAACCACCCTGTATATATCTTCAATATCTCCTCGTTTATACCCCAACATGTTCACTGAGGTACACAAACTACCTATTCACACAACATAGCATATATATAAACCTTTCATCGTAACACTATCAGGCCCCCCCCATCTACAGATTGCTCAGCCTACTGACACCGCTCTATCCCTGACATTGCCCTGCTTTATTCTCCTACCATGGAATGTAGTGAACAATGCTCTACTTTAGATAGTCATATCTTTGTCACACTCATGCGTAATATGGAACTTACATTGTGCCTCAAAATTGTCTCATATGTTGTAAGCATTGTACAACACGATTGGTTATCATCACTTTTCTCTAATTCTGTAAATTTAAAACCAATAAAATATTTTGAAATGAAAAAATAAACCTTAGTTTTACAGTAAAACACCACACATCATTACCCATAGAAAGGCAGTATGAGGTAAGAAAGTCATATACATTGCAAAGTTCTAAAATACATTGATTTTCACCTACACATCAGGTTATAAGGGCACAGGAATGAGGGTTTGACAATTTCTTCTTCATGCCTCGGAGAGTCATTTTTTGCCATTCCAGTGTGTCTGCAGTTCTATTTTAGTGGAGGAATTCTTGACACCATCAAGATAAGCTGTTATTTTCACAGCAGGATTTAATGTAAATCTAACCTGCAGAATCAGAGGAAATGGAGCTCGCCATTAGTCTTATTAGCAAACAGACAGGGACGGAAATAGGTATGAAATGCAAATACGTCTTTCCACATCCAAGATGGTGAAGACTTGTAAAGTGGATCAGTGAGTCAAAAAAGTGGTCCAAAAAGCTATTTTCAGTGTGGCAGGCTTTGTTGTCCTGTAGAAAACCAGAGTACAGATTAAAATACTAATACTGTATCTTGGGATTGCAACCAGCAATAAAAATTATGAAACACCTGTTTGTAATAGTTATTTAAACTCCAATTTAACGGAGAAGTCAGATTTTCAATAAATATTAAGGAAAAGTAACTTTTAGAAAGTTATCCTTCACCTGCCTGAACTATCAGGAGGCTAATTAGCATAAGCCTGTCAGCTCTTTGCCCGTACTTAGACCTAAATAGGTGTGAACAAGATGTGAAATGTCTCTCAGAAATAAACAGTAGGCTGACCTCCCCCATTTTTTAATGGCTGGGCTCTGGTGATGGAGCCGCCAGGGGTTTCACGTGGCCCCCTCCCGTATTAAAAAAAAGTCTGGGCCCCGGAGGATGGGCTCCCTGGGCCAGAAATTGGCCCATGGAGGGGCCTCCCTCCCCCATTTGTTAATGGCCGGGCCCCAGAGGATGGGGCCACTGTGGCCAAAATTGGCATGGGGAGAGGTGATGCGCAGCCTCTCCCTCTATTAAAAATAAAATAAATAAAAGGCTGGCCCTGAGGGATGGGTTGCCCGGGGCCAAAATCAGCCCGGGGAGAGGGGGCCGCATGACCCTCCTTCCCTTATTTGTTAATGGCCAGACCCCGGGGGATGGAAAAGGGTGGCGGTCTACCCACAACCTTTTATTCAGATCACCCAAATAAATGTATAGTCTAATCTTATTATTGCCCTACAACACTATAACTTTTGTAATTCCTTTCTTAAATTGGCCTTCATAGAAATTGGAACATTTCTAAATGTGTATACCTTTGGACTTGCTCTGTATTTCAAAACAATCTTGTGCTCAAACCTCTTTAGCAGTCCTATACCCTCGATGAACAGCTTAGAAAAATGTTCCTCCCAAATTTCAACTGCACTCTTAGCTCTTCATCCCCCCCCACGCCAATCAGTCGAGGACAGAATTGCCTAAAACAGTGTCAAGCTAGAGGTGCTAAAGGGTCTCTATTTCCTATTCAATTTCTACAGAGTAGATCAGACTTAAAAATCACGTACTCCTAATTAGAGTGAGCATTTTTACATAGTCGTTGCTTGCAAGGTGAGACACTGTCACTAGTAGCTCCTGTCCCTACTAACCCATTCTAAACAGGTAGGCACTGTGTCACCCTTACAGTGGACCTAGTGCACCCACAGAAGAGTTTCACTGTTGTGTTAAGACTGCGCTTCTGGAGTGACTAGAATATTTAGTTCCATGCACTCAGACCAGCTGACACCTCTGTCTCTGACGCTGCTCGAGCCCTCAGTCAATGCACCAAATCCTACAGTAAAAAGTGTGTCACATGAAGACATGGGCGCGTGTATGCAGGTCCTTGCTGCGCAGGGGGGGCACTCTTCAGCCCAAGGTCTATAAATATCTGTGAGAAATGGGAATCTCAGGGGCCCCTCACCATGTTCTGCAGGAGAGTGCCAACATTTTATATTGATGACTGCTTGAAGAGTAGGTCAGTCGTTAAGATAAGAGCAAAGTTTGCTTCTCTTATCCATTCCCTCTTTTGAACCATTTGCTAAGATAGTGACTCCCTCATGACTGTGTAAGCCTCAGAACTGAAGTCATTCAATTTGTTTGTTGTGTTAGGACTTTGACCATAAAACTAACAAATCTGGTTCCTAGCCTGCCATCCGTCTTTGAAAGGAGTACAATACAGCGAATGAGCAAGCTCTTATGCTCAGTTTGAAAAAGAATTGTCCAAGGAATTTCTTTCTCTCACAAAGAAAAGCTGGAAATAAACAAAGAACATGCACAAAAGACTTCTTGAAATAGGGCAAGAGAGGCAGGCTGTGTTGACTCGTTTGTACTTTCATTTTTGGGCTTTTTCACCTACGTCAAAGAGAACAAGACATAGTTTTAAACATGTAAGTTTGGTTCACCGAGATATGGAGAACTTTAAATACCCCTGTGGTGTCATTTTTCATAGGTAACAGCTGAAAAGTTATGCTGTTTCTCCTTTCAGGGACTGTAGATCAGCAGCTCTAGATTTAAATTTTATGAAGTTTTTGAGAAGGAGTTTAAAATTCTCAAAGGATAAAATAAGGTTCCATAGCGGAGTCATCTCTGTGTCCTAAAATGTTGACTGAAAGGTAAGGATCCAGGGAATAGACTTGGATGTGGCAAGTTCCTGAACAAGATGATGCCTGAAGGTGCCCATTTCGGCTGTGTTCGATGTGTACAAGAGTTTTAGGAAAGCTGCATTTTGTGCCAGAGATTATTCTAATAGGTTTAATTCTAGGGGGAGTTGATCTTCCCACACGGAGTTTAGCAGTTTGAAGATGGATTTGTACAATTTTGACTGTGCCTGGTTGAGCTGGTCACTAAATTTACCGGAAAATGCTTCAAGGCAGTATGTTAATGATGAAAGGTACTTCACGTTTAGCACTCTGAGAAGGCGGTATTAAAGAGGGACCTGTAAGATGATTTGCTGCTATTTTTAAAGCACAAATCTAATTCCTGCTAATTCAACAGGAAATGTTCCCATGTGCTGTTTGTGATGGCCCGAAACATTAAATTCCACCCCAGATAATTATAGGAGTTTGTTCTGGAGATGGTGTAAGGCTCAAATCATCCATGTTTTAATTGAGTTATGTCGACTTCTTTATTAATTTCCAGGGTATTATATCTACAGTAACGTTCAAGGTTATCTAACAAATACTGGAGCAATATGATGGAATGATCAAATTGTGGTATTGTGCTATGTTGTATGACTTTTTAAGAGTAGACCATAAAATACCGGCTGCATCTAGGATAGGAATGTTATAGTTAGAAGTAGGGAAGTTAAGTAGGATGCATCCAAGTCACAGCATGCTGTAAAGCTATCTGATATAAAGTGCTGATTTAAAACATCAAGAAGACTCGAGTCGTCTCTGCAAGTCACGTACCTTACAATTCAGGTGACAAGTTGGTCAGAACTCCGGCATGCATTCAATAGCTTAGATTCCGTATAGTTTTGAAGTGACCAAACACAATATCTCAGGACCAGACCCGACTTCACAAATTTCGAGTGCAAACACCAATGCCAAGGTAATGAGTCAGACTGTTTAAATTTTATGCTTGGAAGACCGACTGTAAACCAGTCACTCGCGAGATTATAAACAAGATCTCTTCCAACAGCTATGTTTAAGTCAGGCGAAATTCAGATGACCCATAGAAAACAATGAAAGGCGCCATACTAAAGTCGGGAGACTCACAAAAAAATTATTTTGGAGTCGGGATTTCAAATTTAAACACTAAAATAACAATAAGAGGAAGAAAACAAATGTAAAAAGAGCCACAGTTAATATTCTTGTAGGTTGTAACAAAGCACAATTTATTTTAGATAGTGTAGCAACATGCAACATAATATATGCATCAGAGTATAAAAAAATTGGTAAAAAGCCTACACTAAGTCCATCTGATAAAAATGTATTTCAATGAGGGAGCCCGGAATCCTGTTAATAAAAAGTAATGTTCACAGAAACTCTCACGTATTGAAATATGTTAAGTGAATTAGAAATTCATGTCTTAGAAGAAGGCCCAGGTCATTGTTTGTTAAGCAATGTAACTGCACAACCTATGGGATTAATTGCAATGGTGTTCCATATCCCAATCCAACAACCAATTCTAGGTAAATTTCAAAATGTATTACAAAAGTGAGGTAAATTGAAAGGAAAAATGAATACTTTACATATACATGAGTTGATTAAACCAGTAGCACAGGTATATAGCAGGGTCCCTACACATCTACAAATTAATGTGAAAGAGAAAATAAATTCTTTACAAAAACAAGACATCATTGTACCAGTAACTAGCCCAACATATTGGGTTTCTCAAATATTTGTGGTTTCAAAGAAAAACAGAATATGTGTTGCTAGGAGAGTTCCCAACACAGCAATTGAAAGAGAAAGGCACCAGGTACAATTCTTGGATGACATGATAAGCAATCTTAACAGTACTGCAGTATGCTCAAGGCTAGATTTGTGCATCAGCTGCAAATTGATGCGTGTTAGACCTGGCTTTTTGAGCGGGCTTTATCCCCAGACTTTCTGCTTTTTGGCCTCCTGTTTCTGACCTGTTTTGTTGGTTTTATGACTCTGGGCACTTTACCACTGCTGATCAGTGCTAAAGTGCATATTCCCTCCGTGTAAATTGTGTTTATGGATTGGTGTTTCCATGATTGGCTCACTAGACTTACTACTAAGCCCCTAGTACAGTGCACTGTGTGCGCCCTGGGCCTGTAAGTCAAATGCTGCTAGTGGGCCTGCAGCACTGATTGTGTCACCCACGCAAGCAGCCTTTTAAAAGGGTCTCGGGCCTGCCACTGCAGTGTCTGCACGCAGTTTCTACTGCCATGTGAACCTGGCAAGTGCACCCACTTGCCAGGCCCTAACCTTCCCTTTTTTTACATGTAAGACACCCCAAAGGTAGGCCCAAGGTACATCTGTGGGCAGGGTGCAGTGTATGTGAAAGGTAGGACCAGTACTGGTGTGTGTGACATGTCTTGACAGTGAAATACAGTGTATTTCATTTTTCACTGTGGAAAGGCTCTGTCCTATAGTATAGAATGGGGAATACTTTGTACCATCTTACAAGTATAACTTCCCATGGGGACATGATAGAAAGATGGAGTTTAGTATGCCTGAACTCAGACTGTAAAAATGTACCTTTAGTAAAGATGATTTTTATATTGTGTGTTTGAAAATACCACTTTGAGAAAGTGGGTATTTTCTTGCTTAGCCATCCTGTGTGCCTCTGCTGGTTTGTGGATTGACTGTCTGGCTTTGGAGTGACAGGGCCTGGGGATGTGCATTCACTTCAGACAACCACTGGGGGGGCTGAGGTTCGTCCTGCCTTTCCTGGATGAGTCAGGCCTGGGCTGAATAGACCTGGGCTGCATTTAAAGTAGGGGAGGAGATTTCCTTGCACCTAAATAGGCCTGGTCTGCCTCACACAATGCTGTCTCCACCTCCTGCCAGGACGCTGGACCAGAGAGGGCAGAACTGGTTTTGACTGAGCACAGAGCCTCTCTGCCACAAGAGAACAAAGAGAAATTGAGTATAAATATTGGGGCCCCAATCCCAGAACTGGAGAATAGTTCTGGACTCGAGGAACCTCTGCCAAGGAGAAGAGATGGGAAAGCTGAAGGAGAAGTACTGCCCCTCAGCTGTGTGCTGTCTGGGGTTGGCCTGCAGTGGCTGTTTCTGCAAAGGAGAGGACAAAGACTTTGCTGTGTCTCCTTCTCCTGCTTCAAGAAGATCTCCAACGGCTTGAAGTAGAGCTTGCCTCCTGTTCTGAAGTCTCAGGGACACAAAGACTTCACCACCAGCTCCCCTGAATTCCCTTGCTGGGAGTTCTGACCTACCAAGAGGTGCCTGTTCCTGTGTTGGGCCTCTGGAGGTTGTTCCTGCTGCTGGGAGCTGAGAAAAGAGAAGCAACTAAAGAAGCGTGACACATCCGCACCCGTTTCCAATGTGACACCGCCATGCGGGAAGAATTTCCACACATCGCCGCTGTGCCGCTGGAGAAACCGACGCATCGCCTGCCCGCGGCTGGAGAAATCACTGCACGCGGAGTCTCATGCACCGATCTCTGAAGTCCGAGATCACCGCACTTACTCTGACGCACGCCCTGCTGTGTGACTGCAAGAACCTACGCATTGGGGGACCGCGGCTGGAGAGATCGACGCACCGCCGTTGCCGCATCGAGAGCCGACGCCTTCCCTGCGGCTGTTTTTGTTTATGATTTTCACGCATCCAAGGTACTTTGTGTGCAAAGTGTTGCATCTTTAGTTTGCTATGGACAGACCAGTTTTTACCTTTTGAAAGTCATATCTTGATAATTGTATGCTAGATTTTTGTTGTTTTGGTCTTGTTTGGTTTAGATACAGATTACTTATTTTTCTAAACTGGTGTGGTGTCCATTCACAGTGTTTTCACTATATTATGGTATGTGTGCACAAATGCTTTACACACTGCCTCTGAGATCAGCCTGTCTGCTCGTGCCAAGCTACCAAGGGGGTGAGCAGACGTTGTCTAATGGCGTAACTCCCTTACCCTGACTAGAAGCAGGGGTCCCTACTTGGACAAAGGTGCAAATCATTGCCAACTAGAGACCCTCATTTCTAACAATGTGCAACTGAGATGTAAACAAAATTCTCAACTACTTTAGGATTGTTCAGATACAAAAAGTAAAATTTTGAAATCTGCTCGGCTGCTGAAATATTTCAAAAAATAATGAAGACTGTTTTCGGACAAGTAAAAAATTGCATGAATTACAGTGACAATATTAGAATTTTTGAAAAATTCATGAAGAACATGATCTTTAACGAAAGAGTGTGAATGTTTAAGTGAAGCTCGCCTCACTTTGAGGAAAACAATGAAGTGGAAAAACCAGAGTTGACATTATATGGTCACGCTTTTTCAAAGGAAGGAATGCGTCCAGATTCAGCAAAAATGTCCTCTTTGCAAAACACATCACATCCAAAAGAACTGTGGGAACTGTGTTAATTTTTAGGCATGGTTAGTTATTGTTTGAAGTATATCAAAGACTTTGCCATGATAAGTGCTCCATTGTGTGAACTAACAAAGAAAGGGAACAAGTTTGAATGGAATATGAAATGTGAAACATCATTTTTGGAAATTTAAAAAAAACATTTCGTCTGCAGCACATTTATCATATTTTCATCCTACACTTTGCACTGAATTAATAGTTGATGCAAATCCTGTAGGATTAGGGATGATACTTGTGCAGCAGAAACCTGGAGTACAAAGCACCTGATATTTAATATCTCATGCTAGCAGAAGTTTGTCTAAATTGAAAAAAATATTCTCAGCTTGAAAAAAGAATGCCTGGTAGCTGTTTGGGCATGTGACCATTATCATACTTTTTTGTATGGGAAACCATTTATAGTGATTAATGATCAATCAAGCATTGTCGATAATATTTGGTAATCCAAAAGCAAACATGCCACCACACATTGAAAGTTGGGGTTTGAGATTGATGGACTACAATTTCAAGATTGTATATAAATCAGGAAAAGACTTTAATCCTGCAGATTACTGGTCTAGACACCCTATGTCAGTTAATCAAAATCAAATAATCACTAGCAGAAGAATATGTTTGCTTCTTAATTAAACCA
The DNA here is from genome assembly GCA_963921515.1 of Calotriton arnoldi. Taxonomy (NCBI): domain Eukaryota; kingdom Metazoa; phylum Chordata; class Amphibia; order Caudata; family Salamandridae; genus Calotriton; species Calotriton arnoldi. The sequence continues at coordinate 3,732,300 of CAWUFW010000020.1, forward strand.
TAACTCCTGAAAGAATTTTGGAGAAGGCATTAGTAGAAGCTTCAATAGCAGAATGAACAATTCAAGTTAGTCAGTATGAACATATGGAAGCATATAGATGTCACACAGGAGTCGACACGAAAATTCTTTTTGGCTTTTAAAAATGTATTGATGAATTTGTAATCGCTTCATCTGGTATTCTTCTAAGAGGAATATGGTTAGTTATAACACATGCATTATCAAATCAAGGGAACTTATAAAGCGCACAGCTATTCCAAGAGTGTCCCTGTGCTACAAGTTCGTTGCCGCTGCCCTCACCAGGAAGGGATTATAATCTAAAAGGCCTTGTTAAAAAGCCAGGCTTTCAGGCTTCGCTTGAAAGAGCTTGCATCCTTAGTTGCACAGAGGTACAGTGGAAGAACATTCCGACTAGCGCCCACTAGCGCAGAAAAGGAAGTGCCTCCCCATTCCTTCCTCCTCATCCTAGGCACTACTACCAGAAGTGCATCAGCTCACAGTAAAGATTTAGCTGGATGGTAGTGAGGGAGACGCTGAGTTAGATATTTAGGGTCTAGTCCATAGAAAGCTCTATGGGCTAGCACCAGTCCCTTAAACTTCACTCTTCCCCGATGTGAAACCAATGCAACTCTTTAAGATGGACCTGAATGAAGGTGTTCCTATGGATATTCAGCAGGAGCTGGGCTGCAGCATTCTGAACCAACTGGAGTCTCTTCAGTAGATATAAAGGGAGACCCCAGTATAGTACATTGGCTTAGTCCAGCCGAGATGTTATAAAGGCATGGACTACCATCTTCTGGCAAGTAGCAGGAACAAGGAACAAAAAATTCCTCAAGAACGGGAGAAGGCCAAAACAAGTCCCAACTATGCTCTCGTCCTGTGATTTGAAGGATATATTGTTGTCAAGACATGTGACAAAGACATGTGATTGATATCACTCATGAAAGACACTGAGGAATAACTGTGACAAAGAACATTTACTAAACAAAGCGTGGTTTCCTGAACAACATGCTTGTGTTGAAGAAATTATTCAAGCTGGTCATCTGTGCCAATGAACTGCTAGATATACATCCTCAGAATAATTAACAATGTAAAGACTACCAGAGGCGGTCTGAATGACATTGGCAGCAGATTATATGGACTCATGGATTCAGGAAACTTATCACGGATGAATACTAAAGACTCTTGCTAGTGAAACAAAGGTATCTACTTCAGCATTTTCTGTACTTCCAATTATAGATAAAATATTTTACATCTTTGGAATAATAACTGTAATAAAACTGACAATGTGCCACCATCTAATTATAAATAAATTAAGAAATTCTTAAATTATATGGGTATAACTCATAGGGAAATAACTCCACACTGGCCACAGGCAAATGAAATTAAATGGAATGATTGAATGATTTATGAGGAACATAGGGGGCGTGGCTTGGTGCCGATGGAGTGAGCAGCGAAGCTCGCGCGCTCTGGTCAACCGGCCGCATCAAGAGCCGCCCTGAGAGGGCCGAGAGCCCTGGTGGTGCCCTCCCTCACTCACAAGAGGGGAGAGGAGTGCCCTAGAAGTGAAGAGACCCCGTTCTGCTGGACAAAGGCAGGAAAGCAGCAGCTGCGGAGCTCCGCGAGGCCGCAGTCCAAGATGGCGGCGCGAGTGACGATACGGAGGAGATTCTGTAGATTGTGGCGTGCAGTGGACCGCGGCGAGCCGAGGATCGGGTGCCTTGGCATACCACTGCTTAGAGGACAGCGGTCTGGACCCCAAATCTCCTTGTGGACGCAGAGGAGGAATTAAATAGCGACGAGCGAGGTACGGCTGAACTCCCCGCGTGGCAGGCCCGGGGCCGGATTGCTGTTCCAGCCTGGCTGCTGCGCACAGAAGGTAGCGGGCGGTCCCCGAGGGCCGCGGAGGGCATTGGACTTGCGCTAGGGGGGCTTGTCGCAGTGGAGGCTCCTTCCTACCCCCTCCTGACGAGAAGGGAGCGGAGCGGCCAGAGGACACTTGGCTGGCGGCGGCGGCGGGGAGTGTGTGCACCGCCCTAGATGAGAGAGGAACGGGGTGGACCCCCGAAGTGAGCGGGGATGAGCACCAGCAACCCGAAGGGCCTAACGATCACGGAGACGTGAGCCAGAGCGGGGGACCTCACCAAAAGACCTGGTGAAGACACAGCTTGTTGGTGAATCGGGGGGAGGGGCAAGGCGGCCTCCCCACCTTGGAAGTCGGTCTGCACAGGGACCTACTGCGAGGTGGAAGACCGAGAAGCTGAGGTAGAGAAGCGAGCTCAGGGACTGCCTGCGCCGAGGAACTGCCTGCAGCGCCACAGAGAGGAGCGACTGGCTCTCGCACCACGGAGGACCAAGCTTGGAGCCTCCCTGTGACTGAAGGAAGCGGGTAAGGCCCTGAGAGTGCGACCTGGGCAGTGCCAGCAGAGAGCGTGGAGCGCATAGACGCTGGGGAAGTCCTTGGAGTGAAGCCTGCTTAGGGGGCGCCCTGAGGGTGTAGGCGGCAGTGCCCGAGACCCCAAGAAGCGGCGGACGAGAGAGGGAGCGGCTGGAGGCGGTGCGGACCCTCCCGCTGTTGGCACCCTGCTGCGAGCGAATATTGCGACCAGGAGAGGGGGACGACAGGTGAGACCACTGGGGTCCTACAGAGGTTATTGCGTTGGGTAGAGTGTGAAGACGTGCAAACTTAGAGCCCTCGACTGACGCGGAGGAGGGCGTGTCTCCGGAACCGGGGGCGAGCCCGGACGGCAGACTTCGCCCACATAACTGATCGCGGGGCGCCCGGCGGGAAGGGCGCACTAGTACGCCGCAAACTTTGATAACAGAGTCCAAAAGGCCTACATGGCGCCGGCGGCCCCACAGACCCTGAAGGCACGATGGGGAACGTCCAAAAGAAAAAAGACAGAGAGGAGGCCCCAAAGGAGCACGCGGCAGAGGAGAGAGGGGGGGCCCAGCGTCAAGCGGAGCACTCTGGAGACCCCACGCTACAGGACATTCTACAGGCCATCACCTCTGCGAGTGCAAGACTGGAGGCCAAGATCGACTCAATGGGGCTAGACCTGGGTCTATTGCGGGAAGACCACAAAAAATTGGCGGATCGCGTTACAACAAAAGAAGACCACCTAACAGAGGTGCGACCGGACGTTGCAATAATGCAGCGACGACTCGCAACGCTTAAGGCCCAGGAGCGCACGCTGGAGTCTCGGGCGGAAGACGCTGAAAACAGATCAAGGAGAAGCAATGTCAGAATCATAGGCTTGCCTGAAAAAATAGAAGGCCGCAATATGATCGACTACTTGGAAAAATGGCTGCGGGAAGACGTGGCGCCTGAAGGTCTGTCGAGTTTCTTCGCTCTAGAGAGGGCGCACAGAGTACCTGCGAAACCGCCTGCGCCAGGGGCCCGCCGCGAGTAGTGATAGCGAAATTACTTCACTATCGGGATAGGGACCACATTCTTGCGCAAGCCCGTATAAAGGGAGACATAGCGGTGGACAATTCAGTGGTGCGAATATTCACGGATTTTTTCTCGAGGTCCAACGTCTGAGAGGCTCTTACAGAGATGTGAAGCAGCGGCAACTGGACTTTAAGTACACGGCGCAATATCCAGCCACGCTGCGAGTGTTCACCGGAAGGGACACTGAGTTTTTTAAGACAGCGCAGGAGGCGTCAGAGTGGCTGGACAGCCATACAGAGATGGCTCCACTACGAGTTCCGGAGCAGCGACAGAGAGGACCTAGTCGCTCCCGAAGTCAAAGACTCCTAAGAGAGAGACCCTAGCCCCCACGCAAGAAGAGGCACAGATGGAACGGGGGAATGCGATGCAGGTGGTAGCAAGGATTAGCGGTGGGGGGAGCAGCCCAGCCCCTCCCGAGAGCAACGAGACGGCAGCCGACTCTGGTTCGGAACATGGATCGAGTGACTCCGAGGTGCTGAGCGTGGTACTCCCAGACGTCACGCCACAGACGGCTGACTACATCGTCTAGAGGAGAAGGGACCGAAGCATGCCGTGTGCGGATCAGCGCTAACGCAGAATGAACTTGTCCTGACACAGAGGTATTGGGGTTGATGGGGGGGGGGGGCACTGTTGGGGCTCCTTTGGGACTACAAGAGTGAAGGGTGGCCGCAGAGACCAGGAGAGAGGTGAACGAGCAGCCTGCCACCCTACAATTGACTGATCAAACTGCAAGTAGTCACTTGTGGACTCTTAACCTTAGTTTGGATGGGGGTGTTTTCCTACTTATCCTGGGGCGCGGGAGTTGGGGGAAATGTTCAAAGTTTTTATGGGGTGGGGCCTTGAGTTGCAGCAAGCAGAGCACTATAGGAGACTGAGCGCGCTGATGGGGCCTTGGCAGGTGCGCGAAGAGCACGGAGGGCGGATAATTGTTAACCCACTCAATGGCTGATGCGCAGAGATACAAATGTATGACTTGGAACATCAGAGGGATGCACACAATGACGAAGCGCCATAAAGTTCTGTCATATGTCAGGCGGAGGGTTGCCCAGACAGTCCTACTTCAGGAGACGCACCTCACGCAAAAGGAAGGGCAAGCATTGCAGAGACGGTGGAGGGGTCAGCTCTTCTACACCACCTTCTCGGCATATGCTCGGGGAGTGCTAATTTGGATTCAGGCAGGGGTCCCATTTCAACTACTGGACTCAGTAATAGACCCGGAGGGTCGTTTTGTAGCCATCAGGGGGCGGCTAGAGGGCCGGGAAATAAACATAATTAACGTATACGTCCCTAATATAGAGCAACAGGCCTTTTTTGCGAAGCTGAGTCACTGCCTGGCGCAATACCTAGCGGGCACTACTTTGGTGGGAGGAGATTTTAATAGTGTAGATGACCCCTCTCTGGACAGATCCCATCCCCGCTGCGAAACTCCGAGGCAGCGCGAGCCTCACAGGCGTTCACTGCCTGGAGACAGAGCTGGGGACTGATAGACACCTGGAGAGTTCTACACCCGCATGATAGAGACTACTCCTATTTTTCAGCAATGCATGACGTGCATGTCCATCTCGACGCCTTTTTAGGTTCGGTAGAAGTCCACCACACAGCTGATGCTGCGGAATATCTTGCGCGCACAATATCGGATCATAACCCATTGCTCCTCTCCCTGGCCTGGAGACAGCCGACAGGGGCGATCCCTACATGGAGACTCCGCCCGGACACCCTAGAAGACCAGGCCTTCCGAGAAGAGATTAGGGGCGAGATAACACACTAATGTCGGGACAGCCTCCACAACAAATATTGAGTGGGACACCTTCAAGGTGATTCTGAGGGGCCAGTGCATAACGCGCTCCACAGGGGTTAGGCGAGTCATTCTGGGGGAAGTGGAGGGAGCAGAAGCGACCCTTAGGTCCCTAGAACGCAGAAGACCAGGGCACCCAGAGCTCCAACACGAGGTCTTAGAGGCTAAGGAGGAGGTGGCAAAACAGACGGAGAGGCTCAGGTGTTTTGATTACAAAAAATTTCTGGAGCGCACGCATGCGGAAAGGGACAAGTCAGGATCGCTCCTGACGTGGCTGGCAAATGCAGATCGCAGCCACTGATGGAAATTGAAGACGAAGAAGGGATCAGGCACTACACGCAGTTGAAGATCAATAAGGTCTTTGCTCGTTATTATGCTAGGCTTTATCGGCGGTCACAGACAGGTGCGCAGGTTGAAGCAAGGGAGTACCTTGCAGACATGCAGATAAGGAGGCTCGACCCTGAAGAGGCCGAAGAACTAGGAGCAGACATTACCCAAAGGGAAGTATGGGTCGCCATCAAGGGCATGGCGCGGAATAAGACCCCAGGCACTGATGGTGTGCCGGCGGAGTTCTTCGCGACATATGCGGAGGAGCTGGCGCCCAGATTGGTCACTATGTACCAGGAGGCCCGGGCGGCGGGCGTGCTCCCAGAGAGTGCTAAGGAAGCCCTCATAGTGCCGGTGCCTAAGCCAGGGAAAGAGCCACATGATTTTACAGCTTACAGGCCGCTGTCCATGCTCAACATGGATTATAAAATACTGAGCAAAATATTGACGACATGCCTACTCCCTCATATGGCAGCCTTGGTTCACAGGGACCAAGCGGGGTTCATCCCGGGGCCGAACACGGCCATAAATATCAGGCGACTGCTTGCCATCATGGGTGCGAATGGGTACGACAAACAGAAGGCAGCAGTGCTCGCAGTAGATATAGAGAAGGCCTTTGATAGCCTGGAGTGGTCTTACCTGTATGAGGTCCTGGATTAGATGGGTCTAGGAGGAGGCTTTCTGACGTGGGTACAACTATTATATGCGTCACCCACGGCCCGGGTGCGCACTGGGAGAACTATATCGCCCAGACAGTGTGTGGAGAGAGGCACGAGACAGGGATGCCCTCTCTCTCCGCTCCTGTTTGCGTTGGCCATGGAGAGGACAGCACTACGCTGGCCTAAGAGCGGGAACAGTGCAGCATTTCATAGCCCTGTACGCGGACGACCTCTTACTATTCCTCGGCAACACGGCGGGAGAGCTGAGAGGAGCGCAGGACATGCTAGCTGGGTTTGGTGCTGTATCCGGCCTCCGAGTTAATTGGAGGAAATCCAGTCTGTATCCGCTTGAAACCAATAACCACCCACCTATTGACCTAGAGAACCTGAAGTGGGAGCCCAACTGTCTGCCATACCTAGGAGTCAAAATATATCACAGCCCGATGGATCTCTTATAGGGTAATGTGGGCAGAGCGATACGATCAGTGAAATCTGTAATGGCCTTCTGGGGGACACTGCAGCAATCAGTAGCCGGGCGAGTGGCGGTCTTAAAGATGGTAGCGCTCCCGCGATTGTTGTATTACTTCGGGACTCTTCCAGTATGGATCCCGAGAGCTTTTTTCAAAGATCTTGACTCATCCATCACAGCATTCATTTGGGGGGCGGGACGCCGACGGGTGGCATTAACCACCTTGCAGCGACCCGTGACAGAGGGAGGACTGGCAGCCCCAGACTTCGAAGGGTATTATTTAGCAGCCCAGCTGTACTGGCTGATCCAGTGGCTAGCGGCGAGGCGTAACCCGGAGAGGGAGCAGTATCCGTATGCGCCGGAAACCCCAGACCTGGCGAGGATCCTGCTGAGGGTGCGTAGGAAAGGGTCGGAGGACACAGCAAAAATTAAGGTGGTGGTGAGATGCTGGGCGAGGTACCTGAGAAGGGTGGGAGCCAAAATTCCTTACTCCCCGGATCTGCCCATTACGACACTGGAGGGGCTGCCGCAGGGAGAACACTGGGCGGGGTTGGAAGACTGGGCGGAGGCAGGACTGAAGGAGATGGGGATCTCCATCAGGACGCTACATTCCTCCCATTTCGAAGTGCTTCAGGCAGCGTACGACCTACCGGCAGGTGATTTCCTGAGACATGGGGCCTTCACCAGAAGGATCAGGCAACATTGGGGAGTGGGAGGGGCAGAGCCGCGAGCGGTAGCGGGGTGCAGATATATTGCATTATCGGCGGGGAGGATTAAGACAGTTTCCTGCCTCTAAAAGGCGATTAGACGAGACATACAACAGCCGCTAGAGCGCTTGCGATTACAGTGGGAAGAGGATATCGGGAAACAGATCCCAGAGATAGAGTGGGATAAGATCCTGGTGCGAACATTGAAATTGTCCCGAAACGCGCGCTTTAAACTAATCAACTTCTACGTCCTGCATAGAGCGTATCTCACTCCATCCCGCATTAGGAGATACTTTGGGACGGAGACGGCTGCATGCCCGCGCTGCGGAGAGAGGGAGGCCCACATAATACACATGTTTTGGAGCTGCCCCACACTGCAGCTTTTCTGGGAGGAAATAAGACGGGTGGTGGGCGACCTCATCAACAAGGAGCTCCCGCGCACTCCGGAACACTTTCTCTTGGGATGGTTTCCGCATACGGCCAAAAATAAGGTGACGGGGAAATTCCAAGACCTGGCCTACATACTGGCAAAAAGGGAAATAGCTAGGAATTGGAATATGCCGGGGGGACCGCGGATTGTGTCCTGGAAACATGAGCTATAAAAATGGGCAGGGGCGGAAAGCAGACTGTTCCTTAGGGAAGCGAGCCGAGGGATTGGCCACATAGATAGAGCCAGGGCGTGGGAAAACCTACTGTCTGAATTGACGATGGGTGCGCAGGACAACAACGAGACAGACCCCTCACGACCAGCGACACCAGAGAGGGAGGGAGAGGGGAATGCACATATAGAACAGCGCCAATAGGCGCTCTCGAATACAATGCATAACCGCCGCACTTCGCACGAACCTAACAGACTTTAGAGCTCAACATTCATTCACATAAGCGCAACTCAAGGGGGGGAGGGGGGTCTGTTTGGTTACATGGGGTGTTGAGCCATGTATGCTGAAGTGTACGGGCATGTTGTATCACGCACTGCCAAGATCAATGTATGTAACCAATGCTCTTATCTTGAAAATTAATAAAATATGGTGGAAAAAAAATTATGAGGAACATAAAAAAAATAGTTCAGAAGGAAAAATTAAGTTTAAATCAAGGATTATGCCACGTGCTGAGAGATTACAGGAACACGATGTGTGTATCTATTGGAAAATGCCTGTCAGAACTGATGTTTGGTCAAATGAGACAACGTTGTCTACCACAACAACCTTTGAGACCTCCACAATGTCACAAAAACAATGTGAAACAGGATATGTTAGTAAAAGTAATGAAAAGTTATGCAGGCAAGCAAAGACATGCCAGAAAATAAGATCACCAACTAGGTGATTCAGTTTGAGTCAAGGAATCATGAAAGTTTGTTTTGATCCAATCCTTTAACTGTGACTAAAATAAAAGGATCAATAATTTCTGTGCAGAATAAAGACAAAGTTATAACCACAAAATGTTCACATTTCAGTAGTTTTAAATAGACGGTAAGAGATAAAAAAAAAAATGTATTGATGACAAAGATGGGGAAAGAACTTGTAAAGTCAATTCTGATTTAAATAATATAAGAGTGGATACTAATGTTGAGAAATTGTCTCAAACTTGTTCATATCCTCAAACTGAATCATCTTCACAGTTAAGTGCACAAGCTGCCAATAATAATGATATTAATAGGAAATCAACACGATATAAAAAAAAATCTCAAACACTAATTGAGCAATGTTAATTTGATTATTTTGTTTATTGTTACTGTTGCTATTTATTTTATCTTACTTCAGTTTTATTCGTTTTTTATATCCATTATGTCTTTAAAAAGGAGGGAGGAGATGTGGTAATATTCGATGTTGTATTGCTCTTTTAAGAGTAGAATATATAATACAGGCTATAGCTAGGATAGGAATGTTATGTTTAGAAGAAGGACTGTTAAACTTAGGATGCAGATGAGTTACAGCATGCTGTAAAGCTGTCTGAAATAAAGTGCTGATTGAAAACATCAAGACTCTTGAGTTGTCTCTGCAAGTCACTTACTTTACACAAGTATGACAGTGTCACTAGCAAATTTCAGGACACACAGTGGTTTGCATTTACCAGCTCCATGTCAGGAACAAACAGGTTAACAAAATAGGAGCGAACACACAACCATGTTTCAAACCTTTATTTGGAAACACCTTTTGGGACATGGTTCTGTCGGCTCCTAACTTGACTCGTATGCAATTATCGGAATAAAGTGTAATTATTGTGTTCAACTTGTTGGTTGGAAGGACCTATTTACTCAACTCTGTCCATAGCAACTTTCTGTCAATACTGTCAAATATCTTCTTAAAGTCAATTAAATATGCGTGGAAGGGTCTTTTATTAGTTATTGATTTCTGGACGAGCAGGGCGAGGGCCACAATGTTGTTGATTTGTTCACTATATTTTTCAAAAACATGTTTGCAACCAGGATATTAAATGACATTTTTCTGCCCCTTCTCGCACATCTTCCATGTCGCCTCAATGTCCAGAATGGCTATCAGCCTATAGTTTGATGGATCATTCTTTTTCCCCTTCCTGTGGATGGGGTGAATGTAGGATCCCTGCCAGGAAGGCAGGGTTGAGCATCAGAGATAGCAGCTTCAACTCTGAGAGTGCATGTGTTTTCCAGCTATCTCCCTGGTGTGCTTTATGTTCCTTTTTCTTGTATGTGTTTTTCCTCTTTCCGTCCCTCCCTCAGTTGCTGTTCTTGCTTCCTCCCCGCCCACCCATCTTCCATTGCCATTCTTGCTTCTCCACCGCCTGTGTGCTTCACCATCATCCGTTGTCTGTTTGCTTCCCACACCCTGTTGTCAATGTGCTTTCCCATTACCCAGCAGCTCCCCCTTCATTCCTGTCCTTCCTCTCGTTTGCCTCATCCTCCACCCGCTCCCCACTCCACATTCCTTCATTTGTTTTTTTTTAATGCGTTTTGACTATATCATAGAAGCGCATTAGCGCTATATATAAAAAAACACAATTTCAGCAATTTATTTACCAATTTATCTCCCATTTGTAAACAAAAAGAAAAAATTGCTCACCTTATTTTGTAAGGGTACGCAACCTTGTTGCTGCACACGTACACCAACATGTGTGTCATGGGATTTTTTTTTATTTACTGCACCTACACAACAGATGCGTCATGGACTTTAAAAAAAAAAATTTACATCATTTTCAGTGCTTTAAATGGGCCGGTACTCACCGGTACTAAGTACCGGCACTTCTAAGTTTTCTGCTCTTGAGTACCGGAACTTCTCCTTGTTCAAAGAGAGTACCGGTACTCATGAGGCAGCAAGGCAGGCTCAGTAAAATTGGCATGTACAAAAAGCAGCGCAGCACAGAGCCGAAGTCCGTCAGTTTTCGTGAAGCACTCTGTTGATCGAGTGCTAATCTACCCTCACAATGTGCTAATTGAGCAGCGGCCCCTAGGCATCCATTCCATTCGAGCTGGCAGGAGGTTTGGGAAGGGCACCGACTCACACTGTGATTACTGACACAGTGTCCACTCAGGCTCTGTGGAGTCAATAGCACAGTAGGTGTGTGCTCAGGGCCTGTTAACAGGCATATCTCCTGACTCTTGGGAAATCAGAGAGAAGGCTTCCTGCTGGCATAGCAGAGTAGGGCAGCACTTGTTTGGAGCCAGAGTGAGGAGGAAGGTGGTGACAGTGAGGCTGTAGTGCAGCTGATGGAATCAAGGTTTAGTAATGTGGACAGTAGCTAATGTGTTTCTAAAACACATGTACTAAATGCCCCGGGTGCATGCACGAATGTCCCTGTGCGTGCTCTTGCATGAGTGAGTGCTGTCTGCAGTGTCCAGCATGGCAGATAGATAGTTGCAAGCTCCACAAGCCCTGCATTACCACACTATGCCCAAGAGGCACATGTGAAAGCGTTTGCTTGTAGCAAGTGCTAAGCCACTCTCTTTCTTCAGTACAGATCTGCTTTCTCTGCAGTGTTTCAACATGATTGTATTTTGTTTTTTGGAGCCCGTTATCTCTTGGGTTAATGAGAGGGCTCTGGGAGGGGTATAGGTGGGTGAACCAACAAATTACCAAGGAGAGACCAGTCAGAGTCGAACCAGGAAGTCTGGCTTGGCCTTAAAAGCCTGTGCATAAGTCGAGCCTTGAAAACATTGCCATTAAAATAAGTGTATTTTTATCATGTGGAAGCATTTCACCTTGGTGCATCCCACAGTGACAACAATGCCATTAGTAATCTAGGAAGTAAGTCACTTTTCAGGTGTATATTATATATGGACTATTTTCTTTTCATGAATGAAGCAAAATTATAGCGTATTAAATCTAACCCAAGATGTGACTGTACAGCACACATCCTCGTGCATTTGAATATACTATTATATGTGCTAATGAACAAAAAGGAGGTTGGTAAGTTAAAATATTTGTCTATGGTCACACAATTTGGTCATGTGGGGAAGCTGGGATTGATCCTAGAATTTCTGCTTTCACCTTGTGCAATTCAGCCTCTAGGAGGCTATATCGTTCTTTATCTCCTGTATTACAATAAAGGTCACAATTTTGTCTTTATTCATTGCACATCAGATTAGAGTTTGATTGGCAGGCAGATGCACCATCAGAGTTCAGTTCATTTTTGGCTTGAGAGTGCAAGAGGACCTGGAACTGCGCCTGAGCCAGGCATTCTGGGTCAAGCTTTCAACAGCTTGCCCACCTCCAGATAGAGGGAATCAGACTTTGCAGCAGGTAGGGAGCTTTGAGGCAAGGCTGTGCCATCTAGGAGGGGCTGGGCGATTATTGCTACGTGGCAATAAAACAAGAGGGTTAAACATAGTTAAATGTTTCCAAAAAATGTTAAGGAAAATATCTTGAGCAAGTCATATGTGATTTAGGTGTTGAACATGAGAAGCCCACTTTAATAATAAATGTATCCTTTTGTACGTATAAGGAGAAAGGAATACTCAAAATATACCAGAAATGCTTTAGTATAAATATACCAGAAATGCTTTAGTATAATTATGCACATCGGCACACCAATTAAATCTCAAATCAAATTAAATGTGTGCCCCTGGCTGGGTCCCATAGCACTGCATGTAGCCCCGCCCCATAGCCCGCCCCCAACTCCCACCCCCCAGTCCACATCTCAATTTGATGAGTACCTGCACTTATTTTTTTCCATTTAAAGCACTGATCATTTTAAGCCATGCACTGCAGCCATGCTGCTGTACAGCATTGTTAACAATTATTGCCAAAGCTAATAGGTCACATAGGCATTTCAAATGCTTGTTCACTTATGCAAACAATACACAAATGCTGCTAAATATACTTCGCTCCTATTCAAACAACTTTCAAAGCCGGATTAAATTACATTGTTTAGTGGATGAACTCTAGTCATTTCCAGTCAAACTTTAAGAAGACTAAAATATTAATTTTCGGTTTTCATAATCCCAGCTCTATTTAGTCACCCTCATTGGGAGCTTCATATCCTCCAGTGGAACAGGGCTACAACCTGAGTATAACATTTGATTATAAGTTATCTTTCGCATCCTACATCACAAAACTTTCTGCATAATGCTTATAACAATCAGAACTCCTCACGACCTCAGTCGCAAAAACACTGTTCAAGCACTTATCTTGTCCAAACTAGACTACGGAAATGCAATTTGCCTAGGTTTGCCTCACTATAGGCTGCTTAACTATATTGCTTCAGGAAACATGGCGGCTCACTGTAGGAGATGGAGTATTAAGTGGTGATCCTGGTTGGCTTCACCATGCAAGACTCTCACAGTACCCCAAAGATAGTCCTTGGATTCACAATAATAAATCATTAGCTTAGTCCTCGTACAGTGGCAAAGAGCAGCCAGACTTTAATAGAGGAACATGTGTTAAGCATTTCAGAGTACCAACATGGATAAGTAATTGACACGACTCGAAAGAAATTCAACACCAATTTATAACAAGCATTTGCAATGCAATAGGTCTCGCATTACTGAACGTTTGAGCTATTGGTTTTGCTAATAATAATGCAACGCCAATAGCTTAAACTTTGAGTAATGCAAGACCTTTTGCATTGACATTTTGTTTTCTATTTCTTTACTTTTTAAGCAATTGCAGCACCTGCGCTTTACCTTAAGATGTTTAAAGCTAAAGCGCAGGTGCCACGATTGTAACTAAAGTATAGATATAGAAAAAAAGGTGAGAGGATGCATATTTTTTTCTATTTTGACTTTTGAAGCAATCGCAGCACACTCCCCGGTGCTACATTTGGACATGCAGTTGCATAGATGTCGATGTTACTTAGAAGTCGTCATGAACATGAACATTGCAGAGGCTAAAAGACAGCATCCTTCAGCCTGAGCAGTGCTCTTACTTAATAAGTAATTTAATTAGGTGTAGCTGCTGCCCTGCCTGGAAACGCCTGCGGCTATTTAAATGCAGAGTCAGACTCCCGCCCTACCTCTCCGAACCAACAGAGACCATGTGGAGTGCCTCAGGGATCCTCCCTCAGCCCCACCCTCTTCAATATCTACATAGCCCCCCTCGCAACCATCATCAGAAACCACGGGCTCAACATCGTCTCCTATGCCCATGATACCCAGCTCATCCTCTCACTCACCAAAGAACCCAACATCAGCAGACACAACTTCCAAGAAGGGATGAAAGCCGTCGCCACCTGGATGAAGAAGAGCTGCCTGAAACTCAACTCCGAGAAAACAGAAGTCCTCAACCTTGGCTCCACACCCTCCGCATGGGACAACACACGGTGGCCCCCCCACCCCAACGGACCACGCACGAAACCTCGGCATCATACTAGACTCATCGCTCACGATGAACCGCCAGATGTTCGCTGTATGTTCGGTCTGTTTCAACACCCTCCGCATACTCCGAAAAAAGTTCAAATGGATCCACCCGAGTCCAGAAAAACGATCGCGCATGCCCTAATCAGTAGCAAACTGGACTACGGCAACGCTCTCTACATTGGAATCAACAAGAAACTACTTCACAAACTCCAAACCGTCCATAACGCCGCAGCCAGACTGTTCCTAGACATCCCCCGTCACAACCACATCACCCAACACCTCAGCGATCTCCACTGGCTCCCCATCGTAAGAAGAATAACCTTCAAGCTCCTCACTCACGCATACAAGGCCCTCCACAACATCGGACCAGCATACTTAAACAACCGCCTCTCCTTCCACGCACCCAAGAGACACCTCCGATCAGCTGACCTCTCTCTGGCCACCATCCCACGCATCTACAAGACCAGAACGGGAGGAAAGTCCTTCTCCTACCTCGCAGCCAAGGCCTGGAACACCCTCCCCCTCCGGCAAGTCCCTACACTGTTCCAGTTTAGGAAGGACCTCAAGACCTGGCTCTTCGGATGACCCCGGCACTCAAAGGAGCCGCCCCCTAGCGCCTTGAGACCCCCCTGGTGAGTAGCTGCGCTTTACCAACCCTGATTGATTGATTGATTGATTGATTGATTGAGTCCTGGGTGGGAAGTGTTGTAGGGGGAAGCCGGGGAGATTATTTTTATTTTATTTTTTATTTAGAAGGTTTTATATAGCGCGGACAAGACCCTTGCGGGTATCAGAGCGCTTTACAACAAATAAATGAAAGAAAAAGAGGGAATAGCCAGAGGGAAATAGGTATATACATATAAAAATAATAATGCTTATAATAAGTCCAAACAAACGGTAATAGATCCAGCATAACACCTATCTACAGTCCTGCATCAAATAGATCAAGTGAATTTTGTCAGGAGAATCGATTTAACTTCCTTTTTAAATGATGCCGCGTGAGGGTTCTGTCTTGTATTTGGGGGTAAGGCATTCCAAATCCTAGGGGCCATTCCTGAGAATGAACGGTTATAAGTTTTCTTTTTTTTGAAACGTTGTGGTTTCAACAGGAGGTTATATGAGCTCCTGTTAGATCTGTTGCCGCCCGAAGGAACTAGTTTCTCAGCAAGGTAATGTGGTGTTTTGTGATGCACTGCCTTGTGTGTCATACAGGCGATTTTCAAATGGATTCTGGCCTCAAAGGGTAGCCAGTTAAGGGCACGCAAATCCGGGGAGATGTGACAATTTCTTTTGGAGCCTGTGATTAGCCTGGCGGCTGCGTTGATTGATGCTCTTAGTGGGGCTGTCGTTGCTCTGGGGAGGCCGCAGAGAGCGATACTCCCATATTCCACTCTGGGTATTACTAGCGTTTGGACTGCTTGTTTAAAGTCATTTGCGGGTATGAAGGGTTTCAGTCTTCTTAGGGTGTTCATTTGAAATGTTGCTCCTTTTGCTGCTGCACTGATGTGCTTCTGCATATTTAGCTTACTGTCCAGAATTATACCTAGCGATTTGGCAGAATCGATCATGAGCGGTTGGCCGTCTAGTGCTGTTAGGTGCTTCATCCACTCCATGATGGTGGTTGTTTGGTTGGGGGCGCAATTAGCAGGAATTCAGTTTTTAGGGTGTTTAATTTTAAATGGCTGTTTGCCAGCCAGGTCTGCGTTTTTGTAGCGTCGAATTAAGGTACTTGATGTCCTCAAGTGAATGTACCTTAATGTAGAGTTGTGTGTCGTCTGCGTACATGTGATATTGGATCTCTGCAGAGTTGAGAAGTTCTGTGAGTGGCTCCATGAACAAATTGAATAGTGTAGGGGAGAGGGAGGAGCCTTGGGGTACTCCTAAAGTGACAGGAGTAGGTTTGGATAAAGATTGATTGGTCTTGAAACTTTGTGTTCTGTTTTGAAGGAAGTGAACCAGTTGAGAACCGTTCCCGAAAGCCCCATTCTATGTTTCAGGAGGTCTAATAGACTGTCATGTTTGACGGTGTCGAAGGCGGAGGATAGGTCCAGTAGGATTAGTAAACATGCTTTGTTTTGGTCCAGTATTTTTAAGGCATCATCTATTATGTGGGTCATGGCGGATTCGGTGCTGTGCCCTGATCGAAAGCCAGATTGGAATTTGTCGAGCAGATTGAAGTGATCAATGTGGTGGGTAAGTTGCGTGTGAACACATTTTTCTAGTAGTTTGGCCAGGGTGGGGATGTTAGATATGGGGCGATAGTTATTTAGGTCAGCTGGGTCAGCTGATGATTTCTTTAAAATGGGGGAGACCTGACCAGCTTTGAGGATATCAGGGATGGATCCTTGAAGCAGAGAGCTGTTTATAATCCTGGTCCATAGAGGCACTAATGTCGGTATGAGGTCTTTTAGGAGGGAAGCTGGGAGTGGGTCAGCGAAGTGATTGGAGGGATTTAAGGCCGTAAGCATTTTTAGAATAGCTTCTTCGCTGTAGAGGTTGAATGAGGACCAGTCTGCATTGTTTTTGGGGTCGAGCTTTGCGGAACAGCTAAGCGGGTTCCTGCAGGGGGTCCCTGAGGCGCTCATGTGAGGGTTGGAGAGGGCTGAAAGGTCCTTCAATAGGTCTGTCTTAAGGTTTTCCGTTTTTTGTGTGAAATATGATGCGAAAACCTCGCAGTTAGGGAGTGTTTCTGCATTAACTTGAGGTGAGTGGGAGACACCCTTAGATTGCGCTTTGATTATTTCAAACAGTCTTTTGGGGCGATTCTTGGATTGGTTCAATTGATTGCTGAAGAAGTCGATTTTTGAGCGTCTAATTTTCCTGTAATAAGCGTTTCTTGTGTTTCTGAGTAATTTGAGGTGAGGGAGGAAGGTGCTGCTCTCCATTGACGTTCAATTGTTCTTAGTGTTCTTCTGTCCTCATTTAACCTACCGTCATACCATGGGTTTGTAACTTTGTTTGAGATACTTTTCAATTGTAGTGGGGCTAAATTATCTAATAATATGTTCATAGATTGGAAGTAGTGGTTGGTTAGCTCATGTACTTCATGTGAGCTGTCAGATGGAGGCGTTAAGATAGGGCAAGCGGTTGCAAGTGAGTAGGGATTGATGTTTTTTAGGTTTCTCTTCCAAATTTTCGTTCTCTTGGGTTGGACATGGAGTGGTTTAACTATTTCGTTGATATAGAAGGTGATGATGTGATGGTCGGACAAGTCACAAGGGAGGATAGAATCCAGTTGGGTGTAGTCCGCTTTGGAGATTACCAGATCTAGGATTGATCCTTTGTTATGTGTTGGGCTGTCACAAATTTGGGATAAGTTAAGGTCAGTCAAGAAAGTTTTTAGGCTATTGACCTCCGGGTCGTCCGGGTCATTCCAGTTGAGGTTGAAGTCTCCAAGGAAAATCTGCTTGTTCTGGAGATCGGCATTTGTAGCTAGGATATCCATTACGTGTTCAATAAAGGTAAGGTTGTTTCCTGGTGGATGGTACAATGAGTGAATTGAGCATATAGGAGTGTTATTATTAGAGATTTCAAGATGTAGGTATTCACAGGAGGTGAAACCCGGGGATATGAGACGTTTCACAGAGAGGTAGTTCCGGTGTATGCAGGCAATACCTCCTCCAAGCCTGTCAATTCTATCTAGTCTTGTGATGTGATAGTTAGGTGGGACTAGTATGTCCAGGATGGGCGCGGATGAGTCGTTTAGCCATGTTTCCGTTAAGATTATGAGGTCAGGTTCGTTGTTTAGTATGAGGTCAGCTATATCAGCGGCATGACGCGCTGCTGACCTACAGTTTAGTAGGATACATTTTAGCCTGGCCTTGGTAGGTATAATGATGTGGTTTTGTGAGATGGGAACTTTCTTGAGGTTTTTTTCAACAATACCTCTGGTGACGTGTCTACTGGTTCTATCGGGGTTGGAAGGGATGGCTTGGATAGAGGACAGTATCCGTGTGTTGTCTGTGTGCACCGAGGGAAGGGACGGAGATGGGGGTTCGTAGGACTGAAGTAGAGAGGTAAGATCTTGCGGTGAGAGTGAGTTTTTTATTCTGAATGGGCGGGTTAAGGCATTGGAGTCAGGTATTGATTTCCATCTAGGGGGGTTCTGTGACGTGGACCTAGCGTGTGATTGTTGGCGGAAACTCGCTTTTGTGTTTGGTTGTGTCAGGATAAGGTCATGAAGAGTTTGGATGTCATCTTTAATTTGACTTAGGGCTAGTAATATCTCCTCGAGTCTAGGGTCAGGAGCCAGAGTTGACTTATTTCTCAGCCGGTCTGTGGGTAGGTGAGGTGGGGTTATAAGACTGTGTTCGTGAGGCGAGAAGTGACGTGGTTCGATTAGTGGTTGTTTTTTAGTGTGGTGATCCGATGTAAGAGGGGAAGTAGAGAGGGGGTGCGACGGGGTAATGTTTTGAGCTGTAGGGGGAGAGGCGGTAAAGTTCGACGTGAGGGGAGAGGAGGCCTGAAGGAGTGCTGGCTGATCGGATGTAATGGTGTAGGGAGAGGTTGGGGCCGAGTTTGTAGTGGGTATGCTAGGCATAGCGAGATCGGTGGGGTGGGTAGAGTTGTGTAATGTGTGGGAGGGGGAATGGATGTGGGATGGGACAGCTAGAGGAGTGGGGACACTTGTGTGCAGAGTGATAGGAATAGAGGAAGTGCCAGTGTAGTTGTGGGAGGAGTAGGCCATGGGGAGATGTATGTCGTACAGTGTGGGGTCAAATGGGGCGGGGGCAGGTGAGTGTAGACAATGGGAGTTAGAGGGAGGAGGACTAGTGGGGAGGTCATGTGGTTGGTCGGGCTGAGTGCTGGGAGAGAGGTCTGCTGGGGAGGTAGGAAGGTGTCTCACCACCTTATCTTTGATGTGCGGAAATATGTTATCCAGTAGATTCAGATTAAGTAAAGTGCAAGCAGCGCCATGCTCTGCGAGAGGGCGGAAAGGAACTGGGGCATGCTGCCCTGATCCTCTATCAAAGGAAAAATAATTGATCTGTTGAATAGGCTCACGGGTGCCGTAATTTCACATAACCTTGTTTGGAGACCGGCACCACATTAGGTCAGCCTCTTTAGTTTGATAGTCATCCACATATGAAATAGTATGCCGAATCGGCATGGTACAGAGTCAAAGGACTGCACTATGTGATATAGGTCTGGGGAGGGGGTGGAACAAACGGAGCGGGAGGTGTGCAAGCTGCGCAGTGCAAAACAAAAGATAGGCGCGGCCGCAATAGTTGCAAATTCACCAAGGCATGCCTGCGCTGCAATAAAATATAAAGCGTGGCGTCCGTTTAAGAAATGTGTGCACATGCTGTTTCAGCACTTACAAAGTGCAGGCGGGTACATTAGTGGCATGGTAAAGTGGAGCAGGGAGATCCCTGGGAGTGGAGGGAGGAGGTCAGGCAAAGCAGCGAATCTTGTGGGAGGGAGGAGCAGTGAGGGTTGAAGACGAAGACACATTGCTGCCTCATTAAGGTAAAGTCTGCGGCCATTGTGAAAATGAAAGCGTGGCATGGGTTACATGATGTTTTCGCGGGGTTGTTGAAGCAAGGAGTGGCACCCAGAGCGGCCATAACGAGCGTGTAAGCCACAAATGCTAAAAAGCGTAAATCCTGAACATAAGCATATTGTTGGCCCTGCGTTTCAAAAAGCAGGAGGGAGGCAGCTGCAGTGGAAGAGAGGGAACGAACGGGGAGGAGGAGGAGGAGTCAGTTGCAGCCCGGGAGAGGGAGCAAGCGTGGCTGCATGCAATTCCTGAAGTTAAAGAAGCAAAACTGAGAAAAGAGTGTGCCAAAACTAATTAATAACAGAGAGTAACAGGACATGTAACAGGGGGTGTCCTCATGGAGGGGTTACAATAATGACAATCGGTCACGTGCAGGTTGAGTTGCATGGAACCCAAGGAGGGGAAAGGCGATGAGGGACCCAAGACCAAACCACAACAGTCAGTTTGATTTTACCTGGCTCGAGAAGCCCGAGTGCAGAGATGTCCTGGCTGTTCTTGGTGCTGAAGTGGGAGCACCGAGGGGAGCTGGTTTTACCGCTTACATGCTGCTGGTGGCGAACCGGGTGTAAAAGGTTGACAATGAAGCCACGGCTGACGTTGTATGAAGGTTTTGCGGAGTTCCCTCATGGTGCAGTGTCGAGTAACAAGCCATGGCAGCGGTAAGGTCAGCAGAAAGTTATTTTGACTTCTGGATATCCGGGGGAATACAGTAGTTGCCTGAAACTTGCTGGAGGTCCCACAATGCACTGGACCATCTACTTTTGTGCAATCCCGTGGAGGGCCCGATGGCCAGCGATTCTTTGGTTCCAGTAAGCTGTTTTTACCTGCAGTATGCAGGGGACGAGTGCCATTAGTCCAGCGGAGTCTGAAGTTGCATTTGGCTCTCAAAGGGGTCCTGTCTGAGGGAACAAAGCTTTGGTCCAGGACGAGTCGGAAGTGTGCAGTTCCAGGAAGGTTGCACAGATGCAGAGCATCACGCCTTTGTTTGGTGCAGATCCTGCTGTCACAGACACGGGTCTCCTCTCTGTCCTTTGGTGCAAGTCAGATCAAAACTGAGGTTCTGGTGTCAGGAGTAGCCCTTAAATCCTAGATTTAGGGGCATTAGAGGTGTGGGTGCAAGTGGCCAATGGGCCACCAGCCCCAGCGTCTAATCTACCCCTGAGATGACCATATCCGGGGATGTGTGTCACTTTTTCAACCCAGAACCCTCTATTGTACCACTTTCAAAAATAGCAGAAGTTTTCATCAGTAGTAAAGACTAGGTAGCCCACTGTGATAAGTCCGCCGATCTAGACTGCGAGAATTCCAACATGGCGGCGGTCCTACGCCAAACAGGAAGTGAGGGAAACGTTCTAGTGCCTGAAACACAGCGGAGGCGTCGTCGCAAGCAAGGAGGGTAGAAAAGAACCAACGGAGGAAAACACAGGTGTTCGGCGTCCAGAGCACGGAGCAGGAGGAGAGCAACGGCGCGAACGGGCCACGAGGAGTGAGGAGACTGGAGGCAAAGAGGAAAGAAAGACGAGTTCACAGGCAACATCGGAAGAGTCATTGGAGCAGGAGGACAACCGAGTCCACGACCGACGCTCGCAGAGCACAGCGCCCGAGACCGGTACTCCCGAGGGAACTAAGGAGGCTGGATCTCCCTTCACACCGGCCCAGGAGGGTCGAGGACACAGGCAAGTGCCAGTTGCATGAATATTTTCATTAAAAGGTTGGTGGGCAGGACTACGAGGTGCACCAAGCTAAGCACTTAACCCCTCACCTAGGCACTGCACTATTAGGGTATTGGTGGAGGTGTACACAATCCCAACCCCTTTAATTATAGAAAAAAAGACCGGTAGCCTGAGGCTTGTTTTCTTGATTTCTTTTCCCTCTGTATCCCGTCTCTCCACCCGAGGACTACAACCTGGTGACAGAGGAAGAGGAAAATATTTGAGAAACCAGAGAAGTCAACTGGACACTTGTTAGGCAGCAAGCTTCTACCCTTATTTTTGCACTTTAAGAATAAAAACAAAATATAAAGTGACTACCCTCGCCTCCAGCTAACTGTGTGTGAAGGGTTCAGGGGAACCTAGCGGGACCCACATTAGTACACCCACCCTAGAGGAATAGCTAGCCTTGCAGGATGTACACCCGCGGAATACCTAATTTTCCCACCTGCCCAGGAGCAAATGTGCCTGGGGATAGGAGGATGGCTGTTTCCTCCTTTGGGAGAAAGCCTGGTTGCATATCACAGGTGGTGAAGGCTTTGAAGCTCACCGCCTTGATATGCCACTACACTAGCCATCCTGTCAGGGAGGGAGGTGTGACTCTTTTGCCAATGCCTGTTATGACAGGAATTAGCTGATGGAAAGCCTCCAGCTAAATCAAATACCTTCTTTGTTATTGCAGCCCCCATATGAGAGGCGAGGCCCTTATGTAGGAACCTACTTAACTGCGATACGTACTCTGTCTGGTGCATACAGTGTTCCCATGGAGAACTATTAGAGTGTATATTGTCCTACCATCCCACCTGATTATTTATCACTTGCACTCATTCGCACTTGTGTGTTTCTCAGATAAGGATAATGTTACTTACCCAGTAAGCATCTGTTCTTGGCATGTAGAGCTGTAGATTCACATGCTTTGCATACTTCTGTCATCTAGTGTTGGGTTCGGATGTTTGCAAGATGTTTTTGTTCGAAGAAGTCTTTCCAGTCACGAGGTAGGTGACTCGTCCTTTCGGTGATAGAGCATGGGCATCAACTCCATTGTTAGACTGTTTTCCCACAGAGGGTGAGAATGGAGTTAGTATGTGTAGAATAGAGATGTCCATGCGTATGAATGTGAATTAAGAACTACAACAACTACAGGTGACCGGGGAGGTGGGTGGGCGCAGGTGAATCTACAGCTCTAGATGCCAAGAACAGATGCTTACTGGGTAAGTAACATTATCCATTCAAGGCATGTGACCTGTAGATCACATGCTTTGCATAGACTATATAGCAGTAAAATCCCAAAGCAGTGGCTAACCTGTAGTGGTTGTAGTTGTTTGAAACCGTGTTTTCAGTACTGCTTGGCCTACATTTGCCTGTTGTCTTGCTAACACATCTACACAATAGTGTTTGGTGAATGTGTGCGGTGTAGAACATGTTGCTGCATTACAAATATCAGCTATGGGAATATTTCCCAAGAAGGCCATAGTAGCCCCTATTTTGCGAGTAGAGTGCGCTCTAGGGGGTACTAACAAAGTTCTCTTTGCTTTAACATAGCATGTTTGGATACATTTTACAATCCATCTTGCAATACCTGACTTAGATATGGGATTGCCCTTTTGAGGTGGAGAAAAAGCAACAAATAGTTGCTTTGTTTTCCTAAAATCTTTGGTTCTTTCTATGTAGTAAAATATAGCACGTCTAACATCAAGTGTGTGTAGGGCTCGTTCTGCTATAGAATCAGGTTGAGGGAAGAACACAGGTAACTCAACTGATTGATTGATATGAAAAGCAGAAACTACCTTAGGGAGAAATTTAGGGTTGGAGCGAAGAACCACTATCTTTGTGAAGTTGAAAGAAAGGCTCTTGTATAGTTAATGCCTGAAGTTCACCAACTCTCCTTAGTGAGGTTATCGCTATGAGGAAGGCAACTTTCCATGATAGGAATTGTAACTCACATTTGTGCATTGGTTCAAAAGGTGGACCCATTAGCTTTGTAAGGACTATGTTTAAGTTCCACTCTGGAGCAGGGGGGATTCTTGGTGGTAGCACCCTTTTTAATCATCCTTCCATTAAGGCTTTAATCACTGGTGCTTTGAACAGAGATAAGTGTTTTCTATTTTGCAAGTATGCAGCTACAGCTGCTAGATGTAAACAAATGGATGTGTAAGTTAGTCCACATTGCTGTAAATGCAACAGATAACAAATGATGTTCTGTACAGAAGCATCAAGTGGATTGATATTGTTGTTACAATAGACAACAAATCGTTTCCATTTTGCTGCATAACATGCTCTAGTAGTAGGCTTTTTAGCCTCTTTGAGAATATTCATACAGTCTGGTGGCAGTTGTAAATAACCAAACTCTATGACTTCAGGAGCCAAATTGCTAGGTTGAGTTCTCTGGGATTCGGGTGTCTGATTTCTCCATGGCTCTGAGTGAGGAGACAGGGTGCGAGATGTAGCTTTTGATGTGGAACCACTGAGAGTTCTAACAGGGTGGTGTACCAAGGATGACGAGTCCATGTGGGGGCTATCAAGATCAGTGTGAGGGACGTTTTTATGAGCTTCCGAACCAGTAATGGAATTAGTGGGAGAAGCGGAAAAGCGTAAGCAAATATCCGTGACCAATTCATCCATTGAGCATTGCCCTTGGATGCTGGGTGTGGGAACTTGGATGCAAAGCTTGGGCATTTTGCATTGTGTACTGTGGCAAACAGATCTATCTGTGGAAAACCCCATTTGTGAAAGTAGGGAAGAAGAACTTGAGGGTGAATTTCCCACTTATGTACTTGCTGCCTGTGTCTCCTGAGCAGGTCTGCCATCTGATTGTCTACTCCTGGAAGGTGTTCTGCTAGGAGATAGATTTTGTGGTGAATCGCCCAATTCCAAATGCTTTGTGCAAGGCACGACAGTTGGAGAGAGTGAGCCCCTCCCTGTTTCTGTAGGCAGTAAATTGCTGTCATGTTGTCTGTGCGAACTAAGACGGTCTTGCCTACAAGTTGGGTGAATAAAGCTTTGAGTGCTAGGAACACTGCTAGAAGTTCCCGGTAGTTGATGTGGAGACTTTTGTGATTGTCCGACCACAGTCCCTGTACTGTGTAATGTTGAAGATGGGCACCCCAACCTGTAAACGACGCGTCTGTTGTCAGTATAGTCTGTGGAATCGGGTCTATGAAAGGCCGCGCTTTTCGTAGTTTTGAGGGTTCCACCACTGCAGAGAGCGATGAGTGCGGCTGTCTACCAACACTAGATCGGTTAATAGACTCTGTGACTGATTCCACTGACACGCTAGACATTCTTGCTGAGGACGCATGTGAAACCCTGCATGAGGTACGATTGCAATGCAGGATGCCATCATTCCCAGCAGTTGCATGAAGACTCTGGCTGGTAATGATTGGTTGGGTTGGAATTGTAATACTGTGGCCTGAATATTTTGAATTCTGGCTACATTGGGAGTGGCTAGAGCTTTGAGAGTGTTGAGGGAAGCTCCCAGATAAGACTGCACTTGTGCCGGATACAGGTGAGACTTTTGTGCATTTATTGTAAAACCTAACTGGTGAAAGTAGGTGCACTGTTGTCTGAGTGTGTAGTATACAGTTCTGGTAAGTGCCAGCTTTGACAAGCCAGTCGTCCAGGTAAGTTAAGACATGTATCAATCAATCAATCAATCATGTCACTTATAAAGCGCACTACATACCCGCGAGGGTCTCAAGGCGCTGGGGGAAGAGGGGGGTGGTGCTGCTACTGATCGAAGAGCCAGGTCTTGAGGAGTCTTCTGAAGGCCAGTAGGTCTTGGGTCTGTCGGAGGTTGGTGGGGAGGGTGTTCCAGGTCTTGGCGGCGAGGTGGGAGAAGGATCTGCCGCCGGCGGTCGTTTTCCGGATGCGGGGGACTGTGGCGTGGGCGAGGCTGGTCGAGCGGAGCTGGCGGGTGGGGGTGTAGAAGCTGAGTCGTCTGTTGAGGTAGGCTGGTCCGGAGTTGTGGAGTGCTTTGTGTGCGTGGGTGAGGAGCTTGAAGGTTATCCTCTTGTTGACAGGGAGCCAGTGCAGGTCTCTCAGGTGGGGTGTGATGTGGCTGCGTCGGGGGATGTCGAGGATAAGACGTGCAGAGGCGTTCTGGATGCGTTGCAGCCGTCTCAGGAGCTTAGCCGTCGTTCCTGCGTAGAGGGCGTTTCCGTAGTCCAGCCTGCTGGTGACGAGGGCCTGGGTGACTGTTTTTCTTGTTTCGGTGGGGATCCACTTGAAGATCCTGCGGAGCATTCGGAGGATGTTGAAGCAGGATGAGGAAACGGCGTTGACCTGCTTAGTCATGGAGAGGGTGGGGTCGAGGATGACCCCTAGGTTGCGTAGGTGGTCGGTGGGTGGCGGGGCTGTTCCCAGTGATGTTGGCCACCAGGAGTCGTCCCAGGCTGAAGGGTTGGAACCAAGGATGAGGACCTCCGTCTTGTCCGAGTTCAGCTTCAGGCGGCTGGTCCTCATCCATTCGGCGACGGCCTTCATTCCTTCGTGGAGGTGGGCTTTGGCGGTGTGAGGGTCTTTGGTGAGGGAGAGGATCAGCTGGGTGTCGTCGGCGTAGGAGATGATGTTGAGGTTGTGCTGTCGGGCGACGTGGGCGAGGGGTGCCATGTAGATGATGAAAAGCGTTGGGCTGAGGGAGGAGCCTTGGGGTACGCCGCAGATGATCTTGGTGGCCTTGGATCGGAAGGGGGCGAGGCGGACGCTTTGTGTTCTGCCGGAAAGGAAGGATGTGGTCCAGTCCAGGGCCTTCTCTTGGATCCCGGCGTCGTGAAGGCATGTTCGTAGTGTGTGGTGGCAGACCGTGTCGAAGGCGGCTGATAGGTCCAGGAGGATGAGGGCTGCTGTTTCTCCGTTGTCTAGCAGGGTCCTGATGTCATCGGTGGCGGCGATCAGGGCGGTTTCGGTGCTGTGGTTGCTGCGGAAGCCGGACTGGGAAGGGTCCAGGATGTTGTTCTCCTCGAGGTAGTTTGTTGACGATTTTCTCGGTGACCTTCGCGGGGAACGGGAGCAGAGAGATGGGTCGGAAGTTCTTGAGGTCCTTGGGGTCTGCCTTGGGTTTCTTGAGTAAGGCGGTGATCTCGGCGTGCTTCCAGCTTTCCGGGAAGGTTGCTGTCTCGAAGGAGATGTTGATTATTTTCCGGAGATGGGGCGCGATGGCTGTACTGGCTTTGTTGAAGATGTGGTGAGGGCACGGGTCTAGCGGTGAACCGGAGTGGATGGTGTTCATGATCTCGCTGGTGTCCTCGTCGTTGATGTTGGTCCAGGAGAGCAGGCGGTTGGTGGTTGTGGGGGCAGTGGTCTCGGTGGTTGCCGGGGCGGTCGTGGTGTTGAAGCTGTCGTGGATGTCGGCGATTTTGCGGTGGAAGAAGGTGGCCAGTGAGTCGCACAGGTCTCGCGACGGCTGGATGTCGTTGGTGTTGGAGCTGGGGTTGGAGAGTTCCTTCACGATGTTGAAGAGCTCTTTGCTGTTGTGTGCGTTGTTGTCTAGGCGGTCTTCGAGTGAGGCCCTTTTGGCGGATCTGATGAGGTGATGGTGACTGCGGGTGGCGCTCTTGTGGGCGGCGTAGCTGTCCGCTGTCCGTTCGTGGAGCCAGATCTTCTCCAGTTTTCGGCATGTTCGTTTGGAGGCCTGGAGGTCTTCGGTGAACCAGGTGGCTTTCTTGCTGGTGTGGCTGTTGGGCGGATTCTTGAGCGGGGCGAGGGTGTTGGCGCAGTCGTCGATCCACTGTCTGAGGTTGCGGGCGGCGGTGTCGGGGTCGGAGGGTTCGGCGGGTGGGCTCAGGGCGAGGGTTGTGGTTAGCTGGTCTTCCGTGACTCTGCTCCAGCAGCGGCGAGGCATTTGTTCGGTGCGGTGGTGCGTGGTGGGCTTCCTGTAGGTGAAGTGGATGCAGTGGTGGTCAGTCCAGTGGGGTTCGGAGGTGTGGTTGAAGGAGACGTGTGGGCTTGCGGAAAAGATGGAGTCGAGCGTGTGGCCGGCGGCGTGGGTGGGTGTAGTCACGAGCTGTCTGAGTCCGAGGGTGGCGAGGTTGTCGATCAGGGTGGTGGAGTTGGTGTCCTTGTTGTTCTCGAGGTGGAAGTTCAGGTCCCCGAGGAGGATGTAGTCCGTGGAGGCAATGGCGTGTGTGCTGACGAAGTCAGCGATGGAATCGCTGAACTGTGGTCGGGGTCCGGGGGGTCTGTAGATGAGGGTTCCTCTGAGGGTGGTGTTGGGGTCGGTGTGGATCTGGAAGTGCAGGTGTTCGGTGTCGTCGGTGTTGGTTGAGACTCTGAGGGTGTTCCTGTGGACGATGGCGATGCCTCCTCCGACTCCGTTGGTGCGGTCCCTGCGGGTGATCTTGTATCCGTCCGGGATGGCAATGGCGATGTCGGGGGCTGAAGCGGGATTCAGCCAGGTCTCCGTCAGGAATGCGACGTCTGGGGAGGTTGAGTCGAGAAGGTCCCAGAGTTCGATGGCGTGTTTGCGGGCGGAGCGGGTGTTGAGGAGGATGCATCTGAGGTAGTTGGGTTCTTTCCTGGGCGGTGGTTTGGCGGGGCGGGTGCTGGCGAAGCTGCAGTTCCGGCAGGTGAAGGGCCCTTGGGTGCGCTTCGGGGTGGCCTGGTAGCAGGCGTGATCTTTTCCGGGGTTGAGTGCGTGGAGGGTGCTGGCGTCGTATCGGCGTCTGTTGATGTGGCGGGCGCGGGGGATGCCCGGACCAGGGGGTCTGGCGCTGGGCGCGGTCACGGCGCGGACGGGCGCAGACGGGCTTGCCTTAGGCGCGCCTTCGGCACGCCAGCGGCGCGCCCGCCGCGCACGTCCGCTGCGCGGCCGCACAGCGGCCGCCATAAATGGGGAGGTGGGAGGGAGGAGCAGGGAATGGGGCAGCGAATGGGCAGTGAGGGGGCGGGGCCGCAGGGGCGCAGCGGCGCAGCGGCGGGAAACAGGCACAGAAGGGAAAACGAGCACAATCAGGGCATCAAGGGGGCACAGAAAGGAAAAAAAAACGAGCACAATCAGGGGCAGCAAGGGGGCACAGAAAGGAAAACGAGCACAATCAGGGGCAGCAAGGGGGGCACAGAAAGGAAAAAACGAGCACAATCAGGGGCAGCAAGGGGGCACAGAAAGGAAAAACGAGCACAATCAGGGGCAGCAAGGGGGGCACAGAAAGGAAAAACGAGCACAATCAGGGGCAGCAAGGGGCACAGAAAGGAAAAAACGAGCACAATCAGGGGCAGAAAGGGGGCACAGAAAGGAAAACGAGCACAATCAGGGGCAGCAGCAGGGCACACAGACGGAGCTGTGTGGTGGGGAGCGACCTACCAGTCAAGGTCAGGGGTCGCTCTCTTCACCACGCAGCGGCCGCCATAAATGGGGAGGTGGGAGGGAGGAGCAGGGAATGGGGCAGCGAATGGGCAGTGAGGAGGCGGGGCCGCAGGGGAGCAGCGGCGGGAAACAGGCACAGAAGGGAAAACGAGCACAATCAGGGCATCAAGGGGGCACAGAAAGGAAGAAAAAAACTAGCACAATCAGGGGCAGCAAGGGGGCACAGAAAGGAAAAACGAGCACAATCAGGGGCAGCAAGGGGGGCACAGAAAGGAAAAAACGAGCACAATCAGGGGCAGCAAGGGGGCACAGAAAGGAAAAACGAGCACAATCAGGGGCAGCAAGGGGGCACAGAAAGGAAAAAACTAGCACAATCAGGGGCAGCAAGGGGGCACAGAAAGGAAAAACGAGCACAATCAGGGGCAGCAAGGGGGCACAGAAAGGAAAAACGAGCACAATCAGGGGCAGCAGCAGGGCACACAGACGGAGCTGTGTGGTGGGGGAGCGACCTACCAGTCATTGTCTTTTGAGATGAGCAGCTACTACTGCGAGACATTTGGTGAACACTCTGGGGGCTGTGGTGACGCCAAATGGAAGTACCTTGAACTGGTAATGTTTGCCTGCTTTCACAAAGCTGAGGTATTTGCGAAGAGCGGGATGAATTGGAATATGAAAGTAGGCGTCCTTTAGATCTAGAGTAGACATAAAGTCACCCTGCTGCAAGAGAGGAAGTACCTGTTGAAGAGTTACCATGTGGAAAGTGTTCCGACAATATGTATTTGTTTAACTCTCTGAGATCTAGAATAGTTCTCAAGGAGCCGTCCTTTTTTGGAATGAGAAAGCAAAGGGAATAAACCCCTGGTACTTGGTACTGAAGTTCTATAGCCCCTTTGAGTAATAAAGATTGCACTTCTTGTTGAAGCAAGTGCTGGTGGTCTGGTTGTGAAAAGCAGCGAGTCTCCTGGGATCCCCAATGCTGCCCGGCGCAAAGTCACCTTTAATCCACTTTGGATTCACTATCTAAAATAACGAGGCAGGCGCTGGAAGCTGGAAGGCAAGAAAAAGGTTTATTACTCTTAGAGGAGACCACGTCAACTGCTGACACCAGGATGTCTTCAGGGAGGTGTTCTACTGGCAATGCTTCTGACTCTTCCTTTTATACAGTTTTACACAATGTATTTGTTTCTTTTATCATGGTTACAAGCTTGGAGTCTCTGCCCCGGGCAGGTTGTCACACAAGCCTGACATTGTTTTATCAACATGGTTACACAAGCCCAACATTAACTCTCCTCCCACCCAGGTCAAAAACAGACAATTTAATTGCAGCTGGACCTTGCTTCAGGGTCTAAAAACGAGTGAGACCGGCCAGATCTAAGAGTCTGTTCTGTTGGATAAGAACAGGTCCCATTGTTGGCAAAAAACCAGTCTTGCTGTGTGTAGTGCAATAAACCATGTTTGCAAGAGTCTGTTTGGTATTTGTAACCCGTTTGTGCAGGGATGAGAGGAAAGACGAGTTTGAGGCAGCAGGTGATGTTGATGTTTGTCGTGGAAATAGTTTATAGCCCCCTGCACACATATCAGGTTTGGTCAGAGAGTCAGAAGGCTGCTAGAGGACAGGGTGAAATGAAGGTGACCAACAGAGTACAAAATGGCTGTGGTAAATCAGAATGACTGTAGTTTATGTGCACGTAGGAACTTTCATCAGACAAGATGGCGCAGAATGTTCATGATTGTGTTTTGTTCTTAACAGTCGCCCTTTGAACATAACTAGCCATCTTGTCAGTCTATTTCGATCTCCATAATGTCCTGTATTTCTTGTTCATACATTACTCTCATTTTTGTTAACTGAGTGTCCATAGTCTTAGGGCGCAAGGCACTTATGCAAAGAGAACACAAAGGTGGTATACAGTGTACACCCAAACAGCAACCACATATTGCCAATACTGGGACCAAGAGAAACATTGATATTTTCCAACCCCAGTCCTTTAAGATGCCCCAAAGCCAACTTCCAATTGTCCAAGTCTCTGATCCTTGATGAATTTCTGAAGACAGTCTGTGGAGATGTTCGATTGCTTCATAGACAGAGGGTGAATTATCAGGGATGTATATGCAGCAACTGGCACCAATGATGCGACATGCTCCTCCACGATCCGCTAGTACCACGTCCAGGACCATGCGGTTTTGTAGGGCCACCAGACGGACCGCTTGAAGCTCGGCAGTGTTGTTGGTGAGGATGCCAGCTGTGACGTTCAGGGCGGTTTCTACCGCTTGAGACAGATGTCTGATGGCTCGGCTGTTTGCCATCGGACCCCATAGCGGGACGAGCCCTTTTGCTGCGTCAACGAACTGTGATGCGGCAGAGTCTGCTTGATCAGTGTCTTTAGAACGCTTTTCTCGATGATGCTCTGCAGGGGCTGTGTAGGTCGGTGGCAAAACAAAGGCGATGTAGCACGTGCCCCCCCAGTTTCTTGGGAGCCAGGTGTAGGCTTTGGTTCCACAGACAAAGTACATATTGGGTGATGCAACAAATGCTGGAGGATTGGCAGTGTTCAAAGTCCTTACAATGTTACAAGTGCTGTGACCCACATTCTTAGTCCCACGGCCTTCAATGCATACAAGGCCAGAGACGTTCACCACAGATAGGGCCACAGTCAGTGTTGCAGCAGTTCTTTTCTTCAGGTAGGAAAATGTGGCTCTGACAGGATTATTGAACACTTGTATTTCCACTCGTTCTTTGGAGGGGACATTCATTGGGAATGTCGTATTGGAGGTGTGAGGGCAAAAGGGAGCTGCTGTTTGGTTTAGCCAGAACTCGTTGTAGAACTGAGCGATTGTCCCATCGGAAGTGGCATTGTCTTTGTAACTTTCTTGTAGGAGCATCATCCAGGCAAGGCAAGATCCATGAACAGAAAAGGGTGAAGGGATGAAAGGGATGGAATGTTCAGTGGCATGTGGTAGCAGCCCACAGACCCAACAGTTAGTGGCATTGGTGGCAAGATTGTGCTGGTGCAGCATCTGTACGAAAGAATTATTCCAGAATTCTTTGCGTCGTTCTCGGAGATGTGGTGGTAGTGATACCAGGTAGTGTTCTTTCTTTGTGATTGGTTGCATGGTTGGTGACAATGTTCTGTATGCAGGTGCATTCTCTTCAATGATCCAGAGTGTGACCATTAGCAGGAGGCAGGTGAGAAATGCAGCTACAAGTGCAATTGTCTTTGTACTGTGCAGTTCAAAAGTCTTGGTGTCTTTGCGGTGGCTTTGCAGGTGTTCCGTTTCTTCCATCATCTTCGAGGAGCTCACCAACTGTTAGGACCACAGACTTTTGTCTGGTGTTTTTCCTGGTAGCGTCGTTTGGCTGTGCTCCCGATCTGAGACTCTGACTCAGTTAGTGGCCTGGTTGTTGGAGCTCCCCCTTTTCGTCGATCTTAGGTTGTACCCTTCCTTGGATGGCACCGTGGGGTCGGGAAATTCAGACAGTTGGAGGGTGTCTTCTTGTGGGTAGCAACTCAGAGCTGGTCGGTCTTTTGCGAGTACTTCCTCTTGCACCTCCACCTCTTCACAGGTTGCCAGCGTTGGAGGGACTTTCTTGCAGTGGTGGGCGTGCAGCCAATTTTTTTTCCTTCCACTCGGAGGGCAGTTCGAGTGGTGATCAAGACTTGCCAGGGGCCCGTCCACCTGGGCTCCAGATTCTTCGTTCTTTGGAAGTTGCGAACTAGGATGAAGTCCCCAGGCTTTATCACATGTCCTGGGCCCCTGGATATGTCAGGCAAGGCTTGCTGCAACTGTTGGTGGATAATTGTTAGCTCGTTTGTCAATTTATGCAGATAGTCTGACATTAATATGTTCGGGACATCGTTAATGGAGGTGGGTCTTGGTGCCGCCCAAATGTTCATAGGCCTGCCGAAGACCACTTCATACGGGGTCAGTCTGTGTTTGGTCGGGGTGGAGCGCATTGATAGCAATGCCAATGGAAGGGCGTCGGGCCATTTCAACCCGGTTGTGGCAACTATTTTGGCTAGCTTTAGTTTCAATGTTGCATTGTGTCTCTCTACCAGGCCCGCTGATTGGGGGTGGAAGACGGCATGGAATTTTTGTTTTACCCCCAACCCTTTCAGTATGTTCTGTATCACTTCGGCTACGAAGTGTGGGCCGTTGTCGCTCCATAAAATTCTGCAAAGGCCGTACCGGGGAAGAATTCTTTCAACAATACTTTTGCAGTGGCTATGGCAGTATTGTCGCGGGTGGGATATGCCTCCACCCATTTGCTAAAAGCGCACACAACCACCAGGACATATTTTAGACCATGGCATCTCTCTAGTTGGATGTAATCCATTTGAAGGACTTCAAAGGGGTGATCAGGGACTCCAAACCCTCCCCGTGGTCCTACTGTCCCTTTCCCTGGGTTGTGTTGTAGGCATACTATACATTGTTGTACTAGGCGCTTTGCAGATTCTGTTATCTTGACATTATGCCATACTCTTGTGATTAGTTCAATCATGGGGGTGGAGCCTATGTGTGCTGGTAAATGTGCCATGGTCAATATGGGGATGAGGTAGGCATTGGGTAACAGCCATTTATTTCCGTCTTTAGTTCTCCAGCAATTTTCCTCGTCTTTTAGTCCCACCTTTTCCCACTCGGTCAATTCGTCTTGTGTGCCTGTAGTCTGTATGTCCCTTACAGTGGTCCTAGCATCAGTCCATTGTTCAGCTTGTGACCTGGTCACATACATTCGTGTCATGGTTCTGTCTTCTGCTGTGGCTCGGGCAGTAACGTCTGCTAGCGCATTTCCCTGTCCAATGAGATCTGTCACTTTCCTATGTGCTTGGCATTTTATCACTGCTAGCTTTTTGGGGAGGAGGACTGCTTCCGTCAAGGCGGAGACTAAATCTCCATGCAGGATGGGTGTACCGTGTGAAGTCAGGAACCCTCTTTCTTTCCATAGAATCCCGAAATGGTGAACCACCCCGAAGGCGTATTGGCTGTCGGTGTATATGTTAACTGTCGTGCCAGCTGCTAAAATACATGCTCGTGTGAGGGCAATGAGTTCTGCTGCCTGGGCGGAACGTTGGGCAATACGGGCTGTTTCTAGAATGGTTCGGGCTGTGGTGACAGCGTATGCAGCTGAGGTGGTGCCGTCGGGGAGTTTGATGCACGAACCATCCACCCATAGTTCTCCATCTGGCTCTAGAAAGGCGGTGTCTCTGAGGTCTACTCTACTTTTTGTTTGTTCATCGGTTAGTGTCACACAGTCGTGTAGTGGAGCCACGTTAGAATCGTTCTCGGGTAGGGGTAACAGTGTGGCTGAATTGAGGGTGGTGCATCGCTTTAGGGTAATGTGCGGTGCTAGCAGGGTCAACTCATATCCTGTCAGTCGGGCGCTAGTCAAGTGTTGGGTTTTGGTCTGGTTCAGTAGTGTGTCGACTGCATGGGGTACTAAAACAGTGACTGGATTGGAGAGCACTATTCCTTCGCTCTGGCGTATTGATACCGCTGCAGCTGCCACAGCGCGCAGGCACGCTGGCAGTGCTCTGGCTACTGGATCGAGGGTGGCAGAAAAATATGCACAAGGGCGTTGTTTGTGACCAATTGATTGTGTTAGGACAGACAATGCACATCCCTCCCTTTCGTGTGTGTAGAGGAAGAATGGTTTGGAGTAATCTGGGGTTCCTAGGACTGGTGCTGAGCAAAGGGTATTGCGTAGTTCTTTAAAGGCTGTCTGGCATTCGGGGGTCCAGGGGAGAGGTGTAGGTCCTCCTTAGCTAGGAGGGAGAGAAGGGGTTTGACAATGAGGCTAAAGTTCGGTAACCACTGTCGGTAAAACGAGGTGAGGCCTATCAAAGAGCGGACTTGCTTCTGATTTTTGGGGACAGGGGTGTCTAGAATTGTCTGGATCCTGTCAGGCGTGAGTTTTCTCCCTTCTTTTGATAAAAGGTGACCCAAATAGGTCACTTGTGATTTACAGAACTGCAGTTTCTTTCGGGAGACCTTGTGACCATTCTCAGCAAGGAAATGGAGTAGTTTGATGGTGGCTGTGACGGCTATTGGTATGGTGTCTGCTGCTAGAAGGATGTCGTCTACATATTGTATTAGTGCCACTCCATCTGGCAATTGTATGGCGTCCAACTGTCTTTTAAGCGCCTGGCTATAGATACTTGGGCTCTCAGTGTACCCCTGAGGTGCTCTACAAAATCTATACGAACGGGAATTTAGGGTAAATCCAAAAAGATAGCGGCTGTCCTCGTGTATAGGTATGGAAAAGAAGGCGTTCTTGAGGTCGATCACAGTGAAGGTGGTGGCAGTGGAGGGGATTAAAGTCAAAATTGTCGTGATGTCGGAAACTACTGGGTATTGTGGTACTACGATTTTGTTTACCTCCCGCAGGTCAATGATGAAGCGGTAGGCTTTCCCATCTCCCTCTCCCTGTCTCTTTACAATCGGTAGTATGGGACTGTTACAAATGTTGCTCACTACTTCCTCTACCACCCCTGCCTCTACCAAAGAGTGTATGATCTCTGTTAGTGCTTTCTCACCCTCTGGCGATATTTTGTACTGCGGTACCTTCGGTAGGGTTGCGTCCTGTCGTATTGTTACGTGTACTGGGTCAATCATCATTCGTCCTACGTCTGAATCAGCCCTAGCCCATAAGTGTGATGGCAAAGTGTCCAGTAGGGATGTGTCAGTCTCAGAGATGGAAAACATGTGCTGAAAAGGGTTCTCTCTATGGCGTTGGGGGTTGTCATACAGGATGACACGCACTCCGTCTGGTGAGCATCTGAGTCGCATGGAAGTGTTTCAAAAGGTCGAGGCCCATAATGGCGTCTTGGGTGTTAGATGAGAGGAGGAATGTCGTTTCGACGCCATTGCTGTCAAGATTAAAAGGGATGGGTCGGGACAAAGGGTTGGTGGAGGGCGTACCGTCAAATCCTATTGAGGTCACATGTGAGCCTGACAAGGGTGCCCTTGGAATCAGTCGTTTGGATAGTGCACTACGTGTTGCTCCTGTGTCTACCAAAAATGGCGACCTTGTGCCCAGGACCTCAGCGGTAACATAAGGGCCTTGTTGATCAACGCAGAGCTCGACTGGATCCCTCCCTTGCCCCTGGCTGTCCTATGCAAAGTCGTACGTATTGTCATAATCTGTCTGTTGGTACTGATTCTGTCTGGGATGGTCAAATGCGTTCACTCTTCCTGGCCTTTCCTCGCTTGCTTCACTCGCGTACCCTCTCCCACGTCCTCTTCCTCTCTGTCCACTTGCTATTTCCCTCGCCCCTCTGCCCCTAGCAGCTCCTAACAAAGCCGGGCATTGGGATTTCCAGTGTCCATATTTTTTGCAAAATGCACATTGATCCTGTCCTAGGTCTTGGCGTCCTACATATGATGTAGATGGATTGTTCCTAGGTGGCTGTACTCTAGGGGTATTCTGCTGGTTTCCTCCCCTATATTGCTCCCCTCCTGTATTCGCCCCCTGGAGTTGTGCTATCATTACCCTTTCCTTCAAGTCCTTCTTTTTCCTTTCTGTAGCCCTGTCATTTTCGTTTCTCTGATGCTCGTAATACTGGGCCATTTGGAGAATGGCCGTCGGTTTAGATGCTGCCCAACTACTTTCGCTGGCTTGTAGTTTCTGGGATACATCTGGCAGTAATCCTTTGACGTAGTTCTGCACAAATAAGTGGTGTCCGGTTGCGGTGGACATGTCTTGTCCACTGTAATCA
Source organism: Calotriton arnoldi (assembly GCA_963921515.1). Lineage (NCBI taxonomy): Eukaryota > Metazoa > Chordata > Amphibia > Caudata > Salamandridae > Calotriton > Calotriton arnoldi. Next base: position 3,768,695 of record CAWUFW010000020.1, read on the forward strand.
GAGAACACAGTTTCAAATCTGGAGAAGTACTCTGAGACGTCCTCTTGTGGTTTCTGGCGGCATGCGGTTACTATGGACAAGTCTATCTTTTTCTCTGGGATCAGCGTTTTCACTTTCTGCACTATTTTGTCAGGGAGGTCTAATATTGCTTTAACTGGTTTTTGACCAGGGTTCCGCTGTTTATCTAGTGTGTCGAGTTGTTCCCAGGTATGACCAAACAGTTCGGTATGGTTTACTTTCTTAAGCTGTTTCCACACATCTGCTGGCAAACATAACCCGAAGAACAAGTCTATGTCGGCAAGTGTCATTATTGTTGATCCCAGAGCGGTACCTAGCTCGGCGTAAAAGGCGGTGGGGTTCTTTCGTAAATCCGGCAAAGATTTACGGAAGGTCAGGATGTCCTGTCTGTCCCATGGCTGATACACCCAATTGTAGACCACCCTTCCTCTAGCGTCTTGATGGTTTATATCGTCATTAGTCCCTTGTCCTCTAGGAGGTACCCAGTAAGGGGCAGCTTCTTTTATTGGCATCATGCTATCTGTTTTTTCCACTGGGGGTCCTGCTACCTTAGTTGTCCTGTCCCTATCTATCTGTCCTTGTTCTATGAGGTGACGCAATACTTCTAGTGTGGATGAAAATAGTTCTGCAACATCGTTGTCGCCTTCATCTCCGATGTCTACCTTCCTGTAGAGAGCCACTAATCGCTCGGGCCCTACGTTTTGGTACTTCTCTTCATATGCAGTAAGGGTGTGGTAACAGAGACGTACAATAAAGTATCGTTTGCGGTTTTCAACATAGGAGTCGCATATGTCTGTTACGTGTTCTTCTGTTTCTTTCCTATCTATGAGGGTTTTAACTATTTTATCAATGCCTGCTCGCTCATTTTTACTTAATCGCGGGACCCTGTGCGCTCCTATTTCCTTGGTTCCTACCTCTACTACTGCCTCCTTTGATGAGGCATTTGGTGTGGGTGGCTCGGTGGGAGCAGAGGTGGTGGAGACTGAGGCGATCGTGCCATCTCCAGTTATACTTTGGGGGTCCTGGCGTTGTACTACGGGATGAGTAGGGGCATAAGGGGGTGGCATGTATATCATTGGGGGAGCTAACAATAAATCATCATCTACCCCCTGTTTTGCTGGTAACTCGGGGTAAAGAGTTAAGGGCGTTCTAACAGGGCATTGACCTGATATTTTTGATTCCTGTTCCTTTTTATCGATTTCCTTTTCTTTTAGTTCTTCTTCTAACTTTTTACAGGCTTGGTAAGCTGATTTTCGCGTTTCTTTATCTTGTCTAGCTTCGTCTCTTTTCTTTCGTTGAGCTGCTTCTTTTCGCCATAAACCAAAACTATCAAACATGGCTGGTCTAGCTTTCTTTTTGTGGAGAGCTAATTCTAACGTTTCTATTTTAGCGGGATCGAAAGATCCCGTCAGTGGCCACTGATTTACCCGGTCCTTCCTAGTGTACTTATGCCATAGTTTGCTATAAGCTACGGTGGCTAATCCATATTTTACGTACACGTCCTTGTTAGGGGTGCCTTCCGGCGGTGCCGGATGACTGACCTCTAACAAACGGTCCGGTCCAAAACAATCAAACAATCTAGAGAAAACAGGCATGACGTATTTAGCGGTCAAAATGAATATCTCAATTAATGTTAGACAAAAGTCTGCACTACCTGTCCTTCGCTGTCTGCAAAGAGAGAATATTCCTATTCTACGTTGTTTGCAAGCAGGGAATGTCTCAAATAACTCAAAAAGGAATACTAGTATTTCTATCAATCAATCAATTTAAGTCATGTTTTCTCACGACCTTACCCGGACCGTATTGACAGTTCTTCGTATTCCCTTCCAGCGCCTGGTTGTCCTCTTACTCCAACAATCAATGCGGCGTTCCTGTAAGGCCCCAGTCAGGACCGCAGGTCACTCGAGAGAGGTCCGTTCGGAACCGGTGAAGTTCAGTCAATTGGCAGCCAGACGAGGGTCTCTTTCAGGCAGGTGCACTCCAATCATTTAGTCGTTCACTCCGTCGTTAGGACCTCTCTACTGGACCCACGTGTCTCTGATGGGCCCCCCGTTGGGTCGCCAATTTGTGAAAAGCAGCGAGTCTCCTGGGATCCCCAATGCTGCCCGGCGCAAAGTCACCTTTAATCCACTTTGGATTCACTAACTAAAATAACGAGGCAGGCGCTGGAAGCTGGAAGGCAAGAAAAAGGTTTATTACTCTTAGAAGAGACCACGTCAACTGCTGACACCAGGATGTCTTCAGGGAGGTGTTCTACTGGCAATGCTTCTGACTCTTCCTTTTATACAGTTTTACACAATGTATTTGTTTCTTTTATCATGGTTACAAGCTTGGAGTCTCCGCCCCAGGTTGTCACACAAGCCTGACATTGTTTTATCAACATGGTTACACAAGCCCAACATTAACTCTCCTCCCACCCAGGTCAAAAACAGACAATTTAATTGCAGCTGGACCTTGCTTCAGGGTCTAAAAACGAGTGAGACCGGCCAGATCTAAGAGTCCGTTCTGTTGATAAGAACAGGTCCCATTGTTGGCAAAAAACCAGTCTTGCTGTGTGTAGTGCAATAAACCATGTTTGCAAGAGTCTGTTTGGTATTTGTAACCCGTTTGTGCAGGGATGAGAGGAAAGACGAGTTTGAGGCAGCAGGTGATGTTGATGTTTGTCGTGGAAATAGTTTATAGCCCCCAGCACACATATCAGGTTTGGTCAGAGAGTCAGAAGGCTGCTAGAGGACAGGGTGAAATGAAGGTGACCAACAGAGTACAAAATGGCTGTGGTAAATCAGAATGACTGTAGTTTATGTGCACGTAGGAACTTTCATCAGACAAGATGGCGCAGAATGTTCATGATTGTGTTTTGTTCTTAACATGGTGATATTTTGTGAGATCGAGGAGGAATGTTTGGAGGATTGTTGATAAGCTCCAGGCAATAACCATGTTGGATAATTCTAAGCACCCATTTGTCTGTTGTTATTGATTCCCAAATGGGGAGAAAGTGTTGAAGTCTTCCTCCGACAGGTGTGGAATAGTCGGAGGTAAGTGTTGGGAAGTCACTGTTTGCTTGAGGAAGGGGAAGTGCGAGGTGTGTTGTTTTTACCTCTACCCCTGGGGCTGTTTCCCCCATAACCTCCTCTGAAAAATCCTCTTGTAAAAGAGGATTGGGAATTGCCTTTGTAGGAGGAAGTGTTCTGGTCAGTGCCTGTGGACTTGGACCCTCCCCTATAAAAAGAGTGCCGAAAGGAACCTCTATTTGAGGGAGATTGAAGCGCTCCCATCGATTTTGCTACATCGGTGTCCTTTTTCATTTGTTTGAGCCCTAGATCGACTTCAGGGCTAAAAAGATGTTTTTTATCAAAGGGTATAGCAGGATGGATTGTTGGATATCCGCAACCATGCGTGTCGTCGTAGTAAAATGCTAGTATTTACTTCTCTAGCTGCGGTGTCAGCTGCAACTAGAGCACATCTGATAGAGGCATTAGAAATTAGTTTGCCTTCCTGAACTAAATCCTGAGCCTTTGACTTATGTTCCTCTGGGAGAAACTGAAGTAATTGTTCCATTTCGTCCCAGTGCGCTCTGTAGTATCTTGCCAGTAAGCCCTGCTTATTAGCGATACGCCATTGGTTAGCTGCTTGCGCAGCCACCCATTTACCCGAAGCATCGATAAGCTTCGATTCTTTATCTGGGGGTGGAGCATCCACAGGCAGGTCGCTCCCCACACTGATGCATTGTTTTTTGCCAGACTTTTCTTGCTTGCCTAATTTTGTTGCCAGAATTTGCTTGCTTGCCTAATCTTGTTTTCCTTCTGCATCTCTTCTGTGCCCGGTTTTTTCCCTTTGCTCCCCCCGCCGTCCCTCACCCGTTTTTGTTTTTCCTGCCGCTGCGTCCCTGCGGCCCCGTCCCCCTGCTCTCCCATTCGCCACCCCGCTCCCGCCTCCCAGCTGCTCTTCCCTCCCACCTCCCCTCATATGGAGGCCGCGCGCAGCGGGCGCGCCTAAGGCAAGCCCGTCTGCGCCCGTCCGCGCCTGGACCGCGCCTAGCGCCAGACCCCCTGGCTCCCACGAACACCACGACGCCCGACCCCGCTACGAAGCCAGCACCCTCCACGCACTCAATGCCGGACGATCACACACCTGCTTCCTGGCCGCCCCGAAGCGCACCCAAGGACCCTCCTCCTGCCGGAACTGCAGATTCACCAGCATCCGGCCCGCCAACCCACCGAGCAGGAAAGAACCCAACTACCTCAGATGCATTCTTCTCAACACCCGCTCCGCCCGCAAACACGCCATTGAACTCTGGGACCTACTCGACTCAACCACCCCAGACGTCGCCTTCCTGACGGAGATCTGGCTGAACCCTCCTCGGCACCCGACATCGCCATAGCCATCCCGGAAGGCTACAAGATCACCCGCAGAGACCGCTCCAACGGAGTAGGAGGAGGAATCGCCATCGTCCACAGGAACACCCTCAGAGTCTCGACCAACACCGACGACACCGAACACCTGCACTTCCAGATCCACACCGACCCCAACACCACCCTCAGAGGAACCCTCGTCTACAGACCCCCCCGGACCCTGACCACAGTTCAGCGACTTCATCGCCGACTTCGTCAGCACACACGCCCTCGCCTCCACAGACTACATCCTACTCGGGGACCTGAACTTCCACCTCGAGAACAACAACGACACCAACTCCACCATCCTGATCGACAACCTAGCCATCCTCGGACTCAGACAACTCGTCACTACACCCACCCACTCCGCCAGCCACACGCTCGACCCAATCTTCTCCGCAAGTCCCCACGTCTCCTTCAACCACACCACCGAACTCCACTGGACCGACCATCACTGCATCCACTTCACCTTCCGGAAACCCACCACGCACCACCGCACCCAACAGATGCCTCACCGCTGCTTGAGCAAAGTCACCAAAGAACAGCTAACCACCACCCTCGCCCAGAGCCCACCCGCCGACCCCAACGACCCCGACACCGCCGCCCGTAACCTCAGACACTGGATCGACGACTGTGCCAACACCCTCGCCCCGGTCAAGAAACCCTCCAACAGCCACACCAGCAAGAAAGCCAGCTGATTCACTGAAGACCTTCAGCCCTCCAAGCAAACCTGCCGGAAGCTAGAGAAGAACTGGCTCCGAGAACGAACACCGGACAGCTACGCAGCCCACAAGAACGCCACCCGCAGGCACCATCACCTCATCAGAGCCGCCAAAAGAGCCTCCTTCAAAGACCGCCTAGACAACAACGCACACAACAGCAAAGAACTCTTCAACATCGTGAAGGAACTCTCCAACCCCAGCTCCAACACCAACGACATCCCACCCTCGCAGGACCTGTGCGATTCACTGGCCACCTTCTTCCATCGCAAGATCGCAGACATCCACGACAGCTTCAACGCCACGACCGCCCCGACAACCACTGAGACCTCCGCCCCCACGACCACCATACGCACCAACCGCCTGCTCTCCTGGACCAACACTAACGACGACGACACCATCAAGATCATGAACACCATCCACTCCGGATCCCCGTCAGACCCATGCCCTCACCATGTCTTCAACAAAGCCAGCACCACCATCGCACCCCATCTCCGGAAAGCCATCAACATTTCCTTCGAGACAGCCACCTTCCCGGAGAGCTGGAAGCACGCCAAGATCAACGCCTTACTCAAGAAACCCAAGGCGGACCCCAAGGACCTCAAGAACTTCCGGCCCATCTCCCTGCTCCCGTTCCCGGCGAAGGTCATCGAGAAGACCGTCAACAAACAACTGACCCGCTACCTCGAGGAGAACAGCATCCTGGACCCGTCCCAGTCCGGGTTCCGCAGCAACCACAGCACCGAAATTGCCCTCATCGCAGCCACCGATGACATCAGGACCCTGCTAGACAATGGAGAAACCGCGGCCCTCATCCTCCTGGACCTATCAGCTGCCTTCGACACGGTCTGCCACCGCACACTACGCACACGCCTCCACGACGCCGGCATCCAAGAGAAGGCTCTGGACTGGACCACCTCCTTCCTCTCAGGCAGAACACAGAGCGTCCGCCTACCCCCCTTCCGCTCCAAAGCCACCGAGATCATCTGCGGCGTACCCCAGGGCTCATCCCTCAGCCGAACGCTGTTCAACATCTACATGGCACCGCTCGCCCACGTCGCCCGACTGCACGACCTCAACATCATCTCTTACGCCGACGACACCCAGCTGATCCTCTCCCTCACCAAGGACCCCCACACCGCCAAAACCAACCTCCACGAAGGAATGAAGGCCGTCGCCGAATGGATGAGTTACAGCCGACTGAAACTGAACTCGGACAAGACGGAGGTCCTCATCCTCGGACCCACCCCTTCGGCCTGGGACGACTCCTGGTGCCCGACCGCACTAGGAATAGCTCCAACACCCAGCCACGACGCACGCAACCTAGGGGTCATCCTTGACTCCACCCTCTCCATGACTAAGCAGGTCAACGCAGTCTCCTCCTCCTGCTTCAACACCCTCTGCATGCTCCGCAAGATCTACAAGTGGATCCCCACCGAAACAAGAACGGTCACCCAGGCCCTCGTCAGCAGCAGGTTGGATTACGGAAACGCCCTCTACGCAGGAGCCTCGGCCAAACTCCTGAAACGGCTTCAACGCATCCAGAACACTTCTGCGCGCCTGATCCTCGACATCCCTCGCCGCAGCCACATCACACCCCACCTGAGAGACCTGCAATGGCTCCCCGTCAACAAGAGGATCACCTTCAAGCTCCTCACCCACGCACACAAGGCACTCCACAACACCGGACCAGTGTACCTCAACAGACGACTCAGCTTCTACACCCCCACCCGCCAGCTCCGATCCGCCGCCCTCGCCACAGTCCCCCGCATCCGAAGAGCGACCTCCGGCGGCAGATCGTTCTCCCACCTCGCCGCCAAAGCCTGGAACACCCTCCCCATCCACCTACGGCAGACCCAAGACCTCCTGTCTTTCAGAAGACTCCTCAAGACCTGGCTTTTCGAGCAGTAGCAGCACCTCCTACCCCCAGCGCCTTGAGACCCTCACGGGTAAGTAGTGCGCTTTACAAATGCTATGATTGATTGATTGATTGATTGAGAGTTAGCCCTCTTTCTAGCATTTGATACCACTAAAGAGTCAAGTGGTAACTGACCCTTGATAAATATAGGATCTGTGGGGGAACATTTATATTTGTTATCTACTCTAAGAGTAAGGATTCTGGAACGGACAGGATCTTTGAAAAAATCGTCTGTGTGCCTTAACATACCCTTGAGCATAGGCAGTGTCTGACTGGTCTTATGGGATCCTAGGGTGTCAAAGAGAAAATCTTCGTCTAAAGACTCTTTATGTAGCTCCACCCCATGGTATTCGGCTGCTCTAGCAATTAGCTGTTGGTAAGACAGATTGTCATCAGGTGGAGATGGCCTAGAAGGATAAAGATCTGGGTCTGTGGAGGATCAGTTGTGTAGTCCGTCCAAGGATCTGGTAATTGTGCATCGTCAGTGTCACCTGTGTGAAAATGAGGTAGAGGAGACTGACTAGGTGTAATCTGTAATGGATGAAGCTGTGGTGGAGAGGGAGGAGGAGGGGGAGATGTAAGTGTATGGAAAGGACTAGTGCCTACACTTTTTTTCTTGAGAGGAATTTTGCATGGGCTATCATCCTCAGAAAGCTTGTGCTTGGATGGTGTTTTAGCATGGATATGCCCTGTGTCTGGGTGAATATACAGCTTCTTCTGTTTGGGATCCAGTTTAGGAGGTACAGTGTCTATGTTTGGATCCAGTTGTGTTGAAGGAAAGTCTTTTCTTTTCGGCACCAAAGTTTTCAGAGTCGAGCCGGAATGTCCTTTCGGTGCCGAAGGTTTCGACTCTGAGGGATGTTTTGGGATTTTCGGTGTTGAAGGTTTTAGTTCCGAAGGTTTCGGTTCGGAACCGATCTTGGATTTCTAGCTGGAAGATTTCGGCTCGGAAGTGGGCTTTGGCCGACTCGGTCTTAGGCCAGAAGGCTTCAGAGTTTTGGTGCCGAGCCATGAGGCGGAGCGTTGGAAACCTCTTCTAAGTGCCGACCTTAGCCTTGAGGCAGAGGTGGTGCAGAAGCCTTAGATTTTTTAGGGACAGGGGGGGTGGGGACAGGGAGGGGGTGGTGAAGAAGGTGTCTTCGGTACTAACGTCCCCTTGTCCCTGCAGCACATCATCGTCCTCGAGGTCGATCTGTAAATCTGATCCGGAGTTAGATGCAGCTAAAGCCATCTCCTCCCCTGCCGCTGATACCTCTTCTTGTTCGGAGTCTTCGCAGAAGAGATCCGGTGTGACACCCAATCGCTGCCGCTGCATCTCTCGACGTCAAGCCCGACGATTACGGAGAGTTTTCTTTAACCTGAAGGAGCGGCACGCGTCGTAGTCTTGCTCTTTGTGCTCGGGGGACAAGCACAAAGTACACAGCGGATGAGAGTCCGTACACAGATATTTCACGTGGCAAAGGGGGCAGAATTTAAATGGAGTCCGTTGCATCGACGAGGAGCCGAACGAACGCGGATGGGCCGGAAGGCCACCTGCAGATCTTCCGGTCGAAATGTCGAAGATTCTTGAAATTCAAATCGAACCGCGGAAAGAGAAAACGCGTTCGAAAACAATACCATCGATGTAGAGAGAGTACGCACCGAGGGGGAACCCAAGGATCGATTCCGAAGCGGAGCAATACCCGTCCGAACCCGATGGCGGAAAAAAACAATCTAACAATGGAGTCGATGCCCATGCGCACTATCACCGAAAGGAGGAGTCACCAACCTCGTGACTGGAAAGACTTCTTCTAACAAAAACAACTTGCAAACATCCGGACCCAACACTAGATGGCAGGAGTATGTAAAGCATGTGATCTACAGCTCACATGCCTTGAATATTCAGAATTCTTTTATGCACCCATAAACTTGCCATGATTCCTGCAGTTTGTGGGCACATCGCTGACATTTATACTTTGTGGTCATGGCTTGTGGTCCATGGCTTGTGGTCCATGCCATTACTTGGAAACCAGTGTCCATCGATTACATTCAGCAACCCCGAGTATGAGCATCACTTCCATCGGGCGTCCCTTGTGTGGCCACCACTTGCATGCAATATCCTTCCACACAGCCCAGGATTTGTCGCCAATGTCCCTCTACTCACTTATCATCACTTAAAAGCACCATTTACTGAGGAATTGTATTCGGTGTTCTTCAAAATACTTGTCTTCAATATTACTCCACCAATCTTCAGGTATTATAATATTGTAATTTATAGTCCAAATACTGTGATAAATCTGTTTTACTTCAGAACTGGTAAATCACAGATGGAATCATTACGTGTGTTTCCAGCTTCACAAGTTTATATGAACACCATTGCGTTTAATCGGTTAATAATTCCTTCCGCTTTTTAAGTATTCATTACTTCCACCTTTAGAAGAAGAATCCACTACATTTCTTTATTTCTTATTCCTTCAATTCAAATTCCATTATCTTCTGTGCACCCGCACATACTGATGATCCTTCTCAAACAGAAAACAGACTGGTCTATGTCAGAATTCTCAAAACGAGGACATGAGGTGCGGCAATCTGACAGCACTGCAAGCGCCTACTAACGATAATAATGCAGCACTATATAAATGTTTGCTAAACAAATAAGCCAACTTTCTACCACTACACAGCACATTCCTGGTGTGCATCGAGAGCTCTAAAAGGATGCCCAACATTTGAGCTGGGCTTGTAAGTATTTTTGCAACTGCATGGAAGAAATGCATGACCTATCTTCAGGACACTCCCCTTTCAAACCTACCAGGTTTAATGAAACATACTCTAGGAAATATGCCTAGCAAAGGGGCTTATAAGTACTACCCTAAGCAGTCTGGAATGGTTTAGCTGTTTTCAGATAACAGATTGGTTGCTGACAACCAATAGGAATTTATTAAGGTCAGCTGATACCACAGACCAGGAAACCCACTCCGAAAGGTTCAACCCACTTAGTCATCTTCTTATTTTGGCAGTTGCATTAAGGGTGTAGAACATGCAGGTAAAAGTAGTACAATAGATTACGGGTGGTGGACACGTTGTGCAGAGGCACTGGGAAACCTTTGTTTAGCAGAGAGACATGTAGTGGTGCAAGACTACAAGAGGGTATCACATACTCTTAATGAATATGCTACCCCAATTAAGGATATGCCTCAGACAATGTGAATGGAACAGGAGTAGGTTGGCCAATTATCCAACACCACTGCACCTACAGTAACTCCTACCTCAATGAGCGGGCCGGATGTTTATTTTTCTATAGTGCACGGAGGTGGGAGAAGCAAGCTTTGTCAATCTGTGAAATGTGTAGCCACTGGTGATTGGCTAGCGCGATTCCAAAACTCCACTGGCAAAGCTGAACAAACCAGCTGCCTCGGGCAGCTAAAGTGAAGCATGGAAATTGGTAAAGGCACACCCTTCCGCACCCACTGTAACTAATCACCTATGTTCATTTACATGAACGTGTTTATTTTGCAGTTGCAACAGAATGGGCGATCAGGGAGACTTCACTTTACGCCACGAAACAGCAGAGGGCCACTTGACATCTCAGGAACAGGAAAGAACCATGCCAACTACACAGTGCTCTTAACTTTCACCCACCCGCCCAGTGTGATCACTGGTGAGCCCCTTGCCAGGGCATTTAGTCAGGCGCGGACTACTGTACTAATAAATCAACTCAAGGTTAGGGGCAGGGCTTTAAGTATGCCGAGTCCTGCCAATGCTCAGCACCAGCAGCTCTAAAAAGCAGGTGCCGAGAAGGGTCCCTATTGGGCTCTCCATTTTTATCTTCACACTCAGGGTGAAAAAAATAATCTTAACTCTGCAGTAGTACCTCCCTTAACTACCTTCGAGGTAAATTGAGTTCTTTCAGTCTCATCATTTCAGAATGGAAGCATTTTCAATATTATATACAACGAAGCTATAGTTGTTGCTTATTTATCTTATGCAACAACCAGTGGCAAAGCCAACAGTCCTGGCTTGTTGTAGGTGTAATGTTACTTGTTGTATTATATATCTGGATGCAATCATAGAAACAGCAAACTTTCAGATGGGCTGCACACTATGCTAAGCACATATTTTTGGCTTGGGTGTTTTTAAGCCACGCCCTTAACATCAGCCATGCCCCTTTGAGAGACCACTGTAGTAATGGGTAGTAATGGTATTTTGCTTGTTCCTATATTTCCTCTGCTTCCTCTTTATCGTGTATGCCCTTAGATCTTAGAACCTTTCCCCACTCCAGGTTCCACTATATATATATGCCTGCATAGAATGTTGTGGTCAGATGATACGCTCTCTTCTGAGAGTCTACTTGTACTACTGCGGGTTGGCAATAAAGATTTATACCCAGCCTCGGTGTTTTTCTGAGAATTACTTCCGAAGACTTCACTACAGAATTTTGGCGACGCGCTTGGGATGTTTCACTGCCAACCCTGGACCCACAGCTTTTTCTGAGATACCCATCGGAAATCTGTGCAACTACGATTCCTGTACCTACGACATCATATCTACTGCTTATTTCACAAGCAATGCGAGAATACGGACTTCGCACTACTTGGCACTCCTTCTCCGGGTAAAAAAAAAAAAAAAATTTTTTTATCATTTGACTCTTCCTTATTTTTACTACTACCGTTACCCGAGTGCCGTTTCCCCGGTGCATTATTCAAACTAGCCTGCCTCGCACTCACCATTCGCATTCCGAATCCGCAGCTCCTTCCTTCAGCCTGCTTTCGGAACGTTGGTGATTCAGCCTCGAAAGCTCGCAAAGCACCCTGGAACATCTTCTGACGTCACAGTGCGTGACCTTTACGTGCCTCCATTTTGTTTTCTACATTGCCTAGCAACGCGTCCTCCGAGTCAATTTCGACTCGTTTTTTTTTTTGTTTTTTTTTTACTGCTTCTCCCTCACGCTGCTACAGACGACGCTCCATTCACACGATTTCATCGGCTCTCTCTCTCTGCAAGTATTTTTATTTATATTACTGTACATCTTAACCTGTTACGATTGTAGTGTACTTTACACCATGGAAGGAAGTTCAGGAAGTTCCTCTTCTTCAACTAACGTTATTAACAGTCTAATGGTTGGAATTAATTTAAACACACCTAAAGAGTTTCTCACTAATCCTGGAGACCCTCCTGTCAAATGGCTTGAATGGAAAGATTATTTCCTTAATTATATCGCCACATTAGAAGACAATAGCGGCATTCTGTCTCCTGATAGAAAAAAAAGAATTCTCATGCACTGCCTTGGCCCCGAAGGTTTGAAAGTGTACAACCAAATGCAAAAAGCAGAGAGAGCAGGAGATGCTGACATTTTTAAAGGTGCAATTTTAGATTTAGACAGTCATTTTTCTCCAATTGTGTGTGTGGCAATTTCTAGACGCACGTTTTACAAGAGAAAGCAACAGCAAAATGAATCCGTCGAAGAATATATTTCCAGTTTAAAAAACCTTGCTGCTTCGTGCAAATTTGGTGTACTTCATGACGACATGATTAGGGACCAGCTTGTTATCTGCCAGAAGAGTAAAAGCATCCAAGACAAGTTATGGATTGAAGGAGACTCTTGTCTTAAAGATATTATTACTTTAATTAAGAAAGCTGAACTTTCTGAAAGAAGTGCTAAGGCCATTTCCATCAGCGAAGAAAAACCATCGGTTAGCTTAGTGTCTTCCAAATCTAAAGGAAAATATTACTCAGCTGTTCCTGCACCGAAACATACTTTCAACAACAAGTTTACTAACAAAACTACACCTAAATTTCAGGGGAAAGTTTCCACATTTGCATGTTATAGGTGTGGTAGCCCTAAACATAATGCTGGTGCAGAATATTGTCCTGCTAGATCTACTAAATGTCTCAATTGTAACATGGTTGGCCATTTCGCCAAAGTGTGTAGAAGTAGAAACAAAAAATTTAATCAAGTTGCTTGTCTTACCGAGAATTCAGACTCTTCCGAAACAGATTCGGAGGATTCTGACAATTCTCATTTAGCTTCTTCTGTGTACAAAGTGAAAAATGTTGTTCTAAATGTTACTGGTGCTGATAGAAGCAAACCTTTATGCATCATCAATTTTGGAGGTATTCCTCTACAAGTAGCCGCCGACTCTGGGTCTCCATTCACAATAATTGCTCGTTCCATTTGGGATGATAAGTTTGTGAATGCCCTTGGTCCCCATTTAGAACCTCCTGATATCAATCCTGAAAGTTTTACAGGAGAAAAGATAAATTTATTAGGTTTTCGCTTACTAAAATTTCAATTTAAAGGAAGGCAAGCATTATGCAAATTGTATGTAGCTTTTGATGGTCCTTCAGTTTTAGGGTGGAAGGACCAGAAGGCTCTGTGCATTATTTTAGATCCCAATAGCCCTGAACAAGTTTTAGTTGCATGTGACAGTGAGAATACAAAGAAATGGGTGTTAGATGAATTTAAAGAAGTGTTTTGTGGAAAAATTGGTAAACTTAAGGGTTTTACCCATGTCATCAGGGTCAAATCTTCTGCTACTCCTAAAATCCACAAGGTTCGTAATATTCCCATGATTGCTAGGGAAGAGGTAAAACTTGAGTTAAATAAATTACAAGATGCTGGCATAATCGAGCCCATCGAGGCTTCAGAGTGGATTTCTCCGTTGGTCGTTGCCAGACGTGCCAACGGAAAAATTCGTCTTTGCGTTGATCTCAGAAGTCTCAATGAGAACATCATCATTGATCAATTTCCGTTACCCAGGATTGATGAGATGCTTTCTATGACCAGGGGTTCAAAATGGTTTTCCACCATCGACCTTTCTTCCGCATATCATCAAATTGCTTTACACCCCTCATGCAGAAGTGTCACTTCTTTTTGTACACCATTTGGCTGTTACCAATTCCGTAGAATGCCTTTCGGCTTAGCCTCTGCGGCTGCTGTATTTCAAAGGTTAATGTCCCAATTGTTTGGTGATATGCCTGGGGTTACTTTTTTTCAGGACGACATTCTTGTTATGGGTCAAGACAAACCTGAACATGATAACAGATTGAGAGAAGTGTTGCAAATCTTATTATCCAAAGGTCTAACTGGTGAAATTTCTAAGTGCAAATTTGCTGAACATAGTGTGGTGTATTTGGGTCATGAGGTAAGTCAACATGGTATCAAACCCAAACCCAAACTGGTAAATGCTATTGTTCATGCTCCTTCCCCTAAGTCCAAGGATGATTTGCGATCATTTTTGGGCTTAGCGGAATTTTATTCTAAATTCATTGAGAATTTTTCAGAAAAAACTCATCCCATGAGGTTATTACTTAAGAATAAAGTCAGTTTTGATTGGTCTTCAGAGTGCCAACAAGCGTTTCTAGCCATTAAAGACGCTATCTGTAAAGCTCCCAACCTTCAAGGCTTCGATCCTTTAGCTATCACGTTTGTCACTACCGATGCTAGCTCCAAAGGCTTAGGTGCTGTCCTTTCCCAATTTGATGGTAATCAGAACGAAGTTGTCATTGCCTATGCCTCCAGATCATTGTCTCCTTCTGAGGAAAGGTACTCGGTAATTGAAAGAGAGACCTTAGCTTGCGTCTGGGCCATGGAACATTTTAGAAAATTTTTATGGGGTAGGCATTTTGTCGTAAGATCCGATCATAAACCTTTAACTAAGCTGCTTACCACCGAAGGCCTATCTAAAGCCACTTCTAGAATTGCAAGATTTTCTATGCGTCTTCAAGATTTTTTGTACACTGTAAGGTATGTTCCAGGCGTTAAAAACAGAACAGCTGATTTTCTTAGCAGAATGTCTTTACCTTTGATTGAGATAGACTCCAATTCATGGAATGAATTTTCTGTTGCTAGCATTTCTCATGTTGATGCTTTACAAGGATGCATTGAGCGTTCAGAGTGGACCATAGCTGAAAATGAAGATGCCGTTCTTCTTGATGTTAAAGCAAAAGTCATCAATGGTTGGAATTGTATTGACAAAAAGAATATTACTGATGAACTCAGAGGATTTTGGGAGGTTAGACATGAACTGTGTGTGCATGATCAGTTTTTGTTGAGAGGTGAAAAAATTGTTCCTCCCACCACTTTAAGAGACAAAATAATTTGTTTGTGTCATGATGGTCATTCCGGAATCACTCGCACCAAACAAAGATTAAAGGCTCTTTATTGGTGGCCTGGTGTTGATTCTGCTGTGGAGCGATATGTCAGACAGTGTGTTAGTTGTGAAAGTGCAGACAAATCTCTCAAAACCCTCAATCCTCCTTCTTTCCCATTACATTGTCCCAATTCTCCCTGGCAAGAAGTTGCTCTAGACTTCATGGGTCCCATCTCTTGGCAAGATGGTTCCATTAAATACATTATTGTTATTGCAGACTTATTTTCCAAGTGGTTTGAATTGAGTATTGTCGAAACTGTGAATTCCCTCGTTGTCATCAAGTTTTTGGATGCTTTGTTTATTAGAGAAGGTTTTCCCGCATCCATCCTCACGGACAATGGGGTTCAGTTCAAATCCAACGAAATGATCCATTATTTGCGTTCTTCTGGAATTGATCATAAATTCACTGCATTATATAATCCTAGTGGGAATAGTGTTGTAGAAAGAATTAACAGAATCATCAAAGGTATTATCCAACTGTCCAAGTCGTCTAACTTGTCTTGGGAAAATGAATTGATGAAGATGACTTGGTCCTACAGAGTGACCAGTCACCCTTCTCTTGGTTGCAGCCCTTTCTCTATCATGAGAGGCAGGGTTCCATTTTCTAAGGAAAACCCTGGCTGGATGAATAGAAGCAAATGTGTTCATTGTGATTGGGACAGTATCAAACATCACATTAAATTGTCCCAGTCCAAAAACAAAGTTTACTTTGACTCGAAACATGGAAGCAAAACAACTAGTCTTTCTGTTGGTCAATGGGTTCGTGTCAAACTTGCAAAAAAATTCCCAAAGGGGCAAGCCGATTCAGTGAACCTCACCAAGTTATTAAAGTAAATAATAACACTGTTGTATTTGATAATGGTGAAATTTGGCATATGAACCGTTTAGCCCCCATTAAGAATGTTCTCCCAACGTCATCTGATGCCTCTACTTCTAACCGTGATTATTGGTGGGTATTTGATTGTGATTTATGCTCTAATACCAATGGTTCAGCTGATGACACCTCTTCAGATTCTCAAACGATTACAGAGGATGTTTCTCCATCTACCTCTGTACAAACTCCTTGTATTAGTGAAGAGTGTTTTTCTTCTTGTGAGCCCAAAACTTCCAGTGGGAGAATTATCAAGAAACCTACTCGCTTTAATGATTTTGTATGTGATTAAGTTTTTTTTATTTTGTTTTTGTGTTTTTTTTTTTCTTTTAAATTTACAAAGGGGAAGGATGTGTAGTAATGGGTAGTAATGGTATTTTGCTTGTTCCTATATTTCCTCTGCTTCCTCTTTATCGTGTATGCCCTTAGATCTTAGAACCTTTCCCCACTCCAGGTTCCACTATATATATATGCCTGCATAGAATGTTGTGGTCAGATGATACGCTCTCTTCTGAGAGTCTACTTGTACTACTGCGGGTTGGCAATAAAGATTTATACCCAGCCTCGGTGTTTTTCTGAGAATTACTTCCGAAGACTTCACTACAACCACCCACCCCAGTTTTTCATCCCACTTAAAGCCCTGATTAGGGGTGTACAATAATCTACTGTGATTGCCAATTAAATGATATCACTGCTGTCTGCTGATGAGGATGGAAAACATACACAGTAGTGATGAGACAGATAATCGACCTTTTTTAAATTCCGTCCTACTCGCAGTATTCTGGCTATAGGCCTCTGAGAGTATATGTTTATGAAGCCTTAGTGTGTTCCACGGAGGAGTCTGCAGTGAAAACACATTGGAAAGGTGGCAGGGCCTAACTACGGTGCTCTGCAGCAGGGGACGTAGACCTACACCACATTCAACAGCTAGAGCTCCTAATTCTAAGGCAGAAACGGCTGACCATTCGGAGCCCCTGCTTTAAGATTTGCGACACCCTCAGACTACAAGTTAAAACAAGACCCCTGACGTAAACAATTCGCTTGAAGTTCTCACGTTTCAGATAATGGGGAAATGTTACTGGATATGAATGATTTGAGAAACGCGTTCATAAAACGCTCTCCCCGGTGGCGGGGCGCCATACTCAATGTACTGCGCACGTGGCTACTTTTTTTCTCACACTGTACGCATTTGAATACTCACACAGGCCGATAGGGGCGGCTGCTGCCCTTCCCGCGTGCAGCATATTAAGACAATGGCGTTCCACGCAGCGCACGTTCCAACAGCAACCCACAGAGGCTCCGCGCCCTTACCTGAGCTAGCAGTGGCATTGCCAGTGTTTACAAAAACCATGAAAGGCCTCCTGCTTTCTGTGGGCCGTGTCAGTTTACACAGCTTCTGAGGAGCACACAGTCCCTTTCACCTCCTCGTCCCATTGTCCTTTTGTTGCCTCCATGGCCGACTGCGCCCGGCCGGCTCCTCTTCAGCAGGGAGCGCTGGCCGACGACACGACAGCACCGGCACTGAGGGGCATGGGATAGCTGGAGCCGCGCCAAGCTGGACTCGACCTCTTCTCGGCTCCCTTGCTCGCTCCCTGTCTTCAAACCCTCGTGTATCTTCCATTCACAGGCAGATTCATCGGATTGCCCGAAACCAGTGCGCTATTCATCCTGCCGGCTGCAGCCTTTGGAAGGAGGCCAGCGCCGGGGATGTCTGTGCTGCTCGGTATCTAGCACACAGGCAGGAGAAGCTACAGTGCGCAGTAAATCAACCGCCGCCAACTCGGATTACAAGATGCACCGATGTGCTCTAGAGGATAAAAAGAGATCCCGTCCCATGAACGTTTTACGGACCTTTACACAAAATACATTTGTAAATGTATTGCTCCCGGAGGCAGTGTTGGTAGCAATACTGTAAACACAATTTTCACTGCAGAGCAGGTTCCTTTTTGTCACAAACTGCCTCACCGCCTTAATACACAGTTTATAAAAGTTTATTTTAAAAAGACATATAAAGTGGATTCTTTTTATACATATCCCATTTATAACGATACATGTGGTTCTGCAAAATAAAAAGACATGCTTTGTTTATACGCCGTTTTTAGAAATGTCCCTTCAGTCAAAAATGGTACAATCAAAATCCCGTTAGGAACTGCGACACATACCAGACCCTCATATGTCCCATGTTGTGTCTAAGTAAGGACATTTCATTACTGCAAGTGTTCTAGAGTGTTTAAACAATACTTTTCGGTCTTTTGTCCACATGCCAATAAATGCGCACTTTTTTGTCACCCACAACTCAATTCAAAATTCATGTAAGCTGCATGCAACACCAAACACAAATAACCTTCTTTTGTTTGGGCACACCAGGAGATAGTTATACTTAAGAAATATAAAACGTTATGAAAAACCAATAATTATTTACACAGCCCACGATCTTGATCTTCTCAATGCACACTAGGGAATTCTCCATTTAAACAACACACAGAAGTGGTAAACACTGAAAAATGTCAACACAATTAGGTGGAGAAAGATGGGTGCACGATCATCTCTCAACTCATCCACGTGGGCGAGGTGGTTAATATCACATCCACTCACCTGCCAAGCTCCCTTCTTGACCTACCCATCTTGCGGCAGACTCTGGATGAAGTACCAAAGCCATAGTACAACTATGGTACTAGACAACTATCGAACGTCATTCGCTATACATAACAGACCTTACTAATACCCAATTTACTGACCTTCAGCAGAAGGTAAGGCTCAGTTGGCTTTGAGAGATTCAAGCTTGTGACTTGCTGAGCAACACTCTGTTCTAAAGTGATGAACGGTCAATTCACTGAGCTATCTCTCCAACAACTTGAATTATTGTGTCACAACTATGGGAAGAGTGCAGCAGGACAGAACCAATCTACAAAAATACTACTACTTTGTAAAATATGCCCTCACACTTGAATCATTGTTTGACAAATGCACATTAAAAACCGAGATTAGAATACATGGATAAAACGTAAAATAATCTCATCCTATGGTCAGGAGACTTTCTTAGAAACCAGGAGTGTCAACCACCAGGCGGCTTCAAAATATTGAGAAGTATGCATGAGGGCTCCGGATATGGCTTCACTATTGAACCTCGTTTCTATTAAGAGATTCAGAGACATATGAGATTTTCTGAAGACTGCTCCTACTGAAGGTATCATTTTCTACTTGTTTGACGGAACCAAGCATTGATGCTCATCTGTGTTGTATTACTTCCCATACTACCCCTGGTTGTCTCAATGATGATGAGATATGAAACGATTCACGCCAATCTTACTGGTGTGCAAGAAATTCAATGGCTTACTACTGTTAAAAACCTGAAGAACAAGTTAGTTACCTTTGTTAACACCTTTTCTGGTAGAGACAATCTAACCACAGATTCCTCAACTTAGAATCTTCCCCAAGAGTCAGACTGGATCTGGAAAATCTTGAGCAGTACCCTCTGTGTGCCGGTAGGTGGGGTAGTGTGGCTCCACATCGGTGTGGTCTGCGTCGGAAGTGACATCACAGTGTTTATGTAGGCACTTCCCCAGCGCGCTGACATCGTTTGTTTCGTGACTAGTTCCGTGCCAAAAACGTGCTGTCACTTAAAAATCAATTTATCTGTTTTGAGCAGTATCTAAAGGGATCTCTTAGGGAAAGAGAACCCAGTTCAAAGAAAGGGGATGATGAGAGGGATGGTGAGCAATCTGCGTTTAGAGTCTCTAGCAGAAAAGGTGTTACCAAGTTAAGTAATTTGTTCTCCTGATAGAGATTTCTAAACTGCAGATTGCTCACCTTCGAATAGATACTCAAGCCATCCCTTCCCAGAGGTGGGCCTGCGAATTGGGTTAGACCAAAAAGTCCTGAAGGACCACACGGAGGAAATGCCTATCACGAAAGACCGGCCTGTCCAAGCAGTAGTGCTTTGTGAAAGTGTGGAGGGACATTCACGTGGCAGCTTGACAGATGTCCAGGATAGGTACTCTATGCGTTAATGCAGTAGTGGCTGCCTTGGCTTTGGTGGAGTGAGCACACGTCCTGGGGGGTGGGGGTGTTGCTTCTTTGTCAGTCCATACCAGATTTTTATGCAGAGTGCTATCCATCGGGAAATGGTGAGTTTCTGCACAGCCTTGCCCTTCTTCGCTCTAGTGAAATCAATGAAGAGCTGACCATCCACCCAGTGATCTTTGGTGCCATCAATATAGAATAACAGAGCCATCTTTGAGTTTAAACAATGGAGTCACTCCTCCTTTAATAGATGGGGCAGAACCTAAAATGCAGGCAGAGTAATGCCTTGGCCAATGTGAACCAGGGTGACCACCTTTAAAAGAAAAGAGGCAAGCGTCCGAAGAATCAGTTTGTCGGAGTACAAGTTGGTGTGTGGAGGCTGGACGGACACAGCCTGAAGTTCACTGTCCCTCCTGGCCGATGTAATAGCCATCAGGAGCACTGTTTCCAAAGTCACAGAGGGCAGCTCTGCAGGGGCTCAAAGGGAGAACACACAAGGAAAGTAAGGACCAGACTGAGGTACCATTGGGGTATCACAACAGGAATAGGAGGGAATAAATGTTGCAAACCTTTCAAAAACTGAGTCACAACGGAAGACTTAAATAGGGAGGGTTGGTCTGGTAGCCACAAGAAAGCCGAGATGGTTGACAAATAACCTTTAACCGTGCCCAGAGCAAGGCTTTGCCGGGCTAAAGAAAGAATAAAAAGCAAAACCTTAGCAAGAAGCGCAGAAAGGGAGTCCAGATGGCGCGAGGAACACCTAGCCACAAACGTATCCCAACAGCAGGCGTTGACGGGTTTGGTGGAAGGACGCTTGGCTGCCAAGATGACATCACAAACTTCGGGAAAAAGATCAAAACCCCTCAAATGTCACAGCTCAATCTCAGTGTATGAAGGTGGAGTGTACGCAGGTTCGGGTGAAGGACCCTGCCCTGTTGTTGCTATATGTAATCCTCCCGAAGGTGCAGGCTCACCATTTCATTCTGAGGAGTTCGGAATAACATGCTCTCCGTGCCCAATCCGGAGCCACTAGGATGACTGGGGACCGGTCGGTCCTAATCTTGAGAATTCGGGGAATGGAATGGCAACAGTGGAAAGGAGTACAGGAACCCCAAATTCCACTTGAGACGCGACATGTCTCTAAGCGAGAATCGCTTTGGAAACTCCAAAATGCAGAAGTGCTGACATTGTGCGTTCGCACGGTGGCAACTAAATCTAACCAAGGATTTCCCCAATCTCAGAAGAGTCATTGCACCGCCTCCAGATGTAGATGTCATTCGTGATCCACGAGCCATCGACAGATTATTTCATCCGCCCTGGCGTTCAGAGACCCCACCAGGTGTTGTACAACCAGGAAAATATCCTGATGTTCAAGTCAAGTCTAGAGGTGCAGTCCCTTTTGGCACAGGGTCCACGGCCCTTCTCTGCCCTGCTTGTTGTAATACCACTTGGCAGTGGTGATGTCTGTGAACACCTGAACAAGCCTTCTTTTGATAGACAAAAGGAAGGCCTTCAGTGCCAAGCAAATCTTCCTCAGCTCCCGAAGATTGATGTAGACCTGGGACTCCGCTAGAGACCAGAGTCCTCTGATCTCCAACTCTACCAGATGGCTGCCCCAACCCAGAAGTGAGCAATACCAAAGGGGATGATGGACGGAGCGCTTGAGCAAATCAAACACTCACCCCCAGTCAACTGATCTGGGTTTAATCCATCATCATTCTTTAGCTCACTCCACCACCCCAGTTCAGACATGGAGATATGCAAATCAGTCTGACCCTGTGCCTCATGGGAACAGTCCAGCCCGAACTGCCAAGCCATGTTTTCCCTGGACCGGAAACAAGCATCCTGGGACCGGTTTCTGGCTATTCAGCCGTCATCAGCCAGGCTAGCTTGAATCCAGTGAGCAAGGGACCCACGTCTGGGCATACCCTGCCAACTTAGGGCGAACAAAGCAATACCAAAGGGGATGATGGACGGAGCGCTTGAGCAACTCAAACACTCACCCCCAGTCAACTGATCTGGGTTTAATACATCATCATTCTTTAGCTCACTCCACCACCCCAGTTCAGACATGGAGATATGCAAATCAGTCTGACCCTGTGCCTCATGGGAACAGTCCAGCCCGAACTGCCAAGCCATGTCTTCCCTGGACCGGAAACAAGCATCCTGGGACCGGTTTCTGGCTATTCAGCCGTCAACAGCCAGGCTAGCTTGAATCCAGTGGCAAAGTGAGCAAGGGACCCACGTCTGGGCATACCCTGCCAACTTAGGGCGAACAAAGCAATACCAAAGGGGATGATGGACGGAGCGCTTGAGCAAATCAAACACTCACCCCCAGTCAACTGATCTGGGTTTAATCCATCATCATTCTTTAGCTCACTCCACCACCCCAGTTCAGACATGGAGATATGCAAATCAGTCTGACCCTGTGCCTCATGGGAACAGTCCAGCCCGAACTGCCAAGCCAAGTCTTCCCTGGACCGGAAACAAGCATCCTGGGACCGGTTTCTGGCTATTCAGCCGTCATCAGCCAGGCTAGCTTGAATCCAGTGGCAAAGTGAGCAAGGGACCCACGTCTGGGCATACCCTGCCAACTTAGGGCGAACAAAGCAAAACCAAAGGGGATGATGGACGGAGCGCTTGAGCAAATCAAACACTCACCCCCAGTCAACTGATCTGGGTTTAATCCATCATCATTCTTTAGCTCACTCCACCACCCCAGTTCAGACATGGGGATATGCAAATCAGTCTGACCCTGTGCCTCATGGGAACAGTCCAGCCCGAACTGCCAAGCCATGTCTTCCCTGGACCGGAAACAAGCATCCTGGGACCGGTTTCTGGCTATTCAGCCGTCATCAGCCAGGCTAGCTTGAATCCAGTGGCAAAGTGAGCAAGGGCCCCACGTCTGGGCATACCCTGCCAACTTAGGGCGAACAAAGCAATACCAAAGGGGATGATGGACGGAGCGCTTGAGCAAATCAAACACTCATCCCCAGTCAACTGATCTGGGTTTAATCCATCATCATTCTTTAGCTCACTCCACCACCCCAGTTCAGACATGGAGATATGTAAATCAGTCTGACCCTGTGCCTCATGGGAACAGTCCAGCCCGAACTGCCAAGCCATGTCTTCCCTGGACCGGAAACAAGCATCCTGGGACCGGTTTCTGGCTATTCAGCCGTCATCAGCCAGGCTAGCTTGAATCCAGTGGCAAAGTGAGCAAGGGACCCACGTCTGGGCATACCCTGCCAACTTAGGGCGAACAAAGCAATACCAAAGGGGATGATGGACGGAGCGCTTGAGCAAATCAAACACTCACCCCCAGTCAACTGATCTGGGTTTAATCCATCATCATTCTTTAGCTCACTCCACCACCCCAGTTCAGACATGGAGATATGCAAATCAGTCTGACCCTGTGCCTCATGGGAACAGTCCAGCCCGAACTGCCAAGCCATGTCTTCCCTGGACCGGAAACCCAGAAGTGAAGCATCTGTCACCAATGTGACCACTTTGAACTCTGGTTTGGGAAGGGAGGGGGGCCTGCCATTTACCCGACTGCAGTTAGTCAGCCACAACTACAGATCGTTTGCAGTTACATCCAATATCTGGACCAGGTCGGAGAGATTCCCCTAATGCTTCGCCCACTGGGAATTCAGTTCCCACAGTAGAGCCTGCATATGTCAGCAGGTATGCTCTACAGCAGGATGAAGGAGGCTATGAGACCCAGCAACCTCAGAGCCAGTCTCACCGAAATCCAGGATAGGGGCCAAAACATCAGACTTATAGCTTGAATATCCCAGACTCGCTGCACCGGAGGATAGGCACAGAACTGTACACTGTACAGAATGGCTCAGATGAAAGGAACTGTCTGAGAGGGAGTCAGGTGCAACTTTGGCATGTTGTTGATAGTGAACCCCAGTGAATGCAGAAGGATCACCGTAGTCTGGAGGTGGGCAATGACTGCCTGGGGCGAGGTATCCATCAACAGCAGTCATCAAGGTAGGGTAAGACTGGCACCCATAATCTCCACAGACAGGCTGCAACTACAGCCATCACATTTGTAAACACATCGGGTTGCTGGTGAGGCCAAAGGGGAGTACAGCGAAGTGAAAATATTTGTGACCCACCGTGACCATCAGGTAACGCCTGTTGGCCGGCAGGACGAGGATGTGGAACTAAGCGTCCTGCAGGTCCAATGCTATCATTCAGTCTACAGATCCAGGGCAGCCAACAACAGGACTTTGAATTTCTCATTTTTCAGGAAGTAGCAGGAATAATAACCAAGCCCCACTTCTAGTGGGGGCACCCACTTGATGGCTCCAATGGCCAAAAAAGCCTGCAATTCCTGATGAAGAAAGAATGTTGGTTCTCCGTCGGCTGTGCTTGGGATGATGGGAGGGGTGGAGATGCTTCAGAAAATTGTAGGGTGTACCCCTTCTGGATGATCTGAAGCACCCAATTGCCAGATGTAAACTCCAACTGTTGGGGCAAGTGGTGCCTGATTCTGCAGCCAACGTGATGGCTGTGTTGGATGAAAGCTATGTTAAATGGGTTTTGAGGCTGCATCAATCGGAGGGGTGGGGGACTAGATAGCATGCTAGGACTGACTCCCACATCCTTTCTCGGCTCCGGCTGCCCAGTCCTTGAAAGGGCCGAGCAGGCTGCTGGACTGGGTATGGCTAGAAATGTGGCAGCCCAAAATTTCACCTTCAGCGTCTGAAGGGCCGAACAGACTGCTGTTGTGGACGGGTCGAGAGGGAAAGGCCAAGGCACCTGGTAGTGATCCAGGTCTCGCCAATGCGCTTGAGTGTTGCATCTGACGTATTGCCAAATAGGCAGGAGCCATAGAAGGGCATGTCAATCAATGAAGACCGAGAACCTAGTGGACCATAACCAGGTGTGGTGATGCAGCGACACCGTGAAAGCCATGGCTCTACCCAGGAAGTCCAATCTGCACCCGAGTACAGCAGGTGTGGAAGCCATGATGGAGGAATGTCAACATACAGGACGCTGAGCAAAACACAGCAAAGCTTAAAAGAAGCAAGTTGCATGGTGAAATAGCCCCCAGGTGGTAAGAGCCCTGTATGTATCAAATTCCAAATAGGCCAGAATTCTGGTCTAAGGTCAGTTTTGGGATTCTCAGTAGAACAGGCTACGTGACAAAGATCATTAGGTGCTGATTCACCCAACTGGAAGGCACATGCAGTCGTGCTGGCCATAATGGAGACAGGAGGGTAATGCTGCCAATCAGGAACAAAGCAACAGTTTTGGGCAGTGAGTTGGTAGGAGCAGGGCCGGACTGGCCATAGCGGGCACCGGGCGTTTCCCCGGTAGGCCGCTAGGGTGGGGGCCGGTTTTGTTCCCCTGGGGGGCCGTTTTTGTTACCGGGGGTCGGCAATATCGGCCCCCTGTAACAAAATCAGCCCTCGCGCACTCTCCACCCCAGGGGGGGCCGGCTGAGCAGTTTGCCAGGGCCGGTTTCTGTTCCCAGTCCGGCCCTGGGTAGGAGTAGGTCCGCACAACCTTCACAAGACCCAGAAATAAGTCTTATGTTAAGTTAAATCACATCATCAACTGAGCATCACAAAGCGGAGACACATTTGAAACGAACAAGCACACCACTGACAAAGGACAAAATGGTTTTTCTTGGGATGATGGATTTGCTTTTTAGAATACTAAAAGCATAATGGGACAAAAGCAAGTGCTTTTCCGTGATAAAATATTGAGGAATGAAAATGAAGTCTGGGATTATTTTAAAATCGAAATAGAGCTATCCAAAACACAGTTTCAGAAGCAAAAAAGAAAACATATGGGGACATTTGACTTGAAGTGGGGTACATAACCTACTACCCTTTTGTTTGAATCCCTTGTCAGCTTTAATTGTTGCTCGCACAGCACAAGCAGGCATGTTGTCTCCAAACCTGTCCAATTGGCCGTACTACATAAACAAAGGTGAAGGACAGGTCCGTATTTTCCTATAAGGTTTGATAAGGCGTTACTTCAGATATCATGGTGGATTAGCCATGGTCTTATGAGCCTCTGCCATAATGCAGTGTCCCCAAGAGTAAGATCTGCCTTACAGCAGAACTTCAGCGCGTCTTAACATGCTCTTCAAGTTCATATAACTGAACGTGAGTTTCATTAGAATGCAAGCTGAAACCCCAGAGAGGGCGTTTTTGTGTGCTCTAAAGTAACCGACACCAAGACGTGATCTGAATGAGAAATCTCACTGCAACAGACTTGCGGACGAAAAATAGCAAACACCTCTTCACCTCCTCCTTTGCTGTGATCTCTGCACTTGACTATGAGTCAGCCCACAGCCGACAGGCATTAAACACTCACATCAGCAAACTACCAAGGTCATAGAAGTTCTTTCATGTAGGAAAGAGCGGCCAGCTTTGTGTTACCGCGAATGGCAAAGGGCAGACATGGAAGTTACATTTACGCAGTTAGAACAGTCAAAGGGATCACCAACTTTTCCCTGCAAGGCAGCTAATTGTGCTGCCCAGTTTATGAATGAAAGCACAGGAAACAAAGGGCATGTTTGTGATCTTGGCAGACAGGGTTTCTCCATCACAAGCGTGACAGACATCCCAAATTACAATTTCTATGATAACCTATGCTGGAACTTGTAATATGGCGGACGGGATATCCGTCAGTGTTTGTGACAGATATCCCGTGCCCCAAGATCGTAATCAGGCCCAAAGTATTATCCCACCTGCACCTAGATTTCCATAACCAGCTCCAGCGGTGCATATAAAACTCTGACTAAAAAAACTTTTCACCATTTTAGTAAAGTTAAAAACCTTCACTTAAAATGTCTGTAAAAGATTGTACATCCAAATGAGATTAGAGGACGCTAAACAAGACCACGTCTACAACATTGTTCTACCAAGAAGAAAGCAAAACAGATCGGATTTCGGGCACATTTGATCAGGGTATAAAGCAGGCTGCTCAAATCACTACACTAGAGAGTTCGGAGTTTGTATTTAAGCTGTACAAAACATGCTTCAGCAAGACCCGTTAACAAAGCCTGAGTTGGTGATTTGATGTCCTGGCAGCTGAAAAAGTTTCAATAAATATAATTGTGACAAATTGATTAACAATAGCTCTGGCGAAACAAATAAGCACTGGGTGCTTAATAAAAGCAACCCGGGTCATATTTTACTCCAAGTTCTCCAGGAAAGGTTTTCTAGAACTTGGAGCCCAAAATGTCGGAGAACACTCTTATGCATAGGCCTTCTTCAACAGATGAATGTCATTTTAGGAGGCTGCTGGCGAACTACACCTGCCGCTACCATAGCATCCATGCAATATCTGCCTGATGAGAAATTGTAATTGCATTTATAGCGCTTACTACCCCTGGTGAGGTGTTGAAGAGCTTTTCGAGGAGTAGCACGCTACTCCGGAACCCAAAAAGGATTAGTGGCGGGTTAGTATAGGAAAATATGAAATTTATTTGAGTGGTGGACGTCTGAATGTTATTTGGATTGAAAAGTATAGTGGAGCGATAGAAGAGGGAGGGGTTTGCATTTATATAGCACTTGGTACACCTGATGAGGCATGAAAGCGCTGTTCGAGGAGTAGCATGCTACTCCGGAACCCAAACAGGATTAGTGGTGAATCAGTATAGGGAAATATGAAATTATTTTGAGCGGTGCACATTTCAGTCTGTTAGTTGGATTGAAAATGATAGTGGAGCGATAGAAGAGGGAGGGGTTTGCATTTATATAGCTCTTGGTACCCCTGATGAGGCATCAAAGCGCTGTTCGAGGAGTAGCATGCTACTCCGGAATCCAAACAGGATTAGTGGTGAATCAGTATAGGGAAATATGAAATTATTTTGAGCGGTGCACATTTCAGTCTGTTAGTAGGATTGAAAATTATAGTGGAGAGATAGAAGAGGGAAGGGTCTAGAATGTGATTATTTGGAGATCATAGCAGCAGGAGCAAGCTTGGGATGAGTAGAGGGCAGGGAAGAGTCAGAGGGAAGGGTTTAGAAAGGCTTGTTTGGGAGATTTGTATAGCAAAAGAGGTTGGAGATGATGCAAGGGAGGGGTGGAAGATTCTAGAAAGGGTTATTTTGCGGATCATAGTAATGGTAGAGTAGGGAAGAGTCTGGAAAAGGATATTTTGGGGCATCATAGTCAGAGAGTGGAGGTAGAGGATATATTGAGAGTGGTATAGGGTGAGAAATAGAGTAGTGCATTGGAGAAAGTAGTAGATTGAGGTTTAGGATGAGTCCGAGAGTTGAGGTAGAGGATATATTGAGAGAGGTATGGGGTGAGATATAGGGGAGCGCATTGGGGATGCTGAATTAGGAGTAAAGTAATAAATGTAAAGATACATAAGTACATGAAAGGGATGTATGTAAGTAAGGTAATATATATAGATTTAAGCTGTATTAAATAAACTCAGACTTTCAAATGTTGCTAATTTTTTGTTTTTATTTACACACACACACACATATATATATATATATATATATATATATATATATATATCCCCCACCAGCCAACAGTGAAGCAATTGTAGATGAATAGTTATTATAAAAATGTACATATTTATTCAGTGACCTATATACATGATAAACATAGAAAAATATAAACATAAGTAATATGTACATTTGTTAAGCAGAACTAATGAAAACCAATATATTTATAAAAAAAGATTATTATACACATTTATACAAAGGAATATACATATCTAGGTACACATATATAATCCAAATAACTGCTTATATACACAGGGTTATGCTGTATATTTATGTTTGAGTATGGTGGTTATGAGGGGTAGAGCCAACTCTTGAGTAGTCTTCTGAAGATAAGGTAGTTATCCATAGATCTTCTATTTGGGGGTAAAGAGTTGCAGAGTTTGGCTGCTTGCCCAAAGAAGGATGTGCCACCTACGTTTTTTTTCTTGTCTGGTGGGATTTTGAGGCGAGGTGCCAATCTAGAGCGGAGGTTCCTTTGTTGAATGTATTTGGTGATTTTTATTCCTGATGAAGAGCGACCCTGTTCCATGTATCACTTTGTGGGTGATGCAAAGCAGCTTGAATGTGGATATTCTGGCAACCGGCAACCAATGTAGGGCCTTCAAGGCAGGGGAAATGTGGACTTGTGGCTTTATATGTAACAGTAGTCTGGCAGCAGAGTTCTGAATCCATTGTAGTCTTTTCATAGTTCTTAAAGATGATCCGTGGTAGAGGCTATTTGCGTAAACGAGTTTTGACCGAACAAGAGAGATAGTAGCCTGGACCTTGTGTGGAAATCCCAGGTGAGGGAAAACGCTTTACAGAGTTTTTATAGTAATAAAGCTGGATCTTGCTGGTTTTTCCACTTGGGCATTCATTGATAGCTTAGAGTCCACGGTAATTCTGAGGTTTCTAACTTCCTTAGATACTTTAGGCAGTGTTCCCTGAGGCTCAGGCCAGGCGGTGACTTTTCCATGCCATTAACCAGGTCCCTGGCTTCACAGGAAACCAATGTAGGAGAGCCACATCGAGAGAAATACAATTGCAGGTGCAGCATAACTGAATCACAGAGAGCTGCAAAAGCCCATATTTGAAAGCATGATGGCTCATACCACAAAATGTTTAAATCCGTCTTGAGTGTCAACAAAATCCAAGCTGGAGGTGCGTCTGCCACCTCCAAAAACATGCCGATTTAGCAACAGGCCTGGATCCATCCAGAGAGCAAAGCTCTTTGCAACTGGTGAGGGTCAAGGCACTGCCACTTACTTGGGGAGAGCTGGAGGCTGACAATGGAAGTTGAAATCAATAGGGGGGACATTTCCTTTCAAGGCCATCTTGCAAATCCGCATCAACCACTGAACATCTAATTTTTTATTCTGATGTCCTTGTATCCTTGAATAACCACTTGTGTGTCTCTGTATTACCCCCAAACAGGTGCTGTAGGTAAATGTTAAAATTGGTGCAGAAAGGGTTAGACCTTTTAGATAAAACAAACAAGGCTCACTGGGAAAAAAAAACGAAGCCTGAAACAATGACAGGTTTTCTCCGGGTCTAAAACGCCTGTATCTAGCAGTTCAAAACAGTGATCCATGCTCTCTTCCTAAAGACCCAAAAGGAGGCCCTTGTTGCCAGCTGCCACTTATCAATCGCCCAGAGTAACTTGTACTTGACATCTGGCAGAGTCTACTGTTTGCCATGTTTAGGTCTAAATCTAGGCCAACTCTTGTTCCACAGAGTGTGATTTCCCAAGTGTCTCTGAAGGTGCTCACAAACTATCCTTTCCATAAGCATACTGCCAAATCAAAGTAGGGAAATTGGATGGAATGTAGGACGGACGTAGGGTGGCTTCTGTATTAAAAGGAGTGAAGCCGTTAGTTTAAGAGTAAGGGCCATCTTGCTCAAAGGCCAGGATCACAGTGAACTAACATCAACAATAAAATCTCTTGGAGAAATCAATTCATTCACCTCTTATATACAGTACTTCTTATAACCCATGCATTCCTTTGCACCTGTCTTGAAAGGGACCCACAAAACAATTCTTAACAATCAGTTTTTAATATATCAAACCATATAAAGCAATTTGTACAATTACATAAAATTAATCAATTTAAAAACAGTCTAAAAATCAACAATAAAAAACAGTTACATAAAATATCACAAATACACTGTAACAAGAGAGACAACACCTAAGACATACACATTTGTCATTAAAAGTTTGTTAATTTGAAGGAATCAATAGAATGTTATCTGAGCTTTTTTCAATGTATAACACATCATTCCTCAAATTTAACAGAGATGGGCGTCGATGCGTTTTGGTGGATTGGCAAAGTAGAACCACCTTCTTCAAGACAACAACAAATATTTTTATCCCTCCTAGTGAATATGCAGTGTTTGCCTGCACAGAAAACAGAACATATATCAGATAAAATCTTACAACACTGCCAATTGTTTTAAAAAAAGAAGAGAGAATTTGCTCATCATTACCTCCCAATTATAATCAAATCAACCAACTGGTTCATATTTCTAAACAGTTCATTTCAAACCATGCTTTTCCCTGACCAGGTTTAACACCATAAAATCTTTACTTGCAAAAGGATAATTGTCTTGAAGGCCCAATTGAGACTAAGGTGCATGAGCTCACAGCAACCTTCACTTCACTGCATTCCCACTCCGAGTCAAAAGAAATTCACTCACCTCCTTCCTTCTGAGGTGAGGCACACAATCGAGACCGAGAAGGCTGGTCTTAAAGACTTTAGATTGAGCTTTAAATCCTAATATAAAGCTAGGGATAAAGATTAGATACAATATTGACCCAGAATCAATATCCCTTAAAACTGTACTAAGATCGGCACTAAGGTACAGTTTAAAGCTATTCTGTAACCATACCTCTTTCATTTCTTGCTGCCTTATCTGTTCAGAACCTGTTGTAGTATATACAGATATTTGTAGGCCACACAATGGTGTTCTTTGGATGCACTTCCACGCAGTAGAGTCCTATATCCAAAATAAAGGGAAACCCACCATCTGGGTAAAAGTACTATAATTATTAGAGGCAAAGGTGCCCTAGACCCCAACTAAATGCGGACCGGGGTCCAAACCCACCTAAAATGCGCTAATTCAGCAGATTGGTGATTATCATGGCAGTAATACATAAAATAGAGACTTCTTGTAGTCCGGATCTCACAGAAGTCCTAAATATAATAAAATAAACTGTAAGTATAATCTCATAGATGTATATAAAAAAACAGCCTCCACGGCTCATATGACCTATAATGTAGAATATAACATACCTATATATTAGGCTCAAGGTCCAGATTCCAGGACGTGGTCACGGAGGCTAAACAGCCCTCCAATTCCCTCATGTTACCACCAACAGCACCTACAATACGTCTGTCGATGTCGGTATTTCTAATGGGCAAAATGCATAGGAATTAATATTGGTCAGTGGGTGTACCCCGCTAAACGGAGATATTAAATTGTAGTGATAAGTCCCTACTCACATTCCCTTATCCTGTATTTTTATTATTATTATTGAAGGAGGACAATCACTTTGATTCTTTGTTTGACATCCTGTGTTTTTGATATTATAATTACAGGATGCCAGTCATATTGGTTCTTTATTTGACATCCTGTATTTTTGATTTTACATTAGCCCCGCTTACATCACATTTATATGTAAGCCCATCCGTGTTGCTATATTTAATTGCTCCCCTTAGATTATAGCGAGCCCGTTTTTAGTAGACACTCATGTGCCCTACTACATATATCAAATCGACCCACGGTCCACCGAGACTCGTGTTATATGACAGCGCTGTTTTGTAATTCATCCTTACACAACAATTCTATGGCCGATAATAAAGACTGCGTATTAAGGGAATAAATGCTCAAGTAGAGCCAAACTGAATTCGCAAACCCTTCATGAGCGTCCCCGCCGTTATATAACAATTCTGTGGTCGATAATAAAGGCTGCATACTAAATCAAACAAGCATTGGCATAGCCAATAGGTCTCGCATTTGGGGCCTTATAAGTGTTTAACCATGCAACAGTTAATGTTGTTGCACCAAAGATATTGTGCAGCATAACTAAATACTTATAAGGTCCCAAAAGCGAGACCTATTGGCTATGCCAATGCTTGTTTTGCAGAGCAGCACTGCCTAACTACAGTGTCCTTCCACTGCCATTCTTGATCAGTTTTTCTCTAATTGCTGCACCGGACACCCTGCGCTGTATTCTTTAAATATGGCAGCCGCAGTTTGCTTTGTTCTGTGCGGCACACCACACAGTCCATAGAGCACGGCACATGCTTTGTTCGTGCTGCCATTGATAGCGAGCAGAATGCCCTTAAATGGGAGGCCAGCAGCGTTAAAGCACCATTTCGCCAATTGGCATCAAACATAACTTTATTTTGCAAACGGCGCAGTCCGCCTTTGCTACTAATCCTATTGTGCATCTCCCGGGGGGGGGTGCCTTCCCGACCTCCCACCCATTATTAAAAGCACTTCCTGCTCTGCAGGAAGTACCCCACCTGGTCTATAATCACAATGCAGCAATCCTGGTGCTGTGCCATGGATGCAGCGAGTATGACTCACTTTTTTAAATGTATTTATACTAATTAATAAATGGTTGCAGCATGGCACATGCTTTATCTTTATATATTGCGCGGCGGCCACAGCTGCCCTTCACCCCTCTCTAATTCTTCCTCTTATTCCCCCTCTTTAGGTCTCCTCCTCACTTACTGAAAACAAACACTTTGGCTTCTCCTGCTCTGTCACTATCAGCTGCCCCTCCCCTCTCTCTTTGATCCTCTTATTCCCTCTCCTGTCTCTGTCCTACTCAGTGGTCCTAAAGTGCCCAGATTGGTTCGAGATCAGGTAATAAATTGCACCATTCCTGAAGGTACTATATAATACGTGGTGCAGCCTCGGGACGGACACAAAAAAGGGTCAAAAATTAAAATACCAAAAGCTGCCAGATCAATTATATTCACAACCAAATTCATTAGCGCCACTTGACAGAGTTTTCCTGTGAAGAGCTACTTTCGTTTTATCGTGTTTGTTTGAACAACAATGTTCACTTCTACTTTGCTGCTAGCAGCTGCCCCCCCCCTCTCTCTTTCTTTCAGGTATTGCCTCTCCTTCTGTTCTGTCTCGCTCCTCCTCCTCAGTGGTCGCAAAGTGGCCAAATTGGTGTTACTCACAACCACACACATTAGCGCCACTTTACAGAGTTTGCCAGTAAAGCACTATTTTAGTTTTCTCCTCTTTCTTAAAACATTGTTTTCCCAGACGAGGAAGTGCACCATTTCTAGAGGTACTGCAATACCGGTGCAGCCTGGGCAGAGAGACAAAAAAAATGAGGCACAATCATTTGGTAGATGTTGTTGCTGGTAGCACTAAACATAATTGGTGCGCCGCTTGTTCTCCTCTGAATGCAAAAGACATTGCTCAGTTGCTCCATGTATGCTGAAATCGACTTTCATCTCGCTCGCATGTGTCACGAGCTCGCTGTGTTGTTTGAAAAACGTCTTGGCGCCATGCACCCGAGCATTTAAAACCGGTTTAAAGTTAGCGGTGTTCGCCAGTTCCACCACGCTTGCCTGCACTTTATACGTAAAGAAATGGACTGTCATCTCGCTTGCGTGTAGCGCGAGCCAAGCTTCACGTTCGATGTATTGTTTGAAAACCAACTTTGCGCCATGTACCCGAGCATTTGGAATACGAGGAAAGCCTCTTGGTTTAAAGTTAGCGGTGTTCGCTAGTTTTACCACGCTTGCCTGCACTCTGTACTCAGCACCGGCAGTTCTAACAAGAGAGGAGCGGGGGCGAGGCGAGCGAGCGCGGCAGCCTGCTCAGCTGACCAGACGCTCGTGCGTCATGGCCTTTGCCGGCATGTGTTTACAATTATCGCGCCCGCGTCTGGGCACGATAATTGGAAACACATGTCTGCCGCGGGTAACCGTCCCAAAAAGGCCAGCCACGACGCACGAGCGTTTGGACTGCTTCTGAAACCCCCTTACTTAAAGTCTTCGCCTAGCAGCGCTTGCGCGCTACTCGAGGCTTGACCTAAAAATGGTCAAAAAAGAGCGAAACTGACTAACAAACCCTTCGTGAGTGTCCCCGCCGTTACATACTTACTTCGACGTCTCGTGGTGACTCGCTCACATTGAAACCAGCAACTTTTAAATGCACATTTCGGTTAAAAAAGGTTTGGCAGACGGTTGAAGAGGAAAGAAACCTCCTGGTTTTAGTAGTAGGAGTTTAGTCTCTTTTCCCCCTCTCTAGGAGTGCACTCCAAATATACAGAATCCAGTACAAACCACAACATAAAAACACAGAATCCAATATATACCATGACATAAAAACACAGAATCAACTATATACTATGACAGAAAAGCCACTACATTTGACTCACAACTAAGTTAAAATCACTCACACACCTACTGGCAGTTGGTATTAAGGCGCTTAGGGGGCGTTGGCCTCCCATTCATGGAGGAGAATGAGCACTGTGAGCAGTTCAAAGCTAAGGGCAGCAGGTTGCTCACAGTAAATCAGCCGAGACAGTGCTTGTTTAGAGGGAGGGAGGGAGAGATGATGGAGTGGATACTTCTGCACATGTGCCGGTCAAGGTTTCACTCGCCCGCATGATGCAAGCCAGTGCAGTGGCATCATGACCGGTGGGCATGGCCTGTTTAGCAGCTCTGTATAGGTCTGCCATTTGGCAGTACTGTTGTGGAACTGGTGGAGCTAGCAGAGCTTCATTCAAGTGAATGGCAGGGGGCAAGACTGGCTAACAGTGTGAATGTGGAAGTGGGTGGTGCTGGGGGGTTGTGTTGGGGGAGGAATCTGGCAGTTCGTTCTGGCCCTGGAAAGCTGGCCTCAAGAGGTGGAGAACACGTTCTTCTGCTTTGAATCCTAAACTTTTAGTTGCCTTTAACGGATCTTCGGGTTGAAATGCAGAACTTGTGCAACAGCAGAAGCTTCACAGCCCCTAGTCCATTCCCTCTGACTGACTCTGGCAGTACCAAGGGGGGTGGGGGGGTGACACAGCAGTCGAGCCCCGGCCTCCCTTCACTGCACGATTTAAAGGCTTTCTGCAGTTTCCAGATACTTGGGGAGTGAAACTTTACCTTTGTTCTGCAAAGATCGATGGATTTCAACATGTATAGGGCGTGACACCAGAAGTTGTCTTTTATACATTTCCTGTAACCCAGGTTTTAAATTGCTGCTCTGTTGATTTTCATGTCTCCAAAAGATGACTTTTATTAACATCTTTGTTTAAAGAGAGCAATGATACACTGCTTTGGCAGCCCACTTTGATTTACTACACTCTTTTTCAATGGAGAAACATAATTTAATTGTCAGCTTGCACAAAGATAAACCACACAACACCCTCCTTCATTTCAGATGCAATTGCTCACTCGTTCAGTGCGCACCCCTTTTACCCTCCACCAGCCGCCACTGCGACATACCTCTACAGAAGAAAAACTACATTGATACAGTTAGGGACTGATTAATGGATGAATGTACTACTAAACAAATGTTCTCAATTCTACATATACTGAGTCACTGTAGTAGTATTCTGTGCAGTAGTACACAGCCCCGTATAGTAGCTCAATCCCACACTTAGTTAGCCTCTGAAGCAGCAGGAATGTTATTAACCACAATGTTTTTTAAAATAACTTCCTCCATTTGCCCTTTACCAGAAGGAAGCTACCTCTACAGCCATCTAATGCAATCTTAGCCATTCAGGCTGGATTTCTATCACTTTTAAAGTTGGATGCAGAGTTACCTATTTTCTAAGGAGTCTTATACATCTTTTTTCTCTTGGACAATCATATTAACACCGCCTCACAGGTCATTTATATAGGCTAGCCTAAAGTTTCTCTACTCCACTCTCTCCACCTGTGTGCACTTTGTTCTTACCACCCTAAGAACGAACTATTCTTCAGTGGTGTAGGCTTAGTAGGTCCGAGGTTTAACAGCGCAATCATCATACAGACCTACTGCTAACAATACACATAGAAGGGGCTCTCGGTCTGACACTATCAATCACAGGCTTTCTTCCATCAGCCTCTTGGATCAGCCACTGTGTAGAGACTCTGTCAATCATTTCTTTGCTAACCTTAGTGGTGTATTCATCTCTCACCTCATGCTATTAGCTGTTTGATTGTATCCATTCGCCTACACTTGACTGTCTCCACTGAAAAGCACAGGGACTACTTTACAACTACAGAGCTATCGGTTCTCTCCCGCTGGCTTTACTGGATTTAGACTGAAAGCCTTTGCACATCAAACCCCAGACCTACTGGCTTTGTCAATGCTTGTTATTCAATTGAGCACGGGCAGTTGATCAAATATCTTTTCATGAAAGGAATCAAAC
The DNA here is from genome assembly GCA_963921515.1 of Calotriton arnoldi. NCBI lineage: Eukaryota > Metazoa > Chordata > Amphibia > Caudata > Salamandridae > Calotriton > Calotriton arnoldi. The sequence continues at coordinate 3,805,617 of CAWUFW010000020.1, forward strand.
TGAACCACGGGGTTCGCCAGGAAAATGCAATCTGCCAATACTCCAGTGCCCCATCTCGAAAAAAGGCTGAACATGTCTGCAGACATATTCACCGAGTTCCTGCATAGGACCTGTTCCTTCTTGCCTTGAATCACTTTGATTCTGGCTGTTGTGAAGGGCCAGTAGCAGGGGCAAACCAATAAAGCAACGGTGCTAGCATTAGAGCAAGCTGTACTCTATTTTAGAGAAGTCCCCAAAGAATCTCCAACCATACTATTTGGTGACCAGCTGTTTGTGCTGGGCCTTGCACATGCTGGTTATACTTAAGATCTCACAGGATGCTGGCTATAGCATTTCTAGGCAATAGACGTCCGAAGCTCGAGATTGTCAGTCTGGGATGGAAATACCCAGCGGAGGCTCAGATCCATACCCCTCTTTCCCAACTGCCCATGTTCTGTTGATGGAGAAGATGTACTTCATGGCGCAAGTAAATGTAAGGGAAGGTGTGCTGTGTCGTGTACACATAGTGAGGTCATTAGTGCTTCGGAGGCACACAAGCTGGAGACACCTGCTGCTCAGCCAGACTGACCCATGAGGAAGTGATTGTCAGGGTGGGGGTGGCAACCTCGAGAGGAGGCCCTCATCAGTGGCCCCTGCTGAGGTATACCGCTGTCAGTGTGGGCCATGCAGGGACAGCAAAGATCATGGACGTGAGTGCTGAGACAAACCATCACTAAGGGGGATAACCATGACATGGTAGGGTCTCAAAGCAGCAGGGAAAAGGTCAGGAGAGCATAAAGTTGTCTCTCACATCCATGCCTCATTAATAAGAATTTTGGAGGAGACCTAGACGACTGGAGCACTCTAATTTGGATTAACAAGAAGGCAATTTCGTGATCACATACTTTATCACAGGGAAGAGGCACTTCTGATCTGAAATGCGGTCAGCCAAAAAAAAGTGGCTATCTTTGAGCTGAATATATTCCATACATTAACCATGGCAGAGGAGGGAGGAATTGATCAAGCTGAAGGGAGTTCTCTGGCAGAAACCCGAAGGAGTCTGATCAGGAGGGTCTGCAGGCTGGTGAAGAATTGGAATTTACACGTAGGCAGAAACTCCTGTTACAACTATCAAAGCTCTCCACAAGGTCTTAGCTACTAAAATAGGAAATGTCTCCACGGCGGTGCGCCACAGAGTCTTAACTAGACAGGCATATGGAAAGGATGATAGGATTCACCTAAGCACTAGGTAAAGTGAATGGGTTTCTGCGGTCTCTAGAGCAAAGTAAAAAGCAGACGGCCTCTTACTTTGCTTTTTTTAGTGGAGTTCAAGTCTGCGGTGGAAAACAGCATTCTTAGGCAGCGGCTGAGGGTGGAGTTCCCCCAACAATGTTCACTGATGTGCCCAGGTGAGAATTCTGGAGGTCTACTTGAAGTGAAGATGATAACCTTCACTCTTTAAGGGGTGAAATCCCACCAGCAGGGTCGGTGTAGTGTTGCTGGGGTAATGGGGAAGGTTTTATTCCCTTGAGTAGCTCAGGTTTCTTCCCGTTTTGCTGTAGTAGTTCCCATGGCAAACCACCCTTCCCTCTCTAGGCTATTTAGGCCGCTGGGTTCTACCATTTTCACTGTTTTGCTTTTTGGGATCTTAATAACTTAGAAATGCTTTTGTTGAAAAGTGCATGGTGTCTGCTGAGTTTTAATTTTGACCTATGTTAAAAATGGGCTGTGCAGCATTAAAAGTACTATTTTCTGTTTTCCACAATCAAACAATTTCAAACTCAATATGGAGGAGACAACAAAAACCTGTGAGGTAAATTTGCCCCACTCCATTTGGTTTACAATAGGACAAGAACTCTACATAACACCATTCAAAGCAAAGACTAAAATGCTTTAATATGCGTCTCCAAATCTCTTTTCAATGTAAAGCAAACTGGAAAAGGATCTAAATGTCAGTCATAACTTACTAGACTTGCATACAGAAAACAGTGGCATATCAAAAATAAATGTAAAATCATGGTGTTTACAAGATATATTTACACAAACTACAAAGTTTGCTATGCATTAATCTGCAATGATTTGAATTTATTATATGGGCATACCATTTTTGTTAGTTTTTCCTTGTACATCTAAAATCAGAGCACAATTTGAGAGGAACATTAAGGAAAAAAAGACCGACCACTTAAGTAGCAGCCTCAAGACCACATGGCCATACGTGCATGTAAATCCACAATTTTTGACAATAGAAGCTAAGTGCTACAGTTCTTCCATCTACAGTCCCACCAAATTGCCACTTAACACCAGAATGTAAACTTTAGGTCACAGGAATGGGTCCAGATGTTATATCTGACATGAACCTCACATGAGTTGCAGCCTGGAGATGATAAAATGAGAGCTGTATGCTCAGCTGCAATTTTCAAAGGAAATAAATAAGACTAAGTCTTTCCTCTGCTACCCTAGCAAGCTCCTACCCAGCATGACTAGACAGAAGGCTTCAACATACAGAAAAGCCCCCACAAAAAAACAAACCTGACACTCAGATCTAGGCTCCTTATTGTCTGCCTAAAGTCATGTGATGTAGGCCACTTAAAAAGCAAGTTATTTACCTATACACTGTAGTTCTCCAGTATTGATGTCTTTCATAGATTTGCTTTATTGAATCATTCCCATTGGTAAGGTAGGAGTCTTACGTTAATAACAGTAAGCTGTATAATTCACATCATCTTAAAGGAACCAAACTCCAACCAATCAGGAAGCATCCTTCCCCTCAAGGGCCATCGCATCTTAGATTTCTCAGCATAAGTACAAAAGTAAGATATTAGAGTAATTTTAAGAGGTAAGACCCAATTGGGGAGGAAGGAGCGTCTCATGTGAATCTATGAGAGATATCAATAATGGAGAAATACAGTGTAAAGGTGACTCGTTTTTTCTCAAGTATTGAATCTTTCATAGATTCACATGCTTAAATCATCCTCATCGTCGAGATAGGAGTCTTACTGTAAATTATAGTAAACAGTAAAATTCACATAATTTTAAAAAGAACCAAACACCAACCAATCAGGAAGCACCCTTTCCCTCAAGGGCCACCATACCTTAGATTTCTCAGCACAAATGTAAGATATTAGAAGTATTTTTAAGAGGTGAGACCCAATTGGGGAGGAGGATGGGTCACATGTGAAAGTATAAGTTATATAAATAGAGATTACAGTAAGTAACTCAACTTTTTCTCAAATATTGAATCTTTCATAGATCCACATGCTTGAATCTGAAAAGGAAGCAGTAGTCATTAAAAGGAAGGCACTACATTTAAAGAGGGGGTGGGAATCAGGCATATTGATAGGAAGAAAAGAAGAGAGCTCACTTCAATGGAGAAGATGTCCAAGAACTGCCTATCCCCCTTCTGCATTATGTCGAACCCAGACAGTAATATCTGGTAATAGTGTCTAAGTTCGTCTCTCACTCTTCTGACTGCCTCCTATCATGCCCTCTTGGTAGGCTCTTTAGAGGTATGACTTTCTGAAAGTCGATCTTACTTGTGGACCTTATTAAAAGATTTTGATTTTCCTTCAAGCTCGTTCTCTGAAGAAGGGTTTTTCTTTAGCCTTTACATAATACATCCTCTGTCTTTCAGAGTTTTGGGTGGAAAGGTACAAGAGAACCTACATTCCTTGGCTTTATGCTTTGGATAAAGGTAGTAAAGGCACTCCTTGTGAAGGTCACCAGAGTGAAACCTTAGCTTGTCACAGGATGTACAAGGTCTAAAAAGAAGGTCTAAAAAGAACTTTTTTAGATGTGTCTGGCATATTTTGCGGCCTCAAATAACAGCAAAATTATGTTGTTATTCATAAGTTCTGCCTGGAGTCTGGTTAATATAACGTATAAAATCAATCTCCTTCTGAGAGAAAGAAACTGAGCACACCTCAAGGAGACTCCCTTCACACGATATTCGGTATGAAATCTGAGCTATGGAGACCATTGAGGGGACGGGCCCTTCCTGAGTTGGTTGGAATTTTGGTCTTTTGAAATGAAGGGAATTAGTCAACAATGGCTCTGCTTTGAGCTTTGTCAAGCTATGTTTTCCATTATACCGCTTACTATAATTCCTGTGAGACTCCCACCTCGATGAAGAGATGATTCAAGCATGTGAAACCAGGAAAGATTCAATACTGAAAAACTGAATCCAGCTACTTTTCTGATCCCCTCTGAGGAGTCTTCTCTCCAAGACGTCTAAATCGTGGAGAAAAGATCAATACAACTTTCTTTTTGGTCTTTCTAAGACTTGGAAAGGCGAATGGCAGAACCACTGCACCCCACTCTATAGATGAGAAAGCATGGATGCACCCACCCTCATAAAAACCCGGGCATCTCACCCACACGTGAACGTTCAATACCAACAATCTCATACATATCAAACTAACCACTACTCAAGCCCACTACAGAACAGACTGAAACCCCTACACCTGCTTTGCTGTGCACCAAATCTTTATCCTCAGTCAGACAAGATAACATTAAAGATGTGATTCAGAAATTGCAGGGACATAAATTATTCTGTTGTGAAAATCAAGATATGTTCAAAATTAATAAACACTCCACCTGAATAGGAGACTGTTGCAAAGTCATCCTGTGCCCTGGGCACTCCCCAACTTTTTGCTGACTGGTACTGGTGGTAACTGACTCTGACTGATCCTGGGCTTTGCCTAACCAGGCCCAGGGCTATGCTGAAAACACTTCGAATACAGTGAAAACACCTACATACACTAGGGTACACTATGGGTTGGGGTACCCCTGTGATTGGCATGACCTACCCTATAAGACCCTAGTACATAATAGGGCAGGGGGATTGAAACTACCTATCAGTCCCTAGTATATAGTAGGGCATGGCAGTTTAGGAGGCCAACAGCCTTTTCTGCACTTGCATGTGTGCACTGCTGAAGCCTGAGGTCAGTTTAAAAGCAGCCCTGGGTTCCATGACTGCTTTTAAAAAGTAAATTGTGCCCAAACTCGACTTTGGTGTTTGGGGCACTTAAAAATGGATAACCTACAATGTTTTGGCATATTAGGAACTCCCAGGGTCTCCCTAGGTGTCCCAGGGAGGGGGGTCAGGTATTTATAAGGTGGACCCTTCTAAAATGAGTTTTATATGCCCTGGGTTAAGTGAAATTTCACATTTCACTCCCCACATTGTGATAAAGTGCTGCCCAAATTCGACTTTGATGCTAGGAGCACTGTGGAGGGAGGATCTGCAATATTTCTACAGATTCAGAACCCCTAAAGTCTCCCCTAGTTGTTCCATGGGGTGGGGGGTCCTGTAGATATAGACGGAGTACTTATAAAATATGTTTTTGTAAGTCCTGGTGCTGGAAAAATGGCCCAAGTCATTTTTCCCATTGCAAATCCCATGCCACATAGGTCAACATGGCAAGAAGTTATTAACTAATAACTCCTGACAGGAGAATGATGGAACTTCCATTTAAAGGCTTCCCAGAATGGTAGTGATAAATCCAACAATATGATATTGTTGAATGTCTCCTAAAATGTACAGACAAGAAGTTTTAAGACTTTCTTGTTTGTAGGTCCAGATTCAGCCTTCCAGGGGTCTGTCCCGATTGGTCAGAGTTAAGTGGATTAGCCAGGCTGCTTTGAAGAGGTGATAAAGAGCCCCTGGAATTAACCAGTTCTGCTGGGAGGGCAGTGTGCTGCTACACAGGAATGCCAGAGCAGGGGGAGGAGTCGTAAACCTTGGTCTTCAAAGGAAAGGGGAAGGCCTCAGTGTCAGTTACCACTCTACTCTTTTGACCCCAAGCCAGAGCTAAGATTAAGGAAGGAATGAGCAGATGCAAGGGGGAAGAGTCTAGGGAAATTAGCCGTCCTAGGGGTGTGTTTAGCCAGCTCTTAACTCTCTGCTGGAAAATCAGCCATTATGAATTTGGAGGATTTGGTGCACTCTGGGACAAAATAATGCCACACTCTACAGGATGTGGTCATAACCTTGGGGAGTTACCCTGCCCCCATTGGTCAGGAGTGACCTCCTGCTTGACCCAGAGAACTTGGAATAAGTATCTGAGAGGGGCAGAGTCTCTCAGATCTGCTGCTTGAAACTTAAGAAAGCAAGACGTGTGGCATGCTGAGAAGTTTGATGTGCAATTTCTAAGGCCTGCCCTCTGAGGACTGCACCATCTGGAACTACAGCCCTGTGGACTACCTTGCTGTGAAAAAGAGAAAAGAGTGGACTCCTTGCAAGCTACAGGTTAACAGAGCTCACCTGGATCATCACCACCAAGAATCCTCAACCTGGAAAACTACAAGTGGATTTGTAAGGGTTTTGTCCTAGTGGATTGTGGGAACTGAAGTCCTCAACTTTCAAGGACCATATTGGAGCTTCCAGACCCTTAGAGTGAGTTTGAGACACTTTGGGACCCTTTGGGGAACTTCAGGAAGACGTTCCAGGAGTTTGGAGAACTTTGGAGCAACTTTGGAAAAAAAGCTCCATAGGGGGACCGACTCAACCTGGTCAGCCAAGCCGCCTGCCTTCAACCCCGAGCCGGCCAAGCCATCCAGGTTCGTCCCGCTGAAAGCTCCGTAGGTCCGACTTCCAGAGTTTGACCGGGAGTAGAAGAAATCCGAGGCCGGCGAACCCTCACCGAATCCGGCCTGGTGAAGAGCATCGTGGGACTCCACGAGAAAAAGCTCCAGAAAAGTTTCTAAGTCCGAAGGTAAAAACTGTGACCGGGACCTACCGCGAGGGGTCGCCGCTCAGGGCTCCATCGCGGTCGGCCTGAAACTTTGACTTTGAGCCGGTCTATCGCGACCAGATGTCCCAATATAGTGCCATAGGTTTCTAAGTGCTATAAAGTGATAAATCTTTAAAAATTCATATCTCCGGTTCCCTACATTGGATTTTTGTCGTTTTGGTGTCATTTGAAAGATAAAAATATTTCCTATTTTTATAAATTGGTGTTGGATTTTTTTGTGCATTGGGTCTTAATTATTTACTGAATTGGTGTTTTTAAATGCTTTACATACCTGTCTTTGAAGTTAAGCCTGCCTGCTCGCAGCCAAGCTACCAAGGGTTGAGCATGGGAATAATTTTCTAAGACCTATGCTGAGTACTATCATGCGTTAGTGGCCTTATTGCCAGTGGCAGATATACATTTGCCCTTACTAATAATCCACTTTCCAACAGAGACAAATATGATTATGGATCATTACAACATTATTCTGTCTGAGGTTGCCAATGAACTAACTACTTAGATTACTGGCATGCATTGGCAAAGCCAATCCATTCTGGCATTGGCTGTCAGTATTTTGGCTTTGTCCATGCTCATTTTCTTTTGTCATGCTTTTTCTAAAATATTATTATTGGGGCAGTTGAAAGAAACTTACCAATATTAACAAAAACATTTCCTAAAAAGAAAACTATTTTTGGCCTCAAATAGCACACATTGCCACAGCAGTCACTGGCACGTGAGGGAACTATTTTGTATAAAGAAGTGTTCTAGGTGAAATAGGACAATAGTGTCACTCAAACTGAATTTACCAAACGGCTGAAGTGGACTGATCCATTACCCTATGCTGTTCGTTGTAGGGGGCGGAAGCAAAATGTGATTGACACAACAATAGACTATTGGATAAATAAATCTTTAAGGAGCGCGCCATCACTCCTCACTGATCCATTTACTAGACTTTATGGCCTAAAATCCTGCATTGGACTCCCTGTGTCCTTCACGTTTTACACACTCTCTTCTCTATTCTCCTTCTCTAGGACCACCTCAGCCCAAATCCCAGTACAACACTCAGTTGCTTCCTAGGTAATTTATCCTACAAAAGTTCCATACATGTATCCAACAGATAACTTTTCAGAGACTATTGTGTAGGCTGATACCGTCCAAAGCAAGACTCTAGATGTCGGAGCTGGTATCTCTATTAAATGTAATTACCTTTATACTGAATCTATACTCCTAGTCTCTCCATTATTGCTACCTAATGGGATGGAAACCCAGTGCCAACACACAGCAGAATTTGTATTAGTTCTGCACTGGTTTGTAATACTGCAGCAGGTCCTATGATGAAAGTACCTGATGATGAGATAGGAAGGGTGAGTGTTTTGAACAAGACTCAGCTTGGCGCGAAACGTTTTGGAGAACACCAAAACAACAGTACATTTATTGTGCTGATCTTATATTAAAACTTCTAGGATCATACGTCTAAGGGAACGAAAACATCGAAATACAAAGCTTCCCGCAAGCATAGTTCTCAGCACATCTTGGACAGATTGAGCTTCCAACAGATACATTCACCCAATATAGCCATCCAAAGAATAAATATCTACAGAAGAGATGTGGATAAGCGCATGTACATATCCTTATTATGTATGTCCTATTTAAATACCACTGACAATTTACATGTGCTAGGGTGGTGCAGATCCAATTTGCAAGATGAACTACTATGTTTTTCACAGCAATAAGAATGCATAGGTCTGTTTATCTCACAGAAGTACCGTTTCCTGTTGAATGCCCACATCAATCACACCAGTTGAGAGGAAGACATGAAAAAAATACCTAATGGGAGCTGTTGAGACACTATTCTTTTTTTTATTATGTCTAAGGGAGATCATGAAAAATTGTCTCTACTGAAGAGAAGTTAGAAAAAAAAAACAGAAGGGAGATTTACTAAATGGCAAAGCCTAATGCAATGTCTAGAAGAAAAGACTGATCCATCCTCGCAAACATGCTAGCCACTTTGAGAGTGACTAGCAACTAGTTTGCAAAAGGATAAAAAATAGATGAAAAAAGAATGAGTAGAAGTCAAACAAAAACCTAGTTGGGTACATATAAAAAGAAAGCTCTGTAACCAATGAGAACGCATGACTGATCAAATGAAAATGTTGATAAGAAGCAACCTGCACAGTTTGTTCCCTGGCATCTTCTTCCTCCCTTGAGACACCAGCTACAAACTACGAAACCATAATATCCGATTCAGGACATCATTTTTTGCATTCCCTACTCTTTTACACATATTTCTGAGCAGTCATACACCAATACATGTTAAAATAACACCAATACGTGTTAAAATACCATCTGTCCCAAATAGGCATCCCTGTGTTACCCTGCAATCTAGCTATATCACAGAGGCCCACCATAATCTCCATATCACATAATAATTTGATGTACTATGTTGATGCTTGCTCATTCCACATACCCAATTGTCATTCTCACCAGATTACCACCCCAGTCAAATGATTCCTAAGGCCTCTCCAGAAGTGTTGCATTTTAAGATACAATTAGATAACTTGGGGAAAAGCTCCAACTTATCAACAGCTCCTAACACAAAGATCTGTATGGCACTTACTCATTTTCTTAATGTGAATACAAGTGTAGTAGACTCTGGAGCATCTTAAGATGTACAAGCCTAAGTTAGCCCTGATTGCTACCTTCCTTGGTAATGTCAATGCCTTGTTCTATACTGTATCATATGTGGTTTTAAGACTGTTTCATACGCCGATGACACACAATTGGTCATCTCCTTTGGCCAGGATCTAGAAGGGGTGAAATCCCACTTCTCTGATTGCATGAAGAAAATAGCTATCTGGATGTCTAGCAACTGTCTACAGTTAAACAGGGACAATACTGAGATACTAATTTGGTAAGGCGAAGGAGTTGTGGAAGTCAGATTTGTGGCGTTCCGAATTTGGGAAAGCTCCACCCCCAAAGCAAGTAGTAAAAAACCTAGGCATCAAATAAGACCTCACTCTGTCTATGAAAGAACATGTATCCACTATTTGTGGATCTTGCTTTGTCACCGTATGACTACTGAAAAAAACATTTCCTTGGCTCCCACCTACTTCAAGAAAAACTCTAGTTCAAGCTTTAATCACAAGTCACCTTGACTATGGCAATGATCTACTGTTAACTGCCAACAAAAATTTGTTGTCCCAATTGCAGGTGGTGCAGAATATGGCAGTCAGTCCAGTTTGCGATCTTCCAGCTGGTTACTCTTCTGCTCCGATTTTGAACTCTCTGCACTGGCTACCCATTAGGAAAAGGCTTATTTTCAAGCTATATGGCCTTACCCATAAGTCACTAAATGGCAATGCTCCATCCTATTTGCAAAATAAGCTCAGACACTATAACCCAGCCAGACTGTTACGATTCAAAGATAAACTTTTTTTCACATTCTGCGTATTCATACCGCTAGATTTAGCAGAAGATCTTTCTCTTTTCTCGTCCCGGTCCACTGGAACAAACTACCTTTGCAAATCCGTTAATGTATGGATTTTAGAAAGTTAAAAAAGCTCCTAAAAACATGGTTATTCTAGGTGGTCACTTCAGCTTTAACTTAGTTTGCTTGCCTGCATCAGTTAAAGTGCCGAGATATTCCTCCAGGTATGATTCCCTGTACTATAACAAGTGCCTCTAACATATCAGGCAAGTGACATAAATGATCCTCTTAAGGTGCTCTGAAACAAGTAACAGTCTCAGTATAATTATTAATAAAGGTCATATATATATATATATATATATATATACTGATGAGACTGCTTTCCTTATTATACATCTACAAGTACTCTATTTCGAAGTCCAAAATTTGCTCATTAAACTATAGCATGTTTTAGCCATGCATGTCAGAGCTGAAAATATATAAACAACACTGTATCTGCCAATGTGAATTCATGCTGAAGCCAATCTAAATATTTAGGCCCAGCTGACCCCAAAAAGCCACACAGGGTGGATATCCCTATTAAGGCTGTCAAGGAAACTTAGAGGCTTGTATTTTGTAAGCATATTTTTCCAACCTATGTTGGCTCTAGCACACTTCCATGCAAGCAGCACTGATTTGCTATGTTCATGAAGGAGCAGTGGCATCCTTACACTATATACAGCAGTCATGTATCTCTTATATTCCAAGGCATGTTTATCCACCCTTAGGTGGATAAGGGCCTATGGGCCCATTCATTGTCTACCGTTAACCAACATGCCCAATAATATGCATGAACATCTGGCATGTTATTCCTCAATTGTATACCCCTTCCGAATTTCAACAGTGCTATCCTTGCTGGCAATCTATCCCAAAGTGAATTACACAATCTCTTTTAAATAAGTCCTCTGGAACCAAAAAGGTGCATTTTGAAGAATGTATAAAAATAGAGTGAATAATATCATTTTATAGATAGCAGTACAGCTAAGTATGGCAAGCAGTAGGTGTCACAAGTGTTGAGAGTTTGCCTTAAAGGTCCTCAGTGCTTCACACAAGTTCTTCGCTGAGATATTTTCCTGCCTCCAATAGATCTTCAAATGAGAGCCCTACAAGAGTGAAGGGAACTTGTAGTGCGTTCTCACCCAAATAGGCTAATCTCCTGGAGACATACCTTGATCTTTAGGGACAGTAACTGTCTGAAATTGTATAGGTTCAGAGTGTACGAAGGACATTTGTCTTGAAACGTTACCTGTAACGTTTTGCACGCAGAAATAATTAACATAAATATATAACACAATATTTGAATGAGGTGAGGTATTTACTTCCAGTTTGTTAACAATATATTAATGAGATGATAACACCCTTAAAATATTGGTAATCCATGAAATATGCTGCTGGAGCGGAGGTTGATGGGTCAGGATTGTAGGATGTCTGGTAAGAGTGCCATAGTCATGACATCTGTCTTAAAGATGTAACTTTGAGTCTGCATCAGGAAAGTGGGTTAACAGAGTTCAAATAAAAAAAAATGTTTGTGCGAGTGTGTATTAAAATTTCAATTGGGGTAAATAAAGTGAATAAAAAATCATATTCCAAATATAGAAAACTGGAAAAATGTTTCCGAAGAAAACAATCTGAAATCATTCTTACAATAACTTGTGCAAAATTATACACATTAAACCTCATTTTATTACATATAGATGGTCCACTATCTACTTGTACTTCTGAATGAAATGTTCATTTGTCTCCGGACCTAGAATACTTCAGTGAACTGATACTGGTTAATATTTTTTGAGTGGTCTGAGTTTGACAGAAACATGCTTACCGTTGCATGACTGTAAGAATGACAGAAGAAAGCATGCCTTTGTCTAAAGTTTCTGTCACCAAGAGATAATAAAGAGTTTTCCCATTGATCAAAAGATTTCAGTAAACTTAAATGAAAAACAGTAGAGGCACAGTATAAAGTTATGTCAGTTTTTGGGGTGACCCAGCTCAACTTTCTAGGGCGAGTGGTTCTTAACCTTTGGTCCATGAACCCATTGGGATCCACAAGGCATACTCAGGGGGTCCGCGATTGCTTCGAAAATGAAAAAAATATTAACAGATTAATGAAGTATATATAAAGAAGCAAAAATAAAACTGAAACATTTAAATCGTTCTGTAAGTGTGCTTGGTTTTGAAATCGGAGGCTAAAAATTAAGTTGGTATCCTCATATTGGTTTGTGGGATCAGAGTCCCCGGCTTCCTGTTATTTCTCAGTGGGGGCTCTCGGATTCCAAATATGATGCCATGGGAATACCCAGATTCCAGTAATCATTATTTGGGGGTCCACAGAAATAAAAAAATAAATAAAAAAAGAACCGCTGGTCTAAAGAAATAGGTTGGTATAACGGAATGGGCAATGTACAATCTAATGTATGTATGTGAGCTGAACAGTAGTTGTAAAAACATGTTTATGAGAAAACCTAACAAAGAAATAATTTTTAAAAATCTGGATTTCTTATCTGGCAGATTCAACCTACAAACACTATAGGGATGGGGCGCTAGCATATTGGCAGCTTTATTTGAGGGTGTAGAAATAAAATGCTTTGAAAAAAGAAAGGCCCAGTTGGGACACTCGGAGGGGGAAAAGCTAGACTAAATATTACCAGCTGAGAAACTAGGTATTTCAACCAACAGTGACGAAAGTGGCAATCTGGGAGAAGACAACCTTTGAATTGTGGATCACTACAGTTACCTGCACGAAGGGCTAGGTATCCTCTCTTTGAAGGAATATGAACACACCCACGACACAACTGGTGTGTGGTTACTTTTTCAAATGGGAAAGAGGTCTAGGGAGGGAGATGTTGATAGGGGAATGGTCCTTTCTGTGGGGGATTCAATGGGAAATACTGTAGCAGTCAAGGACAGGATGTAGGCCTATAGGGTGTTTTTTAAGTTGATGCGTCACATTGGAGAATCTGAAAAGAATGCACCCAATCACATCAGAGAAATGTTGGTGAAGATGTGGGGATCGGGATTAGCGGCATATATCTGGTAGGCAAGCCCACACCTCCAGTTATTCTGGAAGGATGTGTTCACTGACGTAAAGCAGATTATGAAAATATCAATTGTTGGAGAGAATGGGAATTGTGTATAAAAAATGGGAACCAAGATTAGATGTAGGAAGCGTATCAAACAGGGGTTGGGGTCCTGATCCCATCTCATCATTTAATATCCCTGTTAGTAATAGGTACAGCTCCTTAGAGTTGGTTGATTGACTAATTCCTTCCCCTGACCACCTGTTTGGTATAGGCACCCATACTGAGCAGTTAAGCCCTGATAGATTGGTTCCCACTGACCATCAAATAGGAACAAATGAAGAGAATACTCCAGGGACTAGTATTCAATGTGCACTCTTTAGTGTATCTGGAGCTCTCTATGCTAGGACACAGGCCAAGGAGGTGACCCAACAGCAACAACAAGCACTACAACTAGAGAGGGATCCTATGCCCATATTGACAGGTAATGCAGAAAATGTGCAGAATCTTAAGATCGTCTCCTGGAATGTAGCAGGCCTAATTGCAAAAATGGAGCTCCCTGATTGGGGAGCATTTATAGATTCTCATGAAGTATGTCTCTTCCAGGAAACGTGGGCTACAATGGAATTGCATAGGGTGGGATATGTAACCTATTGTATTCCAGCTTTTCAGGGGCCTAGGGGAGACCCTCAGGAGGATTAAGTATTTGGGTGGGAATTCATCTAGGATGTACTATTAAGTCGATAGATACGTCCTCCCCTGACATCTTGTGTATTCTCCTCACGATAGAAAATTTTCCCAAGCTGGCCATTATTAATATTTACTCTCGTCCTGTGAGGTATGGGTCAACCTCACAGACTCTTGATTCTCTTTTATCATTTCTTCCCACCTTACCTGTGTCTACGAAAGTGATAATCGGAGGAGATTTTAACTGCCATTTTGAACCCCTTAATGGTATTGCTACCACTATTTCTAGCGAGGAAGATTCCGTCTGGTCAATCCCAGAATGCAACTCTTATGCGACAAGAGGATGGAGTCCTCTTGTCCTACAAATGAACACCCTTATACTTAGCCATTCGCTTAGGGCATGTAATGGTCGTTTTCCCTCTGATAGCCCAGGTAACTATACATTTAAAAAATTGGGACAGGCTTCTACAATCGACTACATTTTAGTCGATGTTGAAATATGGCATAGGATTTTGAACTTTGCAGTCCATTCTAGATCCGAGAGTGACCATAACCCTCTGGTCTTAACCCTAGACCATCTGCAGAATAAAGAGCACCAAGATATGCCACAACAATCCCCCTCGAATTTAATAGCAACCGAGGGGGCAGAAGAGTACGTTGGGCAACACTAGCACAAACATCAGAAAAAATGGCTACTATGTACGATCAAATCATCCCATTCCTAGTAACTGCATTTACTGCTTCACAAAACAATGATGCATTAGTATCCCTACGGGTGATAGGTAAGAACCATCAAGACCTGGTCTCAAATTTGGCTGAATTTTTCTATAATGGTAGGAGTTCCGCCAGCTCGGACTTAAAACCTAAAAATCCCTGGTACACCAAGGTGTGCAGGGCAGCCAAAAGTGCTCTGTTACTGGCGATCAGGGAAGGTGATAGTTCCGTCATTAAAGTATCCAGAGTGCATTATAAAAACACTCTTGCTGTAGCGAAAGCTGAATGGGAGTCAGACAGATGGGATGCAATAAAGAAAGCATTAGAAGCTAGGGATATGAGAACTTTTTGGAACCTAATTAAAACGGGTAAACCAGAAGGTAACTCGGCCATACAACCAAATTTGGGGGCTGAAGTTTGGAGATCCCATTTTAAAGCTCTATATGCTAAGCCCATGGCTAGAGATAAGGATGGTGGGGCCCCAGATCCTGATGAAACTGACGCCAATAAGAACTGTCTACCTCTGTGCACATTGGCAGAGGTCTCCCTGGCTTTAACTAAACTGCTACCAAACAAGGCCCCAGGGTTGGATAGGATCCCTGGAGATCTTTTTAGGAATGAACAAGCAATTTGGGCCCCCTACTTGCAGATTCTATTTAATGCTATCATTTGTGGCATGGCACTCCCTCCAACTTGGGCTGGGGCCGAAATAATTCCTATTTATAAAAAAGGTTCCCCGTTAAATCCTGCAAACTACCGCCCAATAAGTCTAATTGATGTCACCCAGAAGATATTTGCCCGTGTCCTTTTGGGTCGACTGCAACTGTGGATAGATGAGATGACAGTCTTAACACCATTACAAGCTGGTTTTAGGTCTAAAACGTCAACTATTGACCAACTATTTAGGTTGCAGTTGATCCTTTGGAAAACGGTTATCTTGGAGGGTGGCAGCCTCTATTTAACCTTCGTGGACCTTAAGTCCGCGTTTGATATGGTTCGGCACGACCAGTTATGGGCCCTTCTTCTAGATATGGGTGCCCCAGTTTATCTTTGCCACCTTTTGAAGCGCCTTCACGAAGGCACTTATGCAAGGATAAGGTATGGTAGGAACGGGGAACTGACAGCTCCATTTCCGGTCGAGAAGGGGGTGAGACAGGGTTGTGTCTTGGCACCGACCCTGTTCTCCCTCTTTCTAAATGGCTTAATTGAAACCCTACTTTTGGTTAAAGATATAGATTCTCCAAGGTTAGCCAATCGTAAAATGCCTGCCCTAATGTTTGCAGATGACACACTCCTCTTATCCAAGTCCCCTATGGGTATGCAGCGTGTACTGGATGAATTTAGTCTATTCTGTAAGAGAAGAGATCTGGAGATTAATCTCCAGAAGACTAAGTTTATGGTCTTTGGTGCTAAAACTAGAAATTGCCCTCATCCTCGTTTGGACGGTAGATCTTTAGAGCGCGTGACTACCTTTGATTACTTGGGACTCACATTAAATGACACAATGGAGTGGGAGACTCAAGTAAAGAAAGCAGATCTTAAATTAATACAGTCAACAGGGGGAATTTTGAAAGTATACAAAAACTCTACCCTTAAAGTTTCTGGTCCCCCAGTTGAAATTTACAAAACCCAGGCGAGGGGAGCTACGCTATATGGTGCCGAACTCTGGGGTTGTTGTTTGCCAAGCAATTTGATAAAAACTGAGAACACCTTCATTAGGCAGCTGACGGGTGTTCCCAAAAGTACACCTCTAATTCCACTTAGGATGGATTTGGGTATAGATCCAATAGCTGATTTAATTGCCTCCCGCCCTCTTCAACATTGGCGACGGCTTTGGAGCACGCCGGAGCTAGAAACATACAGGGAGGAACTGAAGGACTTCTTGTCTACTTTGGGAGCTGGCAATCTACCATGGTTCACCTATATTAGGAACACGTGCCACCAAATGGGGTGGGCTAATATGTGGTCAACTCCAGAAGTGACTTGTCCTGCTATCCCAAAAAATCTTTAACCATTGCTTTTAAAAATCACAAATTGGCCCAAATTATCCAGAGTTTAGAATCCTCATCCCTAACCTCCAGGTTCCTGGACGTTAAGCAACAATACTCTCTAGAGCCTGCCTTGGATAGCATCCAATTATTTATGGCAAAGAAATTGTTCTTACAATTTAGGTATGGGACGCTCCCGTTGCGGGCTTTTACTAACAAATGGAAGGGAGCAATAAAACAAGAATGCCCGGGATGTACCCACCCAGAAGAAACAGAACTTCACGTCATTTTTTTCTGTCCCGCATATAGCAGGCCAAGGTCTAAGTGGGTATTCCAGTTATGTAGGAACCTCGGGATTAGAGATTACATTGAGGTGTTTAGGCTCTTTAAATACGAGATGCAGCCATTACTTGTAACTGTTATTTCAAGATTTTTATTTGCGATGTGGAATATACGTAGAGGCATTATAAAGTCAAAAGAGCTAGGTAATAATATTAATCTGCTTCTCCCCAGATAAGCCACCGTATTTGTGTGTTTCTTTTTATAAATGAGAAAAATTCATTCACAATGCCATTCTGGACAAGTGGTTTTAATGCTTCAATGTTTTTAATCAATTTTTAATTTTTAATTAATTTTAACGTAAATGTTCTTTCCTTGTGAAGGCTAGAATGTAATAGTCAAAATTATTCACCTAAAGTCTTTTTAAATTTTTAACTATTATATGACACTTGATACCAGACGATGTATTTTTCTGTTGCCTACTAAATGATGACCCAGACCTGGCGCTAGGATTAATTTTTTTTGCATCTGTGTAGCCTATTAATGAATTTCTGCTAAATACTACTGTATTTTCTTGCCAATCATACTTGATGTTAAGCCCAATTTTTCTCTTTTTTTTTTAAAATTATGTAACAATCTTTTTAAAAAAAAAGGATAAGAGGAAAATGTGTTGTATAATTGTGCTTTTATGGCTGTGTAGCCGAAATAAAGTTTTATTTGACTTGAAAATATCAATACCAACAGACCCTCTTTTGGTCATGTTAGGCTTAAAAACTATTAGGGGGAAGAGACGAACTCCAGGGGGTGGAAGTTGCTATAATATTTCTTCTGGACTGTTAAGCTAGTTATAGCTGTAAGCTGGAAAAAGGCATTGGCACCGATGGTTTTCATGTGGTATCTTAGTTTATGAGGCATTGTGGCTATGGAAAGTTTCTCATCTATGCTTGTCGAAAAGAAGGACAATTTTAGGAATGTGTGGCAAACCCAAGCCCATCTGCGTCCGTCCGTGACTGGACCGCGCCCAATGCCTCGGACCCTCCACCGATACGGCGCCAGCACCCTCCTCGCCCTCAACACTGGACGCCATGCTGCCTGCCACCTCGCATCGCCAAAGGACTCCCAAGGACCCCTCTCCTGCCGAAACTGCATCTGCAACCTGTCCCACCTCCGCACTCCAGCTCCTCCTGTTGCCCAACCGAACAACAACGGACCCGACCGGCTCAGCTGCATTCTTCTCAACATGTGCTCCCTCCACAAACATGCCACAGAAACCTGGGACCTCCTCGACTCTGTTTCTCCCGACATCACCTTCCTCACAGAAACCAGGACAAACCCCAGCTCTGGCCCGTACATCGGCACCACCATCCCCAACGGCTACAAAATCACTTGCAAGGACCGCGCCAACCGACCAGGAGAAGGCATCGCCATCGTCCACAAAAACACCGTCCACCTGATCACCCACTCGGACGACCCAACGACATCAATGGAACACCTCAACTTACAGATTCAGACAAACCCCAACACCACCCTTCCCGGCACCCTCGTCTACAGATCACCTGGCCCCCGCCCACCCATCACCGAAGCCTTTGTCGACTTCATCGCCCCCTAGGCTCTCGCATCCACCAATTACATCCTACTCGGAGACCTCAACTTTCACCTGGACAACCCCAATGACCAGAATACCACACTCCTTCTGGAAAACCTTGACTCCAGCAGCTAGTCAGTGCTCCAACCCACGCAGCAGGACACACGTTCGACCCAGTCCTCTCCGCCAGCGAAAATGTCACCTATAGCCACACCACCAAACTCCTCTGAACCGACCACCACTGCGTGCACTTTGCCTTCACCACACACCGATGCCCACACCAGCCCCCAGGCCGTAGCTGGAACAAGGTCACCGAAGAACAGCTCACCGTCTCCCTCAGCATCACCACACCGCCGACAGCTGCCAATGGCAAAACCGCAGCACGCAACCTCCACCGATTGATCTCCAACTGCTCTGACACTCTGGCACCCCTCAAGAAGGCACCCGAAAAGCAAAACTCCAAGAAAGCCAGCTGGTTTACTCCCGCCCTCCACGAGTCCAGACACACCTGCATACGACTAGAGAAGAAATGGAGGAACAACTAAATCCCGGAAACCCACACGACCTTCAAAAACACAATCACCGCACACCACCTCTTGCTCAAAACCACAAAGAAAACGGTCCTCAAGGACAGAATAAACGATAACTCACACAACTGCAAAGTTTACCAGGCCAAGCAGCGAAACCACAGACGTCCTACCCTCCCAAGACCTCTGCAACAAACTCGGCACCTTCTTCCACCACAAGATCAGGCAGATCTATGACAGCTTCGACATCCAAGACCCTCCCAACAAGCCCAATACCACGCATCCCAACAGATCCTGCTCAACTGGACCCCACTCACCACAGATGACACTCTCAAGACCATGAAGAGCATCTACTCCGGAGCCGCCTCAGACCCATGCCTGCCCCTCATCTTCCATAGAACAGCCACCGCCTTCGCCCCGAGCTTCGCTGCACCATCAACTGCTACATCGAGACTGCCACCTTCCCCGACGACTGGTAACATGCCAAGATCAACCCTCTGCTAAAGAAACCATCCGCCAACCTGAAGGATCTCAAGAACTTCAGACCCATCTCTCTGCTCCTCTTCCCAGCCAAGGTCATTGAGAAGGCCATCAACGCCCAACTCCGCGAGCTCATCAAAGCAAATCACATCCTGGACATCTCCCAATCTGTCTTCAGAAGCAACCACAGCACCGAGACCACACTTCTCACCGCCACTGACGACATCCGTGCCCTCCTCGACCGGGACGAAACAGCAGCCCTCATCCTTCTGGACCTCTTGGTCGCCTTCAACACTGTCTCCCACCGCACCCTAATCACAAGACTCCATGACGCCAGCATCCACGACAAAGCCCTGGACTGGATCCACTCCTTCCTCACCGGTTAAACACAGCAAGTCAGACTACCTTCTTTCCTCTCCAAACCCACGGAGATCAGCTGCGGAGTACCCCAGTGCTCCTCCCTGCGCCCCACCCCCTTCAACATCTACATAGCCCCTGTCGCGGCCATCGTCAGGAACTACAGATTCAACATTGTCTCCTGCGCCAACACCACCCAACTGATCTTCTCCCTCACCAACGAACCCACAACCACCAGAAACAATTTCCACAGCGGGATGAAGGCCATTGCCACCTACATGAAAAACAGTTGCCTCAAACTCAACTCGGAAAAGATCGAAGTCCTCAGCCTGGGACCCACCCCCTCACCCTGGGATGACTCCTGGTGGCCCTCCACATTGGGAACCCCGCCCACCCCCATAGACCACGCACGAAACCTCAGCATCAAACTGGACTCTTTGCTCGCAATGAACAGTCAGATCAATGCCGTATCCTCATCATGCTTCCACACGCTTCGCCTGCTCCACAAGACGTTCAGATGGATCCCCACCGAATCCAGAAAAATGGTCAGACGCGCACTCATCGGCAACAAACTCTACGCCGGCGTTACCCAGAAATTCCTCAGAAAACTACGGAACATTCAAAATGCTGCAGCCAGGCTGGTCCTCGACATCCCCCGACGCAAACATTTCCCCAAACACCTCTGAGAACTCCACTGGCTCCTAGACAACAAAAGAATCATTTTCAAGCTCCTCACGCACGCCTACAAATCCCTACATGACGCAGGAACAGCATACCTGAACCACCGCCTCTCATTCCACATACCCACCAGACACCTCTGCCCTGCCCAGCTGGCCCTGGCCACTGTCCCTCGGAACCACAAGACTAGAACCGGAGGAAGATCCTTCTCCTACCTCGCCGCCACAACCTGGAACACCCTGCCTCTCCACCTCAGACAAATCCCGTCGCTGACCCAATTCAGGAAGGATCTCAAGACCTTGGTCTTAGATTGAACCCCAGCGCTCAGACGGATCAGCAGCTACTCCTTCCCCCCTGCGCCTTGGGACCCTGACGGGTGAGGAACCGCACTTTACAAACCTCGATTAAGTGATTTATTGAAAAGGTGATTCACCAGTGTACGCATTTGTCGTAGTGCATACAGCCCACATTAATTTCTTCAATTCCAACTTACAAACCAAACCCTTGATTCTGGCTAACTGTACATTGTCTTTGATCACCCTTTTAAATCTCTCCACAAAGCCATTACTTCTAGGATGATATAGCAAAGTTTTAGTGTGCTTAATTCCAAAAAATTTCAAAAAGTCTGAAAATTGCACAGACGTGAATTGGCACCCATTGTCCGACTGAATTTCGTCTGGAATAACTTCTTAATCACAAATGGACTCCAAAAACTGGTGGGAACCTGGATACATTTTACTTCTGGCCAACAGCTATAGAAATCCATTAAAACTATTCCATACTCCAACATGTCACCAGGCAGAAACATAAGCCCAATTATATCAATGGCAAGTTTGCTTCAAGCCTTGTTGGGAACATCTATTGCCTCTACAGGGCTAGGAACGGTGACCTGTGATTTATCGCTAATGGCACAATTAAGAAAATCCCTCACAAAATATTCAACACTCCTGTCCAACCTTGGCCACCAAAAATTCTCTCAAATTCTTCTCTTCATTGCCCGCATTCCAATGTGTCCCTCATAAGCATGAACCATAATCTTGTTCCTCATTCCTTCAAGCACCACAAGAACATTAGACCGGAACAAATGACCGTTAACTATGGACAGTTCTTCAAAAACATGCTTGTACGCTTCACCTAACTTCCCTCTGATCTCCAATAAGACCACCCTTGAAGGATGCCATCCCTTACTTTGTTCATTTGCTCACCCTCATCACATGCAGTAACCCATTCATTCCATGATATGGCACCCTCGGAATGACATTCAGCAGTACACACTAAATCCGCATCCACCATAACTTCATTCAATGTCTCTCCTTCCTCATTATGATCACTCACCAGAAGACGAGAAAGGCAATCCGCGAGCACATTCTTGGCTCCAGGTGCGTATTCTACCCGATAATCATATTCCTGAAGCCTTTACTGCCACATGGCTATTATAGGAGTGGCACGTTCCCCACCCTTGGTAGTGAATAGTTGTACCAGGGGTTTGTGGTCAACTTGTACAGTGAATTGTGTACCCCATAAATACATTTTGAAATGTACAATGCCCCACCAGCATGCTAGAGCCTCCCTCTCTATTACAGAATATGATATTCAGACTTCTGGAAGCAACGGCAAGCACTTCATCTCAGCCACACCTACGTTGCACCTATACCTTTCTGGCTAGCATCAGTCATGATTATAGTTTCATCATGAGTATTGAATGATTTCAAGGGAATGGCATGCAACACCTCCTTTTTAATCAATTCAAACTCTTGATTACACTCCATACAAATTTTACATATTCTTTTTAAGAAGACTCCTCATGTTGTACGTTTTGTCCGCACACCTGGGAATGAACCTAGTTTAAAACTGAAACAAACCCGTGAAAGATCATAACTGGTCCTTATTTGCAGGGGGTTGATAACCATTAATTGCCCCAACCAGATTAGACTTGGGTTCCATCCCATTGGCAGACAATTTATTTCCCAAATAGTCAATACTGTGGGTGTTAAATTTGCAATTCTCTGCACTGAGTGTCACCCCCTTCCTTTCAGGCTTGACTGAACCTGATGCAACCTCCTGTCATGTTGCTCGTGATCTTTACCAAAAACAAGATACTCTTGGAAAGCCACAACACCTTCCAATGCTTTAAACTAACTTTCTACCACTTTTTGAAAAATGGCAGAAGCCAATGCCAACCCAAATGGCATGAGCGTAAATTGGAATAGACCCTTTGGGGTTATAAACTATGTCAAATGTCTGGAATCTGGATGCAGATTGATTTAATAATATGCTGAGGTCATATCAAGCAAACTAAAAGTATTGCCCCCCTCCAAGGTAGACAACATCTCCGTGATGTTCAGAAGAGGGTGCCGATCAATCCTTATCTGACCATTAAGGTCACGCAAGTCCACACACATGCAAATGAATCCATTAACCTTGTGAGTTAAAACAACTGGAGCAACCCAGTCAGAACATTCAACAGGTTCTATAACCCCTTGTCCACGTAACTCGTCCAATTCCATTTTTAATTCAGCATGCAAAGCTAACAGTACTCTTCTGACCTGGTGTGATACTGGCGGTGCATCTACCACTCTTATCTTATGCATAAAACCCTTTAATGTGCCGAACGTTTCCTGGAAAGCTTCAGGATACTCCTTTTCCCAAGCATTCTTCTCCTTTACAGAAAGAATCAGAACGTACTCTTTTCTTAGTACAACTTGAGCTGGGTTGCTGAGATCTAACAATATCCCCAAATTCTTTTGATCATGCCAACCCAATAACCAGCATCATCCTGGCCTACATACACTACACCTTTCCTGACACTTTTGAAATGTAAATTCTGCTTCAAATTCTTCCACTACATTAAGAGGATTTCCATTTGACATAGTTTCTTTTTTGCTGCCATGTAAGATTAGGGCTGATGCTGAACCTCCCTCGAGAAGTCCAGGAATATCCTGACCATGCTGCTGTCAACCACCAGCTGACCTTTCTGTCTAGCTTGTTGGAGCACGTGGGCTCCGTCCTTGTATAAAAGCAGCCTTGCAACCACTGGTTGTGGCGGTCCTCCTGGGGGAGGGGGGCCTCGCAGGCACTCTGTGAGCCCGCTCGAGTGCGTAGTACGGGAATAGGCCTTCCTCCGCCACCTTCTCCTGGATCCATTTCTCTAGATAGTCCACAATGTTATCGCCCTCCACTTTCTCCAGGAGTCCAATTATCCTCCGGTTGCAGCGGCGAGAACCATTTTCTGCGACTTCTGCCCTCAGTTCGAGTATCCGGACTTGCGCCTCTAATGCTGCCAGCCTGTCAGCTGGAGTGGACAATGTCGGTTTCATATCTGCTATTTCAGTCTCGGTTGTAGTAACCCATTTCGCCAGTCGATGGTGGTCCGCTCTTAGGAGCCCCGTGTCCTCTCGGAGCGTGTCTATCTTAGTCTCTACATCCTTCCTAGAGGCCGCTATAGGCTGGAGAGTATCTTGCAGCGTTGGTCCGGCATTAGGGTCTTGTTGTGAAAAGCTGATGAGCTCCATTGGTGTGGACTCCTCCATAGGCCCCTGAGTCGGGCCGGTAGGTTCAGGATTCTGTTTTCTAGTAGTCCCCATTACACCACCAACTGTGGATGGAGTCTACCATCGCGTCCAGTTTGGACCATCCACAAGGGCCAGGGTGCTCCAGAGCGGGCAGTGAGTGCAGGGGCCGGCAAGTGCTCCAGCACAGATCGGGGCTCCATGAAGGACTCTGTAGAACTCATTGAGGAATCTATCAGGGCACTGTGTTTTGCTGGGCTTCGATTCTATAACTATCCCTCTGACCGCCTCCACCATGAAAGGAGTACCCAAAGCCTGCCCCTGAGAAGGCATCAACTTTGGGATCTTGGTCCTCTCCAGGAGTACCTCTCGTGCATCTATGATTTCTGACTATAGGGCCTCATAAAATTTCCCAAAGAGGTGTGCCTTGCGTTGTTCTCTATGTACCAATTTCCAAACAAGGCACCTCGTATTCCAGTCCTATTACACGAGCTTTAATTTATTGCCTGGGAGCATGTACATTTGACCACTTTTCCTCATTATACATTTGGAGCTTTTCCTAGCCTCAGATGCCTTAAAAGCCTTTTCCACCTTCTTGCGCTTCCTTTATAATCAGATTGCACTAAGTTTCTCTTTCAGCCTCTTGATGTTAGCTGCAATTGCCATTGATTTCCCTCACGAGGACATCTTTATAGCATCCCAGATCGTTGCCTTGGAGACGTTCGGGGTTGTATTGCTTTTCCCATTTTTCCTAACAGACAGATGAATATCCACTCTATTGGCTATATTTTATAACATAGAATTACCTAGCATCTATGTCCTATACCGATAAATACCCATTTAATCATTCACAAAAGGTTCTCTGAATCATTAAATGGTTTAAGGAAACCATACCGAATCGCTATTTGGAAAGGGAGTGTTTATGTCGTTCCTTCCAAATACATAATCCGTTTGGTATTTATTAATGTTCAGCAACCAAAATCTATTTGCAAAACATTAATATTTTACCTACTACCCAAAGGTAGCTGTAACACAATTGCAAAAGGGTGGTGGAACGGGTGGAGGGAATACGGGAAGGCAAGCACAGCAGGTGGAGTGGGGGGGGGGGAAGAATTCGAGCGGGAGGGCTGTTAGTAATAATATATATTAAAGAAAATAACTTACCTGAAGCCGCCGGCCGCCTCCCGCATCGCGCCTGCTGTCCTCTTACTGGTCCCAGAAGCCCCTGGGACAGACTCCCATCCAATCTTCGTGCTGCCCTCATGCTTTGAGAGCAGGGCGGGAATTGGCCTGAGTGGGATGGAAAGATGCTCCGCTCAGATCAGGGAGTCTGTGGGGTTTCTCCAGTTTCTCTTCAATGCAGCCGGGCTGGAGAAATCTAAGTGCGCATGTGTGTTTGGCCAGCCTGAGATGACCGGCCAAATACATATGCGCACTTAGGGAGTACATAGCACTCCTCCCCCCCCCCTCCATGCCTCGGCCCTGCCTCTTCCTATAGCGCTGGCTCAGAGGCGGCAAATGAAAAATAAAACGATCCTAGAACATTGTTTTATTTTTCATTTACTGGCTCTGAGCCAGGCAGTGGGGCGACGCTCCTCCGCCATTGCAGAGGAGCTGCGGCTGGCAACCACTTTATAAATGTTGAAAAAAACCTTTTTAGGAGCAAGCAGTGGTACATTGGACTCCAGAAAAAAATTGTTACTAGTCACAAAAATGCTGGTGGCCAATAGTATAAATGGCCCTTTTATGGGGGGTGTGAATTCCTATGGTGACATTGATCATTTCGCCCACTAGACGATCTGAGACTAGCATGTGGTCCATCCTAGTAAAATGAGTGGTGTACATGGGAGGGTGTACATGGGAGGAGATTGTGCAATCCTTTCTTCCAGGAATATCTCCCTCCAAATATCAACCAAACGTAAGTCCAATATAGCCTCACAAAATGCAGCAATTGCCTTGTAAATATGGTTCCATCCCCTCACCTGTCCTGGCTCAAATGCATCATGACAGGTGGAAACCCACCACTACCACTATTTCTATTTCAGGAAACCCCACAATTCTATTTAACCTTTTGTATGTGTTTAAATCTGTTTATTGTCATTTTTGCTTATTTAACAGGTACATAGCCTTCAGACATATCTCGCACACGTAGTACATTTCCATTATATGCAATAGTGCGACATCGGTAAGTCAACATACGTTATCAGAGTGAGACAGAGAGCTGTTTGCACAAGTTAATGGCATCCCAGTGGGCACTAGCGTGGTGTATGTATTGTATGTTAAGCATGACTTTACACATATCACATGTGGTCTCCACTTGGGTCATTATATAAACCTGAACAGTGGAGGCGGGTATGAACCTAATGAGAACAAAGTAAGAAGAAGGAAGGGAATGGACAACTTGTAAGGGAAACACTGCTAGATCCTCCCCCATCCCTCACCCACCCACGCAAACGCATCATGCCTAACGTGGTTCTCATATGTGCCGACCAGCCCCATAAGTGACCCAAATGTATAACTGTTGTGTCTGTGTCCACATGGATGCGCAATCAGGATGTCCCAACCGTTTGCAACCCCACCTCTGTGGTGTTGACTCTCCCCGGCGAGGAGCCCCCGCTAGCCCATCAGATGTCAGCAGCTCTGATAGAATAGTCTCCCATTCCGTGGCCAGGGGGAACCTACGGAGTCCCAATAGATCCTCCTGCGCAGGGCAACGCCCTCCGCCTTGGCCTAGTTAAGTAAGGAGCGACGCCATGCTATAGTCTGTGGGGCGTCAGGTGCCTTCCAGTGTTTGGTGATTAGACGCTTGGCAACGGCTAGGCCCAGGTCTACGAAGCGGGAAGTGGCTCTGTGCTTCCTCCCCCTCCCAAACAGGTGAAGAATATAAGCCTCCCAGGTGAAAGGTATGTCCCGCCCAGTGCAGCAGGAAAGAGTATTGGCTACTTCGTTCCAGTATGGAGCAAGTTTCGAGCACCGCCAGAGTATGTGTAAAATGTTTGCATCGACTGAGCGACAGCTGGGGCAGGCTGAGTCTGTGCGACAGAAGTATTTATTAATTTTGGCCGGGGTAAGTTATGCCTGGTGGAGTATGAAGAACTGTATTTGACGGAAACGCTGGTTATGAGATACACAAGAGGGGCCCTCGAGGATAGCCGTCCATTCTGGTTCGGTAAAGGCCCGCCCCAGGTCCTCCTGCCAGTGCACCCGTAGAGGGCTCAAGGAGAATGTAGAATGTTGGCGAAGCGATGCTGCGAACCATCTGACTAGATGACCCCCCATCTCCCATGATGTGTAGGTATTAAGTTGTATGGTGTACAGGAGGCTCTGTGGCTAGCGCACCCCACCTGGCAGATAGGGAAACTATAAGTGAGCGATGTAGGAGGAAACTCCCGGGGTGAAGACCCTCCCCCTCCACCAGTTCGGCAAGCCGGATCAAAGTGCTGTTGAGGAACAGGTCCCCAGTGTCTTGAATGCCAGCTGCATCCCAGCCATGCAGTTCTGCAGCCGTAGTGATGTGCATGCCCCTGGAGGTGCCTTGTAAGGGTAAGGAGGGGCATAAGGCAGTATAGACCGGGTAATGAACAGGCAACAGCGGAAACATTTATACGCTACTGAAAGCAACAGGGATTCCATGCGTCTAGGCCGCCCGCCTGGGTGGAACAAGTGGAGGAGGGCGGTCGTGATAAAGGAGGGAAAGTAGTGGCCGTATCCCCGAGGTAGTGTGAGGCCAGCCATTTGGCAATCCACTGCACCTGCGCAGCTAAGTAAGAGTGCTCAAAATTAGGGGCAGCAAGGCCGCCCTGCCCGGTAGGTAGATAGAGCTTCTTGATGGAGACCCTATGTCTAGATGCCCCCCAAATGAAGTCTCTAACTGAGTTTTCCAACTTCCCAAAAAAGGCAGGAGGTAGGTAAAGGGGGAGATTTGTCAAATAATAAAGAAGCTGAGGCAAAATCACCATCTTAGCAAGTGCAATTCTGCCTGAGACGGATAGCCGTAAAGTCTTCCAGAAGGAGATCTGAGACCGGATGGCAGTCACTGCCCTGGTAACATTACCATTGAGCAGGTCCGCTTTATTGCGGTATATGTGTACCTCTAGGTAGCGGAAAGTGCCAAAACACCATGTTACCGGTTCGCAATTTAGGGAGTAGCTCTGGTCTGGGGTGCTCCCTGTAAAAGGGAACAGTATCGATTTCGAGTCATTAATTCGCAGGCCCAACACTACGGCGAATTCCGACAGTATCAGGTCCAATGAAGGGGGAATAGCATGTAAGTCTCTGACATATAACAGTATGTCATCGGCATACAAGGATATTGTATGGGTGGCCCCATGGCCACCCGGGCCCGGATGGACGCCGTCAAAGGCTCCACCGCCAAAGAAAAGAGCAGGGGAGACAGCGGGCATCCCTGCCTAGTCCCACGCCCCACTGCAATGGCTTACGAAATGTTGGGGCCTGTTTTGACCCGAACAGTTGGATGCCTATATAATAGCCGGACTAGTCCTATAAAAAGGTCCAATGCCAAATTTAGCTAGGGCAGCAAATAGGCGAGAGAATCGAATGCCCGCTCAAGGTCCAGTACCAAGCACCCTGAGCGAGGCCAATCGGAAGGGGCATACTCAAGGACTCAAAAGTAGCGACGAATGTTGAGAGAGGTGCTGCGAGCCGGGACAAACCCATTCTGATCTATATGGATAAATGAGGGGGTGTAGGGCACCAGTCTATTGGCCATGATTTTCGCCAGGATTTTATAATCGGTATTTAAGATCGCTAGTGGTCTGTAAGAACTCAGGGATGTGGGCTCCTTCCCCGGCTTCAGCAGGGGTATCAAGTGCGCGCTATGTAGAGAAGGCGGGAGCGCAGAGTCCTCGATCGCAGTTGCTTGCTTACCTTATTCGTCAGGAGCACCCCCGCAGCCCTATACATGCCATACGAGACGACTTGGGGTGCATGCGACACACGCAATTAGAAGTTCACTCAGCAATGACTTGCCACTATGCTTCACTCTTCGCATCTTGAGCACAAGGGACTCCCCAGCAAATCAGTGCTTTCTTAGATGCGATCGACCTACCCGTGTTGGCCCTTGACCACCACCTGGCGTTGGACTCCCCTATCACGCTGGACGAGGTGCAGGATGCGCTGTCATCCTTGGCGTCGGGGAAGACACCGAGGCCAGTTGGGCTCCCTGCCGGGCTCTTTAAGACATACGCTGACATACTAGTGCCTCACTTACATACACTCTTTAGTGTATGTAAGTGAGGCACTAGTATGTCAGCGTATGTCTTAAAGAGCCCGGCAGGGAGCCCAACTGGCCTCGGTGTCTTCCCCGACGCCAAGGATGACAGCGCATCCTGCACCTCGTCCAGCGTGATAGGGGAGTCCAACGCCAGGTGGTGGTCAAGGGCCAACACGGGTAGGTCGATCGCATCTAAGAAAGCACTGATTTGCTGGGGAGTCCCTTGTGCTCAAGATGCGAAGAGTGAAGCATAGTGGCAAGTCATTGCTGAGTGAACTTCTAATTGCGTGTGTCGCATGCACCCCAAGTCGTCTCGTATGGCATGTATAGGGCTGCGGGGGTGCTCCTGACGAATAAGGTAAGCAAGCAACTTGCCTGTCTTATCTGCTGTGGCATGTGTACGCGCGGAGTGGGGTAAAACGTTATGGCATCTCAATTGTTCCAAAAGCGTGGGACGCTCGGTCTGCATAGCTGCGAGCTTCGCCATAGCCTCAGGCCGAGTAACCGAGAGGGACACCTGCCGAAGGGGATTCCTCTCGGGGGTGCTAAAGGTGGCGTCCAGTTGCCTACGCACACTCCACGTCAGGCCCAGCAGTGTCCCCTTGTCACCACCTTAAAAACTTCCCATTCTCTGGACGGGGAGTGTGCGGTGCCCGCATCACGCTCAAAATAGTCCAGCAGGGATGCACCCAACGAAGCGCGGAATGCCGGGTCCTCCAACGTGGCGGGCTGCAGCCTCCAGCTGGGGACCGGGGGATGCCTCCTCTCCCAACTGATCGACAAATACTGGGGGTTGTGGTCCGAATGCGTGCGCCCCAGATACTCAGTGTTTAGAATCAAGGATGCAGTGCAGGCGAGATGAGAATACGATCAAGACGCACATGCAGGTCATGGACTGGTGAGTAAAACGAATATATACGGGAATCAGGGTTACACGCTCGCCAAATATCAGATAGGGACCAGTGCTCCAACCATGTACAGAAAGCCTGCTAGTTGGAAGATGCGCTGTGCGCCCAAGGGGCGGGAAGGAACGATAAATGAAGTGTAGAGCACAGCATTGAAGTTGCCCCCCCCCCCAGGAGCCAAGGGACATCTCTCCAACGGGACAAGACCCTAGACAAATCACTCAGGAAAACGCCCTGGTCTACGTTTGGGGCGTAGATAGAGCCCAGCACGACAAATTTCCCGTTCAGTCTACCCCGAATGAGCACATAACGCCCGTCTGCACCTGTCACCACCTTTTCCTCCTCCCAGGGAACCCCCGCCCGCACCCAGACCAGCACACCCTGGGCCATGGAGGAAACGTTTGTGCTGTACGCTGGACCCCGCCATCTATGTCGCAACCTGGCTGCCTCCAGAGCGGTCAGTTGGGTCTCTTGTAACAGGGCGATATCGGAAGACCTTCGACGCAAATATGCATAGATGGATTACCTGCGCGAAGGGGTGTGTATCCCGTGCACATTCCATGTGGTGATGTTAACTTGCGTCATCTGGGTGGCCTGTGACCATATCTAAGTGCATGTCGCAGTGGGTAGGGGCACAGGGGGCCGCAGCGTCTCGCAAGTAGCCATCGAACGGAAACCGGGGAGAAACCAAAGATAGCAACTGTGTCATGGAACCACATTGGAGCGCACCCCTAACGAGGGTTGACTCAAACTGGTACACCAAAATACGGCAACTAGTGTATAGCTAAGTTAGGAGGCTAACGAGGGTGGGGTGTACAATGGTGATCTGCCCAGCCCATCCCTGACAATATAGAGCTACAAAGAGAAGAATAACCATCTAATAAGTGTGCTTGGCAGATTCGTGTACAGACTCATCTAAGCATGAACGCTGTAGGTGTTGGACAGAAGCACAACCAATTACGTCATGTCATAGCGTGTGTAAGGGTCGGCTGGCCCAGGCATGCTAGATTTTAGTGTCAGAGGTTTGGGGGGTAACGTCCGGAGGGCGAGGCGACCCCGGGTCCCCGGACCAGGCCGGCATGGAGTCCGCATCACCACAGCACCTAGATGGCAACGTCATGGAGGGGGTCTAAGAGCCAGCAACCTGGAGGGCCGCTGCCACCTGAAGTGCCTCCTGTCCCCGGTCTGGATCTGGTACTGGGTCCGGTGCACCGATGAAACACGGCTCCCCGCTCCCCCCCTGCGTGCCCTCCGTCGGTTGCGTCTATCTGACACTGGTAACAGTTCTGAGTCCAACCCAGTCTCCTCCAGCCAGTCCCAGGCGTCCGATGGTGTATCGAAGAAGCGGGTGGTGCCATTCCCGACCACCCTTAGCCGAGCCGGGCAGAGCTGGGAGTATCGCAGGTCAAGTTCCCGTAGCTGTTGTTTCACAGCCCCAAAGGAGGCTCACAGTTTTTGGATTTCGGCCGTGTAGTCCGGGAAGAAGAGCACTGTTGAGTTTTGCACCTTGACCCCAGGAGACTTTGGAACCTCTCAAGATTGCGTCCCTGAAGTTCAGGACCTTGAACAGGAACCAGGAGGAGGCTGGTGGGCCAGAACTCTGTGGGCTCGTTCCGCCACAAATTGAGGGGAGAGGGCCTCCGGTGGGAGGAGGTCTCTTAACCACTTCTCTACGCAATATACAGGATCTCTTCCCCCTCCGGGAGGCCAATCACCAGCACATTGTTTCGACGGGACCGGCCCTCCGCGTCGTCAATCTTATCTTCGAGGGTGCAGACACGGTCCAAAAGGTCCGGCAGAGTTGCTGTGTGATTGCGGGTTTGTCGCTGCAGGTCTGAGAGCGTGAGCTCGGTTGCACATAGCCGTTCCTATAATTTCTGCTGATCAGCTCTCAAAAGCGCAAAGTCCGAGACCACTTTGTCGATCCTGGTTTCTAGGGACGTGCGCATCTGCGCCAGTGTTGTGTCAATCTGTTCGACTGCCGCCAATACCGTGTCGATCTTGTCGATCTTGTCTGAGATATCAGGTTGATGCAAATCTGTGGATCCTGTTGATCCTGAGTATGCCCCCCCTCTTGCATACCGGGAGACCCCTCCCTGTGGAGCAGCCGAATGAAGACGTCCCATGGCCAGCTGCTGTGCACTAGGCATCAAGGGGAAGAGCGACAGAGCGGCAGAGCCCCCGGGGGAGAGAGAGAGAGAAGTCCCGGGCGCCCCGTCCCCAGGGAGGCCCCTGGTCCGAGCTCGTCACCCACTTCCGTATGATGATGTGGCGACGACACAGGCTTATTTGTGGCAGGCTGTGACATCCAATGTTTCCGACGTCCCCCCTCAAGGTGTGCGGGATTAGTCCCTGCCCAGCAACCTGCTGCGTCCCTGTCAGGTCAGTCTGCAGAAGTCAATGGGGCACTCCCTGCTCAGATCTGGTTTGCGCTCCTGCACTAGTGGCCCACATGTGGGGAGGCACATGCATTGCACAAGGCAGGTTAATCTGCGGTCCGGCGGCCAAGTGCCACGCCCCCGGGCCCTCACTGCTTCCCAGACTCGGGCATGTCCAAGCGGGCCAGTTCCAATGGTGCTCACAGGCCCAGCCCCAGTGTATGGGCTACCTCTGGCAGCTCCTCAGTTGCCCCCACTGACGACAAGGTTGATAGAGGGCTCCCGCAATGCAGTGAAGAGGCCCGTGTTCGGGGCCCTAAGATGATGCTCCAAGATGGTGCTCCCACTGTGAAGGGGGCCGGGAGTAAAGTTGGGTAGGTGTTGTTAGGGGGGCCACATAGGCGACCCCCTCTGCCCAGCAGAATGCCCAAAGCTGTCCAGCTTAGATGTGTCTAACGTCCCCCAGCTCGGCTCCTGTTGTTTCAGTGGCCAGGGCTGTCAATGATTAACATGCGGGGGCAGGGTAGAGCACAACCATTCCCCTGCAGAGTATCTCCCATGCTCAAGGCCACCACAGGCCGCAACGCGTGGGCACAGGACCTCCCCAGGCCTTGTGGAATAATAAAAGGAGGGAGGCGGCCCCCTTGCCGCCCCCCCATACATCGGCAGTGGTGCTCAACTTCTGGTCTAGCTCATGACAAGGAGCGCGACCCCAGGACCACCACGCCGTCACAGCAACACCCCCACAGCCGCCGTCAAGGGGGGCCTGGGCCCGACCGACCCCCGAGCCTGCCCCTATGGGGTGTCTGCTCACGGTCCCTCCACCTGCGCCGCCGGCTCACCTTGTCACCTCAGCCGCAACTGGCTTGGGCCGCCGCTCTCACCAGGCCCCAAGGACTCGGTCCCAAGCCCTCGGAGCACTGTCCGCCAGTAGAGTCTGCAGCGGTGGCTCGGGCTCCCCTCAGGAGCACACTCCCGCCCCAGGAGGACAGCCGCCCGCCGTAGGGCACCAGGATCCGCCTCCGCTCTGACAAAGGATCGTCTGGGTCGGGGTGGGGGCGCCCCCTCTCCAGGTATCACTTGCGGCGCCCACACACGCAGGTCCGGTCACCCCCGCAGAGCGTTCTCGTGCCCAGAGCCACCGAGGCCGCGCTGGCCAGGCCTCGCGCGCCACTCTCCAATGGGCCGCACTTCGCTGGTCACCGTAGTTCAGGCGTCTCCAGTGCCACACAAGGCGTCCCAGCGATCCCCGGAGATTAGGAAGAGCCAGCCACACTTTTCGGTGTCCTCTCCGACAGCGTGTCAGGTAGGATGGCTAGGATAACTGAGGGATGGGGCACGGAGAGTCTTCAGATCGCGTCCGCCTCTTTGGCGGTTAGCCACGCCCCCCACAAATCTATTTAACCTTAAAAAGAACTCATCCTGTCATTGGTTAGGGCCATAGAGTACCTTAATAATCATCATAAACATTTGGGCCCTTGACCAGAACAGACCCACCCTCTTTGTCAGATATTGTTTCACACATTGAATCCTTTGTGGAACTAAAGCGCCACCCTAGTAGTTTAATTTCTGGTCCTAGAATGTATTTGTCTATCATTCAGTTTGCATGTGGACGTTCTAACATCTGTCAAGACCAGGTGCATTTCCAGCACATCTACCACCTCCACACCTTCCCTTTTTAGGAATTTATGGACTCCAGATCTTATCCGGGGGGGGCTCAGCCTTTTCATTAAGTGTTAAGATAATGGACAGTTGTGCCATAGTTTATACTTGTATGTACATGGCCCTTAATTAGCTTCTCCCGCTGTCTCTCTAAAGTTCCAAGCACCCCTTCAATTTTTCAAACACTACACCTACAAACCCTTAAATGGAAAATGAGCCAGAATTGAAAAATGCTGCTTAGCCAGGAGCCCCACTATGTGGTTTGTCCCTTCCCAATAGACCTCTACACTATTCTCTCGCTACCCAGAAACCACTTCTCCGCCCACCAACCAATAAATTCCTTATCAAATGCCTCAGAAGAATTTGTTGCTCTTGGGTCTCAGGAGGCCCTCTGCCCCCAAACATATCCTTATTCTCAAGATCCATAGGAGGAGCAGTCATTTCAGACTCCATATCCAGTCAGGTGCTGGCAGCCCCTTATTCACAAATACAGAACACTGGCTGGGAGCCAGTACTGCCCCAACATTCTGCACCTCCATTCCTGCTGGTGGTGGAACTTGGAGGACCCAATCCTTGTAGAATCTGCCCTTGGATCCCATGTGCCTCCATGATCTCTGCCTCTTGGGTAGGGCCAAACACTTGAAGGTGAACACTTGTGTGTTGAGTCTGTTTTGTCTTCACTATCAGATGTGTCGAAAATCTTTATTTCCTCTTTTATAGGAATTGCATGTCGATAAGATTTATGGTCTCGTTAAAATTTAACACAACATGGGAAGGTCCACATGTATTTTATCTCCCTGTTTGCCTCATGAACACTGCCTCTGCCACTTGGGTAGGGTCAAACACTTGACAGTTTCTATGACTCTTTGAGATGGATCAATTTTGACCTCACCATCAGAATGTTTGCTCTCTCATTTACTGAGGTCACATGGCAAGATTTCTGGTCCAGTTGAAATTCAAAATCACATGGAAAGATCCACCTGTGTCCAGTTTGTCTTCTACAGGGCTTCTGTCACCGGCTTCTTTGGCTTTCTATTGGACATATATGTTCACCTGTTTTTCATCCATGATTATACCAGTGGCAGCTCCTCTGCTAAGATGGAGGCGTGTCGTCCCACTGCTTTCAGTAGTGGAAATAAAGGAAAAATAAAATGATAATAACACATTCGTTTAATTTGTTCCTGCTGCAGCATCTTGGCGGGGCAGGGCTGCTCTCAGCGCATGGGGGATGAGGAGTGGTGGGCATTCTGAGTGCGCAATGACTGATTGGTCAGCCCACTTGGGCTGGCCAAAAAGTCATTCGTACTTTGCATGTTCTCCACCCAGGCTGCATTACAGCCTAGGTGGAGAACATGCCCATGCTCCCAATCCCTGGCTGAGCGCCGAACCACGGCGCTCGGACCAATTACAATGCTGCATTGCAGCGTTGTGATTGGTCAGGGGAGCCTGGATGTGCTTCCTGTTCCTGGCTGGGAGAGACGCAGCAAGAAGACGGAGGAGATGCACGTTGACAACGGAGAAGAGATGTGGCGAGGAGATAGGTTTTTTCCCATCTCTTTTTACACCCCTCTCCCCCCCTTACCCTGCCACCCCCGATCCGTGCCGGCCGCCACTGGATTATACTCTCTTCACCTTTTAGGGGGAGGCACTATGTCTGTACACTAGCCTCTGTGTCTGGGAACTCCACAAGAGGGTACCTCTGTATGATGGGGAAATATACTGCGACGTACGACCTCTCTCTTTCATATGCCTGAATGGCTTCATCTTATTTTGTGGGCTACGGTCGGAACTCGGGGTTCACTGAGCTATCACTGTGTAGACCACTTACTCATCCACTGGACGCTCATTGGCATGGACACTCAGTGCCCCAGAGGATGAACTGTGGTGGGATTCAGGGGCCAATCCCACGTTGGGCCTTCAGTCACAGTCCCAGAATATCCTCCACCAAGCAGCCACACATCTAGGATTGGGTCACTCTTCCTCACCAATTTTGCAGATTCAGTAATTTCTAGGCAGCATGCGCACCTAGACCTTCGCTGCCAGTTTGGAGCTTAATCAGCGCCAGAGCTACCAATTGCGAAAACACCATATTCAGTCAGGAGTAGGTCATCTCTCTTGGTTTGCTGCTACAGACCCTGTAGAGCCTTCCAAGGACAAGATTTCACTCAGAGGTGCGAAACAAATTACTGCCTTCTGCTGAAATCCCAGAGCTGCTACATTAGTGGTCTGCACAAAGCAGTGGGTGAAAGGATGACACAGCTGAAGCATGAAGATTACTTCCAAGGTGCCCTCCATACTCTCACACTGGCTATGAATGAATGAATGAATGGAGGGAACATTTATAAAGCGCATGGCTACCCGGAGGCATCCCAGTGCTATGACACCGTATGAAACTGTAATTATGAAGAGATCATGGAAAGAGGAAAGTTTTCAGCAATTTTCTGAACTTGAGGTAATCAGGTTCAGAGCGTATGTGGAGGGGAAGACCGTTCCAAAGTATGGATGCATTGTACGTAAACAGTTGGCCTCCACTACGTGATCGTTTAATCTTAGGGACTAGGATTAAACCTTTGTTCTTGGATCTAAGGGCCCTGTTAGGCGCATAAGGTTGGATCCAGGGACGGATCAAAGACGAGCCCTTGCCAGAGAGTGACTTGTGGGTGATGCATAACGCCTTAAATTGGATTCTTTCCTCAACAGGGAGCCAATGCAAGGTAGCGAGAGCGGGTTTTGCGGAGGAGCGTCTGGGGATATTCATCAACATGCGAGCTGCACAGTTTTGTACTGTTTGGAGAGTTTTGATGGTGCCCTGAGGGGCTCCCAGGTACATGACATTAGAATAGTCCAATCGTGATAAAATGAGAGCTTGGACTAGCACCCGTCTAGCAATAAAAGGTAACAGGGGAAGTATCCTTCTAATCATTCTTAAAAGGCTGTAACAGCTAGCTGCCACTATGCGTGATTGTGCCTTAAAATCGAGGTTGCAATCAAGCCAGACCTCGAGACTTTTGATTTGTTTTCTAGGGGCGGGGGTGGGGGGGACCTAAAACACTAGGCCAGAGGTGGTCTATGTTTAGGGGAGCAGACTTCCCCAACAGCAGGAGTTCAGTCTTTGATCCGTTGAGTTTCAGGAATGAGTTATTCATCCAGTAATAAACTTTCTCCAGGCAGGTAACTAAATCGGGGTCATGTTGATTGTTTTGTTTCATGGAGATGACTAACTGAGTGTCGTCCGCATATGTGACGATATGTACCCCAAATGGGCGTACTGTTTCAGCTAGCGATCTCATGTAAACATTAAACATAGAGGGGCTGAGGGAGGATCCCTGAGGGACCCCACATTTCAAAGGGATTTGTTTTGAAGAATATTCATCTTCGAAAACTG
This sequence comes from Calotriton arnoldi, assembly GCA_963921515.1. Lineage (NCBI taxonomy): Eukaryota > Metazoa > Chordata > Amphibia > Caudata > Salamandridae > Calotriton > Calotriton arnoldi. Next base: position 3,843,174 of record CAWUFW010000020.1, read on the forward strand.
TAAAAACCCTGTTTTGAAGGAAAGACTGTAACCATTTTAGGGCTAATCCAGTCACTCCGGCCTCTCTGAGTCTTCGTATCATTAGACGGTGATTTACAGTGTCGAAGGCTGCGCTGAGGTCCAATAAAATAAGGGCAGCGCAGCCTCCATTATCAAGGGTCTTCCTTGTTTCCTCTACTACGGCCAAAAGAGCAGTTTCTGTGCTCTGTTGGGGTCTGAATCCTGTCTGTGTAGGATGGAGACAATCGTTGTTTTCTAAGAAGGCCGATAGAATGGAGTTAATGTGTTTCTCGGCTAGCTTACTTATTCCCGGCAGTAAGGAAATAGGTCGATAATTTCCCCCGTTTTCTGGGTCCAGGCTAGGTTTCTTTAGGAGTGCCTTGACCCTTGCATGTTTCCATTGAGATGGCACAATACCTGTCTTAAGTGAGGTGTTTATCACCTCCAGTATAACTGGTGACACAACCTCTGAGATTTGATGAAGAATGGTAGGAGGGGCAGGATCTAGGGGAGAGCCAGATTTTAGCTCTCTCAGAAGCCCTTGAAGAGTGGTAAAATCAAGGGGCGGAAATTCCTCGAGCAAGATCGAAGTTTCAGGGGTAGGTGTAGCAGTCGATAGGGGAACCTATCTATGCCTCTGGACACCAAGTTTCAAGTCTTTAAAGAGCTTAGCCAAAGGTGGTGGGGTAAGGTTATTGTAGTACTAGAAGCAGATGCACGGAGGATCTTAAAAAGGAAAGTCCGGGGAGGAATTGAAGTCTCTTTTAAAGCACCTACAAGAGTGTATAAAAAGGGTGACTCTTCTAGAGAGCTACAAAGATGGTCTACAATTCCTGCAAAAGTGATTGTGATGTGTAGACATCACTAACCAGTCTGCTGCAAATATTCATAGCCGAATAGGAGTTCTTGAGTGTCATCTCTGCCTTACTGATGCATTTAGCCAGTGAATACACCATGTAGGTTACAACAGGTATGGCTAATAATGAAACTCAACTGGCTGCTTAAGGAAGAATATCTGTGGGGATATATTTAACGATGACAAGAGTGTTTTTACAGAGAGGTTGTTGTCTATCCTCATAATTCTTACCACTTTCCTATTCATTTTAAACGACTTTAGAACAATAAAAGACTTAATTCTAGAAAGGCGGGGCCGGCATCGGCCACGCCGAAGGTATGGCGGTCGTGCCGGCCCCCGATGACCATCCGGGGGCGGGCCTGTCGCGCGCAGTGATGACGCGACAGGCGCGCCTCACCATTAATTGGTCGGAGTCCGGGCGTGACCCGGAAGTGTTTTAAAACACTTCCGGGTCACGCGTTTGAGCTAACGCCAGGCCGGTTAGAACTGGCCTGGCTGGCATCATGGCAATAAAAGGCTGGGGAGCAGCGGAGGTTGCCTCTTTGCTCGCCGCTCCCTCAGCCTGCCAGTAGTCACGCCAGCCTCGCTAGGAGGCTGGATTTTTAATTTCCCCACCCACCGTCCCCTAAAAGCAGGGTTGTACAGGGTGTATTGTTAGGAATTTAATGTTCAGGTTTTTTTCCTTTTCAGGTTGACATGGTTATGTTTATCATATGTGTGATGATTTTCTTTCCCATTGTGTTAGGAGGTTTTCCATGTACAGGTTATGTTTATTGTCGTATTTTAGTGCTATTCCTTGGTCAGGCGGTAAGGTCATGATTGGTGAGCAGTAAATTTAAGGTCCTTAGAGGGCGGCGCCATTCTTGAATGGGGTCGCCCAAGGGGGAGGGACAAGTGGTCTCTCATAGAACTCCAGGGGCAGTTACAGCCGGTTGGCTGGATGGGTGCAGGGGAGTGGGAGTTACGCTTTCCAGTAGGCTGCTTGGCCACCCTGCACGTGCACAATGGCGCAAGTAAACGGCGCAAAACTGCAAGGGCCCCATTATGGAGATAATCTACAGGGCGTACGGGGGTGACCTGGGGGGGGGAAGTACCCTCACGGGGAACGGGCCCTCTGCGCATGCGCACTCCGGTTGGAGGGCGGGCATAAGGGCGTACGGGGGTGACCTGGGGGGAAGTACCCTCACGGTGAACGGGTCCCCTGCGCATGCGCACTCCGTTGGGAGGGCGTGCATAATTTGCTAAGTGTCTGGCGCCAGTTATTGACCTTGCCGTAGGCTCAAAATAGGGATACGCAGAAAATGAAATATGAAATGTTATTAGTATGATTATTGGTTATGATATGTTTAGATTCGGATAGGAATACCTTTGTATTAGAGATATGTTAAGGTTAGCCATCTGAACTTATCAATGAATCAATGTAATGTAATGGTTTTCTGCGTATTGTGTAAATATTGTATATTCATTTTGTTTTAAATTTTATGTAAATAAATACGACCAGGGGTTTACGACCCCTAATCCAAAACCTTCTCATGTTATTATCTTGATATTGATAAGGGAGGAGGGGGTCTAGGTAGTACCTGGCCATACCTTGGACGTATTGAACTTGTGATGCAATGAGCAAACTTGTAGTTGTAGCACTAAATTCAAGGAAGAATCTCAGTCCTCAATGTCTTTTTAAATCCCTAATGATTTTGAGACATGCACGGTGCCTTATTCTTGTGCAAGGCCACAATCTTCAGACAGATCCTTCCACTAACCATTCTGTGAAACAGAATTTGCCAACCATACCATTACACCCTCTAGAGGTAAACCGAATGGACTTAAACTGTCTTCGGGCAGATTTAGGCGTGTTTACTATTCCTGGTGGAAAGGGACTGTACCCTGAGTTGGAGGAGCCTGACCAAAACTGGTCAAAAAGGGAGTACACTATTTTGGCAGAGCGATGCAGCTTGTGTAGGTACCAGCATCTGCGGTATCAGTTACTCTGCGAGTACTTCTCACAGTGTACATGGCCAAAAAGAGGAAGTGTTGCATGTTCCACCCCAGCCATTTTGAAGTTAAGCAGCCAAGAGGCTACCTCATCATACAAAACTGAGTCAGCCATGTTACTCCAGCCAATAGAACTCAGTTAAAACACTGCATATGCAGGCAGCTTCAAAATATGCACACACATACCTCTTTGCCCCTTCTAAATAATGATCACCCCCAAAGAGAGGACAAAAGATGTAGGGGGAGGGAAGTGGGGTCAAGGGGAAGATGAGAAGTGATCTAAAAAAGAGAAGGTGCGCTATACTAAACAGGATTGCTGTCAAAGTCAGAGCCACTATAATGTACAGATACAACCCAGCTGTCAAATACTACATAAGAATGCACAGGTCGTATGGCTTAATGTTAATGGTCTCAAAGGCATACTCCAAATCAATAAAATATTGTAAAACTTTACAACACTGCAGCAGGTTTCACAAAATTAAGTTTTCTATCCCTTTAAGCTTTGCATACATATATTTTTCTGACACATTTCGGTTCCAACGTTGGTAGGCAAATCAAGAAAAAAGCAATATCCGTAAATCTTAAATCATGACTGCGCACGAGGCTCCTGCAGGCAACAAAGAAACTAAATGTATGTTTTAGAAGCTTTTCTGCGCTTAAAAATAATAAAGACTTGCAAATTCAATTAAATCTGCTAGATGGCTAGCTGCATTTTCACAATGTAAGACATTAATTGATAAACACGACAGATCAATCATCGCATTGACGCATTCTGAAAAGGAGGACGGGCATTTCATTTTTGTAGTTAATTACAAGTCTTGTAGTAACACAGCAAGACAAGGGGGAGGGGAGCGCCCTCATTTGTTCACAGAGAAGAACTGAGGGGCTCTTTAATAAGGCAGCCCATGATAGATTATTTCGTTTTGTTCCGTGCGGAAACGTCGCCAGCTTAAGGAATCAAAGTTTGTCTCTCAGCCAGTGGAATTAATGGCATTGCCCATACTAATGAGCGAGGCCTGTATTAATCATCTGATGCGGGCGCGCCATTTTTTTTCATGGATGTCGCAGCACAGTCGAGCAAGCGCTTTCCTCTTGATCGCACGGCCTTCATTGTCCCTCTTAATAAAGTACCACACAAGGGCTAAGTGAGGCACTGATGCTTCCTAATGCTGACTTAATGACTTCCTGTTCTTTCACACAATGGCATTTATGCTAGAACATTTGTAAAATGTATCCGCCATGACTTTTGGAACATCTTCCGGTTATTGAGAATATTTCACCATCGTATAGACAGGTATTAACATGCCGCACACCAAGCTTTAACTGGCCCTATTTATCAGGGTACAGGCCACTTTTCTCTCTTCCTATCAAAATCTATCTCAAAGATATGCTAAAAAATGTGCCTTAATATAGTCACACCTCTATTCATACATTTGGAAATTACATTTCTCTCGACAATAAATAGCTCTGCCCCCAATTATAGAAGTGATAAAACAATTAGGCTCAAGTTTAAGAATGCACCCCTTTCGGGATACAAAGCGAGCCACAATATTTGAGATGGAGAACTTCGCAAAACATTTGTGAAAAAATCACTTGACTCAAACTTTTAGGGGGTTCATACAGGAGACCTAAAGGAATACATAGCAAGAAATGCCATTTCTGTGCCATAAAACAATCACTTCAATGCAGTATTTTAATTGGATGTCCTATGCCTCCTGATATTGTTGGACCTCTCATCTGCCTTCAACACAGTCAACCATCCCACCACAATCCACACTCTGGAGTTTCTAAGAGAATTCACTGGTAAAGTCTTTCATTGGTGCTCTTCCTACCTTTCCAACTGACACCAGTTCGTTCACATTGGCACTACCAGGTCCCAAAAGATTCCCATCACCTGCACAGTCCACAAGGTCCAATAGTGTCCCCTGTCATCTTCAACCTCTGAATGGAGACTTGGAGCTCTACTAACAGATAATAACCGCATAATTCACCAATATGACTAGGATGCACAACTCTACTTGAAAATCGCTTCTGCTTTAGATGTGCAACCTCTCAGACACTGCATGCAAACCAGTGCCTATCTGCATGCAGACCAGTGCCTATCTGCAGCCCAACCCCACCAAGACAGAATTCCTGTTCTCTGCAAAGAGCAACAAGCAAGAAATAGTACAAACTTGCCTCAATAACATGAACCAGGACTACATCCAACCCCAACTTCCAATGAATGTAAAGTCACTTAGATTCACCCTTTACACCAATCTCACTCTCAAGGAACAAATTACTAGAACACACAAAGACAGTACCGGTACCAGCTCTCTCTTCTAAAGAAAATTAAACAATATTCAGCTAGGGAGTAAAACACCAAACGTGTAATCAGTCTGACAGTACGTCTGCAAAACGTTCTAGTACCTTGTGATTGGAGTTTGTACTACCTGATTTGTTCTTTAATATATGTCATGTTTACTTTTTTACAATGACTCTTTATACAATCTGTCCATACTTGGAGCATTTTTTTCTAATTGGCAACATGGTCTGAGAATGATTAGAGACTGTTTCCAATGAGATCCAGTTCCCACCTCCCCTTTCTCGGAGTCATTCAAGTTACTTTCAGGTCGACACGCTGTGTGATGACTGATTTCTTTCTGTCCAGTGCTGCCACAGCCCCACAGCGGTCAGTGTGCGTTCCCATCTGACATTCGGTGCTGCCCTCACATTCCGGCACTAGTCTTTCCAAGCGCCCCCGCCAGTTTGGTACGTTCCTTGAGCGAGTGTGCTTTCGACCTCTGGTAAATTCACCCCCTAGCTGATTTACCAGTAGTGCACTAGCTGTTTCTCTGATTAGATCTAATTTTCCCAATTCATCTCCTAATATTTGATGCTGCCTTGGCCTGTGGCCAAGTAAGGGTACTATTTCCTTCATTTACTCTCCCTCCGGGGCTCATTTAGGACTCTTCTTTGACTCCAGTGCTTCCTCCAGCAAACCTCCTTTCCACTAGTTTTAAGTAAGGATCTGTAACCCCAGATGCCCCTGAGCAGCATGTATATTTCGAAATGCACTTCTTGACCTGAATTATGGAAGTAAGATACACTCTGCCAGCAGCACTCCTTTGAACTCAAACAGCTTAGATAGGGATTTTAGCATTGAATATAATCACTGCGGATTTTTCACGAGTCACACCTTTAAAGAGGTCGGGATAAGCAAGCACAACATCCATTACTGTTCGAGAAAGAGTCTGGGAGGACAGGCCCCTTCCCTTGTAAGCCAAAGGTGACAGAACAAATCATTTCTTGTTTTCTTCTTAATACGAGAACGCTGGTAAAAATAAATTAGAATGTTGGGAGTTCATCCAGTCACACAAGCCTGATGCTATCTTTTTAAGACTTGGCTACGAGATTTCTTAGGCCCGGACCTTGTCGCATCTATTCCCGAAGGCTACACTATACTCAGGCAGGATCGGCTTAATAAAATGAGAGGTGAGCTAGCTGTGGTCTACCAAGACAAGTTTCAGGGCTGCATTTCTTATCTCAAATCCTTTTACTGTGAGGCTATTTCTTTCTGCCGTGAGAATAATGCCTCTCACACTTTCTCTGGAGTGCTTATATACTGACCGACCAGGTTGAGAACTGACTTTGCCCAAGCCCTGGGATTACTCCTTGAACTTTTCTCGCATAAATCCAATCTTACCATTCTGGGGGATTTTAATTAACATTTAGAGCTTAATAATAATAAAGATACTTCAGTAATCGTCAATACTATGACAGGGTTTGGATTAACAACTTGTTAATGTCCCTACCCATTCTTCTGCTGGGCACACGCTTAATGCTATCTTTACTAATAACCAAGGCCTCTGGACTCTGCCCTTCCTCTTTCATGAGTCAAAACATAACAAGGGGGACTGGGAGCACTTCTAAGGTCCAGCATAGATGCTCCCCAAATATACATGTATTCACATAGAGTATGAAGTTCCTCTAAAGTCATAAAGAAAAAGGAGAGTGAAGCAGTCAGTCAGAGGAGACTGGGCAAGCAGATCGGGGGGATCTAATTGCTCAGAAGCAAGAACCCTTACACACCCAGATGGGTGTCATGCTTCATCATCGGGCAGCTACTCGTTAGGCCGGGGCCTCAATGCCCAACGGGGGCTCTTGCCGGAGGTCTTTTGAAAATAAGACGCCGTGATGAAGTGTGTGTAGATTGGTGAATGTGGTTTAAAAATAACAAAGAGAAACCTTTTGGGAGTTTTTAATACATAGGTCCTCTTGTTATAAATAAAAATAAGGGGAGGCTGTATGAGAAACAATGATCAGGTACAGCTCACAAAGTGATAAAAACAAGGGTCAACATGTTTCTTGCTTAGATAGCCCCTGTGGATCTGGGCAATTCATCCGGAGAATTGAAGTATTGGGTTAAGAAATAAACACTAAAATAACCACTGGAATCGTTGGCTGCAGAAGCTGTAGCTTAATTCCAAAGTATGGACCCACAACACAGGAGACATTCGGATAGGTCTGTTTACTGGCCAAAAATGACCATTCTTCAAACTATGCCGTATGTTCCAAATGGAATACATATCATAGGATAGAGCACTTTCATATAACAACCCATTCAATCACAATAGGTTCCCAGTATAACCATACTACATCACCCTCCCCACATAAACAAAATAAAGAAAACCAGAGCAAACAAATGAATGGCAACTACATTGCAAATATATAACAAAAATAATAATAATAAAACCTCAATACAGCTCAAAATCCTGCAGCTTAACAGGCATTTTCACAGATCTAGCAGAACGAGTCATTACACATCTTTGTGTATCACATCTTTTTGCAATTCCTGCCTCTTGAATGCAAGTTGTAGGAAACTCATTCATTCCAGAATTCATGACCTTGCAACCATTAAAGGCAGTATCCATCACGCCCCGGATTCAGAAACAATCTGCGAATCAGTCAAGATAAAAATATCACAGAAGCATTACTTTGAGAACACTGCACATCCGTAGACAACATGAACTCACTCTCAATATCACCTTTACACGTTTGTAAATTTTTGCATGAATGTCAGAAATGGGAATTACACTATCCTTGTTCTACTACTCTCTGCCTTGGAGGACAACAGAGGCCTTGCTGACTTTAATCACCTTTACAGGCAATGAGAATTTAAATGTACCTTTAAGTACTCTATTGGGTTTCTTAACCCCTTCCCTGCTCATGACGAGCACAGCTCGTCATGCCTCACGGTGGGCGTGGGCGCATGACGAGCTGAGCTCGTCACGACCATGCCCGCGATCGGAATGTCCAGTATCTGGCTGGAATTCCGCTCGCAGCGAAGGCGTTAATTAAAACAAAATCATTCACTTTGATCACACACTCATGCACATTGTATCTAGAACCCTACAATTTGTTTTTCCTGTTTCTTCATTACTCGATCCCTCAGAACCTGATCTTGGGAAGTACCCCAATAATTAGGAAATTTAAATCCAGAAGCGAGCTGAAACCACCCTGAAATGAGTTTTGTTCTGGCCTCCTTACCCCGTAAGCTTCTGAAAGAAGAAAGCTCTGTCGTGGAATGGGGCCTGGTCAGATAACTCCAGATCTTAGCTTCCAAAAATTTTGCAACATCCAGATGAGCAGAAAGGGCAGTTTGAATACCTTCCTTGAGAATGCTGTTCGTTCTCTCAATGAGATCGTTCGAGGAAGGACTGTACAGAGCAACTTGTTGATGAGTGATAGCCACATTTGCAATGAAATTGTTCATTTCCTTGGACACAAAATGTGTACCATTGTCAGTTACTAGAAATTGCAGACAACCTTCAATTAAAAATATTCTGTTCAAAAAGCCAATTGCTGACTTGGTGTTAGGAGAATCTACAAATGAATAGTAGATCCATTTAAAAAAGTAATCAACTAAGACAACTAGAAATTTCTGGTCAGTAGGCAACAACTGGAAAGGACCTGAAAAATCCATAGCCACTTTAACACAGGGACCAAAAGCAAGAGGGACTGGATGAAAGAGCTTGGTAGAGGTCACCCAGTGCTTACCTGATACTATGCACTGAGGACATTTTTCAATTAAGGCTGACACCATTTTGTCCAACCCAGGCCACCAAAAATACTGCTTCAATTTTTTACAAGTCGCAGATATGTACAAGTGACGGTCATGAGCCATGGTAGCTATACGCTCACGTAGCGTGGAAGGTGGAACAAAGTCCCAAGCATACAAATCCGGATCTCACAAGATATTCTGAGGCAACTTGTGCGAAACTTTGCAACTCGTCTGATTGCATTTTACCAGAAGGCCACCCAACCTTTGTGTAATTAAACACTTTTTGAACAACATCACAAGCAGTGGCAGTCAACCATTCACTCTTGGAAATTATGCCAGCATATCCAGCCACAACGTCCACCACAGGGACGACACACTCCTCATCACCTCCGCCTGTATCAGAAGAAATGGAAAGATACAAACGTGATAAACAATCCACTCTAAAAAAAAAAAATCCTACCTGAATGTATTTGACACACAAAATTGTATTCTTGAAGCTTTGATAGCAATCTAACTAAGCGTGCAGATGTTTTTCCCAAACCAGTCTCTCACACACTAGCAACTGATTAATCAAAAGAATTTTTCAAGGAAAAAATATTTTTTATCTTTAGGGAGGGAAAGGGATTCCCTCTTTTGTCAGGAAGTTGGTATTCGCCTCTGCAGTATCCACAGATGTGGGGATATGCAAAGATATTGGAGTAGACGGCTCACTCACTTATCGTGACATGCTTCATCATCAGTGCCTATCCACACCCTGGTAAGATGATACCACCAGGGCGGACTCCACCATAGATGGAATGGGAGTTCTTAAATAAAGTCAAGCTGGACATGCAGGGATCCAGAAGAGTGATTAGTTAAAAATACCTCTAGGTATACCCAAAGATGCTTCTTTATTTTTAGGGTACCTGGGGTATGAATAAAAACGTGAATTTATAGGGTTCTATTGAACATAATCGTTCAATTATACCCTGTTTGCCAACATGTTTCGGCCCACTCAAAGTGCCCGATCAGGTATGGGGCCTTCGTCAGGGCTGAATTTTGTGTATCCCTGCTCTCTCTCGTGCATGCACACTCGTTAGGCCTAACGCTCTCACCTGTTCTGATCTTTTTCCAGAGGATTTTCTGTAGGACAGAAAAGTCAATCAAGAAGTAAACAAACAAGGTGACTACCAACTCAATGTTACATTCTGAATTGTATTAAAGAGTCTTAATCATATCTAATGATGAACGACCCCCCTCTTTTCAAGTCATTAATACGCGATACTTATCTTTATACATCTATTCTGACACTGACTATATACCTGCAGACCGGTAATAGGGTGCTCCCCGGTGGGTGTAGGTATAATTTAGATCTTACTCTAATTATTTAATTTAATTATTTTCCCAAACCATTACCGGCTAAGAGGTAGATAAGCGGCTTGTGGTCGGTGAACAAGTCAAAAGACATCCCCCAGATACACGTCTTAAACTTGTCCACAGCCCAAACACAAGAAAAGCGCCTCACCTCTGCATCAGATAAAGTGCGAGAAGCAGAGGCAACTGTATTTTCTTGTCCATTCACACATTGCCCAAACACAGCACCTAATCCTTTGAGACTAGCATTGACAGTGATAAATGAATTGCCTTTAGGATTATATGGTTCCAGTGCAGGAGCATTGATCACCAGATCTTTAATATTCTCAAAAGCTTGATTTACTTGTGAAGACCACTCAAATTTAGTTCCCTTTTTAAGTAAGGAGCGCAAAGGTTGAAATAAAAAAAGCATAACCAGAAACAAAGCGTGCATAATATTCACAGAGACCCTAGAAAGATCTCAATGCGTTTTTGTCCACAGGGGTGGGTGTACTCTTAATGGCCTCAACATTACAAGCTTTAGGTTTGATACTTGTCGCTGAAATTGTATTTCCCAAATATTTTACCTGCTGAACCAACAAATTGCATTTTTCGAATTTCACTGTCATGCCATGTTCCTCCAAAATTCTGAATACTCTTTCCAGGACAATCAAATGCTCCTCCGCTGTTTTAGTGTGCACCAAGATATCATCCTGGAAAGCTTGCACTTGATGTTCACTACTGAAACGAGTGTCCATCATCTTTTGAAAAACACTCGCCGCTGACGCTAGAACAAACGGGAGTCTCAAATACTTAAATGCCATATAAGGCATGACAAATGTTATTAGAGCCTGTGAACTGAGACTAAGTGCAATCTGGTGGTAAGCAGAATGAAGCTCTATAGTTGAAAAGAATTTCGCATCTCCAATACTGGCCATTAACTCCTGGATATGTGGTAATGTATGGCAATCAACAAGTATGTTTTGATTGAGGGATCTTAAGTCCACACATAATCTTAAATCACTAGAGCGTTTTCTGGTCAAAACGACTGGAGACACCCTCTCCGAGGAGTCGGTTGGAGCAATGACACCATCAGCCGTCAGCTTCTTCAACAGTAACTTCAAATTCACTCTTTGCTCAAAGACACCGGACGCACTTTGTGAATAACTAGTGAAGCATCTTTCTTAAGCTTAATTGTGTGTTCAAAACCTTTTACTGTGCCAATGGTATTGCAGAACACACTAGGAAACCTATTACCTATGGAGTGCGTCACCCCTACTTGAGTATCAATAGGTATAGTAGGCACTTCTTCCACAACAATTGGCTCCTCATGGCCTGGACGTAAATAAATTCCCAACTTAGCCAAGTCCAACCAACGAATAATGTCTCGACCCTTGACAGCTACGTAGACTTTGGTGGTTGTTTGTCTGCCCAAACACTCCAGGGATGTTATAAAGTACCCCAAAAGTTCCACATCCTGTTCTCCAAAAGCTTTAGGGCAGGTACCTTGAGAAACCAAAGTCATATCATCAGGCCACCATTTCAAAAATGTAGAATCTGCTAAAATGGTAACCGGAGCTCCTGAGTCCGCCATAACAGTAAGTGGCTTACCATCCACCATAGCTTGACAAGATGGTCCTTTAATTTGTTTAGTTGAGTCGCTAGAAGGCATCTCAATTGTTAATAGCACATTATCAAACCTGTCAACACAGTCCTTCACCTCCTCAGGACTGTTAGGCACATCCACATGACTGATTTTGATCTTATCAGAATTTGCCGGAGCACTTTTACAGACTCCTTGAAAGTGACCCATCTTACTACAGCGACTGCACCTTCTTCCTAGTGCAGGACAAGTTGGATGGTTCTCCATGTGATTTCGCGAACCACACCAATAACATACAGTAATACTCCTTCAAGGTTTTTCTATTCTTACTGATGGTACCAATCACAGATTCATCGGATAAGTAACTGACAGGTGAAAGACCAGTCTGAGCATTAAATTGACTGGTTCCCTGGCCAGACATGACCTGGGTAGTTATGACTGATCTTTCTATGCTCTTCGCAATGTCAATAGTCTCGACCAGGCTTGGGTTCTTGCAAGATAACAGCCTCTCTTGCACTTTCTTACAGAAGCAATTGAACTCAAATTAATCTCTTATGTAGATATCTACACTATTTTCAAGCTCACAGAGGGATGCCAACCCAAGCAAGGTAGCTATGTATTCCTCAACTATCTCAACAGCCTGTTTGCATTAAAAAAATGATGCCTCTCTAGAAGAACACTAGACTCATCCGTGTACTGCTTCCGCATACTTTTCTTAGCTTCTACGTACACATTCCAGGTCACACCTGATGGAGCTGCCACAACAGATACATTGTCAAATACTCTCTGACTAGCAATACCAAGATGATTAAACAAGAGTGCAGCCTTTCTAGCAGGTGAGTACGCAAGTGCATCTATTGCTGCAAGATAATTTTCGAAAATCCGCAACCATTCTCTCCACTTTACGTCTGGTTTCCCTGGTCTTGCAAAAAAGGGGTGGCTGAAAAGCTCCGTGAACTGCTGCCATAACCAGAGGAAAAGAAAACTCTCACCTGAGAAAACATCTGACCTGAGAAAAGGATGCAGACTAGAGGTCTATTAATGGTGTTGAGTGAGCCACAAGGTCTAATTGTCGGAACAGCAGCTGCGGTGAAACGACAGCCGCTAGCACACGTCTTCCGCCGGAGACACCAATAAAGACCAGAAGCTGTGTAAAACAATCCACACGTTACAGAAGCGCACAGTGAGTTTACGGAATTAATTTTTTCCAGAGCTAAGATGGCTGCCGACGTGTGACATAGGACGTCCCTGACACTTTCGACGTGCAGACCAGCTCACAGAAGTGGCAGAAACCACATAGTAAAACATAAGTTTCGGTGTAGGAATCATAGGCTGAGTGAGTGTTGAAGGAGTCACCTCACAGTGAGCACTTCTGCTCTCTCCATGTACTCCAGCTGACAATTGTGAATGCAGCCAAGGATTACAGCTTTTGAAGACAGTGCCTCGAACCTCCTGCTCGCGATGGCACCGGTGGTTGAAAAGCAAAGTTTCGAGCACTCGCAGTAAGACTACAGTTTTGAATTTTTTTTTTCTTTCCCCAAGTAGAGAAGTCAAAAGCTGGAATTGCTATCAATAACCATGCAGAAACTCACACGGTTCCATAAACAACAAAAAAATGTGTCCCACAGTGCAAGATCCTCTCCTTTCTTTCAAAGCAAATCCCCGTCGGTGGGTCCTCGTCCACACTGGATGAAGTCTTCCAGCCACAGCCAAATCCACCCCACTCCTGGTGCCAGATGAAGTATAGGGCTAAGAAATAAACACCAAAATAACAACTGGAGTCGTTGGCTGTAGAAGATGTAGGTTTATTCAAAAGTATGGACCCACGACACGCGTCCGCCACCCCGCACCTCACACATCGTGAGTCCTCCCGCAACCATATCTGTGTAGTCTAGCTGGAGTATAATACATTGATGTAAAAACTTGAAGTGTATTATTCGCAAGTTGCAGTTTGCCGTGAGCCTCCTCGTCAGCGCACAACATGTCGTCCAGTCCTTCCAGGATAATGGTTCATCCAATTGCGCTACCCACTTTTCATACGCCCCGGAGGTGAACGGCTGATTTTCCACCAGTGAAGCTCTGTATAGCCTAGTTATTAAGCCCCTTCTGCTACTACCAGTCAAGAGCGTCTGAAGTGCCTTCAGCATCAATGGCTCCGCCGGGTATTCAGGATTTTCAGCCCGCACAGCCGCCCGCAACCTAACATAGGTAAACCCCAAAATGATCGAATAGTCTGTCTTGGCCGTGAGATCCTCCATAGTAACAAAAGTGCCGCTCTGATACATATCCCCCAACGTAGTCAACCCAGCCTCTCCCAGTAGTTCCCTTGCCTTCTGCTCCTGGGTGACGGATATGCTCGGGTGCGCTTTTTGAGGCAATGCTGGCGCATATAAATGCTCCCTTCCCGCTCTAACCTGTAGCCCCCTCCATGCTCGGACGGTGCAGGTGACCGTATTTATCTCCACCTTGGAGTTTAATGGCCTAGTATGTAGCAGCATGGCTATTAGTGGAATTGGGTGAACGTCATCCGCTTCCACCGCCAAGTGAGGAAGGAAATTCTGCGGAAACTGCCAATAATGAGCAAACTGGGCTTGCGCACACAAGTAACATAGTCGCATGTCTGGCGCCTCAAACCCTCCCCTTTCATATGGTTGTGCCATAAAATCCCAACTGCACTGCGGCTGTTTGCCAGCCCATGTCAAAGTCAACAAGCACGACTGCAGCGTTTAAAAAAAAGCTTTGTTCAGTATGATAAGGATATTGACAAAGAAATGATCTGAGGTATTTAACTCTTAAATAAAAGTCCTTGTCAGCTCAATATTGGAGCACAAGAACAAAATTATGTTTCTGAATGCTTTTAAATGGGAGAAAATTAAAATGAAGAAGAACTTAATGATTGTTACCTTCTCATTTAAATTTTCTCCCGTTTCAAAGTGTCACATTTACAAACAGCAGGCATCTTGCTCCCAGTGGCCAGTAGACGCAGTGTCATATTTATAACTGAAAAATACAGTCATTTTTAAATGGGAGAAATTTAAAGCGAAGAAAAATATTTTTATGAACTTGATTTTCAATTAAGGCAATCAATGTTTTATGAAGCATGTTTTTTCATTCTAAATTCCTCCCATTTAAACAAATGGCTGCGTTTTTCTACTATATATATATGGTACACGTGTACAGACAGACCACTGGGAGCAAAAGGCCTGCAGTTTGTAAATGCAATACTTTGAAATGGGAGAAAATGAATCTAAAGAGCCAACTTTATGTTTATAGGCATTTCATAAAATTTAGCTCTTCGGTTTAAATGTCTCCCTATCTACACACAGCAGGCATCTTGCTCTCAGTGGCTGATAGACACGCTGCCATATTAATAACTGAAAAATAAAGCTATTTTTTTTTTATTCGAGAAATTATAAGTGTAGAAAAGTGTTCCATATTATGAATATTTTTGCAGAACATTTTTCTGTGTATGCTTGTGTTATATGTGTAACGGTGCCACATATGGCAAAAGGTATGTCCTGTGCCACAGGTACATACAACACAGGCTCTCAGTCACCCATACACATATACCCCATTCACTGACACAGGTTCATACATCCCCACAGACCACACTCTCACTGATGCACATGGTAGCCCTGTCATAATGTCCCTATCCAAAGTATTTTGTTCAAACCATAGTATCTGGCTCTATGGACATTAGGTTTGAAGTCAATGTAGCAGGTAGTGGGGGTGTCTGGTAACATTGAGCGAGTTGTTTGGCCTTTAGTAGCTGTCAACTTTCACTGATCAGAAGTAGCTCTCATTATAAAAAAAGTTGAAGCGTGGTGCCTCACGGTTTGCTGAATCTGGTTGCCACATTGTACACTGATGGTAGATGCCTGTGTGGTACTAGCAGTATAGACGGTCATCGATACTGCAGAGAGGTGAAGGCGTCATCCCCCACTAATCAATTACCTTGTCTCCTTTACTTACATGTCTGTAGTTTCCTGTTGTGGATGGACTAAAGCCCTACTCTTTATGTGGAGGCCAGCTGGTGCGCCTTTGAGAACGGCTCTACATGGGCCCGGCTTTATTTCTGTCACGTTAATAAAAGTTTCAAGCATCGTCCATTGATTCTTGTTCAAAGCCTTGTCATCCTGCACTTCTCGATGCTGGAGACTGACATAGTGAAGTGAAAGTTCGAGTTATTATTTAACTAACGGTGGAAAAAGTGTGACAGATTTTTTTGAGCCACCATGCACAGCGTACCTTCCCAACGTCTCATATTTCAATTTTAAATGTTTATGAAGTATTGAGATTTTATATTTGTAGTGTTGAATTGGATTTTGTTTTTTACATGTATCCATTTAGATGCTTGCAAGGGGGGTTGCTCGTTATTTGAGGCTTGGTAGCTCTGCGTGACCTTTTACTTCACTTTTGAATCAGCTACACATGCTGCATGTGAAATGTATTTTACAATTTACAGAAATTGCTGCTTGGGCACGTTTTCCTGCACTTTACTGCACGTCCCTATGAGTTGTTACGACTTCTGACACCTTTTGCAATATATGTGGGTTTACCACATATCTATGGTAAACTGGCACATTGCGTCTGAGTATTGTAATGCTCACTACTATTGTTGCTTGGAAGATGTTTGGCGTTTCAGTAAGGTCAAAGGGCATGCTCATCTTGTGCTAGTAATGATTTCAACATCTGCTGTTTGCATGGATTGAAATCGGAACATTTTACAGTTATGAATTTGAATAATTAACTAGCATCAGACTCTGTGCTCTACTTAACATTTTACCTTAATACTCATAGGATTTACATCCGTTTTTGACGTGGCACAAAGTAGCAGCTGCTCCGTGGGTAAACGGGTCTCCTCCCTGTGTGACTGCGTGTTCTTTTAAAGATCAGACACTACAGTTGATTTGTAATACGGCATGTGATGTGAAGTTTACTCAGCTTTCTGTGGGTACAACGTGGTCTAGGGAAGAACGAGTAATTTAACATTTCAACTGGGTTGTCAGCTACAGAATCACATGATTTTGTGGTTATGTCCTTTTGATAGTTAGAAGGCGCATTGGTCTACTTGAGGCTTGCTGTGATGACAACTAATGCTGTCTGGAGTAAGGACCACTTGACACTCTTTCCAGACACCAATTCTAGGGTCACATGGAACAAGGAACAAGAAGATAAAAGACTTCCACTGTTCAGTAGCTTTGGGTGCTACCTATTTTAAGTGGTTGAGGTGTACTGTGGTTGAGTGCTGAAGGATGCACTTAATCTGTTTAGTGTGACAGGAGTGGATTGTATTGTGTCGCGATGTCATTTGTGAATGCTCTTAATCATGCACTGTTCTTTGCGCTTGTGGTGTGTGCCAGTTCTCTTAATACTTTGCTGATTCTTGGACAATAACTTCTTGCTGTGCCATCATTGTACTTCCCTGCACTGCTTGTTGAGTTGTAATTGTCTTGAGTTTTGTGAAGGGAGGAGGGTGGTTTCCTACTGTTTACGAGCGAGTATATGAGATACCTGTGGTCCTGGGAAAGGGAAAGGGAGAGAGAGAGGGAGAGAGAGAGGGGAATAGAGGGAGAGAGAGAGAAAGAGAGAGTTTCACAGTAATCCACTAGAAGAATGCTGATCTATTGCAGCTGCGAGTGGTCAGTCAGTGAAATATAGCACAGAATGAAGACCCACGGTCTTGGAACAATATAATGAATTACCTACTAATAATTTAACTCATTATATCTCGTGATCCTGTAAACAAAGCTAATTATTTGTACCATCTAGCCTACATACAATAACACTTTTGAATGCAGCAAGAAGTCATTTTCCTGATATACTCTCACAGAAAGTGGAATACTCTGGACCTTCCTGTCATCTGAGACAATTATCCAATGTGGTCTGTTACTGGGGAGTCTTTGGAGTGGGGCTCCAGTGGACGCCCCTTGAAGATACAAAGATGTTAGTTCAAGGCCATATGTCTGATACCGCACAGGAAGATTGGGAGATATTTGCCTGAAGGTTCCCGTCTGACTTGGAGGAGGCAACATCCACGGAAACCTTTTCTGCCAATTCACAAATTTCAAGAATGTGGTATACAGAACTTAAAAATAGTAAACTTTTGCTGCCCAAGAACTTAGACAGTAATCATCAGAGAAGAACAGGATTAAATCATCAGCAATAGTCTTGAGAAGACATGAACTTGACTTCCTTTTTTTTTTTTAAATAATACATTTTAGTGTTGCAGTATCAAACATTATCATTAGATGAATTTTTTTATAACACATTATGCTGATACTTGTTCAACTCCTTTAAAAAAAAAAAATTAAAAAAAAACACAAACATATCTCAATCCTCCCCCTGCCCCCCCACCCTACCAGGTGAAACCAGGTTCAATAGCCGGGCATTGATGGAAACTGTGTGGTGGAATGTCATGTGAGCACTAAGGGAGGCCACATTGCCCTCTTATCTCATTCAGACACCCTCTCTGTCGCTACGTTGTCTTCCCAGGGGCTCAGTTCTACTATCATCGGTCTCCATGCTTTTAAATCATCTTCAAGAGGTGTGTAGGTGTGTGTGTAGGTGTAGGTGTGTGTGTGTAGGTGTGTGTGTGTAGGTGTGTGTGTGTAGGTGTGTGTGTGTAGGTGTGTGTGTGTAGGTGTGTGTGTGTAGGTGTGTGTAGGTGTGTAGGTGTGTGTGTGTGTGTGTAGGTGTGTGTGTGTGTGTGTGTGTGCGTGTGTGTGTGTGTGTGGTTTTTTTTTAGTTTTATATAGCGCGAAGTAGACCCGAAGAGATCAGGTATCAGAGCGCTTTACATGAGCACCAGTTGCGTTACAGACGGACACATTAATTTTTGTTGGGCATGGGGAGATTAAGTGATTTGTCCAGAATAGCAGGTTGTCGAGCGTCGTTGCCGAGACTCGAACCCGGTTCCCCAGCTTCAAGGTCGACAGCTACATCCTCTAAGTTCATTAAGCATTCCACAACGAAAGCTGAACCTCTATATCACCCACCCAGGAAGAATGCAAACTTTGCGTGGAAGGAGGAGCAGGCCCCAGCATCCAACAACTCAAAGATAGAACTAAGCACGACACCATTGACCTTATCAGGGGAAAATGAGCTTAACAATGGTGTCATGCTTAATTCTACCTCCAAGTTGCCAAACACCATGGCCTGCCCCTCCTTCCACACAAAATCCACACTCCTCTCAAGAAAGTGATAGAGGTTCAGCTTTCGTTGCAAAATGCTTAATGAACTTAGCATAATACACACAAATCCCAAGACATGGTTGTAGTTGTTCACGATTTGTGGGAACAGGTACCTCTTCTATTGCTTTCAGCAAATCAGGACGTGGGACAATACCCTTACCTGACACTACATCTCCAACAAGTAGTTCATGAGCTACTGGTAGCTCTTCACCTGCCTGTAAGTAGCTCTCCTTTGTGCAGCCTTGCCTACTAAAGTTAGAAGCTTTACCTTGGTTGAATTAATAAAGGTACACCAACATTGAGAGTATATATTTGAGACAAAAATGTATTTATTTTCAGAACTCATTACTGATATTTGGAGAAAAATGGTTGAATTTCCAAAATATATTTAGGTGATAAATCATGTGACATTTGGGAGACTTTCTACAAATGTTATAACCTTGGTGCCAGAGTCATTGCTGCTGTGGCTGGTTTGTATTACCCATCTAGAGGCATTCCATATTTACAAAGTCTTTTTTTTACAATACTGTTGGCAACCAAGCCAGATCGCTGGTAGTAACCTTGCATGTGGTGGCCACTTATGTAAACTTGTCTGATGTGGTCACTATTACAACACTAATAATATTAGTAGCTCTGAATGGGTTTCATTGAACATAAGTAGCTCTTATTACAGAAAAGGTTGGAGACCTCTGTCCTAGATACTCAACTTCTTGCACTTCAAATATAAATTTTCCTTCCTTAGTTGTAATCCTTTAAGTTTAAATGCATTAAAAACTGCATCCAATTTCAACCAATGATCCTCTACATTTTCTCCGTACACTACTTTGTCGTCCTGAAAAATCAAAACCCCTGGAAGACCCTAAAAAACATTACTGATGACACACTGGAAAACAGAAGCAGCTGAAGCTAGGCCAAATGGCATTCAGTATTGATATACCTGTATGAACTTGCCTTCCTTTGTCAGTGCTTAAAAACTATCTGATCATTTTTTAATTTAAACTATGTAAAGTCCTTCACAGCGAGGGGCTGCAATACAGATCCTACCTCGGAAAACCCTGTTTAGTCTTAGTTTGAAGGCCCTGTCAACTGGGCAGAGAAATGCTCGTGCGACTTTGCAACAAAAAAAAAACCTACTGTGGGAAACCACACAAAACATTTAACAACATCAGATTCAGCCATAAAGAGGCACCTTCCCTGCTCTGGTGCTTTTTATGGTCGGACTTGACAGACATTATGTGAGCATTACTAGAGAGGGTCTTTGACTCCGCCTACACGTTGGGAGCCAAGAGTACATGTTTTGATTGGGCAGAAGTTGTATGCTTCCACAAAAAAGCACTTGCCCTACACACAGCTGTGTTTCTTTTTGTTTATGTATCCAGCAGCCTGGGATTGAACTTTCAGGGGCACACACATGACATGTATTTATTCATTCCAATGCTATTTACTTGTAATGCTTCAACTGCCATACATCACTCTTGTAAAGTCAGACCTATTGGCAGTGCCAATGCTTGTTTATTCTTCTGACTTCTTTACCCAACCACAGGAAGCCCTAGTAGGATAAAGCTCTCGGACAGATGAATTTTAAGCACAAAAAATATGCAGACCACAGATAACTTTCTTCACTATGACAAAAGCTTACAGTATGTTAATGCCCAAGTTTACCTTTGTTTTTTGACTTTTCTAAATTATGTCCACTGTCTACTGTCTCCTAGAGAGACCCAAAATAAATGTTGCCCTCACTGATTTCAAATTTTTATTTGTACACAGCAAATACATGTGGTCATTTTATGAACTTAGGGCCAGATGTACGACCCTTTTTTGCGGGCGCAAACGGGAGATCCTCCCGTTTGCCACCGCAAAAAACGGTAATGGCATGTACAAATGTTATTTTGTGAGCCACTGACTCGCAAAATAGCATTTGCGACTCTCGCTATTAGAAAGGGGCGTCCCTTCCTAGTAGGGAGTCACCATGCCATGTACTACTGTTTTGCAACCGCATTTGCGGCCGCAAAACACTCGCAGTTTACCACCTACTTCAAGTAGGTGGTAAACCACTCGCAAACGGAAAGGGGTCCCCAGGGGACCCCTTCCCCTTTGTGAGTATGTGAGAAAATATTTTTTAAGAGCAGGCAGTGGTCCCAGGGACCACTGCCTGCACTTAAAAAAATTAAACTGAAAAGTTTAATTTTTCTTTTTTAATTGCAGCCCGTTTTCCTTTAAGGAAAACGGGCTGCATTTAAAAAACATAAAACACTGCTTTATTTAAAAGCAGTCACAGACATGCTGGTCTGCTGACCCCAGCATGCCACCATCCCTGTGAATGCTAGCCATTCCTAATGGGGTCGCAAATTGCGCCTGCCTCATTAATATTAATGAGGCATGCAATTTGCGACCCCATTAGGAAGCGCAAACAGTGTCTGAGACACTATTGTGCACCCCAATTTGCAATTCTGCAAATTGGTGGGTCGTACATCTGGCCCTTAGTTTATTATTCCTAGCACCCAGGAGAAGATGCGGCCTAGCGATTCGAGCTGCTGCCTTTGCCTACATGTGTGTAAAATGCATTTATGGAATCCCCACTTGGTGTATGCAGTCTTGCTTCACAGCTAGGTTTGTGCTATATAAATACCAATACATACATACCCACACCAGCCTCTAAGAGTAGTTCTTGAGCGTGACGGATGCTACTGAACAGTAAGAGCACTTAAAAGGAATTGTTTGATAACGGGGTGAGGGGAAGTCACACCTATTCAAGTTCTTGAAAAATCCTCTGCCTTCGCCTACCATGTGGGTTTTCTACAAGTTTTTTCAGACACGTGGAACACACAAAAAACATGGACGAAACCTGACAAAGATAATTTTACTTTACAAAAAACATGGTTCAAATTAATATCAGTGGTTTTTAGTCTACTAGACAATTGAGAGGGGCTCCACAACCAAGGGAACAGAGCACCGTATTAGGAGAACAAACAAATCTCCCCTAGGGAAAACTAATCAAGCTTACATAGATCTTTCAGCCAACAAACAATACTCTTCTCACACACCTCGGAGATCTGCAATCATGAAGTGGTACCACATCGGATTTGCACAGAACGTTTAATTATATAAAGAGTAGCATACAACAATCTATTATTTTAGAATGCTCCTATCTAATGTTGTAGAGTGCTATTTCCACATGTATAAAAAAAATGGAGGCTTCACAGTTCAAAATGTCAATTATACATGAATCCACCCCAACTCACAATACTCTGCAGAAATTAATATAATGATAAACATTCTTGTACAGAAACACAAATAAACTAAAACAGAGAGAATACACAAGACAGTGCACATAAGACTATTGCAATGTCACTGGTCCGCTATAAGCATAAACATTAATATGTTGTGTTTGGCCAAATTAATCTTCTACCATTTTATAATTTAAAGCAGATCCTGCATAAGAAATATAGGTCGACGCATTTTGGTGGTTCCTATGATTTATTACCACCTTCTTCAGGACAAAAACAGAATAAACACAATCTCTCACAAAGGTTGACAGCTAGACGGTAAAAAACCTGCATAAAAGAATAATTACTCCACTGTACATTTCCAATGGTTCAAAAGACACTGTGCAAACAATATCTCTGTGGTACCCAAATCACCCTTACAAAACATTGACCATTCGTAACTCATTATCTGGGGTTAACCTCCCTACAACCTTCTTTTGCTCATGCAATTATTTCTAGGGCAATATCTTATACCATTCGATCCCAACCATCCTTCTCTGCCTACGGGTACTCAGGCACTTAATCCTGAAGTTGTCCATTAGGGTGTCAAGTCCACCATTATGGTTGGACATTCGCCTGGTCGAAAGAGACCCGTGCGATTTTAATCAGAAACATGCTTCTTTCATTAACCGGCATTACTTTCATACTCACAGCAAATGCTTTCACACTCACCAAAATCAGATGAAGGGCTGTTATATCCAGCCTTTTATATTCCAAACAGAGCGCCCAGAATGGTTCTTCTCTATTTGGTCATAAAATCCAATCATTATATAATCTCTCTGAGGGGACAAAAAAGGAAGATAATGTTTATTTAAAAAAATCTTTTTGTTTTATCTGCTTTTCCTATAGTAATACAACAGTTCTATCTCCCACTGGTATGTTTTGCTGTTGTTCCCTCTCATACCTTTTCAATTCAATCATAGGAAGCAAAGGCCATCTCATGCCCACCTCTCGGGTTTCTTTCTTTTTAGGTTTCCCCTGCACAGCCAAGAGAAATCTATTGTTTTTAATACAAACTTAAAAGGGACTTACATCTCGCCTCCTCTCTTTCCTAGCTTCTCAGTGGTTCCTGTGGGTGCCACTTCCCTTTCCTCCATTTCTATTGGCTGTAGCATATTTTCCTGCATTTACCAATGCTTGTTCCTCTTCTGCTTCTCTTATCAGTTTCCCGCTGCCGAAATACTGTTAACATCCACTTTGGTGGAATTATATTTTTATAAAGTTTTGCCTCTTACTCTTGAAACATATTTAATATAACAATTTATCACCCGGAGAGATTAAGTGATTTGCATAGAATAACATGATGTTGCGTGGCACCTCCAAGACTCAAACCAGGATCCCCAGCGCTCGAGTCGACAGCTCTGGCCACTGCGCCACATCCTCTTTATTCCTTACATAGGAGAAACTGATGCATTACCAATTCTTGTTTCCTTTTGTTTTCTTTCAGATTAGTAAAAGGACCTAATCCTCCTCAGCTGATATGTATTTATGAGTCACGAGTGACCCTATGTCTGGATCTAAAAAAAGGGATATTTAAAAATATTTGTAGATTTTATAAAAATCACTCAGGATCTAATTATACAGAGGACCTATTACCCAATGTAAATTTGTGCAAGTGCCTTACCATCAAGGTGAGACGTGCCTTGTTTAGTTTCCACGGGTCACGTAATTAATTTGTGAAATCGGCAAGGACTCCTAATCCGTAGGTTAAGGAAACCAGTAAATAAAGCTACCACTTATTCAAGGTTTCTTTAAAAATAAACCCTATCCTTCCATTGTTTAGTTTAAAATCACCCTCGTTTCCCTTGTAGATACTGTCATGCTTTTGCTGTCTCAGCAGTATGAAATCAGCGCGGTCTCTGCATCCGCTCCTTCGGGGCTCAAAAAGATGAGACATAGGGGCCGATTCCGATCTCGGCCGGTAGGGCACCGAATCGGATTTGGCTTAACCGGATCCGATTCGGAGCCCTCTTTTCCGACCGACTCGTACGTGCGTCCGGCCGGGCGAGTACGATGCAAGCGCACGCGAAATCGCCGACCGACTCGTACGCGGGTCCGAACCGCTCCGACCGACTCGCATGGACACGACTCGCACCGCGCAATGGAGACGTTCCCCGGCCGGGCAAGTACGATGCGTGCCGCAAGCAGTCCGACTGACTCGCGCCGTCCGGCACGAAAGAGCTGTCGGAGCCAGACTTTGGGGGTCCGTGTCGGACCCCCCTGTACGCGTAGCCATGCGAGTCGCACACAGGGGACCCATGGGTCCCCCCTACCTGTGCATGTACGGCGCGATTCGCATCGAGGCGTACCCGCTGTAGGGGGCGCCCTTGTTCGCCTCGCACCCATTGGAGTCAATGGGAGCCCGCGTACGCGTTGTACGACCGGCTCCCATTGACTTCAATGGGAGTCCGACCGAATCGAGTACGATAGCATGCGTACGCATCGTACTCGTTCGGTCGGACTGCCAGAGTCCGATTCGGTCGGAAATCTCTCCGAGTCCGGCTCGGTCGGAGAGATTTCCGGCCCGAATCGGAATCGGCCCCTTAATGTGCCCTTTATCTGGAGCAGTCAGGGGGTCCTCCATTCTGCACACTACTCTCAAATCGTTGAGTGGGGAGTATTTTAAGTGCAGCCGCAATTGCGAACCGCCTGAGTCTCATTTTGAAATACGTAGTGCAACCGACATCAGTGCGCTCACATGTCACACAGGGATGGTATACCTAAGGTACCGGCATATATTACTGAAAAAGAGACTTCCCCGTTTTTTTATTTCACATGTATAATCCAAGGGTGCATGCTCCATACACAGACGTCTACGTGGATGCATGCCCAGAAAGCCACTTGCCCTCCACACAGCTGTGTTCATTTTGTTTATTTATCCAGCAGCCTGAGATTGAATTTCGGGGGCACACACATGACATAGTAATGCTATTAAAGTGTCTTAGATAAGATAATTTATTTTGTTTTTCTCTGGCAGGAGCACAGATGGGAGAACACAAGCATTAACCTACATGGATTTTAGGTCTGGTTTGACAGTGCAAACGTCACCTGACCTTTTAATCTGCACCAATATTATTCTACAGTTCTTTGATTCCACACAGGTATTTATTCATTCCAATGCTATTTACTTTTAATGCTTTAACTGCCATACAACACTCAGATCTATTGGCATTGCCAATGCTCGTTTATTCTTCTGACTTCTTTGCCAACCGCAGGAAGCCCTTGTCGATAAAGCTTTCAGGCAGATGAATTTTAAGCACAAAAAAAGATGGAGACCACAGATAACTTTCTTCACTATGACAAAAGTTTAAGCTATGTTAATGCCAAAGTTTACCTTTGTTTTTTTTACTTTTGTAAATTCTGCACATGTAGTAACACTGTATCCTAGAGAGACACAAATTAAAAGTTGCCCTCACTGATTTCAAATTTTTATTTGCACATGGCTAATAAATGTGGTCATTTTATGTACTTGATTTATTATTCCTAGCACCTAGGAGGAGACGTGGTCTAGCGACTTGAGCTGGTGCCTTTGCCTAAATGTGAGTAAAATGTATTTATGGAATCCCCACTTTGTGTATGCAGTCTTGCGATATATAAATACCAACACATACATACTCACCGCATACATACCCACACCAGCCTCTAAGTAAGAGTAGTTCTTGAGCATGACAGATGCTACCGAACAGTATGAACACTTAAAAGTAAAGGTTTGTTTTACCTTCAAGAGGCCCATTGGATAACGGGGTGAGGGGAAGTCACACCTATTCAAGTTCTTGAAAAATCCTTTGCCTCCGCCTACCATGTGGGTTCCCTATTGTTGAGTAGGTCCCACTAATCCGTAGGACCTGTGCGTTTGTGGACAACATAAATTTTGGGTGAGGTGCTTAGAGTGATTTCCTGCACACCCGTTGTATATGTTGGCCTAGAGACCAGCTCGCTCACAGTGCCACCATAAGCACCCCGAACCCAAACAAGGAGCAAATAGTTTCTGGCAACCACTGACCATGACAACCCTGACCCCTCAGGGATTGTGGTAACAGATCTATAACCTTTTCGCTCAGTCACTCGTGCACTCCTGCTCTCAGATAAATATACAGAGAATACAAAATGAACTTTCAATATATTTATTGAACCATTGTTATTCTTGTATAGGATACATGTGCTGTGATAATCAGTAGACAGAAGCAAATTAAAGCGATTACAAGCACCAAAAGAGTAAATAGCAGATACAGTTCCACCATGGTGCTAAGACAGTGTATATATGCAGGCATATAATACAAGGTAATAATCAGGCGTACTCCTACTATGCAATCCTTACTCTCTGTATGTCTAGAGTGTATGTAGGTGTAGAGCCAAGAATCCCCCGCAGGATGATCCAACCCGATTACCTGGCGGGAAAGAATGTAGGACCCCGTCTTGGTCACAAATTGGACACCACACACGGAGATGTCAGACAGCTGCTTGGCAAAACCTCAGCATGCAGGACCTTTCGAATGTCAGCGGAAGTGTCTCCTTTGCTAACCCCCGGAAATGCTTCTTTATTTATAATAAAAAGCATTCTTGCGATGTATGTGTAGATTAGCATTATTATGGATATGTAGTTATGACTGTCGCCCCATCGATGAAGATAGAACGACATTTGTACAATGTGTGTAAAAGACTTATACTCCGTGTTCGAGGCATCATAATAATGTTGCGCAAAGCCAGATGTATAAGCAAAGCAGTTTCAGAGAAACAAATCCAACATTGTTACACACGTGAATATGTGCAAAAGGTCACAGTAATAATGTTATTGTGCAGAAAAGAGGACAATGTAAGAAAATGTCCAGCGTTGTTACATGGGCACATAACACTACAGGTTTTTTGCAGACATGTGGAACACACAAAAAGCATGGACGAAACCTAACAAAGATAGGTACATTTTACTTTACAAAAACATGGTTCAAATTAATAGTCAGAGGTTTTATGGCCTATTTGTCCTTAGAGCAGGAATAGTTAGGAGGTGAGGTGAATTAAGCTTAAGGTAAACTGATCCATTCTTTACAAAACAAGTAAAACATGCACTCATCACATACTATCATCTCCTTTTAAGGGTTATTCATTAAAAAAATTAAGCTAAACCTCAAAGAAAGTATAAAAATGAATATATGGCGGTACAATTGTTGAATGTTTAGATTCACTCACAATTACAATTTTTTTTCTGGTTATATGGCAACCAACAGGACAATCTAGACACCCCTTTTGTGACTGAGGAAAGGGGCAGTCCACTAAAGGGCATGGACAAACAGCAAAGTTACTGACTGCAGTAGCCCTGCAAGCCCAAGGTACCTGTAGGGAGGGAAGGATAAAGGAGTTGCTGCTTGAACGCAGGAGATTATTTCTGCCAAATTTGTACGAAATCATAAAGTATAGATATTGCATAGAGATCGCCACCAACAACACCTTAAAAAAGATGGACGTACAAAAAAAAAATCACATCACCCTGCACCAGAAAGAACTGAAACAACTACTACTGAAAAGAGCAGTAGAGGGAGTACCAAAGAAAGAATGGGACAGAGGAATGTACTCTGCTTCGTAATAAAGACCCATTCTAGATTTTAAGGTTGCTAAACCAGTTGTGAAGACTCAAAAATGAATAATGGCAAATTTAGAACAGCACTATAGCCATTCCAATGTTGGAAGAGGGAGGTTACACAGCAACAGTAGATCAAGGATGCATTCTATCACATTGCTGTAAACAAGGAACTCATAACTTTTTGTTTGTGACGGGGCAATCCAATACCAATTCAAAGTTTCATCTGTTGGAATAAGGCCTGCACCAAGCATGTTTAGAGACTAAATATCAACGATGATAAAAAACGTAGGTGTCAGTTCAATCATGTATATTCCTCAGAGGTGTGGAATTTTCTGATTTATGTACTTGTCCAAGAGATGGGATGCTTCCAAAATCTACTTGTCCTGTCAAAAAAAATCCACTTGTCCCTTGTGGTGCCATGTGAAAGGTGACAAATTATGGCAGCATTCATGAGATATAAAATCTCAATAATAGCTTCTCTCATGATGCCAGGCCTCATGTTATATCAGGGTTTGGAACTGCACCAAGGTTATACTTTGGCCATCTTTCTGCAAATCTACATAGGCCCAGATTATAAATTGAGTGCAGCAGAATTCCAGTATAGAATTCGACCTCTGCTCGACAATGAGTGGGCTGTTGTTGCATTGCAGCCTAGACCGGTTTTCCTGCCCCTGTTCTCCTGCCCGTCACAGTACAGAGAGAGCAAGTAAAGCTCCACCCTGCCAAACTACAATCTCCCCTGCCTTTCCTATCATCCTCCCTCTTCCTCCACCTACTCACCCCAGGGCAGCCACCTGCTCCTGTTTACCACCTGATCAGAGCTGGTGATAAATGTGAGTGATAATCTCCTAGAGAAAAGGGAATAGCGTGTGGAATTGAACCCAGTAAAATTGAGTCTGCATAATAACTTTTCTCATTTCATAGAGACAGCATAATTACATGGTACTGATGGAGTGTTACTGCATGGTACCATTGTTTTATGGGTATGGATTTAGCATTCCGTCAGTACTGTGCAACTAGTAATAGGGCCATACAAGGGCTGGAAATAGGCAGGAAGTGGTAGTCTGAGGACTAGAATGCACTGTGATTATGTGCACACCCACAAGCTTACATGTTTAAGGGTATTCACCAAGTAAAGGGGTTTTGCGGAGAGTTAATTATAAATTAACTAGCAGATTTTCACATAAGCACCTATACATGTACATATTTGCTTATGAGAAAATAGACATCACAAATGTTTGCCAGGAGTAAGATTTCTCAGCCTTCTTCTGTGAACTGTGAATTACTGCAAGTTGTAAATTTGCACTAATGCAAGAACATGTACTTGCGTGTGCACTTAGGTGACTTTTTTTTTTAATTTGGCAAAAATCAAACACGTTTTACTAAATGATGCCTCAGATAAATGGTATTTAATATTGCACAATAGTTTAGCAATCCTTTTTTTCAAAGAGTAGTTATTTGTGTACATTGTATTTTGAAACCAGTCCCCAATCTTGCTTTCATGCTTCTGCATGTACTTGCATATAATCAGGGAGCAATCTGGGAACATTACAAGTAGCTTTAAATTTGTAGATTTTGCCCACATGAATACACGTTTTCATACTGGAACCACTGTAAGCAATGCAAGCTGAGCAAACAGATCACTGCATCTCAGTAGGGGACTTACTTTAATCATAAAGGCTTTTGCAGTAATGAATCACATATACAAGTTTAAAAAACTTATACATGTGGATAAACATCTTGTCTTAGTGGCAGACAATAAATCCTCTTTCATTGATCCATACTGTGGTACTGTAAACTGGCAGTTAGAGTATTTGTGATGCACTGCGTTGGGCATACTTGTCCAGTTGACAAAATAAACATGAACTCTTGTTGCCCTTGTCTTCAAACAATATGTCCCGGGGTCTAGCGATAAGAATTCCACACCTCTCAGATGATCGGTTAGCTATGTTGGAAGAGTACAAATTGAGTGATACATACATTATTCAAAATAGGTTTTATGTCCATTATGGAAAAATTAGCTCCACACCCTTTACAGAAGAAGGTGGTCTGTGGAGCAGATTTAGACTCAATGATAGTGAAAGAAATTCCCATACAAAAGAGGGTTTATAGCATTACAAGAACAAGTTCGGCTTTACCATGTCACAGTCTCTGACACTTAGGGGTGTGATGAAAATGTTGGTAATGTTGGCATTGAAGTAATACAGGAGGCAAGTAGGTTCAGTTGATGGTAGATTTATTGGAGAAGTACAGCTTAAACAACCACCAGCTCTCAGGCAACTTCCCAACTGATCCCAACCACCAATCTAGAACCCAACACTACAGAACCCTCATAACATTCCTATAACAAGTTCCAACCAGAGAATACTACACATCCCCCCCCCCATAAATGGAGAAAAAAATAAATAAAAAAAAAATAATAATAATACAGATGTGGAAAACCCAGTACAAGCACAAGTGTGAAATGATACATACAATACATTTAAATGCGTACAAAATCTTTCATTGTAACAGGAGCATGTCTGATACGAGAGCTTTTCCTTAACTCAAACACTTGACTATCAGCATTTGAAGCACCGTCACCATTTCACAAATCTTCACTATGTTCAATGGTAGGAGTCCTACCATCAACATTGCCTGCATGAGAATCCGAAGTGTTTAAACTAGGACTATAATCCACCTGTGTGTCCAGATGACTTGAGAAACCTTCATATTTCTCTGAATTTTTAGAAAAAATATGTTGAGAATCGACATGAGAATTCACAAATTTGCACAAAGAGATACGTCTGAAATTCCAAATTTTTCCCCCTTCTACTCTCACGGCTTTACTAAAAACTTCCACTACCCTAACCGGATCTGACCACTTAGACCATCTCCTATTAGTCGAACCCCCAAACTTCACATGAACAAAGTCATTGACTTTAATTCTAGACCCCGACGACTTATGCTGGGAAAAATTCTTCTTAATTTTTTCCTTTTAACTCTGGACACGCCTCCTAATTTGAGAAAAATCCACAGTAGAATCATAAGATTTTTTTTCCTTCAACCACCATGGCATGAGCTTAGAGCCCGGTTTCCTACCACGCAACATTTCGAATGGAGATAAACCAGTCACTGAATTGGGAGAAGTGCGATATGATAATGTAGCCCGCAAAGCTTTCCTCCACTCAATACCACTTTTAATGGCCAACTGCACGGATTCCTTCACCACCCTATTAAAGCGTTCTACCTGACCATTGGCCTGAGGATTATAATTGGACACCCTTTTATGCAAAACTCCACATTTTTCCAAAAATAGATCAAACTCTTTACTAATAAACTGTGGACCGTTGTCAGTAATAATTTCAGCTGGCAAACCTTCACGACAAAAAATGTCCTCCAAAAATTCGACTACCTGAGTAGAAGTAATCTTATCCACAACCTTCAATTCAGGCCATTTCGAAAAATAATCTATAAGGACAAGAGCATACACATCCCTGTTAGAAGGAAAACTTAACGGACCAATTATGTCAATCCCTAGTTTCCTCCATGGTCCTTGAGCATACTCGATCGGAGTTACTTCCACAGATAAAGATTTGACAGATTTGTCACTTTTTGAACAAGGAAGGCACTGTCTAACACATCCATCCACCATTCCGTCAACACAAGGCCACCAATAAAACTCCTTTATCCGTCTCTTGGTGTTAGACATTCCCATGTGCCCCTCATGAGCCATAGCCAAAATCTTCTCTCTAAGCTTACATGGGGGAACAATTTTGTCACCACGAGTAACAATACCTTGTGAAAACATAAGTTCATCTTTAATTTAAAAAAATGAACCCAACTCACCGCTTAGTTTTCTTTCCTCTGGCCAACCCTCTTGCATAAATTTCACCACAACGCTCAAACTAATGTCTTCACACATAGCATCTTCCCATTCCTTCTCAGAAGTCATTACGAAGGAATTTACCTCAAATCCTCCATTATTGACATCAGCTAAAGTATAAGCTACATCACATTCTCCCTTGTCATCGTCGGCATTACGTTCACAAGCTAAAGGTAAACGTGACATGCAATCTGCATGCACGTTTAAACGCCCAGGAACATACTCCACACTGCACTGGTACTCCTGTAATTTAGCAGCTAATCTAGCTAAACGAGCCGTAAGCGTTCTACCACCACCTGCTGCCAACATGTTGATCAACGGTTTATGATCCGTTCTTAACCGAAATTTAGTACCCCACAAAAATTGTCGAAAATGTTGGGCTGCCCAAGTGCATGCCAACAATTCTCTCTCAATGGTAGAATAATTACATTCAGCCCCACGTAACATTCTAGAGGCATAGGATACAACATGTTCATCCCCATAAACTTTCTGCAATAATACAGCACCAAGGCCCACATTACTCGCATCCACCGCCACAATGCATTCCTTACCAATGACAAAAGACTTCAAACATGGTGCTTCGGCGATTTTCATTTTTAACATGTCAAAAGCTATCTGCTGTTCCTTGTTCCAAAAACTTTACATTTTTCTTTAATTGTATCCTTAAAGGATGTACTATGGAAGAATAGTCTTGTACGAACTTACTATAAAACTCTGTTAATCCTAAGAAAGAAGACAATGGTTCTTTATTTAATGGTGTAGGCGCTTTTGAAATACTTTTGACATGATCAAACTTAGGTTTAATGCCCTCACTGAAATTTTATGACCCAAGTATACTACTTTGCTCTGTCTGAATTTACATTTGGTAAACTTAAGAGTTAAGCCCTTACTTTGTACTCGGTTCAAAACATCCTCCAAATTCTTATCATGTTCTTCAAAATCCTTTCCAAATATCAAAATGTCGTCCTGGAAGGCAACAGCTCCAGGACATCCTTCTAAAACCTCCTTCATGAGCCTTTGGAACACCGAAGCAGCGCTAGCCAGACCAAAAGGCATACGCAGAAAATGGAACATACCTTCTGGTGTGACAAATGCTGTACAACGTCTAGACTCTTCATGTAAAACCACCTGATGATATGCACTGGCTAAATCCACAGTTGAGAAAACACATGCACCAGAAAGTGTGGAAATCATCTCATGTATATTAGGTAGAGGATGCCTGTCAGTCCATATTTCCTTGTTCAAACTGCAAAGATCAACACATAAGTGAAGATCTCCGTTGCTTTTAAGGGATAAAACAACTGGGGAAACCCATGGAGATGATTCAACAGGTTCAATGATGTTGTTATTGACCAAATTTGTTAATATCTCCTTAAGTTTACACCGGTAAGCCAAGGGTACATTTCTCACTCTGTGTCTAACAGGAATGGCATCATCCTTAAGTATAATCTTATGCTTGAAATCAACATATTTCCCCAAGGAATCATTAAAAAGTTTAGGAAATCTGTCTTTAATACTTGAAATGTATCCTTCATTATTAGGGGTAATAACATACACAGAAGGAGAAGCATTAGGATCTAATTTAATACCTAAATCTTTTTGATGACGCCATCCTAGTATTGACACACCTTTAGTAGCTATATATACCTTGCCTGTAGTCTTCCTGCCCATGAATTCCAAATCAGCCCACATGAAACCTTCAAGATCAATTTTGTGACCTGAATAACCACCAGGTTTTATGTCTGGTGGTTGTAACACTCTTGTTCTCCACAATTCATCAAAAAGGTTCTTACCAATGATTGTATACCACGCACATGAGTCAGCCATCATGGAAACTTCTTTACCGTCAATTAATAATGTACATGAGGGAAAACCTTTGCAGTGGTTGCTCCTACACACGATATGGAGTTAAACTCAGCAGGAGTGCATCTTCTTCATGTATCATAAAGTTAATTTTTTGGGAAGACTTACAAACTTTCCCAAAATGTCCTAACTTTTACATTTGACACAAACTTTATTCCACGCTGGACACCCCTTATAACTGCCCACATGTTCAAAACTGCCACATCTATAGCATACTATTTGGGTTTTCTTTCCTACAAATTTGTTATCCTTTCCACCAAACTCCTTCTTGTGTGGAAAAGAAACATTTTCTAGGAATTGGCTGATCTTTTACCAGAGAAGCTTCAGAGTCAGTATTATTCACTTAGATAGCATGCCCTCTAATTTCACCGACAAATTTTTCGGATTGCTCATTGCCTTTCGCTATATTTATTACAGCGCTTAATGAAGATTCTGTGCCCATCCATAATCTTTCTTGCATCTTCTTGCTTTTGGTTTTCATCATGATCTGATCTCTCAATACTTGTTCGTAACTAATCGTCTCAAAAGCGCAAGATCCAGCTAAAGTACGTAAGACGAATACATAACCTTCAATGGTCTCCTCTTCTTTTTGAGCACGAGAATAAAATTTGAATCTCTCCATGACAATGTTAATCTTTTTCCCAAATCTAATATTCATTTGTTTGATGGCCACATCAAAAACATTCATTTCCTCTGACATTTCAATTGGTGGCAAATTAGCGAACTCTTTCAATCCTGCGCCACCTAAGCAATGTCTTAATAAAGCCAGTTTCCTTTTAGGAGAACATCCATCTTCTTCTAACACTTCAACATAGGCTAAAACATGGGATACCATAGTTTCCACTCCATGTTGGGTTCACCAGCAACTGGTAAAAAATGTGGTGGTGCAGCAATATTAGACATGACAGCGCAAACTAAATTATGTAGCTGTGGATAAACAATTTCACTCAATTACGCAAATTCAAGTTGGCACAATAAAGTTTAAGACCAAAAAAACATGTAAGACACTGCAGAATTACGATGAAGTACAACAAAGTTTCAAACCCCAGAAAAGTATATAAGTGGCTGCAAAATTAGGATGAAGTACTCACTTGTGTAGTACGCGTAACAAGCGCTGGTTAAAAGAAATCATTCTGAGTATGAGAGAAAAAAACAAAAAACAACACAGCTCGCTTCCGCATTTACTCAAATACAACCATTCGCATTGACGATAGCGGTAAAGTTAAGAGATCCAAAATGACCTCTTGCGTATGATGTCACGACGCTCCTATGATGCCTAGCAGCTCCCACAATGCTCAGCACCACGCAGGACGTAGAGGATGCAGTGGAGTCAGAGGGCGAACTCCGAACTTCCACAGCTCGTAGATTCGGTGCGTCAGAACAGGTACAACTTGTTATTTTTTTAAATGAAGACTTTAAATCGGAACGTTGCTTCTCCGCGACACAGTCCACCAAAACATAAAATTTCCACGAGTGCGCCAAAACAGCCGCAGGTGCCATCAGTGCACATCTCCTCCAAAACAACAGCCGCGGGTGCGATCCAAACACATAGTTAACACTGGCAATGGTAGCATTAATCCTTAAATTTTCTTTTGACACAACGAGATCAGCAACGCTATTACGAGAGTCAGCCACACTATTTATGGTACAACAACACTGCCGCAGGTGCAATCAAAAGCACGTAGGATTTAAACTGCCGCTGGTGCACTCACAGCACATAGAAAAATGTAATAATGTACCTAGATTAATAGTCCTTGGCCAAACGTGAACGCTGACTTCTCCAACACCTGTTCCCAGTCGTCGCCAAATTGTGAAGTAATACAGGAGGCAAGTAGGTTCAGTTGATGGTAGATTTATTGGAGAAGTACAGCTTAAACAACCACCAGCTCTCAGGCAACTTCCCAACTGATCCCAACCACCAATCTAGAACCCAACACTACAGAACCCTCATAACATTCCTATAACAAGTTCCAACCAGAGAATACTACAGGCATCATGCATTACACTGATACCCTTTGCTCAATTACACATGTAACACATACAAAAATGGCTCTCTAACTGTCACCACCAATGGGCAGATGGAAGGAACTACAGATTGTCACAAGCAACTGCAGAGAAAGTTGGGGTGGTAGATGTAGGACAGCCTGATGAAGGGAATACATTTCAAACTACAGTCCTCACAATGCCTGTAACCACAGGTGAAACACACAGGTTGGGGTAAACAAATAGAGAACTGTCAAATTTGTGGTCACGGGACACCAGAGAAGGCATTCAAACCCATCAATGTGTGGCAACTCAGGACTGTATTTGGCACAAAAAGCATTCCAAACATATGTAAGCAAAATACTGGACTATAATATTAGGTTGTCTGTAGCAAAAAGAAAAGAAAAATACTTGGACAACTTCTTACTCTTGTATTATCAAACAGGATTTCGCCTGGGAAGAGGCATAGAATCAACTCTAATTGCAATATGGGTGATTTAAAATATACAGTTGACAAAAACAGCATAGCAGCCTTCCTCAGCCTTTAAGCAGCATTCAACATGGTTTATCATAAAACCTTAATTATAAGATTCAAAGAAATCGACATGGACAGTACAATTTTTAGCAGGGTTTCCTCTTATCTACAGGACACAGCACACCTGATATATAAGTCTCCTTTCTCATCAACACCTTAGAACATAAAACTGGAGTTCCCCACATATTTATTATCTTGCCTTACCCTTTTAACTTACACATGAAATCAATACCAGAACTAATCAACAGCGTTGACCTTAACTGCTACAATTGTGCACACAACACACAAATAATATTCAAAATCCAAAATCATAAAGATATAGAAAACTAAAAAAACTCAACAACTTTCTAAAAAACCATAGACCAATTGATAACATGAAACCATCTTAAATTAAATGCATTAAAAACTGAAGTACTCATATAGGGAGACCAGAAAAGTTACAATCCATTAATCTCCTGGGAGGAAAAACTAAGACCCCCACGGTCATACAGACCATCAGCCCTTTATTAGAACGAAGCCCGATCTCTGCAAGTTTTACTGTCTTGCGGGATTTTAACTTTTATTTAGAAGACACCGCAGACAAGGGCCCAGAGCAATTAGTCAACTTTATGACCAGTGTTGGTCTATTCCAAAGAGTGGAGGCACCCACTCATGCTGTTGGCCACACACGCTGGATGGCATCTTAACCGATAACTCCCTCCATAAAGCTATGGCCTCGTTTTCATTAACTTGGTCTGATCATAGAGCAGTCTTCTTGTAAATTGACCTACCTCATCATCAGTCAAGAAACCTTGCTACCCATAAAACCATCAGTGGCCTAGCCTGGCACAAAATTAATCCAGCTACATTCAATGACTCATTGTCTAAATCCAAGCCCCTTGATGCTAGAGAATTGGATGAAGCCATACTAGCCTATTCTATTTGGATCGACGCAGCAACAGGCCTAACTGCCCCTAATAAAACTTGGACCAAGTGGAGAAATATGCCGACACATTCATGGTTCTCAGAGGAATGGAAAGCTCTGAAACAGGGCTGCAGGAGACAAGAGCGCAAGTGGAGGAAAAGTTATGATCTTTCTGAAAGAGACTTATAAACATTATATATAGCGGAATACAAAGCATCAATTTTAAAGGAGAAATTAGACTTATTATTAATAAGAAAATTCAGCAAAAGAGCTTTTAGGACAGTAAAATCATTGGCTAACCTGCCAGAGAAAAATCTTACTATACTGGAACCTTTTGTAATTCTCTGGCTTATTTCTTTCAGGCAAAATGTTTTTAACACTTTTACAGCGAATACACATGTTGCTATAGTTGGTCAGGATGAAAACTGCTTGTCTAGCAATACAGAATTCCTAAGCTCCTTTTCCCTGCTGAGAACTGAGCAGGTACTAAGCATGGTGAAGTCCATAAAATCAGGATTCCATTTGGACCCTTGTCCACCAAAGATCATTCATTTAGTCCTGGAGATTATCAGTATCCATCTCACAGGAATGTTTTAACGAGATGATTAAATCTGGTTATTTTCCGAAAGGATGGAAAAGAGCGTCCATCCTTCCCCTTCTCAAAAAACCGAGTCTGAATCCTCAAGATCCGAGCAGTTACAGACCTATCGCTCGTCATAGAAAAGGTGCTTCACTCTGAAATGGCATCTTTCTTAGAATCCAACCAGTTATTAGACCCAACACAATACAGGTTTAGAGGTGGACACAGTACCAAGTCTGCACTTCTCGCCGCCTCAGAAGATCTAAGGGCTACACTGGACAAGGGTGGTAAAGCCGTGTTAATATTGTTGGACCTCTCTGCGCCTTCGATAGGGTCAATCATGAACATCTTTTTAAGTTAGGGATCAGGGGTTCTGCCTTGGCCCTTCTGAAGTCCTTTTTATCTGGGAGGAAACAATTCATCGCAATGGGTGAATTCGCCTCTGATCCTTTTGACTTGCCTTGTGGGGTGCCTCAGGGCTCTTCATTGAGCCCTACCATTTTTAACTTGAATGTCACCCCACTTGCTAAGCTCATTAAGGCCGCCGGATCTTTTGCAATCTCTTACGCTGATGATACACAAATTGTGGTATCATTAGCTGGTATCATGTCTGGAGGACACAGCTTGTAATGAGGCAAGTTAACCGGATGAGAACCAATTGTCTAAAGTTGAACTCCGGCAAAACGGGGTTCTTCTTTTGGGCAATGACACCACCTTCTGGACAGCCAGCTGGTGGCCTCTAGAGTTAGGCCCGCTCCCCACTCCATAGACGAAGGTCAGGAATCTTGGGGTCCTTGTAGTCAAGAAATTGTCATATGCCAGATCAATGAGATATCCTCCTCAGTCTTCCTCATTCCGAAGATCATTAGAAAAATCTGTCCTTTTATTCCGAACTATCTTCGGAAAATGGTAGTGGCCTCCCTGGCCCTATCCAGAATGGATTATTGAAACACCTTGTTCCTGAACATTTAGCAAAGACACCTCCACAAACTACAGACCCTGCAGAATGCCTCAGTTCGGCTTCTATTGGGGATCCTCAAGTTCCAATCAGCCTCCCAGGTCTGGGTAAGTTACATTGGCTGCACGTAAAAAGGAGGATAGAATTCAAGGCTCGCTGCATTACCTATAAGGCTTTACACAACTCTGGCCCTGACTTTCTTAGGAAAAAATGTATCTAGTATGCTCTTTCCAGGAGGCCTCACTCCTCCACAGCCAGATATATCACAGTCCCTAAGTTTAAGGAAAGCTTCATGGGGTGGTAGAAGTTTCACGGTTGGCACTGCCAAGCTATGGAACTCCCTCCTCCTTGAGTTGAAGCTAAGCCCCAATCTGCACTCTATATCAATAGTTCATCTCTTCATTAATCCATTGTACATTAGCTATTCTTATATCAATTGAGACAATGACAAAAAAATATACAATGGTCCAAAGGTTATGATTTTCTGTCAATAGTATGTATTGTTAAGTATATATACTGTCATTTCACTTTCAGTAACACATAAGAAGGGATAGTTTAGTGCAGACAAACAAAAGTACTTGTGAAAAACTATTCAACAAAAACAAGACACTCAACAAGAACCCTGGTTATAATCAATGTCACTTGATTTATACAGGGTACTGCGCAAACTAGCATAGTCTATCCAATTTTTAACAACAACCAAGGGTAATATGTTGACATTTCGACACCGTTTCAATTGTAGAGTCTCATCAGGACTAAGTCATCTGAACAACCAACCTTCATGTGATAAAAATAGAAACCAAAAGTCAAACTTAGTCTCAACTGTATAAATCATTCAATATCCTCATATGTTGCAATACACATGGAAGGAACTCACCCCCTAATTGGGTACTGGTTAAGTGATTCCACGACCTCTTAGTCTTTAATATTCACTGTTCTAGGGATAATAAGATTCAATCAGCTGAAAATCCCTAGGTACAATATCTCACACACCCCACGTAATGTGTAGTTATACTAGCTCTGCTATTCCAACATGTGCGCCCAAAGTGTGCCTAAATGTGCTTCTAGTATTACAACAACTACCTGCATGGACCTGGTGTACAAACAGGATACTCCAAAGTCAGGTGAGTAACATGCATAATTGTAAATAATTACTCACACATCATAGTGATAATGAGACATATTAAAGGTGCAACTATCCAGCAAGTACATCCCATGGTTTCTCATCATGAGTATCCAATGTAAACCTCCGTACATCAAAACTTTGTTACCTCTTACACAACTTTTCTGTGACTACAACATTAGTCACCCTTAACATTCAATGTTGAGGTTCGCCCTGCATAGGCTCGATGCCCTGTAATAATTGCGTCCTATTCATACAAACATGATAATCTGTACCACCACTTCTTACTTCATATTGGGTGTAAGAACGGCAACAATTCCGTATTCAAAAGCAAACTCCTTCCTTACCTTTAGTGAAACCAATCCACTTCACAATTCCTATTATCGCTCAGTCAGAGTGTCGGCAATTGAAGACGTGGCAGACACTGCAAGCTTATCTTTCCTTGTCTCTAGTGGGACTAGAGTGCCACCATCTTGGGCGAACACATAAAATGCTAATTCTACTCGTAACAGAATTTACCTCCTGAAACTCATACGCTCTACTATAGGGTCACACCATCATACCAAGTAACTGTTCTTGCAATAATTTACCAAATCAGGGTCATATTAGAATTTCCCTCCTGAAATTCATATACTCTGCTGAGGGTCACGACATCATACCACATAGCTGTTGTTGCAATATTTCTCAATTCAGGGTCATATATATATACTGGCTATCATGGGTGAACTTAAAGGTACTTAATCCAGCATATTTCAACTCATGTCAAAACGTAACTCCTGAAACTCATACACTCTACTAGAACGTCATGTCATCATACTCAGTCACTGTATTGTGAGTCATATAATCCTGATGTGTACCATGGCTTCACGTTATCTTACTCACAGGATACAAACCACAAGTTGGTAAACTATTAATATCTCAAAACCCTATATCCTCACACTTTCACCTTTTAAAAGCACATAATAGAGCATATGTTTGTATTGCAAAAAACAACAATGTTAAGTTAGAATCGAGAGACGCCATAATTCATGTGCTTCATTCAATCCACACTAGGTGCTATTCAGTAAGTCCATCCATTTGCATTATGTTTTTTTCAAAAAGAGTTTTGGAATTTCCACCTTGGCTAGAAGTGATCTAGACGTCCTGAAGAATGCCAATACATCTCTTCTGAGGGTCCAGTTGGCAGAAACATGTTGGCATATATTCAGTGACACATGTAAGCAGGGTCAATTAACCACTGCAGTGTCCCTTCTCACTTTTTAATCCTGACCAGGCAAGCATTAATAAAGTTGTACGCCTACCTTGGAGTCACCCTTTACTTCACCACAGGGTTTCTACCAACTCTCTCAAAACATCCGAAGAGCTCCTCCCTCTCAGAGAGGGAGTAGTAGCCCGCACCATGATCAGCTGTCAGTGTGAGGAGATTCCCAATGATGAAGCATGCCACCTCTGGTGGGTGAGATAATCTGTCCTAAAGAAGGAACATTAGTGTACAGCTAGGTTTCTCTAAGCCTTCTCAGACCCAGGTGTTTCTGTGTGTGCTAGATATATGAATTGGGAATGAACACCCGCAGGTCTCTAAATCTCCCCCTGGCCCGCTCTTTTTTGTTTTAACCAGGCATAAACCAGTACCACATGCAGAGGCTTATTTGGAGGCTATACACGTTCAATGAAAGGAAGCTTTAGGGGAGAGGGTTCTGATGGGGGGAGGGTTCTGTGGGGCGATGGATCCTGTTAGGGGTTATTGGTATCACCTATTCCTACAAGTGAGAGCAAGCTGAAATTGCACAGCAAATGCATAAAATAAAAGTAGAGAAAAATCACAAGAAAACAGATCCCCTAAGTGAAAAAATAAGTAGTTATGGAGTGTAAAAAGGAACTCACTTTCAATGTGGCTTAATAGGGGCAAAAGGATATTGTGAAGGTCTTGGTGAACATTCAGTATGACTTGGAGCTACCTATGACAGAAGGCCTTTGTATTTCGCAGATGGAAGCTGCATAAACACTTCATATGCAAAAATAGCGAAATTCTGAGGTTTCCATATCATGTAGTAGTTGGAGTAGAACCCTGCTCTGGTACATGAAGTTAGGAGATAAGGACTGAACTCTGTTTCGAGTTGCTGTTTATTGTAAAAATAGAGATGCATGTTGTAGCAGGAGGGTCTTTGGATTCAGAAACTAAGAAGTGGAGGAGAAGGGAAAAATTTGCTAAATCCAAAGAATTTTGTGCATATTGTGACAAAGGAAATGCTAACGAAAACAAATATGTCAGATGTCAATTCCTCAATAAAACACTTTACTTAGGAAAAAGATGCCCCATGTCAGAAATCATAAAAACATGCATTAAAAACAAACTGTGAGTGCCACAAGTAGAGGAATAACAACTAATAAATTGTTTAAGCTCTGCTCTAGTAATCAAGTGTTGGAAAAATGTAAAATCTAATATATTTAGCATCATGTAACATGCTGTCCGACTAACAGAATTTTATAAATTTGAACACAATATTAGTCTATGACTCTATCTTGTAAAGAATTAACTGAAACAACTAGCTACATGGTGCAATAGATTGGGTTACTATGGTCAGATGGATCAAATGGCAGAATAAGAGCCTAGCCACAAAGAGTGAAATACAATGCTATAGTTTAATTGGACCAAGGCAAATTAGAAACACTGTCCTGATGTAGACATATCTACAAAAAATTAGAAAAGTCCTGGATTGTGCTAATGATTCATCATGCTTTACAAGGAACAATGTTGGACTAGGAGCATATAGCAGCCCTGGGAAACATGTTCATACCAGCCCTCTGGTGTAATGAGAGTGAGTGTAGAAAGTCAGTCTGACAGGCTCCAGGTGGATTTGAGGAAGCCAAGTTATATCCATGTCAAAAATAATATTAGCACTCTAGTTTAAGCCTACTGGGGGTTACCCTATCTCCTATATGACCAGTTAAGACCTGACAGGCTGCCAAGTGAAGTGTAATTTTGGCTTTAGGGTAGAAAATACAATATGGAGGATTAAGCCTTTGTAAAACAACTTACCACTGGAGCGACTTTTACGGTTGGACTTCCCACCAGTTAAAAGCATCTTCAGACTGTTCCGGAACATTGTTGTACTGTTTTACTTTGTTCAAATTACAGCCTGTAAAAATTAAGAGGAATGCCTCAGTCAGCTTGGCACAGCTAAAAACAAATAAAACTATAAACAGGCATTAGCTACATGAAAATGTCTGCCACTGTACCATTGATTTTAAACCTATCATTATAGATTTTATGTGCATATTGGAAAAGATAACACTTATAATTCAGCTTGAAAGAAGTACTTAACTGCAGTTCCAATCTAGAAGGAGTATACGTGCTGGGAGACTGTAGCCGAAAACTGGGTGGTAGTGTTGAGGAGGGGGTTGTGGGATTAAGTGGGGGTTACAAGGAGGAGATTTAAATCCAAAGGTCTCCAAGGACTTGGATATTTAATGTGTTACTCTCTTCCCTTAGAAATGTACACTTAGGGGCCGATTCCGATCTTGGCCGGTAGTGCTCCGAATCGGATTCAGATTCACCGGATCCGACTCGGAGCCCTGTTTCCCGACCGAATCGTACGCGGGTCCGGCCGAGCGAGTACGATGCAAGCACCCGCGAAATCGCCGACCGACTCGAACGCGGCTTCAACACGCTCCGACCG
Organism: Calotriton arnoldi; assembly: GCA_963921515.1. Classification (NCBI taxonomy): domain Eukaryota; kingdom Metazoa; phylum Chordata; class Amphibia; order Caudata; family Salamandridae; genus Calotriton; species Calotriton arnoldi. Next base: position 3,886,525 of record CAWUFW010000020.1, read on the forward strand.
ACTCGCATGGACACGACTCGCACCGCGCTATGGAGACGTTTCCCGGCTGGGTAAGTACGATGAGCGCCGCGAGCAGTCCGATCGACTCGCGGCGTCCGGCTCGAAAAAGCTGTTGGAGCCGGACTTTGGGGGTCCGCGTCGGACCCCCCTGTACGCGTAGGCGCGCGAGTCGCACACAGGGGTCCCCCCTACCTGTGCATGTACGCCGCGATGCGCATGGACGCGTACACGCTGTAGGGGGCGCCCTTGTCCGCCTCGCACCCATTGAGTCAATGGGAGCCCGCGTACGCGTTGTACGACAGGCTCCCATTGACTTCAATGGGAGTCCGACCGACTCGAGTCCGATTGCATACGTGCGCATCGTACTCGTTCGGTCGGACTGCTAGGGTCCGATTCGGTCGGAATTCTCTCCGGGTCCGGCTCGGTCGGAGAGAATTCCGGCCCGAATCGGAATCGGCCCCATAGTCTCTGGGTGCCTAAGCAGAGGGGGGTAGTGGGATGAGGGGGCTCTGGGCCCTGGTGTAAACATGAAACGTGACTGCTGAAGGATCCAAATGTAGCTCTACAAAAGAAGTAACCAATCGTGAAGATTCATCAGAAGAAGCATCAGTAAAGATGGAGTGCATTATTATGAAAAATTATTAGCATGGGACAGCGCCACAGCATTTACCACATGAAGAGGGGAGAAATGTACCGATGGTGGTTCATCTCTCTGACCATCGGGCACGATAGGACATCTCTAAGTTATCCTTTGTATATTCCTGGGTCAGATTTCAGTTGAAAAACTGCTTGAAAACATAGCAACATGTAATGTTGTAGGTCCGAAAGCTAACAGGCCTGAATCTGCTTGGCCTAAATAATGTAAAAATACAGAGATTTCAAAGTGTGCAAGGGGACGAATTAATAAAATTCACATTTTGTCTATAGGCCTAGGTCGAAAATAGACTTACAACTTTGGGCTTGTCAGAGTATAACTCCGTAATTGTAGTTATTTCCAACTGTACAAGAGCAGATGTTTTGGACAATTACAGTAATAAAATGCTGTCTACAATGCTATCATGAGACCCTGCAATGGAGGCAAGATTTGAAAACTTCGATTGTAGGTAGGTTCCTGAGAGATCATATTTATGGTTTAAATCTCTTTATTAGTTTTACACAAAGACAAAGCAGTACATGGCCAGGGGCCCAATACTATCTTATAAACTCTCAAAGAGAGAGATCATATTCGGAGATAATAATCAAAATGGTGTATGCATCAATTCAGATACTTTGATAGTTTACTACTAATATTACTACAATTAGGAATTCTACAAATTGGGATTCCATCCATAAACATATTACCCTTGAATGATCTAAGAACTTTAGGCCTCCACAACCAAGTACACAGCACAAGCAATACACAATTCCATGGATGTAGGATGTGACAGAAATAACTAATGGGCCACTAAAAATAACTAGATTTGAATAACCAACTTTGATATAAGGCATGAAAAGTTTTTAATGGGTTACATTTACAAGGGCACATGCATACATACAAACATAGACCTTCTAAAGTTTCCAGGGCATACACTGCCAAACACGTCATCTGTCTCCCATCACCAAAAACACAGCAGAGGGGGCATGCGGGGTCACACCTGACTCTTTAAGGCATAACTGCCTCAGTCTTCTGACCTTTGGGGTTGCTGTGTTAAATCTTCCAGGCCAATCTCAATAGCCCCTCTTCTCTGAACACATTTTAAGCATGAGGAAATTATAAGCTCCAAAGGTAGAATAGGTGGATTTTTCAGCGAGGCAGAGAGTACCATTCAGACACTGGTCAGGCAATCGACGGAACGAGAGCAAGCAGAGACTGAGGTCTATTACCCAGCTTCATAACTGATTGGATCACAAATCTCTCCGCTTTCATATCAAAGCATTTGCGCCTTTGATCGAAAAAACGCCTTCTACTAGCTGTCTCAGTGACTTTAAATGACGGGCAAACATGCTTGATTACCCTAAGCATACATTCATTACCTCAAAATTTGATTAACAAATCAGTAATCACAAATTTTCATTTTAAACTGTTATTTAATGGTAGCTAGTAGATACCTGGGGTATTGAATAACTTTTTTTAATAAACAGATAGGATACATTTTTAAGGCCACTAATATGCTTAATTCCGATTCATATACGAATCCATTAAAACACATGAAATTGATACATCAAAATGTACAATGAAAATAAAATCACAAAATATATATGTATATGAAAACACCAGAAAAAACACAGTTGATCAGTGCCTGTACTAAACAGTTACAACTTTAGCGGCTTAAAAAGAAAGCACTATTTCCTTTCCTCTGATCTTCATCGCCTGGAGAAGAAAAAAGTCCGATGCATAACTAACAGAAGATTCAACAAGAGTAAACACATGAAAACATACAAGCAAACACTACCTAATGTGGTGAACCGTCAAAACTGATACAATATATTTTAGACAGATTTTCGCTAAAAGTGAACACAGCTGAATAGAACACAAATCGGAGTTTAAGTCAAGAGTCAGACAAATTCTGTTCACTTCACAGAGTGCAGAGGCATAGGAGCTATCACAAATGATTTCCCATTTCATTTGGCTTTCTCTCAGTCTTTATAACATTGAGGAATCCTGTGCCTAGCCTCTTAAACTAAAATCCATAGCTTAAAATAAAGATCCAATCTGACTAACATAGTGATCTCATTATGTAATTATCCAAGTAACCACCAAGGTTATTTACATTCTGGATCAGTCTGGAAAAGGCAGCATGCTCAATAAACAAAATGGACACCCACCAAAGAAGGGAAGTCCCAGAAATGTGGCTGGTGAATTCTAGAACAGACTCAATACATTTCAAATATCAGTATACCATTGAGGGAGTCCTAACTGTGAACACAGAAACAGATTTTCTTCTCTTCAATTATAAGAACAGTCAGCATATTCACAACAAAGGTTCCAGGAGCTGTGTTTTTGCTTTGTTTACCTTTAACATTGGTAACAGGTTTGCCAGGGACACAAGGCAAATTTAAAACTGCCCCATTTAGTTGAGCAATATGCAATCAGATTAACTCCTGCACCACAAAAATTTCGGGGGAGAGGTGCTGACACAGAAGCGCGGGGCGCCCGGGGCAGGGTGATCACATCTCGCCATTTGCCTGCTGGCTGGGGGGCAGACACGTTTTTGGTCCAGGCGCCCAACAAGTTATCTGTCAGTGCCTCATTAAATGGCAGAAGAGGCTCAGAAGATGTTTGCACTGGCTGGAGGAGTTCCATTAGCACATTAGTTTTAACCTCCAAGGTGGGCAACTGGAGATCTGATCTTCAGACACCATACGCATTACCATGGCGTAGGAGGCGGATTCTTCAGTTGCTGGGCCAGGGGAGGAGAGAAGACCTGATTCAGGAGAGGTATCAAGGACACTTGCATCCTGCACCAGTTGTACCAGTTGTCACCATGACTGGGATGAGCGAACTTACCACCTGCTTCATAATCGTTGCAGAGTCCGTGCCAAAAGGGAGCGTAAGGTGTGTGTTCTCCCTTGTGGAGGCGGCGCATCAAGTGGGGGAAGCAGCGCCTCAACAACAGGTGGGTGCAGCTATGGTCGAGGTCGGACTGGCGCTAATTCGGAGTCAGAGAATACAGTAGGTATCTCCTTGTACAGTCAATAGATTCAGCACCAACGTCAAAGTCCCAGGTAAAATGTGAACAGTTTCATGAGAGCCGGAGGCCTCATGATGGGCTGGCAGGGTCCCAGTGCCGCAGAGGGTGAACCCACTGGCAATACTTCAGTGGGTGCCGGCAAAAATCCGAAGAGCCAGAGCATGGCCCTGGAAACTCTGGTCGTGCAGGAACCAGTTGCGGGAGGGGATTCAAAGTCGACAGACTCCAGAAGCAATATCGAGAGCCATGGTGCCATTCCCGCTTTTTAGGTGAATGCAAGTGCAAGAGGGGACAGTCCCCCTTCAATGTTTATGCTTCATTTTGGACTCACGGGACGATTTTGATCTTGATGAAGACTGACCCCTGAAACAGCTTTGCTGACTTCTAGAGCGAGAATGGGACCGGTCCTTCGACTTGGACCGCGATTTAGACCTGTCCCGTCACAGGATCTTCTTATGTTTGGTGATGTAGACTTTCCCCTCGCGGTCTCGGATGATCTTCGGGTTCATCGACGAGCAGTCGCTGCAGGTCTTAAAGAGTCATGGCTCAACCCCAGGCGCCACAGGAACACAAGGTGGGGATCTGTCACAGACATCTGTTTTCAACATTTCTTTAAGAGCTTGAAACTGGTCATTTTTGGGGGTGACATTCACTTGCACACTGTTGAATTTTGACAAATTTTTTTGAGGTAAATGTCTCTCAGGAACAAAGAAGAGAGCTCTGAATTCAGGTGGCCCAGAAAGAAAGGAACTGATGTCAGCATGCTCGATTGGTGCCTTTATAGGCCTCACACATTATTTCCAGAGCGAATTAGAGTCAGAGAGAAGCCATGCAGCTTCACCTACCAGCGTGTTGAGGTACTGCTGAAAAGTTTCCGGATTCAGTCTGACGCCTGGGAAATATACATAAGGTGAAGAATCTGGACCTAGAAGTATCTAGCACAAACAGAAACAAAACAATCAAGGCCTATAAAATACATTAATTTCTGCTTAAAAGTACCTCTGAGGCTTTTGAAAACAAATCTTCCACTGTCTTGCACAGGCATGTATGTATGCAGGTAAGTGGTAATTGTAAAAAGCGAATCTAGGCAAAAGGCAGTTAAGCACTGTACAGGGTCAAAGACGAGCATAAACACAACAGTGACCGAAGATGCAGCTGGGTTGTGGACTTTTAATCCATTGTGATAAAGTGTTCTATACAGAGGAGCATCTTTCCTGTATCACAGAAGCACTGGGGCTTTCCTGACGAATACAAGGATGTTGTTCCAGATCCTGGGTGCGTAAATGGAAAAGGCCTGCTCCTTTGTTTTTTCTTTTTTACGCGTTTTAGTTTGCAGTCTGATGGTGTTTGGCTGCACGTATGCCGAGATCCACCACAGATGGTGAGCTTGCCTGCAAGCTAGGCAGGGGCGCTGGTCGGGATGGGTTTGTAAATCATGCAGCTAGTTGTGAAGATGATGCAGGCCAGCAAGGGGAGCCAATGGAATTCCATTATGATGGGGAGGAGTGTGATATGACCATATTTCTTTTTTTTTTACTTGAAATCTTAGTAAAAGTTTTCACAAAGTAACATTCAATTCAATGTTTGATATGCGCATCAGTTGAATATGCACACCACAATTACAGACGGTGCCATAAGTTAACAGTAGCCAACATTGCGCAAAGAAGCAAAGGTGCGCCAGAAGCTCTGGAAGTGCAGAGCCTCCTATAAAGGGACTCTGAGAATGGATAGACATGCCATGGATCCAAGAAAAACAATTGAACCAGTATGGGGCAGGGTGCGGTTCATATAGTGACCAACCCAGAGGAATGTCTTGGGGTAGTATGAGTAAGAGAATCTGAGGCAGGGGGCGTAAAAGGGGCCGGAGGCCTACCTCACAGAATCCATATCAGTGTTGTAGGATGCTGCTAATCAAAGGGTCGAAGTGATTTAAGCCGATGCAGCGTGAAACAAGTGTATTCGAGGCAGGTGAAGTAGTTGATCAGTGGTTGCCAGATGCAGGTGAATTTATTTCATGCCAAAGATGTGTAAACCATTGAGCGATGGGCGGGGCATTGGGTTTCTTCCAGTGGACATCTATGAGCTGTTTTGCAGCACCTAGCATGTGGCTGATGAGTTTCCAGTCAGGGTGTGTCATCGCCTCTAGTTCGATGGGCCGAATACCCAGGATAACTGTGGTGTATGAGGCAGAGAGTGGAGCGCTCACAGCGCATTTGATGCGGCAGAGGACCTCCTTTCAGTAAGTAGTATTGAGAGAGCATGACCACCAAATATGGCAGAAGTCTCCAGGCGCAGTATTAAGTATGCAGAGGACAGAGAGAGTGGGATAGATAATGCGGAGGCGGGTCAGTGTGTAGTACCATCGTGTCATGTTCGTGTATGCTCTCTTGCGCTGTGGTATACTTTTGTAGGTTTTAGAGATGTTGCCCCAAAGTGTTTACCACTGTTTTTGAGAGATGTCCTCTACAGAGCTATTCTGCCATTGCAATTGGTATGTGTGACGCCGCGGCTGCAGAGAGTGTTGGAGTACTTGGTAGGTGTGAGAGATAAAACCCCTAGTGCCATTGTATCTCTAACCAATTTCTCAAAGGGGGTAATAAGCCAGCGTGGCTCCCTACACATTAGGAGGGTGGAGCACCTGGTGGCGCAGTTGGCAGTATTGCAGACGTGTTGATTCGGGACATTGAATTCCGCTTTGCATTGCTCAAAGGTTTTAATGGCTTCCCCCTCTAAAAGTTAGCACAGGGTTTGACACTCGCCACCTCCCAGCTAGGGAATGAAGGGAGGTCAAGGGCTGGCATGAAGTCGGGGTTACGAGCGAGTGGTGTACTGGGAAAGGGAAGGTGATGAGGTCCCTTCTAAGAGCCTTCTATCCTAGATCTCAAGGTCCGTCCTCGTATGGCTAGCAATATATGCGCTTCTCTGCCTGGCATGCTTGGGGAGCCAGGATAGGTTCCATAAGCGTGGCAGGCCATTGCCCGGATCCATGTGAAACCAGTGCTTTTTGCTTTCGCAAGCAACCCACTTGAAAATGTAACCGAGATGGGCAGTCCAGTAATAGTCGAAAAGATTAGGGCAGGCTAGTCCCCCTCTGTCTCTTGGACGCATTAGACCGGAGTTGCATAACTTGGGGTGTTTACCTCCCCCCAAATGAAAATGTGTATATCCTGCTGCAGATGTAAGTTGTTGTCAGAGGGGATGAGGGTAGGTAACAATTGAAAGAGGTATAGAATTCTAGGGAGGATGTTCATTTTGATTACGTTAAGGCGGCCCAACCATGTTATGTGCAGCGGCCTCCACCACCGGAGATCCTCCAGAATAGACTTTCGATATTCTGGCCAGTTAGTTTGTGTCCAGGATGACAAGGTAGAGGTTAAATTAAGAACCAAATATCTGATAGTTCGAAGAGCCCATTGAAAAAGAGCTAGCGCCTCGGAGGGCGGAGAGGTCCTGTTATGGAGAGGTTGAGGACGTATGATTTAGTCATGCTGACTTTGGATTCTGAGACCTGCTCAAAGGCTGTCAGGCATTGAACCATGGTGGGGAGGGAGGCAGCGGGTTGAGTGAGAGTAAGCAGTAGGTCATCTGCAAAAAGGCTGATTTTGTAGGAGCGCCTGATAAAGGCCCATGATGGAAGCCATCCACCGGATAGTGATGGCTAGTGGTTCGACTGCCAGGGCGAACAGCAGGGGTGACAATAGGCACCACTGCCGGGTACCTATCAGCAAGGTGGATTAGGCTAGTTTGTTGTCCATTAACCCGAAAAGTGGCAGTCTGGATGACATAGGATGCCATGATCTGATTAACCATGCCCAGGCCAATGCCAATTTTATGAAGGACCGCATGGAAGAAGGTCCAGCTAACTCTATTGAATGCCTTCTCCGCGTTGATCAAGAAAAGGCTGGAGGGGACACAGTGACGGTGGGATTTCTCTAACAGGTGCACAACCCCAACGAATATTATCCACACCTTGCATGTTGTGGTTGAAGCTCACCTAGTCGGAGTCTATAAGGCCAGGGAGTTACTGTTCCAATCTGTTCGCCAAGATCTTCGTGAAGATCTTAGCGTCTGTCTTCAGGAGAGATATGGAACGATAGGAAGAGCATAAGGCGGGGTCCTTTCCCGGTCTGGGGATAAGGGAATCTCGGAAGCTGCTGTGGTGGGGGTAAGTCCCATGTCTTATGATCATATTTCTATAGTTCCTAGATGAGGCATGCAGGATGCCTTTTAGGAGTGCCAGTATGGAGTCTTGGAGGGCATGGAGCATGGCATTACCACCATCCAGATGCAAGAGTCAGAGTACCTGAATGGATCATGCTGCTTAAATCCAGTGACAGACCAGTGCTCCGTGAGAAATTAGTGTGGAAATCAAAACCATATTTCATAATACCTTTATTAACAAACAATTATTGCAATACTGACTCTAGTTACGGTTAAACTAGAGTTTCCCTTAAAAAGGTGTTTGTCATTTTGCTTATAACTTTGGCGTCATTTGACAAATCTGAATTAAACTTTCCAAACAAAAAGGAAATCGCGGTTAGGTCTGGCATGATAGGTTTCATGAAAATGTGTCTATGGTGGAAAAAAAGCTGCATTTCCAATTTTAACTCCCACAGTACTCTTTATTAGTTGATGTAGGGAAAAAAACCTTGACGGAATTACACCGAACATGACATGAAACTAGAACTTTAATTAATTTAAAAACTAGACCCTTATTAGAGTGCCTGCATTTGGATTGGGATAGATTTGCTCAGTAGTTTTTAAGAAACAAAAATGTCTGGAGTAGACTCTGAATGGTAAAAATAACAACATTTGGACTTTCATCCTTCAAACTATCCTCAAGTTCCCAGACCCAATATAGAAAATAAATTCTATGTCAGGACCGGAGGCTCCGATTATGCCATTCTTCCTTCGCTTTATTGAACAGCAGCAAGTTTAACATCATGAAAAACCATCAAACTACTACTCCCATGAACACCATGGGGTAGAGAAACAACTTTATCCAAGTCCATCAACACTGTCCGTCCATTATACAGCCTCCACTTGGCCCCTCCTTAGTGCTTCCTCTTCCTCTTTCTTCGCTGCTCAGCAGCAAGATAAGTCACGTTTTTTTCTTCTCTCCTTGTTTGCTTGTGAAATGTAATTTTAGTGCTGCATATACGTATTGTGGTTTTGCGGGGTCTTGGGGACTGGGCATTGTGTTTAATTTATGTGCCGTTTCCCTTTCAGATCCCCCGAGGTCGCGGGACGCTAGCGCGTACCTTACGCGAAACTCATTCCCTTCTCTCTGGTGTGCGCTTTGCCACACAAGGCGCTGTGGTGTTTCTCGCGCTCGGCGCGCGCCAGCACTTAACATAGAGTGCTGGCGCGCCCGTCCCGCGGAAGCCTTGTCTGCCCCGGTCTCCCGAGTGACGCCCTGCGGGGTCCAGTATTGCCGCATTTGTTTTGAACGCCCCGGTGGGGGTCCGTATCTTCTGCCTTATTAAACACCCTGCGGGGTCGTAATTAGCGGCGCGGAGCCGCGGAGACGCTCTTCTCGGGAGACGGCCCGAATTACTGAAGGGCGCGAGTGTCTCCAGGGTTGTTTGCCTGCTAACTGTGAACTGTGTTCACCCATATGGTCTGGGCTCCCTCCCAGCATTAAATCTGTCACGCTTACCGCGTGTTGTGCATACCAGTGTTCCTGGTACTATTTCTGAGGCGCTGCCTGTTGGTTTTGGGCGCTATAGGTTAGTCATGCAGGCCCCTGACCAAGACCAGTACCAGGGAGGCGATGATGACATGTCCTACCTCCCCTGGGATGACTCCTTTTATCAGGCAGTTGATGACTCCATCTACAACGCCGTGAACCAGGCTATGGAGCCTCTTGCACAGCGCCTCTCGGCGCGCATTGCGCAGGAGTGCGCTAAGTACATGAAGCACTCGGCGCCCCCTCCTGAGGCCCCTAAGGCTACAGGGGAGGGCCCCCCGCCCGCGAAAAAACAGCGCGGCGACAGGGTGGATGTAGACGTGTTTGCGCGCCTGAAGCAGGCTTTTCTTGCACAGGCCCCGGTCCCTAAGCCTCCGGCTCCCCAGACAGGTCCTCAGTCCTCCCCCGCGCATGGCTACCCCTGACCCAGAGGACGGCGCTACTACGGGGGATACCGACGACGAGGCAGGCCCCTCCAGACCCTGGTTGCCCTCCCCTGCCCCGGATGCTAGTGCTAATTCGGATATGCTGGACCCGGATGACATTGTGCATCCTAGGTCTACTGACTGGGTCCCGGCTGACAAGGTGGCGAAGTGAAATGAAATGAAATGAAAGACACATTTATAAAGCGCATGGCTACCCGGAAGCATCCCAGCGCTGGAACTGACTACTGCCGAAGACAGGGAAATTATGCAGGCTGTGGGAACAAGAGAGTCTTAAGTTGTTTGCGGAAGGATCCGTGGTTTTGAACAAGGCGTAGCTGGAGTGGGAGCAAGTTCCAGAGTTTGGAGGCATTATATGAAAACGACCGTCCGCCCTTCCTAGCCCTCCTGATCTTAGGTACTTCGGCCAGGTAGAGATTATCAGATCGGAGGTTGCGTTTGGCCTTATAGGGACGAATCATGGCTGAGTTGATGGAGGGGCCAGTCTCCTGCATAGATTTATGTACTAGACAGAGTGTCTTAAATCTAATGCGTTCCTGGATAGGGAGCCAGTGAAGGGACGCAAGTGCCGGTTTAGCCGAGTGTCGGTTGTTGGTTCCGGTTAAAAGTCTGGCAGCACTATTTTGCACAGACTGTAGTTTAGAGACTACAGTAGAGGGGGAGCCCAGATAAAGCGCATTACCATAGTCTAGCCTAGAGAGTATAAGTGCTTGCACAAGTACTTTTTTTGCTAGGGGGGGAGCAGAGGGAGCACTTTGCGGGCCATTCTAAGTAGGCCATAACAGATGCCTGCCGTCTTCCTCGCTTGAGCTCTAAAGCTCAGATCCTGGTCCAACCAGATACCCAGGCTCTTAATTTCTGGCTTGGGGATAGGGGGTGGTCCCATACACGCTGGCCACATGGAGCTAGATTGAAAGCAGAGAGGGTTGCCTAAGATCATAAGCTCAGTCTTCCCCCCATTGAGCTTGAGCTGAGATGTATCCATCCAGTTTGAGATATCTTCCAAGCAGGAGCGGAGGATGTTAGTTTCTTGGTCCATCTGATTGAGTGCAACCACCAATTGGGTGTCGTCAGCATAAGTCACCATACGAATTCCGGATGGGGCAATAATTGCAGCCAAAGGAGCCATATATACATTAAAAAGGGTAGGACTGAGCGAGGAACCCTGAGGCACCCCGTTCTTTAGAGGGGTTGGGTTGGATAGTGTATTCTCCTCGAATACCTGAAAGCATCTTTCCTCTAGGAAAGAATCCAGCCACTTCAATACTAGGCCAGTAACTCCAAGCGTCCTGAGACGGTGAACCAAAATCCTATGGTTCACCGTATCAAATGCTGCGCTCAAGTCAAGGAGTATAATGGCCGAGGATCCTCCTGAATCCAGTATTTTTCTGCTTTCCTCCACCACTGCTAACAGGGCCGTCTCAGTACTCTGACGCGGGCGGAAACCTGTTTGCGAAGAGTGCAATAAATTATGCGTTTCAAGAAAGCCTGACAGATGTTGATTTACGTATTTCTCTGTCATCTTTCCTATGCCTGGTAAGAGAGATATGGGACGATAGTTAGCTAAATCTGCCGTATCAAGATTGTTTTTTTTAACAGAGCTTTCACCATAGCTGATTTCCAGGCAGGGGGCACTATTCCTGAGGACAAAGATACATTAATTAGATCGGTCAGGATGGGGGCTATTGTAGGTCCCACCTGTTTAAGTATATTAATTGGGGCGGGGTCCTTGGGTGATCCGCTTTTCATCTTAGAAAGCAGGGAACATCAGACTTCAAGCGAGAGGGGGGGAAAAGCCTCAAGTGTAGGTTGCAAAGAATAAGGGTCGGGGGTCAAGTGTCTAATAGACATATCGTCTATATCTGCCATATGCGGCAGTGATTTAAGGATATTTATGACCTTAGTGGAGAAGTATTCTGCCAGTTTATTACAGCGTATCCCGGAGAGGTCTGGAGCTATATACGGATCCGGGGCTTTGAGTAGCTTTTTAATAACATTGAAAGTTTCTCTGGGTGAATTAGAGGCTGACAAAATTTTGGATTCGTAAAAGATTGCTTGAGCTTTTTTATCTCCACTTTGTAGGCGCTGATAGCAACCTTATACTCCAGCTTCTTACTGGGCGAAAAATCCTTCCTCCAAAGCCTTTCTTTGACCTTACAATGCTGTTTTAAGATGCGCAACTCTGCTGAGAACCAAGGAGAGTTGTGGGGACCATTGGTCTTTTTATCCTAGTCTTTGGGAGGACCACATCCAGAGTATCCGAAATCCAGCTCACGAAGTTATCATTAGCTTTAACTGGGCATGGATCGGATATGGGGCAGGTTCGTTCCAGTTCTTGGGTCCAATTCTCTAGAGGGAGTTTGGACCAGAGACGACCTCGAGTCCATTTAGGTTGTATTAAAGGTTCGGGGACGTTTGGTGACCAGGCGAGAGAGACTAAAAAATGATCCGTCCATGGGAGGGGTAAGGGCCCCTCCCCTTTAAGATCATCTAAGTTAGAAAACACCTGGTCCAGAAGGTGGCCTTTAACGTGAGTAGGGAGAGAAATTATTTGTCGCAACTGAAATGATGCGAGGTCATGGGCCAGTTCAGATGCATGTAAGGCTAGAGGGTCGTCAAAATGAAGATTGAGGTCTCCAAGCAAGGTTAAGTTTGCCGCTGAACTTGCCAAGTTGACCGCTGCTTCCAGCAGTGATTTGCTGAAGGCGCCAAGCGCTCCCGGTGGGCGGTAAATAAGAATGCCTGTGAGGGAGGCCAAGGGTGTAAGTTCTAGAGAAAAGTGAGTATTCTCACAATCTAGAAGGGGATTCCCAAGCAGGCGACAGGTATATTGTTCCTTATAAATAATAGCGATCCCCCCACCTTTACCGGAAGGTCTATCAACCCTCTGCATCAGGAAGCCTGGTGGGAGTGATTGCACGATATCGGGTTCCGAACTGGCGTTAAGCCAGGTTTCTGTTAGAAATAGAACATCCGGGTCGGCATCTTTAAGAAGCATCCAGATCTCTACCGTATGTTTAGGCAGGGATCTGCAGTTCAGCAAGAGAATTTTATACTGCATCTTAACAATGGTGGTTACTGGGGGACTAATGTTAAAAGAACACCTGCAATCTGGGCATAATGCAGGTAGCAGTTCTGGATGGTAGGCGTGAGAACAAAGCGTGCCCGAGGACCTATTAATCTGTTTCAACCGGGCACTAGTATATGACTGACGTGGTAAAAGGGCAGGGGTTCTGGCCCCTGGACCCATTCGGGCGCGGACGGGCGCAGACGGGCTTGCCTTAGGCGCGCCAGCGGCGCGCCAGCGGCGCGCCCACTGCGCGCGTCCGCTGCGCGGTCGCGTCATAACGCGCCTTTATCCGGCTAAAATGGCGCCGAGACCAGCAACTAGACTGCTGACCCGGTGGGGAAGGCGGAAGTGGATAAAACGCCTATCCCCGTGCCGTGAACACCCTCACAATTACCCCCACAAAAGCTCAGATAGTCGAAGAGAGGACACTTTCTTTCCTTTTTTTAAAAACAGTGGAAAGAAGTTCCTTCCCCCTAAAATCCTGGCAGAAGATTAAAAGTGCATGTAAAACAGAGTTTAAAAACTACTCGGATTTTCAGTGCCACATTTTAAAATATTCACATTTAAAATATTCACAGCGAAACAAATTCAAGGCAGTTTGTAAGTACCAGCAAGACCGACAGGGAAGTCTCTGCCTCCAGTCTAGAGTATGTCGCTGGGCGTCTGCGCAAACCTATGGAGAAGGAGGCCCGAAACCGGCTCCGAGCAGAGTGCCCTCGCCCCTGTCTAGAAAACAAAGTCGCTCTCACCCCTGACATCGACCCCAAGATGGCGACTTTCTTGGCTAAGTTTGTCAAGGACCCTAAAAAGGGTATCGACAGGTCCTGGCGTTCGTGCCAGGACAAGCTCCTCTATGCCGTGGGGCCGGTAACCAAAATTTTGGACATGGCCGAGGAGGCCAAGGCATCCGGGTCCTTGATCGACCCTGAGGTGCTTTCTGGCTGGGCGCAGCGGGCTATCGTGTTCTTGGGGAACGCCAACTGCACCCTGTCAACGGAAATGCGCCAGTCGCTCCTCATCAAGGTTGACCCTAAGTTGGGGGACCTTGCCTCTTCGGAGGCAGGGGCGGTGGCCCAGGGGGGCCTTTTTGGCGATCCTTTTGTCCGGGAGTTGGGCAAATTTGTTGCCACGTTCACGTCCCTGGACAAGGCCCAGGCCAACATCCGGAAAGTGTTCACCCCCCGTGTTTTCCACGGGGCTGGTCGCGGCAGGGGCCGCGCGACCGGCCGTTCCAACTACAGTAGCTCTGACAGAGGGCAAGGCTCCGGGCGCGGGCAGTACCAAGATGGCTCCCGCTACAACACATTCTGCCCCACAAGAGGACAGAAGTTCCGGGGCCGTGGTGGATTCAAAGGTCAAAACTCTAACTCTAACAAAGGTAAGCGTCCTGTCTTCAGCACATCTGCGGGTGGGGGCCGCTTAGCGCAGTGTCTCCCGGCTTGGGCCTCTCTTACGAGCGATGCGTGGGTACTGCAGACGGTGCAGGGCTTTCAGGTGGAGTTCCATGGCCGTCCTCAGCAGTTGTCCCGCCCTCGCCCCATCTCCTTTTCGCAGCGCGATGCAGAGCTAGTAAGCTAGGAGGTTTTGGCTCTCCTGCAAAAAGGAGCTATCTGTCGCGCACAGGAGAACCCTCGTTGTTTTCTAAGCAATTTATTCTTGGTCGACAAGCCCGATGGGGGCCGCAGACCGGTAATAAATTTAAAAGAGTTCAACGAGTGGGCGGTGTACCGCCATTTCAAGATGGAGGGGATCCACCTCCTCAGGGACGTGTTACGTCCTTGCGACTGGATGGTCCGCTTGGACCTCAAGGACGCGTACCTAGCGATCCCGATCTTTCCTCCTCATCGCCGGTTCCTCCAGTTCGCCTGGGACGGACAGGTCTTCGAGTTTACCACTCTGCCTTTCGGTCTCTCCTCGGCTCCTTGGTGCTTCACCAAGGTTCTCCAGCTGGCGGTGGAGTTCCTCAGAGCTCAAGGAATACGTTTGATCGTCTACCTCGATGACATGCTCCTGATGGATCAGTGTCCTCAGGCTCTCTCTAACAACCTGCAGGTGGTGGTCAACCTTCTGCAGGGGTTGGGGTTTGTCATCAACGAGAAGAAGTATCTTCTGTGCCCAGTGCAAACTGCCACGTTTCTGGGGTTTGCGGTGGACTCGGTTTCGGCAACATTGAGCCTGCCTGCTAGGAAAATGGCAAAAATCAGGCACGAGTTGCGTCAGACCCTAGCCAAAACTCTTGCGTCAGTTGGCCCGCTTAATGGGGCTTCTCTCGTCCTCAATTCAAGCCATTTTTCCGGGCCCTCTGCATTATCGGGCCCTGCAACGGCTCAAGGCCCATCACCTCCGGAGAGGCTTAACTTACTCGCAGTCGGAAGCGTGGAATGGGCGTGCGATCTTTGGGTCGGCCCCAGATCTGGTGATAGAATCGGACGCCAGCTGGTCGGGCTGGGGCGCCAGATGCGGAGATTTTTCAACGGGTGGTGCCTGGTCGGTGCCCGAGCAGTCGTTGCACATCAATTGCCTCGAGCTCTTGGCGGGCTCTTTCGCTGTGCAATGCTGGACCAAGGACAGAGCCCAATCATGCGTCCTGCTCAAGATGGACAGTGTATCGGCGGTCCGGTACATCAACCACCTGGGGGGTACTCGGTCCCGAACATTGTCCAATCTCGCCAAGGACTTTTGGAACTTTTGCCTGGACAATCAGGTCTCGGTCACGGCGGAGTATCTTCCGGGGCGAGCAAACGTAGTCGCGGATTGGCATTCTCGTCACCGGCTGGATGCCAGCGTCTGGAAACTGGATCCTCTGGTGTTTGCTCAGATAGCGGAGCTGTGAGGCCCGTTATCGGTAGACCTTTTTGCATCGCGGCTGGATCATCAGTTACTGCGTTTTTTCAGCTGGAGACCAGTTCCATTAGCGGAAGCGACGGACGTATTCCTGCAGGACTGGCTCCCGGAGCGGGGTTATGCGTTCCCCCCCATTCTCCATGATCACGCGGGTTTCAGCCCATGTGCGTCGCCAACAGGCGGAAGTGGTGCTGATCACCCCTCTGTGGAGATCTCAAGTGTGGTTTCCGGTTCTTCTGGAACTTTCTTGGGATTTTCCAATTCGACTCCCCCACTTTCCTCAAGTTCTTCTGGACCCGGGCCTTGCGCCTCACCGCATGGTAGTGGACGGGTCGCTGCGACTGATGGCCTGGAGGATCTCAGGTGTCGCTGGATGCTCCCGGGCCTTTCGGGCCACGCTGAGTCCCTCCTCTCCAAGGCATGGGCGGATAGCACGACTAAGAGATACCGCTCTGCCTGGAACAGATGGCGTTGTTGGTGTCTGCGACGGAGTGTTGATCCCATGGGCGCAGACGTAGTTCATATTCTCAATTTCTTGGCGGACGTGGCGGAACAAGGTTTGGCTTACCGCTCTATTAACACCTTCCGCTCTGCGATCTCCGCGGGTCACGTCCCCGTCCTGGGATCCCCGGTGGGGGAACACCCGTTGGTGTGTAGGCTGCTTAGAGGTATCCGCCTCTCCCTTCCCCCGGAGCCGCGCTACTCCGAGTTATGGGATGTGAATTTGGTTCTGAATCTTTTTCTTTCCTGGCATCCCAATAGGTTCCTGTCTACGCAAGGAGCTATCTGCTAAGTTGGCAACTCTCTTGTGTTTGATCTCTTGTAGAAGAGTGTCTGATGTGCGGGCCCTTGATATCTCGGCCAGGGTTTTCTCCCCTGATGGAGTGACTTTCACGGTTACTAAATGCCATACCAGGGTAATCTCCTATCCGGCGTTTCGTGAATCCCCCAAATTGTGTGTAGTGCAATGCCTCCGTGCTTATGAGGTGCTAACAGAAGAGGATCGGCCTCCTGGTGAAAGACAGTTGCTTATCGCACTCCGCAAACCTTTTAAGGCTGTTTCCTCGCATACCATAGCCCGTTGGGTGCGGTGGGTTATGCAGGAGGCGGGGATAGATACCAAGACGTTTGGTGCTCACTCGGCGCGAGGTGCTATGGCCTCTAAGGCGTTTGCGCTTGGAGCACGGCTTGAGGATCTCATGCGTGCAGCTGACTGGTCTTCGGATTCCACCTTTAAGCGATTCTATTTTAAGCCAGTTTTGGAAGTGGCTCAGCTGATGGTGGATAAGCTTTAAACTGGCATAATCGGAGCCTCCGGTCCTGACATGGAATAGGAATTTGCCTAGCTATAGTACTGGTAAATTCCAATTCTATTAAGGACGCGGAGGCGAGGATTATCCCTCCCGGAAGTCTGACGGACTTGAGGACCCTCCCCGTTCTGGAGTAAGTAAATGCTCTTGGGTTGCGCTCTGGGACCATTGATGTTTATGGTTGTTTGGTATTTTTTTTATATTTGTGATACATGCGTAGTTGTGTTACCTCCTTGGTGTTGATTCTGCTGCCGACTGTTCTGGTTTTGGGTGCCACCGCTGCCTGTCTTTGCAGGAAAAAATGGGTCCAAACAGGAGGCGTGATGTTCCAATACAGGCTGTTCGCGCAAAGGAAGAGGAAGCACTAAGGAGGGGCCAAGTGGAGGCTGTATAATGGACAGTGTTGATGGACTTGGATAAAGTTGTTTCTCTACCCCATGGTGTTCATGGGAGTAGAAGTTTGATGGTTTTTCATGATGTTAAACTTGCTGCTGTTCAATAAAGCGAAGGAAGAATGGCATAATCCTCGCCTCCGCGTCCTTAATAGAATTGGAACTTACCAGTACTATAGCTAGGCAAATTCCTATTCTATTGGATGACCGAGATTTTTCTCCCATCATCCATTTAAGATTCTCCGACCCAAAGTTGAGTCTGCCGGACTGAAACTCAGATTTTTCTGTTGTAGCCACCATTACCAGATGCAGGGATTAGACCCCAAAGGTTAGGACTGTAAACCCTAACAAAGCTTGAGGGCCCTTGTTCGCCCCACCAAAACTCTAGTTCCACTAGGTTCATAAACCTAAATCAAAACTTTTTTGAAAATTACAGGGCCAAAGTCCTGCCAAAAAGGAGAATTAAACATTTCCTAGCTAAGAAGAAGAAAACTTTCAATTCTATTAAGGACACAGAGGCGAGAATTCTGCATGTCTCTTCATTTTATTAACTTAGCAGTCAATCAAAATAACATTTAATTCCATTAGAGAACAAAATGTCCTATGAGTCTCTATAAAACAGCCTCAGTCTTATAACTAATCAGGTCATAACAGGTCAATTCTAACAATCCTCAAGAAAGAACACTTTTTTATATTGTTTGAATCAGCTATTCTCCTTACAGAAAACTGGATTCTCATTTATAATCCTGTTTTTGTTCTGCTCCTAAAATTAAAAAAGGAAATCAAAATTGCTATACCTCATAACACGCATCTCTAAGTTTTTAAAAGAGTTACATTTCCCAAAATTTTAATATGCAATCCAAAACCACATTATATTGTTTATTCTTAAGGGAGGGAATCTGAAAGTCAAAAGTGGATGGCATAATCCTTGCCTCTGTGTACTTAATAGAATTGAAACTTTAGTTAGTTTGGACCTTTCTCATTCTATGTCAGGACCAGAGATGAGGACCGACCAGCCACATTCTGTATAATTTATCCTGATTTCCAGGTAGCACTTAATCTTGGTCTTTCATTTCGCAGGTCTTGCATCAGTATTTCGATTAGCATTATTGTCATAACTACCTTGACCAATTATTGTTGGTCGGTGGCACTGCCTTTTCCCAACTGGCTGTTTTTTCTTGTTTTGCTCCTAGTAGCGTGTGGCTTATAAGAGTCCATTCATTTGTCAACAGCTTTGTCAATGATGCTGGGCATGTTCCCAACAATATCACTAAGGGATTAGGAATCCTATTATCATACTAATGTGATTCAGAACCTCCTTCCAATATATCTGCAGGAGAGGGCATGGCCACCATATTTGTATGGCATCTCCTATCCCACATCCCATCCAGCATCGGCCATCAGCATTTGGGTATACTTGGTTAGATTGTGTTAGGTGGCATGTACCGCTTTTACCCTGTTTTCTATCTTAAGTAATGTTTCCCTCTTTATACCAGAGTTTAGTTGTGGTCAACTGAAGTGAATGACCATGATAATGTTATCCTTACATCTTTTGATAACGAGTCACAAATTTCCATAAGTGGTTGTAATAAATTCTGATACATACACTGTGCTTGGTCTGTGTTGTTTAGGAAGCCGCAATGTCAGGTCAGCCTGGCAAGATATAAATGATTGCCTTCTTTGAAGGTATTTTTGAACATCTCCAAAGAGCAGCATAGTTTGATTCATATAAACTCTAAATCCTATAGGTAATGATTATTTCCACATTTTTAATCGGATCTTTTATTGTTTACCCATTTAAAGGAGTAGAGAGAGAGAGAGAGAGGAGAGAGAGAGAGAGAGAGAGAGAGAGAGAGAGAGAGAGAGGAGAGAGAGGAGAGAGAGAGAGAGAGAGAGAGAGAGAGAGAGAGAGAGAGAGAGTCACTAGTCTCTCTTGAGTACCTGGATTTAGCCTTACACTCAAAATTTTAGATTTTTTTAAATTCACCTTTAAGCCATAGGCAATTCCAACGTCCTTCATTATGGATACCACTTTCAGTACTAATCTCTCTGAGTTTCCCAACGTCATTAATATATTTTGTGAGAGATCCTTCTGAAAATCATTCCCTTCACATTCTGAATCTGCTATGGCAAAAAAAGTTGGGAAAGCACGCAGCCTTGCCTCTTTCTTCTAAGTAAGGAGTAAATAAGAGATTTATTGCGATAACAATGGAATACAATTACAATTGCTGTTGGCTCTGAATATCCAGCCGAAATATATTTTTGCAGTCCATGGCATGTTTCTAACCTATCCAGCACCTGTTGCTGCTAGGGTGCCAAGAGACAAAGGCCATTTCAGTGTCTAGAGTATACCATCATTGGTATTTTAATTTAATTATGATAATCTGATTAGATGGAAAAACTGTCTTGTATTATCGAAGATTTGTCTATTTTATCTGAACAGTGACTGGTTGGGGTCTATAACAGTAAGCAATTAGGGATTTACATCTATTCACCAATATTTTTAAAATATTTTAAGAATAACATTTAATAAGGAGATTGGGCTGTATGAGGCACACATTTCCTTTGGTTTACCAGGTTTATTGATAAACACTCTATTTACTTCACTCACTTTCACAAGCGTCACCCTGTTTGAATCTTTGTCTGCATTTGCTGTCTTCATCGCACTGGGGTGAGACTACCTCCCCCAGTGTGCATCTGGCCAGGGAGGAGCTATGGGACCTTTAAAAACCACTTCCAGTGTCCCGCAGTGCAGTGCTTACACCAGCAGTCTCTCGGTTTGAATCTTTGCCCGCAATTGCTGCCTTTGTTGCACTGGGGTGGGACTACACCCCCCAGTGTGCATTTGGCCAGGGAGGAGCTCTGGTAACTTAAAACCGCTTCCAGCACCCTGCGGCACAGGATGTGTGTGGGCATGCGCCTGGGCGAAGACCATGCTAAGACGGGTTGACTGGAGGAGACTGGGCTGGGCTACTTTATTTGTCTCTAACTTAAAATGTACTTATATGTACACAACCCTCTACCAATCAGTAGTAGTACCCTTAGAGATCACAAAGTCAGGGAATGGGGAAGAAATTACCGGGGGGGGTGAGAAGGGGATGAGTGCTACTCCAGTTAATAATTTTACTTCTACAAATTGCATGCTCGAGAGGGCGATAGGAGTAGTATTGTCCGATATTGCTCTCTCAGAAAGGAGATTATCTTTCAATCTTGATTCCCCTACAGTCCCTTAACTACGGGATCCATTTCTGAATCTCAAGTGATGCCTTCACCACTACAAGATGTGTCTCATAAATGTCCAACCACCCTAGGATCTTCTCGTCAGTCCTGTTTAAGAGATCCCGCCCATTGGAGGGTAACCTTGCACTTATGGTGTCTAATTCAAAAACTAAAAAGGCACCGCGTTCTTAACAGCAAAGGAAGAGAAGAAAGGTTGCTGTCTCTCCAACTCAATCGAATGGCCCCTCAGCTACACCAGCCACACCAATTAACAAAGCCCCACTATGCATTGACCAGTGTTCCCAGCAATCCACGCAAACAATAAGTGAGGCCACTCCTAAGGTCTCTACAACTTTTATGACGTTTTAATAGAGTCGTGTGTTAACCAATTTAAAGAGATCCTAAAAGCGGAACAAGCCCTATTAACGACCGGACTAGACAATCTGGATTTACAGATAAAGGCCATAAAGAATCTGACACTTCCAGCTGAAGGAGGCAGCTCCATCTCCAGCTATTGCCCCTCTGACTATTCAACCACAACAGACCCAGGGCAAACTTCCCCTCGCTCCCCAAATGACCCCATGCCTAAAATTACTTTTGGTGATTGTGGGCCTCGACAGGCTGAAGTAAGCAAATACAAAACGATTTTAAAACTCCCCCCTGAGAGTACCCCCTATTTGATTGTTCTTAAGAACGTACCAGTGCTGCCTACAGACACTTTCGAAGAACAAGTGGCTTTGAAGAATAAGTCTGTTCACTGGATAAAAAACAATATGAGCTGCGCATGTGACATAGCCCAAGACGTTATGTCAGGAAGAAGCAGCGGCAGCCCCTCCATTAGGGCGGAGGAGCGCCCCTGCCACCAGCCGCAAATAAAGCAATATAAAAACGAATTTCTAACCTGTTTTATCTATCGCAGAGAAGGTATCACTTCTAATCTTGGTGAACCTAAATTTAATATTCCCACATACCATTCCTTTGAACCATTAGCAACATTGGATGTGCAAGATTGACTTACCAAGGCTGACAGCGCTATGGCTCTTACTGGAGGAGGAGGATTATTGACAAAAATGGGGGCCATAGGAGATGCAATTAACTCTCCTGTTACACCAGCCCCATACTCTTTCACATCAAAAGAGGGATATAGAACTGGGCCGCCAGCTCTTTTATTGGGAAACTTAGCATTTGGTGCTTCGGGGCACCACTTACCAACCACCGACCATACGATTACTCCAGTCCTTCCCGCACCCACCCAAATAGATAAATCTTGTCCTAAACCGAAATCCCGCCTCATCCTCCCAGTTCCTTCTTGCTTGTACATATGGACAAGGAACTGGATTGACTATATAGAAGAATTTGATATCTGCATCTTTCAAGAAACATGGGCTATCGAGCCTCTTTACAAAGTGGGTTACACTTCATATTTTGGCTGTTGCCGGACGTCGGGGGGGTGGGTCTACTGATTTGGACAAAGATTCATTAAAATGTAAGAATTGTGGTTCTGGATATTGCATCATCGGAAAATGTGGGTCTAAAGATTTATCATCCTGGGGGGAATTGCATGTATCTATATAATGTCTATTGTAGGCCAAGGAGCAGGGGCGCAGAATCCCCTACCCAACTATTTTACAGCAATCTGTTTTTTATATTGATCCTAAACACCAGATTGCTATAGGGGGAGATTTTAATATAAATTATGAACCTGTGTACTCCTACAACATGCTTCTTGAAGAGGAAGTTGAGAGCTGGGGCCTACCCGCACTCAATGTTAAACAGTTTGTCCTGTGTACAGTGGCCGTAATACAAGTCGTCCAATTTATAGTAACAAACGGGCTGAGAGCTTGCAATGGAAAGTCTCCATCAGATAAGCAAGGAGGCCCCACTTTTAGGAAAGGCCCTTTTCTATCTAAATTAGATTACATCTTAATTAAGACCTCAATGAGTGATTGAAGTGCACCCCTAACCTTGCACTTCCATCACGTCATGTTGCAGCATAAATGTGCATTAAGTAAACTCTTATTGACACTACACCTGTGCCCAGCAACGGGCAGGACCGTATTATATACACGAGTAAGCGGATCACGGTCCCCCCGGCCCAATTAAGATTACATGTAGACGCTCGTCCCTGTTCTCACATGACCAGATTTAAACCATAAACGTAAGACAGATGAGACCAAATAACTCCGAACAGATAGCAGTTTATAACCAATGTATAGTAATTCTAGTGACAACGGCATAAAAGGTTAATACCGGTTATAGATTATTGTATATGCTTCTGCCTGGCACCCTGCCAAATGCTGCCTTTGTAATTGACATTGTAATACTATGCATATCACTATTATTGATGTTCACTTGTATAACCTCTTGAAAATTAATAGAGACTATTTAAAAAAAAAAAAAAAAGACCTCAATGTGCAATAGCTTGGTAGACTTCTGTATTGAGCATAGGGAGGAGAGCAATCAATACCCCCAACATGCCAAGATTTTGAGTCAACTTCCTAACCCCCCTTGCACTTTAGCACCAATGTCTAACTCCAATGATGGTGAATAATCGCAGGTCCATTAAATGGCCTTCTGTGGTAGAGAACCAAGGCACCCTTACTAAGGTTTATAATGCCTTTGTGGAAGCCTCATCAGATCCAAGCACTCTAGCTTCTGTTAAAAGTTATGTAGTTGATATACATGCCAAGTTGGTAACCTCTCTGACATTAATTTTGAATAAATCCCTTTCAACCAAAAATTCAGCAAGGTTCCATAGTGATGAAATTAATCTATGGTATACAAATTGTTGTTGTGATGCAAAAAAAAGCATTAATAATAGCATGAAAAAATAAAAACCTGCAGGAGGTTTGAACATTAAGAGGTTTATACAAGAAAACAATAAGAACTGCAGAAAGAATTTGGGAGGACATATGCTGGGGTGATTTAGTGATAGCCGTGAAAATGGGGGATAAAGCATTGTTTTGGAAATAATTGCCAACAGGAGTAGGTTTTCAAACAGTCAGATAAAGTGCCATCTGAACCCTGGGGCATGGGTAGAATATTTTACCCGTTTATATGAACTTCCCCCTAATGATATAGCACTACACTCCTTAGTATCACCACAGTATATCTCCTCCGACCCCTACGTCTGCGTTGAGGATACTAGATCAGCAAACACCTCAATCAAACAGGATAAAGCTCCAGGTCCAGGCAAAATTCCTGGCGACTTGTTTTGCCACAGCCAGTCTGTATGGGCCCCGTATGTTAACTGCCTGACAAATGCCATAGCGGAAGGTGTCCCTGACACATGGAAAGGGGTGGAAATTATCCCCATTTTCAAAAAGGAGGATCCGGTGGGTTTCCAGAAATTATAGGCCCATCAGCCTTCTGGATACTCACCAGAAGGTGTACGCTAAGCAATTGCTCGATAAGCTTAATGAATGGATTGAGGGAATGGATATCACGACCCAGTACCAAGCAGGATTTAGACCAAAAGTCAGCACCATAGATCAAGTGCTAAGGCTGCTTTTTATCCTTTGGAAATATACCAAACTTAGAAAAGGACATATATAGATCACATTTGTTGATCTTAGAGCCGCCTTTGACCTTGTTCCTAAGAGGCTGTTATGGGTATTTTTAAAGGAACTGGGCGTTCCTGAGGAGCTGCTTGCGCAAATAATAATTCTTTACCAGAACAAATACGCCCAAGTTAGCCGGAGGTTTGGGGGACAATTAACCAATATGATCTCAATCTGTAGAGTAGTAAGGCAAGGGTGTGTTTTAGCCCTCACCCTATTTTCCCTGTATGTGAACGATGTAGTGGGCGCACTTACAAAAGGGAATATAGATGTACCAAAACTGGATGGGGTGGGGGTTCCTGCGCCGATGATACCCTCTTAATTTCACAGACTCTTTTGGGTCTCAAACAGCTCCTGGTGAACTTTAACACTTATTGCTCAACTAAGGGCCTTGAGATCAATATTTCCAAAACAAAATTCATGGCAGTTAGACCCCACAAGTCATTTAAGTAAGCCCTGATGTTGGCCAATGAACACCCAGAGCAAATGCATAGATTTGAGTACCTGGGAATAATGCTCTTTGGTAAACTATTGTGGCTACCTCACATTGAGAAGAGAAGGGCAGTGATCCAGCACCATGCCTCAGTGATCTACAGGAGATTTCAGGGGACATCCTTGAGAGCTGTTCTCCCCGATGTAGAATTATATAAGCTAAATGCCCAATCTGCTGCTCTATATGGGGCAGAAATATGGGGATACGCGAAGGCAGAGTGAAAACAAGTTTGTTCACTCGCTTTTCCGCCTTCCCATTAGTACCCCTTTAATTCCCATGTTTTTAGATGTTGCTCTAAAAAGAGTTGGGGCCCTTGCTAGACTCAGGCCACTATTATACTGGGTAAGGCTCTGGACTACAGAGGAGCTGCAGCCATGCCAGAGGGCTGAAGAGGAACTGCTAGCCCTCGATACAGGTCTCACCTTTCTGTGGTTCAAACATGCCCATTATTGGTTCGACAGACTGGACCTTGGTCATTTCTGGACAGACACTAGCTCGTTGGTGGCCACATCTAAATTGCTATTGAAGACCCGCTACTGAGAGTTTATCCAGGCCAATCTCCTTTGTTCCACCGCTCATGGTAGGTTGACAGTGCAATTTTTGTTCATTAAGGACACAGCCTGTTATGAAAAACCTTCCTGATCTACGGCTTAAGCAACTGGAGAAATGACTATCTATAAATTTCGCTATGACATACTTGAACTACAGTGGTATATGGCACTGCGGGATGCTAGTGGGTATGCTGGCCATTTGTCTACTTGTACTCCATGCTCCCAGGCAGAGACTGAAACAGTCCATCATGTGTTGTTTTTCTGCCAAGCATATAACAAAACCAAGAGGGAAGTGGATACGTCCAGTGTGTAATTATCTCGGAGTAAGGAGGTACCTGGAGGCATTAAGAATTTTGAAGAGTGATACATCTACTTACACTGTCTTTGCTGTAAGGAATTTTTAATTTTCAGTTGGCCTTATAAGGAGAGTGAATGGCCTTAAATTTTCGCTTATTGGTTTATAGCATTATTATATTAGATGGAAAATTGTGATAGGCCACGGTATTGTTTGTCCTCAGGTAGTTTATGATCTAGGATACGTTTTTTGTGTATAACATTAAGCCACATCTGGTCTTTTAATAGGAATGTGGATCTAGATCAGGTGTATTAGCTCATACCTAGTTTGCACATGTATACAATTTACTCTCCATTGAGGATTTTATGATTATTTTATAGAAGAATTTCCATGTATAGCTAGCATGTTGTTTTATAAATTTAAAAAAAACATGTTTTATAAATGCATTGGTTTAAAGATGCATTTCCTTATTGGTGTTAGGAACACAGGAGACAATTAATGTGACGTTCTTACTTCCGATGTTCCCAACAATTATAATCAACATACCTTCTTGATTGTCTTTAACAACTTCCACTACTTCAAAGGATAAATCCCTATGAGCTGCACTCATCACTCCACACACTTTCACTTTTGCCGGAGCGTGAAGTTGTCAGGTAAGATTTAAGAGACAGCAGAGTGGTATCTTTTGACATATGATGGGTTTTTTATAAACAGTTGATATCCGGTGATTCTATCTTGTGGTGTTTCACTGGAGGGTTTAACCCCCTCACGTTCGAAGTTAGGAAACATCCCATTTGTTTGCAGATTGATGGGTGCAAGGCTCTACATGCCCATCCCTTCTACTGGTTCTTAGTATAATTAGTTATACATGACACAGAATTAGTAAGTTTTTGGTTGCTCTTGCCCTGCCCGCTCCAACATTAAACAAACATTTCAACTGGTGGAACATACAATTTCTGAACTGATAAAACTTCACTGATGGGAAACTAAAATACCCCATTGTGGTGGTGAGGCCATTTCTATAGGCAGCACTCCCCAACACTCAAACCTGGCTGTAGATATTAAAATTTAAAAAGTTAGTTTACTACGGTACGACATTATTTTTCATCAGCATAACCTTTGTACGCTATCAGTTGACTGCAGGCCCTTCAAATGCTTTCCCGGGAAAGTCTCTTTATTTGCGGTGTTCTATGAGTCTTCTGCCTATAGGTTTTCTCACATGGCATTCTCTACAGCACTATTACCTTGTGCATTCCTTCTCCGTATTTGTGAGCCAAATCACTGCAACATCTAGGAGGACCAGGCAGGAGCACACTGCTACAGCTCCCTGGTGCTAACCATGCCCTAATTCTTTGGTTTTTGTAAAGAATAGAATATATATTGCCAATAAGTGATACCTCAAAGATTTTAAAGACAGTAATCAAACACGTATTTATGGCTGTTTTGGGGTATTTTGCACTTAGACCGCCATACCGTTGTTTCCCAAATGATGTATCCATGCCAAATTTGTGCCCTTTTTTCCCCGAAATGATGGCGATTCTAAAGGTTCCAAAGAATTGTAGATTCCCTTGGAGGGGGCTGAGAAAATAGCCAAAATATGGCCATATTTTTAGTTTTTGGTGAAAAAAATTTAAAAAAGTGCTCCACAAAAAAGGTTTTTTTCCCTAAAGATATCAAAGAAAGCATTTCTGTGCTAAAGTCACCATCTTCCCAGCTTGAAGGAACATGCAGAGCAGAATAAAAAAACTCAGTTTTTGGTATTTTTCAAAGAGGTAGTCTATTTTTCCTAATTTTTGCACTTTCAACTTACTTCCAGTTTGTGGTGGAACTGGAGTGAAACCTATGGGTGAGCCCGGAAAGCTTCAGATTTTTGAAAAGTAGACAAAAGTCTGAATTCAGCAAAGGGTCATTTGTGTAAATCCCTCAAAGTTTTGCCAAAGAAACTAACTGTTGAAATAAAAGAAAATACTGAAGTAGAAAAAACTGCCATTTGTTTTAATCTGTATTGATATATATATATATATATATATATATATATCTTTATATATATTCACTGGAAAAAACCATAGGTTTCAGGGACGTTATAGTTAGAAATTAGCATTTAAAAAACCTTAGAAATTCACTGAAAAAACCACACGTTTCAGCGATGTTATAGTTAGTTGGACATTTTCCTTGTACAAAACCAGAGAAATTCGGCCGTTGTAGTTAGTAGAGCTAACTATAACTCGCACCCCCGCAATGCACTGCTGATGACGTCACATATTACATCACTCATGACATGGTCAGTGACATCACTGATTACATCATCCAGTGAATGTGTGTTTCTTTAAAGTTTAAATATGTTTTAAATATATATATATGCCAAGGTGTATTGAAGAATGAGTGGGTGTATAAGTGTCTGAATGGATGATTTAGTAGGTGCGTGACTGATTGTATAAGTGACTGATTAATCGTATCTTACTGCATGCATGGGTTAGTGAGTAAACTGTGTAAATGTCTGCATCAGTCTGTCAGTTGGTGCATAAGCGGCTGCATGGGTTGGTGAGTAGCTACATGACTTTCTACATGGGTTATTGATTGGTTGTCTGAGTATCTGTATGGGTGGGGTCCCCAGGGCCCAAAAAATAGTAAAAGAAGGGGGGCGACACAGCCCACCCTTCTAAAAAAAAAAAAAAACGGCATCTCGCCAGAGGCCCCGCCCCCTCACTGCACCACTGTGCAAACGCGCCCCCAGGCGCGTTGTAAGTTGGGGGATTAAGTCCCCTTGAATCCTGAGGGTCCCCGGGGGCCAACTAGCCCACCAGGTACCTCCAGTAAGCGCCACAGAGCTGCGTTGCAGAGAGGTGTAAAAAGGGGCGTGGCCTCAGACCACCTCTCTGCTCCCGCCCTGCCATAGTAAACGGCAATGTTCCGGGGGTGGGCACCCCGGGACATTGGAGGAGCCGGCCCTGGGGGGTGGCGGTCCCCAGGGCCATCAAGGGCTCCCTCCCATCATTTGCACAGCACCGGGGAGGTGGTGGTCCCCGGGGCTTGGGGGGGCCCGCGGGGCCCGCAAATAATTGAAGAAAGCCCCGGGGAGGTGGCGGTCCCCAGGGCTTGGGGGGGTCCGGGAGGCCCCCCCACTCTCAAATTATTTTCTCTTTGCCCCAGGGAGGTGGCGGTCCCCGGGCAGCGGGGGGGCCGTGTGCCCCCCACGCATATTTAAGTAAAGCCCCCCCCACAGATTAATAAACAAGCCCCCCCCACAGATTAATAAACAAGCCCCGGGGCGGTGGTGGTCCCCGGGGCTGCGGGGGCCCCCGCAATATAATTGTGGCATTTCCCCGGGACCTGGCCCACCCGGGGGCTCATTTAAATGAAGCGCGGGAGCCCGCGCTTCATTTTCTTTTTTTTTTTAAATGCTTTTTTTGGCCCTGGGGGTCCCTGTGGGACCCCCTGAGCAGGCCTAGGGGGTCAGGGTGTTTCTACCTTGCCCTCTTTTCATGTTTTTTATCTTTGTTTCACCCTTTTTCTTGTGACTCGGTTACCGAGTCACAAGATGGCTGCCAACACTTCCTGGTTTGGAGTGTTGGCAGCCAATCAGAATTGAGCTCGTGTTCGGGAGGGTTCACGACTCCTCCTCGGTGCTCAGATATCGATATTTTTCTTTTTTAAATTTCTCAGGAACTACTGAACGGATTTACACCATTTAAAAAAAAGGGCGCACTCTAAACCAAGACCTACCCTTTTGCCAAATTTGGTGTAATTCCGTTCAGCAGGTCGGGCTGTAGCCTGTAATAAAGTTTCCTATGGTAAATAACATGGAGAAAACGCGCTTTGGGACCCCCCTTTTTTTCTTGGCCCCTGTTTGACGAATCACCCCGAAACTTTCAACACACAAACTGAGCGGTCTGGCCATATTTGTTGGAAAATTTCACGAAGGTTCGTCAAACGGCGCCAAAGATATTGGCAAATCAAAAAACACTTTTCCTATGGAAACTAGGTTCTAACTATAACTACCTACTGGCGACCGCCAGTAGGAGATAGATATATATATATATATTGAAAAAACAGTTTATAGTGAATCCATAGTTAGGTGAAAATTTCAGTGCCAGAGCGAGCAAGGAAAGTTCGGGCTAGACTGTTCCCATGGGGAGCAGGGTAAAACTGATTTACATATGGCTGGGTTTAAACTGGAATGGCATGGGGAGCAAAAAAATGATGGATTTAGGCTCAGATCTCTGTACTGGGGTGAATGTTTGACATTGTTCAACATTCTGTCCATCAATTGTTCTTTTTACATTTGTCACCCCGAGTGGGACGGGTATGCCCAGACGTGGGTCCCATGCTCTCCATGCCACTGGAGTCAAGTTAGCCTGGCTGATGAGGGGTGAAACCCCGAAACCGGTCCCAGGATGCTTGTTTCCGGTTCAGAGAGGATCTGGCCTGGCAGTTCGGGAGGGACTGTTCCCATGGGGAGCAGGGTCAAGACTGATTTGCATATGGCTGGGTTTAAACTTGAAGGGCATGGGGAGCAAAAAAACGATGGATTTAGGCCCAGATCTCTGTACTAGGGTGAATGTTTGACATATTTCAACATTCTGTCCATCAATTGTTCTCTTTTTGCAGTGGAATCCAGGATGGAATCATTGAAGGGTAGCAAAGGTTCTGCAGCTGGTACTGATGGCAAGGGGACCTTTTTTGGAAATTGTTTTTAAGTTTTAACATCTATCATGGGCACCTGTATACCTAAGCAGCTTTTTGCATTACATTATGGAAAGACATTACTTCTATTGTTGGTGGATCAGTGGGGAAATCCATAGCCAACTCCGGGGAAATGTCCAAGCCACTCATAGAAGACAGACCTTGGAAGTCCTGCCCTTAATCTCCATCACCACCAGTATCTCCAACCTGGTAATGATTTAGGGGATCTGAGTCGCTCCCAAAAATATCATGAAGCCTGCACCTGTATTCCTCCTCTTCTATAAGCCATTTGGACACCCTGTGTGAGCTGTTTTGTGGCACAACTTCAGGCACTGCCTCCAGTGAGGTCTATTCCGTGGTCGTAGGTGGAGCCGGCGCCTACGGAAGTTGAGCCGTCCACAGTGTCGAAGGTTAAGGTTCTGCCATCAGAGCAGCGGGTCGAAGCAGTGTCAGAATAGGTTCACATGGGACGGTGCCGAATGGCATCGGGCTATAAGCATTAACATCTGGAAGCCATATGGAGCCGAGGGGCCAGAAGAGATGCTGGATGGCATCAATGCGTTGGCAAAAATGGAGTACATATTGCTGCTTGATCTGAGCCTGGAGTCAGAAACTCGAGGTGTGAAGGCAATGGCAGTGCAGAGGTGTCTGGAATGAAGGGTTACGTTGCCGAGGTAGATTGAAGTCACTCCGAGGCCAGGTCCAGTGGAGTCACCAGAGCAGGGCTGCTCAGCGAACCGAATGCCTGAAGCTCAACTCTGTCTTTGGCAACAAGATCTCCTCATAGGACTCCACCTGGTGGCCATCAGTGCTAGGACCAACACCCACAGACCACGCAAGAAATCTAGGGATCATCCTAGACGACAAGCTCAACATGACTACTCAAGTCAACGCAGTGTGACCTCCTCCTTCCACATCTTATGCATTCTGCGAAAGATCTTCAAACGGTTGCCTCAAAACACCAGACGGATCATCACGCAAGCACTCATCACCAGCAGGCTGGACTATGACAACACTCTCCACACCGAAATCTCCAAACAACTCCTACACAGACTCCACACCATCCAGAACACAGCCGCAAGACTCAAACTCTGCCTCCTACGTCACACCCACATCACACCGCACCTCAGGAAGCTTCACTGGCTCCCCACACTCACAGGCAAAGCCAATTCAAATGTATCACGCACACATGCAAAGCCTTAAACAACACAGGACCAGAATACCTGAACAGCAGCATAAACTTTCACCAACCCACCAGGCACCTACGCTCTGCCTCACTCTCACTTGCACACACTACCCGCAACGCAAAAGCAAAACTGGAGGTTGCTCATTCTCCTACATCGCACCCAAGACAAGGAACGACTTCCATCAACACATCAAAGCATCTTTCTCATGTCTTGAGTTCCACATGAAGCTGAGGACCTGACTCTTCATATAAGCACCTTGGGCACCACACACCTAAACACCTGACTCAAGTGCCTGGAAACCCGATTGGGTGATTAGTGCCGTACACAAATTAGCATAACATATAACAGAGACAGATAGAATGGGGTCCGTAACAGACATTCGTCCCTTGCAATCCCTACTGGGTTTAAAACCGGATTTCTTAGGGGAGACATGGTACTGCACAAGTAATTTGTTTTATGTGAGGAAACTCCTCAGAGAATGTACCTTTTGATCCGCATAGAAGGCGCAGAAAAAATGGAACTGACGCCGTTGCACCGGCCTGGGCGCCTTATGGCTTTGGGGACATTACTTCTGCAGTCATACAAAATGAACACACCTACAGGCGACATTAGAACTTTTATGTTTTTCAGATACAGCTGCTCTATAGGTGAGAAATCAGCAGGTAGAGGTATCCATCAGAAAATATGCTATTTAAAACCATGGATGAGGAAGTAGATGGGCATAATGCCCCACTCAAGCCTTTGCCTGCCATGAGACTTGGCCGACTTCCCAACACTTTATTACCCTAGTAGGCCTCTGCCAGCATGGTTATGGCCGTTGAGTAGAATCTAGCTTTGTAAATTCTGCAAAATGTAAACCAATCAAGGGAAGCTTTCCAGTAAATAGGACGACTTCCTCACACTGATAAGCAGAGGTAGAAAGAAACCTTCATTTGCTAGAGCTGTTTCACTTACTTCTTTATTATTTACTTGGAAGACTAAACAAGCCTCGTGCAACCCTCACAGGATAAAGCAATGGGACCCATTGCACTGATGAATTTCTAGCTCTAGAACGGGTTACAATGTTCATTTTGTCCTTCCTATCTTCCATAACCAACAACGTGCAGTCGCAATTTGGTGATCATTAAGCCAATGTCATGCTGAAAAGTCTCACAGCCTTCTATTTCTATTGTGGGTTATCAGTGACTGCAGAAAAGTCCCCTCTTAGGTTGCATGAGTAGACCTCATCTCTGTCAGTATGCATTAAAAAAATAGGAGACTTAAGAGTGTGTTCCACACTTTCCCGAGTTTAAGTCGTTTGCACCGCCATTTGGGTACAAATGTTCTCAATGAGAGTGTAAGCTCCCCTGAAGCTACACTGAAATGTGGATATATGCTGAGTATCTCTGCAGTAGGTTTAGAATGTAAATTGAGTGCCTTGTCTCTGCTCACAGAAATACAGGATCAATTCTCTCATAAATGGAGGGCGAGCTTGCCTGGCTCGAAGATGGCCGCAGGCTAGCGAAGCTCCGCCGACCCGGCGACTATCCTGCATAATCCTGCTCCCAAAACTAACGCTTTTGGGTCAACAATAGTGCTGCCGCTTTCCTTTACCCGTCCCGTACAAGAATTGTCGGACTGGGCTCCGGAATCGTACCTGTGGGCCGGAGATCGCGCTGGTGACATCCCAGAATCGGGCCTAGCACGCTGCTGACGCCCTGTGCGTGTTCGGCCTGGAGGCCTGTGTCGATCCTGCTTTTCCTTCCGGCGGACGATAACTGCGGAGCTCGCCTGGTGTGTGTCACCTGACTGGGCCGCCCGCTGGAGCTCTATTCGACGGGCGGGGAGCGCTGTCTTGGCCCCTGCTCTGGTGACCGGAGCTGGAGAATCCCCGTCGGGATTGTGCGGTGAGTCTGAGAGCCGCATCGGGGGCTGGCGGGCCGATCGGCTGCTTCTCCCCCTCTCCCCTG
Organism: Calotriton arnoldi; assembly: GCA_963921515.1. Lineage (NCBI taxonomy): Eukaryota > Metazoa > Chordata > Amphibia > Caudata > Salamandridae > Calotriton > Calotriton arnoldi. Next base: position 3,919,881 of record CAWUFW010000020.1, read on the forward strand.
CTCTCCCTCTCAGCGGCTGGTTTCCACGCCCGGGGATGTGTGGCGGGGTGCAGCAGTGGAGTGCACCGTGATCCTTGCTCTTGGCTCCCCCCCCCCACGTTGATGTACCTGCCTGGGCCCGGCGCTGCCTGCCTTGACTGAAGTGAAGATGCGGTGTTGAAGGGTGAGGTCGACTGATACGCACCATCCGGGGGGATTTGTGCGGTGACGCCTGGGCTGTTGCGCGGGCGAATGGAGCCACATTGGAGTCCCTGGGTGACATTCCTGCGACCCGGATGATTGCTCTCTGTGTCCTGGCCCGCATTACTTGTGCACATCTCTGCAAGGCTAGGCCTAGTAGGCCTCCCTGTTATAGCCTCATCATCGTTTGTGCCCCTGACAATATTGAATGTGCTGTCGGCTGGCGCACATTGATAACTTGATTGCTCCTCAGGCTGGTAGCGGCTAGACATTGGTTTAGCAAGTGGCGGATAATTACTGGCTCAGCATAGTCTGAACACTGTTGCATTGATTACACCATGGGGAGAACAGAAAAAAGCTCAACCCAAATTATCCTTCGAGCCTAGAAAGACACCAAGACACTGAAAAGAACCCATCCGAATCGGGCTCCGAGGCGGGTGACACTACTGCGGAGTCTGACTTAAAGCAGATTGTAGCTGCCATGCAACACAGCTTAAATAAAATTGACGGGAAAATTGATGCATTGTCATATCGTATGGACAGGATGTCAAAATGCATCGACAAGCATACAGAACGCTTAGACGCAGTGAAGCAGAGGGTGGCGGTGGCAGAGGATGCCCTGGATAACGGCACGCAGGCCCAGGCTAAAATGGACAAACTTCTACGGAGCATTCAGGCGAAAGCTGAAGATTTGGAGGCACGCTCCAGACGGAACAATCTTCGCCTCGTGGGAGTTCCAGAGTCTACCAACATAACCAATATGGAGCATTATGTTGAACAATTGTTGGCTACTTTTCTGGGCAGGGAGACCTTCTCCACTATGTTTGCTGTGGAGCGTGCCCACAGATCGCTAGCTCCTAAACCTGCTCCAGGCGCTCCTCCACGCCCCATCATTGCGAAACTTTTAAATTACAGGGACCGTTACTCTGCCCTTCGCAGGGCGAGAGAGCTACAATATTTGCGACATGAAGGCATGACGATCTCTATCTACCCTGACTTTACCCAGCAGGTGCAGGAGGCATGGCGCCAGTTCGCTCCAGTGAAAAAACGGCTACGCGAACTACACTTGGAGTACAACATGTTGTATCCTGCAAAACTTAGAATCATAGTCGACGGTTCCCCGCAGATCTTTGTGGACCCTAAACAGGCCCTAAAATTCCTTAAAAAACACGATGGTGCTACTTGAAAAGCAAGATCTCCAGAGAGTAAGGATTCGACCAGGTCTGACCCGGATGAACAATGAACAGCACTAATGTAAGGTACTCTGGGATTTATGATTGCATTTGTGTAGTGGTTCGCACGTTTTCCCTAAATCAACGGGGCAACTGATCGCAGTAAGGTTCCTAAAATTTTTTGGGTGATCTGATGTGTAGGAGCCCGTGCCTGGATTTCGGGTGGACTCTGGGGTTGTAGACATTATGTTACTCTTTCACCTGTGAACAGTTCCACTGACGTTGGACTGTGTGTTGCGTTTTGGTCATAGGAAGTTTTGCAATCTATGAATGTTATACAACTAGAGGCCTGACTTACTGAATGAAGATTAGGGCAGATGCCCCTTTAGGGATGGGCTCGGGTGGGCGGTAGGCGGTAGGGCACTGGTAGGAGTCCATACTGTTGTATTTAGGAAGCACTAATTAAAACCACACTTAGGTGGGGGAGCCGGACGGTGGTTTCCATATTGTTAGTCAGCAACATCCGCCCTAGAGTGTGTTCCACATGGGGTACGCTTTCTTGTTCATTTGTAATTGCAATGGGTAATGCTCTTTTTAGGTCTCGCTGAGCCAGCGCATGCGCTGCTCTGCGAGAAATTTAGTGAGTGGCTTTTGAAAGTACTACCACAGGCTTTTGCTGGCCTCAAGCTTGCGTTCACGCGAGCGTGCACGCGCGCAGCCGCCATCTGTCTTTCCTCCGTCACGGGTCATTAAGTGCATCGCGATCGCAATCACTTTCGCGGCCGCGTCTCTTTCACGGCCGCGCGGCCAATGCTATTTTACACCAGACCTTCGCTGGCTTGTTTTTTATCTTATGCATCTAACAGCCATTGACAAAGACAATAGTCCTGGCTTGTTGTAACATAATCAGCACGGCGCCCTTTTACGAGCGCCGCGGTGTTAATGGTTTCTCTCTGCTCTCACACACCCCTCCCTTCTCCCCCTCCCTCCCCCATGCCCAGTGTACGTAGTTTAATCCTACTCCGGAGGTGGCCCCTCCTTCAGTGACACGCGGCAGCCCCCTCTCTTTGCTGTCACGTTAGTGTTAGAAGGGGCCTCCGCTCTCTCTTCCACGAGTCTACGTCACGCTTTCTCCGCCTCTCTGCTCCGTTACTGAAGTTACTTTCCAGGCCTCAGTGCCGTGCCGGTCACTGTCTCAGAACCGTCTAGCTCGGGGCACACTCTGCTCTGCTTGTGTTCTTCCGCACACACCGCTCTGCTTTCCGTCTCCTCGGCGCTGCTCTCACATTCCTTTCCATGGGCCTCCCTTTCTTGAACCTTAGCTGTCTGGTCAGCCCCTCTCTGTGACTGGGACCCCGCGGGGAGCTTTGCTGCTGATACCGCCGTCTCCAGGGCCTGTAATCTCGCCAGTCAGCTCCGAGTTCACCTCCTTATCACTACCTTTGTACAGCGGACTTAAGTCGAGCCGTGTGATCCTTGACACAATGGCCGGCCCAGGATCCAATCCCGCTAAGACTCTTAAAAGTTGTACCTCGGGCCTGAGCCGCCCCCGCTGAAGTTTAAATTACTGCAAAAAGACTCCGTTAGGCAAAATAAAAAACGAACACACACATAAACATGACCAGCACAAATATTCTCTCAAACAATTAAAACAAGCATTGGCATAGCCAATAGGTCTCGCCTTTGGAACCTTATAAGTTTTTAGCCATGCAACAGTTGATGTTATTGCACCAAGGATATTGTGCTGCATAACTAAATACTTATAAGGTCCCAAAAGCGAGACCTATTGGCTATGCCAATGCTTGTTTGGGAGAGTCGGCGGGTTCTTCGTCTGTGCATAGTTTGGTTCTGCATAGCGTGGGTGGATGGTGGGGGGGATGTGGGAGGTAAGGGAGTTACTGTTGAAGCACGACACTCAGACACGGCGTTGCCCCTCATGGGTTATGTGAGAACGACTTGCTACAATGCTAGGATTAACACGAGGGCATGGAGCTGAAACACTTACAGACCAATAACATACGTTTTATCATTTGGAATGTTAGGGGCCTAAACGAGCATAGGAAAGCGCGCAAGGTGGTAGCATACCTTAGACGTCATAAAATAGATATTGGACTACTACAGGAGACCCACCTCGCCCGGACAGCAAAATACTCTCACATAGAATTTTTCAGGGTCAGCCGCGGATGCAGGTTTCACCTCACATGCTAGAGGAGTGATGATATGGCTGAACCCCAAATCAGGCGTGACCTTGCAATGCTTGCATAAAGACTCTAATGGCAGGTATATAGCTGCTAGATGCCACAAAGCGGGTCAACAATTGTTAGTGATTAATGTCTACGGCCCCAATTATGAGGACCTTCCCTTCTATAATGCTTTGGCCTCACTGTTGATGCAGAAGGATGATGTGTCGATTGTATGGGGGGGTGATTTTAATTGCATCTTGAACCCTAATATAGATAGATCCAAATGCCCCCGCACAAACAGTCAGCGACAGCCAGCGCCATAATAGAGATTATTGATCAACTTTGCCTAGTCGACGTTTGGAGACAGAAATTCCCGGACAGAGCCGGGTTTACTCATTACTCGGCTAGCTACAACACCTACACGCGCATTGATTACTGGTTGGCGATTGTGAAGTCCTCCCTAGGACTTACTCTGACCACTCCCCAGTTATACTTAACCTAAAGGTTGGGGTAAGTGTACCGGGGCCTTTCCTATGGCGCTTCCCCCCGTTCTCTCTCCTAGACTCCGTATTTAAGTCAGAACTGGCTCAGCTCATTGAAACATTCTTCGAAACTAATGTGGGGTCCGTAGACAAATTTGCCACAGTTTGGGAAACCTTCAAGGTTTACATTAGGGGGATGACAATTGCTAAACATGCAGGGGTGCTCCGTGCCATTCGAGACAGGCTGTCTAGATTGGAGAAGGACATAGCTACCAACACACTAAAGACGTTGCGCTACTCGAGGACATTAAGACTGCTCTGGAGGATTTTTATGAGACAGCAAATGTTGAGGTGAAACACCTTGGTAAATCTGCCTCAGCTAGGGTGTATGGGGAGGGAGACCGTCCGGGAGCCACACTTGCTAGGCTTACTCGACCCAGGAGAGAGGCAGCCGCAATTTCGGAGGTCGCTGAGGAGTTCAAGAGGGATTACACAGACCTGTACACCACTAAAGCCACTGCCAACGAGGAGTCCATTAGGCACTATCTGGAACATATTCAAATGCCTTGGCTCTCAAATAGACATAGGGAATTCCTGATGGCCCCCTTGCACCCAGAGGAAATACGAGCTGCTCTTAAGACAATGCGAGCGGGTAGTGCCCCAGGCTCCGACGGCTTTACTGTTATGTTCTATAAAACGTTCCTAGAGGAACTTATCCCCCATCTGACTGCTCTGTACGAGGAGATGGCGGAAGACTGAGAAATGCCCCCAACTCTAAGGGAGGCTTTGAATGTCACATTGCTGAAACCGGGTAAGCCGCCGAAGCCTGCTCCTCATTCAGACCACTCTTGCTTCTAAATGTCGACGCAAAGATTTTTGCGAAAATATTGGCCAACTGCCAAGCTCCTATGATTCCTCATTTGGTCAAGCCCGAGCAGGTGGGTTTCGTGCCGGGTCGTAGTGTTACGTATAACCTGCGCACTATTTTCAGTACAATCCAAAGAATCGATCCTGCGGTAAAGGCAGTTGCTGTATTCCTCGATGCCAAGAAGGCATTCGATTGAATGGGGATTTTTGAAGGGTGTCCTGAATAAAGAGGGGGTAGGCGAGGTGTTCCTCCGACTGATCTCAGTTTTATACATGAGACCGCGAGCCAGGGTCCGGGTAGGTAGCATAGTTTCGGACACTATTAAAATCTCACGAGGCACACGACAGGGCTGTCCTCTGTCTCCATTGTTATACGCACTGGTGGCGGAGCCCCTCCTTTGCACTCTCAGAGAATATCATCAACATAGAGCCATCCGTATCCGAGACTATTCCCTTATAGTGTCCGCATATGCTGACGATACCTTAATCTATGTCCGAGAGCCAGCTGGGAACATAGAGCCAATTCTTGCTGAGGTCATGCAGTTTGGACAGGTCTCCGGGCTACGTATTAATTGGTCCAAATCTATTATGTTCCCCTTGACGCCATGCACTACTCAGGTGCAGCTTGAGCTCTCTTTGCAATGGTCCACTGACCCAATTAGGTATCTGGGGGTCCAAATTCATACTAATTCCGAGATGGTCCTGGCTGAAAACTATGGTAGGGCGCTATACCGGCTCGAGGGCGATGTTAATAAATGGATTAAACTTCCCCTCTCTCTAATAGGGCGTATATCCTTGATGAAAATGGTGGTGCTGCCCCGATTTCTCTTTCTTTTTACAAATGTTCCCATAACCCTTCCGACTCGCACGCTTAATATTCTCAAATCCTTAATGATTAGACTGGCATGGGCAAGTAAACAACCTAGGGTCAGTTGGGAAACTTTGACTCTGCCCTACTCTGCTGGGGGGCTAAATGCCCCTGACCTAGAGCTTTACTATAGAGTGGCAAAGGCCTCGCACGCGCATGGTTGGATTCATGGTCCAGAGGACGCTCCACATCATCGCATTGAAAGGGTGGTGGCTGACCCGATTCTTTTGTCACACCTGATTTTCTATGAGCCCAATCGCAGACATGGAGTCCTGGACTCAGTTCATGCCACTATACATGCTTGGAAATGCCTCTTCGAAAAACACGCGGGAGCGCTACTATACTCTCCTTTAATCCCGATACAATGGTGCAAATGGTGCGCGACGGGGACTGAGCCTGAGGTTACCAAAGCGCTGCAGACACTGGGTATTAATAAACTGGGGGATTTTTTCGATGACAGGGTGGTTTACAGGTGCGAGGATCTTCCGAAAGACGGGGTGGCCTCCACTGTGCTTGACCAGTTCCAATTCCTTAGGGCTTGCCATGCATGGCGCGAACTGCTTGGGGGTGACTTGCAGGAGCCCGAAGCTTTGCCCGCTCTCACGTATGTTTTGAAGACTGGTTCCCCCCGTAAGTTGGTGACCAGGTTGTATGGGCTTCTGCAGGATCAGAAAAAGTCACTGCCAGTTAAGGCTCGCCTAGGATGGCAGAGGGATCTAAACATAATTATCGATGACAAAATGTGGCAATATTGTTAAGTCACCAAGAGTATTTCTTTAAATAGTAGACATAGACTTGTACACTTCAAATACATCAATAGAGTGTATTATACACCAGAGAAACTTCATAGATATGGTTTAAGAGACACAGCTGTCTGCGACAGGTGTCAGGAGCTCCCTACCGATTTTATACATGTAGCTTGGTATTGTCCGAAGATCCTTGCCTATTGGGAGAAAATATTACTCAGGTTGAGTGAGATTACTGGACGCACCCTAACCCCTGACCCGATGCTGGGTCTCCTTGGTTTATATAAGGACATAGATAAAGAGATCAGAAATCTTGTAGCATTTGGTATGATGATTGCGAAACGTCGTGTTGCTATGAGATGGGGTAGAGGTACCACACCTACGGTAGAGGAATGGGTTGCTGATATGCTCTACTGTAATACTAAATCCGATGTGTACAGCGAATTGTTACCACCCCAAAGTAGACCTAAAAGCTTCTGGGGGCTCTATCAAAACTATCTAGTGGGGAAGGAAACTGGTGAACCTGAGGGTGGGAATGCACCTGTATAATGCTTCTTACTATCGTTATACGGCATGTGCCGTACTATTATATGTCACATTCAATAATTGTCCAGCTTGGATGTATAGGTTGTGACTCCGTTCCACCTCTGGGCATATAAAATTTGCTGTCAAGTTTTTTTCTTTCATTATTCAACTCACAAGTACTCTGCTTTCGTAGCATGAGATTTTGCTCGTCACTATATTGGATAATATTTAGTCTCCTAATGATATGGCTGTAATTGTAACTACTTAAGCGATGGTATGTACCACCCTTGTAGGGTGCATGGTTGTGCTGACAAGTGCTTTTCTTTCTGTTTTATGTCGTGTAAAACCAATAAATAAATTATTAAAAATTTAAAAATTTTAAAAAAAATTCTCTCATAAATGCCATAAAGTTACAGCTACTTAGCATGATGAAAATTCACATACACCATAGTTTGGGACTCACTTCCAGGTTCAGATAGACCACAGATCTCGCAGATGGCTGATGCAAATGAAGGGTGAGAGTCCAAACTGTTGAGGTGTTCCACTTCCCTATGGGGAATGTACTTTACAGTGCAACATCGCACTGGGACTAACCACGCTAATGCTGATGGTCTTTCCAAGTTTTTCTGCCTTAGCGTTGAGAACTCCCATGAGAGTAGGTAACTCTCCCTGCTTTCTGTTGCGTGAGAAACATGTTGGAAATGGCCGTCTTTTGCATGGTATTTCTCCAGATGTTTTACCTTCACTACCCTATTTTTGTAGATCCCATTTTTTGTTGGCTTTAGAACTCTGTACACTTTACTGCTACTACCACAGTGATAAGGTGCTTGTGCTCTCCCTTCCAACATGTTAAAATTGGCATACACCTAATTGACACATTTAATTTAATTATAAGTCCACAGTATATGGTATTATAAATATATATATATATATATATATATTAGCCACCAATGTCGTCCCACACAAAGGGCGCACTTTGCACAGCTGGTGCGCGTGGCGAGGCAGGACTAGCCTCGAATTACATTCTTCACCAAAGATAATCACGCAGCACTCTCCCAGGGGTAGATTTAATAAACGGTTTTATTTCTTTAGCAAGCCATTACTCCTTCCACCACTAACGCGTTTCAACCGAAGGGTCTTGATCACGGTGCACCGTGATCAAGACCTGTCGGTTGAAACGCGTTGGTGGTGGAAGGAGTAATGGCTTGCTAAAGAAATAAAAACCGTTTATTAAATCTACCCCTGGGAGAGTGCTGCGTGATTATCTTTTTGGTGAAGAATATATATATATATATATATATATATGAAATGCATGCGTCTCAACTACAGATCTGCAGTAAGACATGCAGCAGATATCGCCACCCTCATCCTTGAACATAATCCTGATATTTTAATGCTGACTGAAACCTGGCTAAATGACTCCTCTGCACCTATCCTCGATTTACTAGTCCCTCCTGGCTATGACATCATTAGATTAGACAGGTCTATTGGGTAAGGCGGAGGTATCGCCTGTTTATACCGTAACAATCTTGTAGTCAAACAGCTACAATCCTCTACTCTCTCGTCATGTGAATACCTACGCATCGAGATTGCATGTAACATTAGGCAGGTATGCACATTCCACATGCTCTACCATCCTCAACAAGACAACCTTTCCTTCATCAAACAGATTCTGGAAATTATCTCAACTAATGTGGATCTTCATGGTACTCAGATCTTCCTCTAAGAATTTAATCTCCAGTGGAATGACATCAACGACCCTTCAGTAACAGCCTAAAAACTTTCCTTACGGACCTCAATCTAACCCAAATATGCAATAGCATTACCCACAACAAGGGAGCAACCCTAGACCTAACCCACGGGAAATCCAATTCCATTCAACTTGAATCTATTGTGCCTTGTGACTGTACAGACCACCACTGCATCACCTTCCTCATCACAGAAACTGCGAGAACTAATAAAGTGCAGCTAAAAGAAAAAAACACTGACAAAGAATCCTGCGAAACATTAACCTGGATGATCGGTCAACTCTCAGTAATACAATTTTGCCTCCCCCTGGGGATATGTACGGCAATGGGTCACTAAGGTGGTTAGATGGTCTCAATGTTGTAAGAGGTTTTAGAATGATGTTTTCATCTAAGGTTTCAAATAAGCTCCAAGAGGCATTGTTCTTGGGGGTATTAACTGGAGCGAGCGGAGGCACCAAAGGCCGAGGCGGGTGGTGGCTGAAAGGTGGTAAAATCGGTAGGTGCTCCATTGCAGTCCGCAGATCATGTTCTATCTTCGTTGTCTTTTCAATGAAGAAGGTAGCAAAGTCTTCGCAATTTATCTGTGGACCAGATTACAAAGGGGAGAGGTTGAGTTGGATGTTTGATTAAAGCATAACAATTTTTTTTTTTTAAATGTGGTAGATTTTTTGCTTGCTCGAGTTGGTTTCTGAAGTAGTTAGCTTTAGAGATTCTAATGCGTTTGTTATAGATGTTCATTAATGATCGCAGATGTTTTAGATGTTCATAGGATGGCGAGAATCTCCATACTAGTCTCCAATTTCTTCTGACAGCATTTAGAATACCATTGTACCAAGGTGTGGAGACTTTGGAAGACATTCTTTTTAACTGTAAAGGAGCAATCATGTCTAAAATGCTTGTCATAGAACGGTTGTAGTGATAAGTGAGGTCTTGGACATCTGACATAACCCTATAATTTATTCAATGAAATTAAACCATTCATACTCCCGCTATAGGCAAAGATAGTTAATGCCTCACAGCTTCAAGGCTCTATCCCAGACTGTCTAAGGGCTGGACAGGTCACCCCTATTCTTAAAAAACCTACTGCTGATCACACTGTCTTACACAACTTCCATCCAATCTCTAACATTCAGACTCTGGCAAAGCTCAAAGAAAAATGAGTTAATGTCCAGCTATGTAACCACATGGAACAATTCCAACTACTTGACCATTTTCAATCTGTCTTCCGTCACTGTCATAGTACCAAATCCGCTCTTACCCACATTGTTGAAGATGTGCTCAAAATGCTGCATCAGAATGATTCCTGCCTTCTGATCCTCCTCGACCTATCATCGGCTTTCGATACGGTTAAACATGACTGCTTACTCAACCTATTTGAACACAGGATGGGGTTCTCGGGCCCATCCTAAACTGGTTTGCCTCTTTTCTCCACAATAGAACACAAAGGTTCAAGGTTAATCCCTCACCGGTCATCCTAGGGGTACCACGCGGTTCCACACTCCCACCAACTCTCTTCAACTTGTAAATAGATTAATGGAGCCGTTAACGGAAATTTTGAAACTACCTAACATCCACTATCACACGTATGCTGACAATACCCACCTGTACCTGAAAGTCTCCTCCCCAGAAGATATCAGGTCCCTCAATACCACTCTACTGAAAGTTCAAAACTGGCTGACTCTCAAATGCATTAAATGCTCTTAAAACAGAATTCCTCTCAATCGCTCCACCTAAACAGTCACCAGTCATCAAAGAATGGATGAATCAGCTAACAGCTCTTAACTGCAGTACTGCACATTGATTCCACGAGTTCACTTGGCATAATGTTACAAGAGGTTGAACATGCAGAAGCACATTAGTGCTCTCACCAAAAGTGTGAACTTCCAATTGAACATCCTAAGGAAAATTAACCCTTTTCTCCACCACAATGACTTCAAAACTGCTGTTCAAATGGTAGTGATCTCCAAGTTGGACTTTGGAAGTGCAACCCTCTGTGGCCTCCCCAGATCGAAGATGGCTCCACTAAGGACCTCTCTTAACTCCGCTGCAAGACTCATCACAGATTTCAAAAGAAACTACCATATCACGCTGTAGTTGAAATCCCTAAACTGGCTACCATATGAAGCAAGGATACAACTGAAAATTGCCTGCATGACCCATAAAGCCTTAAACTTCAACACCCCGTTTTACCATGTACAAAAACGTGTGCTATCTGGTGGTTCTAGACCCTCCAGAAGTGCCAGCACTTTACTGTTGAAGCCGCAGAAATTCCATAAAAAGAAAACATACAATCGAGCTTTCTCGGGTATCGCCCCGAGAATTTGGAACTCACTTCCTCCGGAAATCAGGACGAACTCTTCAATGGCATCCTTCAAGAAGAAAGATAAAGCGCTATTGCTAAACAAATTCTAGTCCTAGAGCCCAACCGTCCTACAAGCACTCTAAGACTGGTCCTCCTCACCCTCGTTTATTACATGACTTTTATGATATTATTTTGGTATGTGGGTTCAGTGAGTTAATTCTTGTATTTTTTTCGTATTTACTGTGTTGTTTGATCATCTTGCTTCCTCCACCTTGTAAATTGCTTTGCTTAATCTTGATCTGCGAATCTCTAGGCCCGCTCTGACACTTTTCCCTCATCTTTGTATAGTATTTGACTGTTTATGATTAACCCTAGTTCTGTTGGTCTAAAGTTTTTCCCCTCTTGTAACTTTTCGATTACCTTGTTGCTGAATTTATATGTCTCTTCTTTCTCTCTATTGAGAAGCGTTCTGATACCGTCACAGGCTTGTACGCGCTGTATAAATAAATAAATATTATATGTGCCTAGGCCTGTAAATTAAATGCTGCAAGTGGGCTGCAGCACTTATTGTGCCTCCCTTGAGATTAGCACTGCAAAACATGTCCACAGGCCTGCCTTTGTAGCATTTGTGTGCAGTTTTAAACTGCCTTTTTACTACTTAAGAGTCACCCCTAAGGTAGGCCCTAACATCTCATAGGGCAGGATGCATGGTATTTAAAGTCTTGGCAGTGAAACCCCCCCAAAGTCAATATGGCAAGTCTGGCCTCCTATAGACTAACACTGGTTTACATCATTACATTTAATAAGTGCTAAATTCAGTTTCGGAATAGCTAGAGAGATGATACTTCCAACCTTTTTAACCCCTTCCGTGTGTGAGACGGCCGGGAGCCGTCCCATGTCACGGTGGGCATGTGCGTCAGACGGCTCCCAGCCCTCCTTGCACCCACCCATGGGGGAAGCGCTGGCGCTCCCCCTATGGGCCACCTTTCATGTTGCCCCCAAAAGGGAGGGCAGCGGAAGGGCTTCCGCTGCCCTCCCCCGGTATCATTAGCTGATACCGGATGCGCTGGAAGCCATTTGCTTCCAGCGCGTCGGAGGGAGAGGAGGTAAGTTTCTCCTCGGGTGGGTGGGGGGGGGAAGGGGTTAAAAAGAAGGAGGCATGGGAGGAAAGGAAAGGGTTTTCCTTTCCTCCGATGTCTCTTTTGAGCATTCCTGCTGCACGTTCGCGCATGGGGAGGGATTGTGCAGCAGGAATGCCCACTAGACACCAGGGATTTTTTATTTTATTTTTACTCTTAAAAAGGATTGTGATGTTTGCGGGGAGCGGCCCCTTGGGCAAAGGTCGCTCCCCTTTTAGGAGCAATTTGTTTGGCCGTTTCTGCCCCGCCTGGGGGGCAGATCGGCTGATTTTTTTTGTTTTGTTTTGTGTGCCCCACTAGGCCACGAGGGATTTCTGTTTTTTTTATGTTGGGGAGCGGCCCCTTGGCATGGGTCGCTCCCCTTTATGGGGGTGAATATTTTGGCCATTTCTGCACCCTTTGGGGGCAGATCCGCCATATGTTTTTAGGCCCATCTGTCCCCAAGGGGGGCAGAAGCCACTAGACACCAGGGTTTTTTAAATGTTGGTGTTGGGGAGTGGCCCCTGGGGCAAGGGTCGCTCCCCTTTTACGGGGGGGAATATTTTGCCTGTTTCTGCCCCCTTTGGGGGCAGATCGGCCTTATGATTTTAGGCCCCCAGCTTGCTGGTGGATTGTGTGTAGACTGGTGCATTATTTGCATATGTGATTGTAATGTTTTATTTCTCCTTCTAAGGTCGAGCCGAGAGCCAGCACGCATACGCTGCTCTGCGAGACTTTTTGTGGTGTAGTAGCAAATAGAAGCCCGCCCACTCTTCACCCATATTTGCCACTGGCTTGTGTCATTGTCCGTCCTAAATGCTGACTTCTGATTTGTAATTAGGCTTGTTAGTCCCTCCATAGTACCGCCTCTTCTTCATTTGTCACCTCCCATAGCGACTGGCCCTTTTACTTCGGTTGTTACACGGTACCTGTTATTTAGTCTTTAACCCCTTCCCTGCGGGGGTAATTCCCCCACGGGGGCGGGGGGGTGAGCGCGGCGCCGCGGTGCTCGTGACGAGACCAGCTCGTCATGAGTCACAGTGGAGCTGTGCTCATGACGAGCTGGTCTCGTCACAAACCCGCCCACTCATTAATTCTCCCGCACAGGCGGGGAATTAATCCCGCGTGGGCGGTGCGCACCTGTTATGACGAGACCAGCTCGTCATGAGCACAGCTCCACTGTGACTCATGTCGAGCTGGTCTCGTCATAAGCACCGAAGGGGTTAAGCACTATTTTGTTTATTCCGTTTCTCTTACTGCAGGCACAACGTGTTTTGGTGCCTTCTTTACCACCCCGTCCTCCCTCCCGTTGTCTGTGCCTTTTTTACCCCCCCTCCCTCCCGTTGTCCATGCCCCCCCCACCTCTCTTAGCGAGGAAGTTTCCTTCGGCCGAACTTAAACTGCATTAGTTAAAGCTTAGGCAAAAACAAATATTTAATTAATAAATATTAATTTCACCAATAATCGAGATTGCAGTATTATGAAAATTGTTTGTTTTATATATGGCATCTGCTCTGAAATTATTTGATAAAGGTGCAACTGTATCTTTGTTGACAAAATATTAGCATGCTCGTCAACATTAATATTGTTTTAGGAAAAATAATTGACTGGGTTTAGTAATGTTCGCAAGTTTAATACATTTATTTCAAGCAGTACAAGGTGGTCGCCACTGTGAATCATGCTGTAGGTAGCCGTTTCTCCTGTGGCTAACTCGGTCCATCCCAACCCTCGGGCAGGGCCTTGCGCATGCGTTCCTTGTCACCTGACAGTGGGAGGATGTGCTGCTCTCGCACTGCCCGAGGACATGTGCCCATCGCTAGGCTGTGCGCTGTTCTTCCTGGTGCTCCTCTGTGGGAGCGCTCACCCGGGGGAAGCCGCCATGGGCCGTGCAGAGAAACAGAGGCTCAGGTAAGAGGGCTTATGCAGGGGTTTGGCTGCAAGACCCAGAAACCTCATGTGACAGTGCCTATACAACAATTGGTGCCTTCTTTCCCCCCCCTCAAGTTGTCTGTGCCTCCCCCACCCCCGCCCACTCTCCCTCCAGTTGTCCGTGCCTCCCCCGCCCCTACCCACCCTCCCTCCCTTTGTCTGTGATGCCTACCATTTGTAATGCAATAGGACTCGCATTTACACAAGTTTGAGCTATTGGCATTGTAATGACAGTGCCTTTTATTTATGTTTTTGTTTTTAAAACATAAATAAAACGTATTGAGAGGTGTGGTGCAGCGGCCAGGGCAGCTGACTTCGGAGCACAGGGTTCACGGTTCGATCCCCGGCTCCGGCGGCAGCTCAGCTCAGCACCATGTGACTCTGGGCAATAGCTCACTTAATTTCCACGACGGCCCCCAGCGCCTTGAGACCCGTAAGGGTGAGTAGCTGTGCTATATAAAAACGGACAGCTTACTTACTTACTTACTTACACAGCGCCAATAGCTTAAACTTGCGTAAATGCGAGACCTATTGCATTGTAAATGCTTGTTAATCTAGTGCATAGCTTTTGATTCTTGTTTGCGGTTTCGGCAGTGGTTGATCTGCAGTTTGAGTAATTGCATGTATTTAGTAAGAAAAACATTTTTGTTGCGTTTACTCCAAATGAGTATTACTGTCATGCATGAATTAATTTTTTGTAAGTGGTGTCATAATAGTAGCATATTTAGTTTGTGTTTTGAGCGTGAAATTCTTTGCGATGTGTTTTGAGTTGTCTTATGTGTAATTTTCTTTTTCTTTTTAAGTGGGATATTGTTGGTCCTTGCTGTGTCTTTGCAGAGTAGGTGGTGGTGAGTCTAGCTGCTTCTGACAAGTGAGTGGTATCGTTTTAGAGTATATAGGTCTTTGTGATAAAGCCACATTCTGTTTATTACTTATTTTACAAAGGGTTTGTTGTTGTTGACGTGTTTGACAAGTTACCTTTATTTTTTTTTTAAATATTTTTTATCCTCATTTATGCAATCTTTGTGGTTATGGCAAACAAGGTCACCTCATAAGGGGGCCGCCCTTGGATAACGAGGTAGAAACCATGTCTTAAGAGCCCACAAATTCTTTGAGTTTACATCACAGAACCACCACGATGATTCCCTTGAATTTGTTTGATCGCGTTTGTTGGAATCATTGGACATCCCTTCCTACCCTGCCACATAGTTCTTGTCCCAGAGTTCCCAATACTTCGTACGTTTGTTTTCCCCTCTAGCTTTATCCAATTTCCTGAACTTATCAACTGAGTAAAGCCAGTCTGCCACCTTAGGAGGAGATGGGAGAATCCAGTTTATACACACCTCTCATCTGGCTAATATGATTAAAGTGTATAATAAATATTTCTGGTTTTTACTTAAAACAATAACAGGTTCATTAGTATCCAGAATGCCAAAAATAACAGTAAAGGTGCTTACCTTAATCTTGCTATTTAAAGCTTTGTCAATGATCTTACCAATTTCATTCCAGTAAATATCAAGATGAGCACATAAGTGAAACATGTGAATGTCGTTTGCCTTTATCTCGCCACATTTTGGACACTTTTTCGTCACCTGGTTGTTCATTTTAGTTAATCTTTCAGGCGTCCAGTAGGACCTGTGCAAAGTAAAAAGATGATTTTTCCTAAGGGGTGCAGAAACTATAATATACCATAAAAAAGTGCAAGATACTTGCCAAAGTTGTTGCAAGTCTTGAGCCGGAAAGATATTCTTCCAGATATCGCCTGGTGTAGTAAATTCGGCCTCGTCCCTCTGAATCAGGTACCAGTACCATTTTGAAATTTCTTTTCGCACTGGGTCTTTCTGTATTTCTTCCTCCAGTTTCCCAATATGATCTGACATTGTCTCTTGTTCTTTAGACCAGCTAGCCAACTGGTGATATTTGAACCTTGAGATTTCTGCGTTGGTTCTTTCCGATAGTATGTCCCATCTCTTTAAGTTGCCATGCTCTAAAAGTTCTCCCCATTTCTTATTCCTGCTCTTTTTAAAGGACCTGCTAGAGAGTCTTTCAGGCATTCTGGTGTTCCCGGTGAATTCCATATTGGTGCTAGCGGACTGTAATAAGGAAACTTCCATATTTTCCTTATCTCATACCATAGCTTGTACGCTGACCCCGGTACCTTTAATTTAATTTTTTTAAAGTATTTGGGGTGGCCAAACTTATAGAGACAATGGTCATAATCAGTTACTGCTTTCCAATAGGCAGAGTAAAATTCATTCGGTCGAAGAAGATTCCTAATATTCTTGAAATGGAAGGCTCTATAATACATCATAAGGTCTGGGCTGGCTATCCCCCTCGATTTTTCTTTTGGCAAAGCTTTCTCCAGGCTATCCTTACTCCTCTAGAGGCCCAAATGAAGGCATTTATTTCGCTCTGAATCTTTCTTATCCAATGTGATTTAAACTCCAGAGGAATGGCGTTGAATACAAAGGTAAACTTTGGCAAAATCGCCATCTTGATGACGTTGGCTCTCCCCATAAAAGTAAGAGATAAACAGCTCCAAGATTTTAATAACTTCCTCATCTCTTTGACTTTTAAGTCCAGATTTATTTGGGCAATTTCATCGATGCCAATTTTAAGTGTAGATAGTTTCCACAATATAGGTCCTGATGAATCGCATGTAGACTTTTACAGTGAGCGAGAAACATGTTGACCTCATTTGCACCAATAGCGACGCTTAGACCTAAGACATAATACTTAGCCAAGCACTGCATTGTTTATATTTTTAACTAGGGTAGGAGACCCACTGATTAAAAATTGTCTTCACGGATACTCCGAACCTTATTTTAAATCACACACATACATCTACACAGTTCTGGCCCCTCACCCCCACTTCACCATACGGCTATTGGAAAAAGATCTCCGCCAAAGTGCCCCTACTACAGGGAGCCCGTTGGGTATTGCACCACCGACCCGACGAGGAGCAGCCCAGATGATGCAGCATGACACCCGATTGGGTGTGTGAGGGCATTACAATCCAATAAATGGACTCACAACTCTGAACCCAAACGTTCAGGGTGGTGTCAATTTCCCTTGCTCGTACACTCTTGAGGAACAGCATAACCTTCTTCTTCTAATACTACAATCACCTCTAACCGTAAAGGTTACCCAAAAGAGCTTGTTTGCAAAAAGCTTCAGAGGGGACAGTGCAGTGCCATGCGTAGTGATGAACTGTTAGCTGTGAAATTTGTGGACAGGAGGGATGTATTCATTCTGACTACCGTCCATGATGAAAGTACTTCACCTGTGACTGTTTGGGTACAGGTTGCTGAAGTGCGCAAACCTGTGTGCATTATAGACTACAATAAGCTCATGGGTGGTGTTGACAGAGTAGATCAGAGGTTGGAACCTTACACTGCTGTTCGTAAGGCTTACATTTGGTATAAGAAGTTGGCCATCCATCTCTTCAATTTAGCAACTTTTCATGCTTTTGTTGTGTTCAAGGAGTGTTCTCCAGCGTCAAGGATGACTTTTGTTCAGTTTCAGGAGTCTGTGATAGGCAGCCTTGTTATAGTGGAACAGGGAAGTGTTCCTAGAGTTAGAGTGGTGGAGGATGTGGCTAGATTGAAAGATAGCCACTTTCCCGATTTAATTCCTCCCCCGCCCAAAAAAATCAATCCCTGTAAGAGAGGTAGAGTGTTTTTTTAGAGGTATGCGGAAGGATAGTCGTATGCACTGTGCTGATTGTCCTTCTAAACCTGGGCTGTGTGTGCCCACATGTTTCAGATTGTATCACACTCAAAAGAGTTTTTGGAAACAACCATGAGTCTAATAGTGTACTGCCTGGTCTTTATGGTTTTATATTTGTTGTTCAGTTTCACGGTTGGCATTAGAATGATGTCTTTAGTTACCGCTGTTGTGTTTGTAGTTATAGGTTTGTATCTAGTTCCAAATGGTTTGTGTTTTCTTTCTTGTTAAACAGAAAATGTGATGACGGTGTATGGACTGGCGCTTGGCTGGTGGTATGCATGGACTGGCGCTTGGCTGGCGGTGTGCGTGGACTGGCGCTTGGTTGGCGGTGTGCGTGGAACGGCGCTTGGTTGGCCGTGTGGGTGGACTGGTGTTTGGCTGGCGGTGTGCGTGGAATGGCGCTTGACTGGCGGTGTGTGAGTAGTGACTTGCTGCTGGTCATTACACACTCTGCTAGCCAAACGCCACTGCACACACTATGTCAACCTCCAATCGGTGTGATTGCTGTGTCAGTCATGTGGACGTATGAAAGTGATGGGCCCTTGAATGGCGCTGTCTGTTGATGTGAATGTTGTAATGTGCTGGACCCGCAGCTGGCTGTGTGAATGGTCTTGTGTGTGTCACATATGAAAGGTGTGTGAATGGCCTGTAAAGAGGTTGGCGCCTTGCCATGGCTTTACAGCTCACGAACTCTGAGTCATTGGTTCAGGTTTTTAACCTTTATTTATTAACAGTGCATATTCTTTTTGTGAAAACTCTTGTTAATAAAATATACATTTCGAACCCTTCACTCACCCTTGTGCCAAATACAACCAGTATGTGTGTGTACTTGAGGAACAGATGGATAGGCGGTCATATTTGTCTTATCTGTCTTTCTGTGCTAAGGTGTAGTTTGTCTCTAGGGAAAATCTAGCAACGTTAGATATTTTTGTAAACCCAAAAAAAATGGGAAGTACTGGGTGGTGTCTCTCTCATGGGTCCCAACAACTTTTTTTACTCACAAAGCCATGCGAACCTCAAAATGTGAGTATAGTCACACATTTTCCTTGCATTTCTGTGTCATAATTATTTGGTATCAGAAAAACCACAATTTTCCTACCATCCAGGTCTCCCGATAAAAATGGTACCTCACTCGTGTGGGTGGGCCAAGAACCCGCGACAGGAAAGGGCTCAAAACGTACTGTGGAGACATCAAAATTACCTATCACAAAATGAAAGTTTTGCAAGGGGGGAGGGTGGGTCACCTGGGTTTTTGGCCCCAGGCTCGGCGGCCATCTGGGAAACCTACCAAACCCACACATTTCTGAAAACTAGACACCCGGGGGTATGTGTGGGTTTGGTAGGTTTCCCTAGATGGCTGCCGAGCCCAGGGCCAAAAATCCAGCTGACCCCCCTTGCAAAACCAGGTCGTTTTGTGATAGGTACAATACGTTTTGGGCCACCCACACAAGTGAGGTACCATTGTTATCGGGAGACTTTGGGAAATGTGGAATGGGTGGAATTTTGTGGATTCACGCAGATTCCAGAACTTTGCATCACAGAAATGTGAGGAAAATGTGTTTTATTTTTAACAAAGTTTGAGATTTGCAAGGGATTCCGGGTTACAGAACCTGGTGAGAGCCACACAAGTCACCCCACCCCATCCTTGATTCCCCTGGGTGTCTAGTTTTAAAAAAATGTATAGGTTCGCTAGGTTTCCTGGGTGCCGGCTGAGCTTGGGTTCAAAATCCACAGCTAGG
Source organism: Calotriton arnoldi (assembly GCA_963921515.1). Lineage (NCBI taxonomy): Eukaryota > Metazoa > Chordata > Amphibia > Caudata > Salamandridae > Calotriton > Calotriton arnoldi. The sequence goes on from CAWUFW010000020.1 coordinate 3,939,469, forward strand.
CACTTTGCATAAAAGGGGGCAGTTTTCACTATAAAAAAGTAAGGTGTCGGCATTGTGTTTTGGGCCGCTTCCTGTCGCGGGGACTAAGCCAACCCACACGTGAGGTACCATTTTTATCGGGAGACTCTGGGGAATGCTGGGTGGGTGGAAGTTTGTGGATCCACGCATATTGCAGAACTTTCCATCACAGAAATGTGAGGAAAATGTGTTTTTTTGACAAAGTTGAAGATTTGCAAGGGATTCTGGGTAACAGAACCTAGTGAGAGCCACACACGTCACCCTATCCTAGGCACATTGCAAAAAAAGAGTTTTCACTGGAAGAATTTGATGTGTCCACGTTGCGTTTTGGTCCGTTTCCTGTCACAGACACTAGGCTTACCCACACAAGTGAGGCAACGTTTTTATCGGGAGAGTTAGGGGAACACAGAATAGTAGAACAAGTGTTACAAATTGACTTTCTTTGCATTTCTGCCTTCCAAATATAAGACAATTTGTAAAAAAGAAGTCATTTTGAAAAATGAGGTTTAATTCACGTTTGTATGGATAACCACAATTTTGGAGATGAGATGAGCAAAAACCCACTGCTTATAAACTCTATATTTTGTTCCCATTTTGGAAATATATTGCTTTCCTTGGTACCTATTTTTCACTCTTTATATTTTACAAATTAATATATACCCTGTACACATTGAAAAACCATTGCAAGATGCAGCTCAGTTATTGGCCCTGGGTTCCTCGGGTTCTTGGTGAACCTACAAGTCCAATATATCCCCACAACCTGAAGGGTCCAGCAGATGTAACGGTATATTGCTTTAAAAAATCTGTCATACTTAGAAGAAGTTACAGGTGAAAACGTTGGCACAAATGGCTGTTTTTTTTTTTCCAACTCAATTTCAATATTTTTTATTTTCAACTGTTAGTTTCCATAAAAAAAACCTTGAGGGATCTACACAAATGACCCCTTGCTGAATTCAGAATTTTGTCTAGGTTTCAGAAATGTACATCTTTCTGGGATCCATTATATGTTTCATACCCGTTTCTACCACTAACTGGAAGGAGGTTGAAAGCACAACAAATTAGGAAAAATAGGCTATGTTTGTCATTTTGGTGCATTTATTTTATTTTATTTACTCTATTTTTCTATTCTGGTTTGGGAGTTTTTGTTGTGTTTTCACTTTATTACTGTTTGAATACTTTACAAATTGCCTCTTAGTGAAGTCTGACTGCTTTAGTGCAAAGATACCAGAGGGTTAAGCACAGGTTTATTTAGTGACTTTTGTGGTTCACCCTGACAAAGATTGTGATTATTCTTTGAAGTGGGTTCTCACCCCCTTCAACCAATAATCAGTTTCTTACATTTATGTTTTCACAAACACCACTAAATAAAATAAGTAGTAGTGCAAAGGCTAAAGTCATTAAGAGGCGGCTCACAGGGGACGCAAATACCCCTGTTGCTGAGCCGGCACTGCTTCTCTGCAAAGATTCCTAGAGCCCACATCATTGCTCTTTCTGATATAGTACATGTTCATCATGTTGTCTGCTAGAATCTGCTCCTGATGGTCCTGCAGCAGAGAAATAAAAGCATTTAACGATAAATAGGCTACCCAACCAATAAGATGCATCTTGAATGCCAGATTTAGGTTGGGCAGTTTACAGATGTGTAACCAGAGCCCTATCACGATACTCAGTGTCCACCGGAAAGGTTCCACCAACAGGAGGTTCTGAGTGTCCCGCCACCAGTGAAGTTTTTCACAAAGGTGGCTTAAGATCAGCACAAGGTTGAACAAAATGGTTTTGCACCACATCCACTTAGATCTTGAGTTCCTTTACTGAGGGCTTATCTCAAGCTTTGCCGAAGGGACAAGCATGATACAATAAATCAGTTCTAGAAGATGTAAGAATGGAACCAGTTTTAGAGCAGTGTCTGGGTAAAATAAGGTTATTGGGTCTTGAATGTGGTCCAGTCTTACCTTAGGGAGATGAGCCCTGCAACTGTGTTCTAGACCACTGCTGTAAACTGTTTTCTGTGTACATTATTCAAAGAAGGTGTGTGTTTATTCAGTGAGAAAATTATATTCCTGAGAGTCAAATGAATGTACCTTAAACAGCCAATGATCGAGGGAAGGGAAAACATGTATTCATGTATTTGTTGCCTTCAGAGATGATATGCCTTGATAGCCATTAACTTAGTAAATACTCTCAGGGTCAGGGCCGGCTTTAGCGCTGGTGCATCAAACAAGTGCCTCTTGAACCGAATTACTCTCACAAGTAAAAATGTGCATGATAAAAACATTTAGAAGTGTAGTCTTATCTTTAAGTCTCCCCTAATGTATACCACATATGTAACAACCAGTTTCAACAACCATATAAGTGTGAGAAGAGCTGCAATCCATATTCTTGACGGACTCCTACCTACCGTATGTATGTGTTTCCATTGAAAATATACGGCACCGCTGACAAAAAGTAAGCTAGAAGTAAACTATACCCTCACTTTCCCCATCTTTTAAATTGCAGTGTCCTACATAAATTCCCTACAGCCCTGAGGAAGACCTTCAGAGAAAACCCTCATGGTCCCATTCCGAAGGTCGAAACGCGTCGGCACATTCTACATTGAGGCCAAGAGTAATTTCCCCATAAACATCGCATTTAAGGATAGGAAGTCTAAGCCGAATTCAGTTGGCATAGACACGGATCAACACACTTATACTCTGACCTCACTTGGACCTTTGATTAAGAAAATATTGAGGAGATATAAGAAAACGGGTTCCGATACATAAATTCAGTAGGACAGTTTAGATTCATATCAGTTTACACAATTCGTTATTTGTTATAATTGTAGTAGTTGTTGATGTTCCATGTTTAGAATGTCCTCATGAGTTGCTTTTGCACATTGTATTGTTTAGTGTAACAGATCAAACTGTTGAACTCTTTGTTGGGGTCATATTGTCATTAATGTAACAGCAACGTTTTGTTCTATGTCAAAATTTGTCGCTGTGACCGAATAGCTGTATTTTTTTAAAAAATGTATGATAAAGTAAATTCAAACACAATAAGAAAAATTTGAAATAATTGTGTTGTACACTTTTTTAAAAAACAATAGTATGTTGCAAGAGGAATTATAGAAACAATGTTAATGCATTAAGTGAAAACATTCGTAGGTACGAGAGACCTCCGATTATGCAAAGTTGACAATCTATGGTATGAGAGGCACTTGTTTGATGCACTGTATTCTTGATTCTAGCCTCTCAAGTCCAATACAGAATCACTTCCCTTTGTCTGAGGCTTTAGCGCTGGTGGCGCCCTGTGCGACAATGTTTGTTGGCGCCCCCCAGTGACCAAGTTTACCACAGATTCCTTCCCTGCCACCCTTTAACAGGGCCCCTCAAGTCTCCATAACCACTCTCTCGCTCAGATTCATTTAATTAGGTTTATAACGCCACTCATACCAGTGTAGGGTGTCAGAGCACTTTAGATCAAACATACATAGCACAGAAACAATCATTTATATGTGTGTAAATCAGTGTATAAGACAGAGGACTACAAGGTGCAGGAGGAACATGTCATCCATACTGATAGACAGGATAGTTAAAGAGTGCTTGGTCCTGAGAAGCACAAACTCAGAATTTAAAACACAACACCATGGTTGGGGGTTACATTTAATAATAAGAATAGTTATTTTCCTGAAATGAACCCTTTTTACAACATTAGAATAATGAAAGTGGGGTAAAAAATAATAATGCTCCAATCTATACCTTGCAGTTTGCATGCAGCTCTTTGATGAAAGTTGTCAGCTCACTGTTCTATATTAGGATTTTAACTTATACACTGAAAGTAACAAAAGGATTTCTCTGACAAAAGCACTGACCTATTTACATTATATGCACTTGGTGATCTGCATGGTGCACGTCATTGCAGCAGGCATATTAACCCTCTACGCTACTTTATGATGAGTCAAAACTTCCACTAGACAAAACTCTGATCTCACTCCAGGAAGAACATTAATCACCAGAGTTATGGTGACATTTTTATTGTTGTATGAAAATTGCTAGTGGCAAGGAACGCAGCAGGTGCTTTTATGGTTTAAATCTTTTATTGATTTCAGACAAACGTAAAAACAAGACCCTCAGCTCCTTAAAGACAGTGCTAAGAGACAACGAGGTCGCAGTACATATCATTACCGTGGGCAATAAGCGTGGAGCGGGCCCACAACAATTAACCAGGGAGGGAAACAAAAGGAGAAAACCCGTCCACCCCCCCCCCATCCCCCCCTCGTCCACCCTGAACAAAAAATAAAGGGGAAGCAGCCTAATGTTTAGCGCCGTTGTTTACGGCTTTTCATGGGATCGCTACTTGGAATCTGTGTGTCTGGGAGGCGAAGTAATCGGAGGTACCGAGGGCACGTCAGCTCTCGGAACTCAGACACTAGTAGAGTTAAAAAGGGCCGCCACAACTCTGGGAATTCAGACCCTCTACCGGCCAGCGTGAGAGTGAGCTTCTCCATACCCAACACCAGCCAGAGTCTCTAGAGCCAGCCAGAGTGTGTAGGGAGTTGGGTGGAGCACCAGTGCATCAGAATGTTTTGTGTGGCCGCTCCTAAGGCAATCGCAATCAGCCGACCCTTCCGGGATTTGAGTGGATATGTCAATGGGTTGGGCAAGCCCAGGAGGACGTAGGTAGGGAAGCGCGGGAGCTGCGTTTCGAAGTGTAGGTCTATTTCGTCAAGAACTTGGGACCAATATGGTTGTATACAGGTACAGCTCCAGAGAACGTGTTCCAGAGTGCCCACCTCCCCGCACTCCCTCCAGCACAGGTTGCTCCGTCGGGGGTCGAAGCGGTGTAAGCGCTCCGGTGTGTAATACCAGTATGTGGCAATCTTGGTCAAGGTCTCTGTGAGACCCACATGGTAGGCCGAGTGCCGTGCCCTGTGGTAGATGCCTTCCCATTCTATGTGGCTTAGTGATCTCCCTAGATCCCTTTCCCAGCGGGCTCGGTCCGCGTTATGTGTGTGCGTGGTATTGGCTAGGAGCATTTTGTATAGGTCAGAGATGATTTTCTTATCAGAGGTACGAGTTATCAGCCATTTTTCATATGGTGTCAGAAGACGCTGTGCCTGTGGTTTGACATGTGGGTGAAGTGCCCAGTGCCTGATTTGGAGATATGGCAAGCTTTCTAGTTCTGAGAGGCCATAATCTTCTTTGAGCTGTGGAAAGGGAATGACGCCATCTAAGTCAAAAAGGTGACCCAGGGACCTGCAGGGGGAGGAGCGCCAGGCCTGGAAGGTCCGGACATCTGTACCGGGGTGAAACTCTGGGTTGTCAAATAGTGGTGTAAGGGGTGATGGGAAGTTGGTCAGCTGAGTGGAAACGTTAGTGCGGTCCCAGGAGTCCATAATGGTGCTTGTGATGTATGAAGCATAGAGATTGGGCGGTCTGTGTTGTTTGCGGAGAAAGGGAATACCTTGCAATGGCCTGCCCGCTACCGCCTGGTCCTGAAACAACCAGTGTTTCTCCGATTCCAAGCGATGCCACTCCACTAAATATCTAAGCTGGGCAGCGTGAAAGTAGAGTTGAAGGTCGGGCACCCCCACTCCCCCCTTTTCTGGTGGAAGTACCGCGACCTGGTGTCGGAATCGTGGTTTACGGCCATGCCAAATGAAGCGCGATAAGTCTGCTTGGGTCTGTTGAATCCAACCCAGTGGGGGCCGAAGGGGAAGGGTCTGGAAGAGGTACAGAATTTGGGGAAGTATAGTCATTTTGGTAGCTGCAATCCTACCTAGCCAAGACATCGTGCAGTGTTTCCACCGAGTTAGTTCCCTACGTATGTGGGTGCGGAGATTAGAGTAGTTGATGTCAGTGGTGGCCTGTATGGTGGGAGCTAGCTGGACACCTAAGTAGGGAATCGCAGCAGACGCCCATTGCATCGGGTGTTCCTCTTGTAGGTGAGTGAGAGTAGGCGGAGAAAGGGAGATATTAAGAGCTATGGATTTATCCATGTTAATTTTAAAACCCGACCCTTGCGCAAAGCTATATAATTCAATAAAGAGGGAGCGCAGAGCCGTGATCGGATCCGAAAGGGAGAGCAGGATATCGTCTGCGTAGAGGCTGATGGTGTGAACATCCCCTCCAAATTGAATCCCGGTTATCAGAGGGTGCCGTCGAATTCTAAGTGCCAGAGGTTCCATATAGAGAGCGAAGAGGAGGGGTGACAGAGGGCACCCCTGCCTAGTGCCCCTCCCGATGGGGAAACGGGAGGATGTGTAACCGTTAACCCGGACTGTCGCCACAGGAGAACGGTAGCAATTTAGAATCCGAGTGCGGAGTTTCTCACCAAGGCCCGCAGCCATCAGGACCATCTCCAGATAGGGCCAATGCACCCTATCGAAGGCTTTTTCCGCATCAATGGCCAGGAGCATATATTCTCCCTGGGTGCGGGACGCTTTTTCGATCAGATGTAAAATTCGTTTAGTGTTGTCGCTAGTCTGCCTCTGCGGGATAAAGCCCGCCTGGTCTGGTTCAACCAGTTGGGCCATATATGGTGCTAGGCGAGTCGCGAGGATGCTAGTGTATAGTTTAATATCGATGTTTAGCAGAGATATAGGCCTATACGCACTACAGGATGTCTTGTCCTTCCCAGGTTTCGGGATAACGACTATTGCTGCCTCTAACATCTCTCCCGGTACAGCTCCTGTTTGTTCAAAGGTGTTAAACAGACCTGTCAGGATAGGGGCTAATTGGCTGCAGAACGTCTTTTAAAAGACAGCCCTGTAGCCGTCTGGGCCGGGCGATTTACCTAACTTGAGGCGGGAGATCGCGGAGATAACCTCCTCCATCTGTATAGCTCTATCTAAGTGGTCAGCTTGTGCTGGGGACAAAGAGGGCATGTGAGCCGTGGCTATATAGTCGGCGCTGTTCCGGGCGTCCAGGGGATCGCCCATGTAGAGGTCCGCATAGAAGTCCCGGAATATTTCAGCTATCGCCGCATCGTCAGAGACCGACTCGCCCCCCGGCGTTCGGATAGTCTGGACACCCTGCTTTTGCCTGACCTCTCGCAGCTTGTTGGCGAGGAGACGGCCGCATCTATCCCCTCCCGTATAGTAGGAGTGGCGGAGTCTGAGGGCCGCATACTCGGCTCTGTCCTGGTCCAAGGCTGCGAGCTGCTTCCTTTCTACACAGAGCTGACGCCAAGCACGGGAGGCGCCTGTTCTTTGATGCATCTGCTCAAGCTCCGATACTCTCTGGGTGAGTTCCGCTCTCTTGCGGCTCCTCTCTCAGTTGTGGGCTGAGGATATAGATATAAATTCCCCCCTTATGACTGCCTTCAGTGCCGCCCATTGTGTCGCCCGGGATGTGTCTGGGTTAGCATTGAGGGTGACAAAGTCCGTGATAGCTTTCTGGATCTGTTCGGTCACCGATGTATGGTGTAGCAGTGTGTCGCGCAGGCGCCAGTGTCTAAGAGGCTGTGATGACTGCGGTAGCTGGAAGGTGGCCAGGACCGGGGAGTGGTCTGAGAGGGAGGCCGTCAAAATTTCGGTGTCTATAGCGTGTGTCTGGAGTGATGAGGAGCTAAGGAAGTAGTCCAGTCACGCATACGTCTTGTGGGCCCCGGAATAAAAGGTGTAGCTGCGGGTACGTGGATGGAAGTGGCGCCAGAGGTCTACCAGCCCCAAGTCGTGGAGATGGGTCCGCCCCGTAGGCGTAAGGACACCCGCTTGACTCGTCCTCTGACAGGAACGGTCCATGTCGTTAACGAAAAAACAATCTTGAGGTCCCCACCCAGCAATAAGTGGCGGTCTGAGGCTGCAGCCGCCTCTCGGAGGGCATTGAGGAGGAACTTAATCTGCCCTTCGTTGGGTGCGTATATAGAACCAACTACAAAGGGCACGCCTCCTAGTGAGAACTGGTATGTGAGTAAGCGGCCCTTAATCTCTGCTTCCTTCTGCAAGACCCTACCGGAAAAGGAACGGGAGACTAGTATGGCCACCCCGGCCGATTTTGAGGTGTTAGAGGAGAACATCTGCGTTGGGAATGCCTTGGACTTCAACCTATGGTGGTCTTTGGAAAGGAGGTGAGTCTCCTGAAGAAGGCATATGTCCGCCTTTGAGTGCTCTAAGTAGTGAAGGACGGCCCTGCGTTTGATTGGGTTGTTCAAACCCCTCACATTGAGAGTGAGGACTTTAAGGGAGTCATGTCGCATCGGGGGGCCATAGTTGTGTTAGGATGCGATGTATGCTGCTGGCAGTGTGGAGCAACAGGGACCGAGAGGGCTGGCCATCCAGTCGTGAGCTATGGAGTCCCAGAAGGGCAACTAAGGAAGGTGGACGAGGGAACCCATACCCCAAAAAACCCCAAAAAACTGCAGTCGAAACAAATGTCTCAGTCAGATAGGAAAAGACAAAAACAGATAAAAAAGTCAAGTTCCAAGAAAAATGTCCGCCATCCTGGAGCAGCCAGGAGGTCGTCAAGGCGGCGCTCGTAGTGTGGCCAGAGGGGGGGTTCCGGTTTCCCCCACCGCCCCCCAGGAATCAGAGAGCCAGTTTCAGGGAAAAGCGGGCACCAACTGCTCACTCGGCGGTAGGGTTCGCCCCAGCTAGGGCGCCAATTGCGGAAGCTAGTGCATCCTGCTGGCCTTTCGCTATGTCTGATTTGTTCGGCTTCCGGAGCCATCGGCGTCGACTTTGGCGCTGCCACCCCGAAGGTGTAGTCTCAAGCCCTGAATTGGTGCTGAGGCGGTCGTCTTCCTCGCTTGGCACCGCCAGGCCCAACAGTCGGCAGGATTCGATGAGCGAGCGCATCTGGTGGAGCTTGCCATTGAGACGATTGATGAGGCTGAATGGATGCCCCCAGGAATATGGGATGCTTTGTTGCCTGAGATGTTCTGTCACTGGGCGGAACTGCCGGCGGCGCTGCAGAGTGCTCAGGGCCAAGTCCTGGTAGAGTACTGGGGAGTGCCCTTGGTAGGAAATAGGGTGGAGGGACCTCGCCTTCGTGAGAATGGTTTCTTTGGTTTTGAAGTCCTGCAAACATAAAAGGATGTCAGCCGGAGGGGCGTTAGGTGCTCGGGGTGGGCCGACTCTGTGTGCTCTGTCCAGGATGATGTCAGTGCCATCGGGGGCCGCTAAGATATGGCGGAAGAGACCCTCCGTGAATGCAAAGAGGTCCTTGGTGTCATCCGACACCCTCACGCCCCGGATCCGGATATTGTGTCTGCGTGACCTGTTTTCCAAGTCCTCCAGGTGCGTTTGAATATCCAGGTGTTGGTCTTGCAGGCGAATTATCTCCTGTTGGAGCATGGTCACCTCAGTCGCAGTAGTGTCGCTCTTATCCTCCAACGTTGCGACGCGTGCTCCCACGTCGTCCACATCTCTGCGGATCTCTTTCATTACGGCTGTGAGTTCCGTCTTCACTGTTTGTATATCAGCTCTGAGGGTATTGAAGAGTGATTCCAAGAATGCTTTAGTGATAGGCTCATCCCCGGAGCTTGGGGGTTGCGGCGAAGTCGCCATCTTGGGTGACGCAGTTGCTAAGTTGGGAATTGAGTGTGCACGTCCAAAGATATCCTTCAAGGGCTTCTGCTTTCTCGACCTGGCCGAGGACATAGTCGTGGGGTCTCTGGTGTATGGTCAGCTCCGGAGTATCTCTATCGTATGCACCCCACTTGTAGAAGGACTTCCGATTTCGCCTCTGGCGGTGCTGAGTTGGGTCGCGTGTCTCCGTCTCCCCCGGGCCCACGGGCGGTCACGCACACGCCTAGGCAGGGGGTCTCCAGCACGACTCGGGAGTGGCGGGTCTACACGGCTCACGTGGGGTCTGTAGGACGGCTGAGGTGCTGACCAGTCGGGTGCGGGCTCTCCCCCGCAGTCGGGGGATATGCTGGACCAGACGCCGCTGGGACAGTAGGTGCACCCCCCACCCGGCGGGTCCACGGGACCACTCCAACTCCGTTCTGACCCCTCAAGCCGGCGATGTCCTCTCCTCTGCCCTCCCCGCCGCCAGACCGACGGTAGGCCCAAGTGTGGAGGCCAGTCCGAGTGCAGGGTAAGCCGCGCGCCCCTGGCTGCGGGTCCGCCCAGGTGGGCCACAGGAAGGAGAGGGCGACACACCCCACGAGGGCGCAGCCGAGCCGCAACGTTTCTGGGCCCCTGACCCACCCTGCTGCCCCAGTGGGTGGCCTCAGCGATCCGGTCGGGAGTTTGTGGGCGTTTCTGACCCCGCAGGGGCCAAGGACTCACTGTGTAGAGCGCCAGGGGTCCGCGGCAGTCTCACCCAGATGCTCCGCTGGAAGGGGGCACCCCCCCGACCCCACGGCAGGTGTCGGCGTCCTCCGCTGGGCCCCAGGTCTCAGTCCTCGCCAAGCATCACCGTGTGTGGTGGCTCCGCGTCTTTCAGGCCCAGCACTGGCGTGGCGGCAAAGTGTAGAAGCTGCGGCAAGATGGCGCCGCGGCGCCTCCCCCCCACCTCTCACTCGCGCCGAGGGGGTAGAGGCCGGTCCCGGTGTGAATAAGCCAGGAGTCGCCGCGGCTACAGGGAGACAGACAGCGGGGGCGCCAAACCAGGTCAGGCCTCGGGGGACGGCCCCGCTCCTCAGGCCGCTACACGAGGTGGTTAGCGGGCCCAGCCTCCTTCAGCCCCACTTAGGCAATGTCACAGGTCTCACCCCCAAGGGCAGGGTCGAAGCGGCTAACTGCGCCCTCCGCCACGAGTGTTGTGGCGCCGCAGATGCGAGGTCGCCGCAGCCGGAGCGGGAGAGGGGGAGACCCCACCTCAATCTCCGCCCGCCAGATATGGATCCTCAGGTGCGTCTGGTGGGCTCCGGGCACGTCTCTCTCCTGATCGCTGGTTCCCAGAAGTTCCGGACCGGGAGTGCAGGCTCTCCGCCGCGACGGCAGACGGCCCTCGTGACCACAGGTTCACCGGGCAGAGGCCGTGGTGTTGAAAGCTGGCCTCGGCGGTCCCCGTTACGGGCCGTCCCTGTGTCAAGGCCTCTGCTGCGCTGTGGACGTCGCAGGACGGGGCGCTCTTTACCCCGCCTGTAATTGGTGTCTGCGGCCGACCGCCGCGGCCGCCGATGTCAGAGATGAGGCAAGGCAGCCTTCCGCCGCCAATTTCCGCTTTCCCCGGCCCTCTTGGAAGCTGTTAGACGCTAGTGTCGGCGGACGGCGGGCAGGAGCTCCGGAGAACGCGTCCTATCTCGCCGACATCTTGGCCACGCCCCCCAGCAGGTGCTTTTAAAACTATTACATACTTGGCTACCACTGCGCCCTCCGAAGTCAGCACCCGGTGCAGTGGCACGGGTCGCACCAACCTAGAGTCGGCCCTGCTCAAGGTCATTTTTAACTTGAGAGACAAGGCTGTTAAGAAAGATCTCTTGAAAACACCAATCTCAGAAATGTTCAGTGACACTTTCAATTAAGTATATGCAAATTGGCATCCAGAAAGTAGAGAGGCCTCTTGATATTTAGTGTTCCCCTGAGAGATACTTTCGAAGTAGTAGTACTTCTTTGTAATTCTGCTATTTGTTTCAGTTTTTATTTTATGTACTTCATTTTATTAGGGGGAATTATGCCTCTACTCCTCTTAATTTCTTCAGTTTCTGGACTTCACTGCATTCCTTCTTTTATTTCTACAAAGGCTTACCCCTCACTAGCGTCTCTGCAGCTTTCTATCCTCTTTATTTCCAGTTCCTTGCCCCAATCATTTATTCCTGTGATCCTAGTAGTCTCTTGATGCTTTAAGCGCCTCCTTTATTCTTGCTTTTTATTTTTGCATTGCTCCTGTCTTTACGGGTCATTACAAGTCTGTACTATGTTTATGATTTGTAAAGCGCAAGGCTGCCCGAGGGCTTCCCTGCGCTGGTGAGTGCTATTGTAAAAGATCTAATCATGAGTAAATTTAACGGGGAAACAGCCAAGTCTTTAGGTTTTTTCTAAAGGAGGTTTCATTCGATAATGATCTGAGGTCAAGTGGGAGGGTGTTCCACAGCTTCGGTACCAGATGGGCAAATGACATACCTCCCATCTTGTCTTTTGGCTCTGGTTATCTTGAGGAGCTGCAGCTGGGAGGATCTTAGATGTCAAGTCGGGGTGTACCTGGATATCAGTTGTCTAAGCTTTAGTGGGCCTTTTTTATTAATGGCAATACAGAGGGATTTAAACTTGATTCTGGCTTCAATTGGCAACCACTGAAGCTGTTTAAGCGATTCTTTAACTGATACGTGGTTAGGGATTTTAATAAAAGCCTGGCTGCCGCATTTTGCACCACCTGTAGTCTCTTTGTTACATATTTCGGCAACCCACATAGAGCGAGTTGCCGTAGTCCAGGAGTGAGATTATAAGGGACTGAATTACCGTTTTTTTTCAAATGAACTGGGATCAGATCAATAATCTTCCTGATCATTTCGAGTAGTGAGAAGCAAATTCCTGATAGTTTCTTGGTTTAACAGTCCACTGTGAGTGTGTCCTCTAACCAGATTCCCAGATTTTTTATGACAGGTTTGGGGACAGGTGGGTCACCCATACCATTAGGCCATTGAATCAGGGGTATGTGAATGGCAAGGTTTCCAAAATCATTTCACCGTTTAGCTTCAAGCAGCTGTTTGACATCCATTTTGCCACCTTCTCAAGACAGTGAATGAGCTTATGGTTTCTTGAATTCGGGCTATTTGTCAAAGACACTACCAGCTGGGTGTCATTTGCATAAGACACCGCTGATATGTCAAACTCCTGCACTATGTTTGCAAGCTGTCGCACGTAAATATTAAATAGTGTAGGGCTAAAAGACAAGCCCTGTAGAACACCACAAGTGATTGGGAAATTATCTGAGAAACAGTCTCTTTCCATCACTTGAAAAGATCTGTTCTCTAAAAAAAGAGGTGAGCCAATCCATGGCTTTGCCCGGAATTCCTACTTCCCTTAGTCTGTCTTTTAAGATGGCGTGATCCACGGTGTCAAAAGCCGTGCTAAGATCTAATAGGAGAATAGCGGCCGACCCACCATCATCTAATAGCGCCTTCAGTTCCTCTGTAACCACCAATAATGCTGCCTCTGTGCTATGCACAAAAACCCATCTGAGTGGGGTGAAGGATGTCATTAGTCTCCAAAAAATTGGCCGATGTGTGACTTACATGTTTCTCCAAGAGTCTGCCTAGAAATGGCAGGAGGGAAATAGGGAGCAGATTATTGAATACTGTTGGGTCGAGGTTAGCTTTTTTTTGTAATGGTCTGATGACCGCATGCTTCCAAGGTTTGGGGACCAGAGCTGTGTCTAGTGACAAGTTGAGCAATTCCGTTACAGATGGCAGAATAATATCCAGTGCTTTAGCTAGGATATGTGGGGGCCCAGGGTCAAGAGGAGAGCCAGATTTAGTAGCTTTAATTAAGTTGAGGACATTCTCTTCCTCAAGTCTAGGGAATTGAACCAATATTGGAAAAGACAATGGTCCTCTTGCCTTATTTCCTTTATCTGGACCAGATTCCCTATTGCTTGGGAATTGATCATATATCTCAGTCACTTTTTTGTGGAAGAAAGATGCTATGTCATTGCATCTCTCTTTAGAGGTGTGGAAAGAAATATTGCTTTCATGGGGGCTAGTCAGAGTTTTAACCATTCTGAATATGCCTCTACCTTGAATAATTATTGTTCTGCTATGCGTGTTAGGTAGACTCTGACAGACTCTAGGACTTTGAAATTTCTTTTACACACTAAAACCCTCATTTGGAGGGGTTTTGAAATTCTAGCTCTGCTAGTAGGTAGAGTAAGCGGCCAAATTCGGATTCCGTGAGGCAGCAATTAATTCTTCAGGCTTTCCCAGTGACATACTTGCTAGGTATGGCCTGGTGGAATATACTGCAGGAAAATGACCCGGGATGTGGAAATTACTTGTGGAAACCAGCACTGAAAAATGGATTTCCTGTAATGCCAGCACAGGGAATGGGTGCCTCTAAATCTCTGTTAGGCAGTACCAGCCAATTGGGCACCTCATATCCCTGAACTCCATCCAATGTCATTAAACCTACTACACTATTGAGGGTCGCTCCATTCTCATTGAGCTGCACTGGCCCTCTGGAGGCTGGGCGGATGCCTTCTCCTGTTGTACTAACTACAGCACAGACGAAAATGTGCCACACAGATAGAACAGCCAGCCTGCACCAAACAAACATTGGTAAAGCCAATAGATCTTGCGTTTGGATGAGACAAAGTGACAGTGTGTGTGGGGCAGTGCAATGGGGAGGTAACATTAGGGGGTTACTTTAAGCCTCCATGTAAACCTTCCTTGAAAAATCAGGATTTTAAGAACAGCCCTTCCCACCAATGGCAACTTTCAAAAAATGCCACAGGCAATAGCTGAAGGTGCTCCCTAAAGTCAAATCCGTATGCATTTTTGTGTATGTACTGTCTGCCCTTGATATGGAACACTATGTATAATGTTCCTTCCTACAACTTACATCCTCCAATTGCTTGCCAACTCAGAAAGCCTTCTCCCACTATAATCCTAAACCCTGCATGAGAAATTGACCTTGACTTAACCCCTTGATTCCTCTCCTTTCTTTCTTCAGTGACATCTGTTTACCTTCCATTCGCTCCATACACTCTATTTTTGAGAATAGCCTCCTCTCAGTCTCATGCCTGCCTCAATCCTTCTTGTTGTAATCCTGCAATTTGCAGATACCTCATTTCATAGATCACAACCTCTCCTCTTTAAAACCTTATCCCTGTAATCTCCACCAGCCTATCTAGCTCACCAATCATTCACCTGAGACCACGTAGTCCCTAATAATGATCACACTTACCCGATATTAATATATCCCAAAGTAACTGGAGTAAATGCATGCAATGTTTTTTTGAGAGCACAGGACTAATCGCAAAAACCAACAATAACCACTAACGCTAACCCTGGGTTCTGGAGTAGCGTGCTACTTGCTGTAAAGTGCTTCAACATCTCGTTAGGGGTAGTAAGAGCTATATCAATCCAATTACAATGCACTGTGAAGCACTAGAAGGAGCTATCCTACACAGTACAAAAAGAAATAGGGTAGTACCATCAACCCTTGTCAAACATGCAAGCCAGTTACCAATTTCATAACACAAGGTTTTGTTTCTACTCGAGCGAATACTACAAAATGCATTTTTTTAAGACGAAAAACATAAATAGAGGGTGCTTTGCATTATTGGTAAAAGAATGATTTTATTTGTGTTTCTTACCAAAGGCGTTTCAGCCCACATAGTGCGTCATCAATGTTTTCAACTCAACTTACCAAAAATAGTAAAGGTCTGATCTCCTAAGTAGTATCCTTTAAAAATACCTGCTTCCTCTAAAACTTGTATTGTCCAAGGTTGTTTCAAGCTAACATTTTAGAGCCGATACATGTTGCTAGAACGCAGTATATTAAGGAGCTATGAATAAGCTGGGGCGATTGCTTAAATTGTCCTTGAAAAACTTACACCAGTCACCAGCAAGTCATTCGCCCTGCTGTTTCACAGGCAAATCTTTAATGTCGATTTACAAAACACAAAATATAATATAACCCGTTTTCAGAATGTGATGCGATAAGTGGGAGTCCTGAGCACTTGTAGGAATCGTGAATGTGTTCCTTTAAATAGAAGGCCTTATCTATTAATTGCACTATTGCAGCTGCGTCTGTGTTTGGACTTTGGAGCCATCTGAATGATAGTGAGCAAGCAGTAGTGGCAAGTGGCTCAGAAGTAGTCTTTATCGGCGCCGCTCAGCACACGCTTCCTCGTGCTGGAGTGCTTCACTGACAGAAAATTCACTCTTTTTCCAATCTTGGGGGGCCTTTGAAACTCAGTTTATCTTGACTGTTCCTGCTTGTGGAGTACATTCAGCTTCGGTTTGTGTTGTTGGCAAGAAGATAAGCTAAAGCATACGGAAACGTGCGCTGCTGAAGAAAGTCTAAAGCACAGCTGATGCTTGCTATCGATTTCTCAGTAAATGTTTGGTTGTTACACGATTTAACAAACGAATCCTACAAATGTATATTCTTATTTATCTTATAAAATGTATTCACTTAAAAAACACAAAGGGCAGCTATGGCTACAAAATAAAACCAAAATCCCATTACATTCCCTATTTATGGTTAAGTCCGCAAACCATAGCTTGCACACCTACCATTCACCTCATACACCAAATTCAGTGCTCATCACCTCATCCTGATGTGTCAGATGATTTTAGAAATCGCATAAATTGTCTCACTAGTGACATGATCCTCACCTTACTGTTCACTTTATGTATGGCTGAACTATGAATACAGTTATTGTCTGTCTGGTAGGTGCTGAAATCTAGCGAAGTCATAAATAAGTATTGCATTAGGTGTGTCAGGTATAGTTTCCGTGGCACGTGTATTTGCTATGGTTTGCCTACCATGCAATAAGTATGGAATTTATAGGGAGCTTGGTTTATTTCTTAACTATAACTGCACTTTACCTAAGGTTTTTGAAATGAAGTTCAGACTTTTGCTTACACGTATACATTAATGTGTTATGACCAAAGTAACTATAACTTCATATTAACTGTGTTTTTAGATGGAAAAGTAAAAGTGCTTTACTGGTGGTTTTGTGGATATATGCAGTGTGTGTGGTGGTGAATGATTATACCTCGGTATCATTATGCAGCCATTAACCCCATCAACGCATTCTGCTTGGCCATCAGCAATGTGCTGCTGCAGGCCTGGACGCAGGTCAGGTCCTTCACAAATCAATCTTGCAGCTAACCACCACCGACTTTACCCTTCTGTCATGAGCAACCACAGTGATTTTTCGTGGGTAACCAACCTGCCATGCAGCAAACCACCACCTGACATGCAGTTTGCAAATCAAACCCTAATCTGGTGTCTCAAATTCCCTGTAAATCTATTAAATGTCGCCAAGGGTACTAGTACATTGAATCTTTTGACCCTCTTTAAATGTAACCCCTCTTCCTCACAACTGTCAGATATGCATGAAACCTGCGACATCTGCACTGGGCTTAACTAAATATACCAACAGAAAACTAAACAGTACATTTCTGTCATATTGTCTGTGGATTTACAAAGGAGTGGCAAAGTTAATAACAAATTAACACTCCTCCCCCCCCCCCCAGCGGGTTTCCATGAAAATCAACATATCATAATTAAGTTAAACATGTCACATGCCTGCCAAGTTTCTTGTAGATCAAATGTCACCAAACTAACCAGCAATTCAAAACATGTTGAACCTCTCCCCTTTTAACTTTGCATCCCCCTCCATTTATGGAATCTCATTGAAACCTGAAACCCATATACTGGGTTTAAGTTGCAAACCGGCTGCAAAATTGCATACAGGTTGATTAAACAGTGCCAAAGGTATCAGTAAAACAATCCTCCCCCATCCAACTGTGAAAATGTTAGTGAATCAAAAATATTTTGAACCTCTTCATTTAACTTTGTCCTCCCTCCTCCCAATGGATCAGCACAAAACTGGAATTCTATGTCAAGACCGGAGGCTCGGATAATGCTGTACTTTCTCGGCTTTATTTCATAGCAGCCATTCAAAGTAAACAACAAACAACTACAATTCCCATGAAGCCTTGGGACTGTGTAAAGAAAAAAAGGTAGACAGTCCAATCAGAAGTCCAACCCGGTCTTCAGCCAATGAGAGGGAAGCCACGGTGTTCACAGTCCATCTTCTCTATTCACCATGCCACTTTCTTGGCTGCTCGCAGCCAAGATAAGTGGCTTTTTCTCTTTCTTATCACATGACTGTTTAACGGCGATTTTAATGTTTAATTATGCTTGTATTGCTTAGGCTGGCAAACCGATTGTGTTTTTCTCACTTTGCGAGTGTCTTATGTATCCTGCACGGCCGCGGGAACGTTCTCGCTCCTTCGCGGCCGTTTCGTTGTTGTGGTGAGGCTCTGGGGTGCGGTCCTCCCGCGGCTAGGTGGCGCCTGAGCGCGTCGTTCTGCCGTGGCACGCAATCCAAATTCCTGTCATTCCTGAGGAGTCGGAGCTGTGCGCCGCCGGCCTGAGCCTTTGCCCCCTGGTGAGAGACACCCCCGCCGGGTCTGTACCGGCCGTGATTTGCCTAATCCTTTCTTGCAACGCCAGATTCAGGGTCAGTACGGTGATTTTCTCAACGCCCCCCCACCGGGAGGGGTCTGTATTACATATTGCAGGCCTGAGACCTGCGGGGACACACTCCCAGGAGGGCCCCCCCTTTGATTCTGCACCAGGGTGTTTGTTGGTGTCCATGGGCAGGACCCATGACCGTGAGGCTTGCTTCACAAATATTAGGCTGTCACCCAGCCCTTTGAATTTGACAGCCCCAGAGCTGTGTTAAATCTGATTCAGCACCCCAAACGAAGCACCTGGTACCCACGTGGTTTGGCGCCTGCCCAGGGCTGTGGGAGGGATCCAGCTAGCCCTTTTGGTACCTTGATAATGGAGCCCTATGATGAGGACCAAGGAGAGGAAGATCCCATGGCTGACCTCCCTTGGGATGACAATTTTTATGAAGCGGTGGATGCTTCAATATATAGGGCAGTGTCAGAGGCCATGGCACCCTTAGAGGAACGCCTCTCTCAGCAAATTGCACACGCCTGTGCAAAAATTACAGCCCTTGCCCCGGGACTGGGGGTCCCCCGATGCCCAGTGAGGGTACTCCTTCTGCCCCCGTGACCAGGACGGGGTTCGGCAAAACGCCCTTGCGAGGCTGGCGTGGATCTTGATGCCTTTGCCAGGCTCAAACAGGCCTTCCTAGCCAGCAATGCCCCAACCCCACCTGCCCCTGGAAGTCCGATGGGGGAGGACCATAGGGACACAGATGACGAGGTCCCCTCCCTACCCTGGTTACCTTCTTCCAACCCTCCCGTTCCTGCCGTAGGGGACCAGGGGTCATGCTCGGATATGCTGGACCCCCGAGGACATCCTTTACCCGAGGTCTTCCGAATGGGCCCCGGCAGAGAAGGTAGCAAATTATGTGGCGGGCGCATTCGGAAACCTTTGGGGAAGGAGGCACATAACTGCCTTAGAGCGGAATGCCCCCATCCCTCCCTACAGGGGAGGTGGCCATGACCCCAGATACCGACCCACGAATGGCCACCTTCCTGCAGAAGTTTGTGAAAGATCCTAAAAAGGGGATTGATAGGTCCTGGCGGGCATGCCAGGACAAGCTTCTGGACGCCCTGGGTCCCCTTACCAAAATTTTGGATATGGCCGAGGAGGCCAAGACATCAGGTTCAGTCATCTCGACTGACACACTGTCGGCCTGTGCACAGAGGGCGGTCATCTTTTTGGGCAACAAACTGTGCGATATCGACGGAGCGTTGCCGCTCCCTTGTGATTAAGGTCGACCCCAAACTGGATGATTTAGCTGACTGAAGTGGGGCCTGTTGCGCAAGGGGGACGCTTTGGGGAACCCTTTATAAAGGAACTAGGGAAGTTCGTAAATAGATTTAGTTCCCTAGACAAAGCGCAAACTTCCATGAAGAGAGTTTTCCCGAACCGGGTTTTCTATGGGGACGGGAGAGTTAGAGGCTGTTCGTCCAGCCGCCCAAATAACCAATATCCTCCCAAGGGACAAGGCTCCTGCTAAGGCCAGTTTTAGGACCAGGCCAGATTCGCCAATTTCTAACCTACCAGAGGGCGACGTAGCAGAGGAGGAGGTGGCAAAGGCGCAGCTGTTTCCAACGGCTCCGGTGAGTGTTCTCCCTTCTTCCGTTGTAAAAGTAGGGGGCCAGCTGGCACATTTTTTCCCAGCCTAGACTTCTATCACAAACGATGCCTGGGTGTTGCATACCGTGCAGGGATTTCAAATAGAGTCCTACGATTCCCCCTGGCAGCCCGTCACTCCGTTTTTCAGACACCGATGAAAAGTTGGTGGACAAGAGGTGTGCTCCCTCTAAGCCAAAGTGGCCATCGCACGTACGACCACACATCCGCAGGGCTTCATCAGCAATATCTTTTTGGTCGACAAGGCCGTTGGAGGCCAGCAGCCGGTAATCAACCTCCACAAGTTTTCCGGCCCTCTCCATTATCGAGCCCTACAACGATTGAAAGCCACGCACTTACGCAGGGGCCTGTCTTACTCTCAGATGGTAACCGTGTCGGGGGAGGCACGTTCCGAGATCGACTGGTGGTTGACCAACATGGAGGACTGGAATGGTCGGACAATCTTCGGGTCGTCTCCGGACATCGTCATAGAGTCAGACGCCAGCAGGTCAGGGTGGGGCGCCAGATGTGGCTTATTTTCCACCGGAGGATCGTGGTCTCCTCACGAACAACAGTTACATATAAATTGTCTCGAACTATTGGCAGGGTCCTTCGTGGAGAGAAGCTGGACCAAGAGCTCGGTGCGGGCGTGCGTCCTTCTCAAGATGGACAATGTATCAGCAGTACGATACATAAACCACTTGGGGGGCACTCGCTCCAAGGCCCTCTCCGATCTCGCCATCAGCTTCTGGCAATATTGCCTGGACCATCGAATTTCAGGCACGGCACAGTACTTGCCGGGACGAGCCAATCAGGTGGTGGATTTCCAGTCCCACAACTTCCGGGATTCGAGTCTGTGACGTTGTTTAGCTGCCCACTCGTTCACCATGGACCTTATATTATAACTTTATTGCGTGATTTGTTAAAACCCTTGCAACGATCTACAATGTAGAGAATCATTACTGTATATAAAATAGGTAATATGATTAAAAACTTTGCATACAATTAAAAGTCAGCCGTATCATGACATGTAAAACTCTATTACAAATGCACTGTCTTTGGCTTTCGATAGATTGTGTTCAGACAAGGAAATGGCAGTCCCCAATAGACTAGAGATTAGACACGTCACACCTCCTGTAGCTTTTTTACGAAGCGGTCCATAAGCCTAACCAAGGCGCAGTTTAATATGGTGTTCTCGGGGTCGAAGCAGGCCAGCACTGCTCCTCTGCAAGATCTAACATCCTTATCGATCCAGCCCCTTCGTAATAGGGTTCTTCTATCCTCTAGGAGATTAGGGCACAAGCATAGCACATGCAGTATGTCTTCCTTATGTTGACCGCAGAGCCGGCACGTTTCCTGAGCACGATCTCTTTTCCATTTAGGGAGATGGCAGTTCATAGGAATCACCCCCATTCTCAGCCTTAAGAACTGGAGCTTAGTACGTGCATTGAAGGTGGTCGTTAGGTAGCTCTGAGGTTTCAACTGTGGATAGGTGCGAAGGGTCATCCAACTGTGACTCCGTGCCGAAAGGCTAGCCCCGTCTTCTACTGAAGAAAGTCGTTTCGCACTGAGTTTTGCTAGCCTCTTAAACTCGTGTTGGCTTGCATGTAGGGCCCAGAGGTTGCTCAGGCCAATAGTGCTAAGGCCGCAGGACAGATAGCGGTTCCCTGCCTGCCATCGACTTGTGGCCATCTGGCTCCAAAGGTAGTGGGCCAAACTGCCTTCCTTTGACGCCCTCAGCTTGTGGCAGCTGATTAAAAAAGTCACCATGAGGCCCAGTGACTGTCTGCAAATTCCAAATTCCAATCTGATGTGTGCTGGTGACGTGTAGGGAGGTAACTGGAAGATCGTTCTATAAATTTTTGCGACTGTTTTATCTATTAGCGCGCTATCCAGACCTTTTAGTGCCTCGCACCCGTAGGTTAGAGTTGGAATGACCTTTGCCTGGGCCACTTGGAGGATTGGAGAGAAAGTTGGGCCATTTAGTTTCTTTTGAATGGAGTTCAGTGCGAAGGACAACGCAATTCCTTTCTTTTTCAATTCACCCAGCTGGTTCGCATATCTGCCGTTGTTGTTAAAGAAGACTCCTAAATACTTATACTGGTTGCTTCTATTCTTTCCTGATTTAGGAACCATGCCGGATTTTTGGGCCCTGATGTACGAACCACAAGAATTTTAGTTTTCTTGTTTATCTGTAGCCCATTCTTGTTAGAGTACGTGGCAGTTGCGTCCAAGAGACGTTGTAATCCTATCTTGGTATGGCTAAGAAGGACCAGGTCGTCGGCGTACAGAAGATTGGACAGACAAAGGCTACCTATCTTGGGTGGATGTGAGTTGACTAGATTGAGGGCTGCCGGAAGATCAGACAAGAATAGATTGAAAAGTGTGTGAGCAAGGACGCACCCTTGCTTGAGGCCTTGCGTTGTTGGTACTGGTCGAGACAGCCGTGAGCCATCTCCGATCTTGATCCTGACCCACGAGTCCTGATGCAAGAGCTGCAAGGCCCTAAGTAAGCTATTTGGAATGTTCAGTAGGGAGAGTTTCTGCCACAGCTTCGTCCTGTTGACCTTGTCAAAGGCCGATTTGTAGTCTATGAACCCCATATACATGGGGCTAGAACCGGATTCAGCCTGGTCGATCAAGAGAGATAGTGTGATGAGGTTGACCGTTGTGCCAGTGTTACTCATGAATCCAGTCTGATTTGGCGGAATTATTGAGCTTGCGTCGGCCCATTCCCGTAGAGAATTTAGCAGTATGCCTGCGAAGTATTTCGCATCATTGTCGATTAAGGCGACCAAGCGGTAGTTTCCTGGAGATTTTTTGTCGCCACTTTTGAAAATTGTAACGAGGATCGATCCTTGCCATGAGGCCGGGATGGTACACTTTTCTAAGATGGAAAGGTAGAGCGGGGCTAGCTGAGTGGCCCAAAAAGCTGGATCCTCCTTGAAAAGGGCTGGTGGAATGCCGCCCGGACAAGGGGCCCCATCCTTGCGACCTTTACCGATCTGCTTTTGAATTGTTGTCACTGTGTATGAGTGCCTAAGAGGTGCCTTGTCATGAGGCAGAGGTTGCGCCTCCGGGGTCATGCTGCCCACAGTATCATTAGACTGTTTGTATGTCAGATCGGGCTGTGGAGGGTCATTGAAATGGTTATATAGATAGAGGTACCACTCAGACTCCAGTATGTTGGACGATGCAACTTTAGGGGCCATACCCCCTAAGCTATTTATGGTGCGCCAAAACCTCACAGGGTTGCTGGACCTTAAGTCGTATTGTAGTCTGGCCCAAAAAGAGTTCCAGGAGATCCTTTGTTGTTCCCGTTTGGCCACCTTCAGTTGACATCGTGCCTCTCTTAGTTTAGTTAAGGTAGTTAGGACCATTGGCATCGTTTTCAGTTTCCGCCACAACCGATTCATGCTTTGTTTGGCAGTCCGTATTGCGGGAGCAAGAGAGGTCGGTTGTTTGGGTCCCGTCGCTTGTACATGCTGTATCGGTTTTGCAAACCTGGCTGCTAGGCAGTCCGAGAACATTGCCCAATTCGCAATTGGGTCCTCCGTTGGCCTACGGGTGTTCACAATTATTTGCTTTGCTTCTGTCGCCAGGAGCTGAAGGTTATTAGCTGAGCACTTGATACGTTTCAGATTGATGGTGAAGCTTTCGAAGCCCTGGTCCACTGCCTGGTCATATTGCAGCAGCCTGATGTTAAGGGAAAGTTCTTGGGGGCGGTGATCGCTATCCATTTTGTTGCCAAAACCAAAAGAGGAGACTTGATTCAACAGGGGGAGGCTGGCAAAAGAGTTGTCAATCAAAGAAGCCCCGGTTTTAGATAGAAATGAGAGACCAGGCGGCTTATCGGGGTAAAAACGGCCATTGAGGGCTCTAAGGCCAAGATGTTCCAAATTGCCCTGGAGGGCTCGACCCTTTAGGTCCACTTTATCCCACCCGGGGCGGTCCTGTGATGGAATTGCCCAGTCACCTTCCTGCAGCCTTGTTACCTTGTTCCGTTGAAAATCAAACATCAGCCACATGTTGAAATCTCCAGACACCAAAATGTCCGCGTTAGGATTTTCAGATCTCACATTTAGTACAGTAGAAGTCAACACATCGATTAAGGCTGACCTGGAAGCCGAATTTGGGCGAATGTAAACATTCATTATAATTAAGGTCCTCAACTGACCATTTGAGGTTCTAAGTGAGGTGCCTACTATCTGAAGCCCCTGGGAGTTGCTTACTAGATCCCAGGAGCTAATTGCACTGGTGGCCGATAAGTAAATTACCAGACCACCACTGCAGCGGCTGGGGGACTTTGATTTGATTGCGGGGACTTGATGTATTTTGAACCCTTTCAAGTGCTGCGGTTCCAATAGCCATGACTCTTGCAATAGGATGATTTCGAAAGAGCGTAGATAGGATACTGTGGCCTCGTCCCCCAGTTTGTTTGCTAGGCCGTTAATATTCCAAGAACATATCTTTAGTGGGCTGCCTTCGTGATCATTGTAGCCATTTTTTTGTCATCGCAGCAATCTGGTTGAGTTTAGAGACCCCGCCAGCCATGACCAAGTATCAGCTCGCTCCGCTCCCATGGTTTGGGTAGTCTGACCATCTCTTACATTTTTTAGGCTTGAGGTAGGGGTTTTGCTTAGTGCGCTCCTCAAGACCTAGTACACCGGTCTTGGCAATGCGCTTAAACTCGCTTCGGCTGGCGCATTGTCAAGGACGTAGGGGTAGCCTGGTTCCTTCCCGGAGATAATGGAAATGCCCCACTGTTTGAAGGTTTGCATGTGCCTCAGAATCTTGTTTGCTGTCTCCGCAGATCGCCAGGTGACTTTAGTGGATTCATTTGACTGACCGTGGCCTAGTGCGATAAACTCAATAAAGAGAATCTCTTGGGGGAGCGTGGCTTGGCGTGTCAAGATGGCGGTCGCACTCTAAGAGTGCTCCTGACCCCTCAGTCATCCGCGCCACAATCCGCTGCCATCGGCACCTGCAAATCCCTCAACTGTGTGGCCGTCACACATACCTTTGGCCAGCGCTGCACGGTGGTGCAGCGGGCGCCGTTTTAGCCCGAACCTGTGACGAGATCTTCACTCCGGCCTTCAGCGCGTATGCATGGCTGCTTTCAAGATGGCGGCTCCTATCCCCGGGGGCCCGATGCCTTAGCCGCTCCTGGCGCCGGGGCCTCACACCGCCAGCCGTCCAAGAACCCGACGTTACATCCTGCCAGCCAGTGAGGGTCCCGGGGGCGACCCAGCGCTGCCTGTTGCCCGACGCCACGCCCGACAGGCCGGCCTCTATCCTGCGACTGAAGACCCTGGGGAACGGAGACACCGCGCCCTGGGCTGAGGCCGCTCCTCTCCCCCTGCCCGGCCGCACTTCGCAGCGACGCTGACCTGGCCTGCGGTGGTTGGGGCGGTGACCGGCGGCTGGATCGTGTGGACACTGGGGGATCGGCTGCTGGTTCGAGCAGCGGGACCCCAGAGCTTGGGCTTCCCCTCCTTCCTCTGGTCCGGCCTGGACCTATGCCTGGTCCCTGACGGCCGCTGGACTGGCCTGAGTGAGGACCCCGCCCGTCTTACAATCGCGGGTGGGGGCCGCGCCCGTCATTATTCGGAGCCGCCTGGACATCCGCTGGGAGCCTTTTCTGGGGTCTGGGCTGACTGCGGCTCCCTCTGTCTCGGCCGCGCAGCCCGGACACTGCCCTCGGTCCCGGGCGGGATTGCTGCCGCACCGCAGCCCTCAAGTTCCAGCCCCCCATCGGGGCCAACGGGCGCCATACACCCCGCCAGGGCATTCTGCATACCGCTATGCATCCAGCGGCTTCCCGCCGTTGGCCCCGAGGTGCGGAATCTGGGCCTGGACCGGGACGGTGACGCCCCCGGCTGGACCTGTGAGACGTCTGAACGTTACGGCCTGGTGGGCCGGGCTGCGGCCAGCCTCCTGCTCTCCGGCTTCTGTGGACCTGCGATCCCCGGGCGGCGGACCAGGACAGAGGTGGGTCGCCTGTAAAACTCCTGCGGCGGGGATGTGGGGGGGGGGGGAGACTCCCTGTACCGCCCTTCCCCCCCCTCGCCTTCTAGTCCCCGGGCCTGGCTCTGGGGGACCGCGGCCGGGGCCCCCCCACTGCGCGTGGCTGCCGTGATCGCCTGCTGGCACCTCCACTGTGCTACACCCGTTGCCTGCCTCCTCCAGATCCCTGCTGGCCCCACGCTTTGACGAGGCCCCTCGGCCGCCATATCGGGCGGCGGGGGGGAGAGGGATAACAAGAAGGAATCCTTGGATCCACCCCTCCCTCCCCCCTCTTTTCCCTGCCTGGGTTCAGTGCAATGCATGACCGGATGCGCTCCAGCTAACGCCCGCTAACGCCCGCTAACGCCCGGCGGCCTCAGACCACCCATCGAGCAGCGAGGGGCTGTGGGTGAGTGCTCCATCCACCGGCCCCCCCCTTGTCAGATCCTGCAACGCTCTATCCGGACCCTGGCCGGCCCGGTGGGGGTGGCACCGCCGTGCAGCGTGGGACATCTGGGTGGGAGGTGGTACCGGCTAAGGGTCATCGGGCAGCAGGGGGTCCTGGGAGCGGGCCCCCCCCCCACGTCCCCTTCTCTTCTTCTTCCGGCTGCGCTCCCTCTGAGCCTTGCTGGCCACCGACCACGCTGATCCTGTGGGGCTACCACACTAACCCGCCCTCACCGAGGGGGGGTCTCTCCCATACTCCGCACTGCCACCTGCTCTTGACTCATACCCTGTGAAGCATCCACGAAGATCTGGCTTGCCAACAGCGGCTCTCCAGCCGCATTTACTCCCAAAGCTGCAAACTCAGCTACCAACTATGACGCCTTGCCAGCCTTGACCCGCCGGAGCCCTCGCCCCGGCCCCACTCAAGCCTTGAGCCCCTACCAGGGGGTTGCCCACCGTCCGCCATGGGGAAGGACCGGTCCTCCAAACCTGCGGCCACCCACACGCAAACAAAGATGGACCAATTCACTACAGCTGATCACAAGCCTGTGGGGCAGGGTGAGGGCAGCACCCCCCTTCAAGGCAAAGACCTGGCTGCCATCTTACAGGCAATCAGCACGTCACAAGCCTCGGTGGAGCGTAAGATTGGGGAAGTCAGGGTGGACATGTCCCTTATTCGGCATGGTCTGCGAAATGCCACCGCTCGCATCACGGAAGCTGAATCTCGCCTCTCCACGGCCGAAGACAACATTCGTCAATTAAAAGACCAAATAGTCCACCTGCAATCACATACCAAGGACCTCCATCGGCGGGCGGAGGATGCCGAAAACCGCTCACGCCGCAACAACCTCCGTCTGGTGGGCTTCCCCGAAGAGGTTGAGACGGGACAGGTGTCCAGCTTTGTTGAGTCCTTGTTTTCCTCATGGATGCCCAAAGGCACACTTTCCACATGGTTCGCGGTGGAGAGGGCGCACCGATCTTTGGCACCCAAGCCGCCACCTGGGGCCCCACATCGTCCCATCATAGCCAGAATTCTTAACTTTAAAGACCGGGACGCCATCCTGCGTGAGGCCCGCTCACTGGGACCCCTCAAGTTTCAAAACTACACCATCATGTTATTCCCCGATTATACTCGGGAAGTGCAAGATCAATGCCGTTCCTACATGGTAGTTAAAAGGAAATTGCGGGCCCTCGGCCTTCAGTACCGGCTACTGTTCCCTGCCCGCCTCCGAGTTATATTTCAGGGGACAACACAATTCTTCGAATCACCTCAAGCCGCCTGGACGTGGTTGACAGAGGAACATCCCCTCGGATCACGGCGAAACTTGTCTCCTGCGCCTTCGGTCCGCGTTGCCTCAGTCCCCCAGGCGGCAGCGCCGGAGGCGTACACAATCCCGTAGGAGGCGTCAAACTCAGCGAGAGATGCCCAGATCATCGAGCCTAGCGGCTCACGGAATCAGAGACTCTCCCAGCCCTCCGGGCTCCCTGCCTCGCCACAGACACCAATCGAACGACAGCTCATCTAAGGGGCCTCCCTCACCGGTCCACCGGGATTTGGTGGCTGCTGACTCTGATTTATCCTGCAGCCCTACAATTTGACAACCACGTGAAGAATCCTGGGTTGAGGGGCTGGCGCCACCTCTCAGTCCGAGGCAGAGTTGGTGAACCCTGCACAGCGAACTGGGGTGCCGGGGAATGCATCCTGTGGCCACTACGGGTGGGATCCCACCAACAATCAGTAGCAATGTGCGATCTTTCTCTATCCACGCCGCACAGAACTGCCACAGAGGCTTCCTGCGGGCTGGTCCAGCTGCGCCCGGACGTCCTTGGGCCTCGCAGCTCTCTCCAGAGGTGTGCCCTCACCGACTTAGTGGCAAGGCGCCACAGCAGACTTATGGCTCTATTCCATTGTGTCTTTCTGCCGAGACATTGCATATCCGTCTACAAGGAGGGGTCCTCCACGTAGCCCAACCCGAGCGTTCTAGTTTGGTTACCACTTGTTGATGTTGGGCCGACAGATGCTTCCGTTACCGAAGTATAGGGTGGGGGAAGGGGGTAGGGGAAGGGGATGGGACTGTTCTCCCATTGCTGTTGTTCTTAGTTGTTGTACCACACCAGCCTTCATGATGCACACTACGAGGTTCCCATGTACCACTCACAAGGCACATTTATATACGCAGTCGCACACCCGCGCTAGACCCCATGCGCGCCCACGGCCACTCGGGGCGGGGTGCGGTGCACCATGACTCCCACTCACAACCACCATGACTGATGCAATCATCCCGGGAGCCTCCACCCGTATTCTGTCCTGGAACGTCAATGGGCTCCTAGATAGACTCAAAAGAATGGCTGTCCTGCGCTACGCCCAGCGCCTCGGGCCGACATGCTCCTGCTCCAGGAGACCCACCTGATGGGTAACCATTGCCCCTTCCTCGCACGCTATGGGTATGATAGAGTATGGCACTCGGGGTTCGCCCGGGGGGTGGCTATCCTCTTGAGGCGTACTCTTCCCTTTGTGCTCACGCGGGCCACCCTTGACCCTCAGGGTAGGTCGGTGGCTCTCAGTGGTACGCTGGGTGGCACTCCACTCAATCTGGTGTCCATCTACTCACCCCCCTCGATGCTCACATCGACCCTGGAGCACTCCACTGACCTTCTCACGTCTTTGCCCCTGGGCGCCATAGTACTTGGGGGAGACTTTAACGCGGTCCCCAACCCACACCTCGATACGACGGGCCCGCCGTCCACTTCTAGAATTGCTCACTCCAAACAATTAACGAATTGGTCCGCCTCCCTGGGCTTCTGCGACGCTTGGCGAATCTGGCACCCTCATACCAGACAGTTCACTCATACATCTGCGGCACACCATACTCAGGCGCGCATAGACGCCATACTAATGCCATCCACCGATTGCCAAACGATCCAGGATATCCCTATACTTCCTCGAGGCATCTCTGACCATGCCCCACTGCTTCTTTGTATCGGGCCCCCACCCCTTGGCGCGCCCAACCTGGCGGTTGAACGCCTGGTTTTTCCAGGAGAAAGAATTTAGGAAGGAAGTGGGGACGGAGCTCCGACAATACTTCCTTGCCAACGCTGGCACTGTCCCTTCCCCGGGTACCCTATGGTAGGCAGGCAAAGCCACCATCCGGGGCTTCGCCAAGGGCCAACTCAAACGCCAGCGACAGGCCCAGCTGCAACAGATCACCTCTCGTGAGGCGCAGGCGTTGCTCCTTGAGCAATCCCCCGTGAGAGACACCTTGCCCGTCTTCGGGCTGAAATTAAGCAGCTCTCGCTTGACGCCGCCAAACTCCTCTGGAGATCGTCCGTAGCCAGAGTGTACGGTTGGGGAGACAAAAACGGGAAGATCCTTCGCAGACTGGCCACATACCCAATGGCCAATCGCATCATCCCCGAAATTGTAGATCTAGAGGGGTTGGCACACCAATCCCCGATGGCAATGGCCCGCGTTTTTGCCTCATACTATCGCACACTCTACGCAGCACAGAGTCCTGCAACGTCCCTCTCTGACCTGTTGGCCGTGGCCCGTACTCACCTCCCTCGCCTGGGCCCAGAGGAAGTAGCCGACTTAGACCTCCCTATCACCCATTAAGAAATTAGCGAAGCGATATCTCACACATCGTCCGGTAAGACCCCGGGCCCGGACGGGCTCCCTCAAGAATATTACGCCGCATATCGGGAGACCCTCATCCCACATCTCGCAAACCTCTTTGAGGCGGCGTTGGAGAAGGGTTCCTTTCCGCCTGAAACGGACATGGCGACCTTCGTTGTCCTTCCTAAAACACAACCTCCGTCTCCCAGATGCGCGGACTACCGCCCAATTTCCCTCATAAACACGGAGATTAAAATATTCGCTACTATTCTCGCCGAACGGCTCCGGCCCCACCTTGCCCTGCTGGTCCACCCGGACCAATGTGGGTTTATGCCCATGAGAGGGACTAGGCACTGCCTCCGTCGTCTCCATCTGGCCTTGGTGCATCGCCACTTGCTCACTCCTTACTTGCTCACTTCTTACCTGGCACTCCTTCTCGTTGATTTCGAGAAGGCCTTTGACTCGGTGGACTGGCAGTACCTGGGAGACGTGTTGGACACAACGGGCTTTGGCCCTCACTTTCGCAGCTTGGTACAGATTCTTTATGCCCGGCCCCAAGCCCGGGTGCTAGTCCACGGGGCATTGTCGGAGGCCTTCCCCATTCAACGAGGGACGAGACAGGGATGTCCCCTCTCGCCCCTCCTATTCGCTCTGGCGATGGAACCCCTAGCGGCCCTGATTCGATCAGAGCATCGCATTCAAGGATGGGAATGGCCCAACACGGAGGAGGACAAGATTGCCCTGTACGCGGACGACGTCTTAATCTTTCTTGCAGGACCCGCTCAATCAGGCCCCCAGTGCCTCCGGCTCTTACACTCCTTCGGGCAAGCCTCCGGCCTACATCTCAACCCTAGTAAATCAGTCCTGTTCCCCCTACACTTAGCTAGAGACTGCTACGACTGGCAATCCACAATACCCCTTCGGAGACAATCCTTCAAATACTTAGGGATCTGGGTCGCCCTCCTCCCCGACCTCGGATGGTCCCTCAACGTCGCCCCCCTGGTGAAAAAGGCAAAGGAAGACCTCCACAAGTGGCAAACGCTCCCCCTTAACCCCCTGGGAAGGGTCGCCCTGTACAAAATGATGATCCTGCCCAGGTTCCTCTACGTCCTCCAAAACACCCCCTTCTGCTTTCCACGAGCTTGGCTCCGGGAACTAGATAGTACAGCCACCAAATTCCTGTGGGGGCGGGGGGGAGGTCCTGTTTGGCCCTGACCCTATGCCGGGTTCCACTTTTTGATGGGGGAATGGGGATGACACACTTATATTTATATTACCTGGCGACCCGCCTCCTCACCATACATGACTGGTTCAACGGGGGATGGTCCGATCCGGCTTACAGACTTGAACTGAACGAGCTGGGTCTACCCAAAATTCAATCTCTGATGTACGGGGGGCCCATACCTTCCACTTTGCCCGAGGTGACGCGTACTGCGCTTCTGGCCTGGCGGGCGTCGCTGCGCTATAGCCACTGGACATGCAAGCTAACCCAGCAAACACCGCTCTGGCACAGTACTTGGCTTCAGGAAGTTAGTGGGCTGAACGGCTTCCGATCTTGGGACCTTATAGGGATCTCACAACTCTGGGACGTGTGGGCAAGCGGTCACATGCGTTCCTTTCAGGACCTGCAATCCAGGTACTCCCTACACCCGTCACAATTCTATAAGTACTTACAGTTGCGGCATGCCCTCCATACGCACATCTCAGAGGACACAGCAGTCCCGGAATACAGCCCCCCCGAAGCATAAATTATGCTGGGTAATCTAGGGAAGGGGGGTATCTCCTGCATTTACCGCACACTAATCAACAATACCCCAACCTCAGTGGACCAGCTCAGAAGCCAATGGGAGAATTGGGTGGCCGTTGGAGGAAGAAGACTGGAGGGATGCACTCCTGGCCCCCAAAACAGTAACGGCATCGGCTAAACTCCGTCTCATTCAACTATACTACCTACACGCTGCCTACCTAACCCCAGTGCGCCTTCACAAGGCGGGTTTGCATCCTACCACCTCCTGCACACGGTGCGGCCAAGACCCGGCAGATTTTTATCATATGGTGTGGGCATGTCCCCAACTGTCACGGTTCTGGGGGGGCATTGAGGGGGAACTCACAGAGGTTTTGGGGCGGGGGGTTCCCCACGATCCACGACACTCGCTCCTGGGGATCACAGACGGGCTGGATGGATCCAGGAATGACAAGTTGTTTTTTAACACGGCTATGGTAGTAGCGAAGCGGGACATTGCTGCTGCCTGGAAACGTCCCGAGCGCCCAGCCTCAGGAAGTGGCAGGCCGGGGTGGACTGGTGTGCGACTCAAGAAAAACCCATGTACGAGGCAAGGGGCTGCCCGAAAAAATACCGTAGGGTGTGGGGCAAATGGTTGGGTTTTATGGATTAAAAGCTGATATGTATGCTGAATGTTTATACCGCGCTAATTTGAGGGGGATCTCGCGCTACGTGACTGCTCAATCAACTGACTGGGAATTGTCCTCTAAATGGTACTGTGCTGATGCGCTGGTATTTGTTTGTTTTGTTGTCAAAATCAATAAAATTGCTTATCAAAAAAAAAAAAGAGAATCTCTTGTAATGTAACTTCTTTCATCAGGCCTGTTGCTTGTATCAGCTTCAAGATGTTCCCACGATTTAAAGTGTCAAAGCTACCTTTTGATTTATACTCTGGGTAGAATGAGGTGTATGCTGGAGGTGCTTGAGCTATCTTGGTAGGCGGATGTTCTTCGGGCTTGCTTGCAGGTTGATTAATCACTGGATCGCTGCTGGAGTGGCTTCTTTGGCCGGGATCCCTGAGGGGGTCTTCCCACCCCGAGGTTACCACAGAGAGCCCCAAAGATATCCCCGCCCCATAACCACAGCGCATAGACGAAATCCCCGCAGACGTGTTGGAGGCCAGAACTCCTTTTTGTACGTTTCCCCTTGCGGTTAGCATCCTCCGTGTCCTGGGCTGGTGGAAGTATGGAAGTAGACCCTGAGTTGTCGGCAGCTATGGGCTCTTGTGGGTTATTGCTGCCTCCGCACATGTCCAATGATCCCGGGGGCAACGGTGAGGCCATCACCTGGTCCCCCCTTGGCCCTGGGTCTGGTGCCCCTTGCGCATTGCTTGCGTGTTTTGTGCTCGTGACACCGGCACCTTCGCTGACACCTACGCTTAAAGTGGTAGACTTTGCGTTTGTGAGTTCCTTTAGGTCTGCCAAAAGCTTCGACATCACCTCCGGGAGCGCACTTAATTTGCCTATTATTGGTGAGCAATCGCAGCTTTGACGAGGGTGGTCAGCGGCCGCCTGGGCCCGTCTAATCAGATTGTTTAAGTTTGTGATTTTGTCATCTATATTGGCGACATACACGGTCAGTGTGTTTAATAGGCTGATTTGAATATCCATTTTGTTGGCTTGGTATGTCATAGCGTCTACTGACCTTTGTAAGATATTCAGTGCTGTGGCCCAGGCCGATTCTTGTTTGAATTCCTCCTTCCCCTCGTTTGGAACCGGTGAGGGAGCAGGGTGATTAGGGGCATCTTTCCCATATGATGAGAGCATAATTTCCCACTCTTTAGATTGAATGTAGGAAATATCCTTGTCTGGGTCAAAGGCGTCGTCGTCGTAAGAAGATAATAAGATCCGTCCCTGCCCCTGTGGAGTTTTTGGGACGGGCTCACTCGCGCCATCCCCGAATTGTGCTGGATGCTCTGTTAATTCGTTTAATATCTTGAACGATGTCTCCAAGCTTCCCTTGTTGCAGAGCATTGGACATTTCTCTGCCACGGCAGCTGCCCCTACCTCTTTGTCCAAGCTAGGAGAACCAAGTGGAATTTCACCACCTTCTTGCGTTGAGGAGAGTAAGGGCTGAGTGCCGTTCCTTGTTGGCGGATTAGTGGAAGTAGGCTTACAATCTAAGCAGGCGGAAGGTTTGACTGAAAGTGTGTTTGCTTCCTGTGGAGGGCCTGCTGTCTTCCCAATTTTTGCATGCCCTTCCATTGATGTAGCCTCAAGGCTGGCCAACGGAGTAATTGGTAGACCCCTGTGGGGTGCGACAAGCTCTGCAAGGTTGCTTGTGGCTAGATAATTTGCCGGATTACCAAGATGAGGGTCGGCGTCGGTACTCCCCTTGCTAACAATCACAGTTGGGCTCAAAGGAAAGGGTAAGCCCTTAATACTCATTTTGCTGGAGAAGACGGCGGAGCCAGCGTCTTTCAGAAAGGCAAATTTGGTAGTGATTTTTGATTGCAGGTAGACAGGCTTGGGACCTACGGGGCCTACGTGTCCGGATTCCAAAGTGTGAGGGTAGGGAGTGTTAACTATATTACTTGATGGTAGATTTGGTGTCAGATTGAGTATCTGGTCGATGTCTACTGTAGATTTTCCGTGAGCCGCCTTCTGCTTCTTTTTCTTTGGTGGGGCCGCCGAACCCCTCTGTTTCCCAGATCGCATGGTGCGGTGTGGCTAGATGGATTTACTGGGGGGTTATGGTGCCTGCAGGTTCAGTAGATTTGACGTATTATGGGGGGGGGTAGGGGCGTAGGGCCAGAAAGGACGAAGAGGAGAAGTCGCAAGGAGTCAGAAGCACAGGGGGTCAAGTAAGCAAGGGAGCAAGGGGGCAGGAAGCAGAGAGCAGGGCACACTGGCGAGCCGCAAGCCGCACCCAGCCTAGCTGGGCCGCTTCCGCTGGCTCCCTGGGCACGCACTCCACAGCCGCCCCGAACGGCGGCAGGGCTCTCTTCCTTGCTCTTACCTGCTGCTGATTGCTGCTGAGTACTGCTGCTGGGTACTGCTTTCCGCCCTGTGGCTGACCTACTGGTCCGCTTTCCACGCTGCCTCGTTCACGTCCAGTCCCTTCTGAGCGGCGGCCGCGGTTTGGAAGATAGACCAGGATGTGGGGTGCTGAGTGCTGGTGCTGAGTGCTGGTGCTGAGTGCCTGGAGCAAGGGGCTGTCTCAATCGCGGAAATGGAGCCGATTGCAGTGAGCGGGCCTTGCTCGGACCATGGGCGGACTGGTTCCCGGTCCCGGCCTCGACCTCGGCCACGGCCCGTCCCGTTCCCTCCACGGCGCTCCACTCCGCTCTCAGCGCTCCACGAACGCTCCGCGCTCCACTTCTCGCGGCCCCCGTCGGCCCTGCTATCCTGTGGCCCCTGATCCTCACCCCGCTCCGTGCTTCGCCGCTCCTCACTGCTGCTGTACACGCTGCACCACTCACTTCTGTGCTCCGCCTCTCAGCTCTCAGTCCCGCCTCTGCACGCTGTAAAAGATGCTTTTCCTCCGCTCCACAGGGCTGTTTGGCTAACTCACCGGAACAAAGGTAGGCGCCGGGCCCACTGTTTGGACCTGATGACGTAGGTCGAGTCTGTGGAAACCCCACCCGACGGTGTTTTCTTCCCTTTGAGAGAAGTGGGGTTCGTTCACTGTTGACCTTTTTGCATCCAGACTGGACCATCAGATGCCCAAGTTCTTCAGTTGGAAGCCGGATCCCCTGGCGGCGGCCGCGTTCCTTCAGGACTGGGCACCAGAGAGGGGCTATGCGTTTCCCCCGTTTGCAATGATCACGAGGGCCTCGGCGCAGATTAGGCGTCAGATGGCGGAGGTGGTGATGGTCAGCCAGCTGTGGAGGTCTCAAGTTTGGTTTCCGGTTCTTCTGGAACTTTCTTGGGATTTTCCAATCCTTCTCCCCCTATTTCCAGACGTTCTGCTCAACCCGGATCATCGGCCTCATCCGTTGATCCTGGGGGGGTCGTTGTCGCTCATGGCGTGGAAGATTACAGGGGACGATGGTCGCTCCCAGGCCTTTCGGACGCGGCTGAGGGACTCTTATCCAGAGCCTGGGCCGATAGCACGGTCAAACGCTACAGATCCTCATGGAACCGATGGACCCGTTGGTGTTTGTGACGGCGTCTCGATCCGGTGGCAGCAGATGTGATCCACGTTCTCAATTTCCTAGCCTCCCTAGCGGAGGAGGGTTTGGCCTACAGGTCGATCAACTCTATTCGCTCTGCAGTTTTGGCGGGACACCTCAGAGTGGATGGCGCTCCTATCGGCAAACACCCCTTTGTGTCGACTGTTGAGGGGTGTACGCCTGTCGCTTCTGCCAGAGCCGAGATACTCTGCGCTATGGGATGTCAATGTGGTCCTCAACCTCTTCCTATTCTGGCAGCCCAATCGCTTTTTGTCCAGGAAAGAGCTATCGGCCAAGCTGGCCATGTTACTCTGTTTAATTTCCTGTCAGAGAGTCTCTGACTTGCGCACCCTGGATATTACGGGGCGCACTTTCTCACCTTCTGGTGTTACCTTTACAATCACGATTGCTCGTTAGGTCAGATGGGTGATGCAAGAGGCTGGCATTAATCTGTGCACGTTTGGTGCTCATTCGGCCCGCGGTGCGATGGCTTCCAAAGCCTTCACCCTCGGAGCCCGATTGGAGGATATCCTCAATGCAGCAGATTGGTCCTCAGACTCAACCTTTAAGAGGTTCTATTTTAAGCCAGTCCTGAAAATGGCTAGTTTGGTGGTAAGTAAGCTTTGAACCAGCATAATCCGAGCCTCCGGTCCTGACCTAATGAAAAATTTCCTAGCTATAGTAACAGAAAGTTTCAATTCTAATAAGGACTCGGAGGAGAAGATTATCCCACCCGGGGATCCTGGAATGGATGAGCCCCCCCGTGATTAGTAATTAATGAACTTGTTATTTTCTCAATGCTGTGTTGAGCATGCTGGTGTTCACTGTTGTTGTCAGTTTGAAATTGAGATCATTGCAAGGTTTTGTTCACAGGATAAACCTAAGCCACGTGCTGGGTGTAATATGTGTCTTTCGTTGTAAGAGGCAATGCGAATAAACAAGACTTGTGAAAAAGAGGAAGTGGTTCTCGCGCGTCAAAAGAGGCATGGTGAATAGAGAAGATGGACTATGAACACCTTGGCTTCCCTCTCATTGGCTGAAGACCGGGGTGGACTTCTGATTGGACTGTCTACCTTTTTTTCTTCACACGTTCCCAAGGCTTCATGGGAATTGTAGTTGTTTGCTGTTTACTTTGAATGGTTGCTATGAAATAAAGCAGAGAAAGTACAGCATAATCCTCGCCTATGAGTCCTTAATAGAATTGAAACTTTCCGTTACGATAGCTAGGAAATTTTTCATTATCTGCACTGGGTGTAACTT
Source organism: Calotriton arnoldi (assembly GCA_963921515.1). NCBI lineage: Eukaryota > Metazoa > Chordata > Amphibia > Caudata > Salamandridae > Calotriton > Calotriton arnoldi. Next base: position 3,976,370 of record CAWUFW010000020.1, read on the forward strand.
GCTAACAGCCTGACACATCTGATGCAGAATCATCAAACACCATCACAATTATAAGCAAATTAAAATGTTATGGTCACCCTTCACCGATTTAATCTTGACCCACTTGATGGATTGGCACACAGCTATACATACCAATAGAAAACGAATCAATTCAAGTATATGCTACATTTTTAGCCAATTAAATCTTTTGCCTCCCCCATATGCTTTCATGTCTCCCACATCATCTGTTTTACTCCCAAAAGCGAAGACAAGGAAGGGCTAAAGACACTGATGTGTAGATCTACTTGTAACATGCACATCCACAGTCGCAACCATAGCAAGTTATCCGGGTGGATTAGCTAGTTGCAGAATTCAATTCCTGCAGGGCCAACTTGGCCTTTGACCTTCTTAGGCAGACAAAATTAGTATATCAGAACATGGTGACTTTCTCAAGTTCAATAGATTTTAGGGCTCACAAACCCGTGGATATTTAATATGCTACCTCGTTCCTGAGCTGTATCCAGAGCTGGGGCTCTCTCACAGAGGCTGAATTGGTGTCACTGAGGGTATAAGCATCAGTAAATGGGGCTCACCGTGACAGCTGCAATGAGGAACAATACTAGGCCATCAACATATGGAAAAATATGGCAACTTCATGAGAAGTTGCAAAACTCATGCATCAAATATTACACTGAGCATATGACAACATGTAATAGGATAATGTTACTTACCCAGTAAGCATCTGTTCTTGGCATGTAGAGCTGTAGATTCACATGCTTTGCATTCTCCTGCCATCTAGTGTTGGGTCCGGATGTTTGCAAGTTATTTTTTTCCGAAGAAGTCTTTCCAGTCACAAGGTAAGGTGACTCCTCGTTTCAGTGATATGTACATGGGCATCGACTCCATTGTTATATTGTTGTCCTGCAGAGGGTGAGAATGGAGTAAGTAAGTGTAGAATAGAGATGTCCATGCGTATGTATGTGAACTGAGAAACTGCAACTACAGGAGACCGGGGAGGCAGGTGGGCGCATGTGAATCTACAGCTCTACATGCAAAGAACAGAGGCTTACTGGGTAAGTAACATTATCCGTTCGAGGCATGTGAGCTGTAGATCACATGCTTTGCATAGACTATACAGCAGTATACTCCCAAAGCGGTAGCTAACCTGTAGCCGTTGCAGCTGTCTGAAACAGTGTTTTAAGTACTGCTCGGCCTACATTAGCTTGTTGCCTCGCTAACACGTCTACACAATAGTGTTTGGTAAATGTGTGCGGTGTAGACCATGTTGCTGCTTTACATAGGTCAGCTAGGGGAATATTCCCTAAGAAGGCCATAGTATCCCCTATTTTGCGAGTGGAATGCGCTCTAGGGGGTATTAGAAAAGTTTGTTTTGCTTTCTGATAACATGTCTGGATACATTTTACGATCTATCTTGCAATGCCTGATTTAGATATGGGATTCCCTTTGTGTGGTGGAGATAAAGCAACAAAAAGTTGCTTTGTTTTGCGAAATTCCTTTATTCTTTCAATGTAATATAGTAGAGCTCTTCTAACATCAAGGGTGTGTAGAGCTCGTTCTGCAACAGGATCAGGTTGAGGAAAGAACACAGGTAACTCAACTGATTGATTGATATGAAAGGCAGAAACTACTTTAGGGAGAAATTTAGGATTGGTGCGAAGAACCACTTTGTCTCTATGAAGTTGAAAGAAATGCTCTTGTATAGTTAATGCCTGGAGTTCACCAACTCTCCTCAGTGAAGTTATTGAGATGAGGAAAGCAACCTTCCATGAGCGGAATTGTAATTGGCACCTATGCATTGGCTGGAATGGTGAACCCATTAGCCTTGTAAGGACTATGTTTAGGTTCCACACTGGTGCAGGTGGGACTCTTGGTGGTATCACTCTTTTTAATTCTTCCATAAAGGCTTTAATCACTGGTACTCTGAATAGAGATACGTGTTGTCTGTTTTGTAAGTATGCAGCTACTGCTGCTAGATGTAAGCGAATAGATGTGTAGGCTAGTCCAGTTTGCTGTAAATGTAACAGATAACGGATGATGTTCTGTACAGAAGCATCAAGAGGAACAATATTGTTATTGTTACAATAGATAACAAATCTCTTCCATTTTGCTGCATAACATGCTCTAGTAGTGGGCTTACTAGCTTCTTTTAGGATACTCATACAGTCTGGTGGTAAGTGTAAATAACTAAACTATGACCTCAGAAGCCAGATCACCAGGCCGAGTTCTTTAGGACCTGGATGCCTGATTTCTCCATGGCTCTGAGTGAGAAGACTGGAAGTGAGATGCAGCTTTTGGTGTGGAACTATTGACAGCTCCAACAGGGTGGTGAAACAGAGTTGACGTGCCCATGTTGGAGCTATGAGAATTTGTGTGAGGGATGTTTGCCTGATCTTCCTAACTACCAGTGGAATGAGTGGGAGAGGTGGAAAAGCATAGGCAAATATTCCTGACCAGTTCATCCATAGGGCATTGCCTTTGGAGAGCGGGTGTGGGAACCTGGAGGCAAAGCTTGGGCATTTTGCGTTTTCTGCTGTGGCGAACAGGTCCATCTGAGGAAATCCCCATTCCTGAAAGTAGGGGAGGAGAACCTGAGGATGAAGTTCCCACTCGTGGATTTGCTGCTTCTGTCTGCTGAGGAGGTCTGTAATCTGATTGTTTACTCCTGGAAGGTGTTCTGCCGGGAGATAGATCTTGTGGTGTATAGCCCATTTCCAAATGGCTTGTGCTTGGCGTGACAGTTGGAGAGAGTGTGTCCCTCCTGTTTTTGTATATAGCACATAGCTGTCATTTTGTCCGTGTGGACTAGGACAGCTTTGCCTACGAGGTGAGTTTGAAAGGCTTTGAACGTTAGAAACACTGCTAGTAGTTCTAGGTAATTTATATGGAGACTTTTGTGCTTTAGACTCCATAATCCTTGGATTGTGTGTGTGATCCTGTAAGTGAGCACCCCAACCAGTGAGCGATGCGTCTACTTTTAGCACTGTCTGTGGAACAGGGTCGATGAAGGACCGCCCTTTGAATACATTTTGTGGGTTCCACCACTGCAGAGAGCTATGGGTGCGGCCGTCTACCAACACTAGATCGGTTAATTGACCCAGCGACTGGTTCCACTGACTTGTTAAGCATTCTTGAAGGGGACGCATGTGAAGTCTTGCATGGGGTAGAATTATTATGCAAGATGCCATCATTCCCAGCAGTTGCATGAAGACTCTGGCTGGTAATGAGTGGTTGGGCTGAAACTGAGTGAGAAGAGACTGAATAATGTGAATTTTGGCTGCACTGGGAGGGGTTAGAGCTTTTTGAGTGTCTATGGTGGCTCCCAAATAAGTCTGTGTGTTTGAAGGCTGCAGATGGGACTTCAGCGCAGTCACTGTACATCCTAGTTGGTGTAGTACGCGAATTGTGGCTCGAGTGTGTTGGAGACACTCTGGTAAGTGCTGGCTTTGATGAGCCAGTCCTCTAGATAGGGGAAGACGTGGATATGCGGTCTTCTCAGATGAGCTGCGACTACTGCCAGGCATTTGGTAAACACTCTGGGAGCAGTGGTGACTCCAAACGGTAGTACTTTGAATTGGTAATGTTGACCCGCTATCACAAATCTGAGATATTTGGGATGAGCGGGGTGAATTGGAATGTGAAAATATGCGTCTTTTAAGTCTAGAGTAGACAAAGTCGCCTTGTTGTAAAAGTGGGAGCACTTGTTGAAGAGTCACCATGTGGAAATGTTCTGACAGTAAATAGAGGTTCAGTTCTCTGAGGTCCAAAATAGGTCTTAACGAGCTGTCCTTTTTGGGAATTAGAAAATATAGGGAGTAAACGCTTGACCCTTAATATTATAATGGTACTGGCTCTATGGCTCCTTTTAGCAAGAGAGACTGGGCTTCCTGTTTGAGGAGGTGCAAATGTTCTGGTGACAGTTTGTGAGAACAAGGTGGAATGTTTGGAGGATTGGTGGTAAGCTCCAGGCAATAACCATGTTTGACAATTCCTAACACCCATTTGTCTGTTGTTATAGATTGCCAAATGGGGAGGAATTGTAGGAGACGTCCCCCGACAGGTGTTAGATGATTGGGGGAAGGGTAGATAAGTCACTGCTTGTTAGAGGAAGGGGAGTTACGGGGTGTGGAACCCTTTCCTCTACCCTTGCCGTTGTTTCCTCTATATCCTCCTCTAAAGAAACCTCTTGTGGAGGAAGGTTGATTGTTGCCTTTATAGGAGGAAACATTGGTGTCTGAGGACGTGGTCTTAGATCCCCCACGATAAAAGGAGCGATGAAAGGAGCCCCGGTTAGAAGGTGACTATAGAGCTCCCACAGACTTAGCTACTTCAGTGTCTTTTTTCTAATGCCTGATCAACTTCAGGCCCAAAAGGATGCTCTTTATCAAAGGGGGTGTTTAAAATGAATTGCTGGACTTCAGGTTTGAAACCGGAAATCCTTAAACAGGCGTGTCTCCTGAGTAACACACTAGTGTAAATCTCTCGAGCTGCAGTGTCGGCAGCATCTAAGGCACATCTAATAGAGGAATTGGAGATGAGCTTTCCTTCTTGTGCTAAATCGTGTGCTTTAGCTTTGTGCTCATCTGGGAGATATTGGAGCAATTGCTCCATTTCGTCCCAGTGCGCTCTATCATACCTGGCTAAGAGGGCCTGGGTGTTGGCGATGCGTCAATGATTAGCTGCCTGGGCAGCTATTAGTTTGTCAGAGGCGTCTATTAATTTTGATTCCTTGTCCGGAGGGGGGGCATCCCCAGAGGTTTGTGAATTAGCCCATTTACGGGCATTAGAGACAACAAGTGAGTCAAGGGGTAACTGTCCCTTAATAAAGACTGGATCAGAGGGAGCAGGCTTATACTTTTTATCTATTCTGGGAGTCAGAATGCGAGCACGAACAGGGTCTTTGAAGATGTCATCAGTATGTCTCATCATGCCTTTGAGCATAGGGAGAGTGACTAGATCTGTGTGTACTACTTAAAGTTTCGAACAAGAAATCTTCTAGTGATTCTTTGTGTAGTTGTACCCCGTGATATTGTGCAGCTCTAGCAAGCAACTCTAAATATCCTACATTGTCGTCAGGAGGGGAAGGCTTTGCAGGGTAAAGGTCTGGGTCATTATCTGTAGGTGGGTCAATAGTGTATATCAAAAACAAGGGAGAGCAAGGGAGAAAGAGGGTGCGTCCGTATCCCCTGTATAATAAGTATTAAACAACTATGGACGAACCCTGTCTATGTGAGGCACCATCACTGGAAGGCAGTGTTAGAACCCACTGGGTTTGTAAAAGACCCCTCACACACCAACCTGGTTGGTGTCATGCTTCATCATTGGGGTCCCAACCGGGTGGCCGAATGCCCCCGGTTGTGCTACGACGCCTGATTACAGCGGAGCTGGTGTAGTGCAAAAGTGTGATGTGAATTAAAAATATCTCTGAGAATCCTTGCCTCATTTATATTTATTACTGGCGGCTCAGGATATCATTAAAAATATATGTGATGCAACTAAAAAAGAATTAATTATCTTATAGTTGGCTATGTGGTGGGTCTACATGTTTCAGCCCGCACAGGGAAGTAGGAGGGGCTTTCGTCAGGACCGTGCAGATAACGTGAGTGGCAAAAAAAGTGTGTTGCCACGTGAAAAAGTGCATAAATTGTTTTTAATAGTGTAGTCTTTCCAAGGATCTAAAGGTAATTGAATATCCTCATCATCATCATCATCATCATCATCATCATGTTGTGAGGGTGGAGAATTGTGTGGTGTGGTAAGTAAATGTTCCAATACTGGAGAAGGTGGTGAAGGTGTAGGGGAATGTGGTGGAAGAGGAGGAGGAGAAAGGTTAGTACCTACATTTTTCCTCTTTAGAGGAATCTTATATTGTATGTCCTCTGACTCAGGGTTGCGTTTATGAGGTAGTTTGGAAAGAAGATGTCCTGTTGCAAGGTTGATGTGAAGTTCCTTTTGTTTAGGATCCGATTTGGGGGGTGGTAAGTCGAGAATCGGATCTTGCAGCTTCGAAGGAGCATTTTTCAGTTTCAGGGCAGAGGATTTCAGTGCCGGGATGGAAAGACCTTTTGGAGTGGAAGGTTTGGGCTCCGAAGCAGTTTTCGATTTCGGCATCGAGGATTTAGACTACGAAGCAGTCTTCAGCTTTGAGCTCGAAGGTTTCGGCTCAGTGCCGGACTTTGGCCGACTCGATCCCGAGCCGGAAGACTTGACAATGGGCTTTGGTGCCGAGAGGGGAGGCGGGACTTCAGAAACATCGTCTCAGTGCCGACCTTGGCGCGGAGGTGGAACCGAAGCCTTTCGCTTCGTTTGAGTTGGATTTCGGGGCAAGGAGTGTTCAGTACTCACGGGACCTTGACTAAGGGTGGGCGAAGTTGGCGGAGTACCACTACGAGGAATTCTGCGGAGTTGAACAACCACTCCGTGACCTCCGCTCCGTAACTCCATTCCATCTCATCCCAATTAATAAAACAGAAACCTCACATACCTTTGGTAAAACAACAAGTAACTCTATCTTTACATGCTAAAATGGATATAGTCATCTCACAAAAGTGAAAATGAAAATACAGCAAGCAGTGAGAGAAGTGATGATTTTGGGGTCCTCCCTAACCTAGGGAGAGAACCAAGCAGATGCCTTGAACACAAAGAGCATAACATGCTGAACGATTCGGTGGTGGTCCCATCCTCCTAGGACCACCCCAAGCACAGTTATGGGTAAAAATACAATCCCAACCAAAGGCCCTGCAAAGGATTATGGGACGAGATTCTAGAGTGCAGTGAATATTATAGTATCCAATATCAAAACATTCCTCAAGCGGCAGGGCTCTCCCGGCTCAGCTGAGAGCTAATACTATAATATTCACTGCATGTAAAGGTAATGTTGTTTTATCCAAGAGTTGTGGGTGCTTTAGCTAACTCCAGTGTTTTTGCATGGATTCTCCGCAACCCATTTCGTGAAACTCACCTCATCTCATCCCAATTAATAAAACCGAAACCTCACATATCTTTAGTAAAACAAGTGATTCTATCTTTACATGCTAAAATGCATATAGTCATCTCACAAAAGTGAAAATGAAAATATAGCAAGCAGGGAGAGAGGTGATGATTTTGGGGTCCTCCTAACCTAGGGAGAGAACCAAGCAGATGCCTTGAACACAAAGAGCACATCATGCTGAACGATTCGGTGGTGGTCCCATCCTCCTAGGACCACCCCAAGCACAGTTATGGGTAAAAATACAATCCCAACCAAAGGCCCTGCAAAGCATTATGGGACGAGATTCTAGAGTGCAGTGAATATTATAGTATCCAATATCAAAACATTCCTCAAGGGGCAGGCTCTCCCAGCTCAGCTGAGAGCTAATACTATAATATTCACTGCACTCTAGAATCTCGCCCCATAATGCTTTTCTGGGCCTTTGGTTGGCATTGTATTTTTGCCCATAACTTTGCTTGGGGTGGTCCTAGGAGGATGGGACCACCACCGAATCGTTGAGCATGATATGCTCTTTGTGTTCAAGGCATCTGCTTGGTCCTCCCCCTAGGTTAGGGGGTCCCCAAAATCATCACCTCTCTCATTGCCTGATATTTTTCAAAGTTCACTTTTGTGAATTGGTTATATACTTTTTAGCATGTAAAGGTAAAGTTGTTTTATCAAAGGGCTGTGGGCACAGTAGCTTACTCCGCTACGTGGCAGACTCAGAGTTTTTGCATGAATTCCGTGCTTTCAATGTAATGCGTAGTTAACAATTCTCCACATCCTCCGCTAGCGGAGCGGAGTTCATTGCCGCGGTTAACCTTGACCCTGCGGTAAGTCCTTTTTCATCTCGAAGTCCAATTCAGGAATTGATAAGGGCTGCTTTTCCTGTTCCTCTTCCGCTCCTTGTGCATCCAATTCTTCTTGCTCGGATCCTTCACCGAAGATGTCCGGCGTGTATTCGATGTTCTGACTTTGCATTTATGACGTCGAGCCCGACGATCGCGGAGAGTTTTCTTGGATCGGAAGGATCTGCATGCGTCGCAGTCTTGTTCATTGTGCTTTGGAGATAAGCACAAGTTGCACACTTTGTGCGAGTCGGTGCGCAGATATTTTGCGTGCCACCGAGGGCAGAATTTGAATGGAGTCCATTCCATCGACTGCAAGGTGGACCGGCGCGGTTAGGCCTGACGGCCTTCCAAGAGTTTTCCAATCAAAATTGATTTTTTCTTCTACCGATACAATACGCGGAGAAGTGGGATATGCGTTCGAAACAATACTGACGCAGATATAATGGATTGTGCACCGAGGGGAACCCAAAGAACGGTTTCGAACCGGAGAGTAGTAATTCACGTCCGAACCCGATGGCGGAAAAAAACAATCTAACAATGGAGTTGATGCCCATGCGCACTATCACCGAAAGGATGAGTCACATTACCTCGTGACTGGAAAGACTTCTTCGAAGAAAAATAACTTGCAAACATCCGGACCCAACACTAGATGGCAGGAGTATGCAAAGCATGTGATCTACAGCTCACATGCCTCGAACACTTTGTTACTCAGTTAAATTGAATCAGGCTACCTTCCTCTACTGTCTGTGCTAGGCCGAATTCACAGAGGCATTATTGAGTAGATGTAGGAGTACTTGGGGCCGAATTCACAAAGGCATTAATGAGTATATGTAGGAGTATTTTTGTAGGACTATGTCATAAATGCAATTCACTACGGGCGTAGATCAATGCTTATGCTTGCCCATCTCTTATGTGCAGCATGTTCTGGTGGAAATGCATAGAACTATACAGATTAGTCCTAAATTTAAGGTGTACATTTGAGAGAGGCAAGCAGGGGTGGCAGGAAAACAGGGATTATCTACTACAAATTGGGAGAAGTTAAAGGAAAATTAAGGAGGGACATGCAAATACAAAAACACACATACAAAAGAGTAAGTCAATTACAATTCACTGAAGCTGCAACAATATCTACACTAGTAGTACCACTGCCCATAGAGACACGACCTCAACCCAGCCAAGCCTTGGAGCAGGCAACACACCACACAGGGCCACTCACAGGCACTGCAAGGCAATCACATCAAAATGAATGTAGGCAGGAAATAACAATCCTAGCACAATGTCTAACATCTAAAAAATAAAGCAAGAGCACAGTGGTCAATTAACTACACACTGTAGACACCAATATACATCACATCATACAAATATAAAAAAAAGTCTTAAAATATAAAATAAGTACAAAATATAAAATTAATGTCAAAAATGAAAACTACACAATAGCTTATATATGTCTTGCACCACAACATCTTGCACAACACAAAAGGTAGAGGGAACAGCCTAGGGTGTGGGTTGGGGTTACATGCTCCCAGTAGTGATGTTTGTAAGGAGTGTATTATTTTCCTCAGGTAGTGTCAGTTTCCCTATTGTTTTCAACATCTAGCTCTACATAGCACAGATTTACACCTAACCTGCATTTTGGTTAACATTTTTGCCCTTAGATTTTGATTTGTGAACTGGGCCCAGATTCTTTATGTTATGTGATGTTCTGCAGATTTATAGAGCGCACTATCACCCAGGAGGGTATCCTGGCGATGAGCAGGTGTGAGTCTCGCCAAACCTAGGCCTAGTGGAAGTACTCTTAAATCCAGGTCTTCAGCTTCCTGTGGAATTCAAGAAGTGAGGCTTAGGCTCTTATGTGTAGCAGCAGGCTGTTCCACACTTTAGGAGTAATGTTGGAGAAGTCTTGATTGCTAGATCTGGTTTTCTCTATGCATGGAATGTGTGGAAGTAGGAGTGCAGACAATCGGAGGTGTCTAGAACGTTTGTGAAAGCAGCTGCGATTGTTGAGGTACGCTGGGTCAGTTTATGTAGTGCCTTGAAAGTGTGGGTGAAGAGTTTGAATTGTGTTCGTTCATATATGGGAAGCCAGTGGAGCTCCCTCAGGTGTTGTGTGATGTGAGTTCAGCGTGGAAAGTTGAGAGTGAATCTGTCCATTGAGTTCTAAAGGGTCTGCAGCATTCTTGTGAGTTTTTGTTAATCGCAGCATAGTGAGCATTCCCTTAGTACAGCATGCTTGTGAAAAGTGTGTGCATGGCAGTTTTATGGGTGCTGATTGGAAGCCATTTGAAAATCTTCCTCAGTATCCTCAGAGTATGGAAGCATGAAGGGGTAATGGCACTGTCTTTGGTGGTCCTGTTGAGTTTGCTATTGATTGCTACCCAGAGGTTCTTGGATTGGAGGTAGATATGGTCCTTCCTCTGTTGGCCACCAGGTGGAGTCCAACTGTGAATTGCTCTTCCTGAAGATCATGATTTCAGTCTTGTCACTGCTCAGCTTCGGATAGTTGGTCTTCATCCATTGGAAACATTCCAGTCATGCAGTCATGATAAAAAAACATACCAATATAAAGAACTGCCCCAGTACAGTAACATATGAGATAACTCTTCACCAAGAGAGTTAACAAAGGAAATGCCAAGATGCAAGAACCCTTGTCAGAGCATGACAGGTTGCTGTATCATGAGGGAAGCCACTCAAAAGCAATGGTGCCCTGTGAGATAGGGTAACTGAGGCCTCAAAGGAGTTTGAAAACTGTAATTCAGAACATGAACATTCTGTATCCATGAGGCATTGCAAATCATGCTGAAAAAGCCTGTAAAGTAACTAAATTACCCGGAGAACATATCACAAGTAAATAAGGTGTTTTCTATACTTGCAGAGGGGACAGAAAGCCATCCTTTTAAAATCTGTCTAGATGCTTATGATAGCGCAAATATTTCAAAACCACTTTACATGACACTTTTACCGTATTAGACACAAAAACCTGAATGTGCACATTGGACAGGATAAATGAAGTGTTACAGCAATACAGACAAGTGAAGTAACAGCACCGTAAAAGCGTGCTTGAAAGAGTTAGAAAAAGGAGAAAAGACATTGCTAAATAGTTATAATGCTTATTAATAGATTTAAAATAAGATTACTCATGAAATTATGTTTTACTATTCACGCACTGATGAAAACTAATGAACCTAATGGTGAAGCCTAACAGTTCTATTACTTTTTATAGCAAATGTATTATGAATAGATTGTGGAGCAACTGTGCGATAAAATTAGTTAGGATATTGAAACTTACAAATGTGATAGTAGAGACCCTAATGATTATAAAAATTAGTAAACGATTTTAGTAAAATGGTTTTTTAAGAATATTTTACATATATGGATGTTGAAAATTTTTTGGCAGTAGGCCATATTTAACTTTAATCAATTTCGTGTAATAATACATTGGCGAGAAATTTATTATTCTTCACTTATTATGAAATAAGGATTCGATGCAATATATTTTAATTAATTTAAAGCTGATGTATGCATTTTAAGCTTTAAAGCACAAGTTACTAACTTGTGTAACGATATATCTGTAAGAGACAGTAGTTAGTGACAGATTCCTTACCTTAGAATATCCCCAGGCGTCAGGCTGGATCCGGAAAGTTTTTGCGTAGCAGTACCCTGGCGCGTCGGTAGGCGGCGTCGTGCGGCTCCGCGTCCGTCGTCGGCGTCGGGACCGCCGGGATGACGTCGCGGGCAGTACTTAGACGCCGCCCCTGCGCGCTGACGTCAGTTCTGTACACGACTTTCCGCGCCAGGAACGCAGAGCCATGCAAGAAGCTGACATAGGTGTCTGAAAAATACTAGGGCCCTGAAAGGGATGTCCTTAACCCTAGAAATCAGTTCGCAGAACGGGGAGGATGGGTGGGGCGGTAAGGAATCTGTCTTTAACTACTGTCTCTTACAGATATATCGTTACACAAGTTAGTAACTTGTGCATCTGAAAGAGACACGTTAGTGACAGATTCCTTACCTTAGAATAGATACCCCAGCAATACCAACCCCGGTGGTGGGTCTGCGAACAAAGATCAGACGAGGAAGTCCCGGAGAACAGAACGGCCAAAGAAGCCGTCTCTCCGGACTTGGCTGTCAAGGCAGTAATGTTTGGTAAACGTGTGCAGCGAGGCCCACGTAGCTGCCTGACATATATCCTGTAACGGAACCCCGCGGCCTAAAGCCGTGGTAGCCGCCGTTGCCCTGGTGGAATGGGCACGCAGCCCAACAGGAGGCGCCTTCTTAGCCAAAGAATAGCAGGCTTTGATACACATAGTGACCCAGCGGGAGATGGTCCTTTTGTGTACCGCCCGACCTTTTTTGGCGCCCACGTAGCCAACAAAGAGCTGGTCATCCACCCGGAACTGGTGTGTGCGGTTGATGTAAAAAGAAAGCGCACGTTCTGGGTCCAGACGGTGGAGCCTCTCTTCCTCTCTGGAAGGATGCGGAGGCGGAAAGAAGGTGGGCAAAGTGATGGTCTGCCCAATATGGAAGGCAGTAACCACCTTTGGCAAGAAGGACGGACGCGTCCTAAGAACAACCTTGTCTGGATGAACAGACAGAAAGGGAGGTTTGCATGAAAGAGCCTGGAGCTCACTCACCCGCCGAGCAGAGGTGATGGCCACCAGGAATGCTGTCTTCAGAGTAAGAAGACGAAGAGGACAATTATGTAGAGGCTCAAAGGGAGCGCACATTAAGAAGGTAAGAACCAAGTTTAAGTCCCACTGAGGCATTACAAACGGAACAGGAGGAAAGAGGTGTGTAATGCCTTTAAGAAACCTGTTAACCACAGGGGACTTGAAAAGGGAGGGCTGATCAGGAAGCCTGAGGGAGGCTGATATCGCACAAAGATAGCCCTTGATGGTACCCAGGGCAGAACCCTGTTGGGCCAGAGAAAGAAGGAACAGAAGAACCTCAGAAAGAGGGGCAGAAAGGGATTCACAGCCTTTGCTGTGCACCATGCCACAAACTTGTTCCACCTGCAGGCGTATACCACCTTAGTGGAGGGACGCCTGGCTGCCAGAATCACATCACAAACTTCGGGAGGCAAGTCGAAAGGAATCAACTGCCGCCGCTCAATCTCCACGCAAGCAGGTGTAGACTGGACAGGTTGGGGTGGAGGACCGTCCCCTGCTGCTGCGACAGAAGATCCTCCCGAAGAGGCAGACGGATCGGGGGATCGACGCTCATACTGAGTAGCTCGGGATACCAAACTCTTCGAGCCCAGTCCAAAGCCACAAGAATGACTTGGGCCCGGTCGCGCGAATCTTCTTCAACACTCTGGGTAGAAGTGGTATAGGCGGAAAGGCGTACAACAGACCGCAACTCCACTCGCGACGAAAGCGTCGCCGAGCGAGTGCCGCCTTGAAATTCCAACGCGCAGAACTGCTGACATTGCGCGTTCTCTTCGGTGGCGAAGAGATCTAACCAAGGCTCTCCCCACTGCTGAAAGAGACCTTGCGCCACCTCCGAGTGAAGACGCCATTCGTGATCCATCATGCACCTGCGGCTGAGTTCGTCCGCCCTGGCGTTCAGGGAACCTGCCAAGTGTTGAACCATCAGGAATATGCCCTGATGTTCCAGCCATGTCCAGAGGCGCAGAGCCTCCTGACATAGGGTCCACGACCCCACCCCGCCCTGTTTGTTGCAATACCACATGGCGGTGGTGTTGTCTGTGAACACCTGCACTACCTTCCCTTTGACAGAGGGAAAGAATGCCTTGAGTGCAAGTCGGATCGCCCGGAGCTCCAGAAGGTTGATATGGAGCCGGGACTCCGCCGGAGACCAGAGGCCTCTGATCTCCGCCTCTCCCATATGACCGCCCCATCCCAGAAGGGACGCGTCCGTGACAACTGTGTGCTCTGGCTGGGGAAGGGAGAGGGATCTGCCCATGACCCATTGCCGGTTCGAGAGCCACCACTGCAACTTTTGCAGTCCCCTCCGAGATCTGGACGTGATCGGACAGGTTGCCCTGGTGCTGCGCCCACTGGAACTTCAGGCCCCACTGCAGAGCCCGCATATGCCATCTGGCATGATCGACCAGCAGGATGCAGGAGGCCATAAGGCCCAGCAGCCTCAGGGTCATCCGTACCGAAACCCAGGATAAAGGCCGAAAGATCGGAATCATTGCCTGAATATCCCGGACTCGCTGTTCGGGAGGATAAACCCGAAACTGCGTCGTGTCCAGAACTGCTCCGATGAAAAGGAGCTGTGGAGAAGGAATCAGGTGCGACTTCGGCACGTTGATGGAGAACCCCAGCGAGTGCAGGAGTTCGGCCGTTGTCTGGAGGTGGGAGACGACTGCCTGGGACGATCCCGACTTCAGCAGCCAGTCGTCGAGGTAGGGGAAGACTGGAACCCCTGCCCGGCGCAGATGGGCTGCGACCACCCATCACTTTCGTGAACACCCGAGGGGCGCTGGTAAGGCCAAAAGGGAGCACGGTGAACTGAAAATGCTCGAGGCCTACCGTGAACCGCAGGTAACGCCGGTGGGCCGGCAGGACGGGGATGTGGAAATATGCGTCCTGCAAGTCCAACGCTACCATCCAGTCTCCAGGGTCGAGAGCAGTCAAGACCTGAGCTAGGGTGAGCATCTTGAACTTCTCCTTCCGGAGGAAGCGATTGATGTTCCGGAGGTCCAAGATAGGACGCATGTCCTCCTTGTCCTTTTGGGCACCAGAAAGTAGTGGGAGTAGCAACCACGTCCTACTTCTGGGGTCGGAACACGCTCGATGGCCCTCTTGGCCAAGAGGGCCGCAACTTCTTTTTGAAGAAGCACCAAGTGATCCCCTGACATGCGGTGGAATTGAGGTGGCATGGCTGGGGGATGGTCACGAAGGGGAGGGAGTAGCCCCTTCGGACAATGTCCAAGACCCACCTGTCCGAGGTGATGGCACGCCAGTGGTGAAGGTGATGGCGGACCCTGCCCCTACTGGCGTGCTGTGCACCTGAAAGGAAGGACTAGGAGGGCTTGGAGGCCGCAGAGCGGGCGGGGTTGGTGGCCTGACCCGCACGCTGGTTGCCTGACCCGCCACGGCGGGAGCCACGTCCTCGGCCACGCGAAGACGCTTGCTGCGCGGGCTGGTGGCTGGGCAGCGGACGTGACTGGGCGCCCCTTCCGTGGCCACGAAAGGGGCAAAAAGCAGATTGTTGCTGAGGGCGCACAGCAGAAAGGCCCAGGGACTTGGCTGTAGCCCGCGAGTCCTTAAAGCGCTCCAGCGCATGGTCTGCCTTTGTCCCAAAAAGACCAACTCCATCAAAGGGCATGTCCATAAGAGAGTTTTGGACATCACCCGAGAAACCAGTGGTCCTCAGCCAGGCGTGACGGTGCAGCGCCACTGTCGTCGCAAGCGATCTGCCTAGCGAGTCAGCGGTATCAAGGCCACATCTGATGGTGTACTTTGCCGCATCTCTTCCCTCCGCAATGGTGCGGGAAAGCAGTGTCTGGACCTCCTCAGGACACTGGGGCAGAACTTGCGCCACCGAGTCCCACAAGGAGTGGGAATATCGGCACAAGAGGCAAGTGGTGTTGACTGACCGCAAGCCAGCACTGGCGGAAGAAAAGACCTTCTTCCCAAATTGATCCAGGCGTTTGGATTCCCTATCCGGGGAGCGGTAGGGAAGGCGCTTTGGGAAGCAGAGGCTTGGACTACCAAGCTCTCAGGGGTGGGGTGTAGAGAGAGAACGGGGGTCGCCCGGAGCAGGGCGATGGCGTCGGGCCACGTTCCTATCCACAGGAGCCCCTGTGGTGGGCTTGGACCAGGTGCCCAAAAGAACGTCTGAAAGCGCCTCGTTGAACGGCAGCAGTGGCTCCGAGGAGGTAGCCGCCGGCTGAAGCACTTCCGTCAGGATGTTAGTCCTGACAGCCACTGTAGGCAACTGGAGGTTTAAGGCCCCAGCTGCTCTACGCAACACTGTTGCAAAGTTAGCTCCCTCCTCTGTTGCCACGGATGGAGGAGACAGCATGCCAGAGTCAGGGGAGGTGGCCAGACCACTGGCATCCCCAAGTTCCTCAGCCCAGTCCTGATCAAACTGACACTGCTGTGTGAGAGGGTCATCAGACCCCTCCCAGTTATCTACGTCCTCCAATTCAGGTTCAAAATAAGGAGGAGGGACATGTGGGACCCAAGGTCCCAGCGGCGTCGGAGCCGGCGTCGAGCGATGCCGGTCCGGAGAGAACCGGGGAACGACGCCGCCCGGAGCACTGGGCGGCGTTGGGAACGGCACCGGAGACATCAGCGCCGGCGGAGGTGTAGTTAGGTCAACCGGCGTCGATGGGGGTTGCGGCAGCACCGGAGCCGGGATCGAGGCCGGGGCCGGGACCGAGGCTGGTGTTACAGGCGGCGCCGGGACCGGAGTCGCCGGCGGCGCCGGGAAACCCCATCAGGGCCCGCGGGGCCCGAAGGCGCACCAGGGGACCTTGAGGCCCGAAGAGGCGGGCCATGGCCGACAGGAATTCCTGCTATCTCGGCCGGAGTCGCCCCCGAACCCGGGAAGGACGGGTAATGCGGGGGCGGCTCCACAGGCACTCCCGGAGCCGCGGGGACGGTGCCGATAGGAGCCTCAGCCGAGTCGTGAGACCGGCGAGGCGAAGCCTTCGAGCGATGATGCTTCTTAGACTTTTTATGCTTTGACTTACCGGAGGAGTGCGAAGACTTGGACCCCGACGACCGATGAGGACTCCGCGACCGGCCCCTCGACCTCTCACGTGACCGGGGCTTGGTGTGGCGCGGAGCCGACTGCCGGACCTCGAGGAGCTTTCGAGACCGCTCTCGCAAAGCCTTCGGGTGCAAGGCCCGGCAGTCGGGACACGACTTCGTGTCGTGGTCGCGGCCGAGGCAGTAGAGACACTCTAAGTGCGGGTCTGTGATCGACATCATGCGACCACAGGTGTCGCAGGGCTTGAAGCCGGGCATCCCTACCGACACCTTCGGAGTCGAGAGACTCGTTTAGAAAACAGTGAAAAATCACCAAACAATTTAGTCAAAAAATGACTAGGGCACTGCTCTTCCCGGATCTGCGCTTACTGGCTCGGAAAAAGAAGAACTGACGTCAGCACGCAGGGGCGGCGTCTAAGTACTGCCCGCGACGTCATCCCGGCGGTCCCGACGCAGACGACGGACGCGGAGCCGCACAACGCCGCCTACCGACGCGCAAGGGTACTGCTACACAAAAACTTTCCGGATCCAGCCTGACGCCTGGGGATATTCTAAGGTAAGGAATCTGTCACTAACGTGTCTCTTTCAGATACAATATATTGACAAATGTTGCATTATTTGTTCTATGCATATTTTCATCTTGCATACAAAGGACATTCTTTTGAAGTTCGCTATGAGATGGCTCGATGGAAAAGTCAACACCAACCAGATGCCATAGATAGTTAGAGTGTATATTTCTTACCGTTGACAAATTTGAGATCCGGAAAGCCAAGTCAATCACATGAAGTGTTTGGGAAAAGATTGCAGGTGTAACTAAATATATTTGGTGACTACATACGTAAAGTAATCATATGATGGACTGACTAGTGCAGTGACACGTAATTAAGGTATCATAAGTAACCCTGGGCAGTGAATTCCGCTCCACTCACGGAGTTTGCGGAGTTTCGAAAAACTCTGTTTCGCGTTGCGTGGCTGAGTTTTTTTCCTCGCTCGCGTTTGTCAACGTCAAGTTGGCGACCGCGAGCGAGGAAAATCAACCTGCCGGCGAGATTTTTCCTCGTTCGCGATCGTCAAAATCAACATCCCGGCGAGATTTCTCAACGCGGGGGGGGGGGTCAGGTTTCTCATTGAGAGTGGTCACGTATGCTCACGACAGCTCGTGTTGAGAAACTGCCCGCTCGCATTGAGAAAGCTGCCGCTCGAGTAAAAATCTACTCGAGCGGCAGAAAAGGAAAGCAGGGACCGCTTGCACTGTGCATGGTGCCGTTCGCAATGATTGCACAGTGCAGACAGCATCCGGCACTGTGCAATCACCGCGAACGGCATTTTTCTATTGTACTCCGCCGCTCGCGTAGCTCCTTGTAGTGCGGCCGAGTTTTTTTTTTGCACTTCGAGTAGTGCAGCGTAGTGCAACTCCGCGAACTCCGCCCAGGGTTAATCATAAGGACTATAAAAGAAGAAACCCCAAAGGAGGGCCAACGCAACACTATTTTTTTCTTTGGGACACACATCCACTTGACACCATTATTTTTCTTTTCCTCTTAATGCAAGAACAATATTTATTTTTCCTCTTTGAACACGCATCGTTTTATTTTTTCCTTTCTTTGGGAGAGAACGGAACTCTTTTTCTATGAATTTATAATCATCCTTCAAATTTCTATCTTGGACTGCGTTTTTGCTGATGCGGCTGTTTTTATGCAGTTAACTTGGAATCCTTGTTTGCCAAACGAATTGATTTTTGCTTTAATTCCGTTTTACCAATGCTTATGGACTTGCCCTTGGAGGATGTTAAAATTGATTCCATTACCCATTTGCTTCAAATCTTTAGATGCTGTTATAGAGAATGTAACTATCCTTCTGCCTTTAATGGTGGTAGGAGCCTGTAACCTCGTATCTGATGTTTGAATTAAACCATCCTCTTTAGATTGAACCTCTGACTAAATGTGTAGTCTAATACTACATGCCTTAATATTCTTGAATGAGATGCTTAAGAAATTGCTTATCTGTATTTATTTCGGAACATTAATACAATAACTATCTAAATTTGCCTGAGTCTATTATTGTGTACTGATGTTATTCAATTGAAAAAGAGTTAAATTATTCTTTTCTAAATGCGTTGTAGAGGAATCAGCTAATCTTTTCAGAATATCAAATTCTGCTTCTTCTATTCTGTGTCGCAGTAGCACAGCTTCTAGTGTGTATCATTCTGGTTAGATTTAACTTCTTTAGGAGATTGGGTCTCCCCATTGCGATACTCTATTTTTACAGTATGGTCCTGAGAGTAATGTATTTGAACCTTATTTCAAATTTGTGAGTTAGTCACCAAGTAATGGTTCTCACTGGGTGGCTAACGTGTTGTTTTGGACATCCTAATTCCCACCCCTCCTACTGGCCGAGAAAGATCCATCAGAGGACCATTTGCCTCTTTGGTGAGGGAAATGCAGTAATCCGTCTAGCTGTAAGGGGCCTAATACAGTTAGAGGGATAAATGAGTATGTAGTGATTTTAAAGCTAAACCTAAAATATTTTTATATTTGGTAGTAGAGCTATGGTTCTGCCTAGAGAAGTGAGGTATTAGGGTGCCAAAAAGTCAGGGATACTACTGTCCAAGTCCAAAGAGTCCAAATTTTTGTTCAAGTAAAGAGAAGGATTGATGGAGTGCTGATGGAATATTCTTCCTGATGAAGTCAATGTGTAGTAGCAAAGGAGTGCGAGTATTAATAGAGGTGCGCGTTGCTATTGCTTTTGGTAAGATTGCATTTTTTTTAAATGGCTGTGTGCTGTTGAGCGGAGTGTAGTGATTAGAGTCCACATGGTTAAAGGTGGCACTTGATACAAAGACACTGAAGTTGTAAACGGGTCCACCGTGGCCTAAGATCTCGAGGTATACCTACGGGTTGTCACAGTGTAGGAGACACTGATTAAGTGGTCTGTTGTTTTGTGGTGTTGGTCGTGAGACGTCGTCGACAACATCTTGGTAAAGGGTTCTCTGTGTGTTAGTGGTAAACGGTTGGTATAGTTGCTCTCAGGTGCACAGAGAATAACTATCAAATAGGGTGAAATCCAGCTGGCCGAGATTTCATTGAAGCGAATGATAGTAGGAAAAAGTTTAGTTACCTTGTGAGAGTGTATTTCCTTTAGTGGAGCAGACAGTTTTATTTGTTGCTAGCCTTGTATTGTATTGTGATTTTGCTTAGAGAAGACGTGCTGAAGTTAATTGTAAAGGAGGGTGAGCTGCTGCAGAGAGCGAGATTGATGTCACAGTGTGTCTCGCTGTGATTGGTCAGTTGGTGTAAAGTCACGGTGGGATTGGTTGACTATGTCATAAGGGGCGTGCTGTTATTGGTTAAGATAGCTGGAAAAGTGAATTGTGGGAAAAAAATTATTTTCCTGAATTTTGCAGAAGACATTTGTGAATACAGAATTTTAATTAAAACAAATTTGTTTAAAGCATTACGGAAGATGGTAAAGCAAATGAGACTATCTGTTAGAGCAAAGGTAGAACACCACCTGAGGGTACACCAGGACACACTATCATGATGGACAAATGATTACATCCATGTTTGTGGCTTGAGTTTTGGCACAAACTTACTGAATTACAATTTCCTCGCTAAAGGACATTCAAAATCAATTCAAAACAACATTCAATTTGGGAATCATTAAGAATTTAAGGAGGAAAATGTACAAAATGAAACCCCCTCCTAGACCTACTGTATTTGAAGCATTAAATGCATGGGAACACATGGCACATCAGAAAGAGAAATATCAAGGGAGATATAAGAGAACTATGGATCATTAAGCAGAAGCTTGATGGGATGCACAACAGGAAAGGTGGAGAGCAGACATTGCACATGGTACACGATTATACCCTGTGTTAGAAGTTGAAGGAGATGACAAGGGAAAGAGAAAAGAGAAAAGGAAACATACAGAGACATAAAGAATGACATAGGGAAACAAGGAGAAGAGCGTGACAAAGACTATGAACTTTTAAATGACTTATTGATAAGTCGTCCACCACCTTACAATGAGATTCAGAGTGAGGGTTTGATAAATGCTAGTACAGCTGAGATTCCGAAAGCATCTTTAAACCATGACATGCCCAAAGAGCATACACTTGTTACTCCTGTAAGAGGTAGGACAATATTTACAGCACCAATGAACCGATTCATTCAAATGCTCTAGACGATTTAATAGTTCCTGTTAATATTGGACGCGTTGTACCTCATTACAAATCTGGGTTTCAGGAAAATACTGGTCACAATTTGGCTGTACCTACTGGGGTAAATACAGCACAAGCTAATCCAGTAGAATTGACAACAAGATCATTGCTTCAGACACCTATGGCTCCAATTCAAAGCGATATTGCTACAGAAACTAGAAATGTAGCTTGACATTCCAAATCAGACTCAATTTGTGCTGATGAGCATAATATTTCATAAGTGTCTGCCTTTTTATTGCCCCAGACTGAGTAGACTTCCTGAAATGACTTATCATGCTTCTGATATGACCATTACAACGGGAAGTACAGTTCCAGATACATTTGCATTAAGTATGTAATCTGGAATGAGTGAAAATTTGAGCAATGGAGTATTTAATTTAAATACTCCAAGAGAGGAATCAGGATTTACACCTCAAGAATTTGAAAAATGGCTTAAAGGCTATAGTACTCCAATTAATAATCAAAATGTTGAAAATGCTTCAGTTTCAGCTCCAGTCTTGAGTTTTGATCCAGTTCCATTAACAGTCCAGTTTCTTTTTCAGTTCCAGCTTCGATTTCAGTTCCAAGTTCAAGTTCCATTCAAAATCCAGTTTAGGAAAAAAGAAAGTCAATGGACATGAGTAGACTAAAACTGGAATTGGCAGAAATGATTTTGGGAACAATTAGTTCTTCTCGATTCGATACGCATCAGGAGGAGGAACTATTGTTTCTCTGTAAATACATTACTTGACGGGCAAGATTAACACATGAGAAATGTAATAAATTGGCTCAAAAATATGATGTAGATATTCAAAAGATGAAGGTTTTATAAAGATCATACAGGTTAAACTTTAGTGACAAAGATGTTATGAATTTGAGAGCTACTGGAATGAAATTACAGATTAATGAGCTGATGACATTGACCAAGAAATTGAGTGAGAGAGAAAAATGGTAAGTTAGAAGGTTGAAAAAGAAATAAATAAAAAGAGTTAGGGTGCAATCATCATCTGATGCCCTAGATGAAAATGTAGGAGAAATACGTGTGCTTCCAATGAGAGAAGAATCTGGTGGAGGTTATGTTCATGTATCGTGGAGAAGACCTGATATTTTGTCATTTAGAAAGGATTCCCCAAAATTGAGAGAAAATCCAGTGGAATGGTACAGACAGATTGAAATATTTGTTAAAATTTCAAACGTTTTGTGGATTGGTTTGAATACTCTGTTTGACATTGTGGTACCAGGTGATTTGTGGGCCAAATGTAAAGGTAATGTGGATTGGCCTGAGACAGAACCAGAGAGGGATCCTAGAACGGGAGCACCCAGTGGTATTGAAGAAATAAATCACCTGCAGACTAAAATTTCCCCTGAGAGTGACAGAACAACTTGGGAACTAAAAGAAACATTACATGCCTATTATGAGAGATTGATACAGGCTTTTAAACAATAAAGTGGTTTGACTAATGTAGCTGAAAAGGACATGGGACATTTTGCTTACAAATTTGTTGATGGTTTGAGACCTGAGATTTGTAACATGATTCGACCGCAATTGCTTTGTTGGCAAAGCAAACCATTAGACAAGATTTTGAAATATGCAAAACATTGTGGGGATGAGATGGAGATGAAGCACAAGAAGCTTAAGAAAAAGTTGATGGTTGCACAGATAAGAGCAATGCAAAAAGGTCAGAATCATATGAGTTTTGACAACATCTCTCTAGCACAAGCTCCGATGATGCAGGGTGTTAATGATTTTACAACCAAATTTTCAGCCACAAGGCAGAGGCCGTAGTAATCCGGTAGATCTGGGAACTGGTGTTGATATGTTGCTTTTGAACAAAATTGAATCCATGTCATACTTGCGGAAAGTTTGTACAGTGGAAACGTGAGTGTAAGTCAGTTGTGAATAATGTAGGGAATCAGATGCAGAATGCAGAATATGCACAGTGTCAAGTAAATAACATGACAGACTCAACAGGCACAAGGTCAGAGAGTGCAAAATTCTACTGTATCTCAGTCAATGCAAATGCCCCAAGCTCCGATGCCTCAACAGAATGCACTGGTGCAAAGGTATAATGTAAATCAGAGTCAACAGTTGAACAGAAACTCTTTCCAGAACGAAAATGTAACACAACAGTATTTGATTCAGTTAGATGATTGTGACCAGGACCCATCAGCCTGATGGTGCCTGAGGGGGGAGGAGGACTGCGTGCTTGGCGCAGCCTTAGCGGTAGACCGGAGTGGTCCTTATGTGGATGGAGAAGTGGATGGGAATCAAGTCTCATTACTTGTAACACTGGTGCTAACAGCTCTACTGTAAGAACAGCAGAGGTTCCCAACCTACTCCTCTCAGGAGAAAGTATCCAAGTTATAGGAGTTTTGAATAAAAAGTTGCCCACCCCAATTTCAGAACCTGTCTCAGTTAAAATAGTATCCTTTGCGGATCGACATCGATTTGTAGTGTGTGATACAAGTCCAGTGAATCTGCTTCAGTGAATCTGCTTGGACGTCATTTACTGTGTAAGTTTAATTGTTCTATTTATTGCACTGACTGAGCAAGGGATCTTAAAGGAGATAATGAGAAGTCCATGTAACTCTCCTATTATGGGCTTACAGAAGCCAAATGGCAAGTATTGTATTGTGCAGGATTTGCGTAGGGTTAATTTGATTGTTGTTCCATGTTGTGCTGTGGTACCAAATCCAGCTGTGATATTGTTCCAAATTCCATGTGAAGCCGAATAGTTTTCCGTTATCGACTTATGTCAGGCATTTTTCTCAATTCTATTGCATGTGTATAGCCAGTATATTTTTGCTTTCTGTTTCTGCAGTTGTGTTTTGGCATGGTGCCGAGTCCCACAAGGGTATACGAAGAGCCCCTCAATTTTTAACCAGATACTTAAAACTACTTAGCGCAGAACGGACATAAAGTATCCCCGACCAAGTTACAGTTTTGCAAAACAGAAGTCTGGTACTTAGACACCACATTGAGAAAAGAGCGAGTAAAGTGTCACAAGAGAGGTTTGCAACGATTCTCAACAATTTACACTGATAGACAGTACAGTAGGGCTTTGGAGTTGTACATGACTTCGGGCAATTGTGATCAAAGCGTGGGTTCAAGACATCCTCTGGTTCACCAATACAAAAAGGAGAGTGCGTGAAATACCCATTGCGGTCCCTATAATTGCCTTCCCAAATCGCAGTTGTGAAGTGTGTTGCTCTTAGGCAGGGCACTGACCAAGTCACTGTTAGGAATCAATATGCCGATGAAATGGCAAAGTATTGTGCATTAAATGCACATACTTTCAATAAAGAAATTTTGAAAGAAACATCAGACATCACAGATTGCAATTTATTGTTGTCAGCAGTAGATACCTGGGACAAGATTAGGAAGTTACAAGAGGAAGTGACGAAAACTGAACAACAAGGTTGGGTGCGTGCAGGATGTAACAAAACAGAGGATGATGTTTGGGTTTACACTGATGGCATACCTGTATTGCCTGATAGTCTATTACCACATATGGCGAGACGTTCCCATGGTCCAGCACATGTGGGGAGAGATGCAATGATGCGCTTTTTCCAACAGGTGTGGTTTAATCCCAAATTCAGAGTGAATGCAGAGACATTGTGTCACAGTTGTGTAGTTTGTCAGCAACAAAATCCTGGAAGAAAAACACAGGTTGCCATGAGTCACATGGGTAAATCCGCAGGTCCCTTAAATTGAATGCAAATGGACTTTATTGAAATGCCCCTTTGCAACTGTCTGAGGTATGTTTTGGTCACTGTATGCATTTTTTTCAAAATGGGTTGAAGCTTATCCGACACGCAGGAATGACGGTGACTATGGCAAAATTATTTTTTGAGGAATTGATTCCCAGATTCAGATTTCCGAATTCTCTTGAGTCATATTGAGGAACTAATTTTAATAATTAGGTCCTGAAAATGCTATGTGCAGCACTATAGGTTGAGCAGAAGCTCCATTGCAGTTACCCTCCAGAAGCTTCTGGCTTGGTGGAGCAAGTTAATGGCACACTGAAATTCAGGTCGGCAAAAGTGTGCGTTTCAACGTCTTTGAAGTGGCCCGATGCATTGCTTCTTGTGTTGATGAGTCTGAGAAGCACACCAGACAGGATTGTTGGTGCACAAAATAATTATGGGCCGAGTGATGAGACTGCCAGCTGTTTCTGCTAATGCACTCGTGAATATAACCTATGATCTTATTTTGGATTACTGCAAGGAAGTGGCTGATGTTGTACATTCTGTGTCTCACCAGGTTGGTGAGCTGCTTTTGCAGTTCAACAGGGGCAGTGCGATGTCCTCAGTTCTAGTGACTGGGTAATGGTGAAGAAACACGTGCGCAAAACGTGTTTGGAACTGCTCTGGAAAGGAGCTTACCAGGTGATCCTTGTCACCAACACAGCTGTGAAGTGCACACCAGCCACACTCGCAGAGCCCCAAGTCCCTTTGATGATATAACAGCACCTGTTCCTGAGGTACCGGTGGTCACAGTGAAACAAAAGGATCAGGTTAGTCAAGTTGTTGGGGACCAGCAGGCTGTTGGGGCAGCACTCTTTTGGCCTGAGGAGGGCCCGAGAGAGTCAACTGCAGGTACCAAAGGGTATAAACAAACAAAGTTAACTGCAAGTGATACAGACCCTAGCGAAGGGCCTATTGCAGCAAGAAAGCGAGTTGTACCTAGAGACTGTTGGCCCAGAAGAGGTGAGATTCTGAGAAGTTGCCTGAATACAGGGCGAGTACCCAGCCGCGGCCCTTGCAGGTAAGAGCAGTGGGGCCCGGTGGGGGGGAATTTCAACGGACAATGGAGAGGGAAAATTAAATAAATAATCCCCCCCACAGGGCCCCACCGCTCTTACCTGCACGGGCCACGGCTGCGAGTACCGCCAACTGTTCCCACACGTTCTGAGCAGTCTGAACAAAGTTATACCGATGATGAGCAAACAGCTATGAGGAGATCGAAAAGAGCAAGAGTACCCAGCCAAAAGTACTCATCTCCTGAATGGATTTATCTGCCAGCACATGAATGGGAACGGGAGTTTATTACCCATTGTATTAACAATCCGAATCCACCTGATCCTCCTTGAAACGAACTTCGACGTGGATCTGAATTTCAACCTTGGTGTACCAATTGAAGGACTGACACTATTTTTCTTGAATATACACTCATCAATGAACCTGATATGAGAATCTTTCCGTATTGAGAGAAACTGTTGAAGTGTGCCTTAACATTTTTGTGCGGAACTTTGCCAAATTACTCAAACCACTGCTGCTATTTTTGAATTTTTCTAGTTAAACGATCTGAAATTGGGGAAGCCATAGGGTACAACACTGGAATATCTCCTAGATGCAAATGTGTATATTATTTTGGAATATTTTGTATTATGTCTCTGATATTAATAACTTTGCTTATCGTTTTAAATTTACCACACTATGTTCCTGAAAAAGATTCTAAATTCACAATTTCATCTGAACCTGCAAAGATTAATGACACTGATTCTATGACTTTGAATGCTAAAGCTTTACATAATGATGTTACAATAACTGGTTTGTCAGGAAATGTATCTACTAGATTACTAAGTAAATATGTTAATACCTTTAAAATTTGGTAATAGCTACGTCTGTATGTAAATACTTTCATCAGTTGCTGAGGGCGTAACTTATCATAGCTTGCCTCTGATATATGGAATTTCATGCAGTGTGTTAACTAGCTTATTATATGGTACTGGTCAATTACAGTATTATTACTCTAATCAGGATCAGATCTTTTCTTAACTTCTGGTGTAAAAACGTTTAAATCCACATTATGAAGCTTCAAACGTTGAAACAATTGGCTGTATATTTAGACCGACTCAGTCCTTGGACATGGCTTATGCACTTAGAAATAACCTAACATGCAAATTAGTAAGAGCTGAGAAGAATATTAAAAACTTAGTGGAAAGCAGACTAGTTAATATAACTATAAAAACTAATGCATTTCCTAAATTAATTCCTTGGAACCTACCACAAGAAGAAAATAAAACACTGGAAGGGATGGCTTCAACATAAAGGTAAACTTTGTATATATAGAAAGAGATCAAATATTGACTCGATTTTTGTAGGTTCTAGTGAACGTGAACATACTTTTGAAATGCATGAGAATTGGGGAAGATACTTAGATGGTGTTGATCCTATTTATCCTGGAGTGTATTATATTTGTGGAAAGAATGTTTTTTATAGGCTACCAATGGGTTGGTATGGAAGTTTTAGTATGGGAATAGTTTTTCCAAACATTTTTGATGTTAGAGATTTTGAACCAGAAAACAAATTTGAGAATGGGAGAATGAAGAGAGGCGTGAGTTTAAGTGAAATAAAATAGTAGGGGATATTTTGGGAATTGTAATACCTTCAGCAGGAACAGCATTGCACTCACATAAAATAAGACAACTTTCTACTATAGATGAAAAATTAGCCACCAGTACAGCGGGGGGGATTGCTGTTAAAGATGTAGAAATTATTTCAATTAGATCGATGGTGATTCAAAATCGACTTGCCCTTGACATCCTTCTTGCGAAGGAGGGCAGAGTCTGTCAAAAATTAAAGGTTCAACATTGTTGTACCTACATACCAGACAAGAGCAGAGACTTAGAGAGTTACATCAAAAACATTACTGACTTAAATGAAGACTTGGATTTGGTGACTAAAACTCAAATACTTTCTGTGGTGTTTCGCTATTGGAATGCGAAAGTATGTATCTTGAGTATATATTGTGCACATTCCATCTGATTGTAAAAGGATACCAGATACTATCTTCATAGGGTTCAATCTCCCCTCTGGCTGCAGCGACAGCAAGGCCAAAGGTATCCATACAACAAAAGATCCTAAGAGCTAAAATCAACACCAACAAGATAATCTAATTCTGAAAGAAGATATTTCTGCAGGAAAAGAATTTGCCAACCTTGTACTCCCCCCAAATGAGGGGGGGTGCAAGGTCGTCAATCTAATTCTTGAAAAATGTTTTCTTTCTGGCAGGCCTAGAGACTGTAGCTTCAAGTTCTAACCCATGCACAACGTATAACCTAATTTGCCACCAAGGATCCCTAGTTGACATTTCCTTAAAATATTGTTGTGGCTGTGAGAGATCTTCTGTGAAAGACTTCTTTACCCCCCAGATCTCCCTGTGATTACGACCCAGAGGCGCTGCAGCACTTGCATAGTTTAATGCAGTTGCTGCCTTGTTGCATAACTTTCTTCCCATTAGGTCTATTATTTTGCTCTTTTGGGGAGAGCAGTGTTGCAACGTTATCTGACTAACGTCAAAATCACTGAATTTGGCTTGTGGTCACATTTCAGTAATTACAGATCCTAATGTGTGGGTTTGCATTTGGTTTGGAGTATTGGAGTGACTAATCGCTGATGCTAAAAACTTGTCTTCAGTAATCTCTGGAACTCCTAGCATCAAAGGAAGCAAAGGTCTTGGAGATGCTTTTGGCTGAAGAGTTTCAAGTATCACAAATGCCAGTGTTTTAGGTACTTCCAAAAGAGTGTTTAACTTATTTGCCCCTTTCGCTAGAACCTCATGTGTGATCCACTGGCGAGATTTGTGTAAGGGAGGCACACAAGTCGAGGTATAAGAAAATCTGTCACTAGATGTTGAATATGACCTAGACCACGATGGTGATCCTCTCCTTTTGCATTTTTCTGGATATGAGGGTAGATGTTTTCTCTATCCTCCTCCACCAAGCTGGTAATTCAAAAGAAATTTCCAAAAGGCAATAACAAAGGCAGCCATTTTGAACTGGTCTGTTTTGGCAAACAGACAAGGCAAGCTTTCTGTTTGCCAAAAGACCTTCTGGCAGCTTCCAGCGGGTTTAGGGCCTGCCCATTGCTTACAATTGGTTAACTTTATTGTCATGACTTCATCATCATACTTGCTTTTTAGTTTTCAGCTTGTGTGGGCTTTCCTTCCTCTTCTTGTATTTGTCCTTCTACTAAAGCATGGCTTCATTATTTGTGACTTTGCACCGCCTTCTTTTTGGGCACTACTTTTTTATTTTTGGTTAAGCACTCCATGAGACTCCATGACCACGCTGCTACTCCGACCGAGCATGTGGGAGCCCGGCACCTGCGGGTGTGCTTCCTTGTATTCTGCGGCCTGCCTGTGCATCCGACATCGGACTCTGATTCCAACGATCCCGCTGCCCAAGTGAGGATCCGCGACGGCGTCCCCCTCCCCCACCGGGCAAATTTATGGGCAGTTACTTGTAGTCCTGCAGAGCCTACCGATAAACTTCTGCGGTCTCTCCCCACTGGATGCATGGTTACCCTGGGCTGTTGGGGGAAGCAGGGCGCTGCAGCCAGTATTATTTGAAATAAAGATGCCCGTGGAACTAAGGCAGGGGCTAGCACTGGGGAGTGTGAAGGAGACGGGCTCGCTGGTACCCACCAAGCGCCCAGATAAAGGCGGCCGGTACAAATTCGTTTCTGGGCCAGCAGCGCTAGTGAACGGGAGTACGATCGGCTGAACCGGTGAGTGCTCCAGCTACAGCGCGGAGGCGGGGGGAACCGGCCATGCGGGAGAGTGACCACCCTCCTATCGCTGCCTTCTCCCTGCCCCCCCCCTCCTCCTCCTCCCTGAGAAGTAACGGACAATGGGGCCTCCCGGGCCGAAGTAGATGCTCCATGCTGCCTGACCCTAAAATGGCGCCCAGGCAGGACACTTTGTAACAGTGGAGTACGTGGCAACACTGGGAAAATTTAAATTTAATTATAGCGCCAGACCAGCAATAGGAGCGGCGAAAAGGCAGACACATCAGCAGAGTACCTCCTCACACACTGACCAACAGACGGTCTGTTACTCTCATGACCTCGAGTCGACTTGCTGCAGCCCCTCTGCCCCTGTTGGTGGCGATGCTGTGGCTGCAGAGGCTAGTGAGGCCCCAAAGGCACGGTGAGTGCCAGGCCTTATCACTTCACAGCTGCCCAGCAAGTAGTGGGAAGCTGCACCGTTTAGGCTAATGTTGAGTTGGGGGACATACCTTGGCAGTTAGGAGTGAGATGCCCTCCCTTAGCCCTGACCTTCACAGCTGCGCAGCACTTAGTGCCAGCTGCAACGGTTAGACCTGCGCAGATTGTGCACCCTTGACTTTCGCTACTTAGGCAGCGCGCCCGGACCTTCACAGCTGCGCAGCACTTAGTGCCAGCTGCAACGTTTAGACCTGCGCAGATTACGCACCCTTAACCTTCGCTGCCTAGGCAGCGCGCCCGGTCCTTCACAGCTGCGCAGCACATAGTGCCAGCTGCAACATTGAGACCTGCGCAGATTGCGCACCCTTGACCTTCGCTGCTTAGGCAGCGCGCCCGGAACTTTTGGGTCATAGGACATTTGAGCCCCTCTTTGAGATGGCCAGTTTCCTATTGGGCTGTCCTGGCTCGATCGGTGGCCCATGGGATGAGTAATTCACATAATTGGCGTCCACTTTGCTCTCCTCTAACTGTGCTCTTGGTTGAGGTATGGTGTCCATTTGGGCCTCTTCCCTGGGGAGCCAAAGAATGTCCTTCCCCATCACTGCGATCCTATAGGCGACTCCCATTTCCATGCGGGTTTCCACACTGGGAGGTCCCAATCCCGGGTGGTAGGGTTTTGCCCCGGTATGATCCCACACCCTCTCCACTGCTGGAGACAAGCCAGCCTTCTATCCCACCGGTATGATGTCTTATTAGGGAGTTAGACCAGAGGCCCTGGCCCTGCATGTCTAGTAGCCTCCTGACCGCTATCTCATTGGATTATCCTCACTCGTCTTCCGGCTTATGTGCCCTCCTCTTCATATTATTCTTTTTTGATCTATCGCTACCCTAGTGGCCCTCCTCTCCCTACCATGGCTTCCATTCGAATTAAGTCGGGAGTTAACTGCTTCAAAGTCATCTATCCCCCCAATCTGTCCAAAGCAGCAGCAAAACGGTTCAAGCACAACACCATTGAACACTTCCCTGATTCCCTCTTTGTTGATCAATTCCATAATGGGCACCTAGGGAAGCTAAAAAATGACTTAATTTTTTTCACCCATGACATCCCTTCCTGGTCCACCAGCTTCTTCAATTTCTTCAACGTCTCCTCCTCCTCATCTATCCCGCATGGACAGCGGCTAAAAATTTCCCCCTCCACGAGCTTTAAGGGCTCGCTCACCATAACACTCTACAACAATGGCACCGTCATGATTCAAGCGACAGACTCCTGTCTCTCCCTCTTCGACCATCTCTTCCACTCCCTTCGTCCAACCCACACAACTATGATCTCCCCCAACTCTTCTTTGAACTCCTCTCCTTTCTCCCTTTCTCCCCCCAGACCCCCCGATACTCCAGCAGGCCGCTATCCCGGGAGGCGCAGGTCTACCCTTTGTTCCCCCCAGCCACTGCTCCCTCATCTCCCTCTCTTCCCCCTTCCCAAAATGCCCCTCCCCCTATCTTATCTTTCCGGCCTCTGGCCTCCACCCCCCTCCCCACCCTACACCTGCTCGATTCTCCAACATTTTCACCGCCCCCTAATCCCACTAAATCTGCCCTCCGCGCCCCTCTTAATTCACCTCTCTTACAACCTGGTCTTCCCATCAACTGTCCTTACCTTCCCCTTCCTCCCTTTCGCCTCATCCCTTTCCGCTCTTCCCCGTCCCCCGTACCCTAAATTCTCCTCTTCCACCTCCCATCTATCCTCAACCCCACCTTCCTCTTCCCTTGCTTCCCAACCTTGTCTCCCTCCCTGACAATTCCTTCCTCGTCTCTCCCTCCGACCTTGCAGTCCCTTGCTTCTCCCTCAGTTTCCCTCTAGTCAATTCCCCCCACTCCACCTGTTACCTGTCCCCCTACATTCGCCTTGCATAGCCTACAGTACCTATCTTGCACCATCCTCTCCTTTCTCCCCATTCCTCTGGCCCTCCTCGGACCCCCTGCCCTCCCCCTCCTTTACAGCCCCCTTTTCTTTTGGATCCACGCACATTCGGACCTCATCTGTCCCCCGCCCACCCCGCCCGGGTCAGTCTCGTCTCCCCTCTTCTCCCCTTACCTCCGGCCTTCTTTTATCCCCCCTCCTACTCCTCAACTTCCTCCTCGGACGTATGCCCTCTTCTCTTCCCCTCTGTTCAACTCCAGTAAAAATATTTCTCTTCCCACCACTGTTTCACCTTCCACTCCCTCTGTTCACCATCGTTCCTCACCCTCTTCCCTTGCTCCCCAACCCCCCACCCATTCCCCCACCCCTCCCCTCCCTCCTTCACCCTCTGCACTCCCTCACTTATCCCATTCCACCACCCCGCCCCGTCCTCCCTCACCCTCTGCACTCCCTCTCATATCCTGCTCCTCCAGCCCGCCCTGTCCTCCCTTACCTTCTGCACCACCGCCCTCTACTCGTTCCCCCACCCCTCCCTGTCCTCCCTCACCCTCTGCACTCCCTTCTTTATCCATCGAGCCACCTAACACTCCATGCTCAGCTCTCCTCTCTCTGGAAAATAAACTGGATTCTCTCATCTATTCCATCTCCCAGCTGGTAGTGTCCATCTCACGTTTAAGCGCCAAGTTATCCCCTGTCCCTAACACCCTCCCGAGGAGTCCCTTGCTCCCGCGCCCCAATAAAACCAATCACAGTCTGCCCTCTGCAGACATCACCAACTTACGGGCCAGCCTCAAGACCACCAACGTCACTCCCTCTCCGCCCTCCTCTCCTAAGAATTTTACGCAGTTTCCTATTCAGGTCATCTCCTCTGTCAGACCTCACCAACCTCCCTCTTGCCGGGCTCCCTCATTCAAGAATCTTATCCCTATCTCCCTGAACAACCCTAACACCCCCTTCACCAAAACATCTGCGTCAGAGCTGCACTGTTTGCTCCACAACTGCAGATCTGCAGTCAAACACAAAGTGGAAATCTCTGATACTATCACTCACCAAAATCTTGACATGATCTTCCTCACTGAGACCTGGTTTAATGACTCCTCTCATACTTTGTTTGATCTGTTG
Organism: Calotriton arnoldi; assembly: GCA_963921515.1. Classification (NCBI taxonomy): domain Eukaryota; kingdom Metazoa; phylum Chordata; class Amphibia; order Caudata; family Salamandridae; genus Calotriton; species Calotriton arnoldi. The sequence goes on from CAWUFW010000020.1 coordinate 4,009,065, forward strand.
GTACCCACTGACTATTCTATCCTCAGAAATGACAGGGCAGACAAAATTGGAGGAGGTGTCGCTATCATCTTCAGAAACTCCCTTCAAATTAAAGCGGTCCCAACCACCCTCTTCCGTACATTCGAATGCCTTTCCCTAGAACTTCAAATACATCACGGCTCACCCTTTAGATTCCATGCCATCTACCACCCGCCTGGTTACTGCTCTTCCTTTGTGGAGGAACTGACTGACTTCATCAGTGACCAACTCTCTCAAAGTGACAGACAGATCTTCCTGGGTGACTTTAATCTCCACTGGGGCTCCTTGGAAGACTCGGCTGCCAACAAGCTTGCCTCCTTTCTCTCAGCCAATGATCTCCTCCAACATTGCTCGGAAACCACACATTCTAAGGGCTCTATTCTGGACCTTGTCATATCCAAAGAAGACCTGCTGACCACTGCTCCCCCATCCATGTAGACTGGTCTGACCACCTCCTCATTCCCTTCCGCTTTCACCTATCGCACGTTATAACTCTCGGCCAACCTAAAAGAGCTACTACCTGGTTCCGTAACACTAAGAACATTGATCTTGACACTTTTTGTGATTCCGCTATGCGGGCACTTCCTAGACTAGACCCTAGCGTGGATGTCAACGTTCTCACTTCTCAGTGCCTCTCAGTACTAGCAGTCGAAATCGACATTGTTGCTCCTCTCCAAAGCAAAAGGAAAAGACCCACCCCCTCAGCACCTTGGTTCAATAAAGCGCTCTACGATGAAAGGAAAAACCTTAGATTCCTGGAGAAGCATTGGAGAAAATCTCCTTCCACCTCCAATCTCTCTCTTTACGCTCAGCAAGATCCAAATATCACAATCACATCTTCCTTGAAAAAGCATCACATTTCAGATCCCTCCTTGACTCAGCTAAAAACAGACCCAAAAACTTTTTGACCTCTTCAAAAACCCAAACTGTTCTCCTCCAACCATTAAGCCTGAGGATTCCTCAAAGAAAGCAGCAGATTTCGCTATATTCTTCGATGAAAAGGTCAAAGCTCTGGTGGATCAGGTCGCCCACCCCCCCATGGAGGAGCGGAAATCCTTGGTCACCAGGCAGAACTTTGACGTCATCTCGGAAGATGACCTCCTCAAATGCATCCGCGAAACTAAACCCTCCAACCATTCCTCCGACCCCATCCCTAGCGACATCGCCATCGATTTCTATACCTATACTCTCTCTTACTGGACCAGGCTAGTCAATCTCTTCCTCAGTCAAGGCTCCCTCCCGGTTGCCCTCAAATCAGGTCAGGTCACCCCTCTTCTAAAAAACCCGCCGCGGATGCGAACGACCTCAACAACTTCCGCCCTATCTCCAACCTCCCTTTTCTGTCGAAAATCACCGAAAAACGTGTAGCGAAACAACTTTCCTCACATATTATGGACAATAACCTCCTCGACGTCTTCCAGTCGGGCTTCATCCAAAATTGCAGCACTGAAACAGCCCTGCTGCAAGTGATTGACGATGCGCTGCATATACTCGACGCTGGGGAATCATGTCTTCTGATTCTTCTAGACCTCTCTGCAGCCTTTGACACGGTTAATCATAGCACCCTCCTCAACACTCTTCAACAGAGAATGGGACTGGATGGCACAGTGCTCAAATGGTTTGCCTCTTTCCTCTCGGACAGATCCCAAAGGATCAAGATAGGGAACAGTCTTTCATCTCCTGTGGCCGTAGGTCAAGGCGTCCCTCAAGGTTCTATCCTGGCACCCACCTTGTTTAATCTCTACCTGGAACCTTTAGGGAACCTCCTAAGCAAATCTGGGATCCTTTACCATCTGTATGCGGACGACACGCAAATCTACCTTAAGGTGTCCTCCGCACACGATCTCTCCCTACTCAATTCTACCCTCAACTCTATTCACAACTGGATGTCAGCTCACCAACTCATTCTGAATCCCGCCAAAACTGAATTCCTCCTCCTCTCTACCTCTCTCTCACCTCCTCCTGTTCAATCTTGGATGGATCAGCTGAACCTTCTCAACAACAAACCCATCATTGTTGACAGCGCTAAATCCCTAGGTGTCATTCTTGACAAAAGACTCAACCTAATCGCCCACATCAACTCTATTGCTAAGAATGCACGGTACCAGCTGCGCCTTCTGTGGGGGATCCGTCGGTTCTTCCCGGAGAAAGACTTAAAAACCTTGGTACAATCTCTGGTTCTCTCAAGACTGGATTACTGCAATTCTCTTCTGACTGGCCTACCCAAATCCCACCTCTCCCCTCTCAAATCCATCCTCCATTCAGCAGCTCGCTTCATTTCAGGGTCTAAACGAAGCGACCACATCACTCCTATCCTGTCCTCTCTGCGATGGCTTCCGATCGAGGCAAGATCTATTTACAAAACTGCCTGCATCACACACAAAGCCTTACACACGTCCTCCCCTCATTACCTGGCGAATAAATTGAAATTGTCCGGTGGCTCTCGCCCCTCTCGCAATGCGGAAAAGCTTCTGCTTGAGCCCCCGTCTTCAAAAGGGAAAGATCGATGGCTCAATCCTTCTCGGGCAATGCGGTGAGAATCTGGAACTCGCTTTCCCCACTGCTCCGTGCCACCTCCTCTACCCGGATCTTCAAAGCTGACCTCAAGTCTCTTCTATTCCAAAGACACTTCCAGAACTAATACGTTCGGTCTTAGGCCCCTCTAGGAAGTTCGCTCGTCAGTATAAAGTTGTACTTTTGTCTGGTCATTCCTTATTTTATTTGTTGTGTTGGTTTTTATGTGCGTGTTCTCCTCATTATAAGTCCCCTGTGAAGTCACGCCCTCTCTACTACCTCAAGGAAGCTCTTCCACGATAGGAATTCTGTATTCCAAGCCTATTGAAGGGCCTTCTCAGTGTGCTTTGAGTTACTGCCACTTATTACAGTATTATGCCTTTAGTGGTATTTTGTACCCCATGTATCATATATTTTGTACCCCATGTACCCCTGCTGAATTCACGCCCTCTCTACTACCTCAAGGAAGTTCTTCCACTATAGGAAATTCTGTACTCCAAGCCTATAGAAGTGCCTTCCCAGTGTGTCATGTGTGACTGCCACTTATTGCAGTATTATACCTCCATTTGTATTTGGTACTCCATGTTTCATGCACATCTGTCACTTTTTCCTATTGGAACTTATTCCTCTTTTTGTATTTGGTTTGTTTGTTTTTGCACAATTGTCACTTTTTCCTCATGCAATGTAACGCTTGCCTTTGTATTATGCTCATTTGTATCCTCCTCCTTATGTAATGTTGCTGATCCTGTTGTGAAGCGCTCTGACACCCTAGGGTAAAGTCCGCGCTATATAAAAACGCATAAATAAATAAATAAATAAATAAATGTGTTTTGTGGCTGTCGCTCGCATGTACTTCTCTACCTCCCTTGGTGCTCCGTGTTGCTTTCTTTCACCTTTATGCTTTTTCTTTGTCCCCATCTATGTTGTGTTCACCCTAATATGCTTCTCCCCCAGTGATCCTTTCTTGCATATGTGCCTCTCTTCCCAGCCCCAAGTTCCAATCTCTAGCCCATGTGATTCTTTTTCCCTTCGCTCTTCATGTTATTTTCTTACCTGTGTTTCTTCACCAACCCACGCCCTCAGTGTTGCTTCCCCCATGCACACCATCTCGGTTTGCTTCCTCCACCTGCCTTTATGCTTTTTTTTTTTTTTAATTATTAATCCAATTTGGATCAATAACTAAAAAGAAAAAAAACAAGTCTATCATTTTGTACAGAAACGCATGTGTGGTGCGAGTGCCTACAAAATCACAGTCATGTCATAGCACCTGTTTTATTTCCTCTTTAGCCATACTCTGCAACATTAGGGATGCCGTATAGCATTGCTAAAACAATTGGCAAAGCCAATAGGTCCCAAAGGTGAGATCTATTGGCTTTGTCAATTCTTGTTAAATTTGGAAACATGGACCTTGTGGCACAGGTTTGTCACACTGTTCTGCCCATTCCTGTTGTTAGGAAAAATGTATTGTGTGATCTGTCCACGGGGGGTTTCTGCAGCTTATGCCTTCACAGTGCGCCATATTTACATAAACACAATGCCCTTCTCTCTTTCCTAATTTTTCATGCCTTCAGCTCTTTGGTGGGTTTCTCTCTACATGTGTAATATTCTTGATAAATATGGGGCCTCTTTCCACCATTCGTTTAGCACTAGAAAGTGTTTTAGAAATTCAAGATAACCAGGGGGGTATGAGCCAAGTCATATTAACACTTTCAGTAGTGGAAAGAACTGGGTACCTCAATTATATAAATTATTGTCTCAAATGTCTTCCTTGTGCTATTGATATATGGCTAAGCTGATGAACTTTCGATAGCACCCACTATCTTTTAGAGCCACTGTACGTTGGTTGTCTACGTGAACATCACAGTGGTCGGATTTTTGTTCCCTTGGACATAGAGGTTTACAACTGTTAAAATATCCTCCTAGTCATCTGAACTTTGTTTTTTGAAGTTTGTACTCATCTTGGGCGTTACCTAAATATTACATTATTTCTGTCGGCATTACATGAGAAAAGGGTACATTGCATCATCAGGAATACAAAGAACTAGTTAAGACATTTCACTAGATAAGGTTTAGTGCACAATTATACATAAATATAAGTAAACAGTGCCAGTGTAATGTTGGTCCCTCACCATGAAACACACGGGACAACGATATAACTGGGGAAGTCTTCTTTATTACAGAGAGGGAGGCGCGTACCACCTCCACTATGCCGTGTTACTCAATCCCGTCCTAGCGCACTCCCCCGTCAGGCACCGCGTGAAGTCACGTGGGTGCCTGACAACTAGACTGCAACACCACATATCTCTCCTCTTATAACAACGCTAAGAGAGTACCAAAACAATGCAATAATTTTCGTAAGTCCTAACAGTGTGAACATAGGATCTGTGGGAGGCTGATACTGTAGCGCCTCAGCGGGGGTGGCAGGAAGGAGAGGGGGGTGGGGAGAGAGAGAGAGATCTGCTAAGGCTGTCCCAAGATTGGAATGAGTGACGTTGTCCCCTACAGAGGGTTTACATTTCAAATTCGCTATATCTACTGGGACGCACAACTAACCTGCCTGTGCGGGTGCTTGTGTAGGAGGCCTGCTCCCCTTGTGTCCCCTGTGCCCGAGGCGTGGCCTCTGTGTTGCTCTCGGCTTGGTTTTCATTGTGTGCCCTCGGTGCATTCTGCCCCGTGCCTGGGTTGCCTGTGTCATTAGTATCCTGAGGTGGTGTGTACTGTATGGAATTCCTGTTATTACTTGGCTCTGTGTCACCCCCTATCCCCCCGAGGTGCCGGAGCCTCTGGAGTTCTCTGGTGGAGGGGCAACATCAGCCTCCGCTTCCTCATCATCGTAGCCAGCCCTTTTGGTTCTGCTGTCCTTCGTCCACTGGAGGACTTTGTTGCACTTCGCCATGTGATTTTGTGACCACACTTTACCGTCACTCAGGAGAGCGGAGCGGGAGTAGAGTTCTTTGATTTGTAGTGGTTTGCTGAATTTGCAGTCAACTTTCTTGCAGAGATGGCCCAGCTTCACCCTGACCAAGTCTCCTGTCGCCAAAGAGACTTCTCGTACCCCATGTCTCCTGTCGTAGTTGGCTTTGTAAATTTACTGGGCCTTTTCAATGTTGCTTCTGACCACCGCCGGGGACCACTTGCTTTGTAGTGTCATGTTCATCCATACGAGATTGTCCTTCGTAAACGGTTCTCGGCCTCGAAGGATCTTGAATGGGCTGTAACCTGTCAGGGTGGGCGTTATGCGGTATGCCCAGATCGTGTGTTTGAGTTCTGTCTCCCACTTCTTGCTTGCATTGATGGCAGCTTGGACTGAGCCCATGATGACGCGGTTGAAGTGTTCGGCTAGTCCGTTGCCGGCAGGGTGATATACCGGGGTGTGCTGTGTCTTGATCCCATTTTGTCGAGTTCTTCTCAGGCCATCCCAGCGTGACAAAGGTTTTCACTCGCGCTAGAGTCTGGTCGTTGTCGTAGGCGGATGCCCAGTCTAGTGCACTGATGATGTGCTCATGGTCTTCGGTGAACGCCACTTGGCACTCATCCCATTCACTGGGTTTGGGTGCTGCTTCCATAGCGCCGGAGCGGCTGAGGAAATCCGCGACTTTGTTCTTCTGGCCCGGTAAGTATTCCATGTCGTAGACGAAGTCCAGGAGTTTGAGGGACATTTTCGCGATACGCGGGGTGGCAGTCGCGTGGCCGCTGGAAGTCAAGACCTTTATCAGGGGTTTGTGGTCCGTTCTGAGGCTAAAGCGGGAACCCCAGAGGTACTGTCGGAACTTGTCCATGGCCAAGGTGGCGGCTAGCATCTCCTTTTCGATGACGCTGAATTTCTCCTCGTTGGGAGCGAGCGAGCGAGAGGTGAAGCCTATCGTGGTGTCTGTGCCGCCAGCGGATCGTTGCGACAAAACGGCTCCCAGCCCCTTTTCGCTGGCATCCGTGGTCAAAATGCTTTGGGCCGAACTGTCAAAACCCTGGAGAGGAACGGCCTCGCAAATGTCCTTTTTTATGGTTTCAAACTCACGGGTGGATTCCGGCGACCAACAGAAACTGTTCTTCTCCTTCAGGAATTGGCGCATGGAATGGGTTTTCGTGGCAAAATTGCGGACTAATTTACTGTAGAATTCTGCTAAGCCAAGGATCGGACTTCCTCTTTGGTTTGCGGTTGGGGTGCGGCCTTGATAGCTTCCACATTTGCTTGTTTGGGGAAAATACCCTGTTCACCGATCTCGTGCCCCAGGTACGTGACTTTGCGCAGTCCAAACTTGCATTTTTCCAGTTCTGCCGTGAGGCCGTTGTCTGACAGCGTCCATAACATGTCTCGGAGAGTGGCGTTGTTTTCCAGTTTGGTCTTCCCTATGATGAGTATGTCATCCTGGAAGTATAGGACGTTTTTGCTGTGTTGAAATAATTTGTGCATGAGTTTTTGAAATACCGCTGCCGCGGATGCCAGGCCAAACGACATGCGTCGGAATCTATAGCAGCCAAACGGGGTGATGAAGGAACTAAGCTTCCTACAGGCGGGGTGGAGCAGGATTTGGTGGTATGCTGCTGTGAGGTATATAGTCGAGAACCACTTAATTCCCTTGGTCTGAGCCAACAGTTCATTAATGCGTGGTAATGGGAATTTGTCCACCAAGATGTTTTTGTTCAGTTCTCGAAGATCAATGCATAACCTCACCTTCCCATTCGGTTTCCGCGCCACGACAAGGGCGCCAGCCACTCAGCGCTTTCGATGGGTTCTATTATGCCGCCTTCCTCGAGGCGTTGCAGTTCCAGTTGTACCGCTTCCCTGCAGTTGAAAGGGATATTGCGCACTTTGTGGCTGACCGGTACGGCACCATTCTTTAGGACTATCTTGTGCATGAATTTTGATAGTTGGCCGATGGTGCCACCAAAGACGCTCGGAAAGTCTTTTTTCAAGTTGGCGATATCCGGTTCGTGGGAATCGTCTGCCATAAGGACTTGAATATCTCCACTAGGATTGAGTTGTATACCTAGTGCACCTTGGTCAGTCCATCCAAGAACTGAGGGGCCCTTTTCTGCTACGTATAGTTTGCCCGTCGTCACCCGACCTTTGAACTCGAATGTGAGTGGTCTGAACCCTACCATGGGGATCCTTTTCCCCGTGTAAGTGACCGGGTGTACATCTGTGGGGTGTAGTTGGCTCCCTACGGTGTTTGCAAAATCACTGTCCCAAATCTCTCTTTGTATGATTGTAAACGGGGAGCATGAGTCTGCCACCATGGAAATCTGGACCCGCCCGATGGTCAACAAACAGGATGGTTTCTTTCTGGTCTTACAATCTACGCCCCACACTTGTTCATCAATGCATAAGATGCAATCTTCACCCCCGTCCGCCTCCCCAGTTTCGATTTCTGAGTCATACATGACGCACTTCACTGAAGCGTTGCTGGGTCTCCGCCTGCAGACTTTGCCAAAATGCCCCACCACCCCACAGAAGGAACATTTGACCCGGTAGGCGGGGCAGCGTTTGTCATTGGCCATGTGTGTGTGGCTACCACACCTGTAGCAGGAACCCTTCCTGTCTGGGGGAGGTTTGGCGGGTCCCAACGGGGTCCGTGTGGACCGCCTGCTATTCCTGGATCCTGTGGGGGCGGCTGGCCTGTCACTGGAAACTTTGGCGTCACTCACTTTACAGACCGTGGCTTTTGTCTCAGTGTCCTTCTTGGCTGCCACTGCACACCGTTTGGACAGTTCCGCTTTCTTGACAATTGCAATAATCTCGTGTAGGGGCGCTTCTCCACTCACCCACAACTTTTCTTGAACACTAGTGTTGACTGTGTGCATTATGATTTGATCCCGCACCAAGTCATCATGTAGGTGTCCAAATTTGCAGTTGATCGCCAATTTCTTGAGTGCTGCAACATAGTCTTCGACTGTCTCCGTCTCACTTTGTTTCCGCTGGAAAAAGTTGTATCTATCTATGGCCGTACATATGACTGGTTGGTAGTGGCTGTCCAAGTCTTCCAATGCGTGTTGGAACACGTCTTGGTCCGTCTCGATTCTCGGTTTCTTAACCATGTTGTCGTAGACCCTTAACCCTTCAGGCCCCAGGTTGTGCAGCAATATTTTCTTCCTGCGCTTGCTGGAGAACTCTTCCTCACCCTCATCCTCCAAGGCGGACAAGTAGTTGAGAAAGTACCCCTTCCAATCGGCCCACTTCATGGCCGGCTGACCCGTTTTTGGAAGGAAGGGCACTGGATTCGTGAGGGAGAAGGTCTGGGCACACATCGTGGAAGTGGGGGCTCACCTGCGAGAAGGGAATTTCGCCCGAACCCAGCTCCTCGTCTGCTGCGGACAGGACTACTCTGCTGGTGGCGCAGCGTCTTCGTTTGGTGCTGCGCTGTACAGACTGGCACTGAGGTACGTCCTTGGGCCGTTGTGCGAAGGTACATGTTATGCAGTGATGCGCTGCGGTTAACCACGTGCAGGGCTCTTGAGCTTGTGATCACTAGCCCGTGTGCTGCGCCTTCAGTATGATAGTTCAGGTGCAAGGCGAGACGGTGTGCTGCAGAGTGAATGGTGGAGGAGGATGGTTACTGCTGCTGCTTTGGTCCCTGCGCGTGCAGATGACACGTGGCTAGGCTCACTGTGGCGGGCGCCGGCAGGACGTTGTGTTGGGCGCCTGGAAACTCTCCCAGGGAGGTCCTGAAGTCGTGAAGCGGCCGCAGGAGTGTGCTGGTGCTGGGGCGAAAGGTGCTCACCTCAATTGCGCTGGGCGGTGGGCTGCTGGTGGATATCAGGATGTGGCCAGTTGCCAGCTGGGCTGTAGATGCCCGAAGGCTGCTCTCCCTCTCTTAAGTGCCGTGCAGAAGGCGCGCTTTCCGTAATGAAGTCAAACCGGGACCACGTGGTGTGTCGGGCGGTCGTCGCAGCGGGAGTCGTTTCCCCTCGTCGCCAGTTTGTAATGTTGGTCCCTCGCCATGAATCACACGGGACAACGATATAACTGGGGAAGTCTTCTTTATTACAGAGAGGGAGGCGCGTACCACCTCCACTATGCCGCGTTACTCAATCCCGTCCTAGCGCGCTCCCCCGTCAGGCACCGCGTGAAGTCACGTGGGTGCCTGACAACTAGACTGCAACACCACAGCCAGACAATGCAATAATGTTCTCCCACAGTTTACTGGATCAGAGACTGTGTTAAACCTCAGTTTCATGAGGCAATGTTTTCCTGCGTTACGGCACGTCCCAGAGCATAAAATGAGCACAGTAAAAACAGTTCAATAAGTAATGGGGTCCACTCAATAACTGAGTTCTAGATCAATGAAAAGTTAAAGTGTTTTATTACATAAATTCAAAATAAGCTGTACAGAGTTAATGCCATAAGGGCTCACAATGCAAAGTTATACAGAGTAGGTAAAATCAGAAAATATTCTCAGAGTTCAAATGAGCAGCAAAATCAGAAGTAATTTTGGCAGCATCCCTTGTAGAATAGGAAAGTCTTCTAACTCACCTCCAAAATCAAAGGGGTCTTATACACAATTTTTGCATAGAAAATTTATAATTTTGTAAAATCATCGTGGTGTGAGCAAAAGTATAATTTCTTTAGAAAATCCGAACGCAAGACTAATACATGTCACTGGTTTAACACAAACACCATTCCGAATCTTAAAGAAATTATTCAACACCCTGTATGCTAATTTCATACGGAGATGTTCGAACAAATATGAAACATTAGACAATAAGAACTTTTCTTAATGAATGAACCCAGTGAAGAAACAAATGATAGATGCTTGTTGTAATCTTTACATAGCACTTACTACCCCTGATGAGGCGTCAAATCGCTTTTCGGAGAGTAGCACGCTACTCCGGAACCCAAAAAGGATTAATGGTGAATTTGTATAGTGAAATTTGAGTTAAGCGGTGGACATGTGAGTCTGTTAGTTGGATTGAAAAGAATAATAGGGTGATAGAAGAGGGAAGAGTCAAAGTGTTTATTGGGAGATCATAGTAGTAAGATGAGTTTTGGGATCAGTCAAAGGAGAGATAGGTGAGGGAAGAATTTAGATGGATTGTTTGGGAGATCACAGTATTAAAATGAGGTTTGGGGTGATCCAAGGAGGGATAGAGGAGGGAAGAGTCTAAAAAGGGTTATTTTCGGGATCATAGTAGTAGAATGAGGTTTGCGATCTAGCATAGTGCACCCTGCCTTACGGCTGCAAAGCCTGCTGGAGGGGTGACTTACCTATACTGCATACAGTGTCTGCAGGCATGGTACGCAGGGGGTGTGCCATGTCATGTCTTCACTTTTCTTTGCACCATGGAATGCAGCCTGCAATGGCAGTTTGCATGATGGTGCTGAGGGGTCCCTTATGGGGGTGCTCTTTGACACTAGCCATTGAATAAGAAGAAAGCAAATGAGAGACAAAGCCAACCAATGGTAAGAAGTGAGCTGGCTGTGCTGTCTGGCAGGCTAGACTTAAAAAGCTGAACTGGAATTTTTCTTGGTGAAAACGGTGAAAACAGTGAAAACGGCTTCTTGTGCTTCAAATATGTCTCCAACAATTTGAACATACTTGCTGATGCCAGGTAGTGAAATATCCGAGCTAAGCTTAAAAGAACAACACTGATTTACATTTTCCTATTACATTGGAAATATAGATGATTGGGCATGTGACTGACATGGCTATAAGAACAAAGTGCGGGAGGTTGGGGGCAAGTCAGTATCAATGAGTAATATCCCTGAAATTATGATAAAGAAGGTTTAGGCTGGAAAAATGATCGCCTAAGAGAAATGGTACAACTAATGATTTATGGATTTCAAAGTGGAAGCTGGTTTCAGTTTGAATGTAATGAATAAGAATCAAAAAAGGAGCACACTGTTTTAACTTGCTAATTCTTGTAAAAAGAAGATACATAGCACCTCTTTTTTAAGCCAACATCCAGAACAATGGTCCTGTAGGTACAAATTTGATACACAGATCTACCTACCCAAGTCGAATTAATCACCGTGGGGTGTGGGAGTATCACAATCAATGAATAGAGGGCAGATATACACATTCAATTATAACGTTTTCAACCTCATAATGCACAATGTAGTAAAGATGGCACAGAGTTAAAAAATGCTCTGTGTGTAATATATATTGTGTCTGTCACACGTGTAGGTATTCCAGAAGTTTCAGAGTTCTACCAGAGGTCTGATTTGAGTCAGAGAGGCAACACTTGATGAGCCTATAACCACTTCACGCATTTAAAAAAAACAAAAAAAAAACAACAAACATTGTGAGCCAAAAGGATAAACCACAGAAGAGAAGGGGACTGAGCCAGACAGTGGACAAGAACGTATTGTCCAGGCAGATCACACACTCAGTACCCTTTGAACTCCACATAAAAGGCTAACTGTGGAGTGCTACAGGGCTGGGTGGGTGGATAGATATATATATATATATATATTCCTTTGCAACTACGAGGTGTTTTGAATTGAAGTTCTACTCCTAAGCCAATAACTTTTAGGTAATCATCTGGCTGGATGAAGAGCTGGTGGCCCCAGTGAGGCAATCTAAAGACTCCTAGTAGGCAATCACGGTGTGGGTGAGCTAAAGCATGCTAAATGCATCCAAAATGAATGCTTTGGTTTAAATTACAGACCTGTGGACATAAGAGTTTTGCCCAGACTACGAGGGACAAAATCCCACCACTTTATAAAGATGAAAAACATGACACTACCATCCTTGCTCCAATTTCAAAACCTATTCGGGAGATAAGATATCATATTCCTCATTTACCTTAATTTCCACCCATTTGGAACTGTTTGCATTCAATTAGGGGCACTTCAAATCATGGTTAATCTTAACCACTAAGAAGTTCTATATTGAGAAGATTGATAATTCCTAGCCTGTCATTTTTCATGTGACTGAAATTTCACTATGGACATTTTAACAGTGTAAACACCAGATTTATCCTACTCTTCTGAAAGCTGACCTTAGCAGATGATATCTCATGGCAGTTCTACATTTGCTCCATCTTTACAAGGAATTTGCACACTACTTCCGTGACTCATTTTGGTTAAAGATACATTCTGCTCCTCTCAATAGTTTAGACTGGGCCTCCTTACTCCAGTACAATTTGGCTATAGGTATCACTAATCCCAATCTCCCTAAAGAGGTCTTTCCCGCAATGAAGAACAAGTTACTTACCTTCGGTAACAATAGATCTGTAAGAGACATAGATTAGTTATAAATTCCTTACCTTGTGAATTACCCCCAGGCGTCAGACTGGATCCGGAGAATTTTTCGTCAGCAGTACTTCTGCATGTCGTAAGGTGGCATCAGTCGGCTCCGCGTTCGCCGTCGGCGTCGTGGTCGCCGGGATGACCTCGCGGCAGCTACTTAGACGCCACCCTCGCGCGCTGACGTCAGTTCTGTGCACGACTTTCCACGCCATAAGCGCAGAGCCATGCAAGACACTGACCACTGGTGCGCAAAACTAGGGCCCTGAAAGGAAATCCTTAACCCTAGAAGTCAGTTCGCAGAACGGGGAGGATGGGTGGGGCGATAAGGAATCTATAACTAATCTATGTCTCTTACAGATATATCGTTACCAAAGGTAAGTAACTTGTTCATCTGAAAGAGACAATTAGTTATAGATTCCTTACCTTGTGAATAGATACCCCAGCAATACCAACCCCGGAGGAGGGTCTGCGAACCAAGTTCACACCAGAAAGTCCTGGAGAACAGAACGGCCAAAAAAGCTGTCTCTCCGGACTTGGCTGTCCAGACAGTAGTGTTTTGTGAACGTGTGCAGAGATGCCCACGTCGCTGCCTGACAGATGTCGTTGAGGGGAACTCCCCGTCCCAAAGCAGTGGTAGCTGCCGTCGCCCTGGTGGAATGGGCACGTAGCCCCACAGGAGGGTCCTTCTTTGGCAAAGAATAGCAAGCTTTGATACACAAAACGACCCATCTAGAGATGGTCCGTTTGTGTACGGCCCGACCTTTTTTAGCGCCCACGTAGCCAACGAAGAGCTGGTCATCCACACAGTATTATTTTGTGCGATCCAAGTAAAAGGAAAGCGCACGTTTTGGATCCAGACGGTGGAGCCTCTCTTCCTCTTTAGAAGGAGGCGGAAAGAAGGTGGGCAAGGTGATGGTTTGACCAATGTGGAAGGAAGAAACCACTTTGGGAAGAAAGGATGGACGAGTTCGAAGGACAACCTTGTCCGGATGAACAGCCAGAAAAGGAGGTTTGGAAGAAAGAGCTTGGAGCTCACTCACCCTGCGCGCAGAGGTGATGGCAACCAGAAAAGCAGTCTTTAAGGTCAGAAGCCTAAGAGGACAGTTATGTAGCGGCTCAAAGAGAGCGCACATAAGATAAGTTAGAACTAGGTTCAAGTCCCACTGGGGCATTACGAAAGGAACAGGAGGAAAAAGATGAGTAATGCCCTTAAGGAAGCGATTTACAACAGGGGACTTGAAAAGAGAAGGCTGATCAGGAAGCCGAAGGAAGGCTGAAATGGCCGAGAGGTAGCCCTTTAGAGTGCCCAGAGCAGAGCCCTGCTGGGCCAAAGAAAGGAGGAACAAGAGAACCTCAGAAAGAGGCAGAAAGGGGATCCACAGCCTTTGCTGTGCACCATGCCACAAATTTGTTCCATCTGCAGGCGTATACCGTCTTAGTGGAGGGACACCTGGCTGCCAAGATAACATCACAGACTTCGGGAGGAAGGTCAAAGGCCGTCAACTGTCGCCGCTCAATCTCCACACAAGGAGGTGGAGACTGGACAGGTTCGGGTGGAAGACCGTCCCCTGCTGCTGCGACAGAAGATCCTCCCGATGGCCATGTGTAATAGCTCGGGATACCAAACTCTTTGTGCCCAATCCGGAGCCACCAGGATGACTTGGGCCCGGTCGTTTCTGATCTTCTTCAGCACTCTGGGCAGAAGTGGTATAGGCGGAAAGGCGTATAGAAGACCGCAACTCCACTTGCGACGAAAAGCGTTGCCTAGCGAGTTCCGCCTTGGGAATTCCAACGCGCAGAATTGCTGACATTGCGCGTTCTCTTCAGTGGCGAATAGATCTAACCAAGGCGCTCCCCACGTGTGAAAGAGACCTTGCACCACCTCCGAGTGAAGACGCCATTCGTGATCCACCATGCACCTGTGGCTGAGTTCGTCCGCCCTGGCGTTCAGAGAACCTGCCAGGTGTTGAACCACCAGGGATATGCCCTGATGTTCCAGCCATGTCCAGAGACGCAGAACCTCTTGACATAGGGTCCACGACCCCACCCCGCCCTCTTTGTTGCAGTACCACATGGCGGTGGTGTTGTCCGTGAACACCTGCACTACTCTTCCCCAGACAGAGGGAAGGAATGCTTTGAGTGCAAGACGAATCGCCCGAAGCTCCAGAAGGTTGATGTGGAGCCCGGACTCCGCCGGAGACCAGAGGCCTCTGATCTCCGCCTCCTCCATGTGGCCGCCCCATCCCAGAAGTGATGCATCGGTCACCACCGTGTACTCCGGTTGGGGAAGGGAGAGGGATCTGCCGTTGACCCAATACTGGTTCGTTAGCCACCACTGCAATTGTCGTGCAGCGCCCTCCAACATCTGAACGCAATGGGACAGATTCCCCTGATGGTGTGCACACTGGAACTTCAGGTCCCACCTCAGAGCCCGCATATGCCACCTGGCATGATCCACCAGCAGGATGCAGGAGGCCATGAGGCCCAGCAGCCTCAGGGTCATCCTGACCGAAACCCGGGATAGAGGCTGAAAGATCGGAATCATAGCCTGAAGATCCCGGACTTGCTGTTCGGGAGGATAAGCCCGAAACTGCATCATGTCCAGAACCGCTCCGATGAAAAGGAGCTTCTGAGAGGGAGTCAGGTGCGACTTCGGCACGTAGATAGTGAACCACAGAGAATGCAGGAGGTCCGCCGTAGTCTGGAGGTGGGAGACGACTGCCTGGGGCGAGCCCGCCTTCAACAGCCAGTCATTGAGATAGGGGAAGACTGGATCCCCTGATCTGCGCCGATGAGCTGCAACCACTGCTATCACTTTCGTGAACACCCGAGGAGTGCTGGTAAGGCCGAAGGGGAGCACGGTAAACAAAGTGCTCATGGCCTACCATGAACCGTAGGTAACGTCGATGGGCCGGCAGGACGGGGATGTGAAAGTAAGCGTCCTGCAAATCCAACGCTACCATCCAGTCTCCAGGGTCGAGGGCAGACAGGACCTGAGCTAGCGTCAACATTTTGAACTTCTCCTTCCAGAGGAAGGAGTTGACGTTCCAGAGATTAAAGATAGGACGCAGGCCTTTGTCCTCCTTGGGCACCAGAAAGTAGTGGGAATAGCAACCACGACCTAATTCTGGGGTAGGAACTCGCTCTATGGCTCCCTTGGCCAAGTGAGCCGTAACTTCCTGTTGGAGAAGGGCCAGATGATCCTCGGACATACGATGGTACTGAGGTGGCATGGCTGGGGGGGGGGGTAGTCTCGAAGGGGAGGGAGTAGCCCCTTCAGACTATTTGCAAAACCCACCTGTCCGACGTGATGGTACGCCAGTGGGGGAGGTGATGGCAAATCCTGCCGCCCACTGGCGATTTGTGGCCCTGAAAGGTCAGACTAGGAGTGTTTGGAGGCTGCTGCAGAGGGGGCGGTGGTGGACTGGCCCGCTCGCTGGCCCCCGGACCCACGTCCCCGGCCGTGCAGGGGCTGAACAGCTTGTGCCGGCCTGTGGCTCTGGGTGGAACGTAGCGGGGCACCCCTTCCGTAGCCACGAAAGGGGTGAAAAGCAGACTGCGGAGGGCAGGTGGTGGAGAGGCCCAGGGACTTGGCCGTAGCCCGAGAGACCTTGAAGCGCTCTGGCGCGTTGTCTGCTTTGTCACCGAACAGGCGACGGCCATCAAAGGGCATGTCCATAAGGGTAGCTTGGACATCCCCGGAAAAGTTAGTCGACCTCAGCCAGGCGTAGCGTCGAAGGACTACCGACGTTGAAATCGTCCTGCCTAGCGAGTCAGCAGTATCCAGCCCACATCGGATGGTAAACTTTGCTGCGTCTCTCCCCTCGGCGACAGCACGGGAGAGCACGGCCCGGGCCTCCTCCGGACACTGGGGCAACACCTGCGCTACCGTATCCCACACAGGGTGGGTGTAACGGCCCAACAGACATGCGATGTTTACCGACCGCAGTCCAAGCTGGGGGAAGAAAACATCTTCTTCCCAAGGTGGTCCAGCTTTTTGGATTCCCTATCAGGTGGTAGTTAGGGAATGCGCCTTTGGACGTGGAGGCTTGGACCACCAAGCTCTCAGGGGTGGGGTGTTGGGAGAGGAAAGTGGGGTCACCCGGGGCCGGGCGGTGGCGTCGGGCAATCATCCTATCCACAGGAGCCCCTGTGTTGGGCCTGGACCAGGTGCCCAAAAGGATGTCAGTAAGGGCCTCATTAAACGGCAGCAGGGGCTATGAAGAGCTCGCTGCCGGTTGAAGCACCTCTGTCAGGAGGTTAGTCCTGACTGCCACAGTAGGTAGCTCGAAGTTGAGAGTCTCGGCCGCCCTACACAACACTACTGCGTAAGACGCTCCCTCCTCCGTAGCCATGGTAGGAGGAGACAACATGCCAAGGTCTGGGGAGGTATCCAGACCACTGGCTTCCCTCAACTCCTCTCTCCAGTCCGGGTCGTACTCCAACTGGTCAGTTAAAGGGTCACCAGACCGCTCTCAGTCCTCTTCACCCTCCTCTGGTTGCCAATCTGGCCTAAACACACCAGGGCTGAACAGGGGAACAAAAGTACCCGTCGGCTCCGTGTCCACGTCAGGGTGGAGGCCGGGGTCGACGCCGGCTGCGGACGTGGTGCTGGTGGAATCGGCGCCGGGGGAGGTGTTACAAGGTCGACCGGCGCCAATCCGGATCCAGGCCTGGATCCAAGGGGACCCTGCGGTGCTGGGGCAGAAGCCGCCAGCGTCGCAGGACCAGGGCCCCCAGCCGAGTCCGCGGAGCCCGAAGGTGCGCCAGCGGAGTCGGGCTGCCCAAAGATGGCATGCATTGCTTCGTAGAAACTCCGAAGGTGGGCAGGGGTCGCTTCGGGTCCCGGAAAGGGAGGGAAACTCAGAGTCAACCCAGCAGGCTCCGCACGTGGAGCTGCAGGAGGGGCACAGCCCGCATCCCTCGTCGCGTCGGACGGGGAGAAGTCGAAGAGCGACGATGCTTCTTCGACTTCTTCTTGTGCTTCGACTTACCTGAGGAGTGCGAAGACTTGGAGGAGGACTGGTGGTGGTGGCTCCTTGACCGGTCCCCCACCTCCCACGCAACCGGGACCTCGAACGGCGCGGAGCGGACTGCCGAGCTTCGAGAGCTTTCGGGACCGCTCCAGCAAAGACTTCGGATTCATGGTCCGGCAGTCGTTCCAGGCAAAACAGGCACACGCGGTGCTGATCCGTCACCGACATCAACCGTCGGCAGGAACCGCAAGCCTTGAAACCGGGCATCCCTACGCGCACCAGGAGTCGAGGACTCAAAGCGGTGTCGGCAAAAGTCGATCAAAAAAATCAGTCAAAAAGTGACTGGAGGTACCGCTCTCTCCGGATCTGCACTGGCTGGCGCGGAAAAAGAAAGAACTTACGTCAGCGCGCGAGGGTGGTGTCTAAGTAGCTACCGCGATGTCATCCCGGCAACCACGACGCCAACAACGGACGCGGAGCCGACCGACGCCACCTTCCGACGTGCAGGGGTACTGCTGACGAGAAATTCTCTGGATCCAGTCTGACGCCTGGGGGTAATTCACAAGGTAAGGAATCTATAACGAATTGTCTCTTTCAGATGCATCTGAATATCAGTTTCCCCAAATGCAGCCTCTCACTCAATCCTGTAAGGATAAGAAGTGAAAACTCACTAAAATGTTCAAGTGTACCAAATATATAATTCCTATATTTTATCTAGATTAGTTAAAACTAATTCTCAATGGACTCCTATTATGTCTTAGATGACTTACGCCCTCCTCATCACTTCAAGTGAGGTCAGCAAAACATACCTTGTGGGAGAGAAATAGACATCTTTTCCTCACGATCCTTATTTGTATCAGCAACTTCAAGCTCTATGCTCCAATTTCAATTTTACTTGCCCTGGCTGTAGTCTGCATGCCTGAATGAATATATCAATGGCAAAACATCTAATATTTACATTTCTGGCATTGGTTTAGCTGCCTGTCAAAACAAACAATCTTGACCACTCTACACAAGAGGATTTCTTATTTGAGTGTTCTATGGCAATATTACAATTTGCCAACATTACCAATAGTGTGACCATTCACTCTAACCACTCCAGCTCCCTCCCATTCACACTAACCACTCCAGCTCCCTCCCATTCACACTAACCACCGCTGCATCCATTTCACCTTCCAGAAACCCACCACACACCACCGCACCCAACAGATTCCACGCCGCTGCTGGAGCAAAGTCACCGAAGACCAACTACGGGCAAACCTCGCTCTCAGCCCTCCCTCCGACCCATCCAACACCGACGACGCTGCCTGCAACCTCAGACGATGGATAGACGACTGTGCCAACACCCTCGCCCTGCTGAAAAAACTCACCTACAGTGACACCACCAAAAGAGCCAGCTGGTTCACCTCGGAACTCCTAGCTTCCAAGCGTACCTGCCGGAAACTAGAGAAGAAATGGCACAGTGATAAGACACCGGACAGCCACGCAGCCCACAAAGACGCCATCCGCAACCACCACCACCTCATCAAGTACGCCAAGAGAATCTCCTTCAAAGACCGCCTCGACAACAACGCACACAACAGGAAGGAGCTCTTCAACATCGTGAAGGAACTCTCCAACCCCAGCTCCAACACCAACGACATCCCGCCGTCGCAAGCCCTGTGCGATTCCCTCGCGACCTTCTTCCACCGCAAGATCGCCGACATCCACGACAGCTTCAACACCCAGACAGCCCCAACCAAGATCGATGCACCAGACCCGCCGCACACCATCGACCACGACCCCCTGCCAGCCTGGGCCAGCGTGAACATCGATGACACCATCAAGACCATGAGCACAATACACTCCGGCTCCCCGTCAGACCCTTTCCCGCACCACATCTTCAACAAAGCCAGCAGCTCCATCGCACCCCACCTGTGCAACGTCATCAATCTCTCCTTCGAGACCGCGACCTTCCCAGAGAGCTGGAAACACGCAGAGATCAACGCCCTACTCAAAAAACCCAAGGCGGACCCGAGAGACCTCAAGAACTTCCGGCCCATCTCCCTGCTTCCGTTCCCAGCCAAGGTCATCGAGAAGATCGTCAACAAACAGCTAACCCGATACCTCGAAGAAAACAGCATCCTGGACCCATCCCAATCAGGGTTCCGCAGCAACCACAGCACTGAGACTGCCCTCATCGCCGCCACCGACATCACGATCCTGCTGGACAACGGTGAGACCGCAGCCCTCATCCTGCTGGACCTCTCCGCCGCCTTCGACACTGTCTGCCACCGCACTCTACGCGCACGCCTCCACGACGCAGGGATCCGAGACAAGGCCCTGGAATGGGCCACCTCCTTCCTCGCCGGCAGAACCCAGAGAGTCCGCCTCCCACCATTCCGATCCGAAGCCTCCGAGATCATCTGCGGCGTACCCCAGGGATCATCCCTCAGCCCAACACTGTTCAACATCTACATGGCCCCGCTCGCACGCATCGCCAGACAGCACGACCTCAACATAATCTCCTACGCCGACGACACTCAACTGATCCTCTCCCTCACCAAGGACCCCTCGCCGCCAAATCCAACCTCCATGAAGGAATGAAGGCCGTCGCCGATTGGATGAAGATCAGCCGACTAAAACTGAACACGGACAAGACAGAGGTCCTCATCCTCGGCTCCAACCCCTCAGCCTGGGACGACTCCTGGTGGCCAACGACACTGGGAGCAGCCCCGACACCCACCGACCACGCACGCATCCTGGGAGTCATCCTCGACTCAACGCTCTCCATGGCCAAGCAAGTCAACGCAGTCTCCTCCTCCTGCTTCAACACCCTCCGCATGCTTCGCAAGATCTACAGGTGGATCCCGACAGATACAAGAAGAACAGTCACCCAGGCCCTCGTCAGTAGCAGACTTGACTATGGGAACGCCCTCTACGCGTGAGCCCCGGCCAAGCTCATCAAGCGACTGCAACGCATACAAAACGCCTCCGCACGCCTGATCCTCGATGTACCACGCCACAGCCACATCACCCCCACCTGAGGAACCTGCACTGGCTCCCCGTCGACAGGAGAATCTCCTTCAAACTCCTCATCCACGCACACAAGGCACTCCACAAGACTGGCCCAGCCTACCTCAACAGACGACTCCTCTTCTACGTCCCCAACCGCCAGCTCCGCTCCGCCGACCTCTCCCTCGCCACCGTCCCTCGCATTCGAAGAACAACCACCGGCGGCAGATCCTTCTCCCACCTCGCCGCCAAGACCTGGAACACCCTTCCACTAAGCCTACGACAGACCCAAGACCTGCTGACCTTCAGGAGGCTACTCAAGACCTGGTTTTTCGACCAGTAGCAGCACCCCCCCTTTTTTTTTCTCCCCAGCGCCTTGAGACCCTCGCGGGTAAGTAGTGCGCTCTACAAATTCTGTGATTGATTGATTGATTGAGCTCCCTCCCATTCACACTAACCACTCATGCTCTTTCCCATTCACACTAACCACTCCTGTGCTCTCCATACCTGCATACGCAATAATACTAGCATTCCTCCTTTTAAGGTTTTTACCAATTATCATTAGAAGGGCTCTTGATATTGGTACTCTTAGCAAGCTGCTACAAAGCAAATTCCTATTAAAAAAAAAAAAACAAGACAATCAATGGTTCACACCAAAATCCCAAACAGTCAGCTTTCAACCAGAAGGAAACTGCTGACAAACTGCAATGGTTACTTTTGACAAAGCCTACAACAAGACTATACTATTGACTTAAAAACAATATCACACAAATGGAATCAGTCACACCTCCAAGAGCTTACCGTTCATCATCACAAAAATTACCAAGATCAAGATCACTGCTAAGCTAAACCTTCTCCTCTCAAGGTGAAAGTAGCTTCACCCAACAATATTACATCTGCAACAAGGTCCCTATCTTTGCGACAACAAATATGACCTGCAAAAAAGATGTTCTTCAGGTAAACAGTCGTACTTCCTGACAGTGGTGGCCGGCATGGCTCGCGGAGCGGGAGAGGGTGCGCAAGGTAGAAAACAATAAAAACAATAATATAAACACTTATTTTGCCGCCGGGTCCGCGCCTCTGCCCTGCTCTCCTCGTCGGACTCGAGGGACAGAATGCACAGCCAGGCTCCCCTACCAATCACAACGCTGATGTGATTGGTCTGAGCATCCCGGTTCGATGCTCAGCCAGGGAATGGGGGCATGGGCATGTTCTCCACGCAGCCTGCATGGAGAATAGGGAAAGTGCGCATGACTGTTTTGGGCGGCTGAGAGGGCTGGCCAAACAGTCATGTGTACTTAGGAGTGGGCAAACCACTCCTACCCAGCCCTGCTCCGAAAGCAGAGCAGACCACCACCCCCCCACCCCCCCCCCGGAAACATAAAATGATAACTCAAAGTTATTATCATTTTATGTTTCCTTTACTTTGCACTGCTTAAAAGCAGTGGGGCGATGCTCCTCTACCATAGCGGAGGAGCCGCTACTGCTTACTGATAAATGCTATGCATTTTTTTTTTTAGCAAAAATGCATACAAGACGCTTTGATACAGCAGACCTTCAAATCCTTCCAGACAAGCTTTTCAATGCTGCTTGAATTACAATCCTGACAGCAATGGCTCGGTTTCTATCACTCAGATTATCTTTAAATTACTATGGTGGACCCAGTTCATTTTAGCATCTTAGCTCTAACCAAAGAATATTTTTAGAGCTCAACCTGGTAATCTTTGCTGATGAATGTCTACTTGAGACTAATACCAGGCTTAAGCTATCAGCTTCCAAGTTCCAATATCAGTGTCACCTTCAACATCCATCACACCACGATTTCTCAGTTACCCAAGGAACTGACATCTGCAATCAGTCAACTCAATGTTCTAAAGAAGATCCCTTCTTTTCGTGCTACCACACAAAACAATCTTTATTGTCTTATGCACATCCACTGTTCTGAACAATGGTAATGGTCAGAAATGAATCTCTCCAACTACTTCCACAAGATTGTGTTGCTCAATGCACACCAAATGGTTTAAAATTTACCCTGATCAATCGACCACCCTCAGAATCTCATAGCATGCCCCACATTATTAAATAAGGGTTTCTTTAGTAAATCTTTCTTAAAGAAAGTGCCTCACATTGAGTGTGCCTTACACACAACAGTCCTTGCACTTTCACTATAATAAACCAAATTTTGTACTGTCTTCAAAAAGTGAAGTCAACTAACTAGTTTCGTAGTAATATACAATTAGACTGTAAAGGCTTTAATATTTTAGTCAATCGGCACATATAAGTGTTACGCACGATTCTGTGGTTTTGTCAGTAAAAAAGTAAACCTGAAAAACTTGTTGCTGTAATGTTACAGTATCTATATACTCTGAACTCCAGGCCAAGCACTGCTTTCTCTCTCAAACCACAGTTCCATTATATCGACTAATGTAGAAGTGTATCTCTATATTACAGTAGGTCCTGAAAGATGAGTATGTTTTTCTAAAGATGGGTGTCTTAGCACTCTACAGATGTTAACACTACAGAGAATTATTTTATTTCTTGCTAAACCGACCCTCTTCATTCCCAGTGTGTGGGAAGATTACAAAGCCAATGGCAAGATGCCAACAGTGACCACTGAGTAATGTCAAACAAATATGTTTTCTGGGGCACACTTTGCATCTGGCTTTAAAAGGAGTCAAGAGAGTCGTGGATGTGGAGCAAAAAGAATGGGCAACACTCAGGAATATCAATAGGCCAATGCCTTGGTAACATGATTAAACTTACATTAGCTCTGATGGCGAAGGCCTTGTGAAGTCTAACTCCCCAGATAGATCATCATTTGAAAATACATGGGACTATGTAATGCATCGTGAATAAGGATGAAGTTTACCTGGTTTGCGAGGGGCGCTAGAGGGCGCGCTGCGGAATGGCTGCACACTAGTGCTGCTCCACCGGTCGGGGACAAGATCCGGCATAAAACTGCTGCATTTGGTGACTCTCTCGGCGCAATAAACATAAAATTGCGAATTGGAACTACTCCATTGCGATACTGGCATCGGATGCGCAAGATATTGTGCCATCGCTGAGTAATTTAACTCGAGAGGTGAGCCCCGCCGGCCTCGTTGGCTTCAACAAGATGGGGAAGACGCATGCCGTGGCATAGGCGAAAGTGAAACGGACTTGCGGCTCCACTGTGGGAGTGATAGCGGAGCCATCACGAACTGCCTGGCACTGATATACCGCAGACGAAACCGGACTGAAGGTGAGCCTGTGACTGCGATTCTGCTATTGCACATGTAATTAACTACACGCATTGGCGGAGAGCAGCGGCGGCTTGTGGCGGAGAAGTGTGATGGCTACCTACTGCGTCACTGCTTTGGGACACGTCGGATTGCACCGTACATGCTTTGTGGGATGATGGCATAACGATGCTAACTTATGCGTGCAATTTCATGATCAACGGAGCTCACACCGGCACCCGTACTGTACCGTCCAACACTCACCAGACGACGCTGGGAGCCATTGGATCCGCGCGCGATCGAAAGACACGCAACGAGCTGCTGCGACCGTAGAACCTTAGCTGTAATTCACGGACGGCACTCTGGTGAGTTCATAGCCCTGCCAGAGCACATGGACACTGCCCCAGCTATCATAAACACGTGAAGGGGCGCTGATTATACAGCATTGCCCAAAGCTCCTCTAGACATAAAAGAAGGGGCATAACACCTCCATAGTCACGCAGGGTGACGCATCAGCGAACCCCGCTCGCACAATCTAATACCACCACAACTGTTTATTAATCAGCGCTACACTGACACCCTGATCCTATAGCTGAATCAAAGTGCACTGCGAACTTTGTAAAAACTATCAAGAGGTTTCCATATTGTATGAGCGTCAAAAGGGAATAAGGCGCGCATTTCGCTTCTTTTACAGACAATATACGCAGGTTGTGACTCAGACTCTCATCGGCTTGTCCACACTTTGCGAACCACGCACCTTGTGAAAGAAGCCGCGGTGGGTACGGCCAGTCTGTGAATCCTTGCTACAACAGTATTAACCACCACCCAATTGACTGTGAGATACAACAGCGTATAACAAGGTGCAAAATAAGAAATATACCAATTATACACTGGCGCAGCATCAAATACTGAATTCACTCAACCTTGCAGGAAAACCACTATTATGGGTAAGCCAGACAAACAACAGCCAAAACTATCTTTTGACACCCGACGCTCATCAAAACAGACAACGGCGCACTCAGACACTGAGTTAGATTCGGAACACGCACAGCAATCTAAGATGGATGCCGCCTTGCACACCATACAACAGAGCCTACAAACTATTAATGGCAAGCTCGACTCACTCACACAGAGAGTGGACAACATGTCCTCCAAGCTTGATAAACGGGGTGAAAGATTGAAAGCGGCAGAAGTGCGTATATCAGTGGTCGAAGACGAGTCCGGCACGACGACGCGCAAATGCATGGAGATTGAAAAGATCTTGGAAGTCATCAAACAGAAAAATGAAGATTTAGAAGAGAGATCTCGCCGCAATAATGTGCGCATAATGGGGATTCCAGAAAGCACCAACACGGGTAGATTAGAAACCTATGTGGAGGACATGTTGCGAGACATTTTTGGAGCAGAACATTTTTCTACAGTGCTCATCATTCAGCGGGCCCATCGATCACTTGCACCCACGCCGCCGCCAGGAGCACCGCCAAGACCCATTATCACTCGAGTGCTTAATTCCAGAGATAGAGATGCAATCTTGCGCATGGCAAGGGAGAAACAACAAATAAGCTACAAAGGTAATAATATATCCTTCTACCCTGATTTCACGGTGGCAGTGCAGGCAGCACGAAAAGACTTTAACTCAGCCAAAAAGAAACAGAGACATGGGAATCGAATACGCGATGTTGTACCTGGCAAGACTGCGCATCACGCACGATGGGCGAACGAAAATTTTATCAACACCAAAAGCAGCGCAGGACTTCATCAAAAAGACTCTCTCTAGCCGTAAAGCACAGTGTGGTGGGAACTCTGATCCAGACTCGGACTAATTAAACTGAAGCTGGTGGTAATGTATACGATATGCTATGTAACTACAGCTGCAAAAAGTGACTATATTTTCTCTTTTTTCCTATCACTATGATTGGACTTATCCTTTGTAATGTGGAGGAGACAGTACAGCAATGCAGTCTATTGTATGTACGGACACTGAGACTCATCCACTTCACTGCAATGAGGCCTTCTAGATAATGGCTGATATCAGACAATTCGTTGCATTTTAGGGGGCTAATGCATATAGAGTATATATTCAAGTACATGAACCAGTTTTATATTATGGTGCAACTGTGTTTTTTTCCGCTTTCCCTATCTGCTTGCACTATGGAGAGCATATATGGAATATTGAATACGAGTATGAAGTGACCAGCCCGTTATCTGGTAAGATTGCCCAGTGTGCCATTTTAGAGCATTGACAATTCATTCCTGGCTGGTTCACAGTGAAATACTGCACTCGTATGGTGGAGCAGGATTTATGATGGGGTATATTTGAACAATATAGCACACTGTTGTATATACTACGTAGTACGTTAAACCTCTGTACTGGCCAGACATGCAGGCCTGGGCTCACATGGTTTATTGCACCTATACTTGATGTATATATTGCACCAAACTCGATAAAAATAACCCGACCGCATCGGTACTCACGGGTGTTGATGCGAGCACTCAGCGGCCCCCCGAGGATGCTCCCCGGAACTGTTAGTGCACTGGCACTGTTGGTTATAAGGGTATGGCTTTGGCATGATTGGGATGCCGAAGTGGGTGGGAGGCTTGAGGGTAGGTTTACTGTTTATTACGGGCTCATACAAATGCAGTACACCACAAAAAGCGCCATAACGTATAAATGTTTAGATGTAACCCTGGTTTTGATGTACATTGCACTCCGCGGACGTAAGCAGTACAGATATTTCATATCCAATCACGTATATCTCCAGCTAGGGTATTTTGACTAAATTAAAATCTTCACAAATTCGTTTGTTATCCTGGAACATTAGAGGTTTAAATAACCCTAAAAAAATACGACAGGTGTTTGCATATCTCGACCGTCACCAAATTGATATAGCGATGTTGCAGGAATCCCACTTTGCAAAAACGACCAAATGTCCATTGGGCTGAAACCGTTATAATGTCCTCATATTCCAACTATTCGAGAGGGGTCATTTTGTTGGTGAAAAAGGGCGTCCAATTCTTCATAGATCAAACTATAACAAATGATCAAGGTCGATACATCATTATTACAGGACATATTCGGGGGCATCGCGTGGGTCTGCTTAACGTATATGGGCCGAACATAGATGATCCTGAGTTTTTCCATAGTATATGGCGACGACTTAGAGATTTACCCGACATAGAAATAATATGGGGCGGCGATTTAAACTTGTCCCTCGAGG
The DNA here is from genome assembly GCA_963921515.1 of Calotriton arnoldi. Lineage (NCBI taxonomy): Eukaryota > Metazoa > Chordata > Amphibia > Caudata > Salamandridae > Calotriton > Calotriton arnoldi. The sequence continues at coordinate 4,036,192 of CAWUFW010000020.1, forward strand.
AGGAACTGGATAGACCAGGGACTACTAAAGAACCACACAAACGGGCAGTACAAGTAGTTAAAGATGGCATGAGGGAATTTAACATGGTAGATATTTGGCGCCTGCGCAATCCACACCATAAAGAAGCCACACACCATTCCACACTGCATAACAGCTGATCGCGCATAGACTACTGGCTAGCAACAGAGAGGGTCGCCACATGGACTAAAGACATACAACACCTGCCGAAAACATTATCTGACCACAAACCTGTCCTTCTGGTGCTTGAACATCCTTATTATATCCCACCACCATATATATGGAGATTTAATGCTAAAGCGCTTTTAGACTCGTCCTATAACACTTCCATTAGGAAAGCTATTGAGGAATATTTTACATTGAACCAGCCCTCAGTCAATGACCTTAGTCTACTGTGGGAGGCCTTTAAGGCAACGATATGTGGAGTATGTATTAGCACAACTGCGGGCATCCTGAAAGACTTACGTCAACAACTCATTCAACGCGAAACAAAGCTTAAGGCCTTAGAACAAGAATTCGAACGAACTCAAAACACGACTGTACTGGGTGAGATTAGAAATATACTGTCCGAATACCAAGATTTTGCTGATGAAGAACTTAAATACATCTCTAAGCGTAGTATTGCCCGGACTTACGGAGAGGGGGGTAGACCAGGACGGATATTAGCACAAAAACTCTGCACCGGACATGCCACACACGCTGTACTTAAGATTAAAGATCGTCAAGACAATTTACACTATGACAGAGCAGGTATACTACAAGCCTTTATGGACACGTAAGGAGACATATACGCCTCACGTGATACCGCTACTTCGCCAGAACTTTTACAATATCTTGAAGATATTGCAATAGCATGGCTCTCGGATGCCCAACGGGAGTATCTTTCACAAGCTATCACAGTAGAAGAAATCACAGACGTGATTAAAACACTGCCTAATGGTAAAGCTCCAGTCCCCGACGGCTTTACCAGCGAATTTTATAAAGAATATGTCGACCTAATAGCTCCGCATCTAGTAGAAATGTATGGTGACGCATATGACAAGCAGATACTGCCACCTACGTTAAGAGAGGCTATTATCATAGCCCTTTTAAAGCCGGATAAAGATCCAGAATACTGTGACTCCTACAGGCCACTATCGCTAATTAACACAGACACTAAAATTTTAGCTAAACTGCTTGCCAATCGACTTCAGCCATTGAGACCTAATATTATACTACCAGATCAATAGGGTTTCATACCCCACCGTTCCACGGCCCATAACATTCGTACCCTTTTTGCACTATCTCATCAGCTAAACCCTGAATTGCAAGCGGCTGCGGTCTTATTAGACGCAGCTAAAGCATTTGATTCTGTCGAGTGGACATATCTATTTACAGTCTTACATAAAATGGGACTGCCCCCCATCCTTCTAAAATGGATCAAAATATTATACACAGCGCCAGTCGTGAGAATACGGGTAAACCAATACGTATCAGAACCAATACAAATTACACGGGGCACTCGGCAAGGTTGCCCACTATCGCCGCTCCTATTTGCCATCGCATTGGAGCCACTGGCGTGTAAAATAAGACAATGCCACAAAACTACAGCCCTACAATTTCTTCAGCGTCCGCTGAATATTTCACTATACGCAGATGATATGGTGCTGTATATCCGCGATCCCGATGTTAATCTATCCCCCCTAATTCGGGAATATATTAAATTTGGAAGACATTCGGGACTCCAAATAAATTGGAGCAAATCGACAATTATCCCTTTAACAGATGCTACTAGACCCTGTCCGGCGGAATTCCCGTTGGAATGGCAGACGGATCCGATTAAATATCTGGGGATTTGGTATCACCGAGACCCTGAGGTGGTTATACGTGTAAATTACGGAATAGCCATAAGTAAACTAGAGGAGAAGGTGGAGAGATGGATTAAATTGCCGCTCTCGTTAGCAGATCGAATGGCCATTGTTAAGATGGTCATATTGCCAAAATTTCTCTACCTCTTCAATAACATTCCCATCACACCACCGACAGCTGTGTTTCGTAGATTATCAACTGCGGTTACCTGACTTATATGGGCTGGTAAACAAGCACGCATTGAACTACATACACTAACATTGCCATATTCGGAAGGCGGCTTTAAAGTTCCAGACTTTTGCTTTACTACTTGTGTGCTCAAACGCAATATGAGCACTACTGGTACCATCCGATTCGTTATCTCCCACACATGGCAGTTGAGGATGGTGATTTTTTTTATTTTTATGAGTTTTATATAGCGCTGGCTAGACCCGAAGGTATCAGAGCGCTTTACAGAGTATCAGCGAGAAGCAAGTTACATAAGTTACAAAGCAGTACACAGTGTTACACAATAATAAATACGAGTTAAGAACATGCAAAATACTCGAGGATGGCAAAAAAAGAACGCATGATGAGGCAAACTAAAGCAGTGGAGAACAAAGAAGCAGAAGCAAAGCGGAAACCAGAACAACCAGAGGGTCAAGGGAGGGAAAAAGGTTGAAGAATAGAGAGGCAAGGGTAGGAAAGCAGATAAGGACAGGAGAGCGAGCGGGAGACAAAAACGGAGTTGGCACCAGGGGCATCAGCCGAAATCGAAAAACGGGAAGTAGGTCCGTGAAAGAGAGAGACGGTCAAAAAGTCACCCAGCTCGGGACCTGCGGGGACGGAGGAACGGACGGAGATAGCCAAAATGGGGGCTCAAGGACAGGAGAGTTCGGAGAAGACTGTCCCTAAATGGCGGGGTGCATACGAGTCCAAGACAAGCGGTCAAAGGGGGCCATTTCGGAAAGAAAAAAAAAAAAAAAACTGAAAGCAAACCAGGAGACCTACAGTCACGGAGAGGAACTAGGAGAGGTAGGAGCAAGAGAGTCAGGAGGGGGGACGACAGGCGACATCCGAGGTACAGCCGTGTCATCCGCGTGCATAAGTTCTGAGGTATCGGGGCAGCAGTGCCCTATCCGTACTCCACGGGTCAAAGGAAAGAATGGGCAGCAATCCACGGCAGCAGACAAGGGCAGCAGTCCAGAGAACGGGAGGCAGCAAAACTGAAACCGGAGGGGGCGTCTCACCGGCATGGACGGAAGAAGACAGCCTGAAGAGTCAAGCAAAGTGGAGGCACAATTCCTACCTCCTCCAAACTCCCAAATCATTCCAGTCGTCTAGCGGGAGGTGAGGCAGGTGGGCCAGTAGTGGTGAAAAGCAGCGGCTGTTGGATCTGGAGGCGGAGGGGAGTCCGGAGGGGAGAACCACAGCCCGGCTCCTCTGAGGCTATCCGTGGAAACCAAAGAGGCACTGGCAGCACTGAGGCAGGTTCCGCCGAATGCTGGTCACCAGGGAGTGCGGAGAAAGTTCAAGGAAGGAGGAAGAGCAGGCAGCGGAGACGAGAGGGGGAGCTGTGCCCGATGCCCGGCTGGGTAGGTGTCGGCCGCGGCGGAAGCCGGAGCCAGACTCCCCTATAGCTGAACTGGTCGGCTCCACCGGGCATCGCCCATGCTTGCTCAGACTCCGCAGGAGAAACCTCACACGCATTTCTTTCGAGAGTTTCGGGCTTCCCAAGCGGCAGATTGGAGCATCGAGGACCGCTTACAAGACAAGACCTCTGGTGAGTAGATTGATCCCGGAGGAAGGTGGAAATCCGGGCCAGAAAGTTGATTCCTGACCGGGAGCTCCGGGCCGGAGATCCTCACCGGTCGGCCATCTTAGCTTTCTTTAGTGATGCATATCCAATATCACTGCACAATATACTACCTCACCCACGCACCCATGTGAGCAAGCATGAGATAAACACGATTCGCACTACAAACCTAGCTTGGCCGAAGATGGGAAAGTTGGCACACAAACTGCCGCTGTATGCACCAGCGTTGCCCTTGCAGCACCACCCAGATTTGTCAGTCACCCAAGAAAAGGTAGGAATGGAAATGCTCCGAGTGGGAACAGACACAATGGAAGATCTTTACAAAGACGGCACATTCATAGACACCGATAACCTTGATTATATCAGCAATCAAACACTGCTTTTTAAATTTACATATCACAGACTACGTGGAGCCGTTAAAACTCTATACCCCTCATTTCCACACGAACCACCCATCTTACAAGCGCTGCAAATGATTATTACGAATCCTCATAATATACATCTTGTTAAGAAATTATATGTGTTGCTTCAGGCAGATATCGGGGCAGGGCATCCAAAGCATTAGACAGGTGGAATACACAATTGGACACACACCTTACCGATGAGGAATGGCATACCTGCTGCTCCCTGATTGATATGCTCACTCCGAATGGTAACTTGCGCATTATTTACTATAAATATTTACATCAAAGCTATTACACGCCGCTCAAGTTACATAAATGTGGGCTCCGACCTGACGCACGGTGCCCAAGATGTGGTACTGATAATGCAGACTTTCTTCACTTAGCGTGGCAGTGCCTCCATATCAGGACATACTGGGAAAATGTTACGAAACTACTAAGTGAAATGTTAGAAACGCCAATAGACTGTACAATTCGGATATGTCTACTTGGGTTAGTGACCAATTTGCGATCTCTCAAACGTAAATTTCGTGTAATCGCATTGCTACTAGCAAAAAGAAGGGTTTCAATGCACTGGGGGGGCAAGCGATACCCCAGCATTAAACAGTGGCTTCGAGATATGGCATTCTGTAGGGACAATTTACAGACCTATGAGGAGGAACTTCCTTCTAGATCTAGACCGAGAAACTTCTGGATAACATTGACAGACTACCTTCAAACGCATCAATGTGTAATTGCATCATCTCAGGAATGTACCAGTGTGGATTGGTTGGATATACTGTGAAATTCTGTAACGTACTGTACTGATCATCATGATACCGTATTTTATGCCCGTATTCTTTTGTTTTAGTAAGGTTTATATGTATACAATACAAAAGCACTAATTAAAAAAATTAAAAAATAAAAAGTTTACCTGGTTTGCTGTAAAAGCACCTGAGGGAAATTAGTGTGTCTTTTATCTCAAACAAATATAGTTTCGAAACCTACCCGACATCCAGGGTTTGGACGAGTCATGCAGTACCTCATGCACTAACAAGGGGGAGTTAAACATAACTCTGTTTGACTGGAAACCAATGTAATGCTTTAAGTGCTGACGTAAGGGGATCCTTCCTTTGTCAAATCAATACTGAATCTGGCTGTTGAATTTTGAAAACGTTGCAACTAAATAAGCATATATATCGCATTAATGGAATCTAATCTGGCAGAAAAACACATTGTGGCAATGAAAATAAGTATCATTCATTTTAACATGAAATTGAAACATACAAGCCTTGACTACTGTATTTGTTTGTTTATTCAAGGTGAGGTACATATAAAATTTCATGCTCCTATTTTGTTTACACACTTTGCAGGGAAAGGCTTTTTTTGGCCGAAGGAAAATGGCCAAGGAGGCAAAATTCCAAACTGGAGCGACTCTGGACAGGGACCTAATTTCTGTCTCATCTCCATTAATTCAAGTTTCTTTTCTATCATTCAGGATTCAGCCATTAAAAACTTGTTTAGATTTTTGGCTCTCATCCTTGGGTCGACATCTGTCTTAAACAAGATGTGCTTCTCATTATAGGATTTGATTATGCTCAGCGTACATGAAATACATCAGTCCAAGTGATTAAATTAATTACACCACAGAGATCACATACAAATTAAAAAGCAGTGGAGATAGTATTGAGCCCTAACGGTACCCCAAAGATCAATAATTTGTTGTCAGACAGAAAAGTCCTTCGTTACCTGAAAAGATCTGTCAGACAGAAAGCTACAGAGCAACTCTCAAACTGTGCCTTGGGTACCAAACTCTTCCAAACGACCAAGTAAAACTCGTCATAGTCCGTGGTACCAATTGCCGCAGAGAGCTCTAAAAAGATAAAAGGGTGCAGGTTTAGTCTGATAAGCACACATACAGAGCTCATCCATACAGCTGTCACTACCATTTCAGTGCTGCAGCCGGAATGGAAACCAGCCTGTAATGAGAGCAACACATTTTCTGTCTTCACAAAGTGACTCAGTTGATTAAATAGTGCGCACTCAAGCAGTTTTGAAAATATGGCAACTGGACTATAGCTGTAAACACACTGGTAGTCAAGGATAGTTTTTTAACCATATTACACATACATGATCTTTTTTTAATCCTTCAGGACCCTACCCAACAAACTGAAGCATGTATAATCGTTTTTTACTTGTGTGAGAGAGTTTTAAAGCAATTCTTTATGCAATCTGGCAGGGCTAAAAAATGTGATCCAGAAAGTTTACTGCACTTTATTAAAGATAAAACTGCATCGTCTAGTAAGGAGAACTGAGTAAAACCTGTTGCAATAACGAACAGACATTTGAGCAGACAACTGATTTCTATCCATCATAGATAACTGAGTCTTGTGAGAAGCCAAAATATGACATAATTTAAGTAATCTCTGATTCAAAATAATTCACAAATTGATTACATTTGGCTACAGAACTAATTCTTTGAGACGTAGCATAGACATACTTCAGCTCATTTATCTCAGCGAAAATTGTTCAAGAAATTAAACACAAGGTGTTTTGGGAAAAAAATGAGGACTTCGAATTCTTCAAAGCTTTTTGTAGATAGTTATAAATTGCCCCTACATTCTTAGATAGGGAAGAATATTTCTTATGCCAAGCTCTTTCTAGTGACAAATGTTTTGTCTCATAGCTGATAACTCCACCTTAAACCAATTATTTAGAATGGTTTCCCTAATCCTAGAGTAGTGACAGCAGATCATAATAACATTTAAGTAGCTCAATGGATTTTACTGTGTCACCCACGTAGAACACAATTGTCTGTAATTTCGATATAACTACATCTGTATCTAACTTTCTCTAATTTCTCACTAAACTGGTGGACGATATATAGGGGGGAAATGACCGTTACAACACGCCCCTAAGCACGCATGCTGTTTCCCCGCAAGCTGAACAATGCTTGCCTTAACCACACATTTGCCTTAACCACACATATGCATGGCTAACGCAGTTAGTGTTCTAGCTGTGTGAGCGGATGGGCGGGGAGAGCAGCGGCGGCTCCCCCTTCTGGCCCCCTCCCCCGCCCCACCTCTTTTCCCCAATCCGAGCCGCTCCTGGAGGAGAGGAACCGGAAGGATCGTGGCAGAAAGAAGGACCTGGACTCAGCTTGGTAATTTGGTCTGGGGCCGGGGTGAGGTGGGGGCAGGTTTTAGGGGTGGGAGCAGTTTTCGTGGCTCTCAGCAGGCGGGCTGGGGAAGTTTTTTGGGCAGTGGGCCAAATTTTAGGGCTCAGGGTAGGAGGCAAGGGGCAGTATTCAGGGATGGCCGGCAGTATTCAGGGATGGCCGGCAGTTTTCAGGGCGGGGGTGCAGAGGTCAGGGTAGTTTTTAGGGCAGTGGGCCGACTTTTAGGGCTCAGGGCATGGGGGAGGCGTAGTTTTCAGGACTGGGGAGCAGTTTTTAGGGCTGGGGCAGTTGTCAGGGCTCAGAGCAGTGGTGCTGGGGTCGGGGTAGTTTTTTTGGGCTAGGGGGCCAGGTTTTAGGGCTCAGGGTAGGGGTCGGGGTAGTTAATAGGGCTGGGATGGGTAGCTCACAATGCAGGAGGGCCGACGTTTAAGGCTCAGGGCAAGGAGGGCTGGGGTGGGATTTTTAACACACATACTTTTTTTTTTATCAAGTTTTAACCATCAAAAACATAGGTGTATACATCTTTTGCTACTTAGTACATTGGTCCACCAATCATTACATTTATGTCATTAATACAAAGCATACAATTTGTAGCGACCCTCCATGAGTAAGTGATTTAATACATAGCCTTAGCTCCCACTTATTGCTCCTCTCCAGATCCCTGATGTGTGCTGCGAGGTTGGAGAATGCGCTATATGGCATTGTGAGAGTATATTGCAGGTGAAAGATCAAAACATCTATTGCTGCGTCTCTCGTTTTGGGGATTGAGCTATCACTGTCCTTACCCTGCACCACCTTCTGCCCTGGGTATATGTCACTACGTCAATCTTTCGTTATCGGTCGCATGAAGCATCAGTCTGGCTCCTCCCTTAGATACCCCAGCAAGGGGGCCCAGATATCTCATGGTTGGGAAGTACCACACATATACCTTTACCAATCATTCCTTTACAACTAAACTCGTTGTAAAGGCATGTGTGGTAAAGACGCAGTCGTAGTAAAAACCACGTGGTTAAGGCATGCGTGGTTTAAGCAATGCGTGGTTGTGTCATACAACCTATAGAGGGCAGTGTCACTAGTAGAAGCTTGACTGACTAATGGTCTAAAGTTCTGAAAAAAGGTAATAGAGTCTTATAAAACCCACTATAACAGTAAACAATGTTTAACATGTGACCTGTCATGTGTTGGACCACTGTCTATTACAGTGAAACTAAAACAGCATAATGTTTCTCTAAAATTGGCTTATGTCACATTTCTAACATTGATTGAGATAAAGTTTGCCCAGAAATTAAGGCAACCTCCCTAAAGCAGACTGAGGGCAGCCATTTGAAAGGCAGTAGAATAGGAATACATTCTAATCCTGATGAACAGGATCTACGTTTGATGAGCAGTACTTCGGGAGGGGTGAAAAAACTCCATCAACTTTCTACTCCTTAATGATTGTTTAAAGACAACCAAGAATACACCTTCACATTTCCCCACCTCTGAAACATGGCATAATCTCATACCCTTGCAATACTAGGCCATTTAACATAGACCAGAAATCATCCTTCATCCAGATCCCAGTAAAATGGAACAAATAATAGTTGTGCTCCATAATTAAATCGTAAATTGTGTGGCAGTTTTTACTGCAGAGCGTCCATAAACCAAATAACCAACAACGGCTTTATGAGAAGTAATCTCTACTACTGAATGATCCAAATTCGCATTAGAATGGGAACATTTAACATGTGGGTAAATGCATGAATAATGAAGGGTGTCCACCAAGATAGTTAGGTTGTTGACACATTATATATGCACCAAGGGGACCTCCATTTGCAACAGCCGGTCTCTATGATTGCACAGTTATGGCTTGCATTTATATCTCACGACGAACTGCCAACATTACGTTGATGGGCACAGATCCACCACTGCGCAGATTCACAGGTGGCCAGTTTAGGTAGCTGCCACAATCTGAGATCCTAAAAAATAACAAGGCCGTCACCCAAGATGGCATCTAAAGAATCTCCACACCATTAAACCAAGCTAGCCAGTGATCTAGAAGTTGAGTCCAGTGATGTCCCAAGAGACTGGCACTATTAGTACTCCTGGGTAACAGAAATAATTAAAAGTCAAAGATTGACCCAAATTAGCAATATTCTGTACTTTTCCGATCCACTTTAAGCAAGGCAAGAATATATACACACAACATACTCTAGAAAACAAAACAAAAGATCACGGTAAACAAACACTCACTCTTTAAAGTTCACTCAAAAACTTCTGTGTCTCCGTAGTAGAATTTAGGTCACTTACAAGAGAGGATGTAGCCTTACGGCTAGAGCGGTCGACCTCGAAGCTGGGGGACCGGGTTCGAGTCTCGGCAACGATGCTCAACATCCTGTGATTCTGGGCAAATCACTTAATCTCCCCGTGCCTAACAACAAAAAAATGTATGTGTCCATCTGTAACGAAACTGGTGCTCATGTAAAGCGGTCTGATACCTGATATCTTTGGGTCTAGTTCGCGCTATATAAAACTCTTAAATTTTTTTTTTTTTAAAACCCTTAGCCAACTTCATTTGCTTCCGATTTAGTTATGGGTGATTTTCAATGTGGTTAGTTCACAAATGCCTGTACAATAACTATCCATATTTTTGTCAAGATTGAATTTCTCACTATGTACCAGGCAAAGATCTACACTCCACCAGTGCTTTCTTGCTTTCCTAAATTCAGCAAGGCTGTGACTGGAGGCAGATCATTCTCCTATCTAGTTCCTTCAGCCTGGAAATCATTCCTGATATAATACCTGCTCTGTTTCCTCACATCTGAGCTTCAATATACAGCTTAAAATGTACTTGTCTTAATATAAATTTGTAGGAAAGTGCCCCTTTATGTATGGCCACCCCCTAACTTATTGCCTGATATCTGATGTTAACTTGACTGTGTGTATGGTAGGACCCTGCTAACCAGGCCCCAGCACCGGAGTTCTTTCCCAAAACCTGTACCATTGATCCCACAATTGGCCCACATATAAGACACATGTAAAATGCACCAGTAGTACCAAGGGCCTTGTGACCAGAGAGGGTCCCTTAAGGCTGCAGCATGTATTGTGCCACCCTAAAAGACCCCACACCAAACACATACACACTGCCATTGCAGGCTATGTGTTGTGGTGTAGCTAAACTAAAAGTCGACATGGCGCACATTCTTGGAGCCATGCCTACACACCACTGCTTGTGGCATAGGTAAGTCACCCCTCTGGCAGGCCTTATAGTCCTAAGGCAGGGTGCACTATACCACAGGTGAGGGCATAGCTGCATGAGCAATATGCCCCTTCAGCGTCTGAGTCCATTCTTGGACACTGGAAGTGCAGTGAAGCCATTTTGAGTACATGGACTGGGAGTTCGTCAACACTAACTCCACAGCCCCATGGTAGCTTTACTGAAGACTGAGAAGTTTATTATCAAACTTCTCAGCATAATAAACACACACTGATGCCAGTGTTGGATTTATTATAAAATGCACTCAGAGGGCATCTTAGAGATGCCACTTGAAAAAACAACCAGCTTCCACTGTATTGGCTGAATGGTCGCTGCCAGATAGCCAGCACCAGACAGGTTTCTGACCTCATGGGGTGAGAGCCTTTGTTCTCTCGGAGATCAGAAACAAAGCCTGCTCTAGGTGGAGGTGCTTCACACCTCCCCCTTTCAGGAACAGCAGCACTTGGCGTGAGCCTTAAAGGCAAGGCTCTCACCTTGTGTTATGCTGATTTTGGCAGCTCCAATTAGTGGAGATGCCCGCCCCCCTGTCCAAGCCCCACTTTTTGGCAGCAGGACAGATGGGAAAATTAGTGCGGGAGCAAATGTTATTACAACATGGGCTCCCGCGAACGGGAGAGGATTTTACCTTCGTGGTAGAGGCCCACGAGGTGTACAAAACAGAGGGTTTTTTATTCATGGGTCACATTCCTGGCAGTAAATGCCATCTCAGGGAATTTTCACACATACACTAAAATAGCAGTACCAAACCAATACAGAGCATATGAGGATTCAGAAATCCCACTCACTTATCAGGAACACATGAACTGGTTTCTAGGCTTCCTACTACATACATTGGAAAATATAAAAGACTAGGTTCTCTCTGCAATGAGGGAGCAACATGGCCAATCTTAGCCTGTTATACACCATATTCAGATATAGCAAACATTACAAACCTAGAGCTTGGAGTACTACACACAGATTTAGTTACACTCTATGACGATCTAGTACAATTCGTAATGCGAACCATAACGGCTATCCCATGAAGGGCTACTCAAGCTGCACAACCACAATTGGATACGCCTCGAATTAGTGCAGTAACCATTAATGCAATAATGGGTAAGGTTCACATCAGGCAGGATGAGATTCCGTTCTGAATTACACAAAAAATGAATCAGCTTGGAGCAGTGTTTCCCCACACGGGACCCCAAGAAAAACATAGAATTCTAACATTATGCCTGCCAATGGGGATGGCTCCCCCGATGGAAGACTGGGCCACTTAGGGCATAGTCTTTGCTGCAGTCTATATCAGAACGCATGGTACACCATCATTAGCTGTTTTGCCTGAGGTGCTTGAACAGATTCAGAATGAGTAAGGGGCAGCCCCTGCCCTGGATTTGGGGATGAAATTAATGGGCAATTTTGTCACCGTATCCTCAATCATAATAAATAATATACAAGGGGAAGCAGCAGCACTGGCTATAAGCCACCATCTCACGCAGGTCTATCCGCTAGATCAGGAGCATGAACTCCCAAAAATTATTGAAGAAACCTATACATCTATAGGTAGAGATAATTTGGGAGCCAGACTTAATAAGCCGCAAATTAGGGCTAATTCTGAAAAGGATAACTCGAAGCAGGCACCTGAGTCTAACAAAAATGGTGGGATAATAAAAATAAAGAAAAGACATGGGGTGGATCTCCTCAACAGGAGTCCACTTAAAAATTTTATATTTGTGTGAGCGTGATTCAATTAAACAGCCTGATAGGTATCAGGATACTGATACACGTCCTTCTCATTCCTTTCAGGAGTCAAACGAAAAACGCTCGGAGAGAGGAGGACGATCAGAGCGCAGATCAGAGGAGTACATGAAACCGAAGAACTCAAGGCTCTTCTGATTTCATAATTAAAAAGGAAGACAAACTTCCACAGTCAAAGCCTCAATTTAAAAAGAAGAAAGTGTCCGGGATTAATACTAAACATGCCACCGACTCAGCTTCTGAATGGGGAGTGGGCTCTGACCATGCTGGACAGCGCGGAAGAAGTCACGACAATTCGCCGTAATCTTATGGAGTGTCTGGTGGCAGTAGCAACAAGTGACTACGTCTAGGTGGAAACACCCGACAAGAGACTGAGTGTCCCTAGTCAATTCTGTGAACTGCAACTCCAGATGGAAGGGGATATACAACGTACTATCAATGTTCTCTTATAGGGGAACTTGTCATTCAGCTATGACATTCTGTTGGCTGAAAAAGACTGGTCACCTGAGTTTGTTAGGGATTGCCCAAAAGGAGAACAATAATTTTACTAGCTTTTTCCGACCTCATTTCCGAATCTGTAAAACACACATACGCCAAGGAGTGGGCCTAAGCACAAGCTCCGGTATTCTACCGTAACCACGTGGGTTGGGATGAAGGATCCCCTTTCCATATAGTACCTGTGAGGTCCAGAACACAACCAAAAAGACAATACCCCATTAAACATGAGGCCAAAAAACAAGTTAGAGAGATACTCCCCCAACTTGAACATCAAGGTGTAATAAAAAGTTGCACCTCACCAATGAATAATCCCTTGCTTCCAGTAATGAAACCAGACTATACTTAAAGTTTAGTCTTAGATTACAGACACTTGAACACTATTATATGCACATTTGCTGTACAAAATTCGCATAGCGCTGCACTAATGAACAATATAGTCCACAAAAAATATAAAACCACATATGGGCTTTTCTGCCAAAACACAGCACCTAAAAGCAGGTGCTTAACCACATTTAGCGCTTTAGGTTCTCAAAAACAATTCTGTTGTTTACCCCAAGGGTATAAGAATAGCACCGGGCTGTTTTCAGCCAGTGTAACAGAACTGTTACAAGAATTTGACGACCAAGCATTGTCCTATGTCAATAACATACTTAACAGATGACAACACACTGAATTTAAGTGCCTATTATATTATGACTTTAATTAGGTTATAAGTCAATAAAAGTATGTCTTATTACATGACAAGTGGCAAGCCCTTCTGCGCCAGTCAGCGTCCAGCGCCAGCCCCTATGCTGGATTTTTGTCAGAGGGGAGGCCTCTCTTATGATAGTGCAGCTCTGTAAAGCCTAGCCCCTAAACTGAGATGTTCTCCTCACTGTTCCCCCTGTAAGATATTAAAAGATTTTACCTGTTCTGACTGCGCATGGACTCCTAACAATCCAGGTAACAATGAAGTTCCCTCCATTGCCCGCAATCCTAATGGGCCAGCAGCACAGTTCTCTGCAGCGATAGTAATTGTGAGGTCATTTCAGAAACATGAAATACAGGTCTTTGACCTTTTAAATGATGGCAAGCTGGACGCCCTGTTCCTCACCGAAACCTGGCTCTCTGAGTCGGCCAACCCAACCTTAGCCACAGCAATCCCTCCTGGTTTTAAAATCAGGCAGAGGGGGTGGAATAGCACTATCTACAAAATGTAGTATGATTGTGTAACCTTCCCACTTGAGGTTCTCGTGGAGGCGGAAGCAATGGGCTTCTGCCTGAACTTAACCCCTCAACAGTCACTGGCGGGTGCCCTTATTTACAGACCCCCTGGTCATGCTGACTGATGCTTGAAATCATTACACAGCGCCTTGGCTTCGTGGGCCCTAAGGTATGCTCATTTTATGGTCCTTGGGGACTTTAATATCCATTTGGACAGCCCTTCTGATCCAGCAGCCTCCCTACTCCTAGTCACCAAGTGCTCCTTTACACTCAAGCAACAGGTCTTTGGCTCAACCCATCAAGCAGGCCATACACTAGAACAGACAATCTCCAACGTAAGCCAGGAGGCATCCGAGTCAAACCCCCTGGTATGGTCTGATCACCACTTCATCCCTTTCACGTGGCTGCGAGCATCTAAATTGCCCTCCCTTTGGAAAAATACCCAGGCCTTTTTGCGGGCCTTTCACAAAATCCAGCAAAGTGATCTAACTCAAGCACTAGTAGCAAACACCCCAGTCCTGTCTGGCTCTCTCGAAGAGAATGCCGCATGCCTCTATAGCTGGATTCAAGAGACCATTAATGAATTAGCCCCTATCTCGGCACGCCATTCTCCCAGCTCTAAACCATCAGCTCCCTGGTTTAATGAAGACCTTCGAATGAGCAAAAAACAATTCAAACCCTTTGAAAGGAAATGGAGGCTAACTTCAATCTTGAGGACAAATTGACCTATAAGCTAGCACTAAAGAACTATCACGCAAAGGTGCACCTAGCCAAAAAAGTATTCTTTGGAAGGAAGATCGATGAAGCCGGTAATAAATCTAAGGAGATCTTTAAAATTGTGAAATCTTATCTCAGACAGGATGTCATTTCTAGAGACTGCCAACGGTCGTCAGAATGGTGCGAGGAGTTAGAACTATTCTTTCATGACAATATCACCACCATTCAGGCAGATCTTAAAAACATGCAACCTGACTCTACCCTGCCTGAGCTAACTGAAGCTCCTACCTCTATTACGGGAAGCTCCACTTTGGCCAGTTTCTGCCCTATATCCCTGGAGGTGTCCTTGTCGGCTAATAAGAGCCTGAAGTCAGGTTCTCCTTCTGACCCATGCTCCACAGATATGCTGACTAAGATAGCTCAGGTCATCAATCCTACTGTTAACAGAATATTAAAACACCTCTATCATCGGGCAAGGTTCCAGCACACTGGAACAGGGCAAAAGTACCGGCAAGCTACAGACCTATCTCCCTCCTTCCTGCTGTTTCCAAAACTCTGGAAAAATTGGTTAATGAACAACTTTCGCAATACATTGAGGAGAAACAGCTTTTACATTCTAGTCAATCAGGCTTTAGGCTACATTTCAATACAGAAACAGTGCTCTTGGAACATGGGAGGCAAGACCATATTGATTATGCTGGATTTGTCTGCGGCCTTTGATACCGTTCCACATCTAAGTCTGCTCGAACGTCTTCAGGCAATAGGGATAGAACACTGCCCTGGAGTGGCTTTCCTCTTTTTTTGGACAACAGAAGCCAAGAAGTCTGGATGCCTCCTTTTTTGTCCAAAGTCTGCACACTGACGTTAGGCATTCCTCAGGGCTCAGCGTTGAGCCCAACCCTGTTTAATATCTATCTTATACCACTAACAGCACTGGCAGAGTCACAGGGCACGAAAGTAATCTCTTATGCAGATGATACCCAGCTTCTCTTCTCCTGTGGAAAAGGAAAAGAGGTAGATGGGGAGCCTATCACAAACTGCCTCTCCAAGGTGTTTCAGTGGCTGGCTAGGAATCAATTAAAATGCAACCCGGACAAGACCGAGATCATGATCTTCGGTGTATCTTCCCTTAACCTTTGGAGATCTTGTTGCCGAAGGAGGCCCCTCTTCCGGGCCTCCAACAGAGTTCTGTAAGGGACCTAGGTATTACATTTGACAATGCCTTCTCCTTTCAACCACAGATTCAGCCTCTGACTAGAGCTTGCTTTGGAACGCTTCAGATGCTGAAAAGAATTTCTGCCCCTATTAAGTGAATCGGCAAGGAAAACACTTATCCAAGCGCTAATAACCTCGAGACTGGACTATGGCAATGCCCTTTATCTTGGCCTCTCAGAATACCTTCTGCGCAGACTTCAGTGGGTCAGAACTCAGCCGATCAGCTGTTACTCAACCTTCCCCCTAGATCACACATGACCGCACACTTGTTGGCTCTTCATTTGCTCCAAATGAGAAAAAGGATACGGTTTAAGGCCATAGTTCTAATACATAAAGCCCTGCACGGCTCAGGGGCCGGCTATCTGAAAGCGAGGATTCATAATTACATTCCTGCCCGCACCGTGCGCTCCTCTTCTGAACATCTGCCTAAAGTCCAGCGCATTTGCCGGCTCAGAACAGGGGGCAGATCTTTCTCGCATCTAGAATAGCTTAACTCCCTAGGGAACTGCCTCTAACACAGGACCTTCACGTCTTCAAGAAGAAACTGAAAACTTGGCTTTTTACACAATATGTATAAGTCTCATATGTAGGTGCTATCTCGCCTTTAGCGCCGGGACACTCGTGAGTAGTTGTGTTCTGTATAAATCTTCATAACATAACAAATTATTGCTTTAAGGATGTGGGAAGGTTACATTTGAACAGTAACACAAAATTGCAGGATGAAATGCACAGGGTTTAATGGCTTCTACAGTTGAATAGTATATTCCTTTTAGCATGCTTTCATTTGGTTCTTTAGCATAATGGCTAAAGATACACCTATTCTCCTTTTTCCCTACATTCTTGCATAGTTGGATTGGTATAAATGCCTCAAGAAATGTCCATTTGATTAGAAAAATAGAAACGCTTAGAAATGAAGAGATCTGATAAGTCAATTTAACCTAAGTAGTACATTCACCCTTTGCTTGTCCTGGCTGTGCCATGAAGGTGGGAGTCAGCAGCAGAGGGGACTTTCTCTGAGCAAGAAAGGCAAAATCAAGGAAAGGAAAATGCTACTTACCCAGTATGCATCTGTTCTTGGCATGTAGAGCTGTAGAATCTCATGCTTATGCATAGATCGCCATCTAGTGTTGGTCTCGGATGTTTGCACTTTGTTTTTCTTCGAAGAAGTCTTCCTAGGCACGAGGTAGGTGACTTCTCCTTTTGGTGATAGTGTGCATGGTCATCGACTCCATCTTCAGATTGTTTTCCCGCAGAGGGCGAGAGAATGGAGTAGTAGTAAAGAATAGAGATGTCCATGTGTATGTATGAATAGTAACAAGAGAACTACAGCAGCTACAGGTATCTGGGGAGGTGGGTGGTCGCATGAGATTCTACAGCTCTACATGCCAAGAACAGACGCATACTGGGTAAGTAGCATTTTCCGTTCGAGGCATGTGAGCTGTAGATCACATGCTTATGCATAGACTATACAGCAGTCTCCCCTAAGCGGTGGCTATCCTGTAACTGATGGAGTTGTCTGAAACAGCATTTTAAGTACTGCTTGGCCCACATTAGCTTATTGTCTAGCTAACACATCTACACAATAGTGTTTGGTGAATGTGTGTGGTGTGGACCATGTTGCAGCTTTGCAGATGTCAGTAATAGGGATGTTCCCTAAGAAAGCCATAGTAGCCCCTAGCTTACGAGTGGAATGTACTCTAGGGGGTACCGTTAGAGTCCTTTTGGCTTTTGCATAACAAATCTGAATACATTTAACGATCCACCTAGATATACCTGATTTGGATATAGGATTGCCCTTGTGAGGTGGTGCAAAAGCGACAGAGTTGTTTGGTCTTACGACAAGATTTCGTTCTTTCAGTGTAATACAACAGTGCTCTTCTAACATCTAAGGTGTGTAGAGCTCGTTCTGCAACGGAGTCAGGTTGAGGGAAGAAAACAGGTCAATCAACCGACTGATTTATGTGAAATGCAGATACTACCTTAGGTAGGAATTTAGTATTGGTACGAAGAACCACTTTATCTTTATGTAGCTGGAAAAAAGGTTCTTCTATGGTTAGTGCCTGAAGTTCACCCACCCTCCTCAATGAAGTGATTGCAATGAGGAAAGCTGTTTTCCAAGTGAGGAACTGTAGTTCACATCTTTGCATAGGTTCAAATGGTGGGCCCATTAACCTTGTGAGTACCATATTAAGATTCCACACTGGGGCAGGTGGAAGTCTTGGTGGTATAACTCTTTTCAGTCCTTCCATAAATGCTTTAATTACAGGCACTCTAAAGCGCGATAAATGTTGCCTATTCTGAAGATAGGCTGCAATTGCAGCGAGATGCAGTCTGATGGATGTATAGGTCAATGATGACTGCTGCAAATGTAACAGGTAGAAGATAATGTTTTGTATGGAAGCATCAAGAGGGTTGATGTTATTGTTATTGCAATAGATAACAAATCGCTTCCATTTGGCTGCGTAGCAGGCTCTTGTGGTAGGCTTTCTAGCCTCCTTAATAATGTTCATACAGTCTGGTGGAAGGTTCAGATAACCAAACTCTATGACTTCAGGAGCCAGATCGCGAGGTTCAATTGTTTGGGATCTGGGTGTTTGATTTCTCCATGGCTCTGTGTGAGGAGACTGGGAGTTAAATGTAATTTTTGATGCAGTACCAGAGAGAGTTCCAACAGGGTTGTGAACCAGGGTTGACGTGCCCATGTTGGAGCTACCAGTATTAGTGTGAGGGATGTTTGTCTGAGTTTCCGAACCACTGATGGAATAAGTGGGAGAGGCGGAAAAGCGTAAGCAAATATCCCTGACCAGTTCATCCATAGAGCATTGCCTTTGGATAATGGGTGTGGATACCTGGAGGCGAAGCTTGGGCATTTTGCATTTTGGGGTGTTGCAAACAGATCTATGTGAGGGACTCCCCAAGCTTGGAAGTATGGGTGGAGAACTTGAGGGTGAAGTTCCCATTCGTGTGTCTGATACCTCTGTCTGCTGAGGAGGTCGGCAATCTGGTTGTAGACTCCTGGGAGGTGTTCCGCCAGGAGATAGATATTGTGGTGAATAGCCCACCTCCAGATGTCTTGGGCTAAGTGGGACAGTTGGAGAGAGTGTGTCCCCCCCTCTGTTTCTGTATGTAATACATAGCTGTCATGTTGTCGGTTCGAACCAAGACAGTTTTGCCAGAGAGGTGATCTTGATAGGCCTTGAGAGCTAGAAAGATCGCCATCAGCTCTAAATGATTGATGTGGAGCAACTTTTGTTGGTGGCTCCACAGGCCTTGCACTGTGAGTTGTTGAAGATGAGCTACCCATCCAGTTAGGGACGTGTCCGCTGTTAATACTGTCTGTGGAACTGGGTCTATGAACGGCCGTCCTTTTGACAGATTTTGGGTGTTTCACCACTGCAGAGAGCGATGAGTACGGCCGCTTACCAACACTAGTTCGATTAATAGACCGTGTGACTGGTTCCACTGACTGGCTAAGCATTCTTGAAATGGACGCATGTGCAGCCTGGCATGGGGAACGATCATGATGCAAGATGCCATCATTCCCAACAGTTGCATAAACACTCGAGCTGGAAGTGATTGAGTGGCTTGAAATTTGCGAATCAGCGCCTGAATGTTTCGAATTCTGGCTGCGTTGGGAAATGCTAGAGCCCTTTGAGTATCCAGAGTGGCTCCTAGGTAGTTCTGAATTTTGTTTGGCTGAAGATGTGATTTTAACACATTGACTGTAAACCCTAGCTGGTGAAGTAACTGCATGGTTACGGAAGTATGTTTGCGGCATTGTTAATACTTGCTGGCTTTGATGAGCCAGTCGTCCAGATAGGGGAAGACATGTATGCTCTGTCTTCTTAGATGCGCAGCTACTACCACCAGACACTTTGTGAAGACTCTGGGGGCAGTGGTGACTCCGAATGGGAGTACTTTGAATTGGTAGTGTTGACCTGCTACCACGAACCTGAGAAATTTGCGGTGAGCCGGATGGATTGGAATATGAAAGTAGGCGTCTTTTAAGTCTAGAGTAGAAAGAAAGTCGCCCTTTTGCAAAAGGGGTAGAACTTGTTGAAGTGTTACCATGTGGAAATGGTCTGACTGTATGTAAAGATTTAGTTCTCTGAGATCTAGTATTGGTCTGAGAGAACCGTCCTTTTTGGGAATTAGGAAGTAAAAGGAGTAGACGCCCGACCCCGGATGTTGTGGTGGTACGGGCTCGATAGCTTGTTTTAGAAGCAGGGATTGTACCTCTTGTTTGAGAAGGTGTATGTGATCCGGTGAAAGTTTGTGCAACTTTGGTGGAATGTTTGGAGGAGTGTTGATGAACTCCAGGCAGTAACCAGAACGGATAATTTGGAGAACCCACTTGTCCGTTGTTATTGACTGCCACTTTGGTAGAAATTGCGACAGTCTTCCCCTCACAGGTGTTAAGTGGTCGGGGGGAACTATGGGCAAGTCACTGTTTTGTATTGGAGGGGGAGGTACGTGTGTTGGAACCTCTACCTCTGCCCTTACCGTTGTTTCCTCTATAACCACCTCTGAAGTAAGTTTTGGAACGTGAAGGTTGGTTATTGCCCTTATAGGTAGATGCAGTGTTCGAGGAAGTGGTTTTGGACCCTGCTCGATAAAAGGAGCGCCGAAAGTAACCACGACCTTGTGGAGACTGAAGGGCTCCCATTGATTTAGCCACTTCAGTATCTTTCTTTATCTTCTCGAGTGAAGAATCAACCACCGGCCCAAACAGGTGTTCTTTATCGAATGGTGTGTTCAATATTGAGGTCTGAACCTCCGGTTTGAACCCAAATATGCGTAGCCATGCTTGCCTTCTTAAAAGGACACTAGTGTTCACCGCTCTGGCAGATGTATCAGCCGCATCTAGGGAGCATCTAATTTGATTGTTGGAAATTAGTTGTCCCTCACGTACCAGGTCTTGTGCTTTAGATTTATGTTCTTGGGGTAAAAATTGGATAAGTTGTTCCATTTCATACCAATGCGCACGGTCATATCTGGCTAGCGGCGCTTGTGTGTTACATATGCGCCAGAAGTTAGCTGCCCGAGAGGCTATTCTTTTCCCTGAAGCATCAAGGAGCTTTGACTCTTTATCTGGGGGGGGGTGTCTCCAGTAGTCTGGCAGTTTGCCCTTTTGCGTGCATTAGAAACAACTAATGAGTCTAAGGGTAATTGTCCTCTTATGTAGACTGGATCAGATGGTGCAGGTTTGTATTTTTTATCCACCATTGGGGTAAGGATACGTGCCCTGACAGGATCCTTAAATATGTTGTCTACATGTCTGGTCATTCCTTTAAGCATAGGCAACATATTGTTGGATTTTTGTGTGCTGTTTAATGTTTCAAAGAGGAAATCCTCTTCAAGGGATTCTTTATGCAGCTGGACTCCTGGTAATTGGCAGCCCTGCCTAGCAATTCAATATACTGGTGGAGAGGGTCTGGTAGGATATAGGTCAGGGTCATTGTCTGTGGGCGAGTCAATGTTATAGTCATCCCACACATCTGTAGGTCCCGGCTAATTATCATTATTAGTATCATCCCCGTCCCCATCACCCTGATCGTCAGGTATATATGGTGGTGAGTGCTCAGGTGAAGTTGGCACAGGCAGAGACTGAGGTAAAGGTGGTGAAGGAAGAGGAGGGGAAGGGTTTGTACCAACAGTTCTCTTCTGTAATGGAATGTGGTATCCCTCTTCGGTAGTAGCCCCTCTTTTTAAAGTCACTTTGGTAGTAATGTGGCCGGTTTTTGGATGTATGACCAAAATTTTCTGTTTTGGGTCCCGTTTTTAGAGCGGATCACCGAAACTATGCTTCTTAGGTGACTTTGGTGTATCAGCCTGTTTTGGCGCCGAAATTTTCGGTGCCGAAGGTTTTGGGGCTGCTGTCTTCGGATCCGAGGTGGTTTTCGGTGCCGAGTGGTGATGATCGGAGCCGGACTTGGTCTTCGATCCCGAAGGCTTTGGCTCGGTGCCCAATTTGGAATGGGGCTTTTTGGAGCCAGAAGGCTTTTTGGTAGGCTTCGGTGCCGAGCGGGAGGCGGGGCGTCGGAAGCGTGGTCTCGGTGCGATACAATACACATTTTTAATTTCAGAGCTTTCATTCTCAAATACCAGGCAGGGCGCGGGTTGGTCCGGAGCCTTCTTTTTTGGTTGAGTTGAGAGTTGGGGCGAGGTAGGGCCTGTACTTACAGTACGTTGTCCCTGCGGGATGTCTTCATCCTGTTCAGAGTCATCATCGGAGAGGGAGATCTGTTCTTGCTCTTCCTCGGCTCCGATAGGGTTGTCAGCCTCTTCATCCGATTCAGGTCCAAAGAGGTCCAGAATGGAGCCTGTGTGTTGGCTCTGCATGTTGCCTCGTCGGGCCCGACGGTCGCGTAGAGTCTTTTTGGAGCGGAAAGTTCGGCACGTGTCGCAGTCCTGTTCACTGTGTTCCGGTGATAGACACAGGTTGCACACCTCGTGTGAATCGGTGCGCGGATATTTCGCATGGCACCGAGGACAGAATTTAAAAGGAGTTCGTTCCATCGACTGCGAGTCGAATCGGGGGCTAAGCCCAACGGCCTACCACGAGCTCTCCAATCGAAAAGAGTTTATTGTAAGAACACGATCCGCGAAGAATGGATAACGCGATCGAAAACAATACCGTTGAGGTTGAGTGTTGTAAGCACCGAGAGAAACCGAAGGATCGGCGTCGAACCGGAGCGCAGCGAGTCACATCCGAACCCGATGGCGGAAAAAAACAATCTGAAGATGGAGTCGAGGACCATGCGCACTATCACCAAAAGGAGGAGTTACCTACCTCGTGACTAGGAAGACTTCTTCGAAGAAAAACAAAGTGCAAACATCCGAGCCCAACACTAGATGGCGATCTATGCATAAGCATGTGATCTACAGCTCACATGCCTCGAACATATTTTTATAAAAAATTTAAATTGTGCTGAAACCTTTGCCAACCACCTCATCCTCAGTTTAAGAAATGATTCTGATGTTGCGTCATTAGTTGATGGGTAAGCCATGGGTCGATTTAAAAAATCTTTAACCTTGGTTCATGAGACTCAGTCTACACAATGTCTTTCTTGTGTCAACAAAATGTGCAAAGGTTCACCAATTTCAGTGGTATAATTTTCCATGCAGAAAATAGCTCACTGAAGACATCATCTTCACTTTATTGTCAGATTGGATATACAACAATCCATCAACAACACATATAATAAAATTTCAATTTTACAATCATAAAATACAACTAAAGGGTAAAATTAATAAAACATTAAATAGTTAATCTATTAGTTACAAAATCTGGTATAATTAATAACTGCGATACAATCCACATTTTTTATTTCAGAGCTTTCATTCTCAAATACCAGGCAGTAGCAAACATTTTGAAATTTCAAACACCACACTGCGTCTGCTATTCAACTAAAATTCTTAAAACGTCCTTTAATGTCTAATTTTTTTGTTTAAATTTCTTTATTGAGTTTTAACATTTTTTTAGATGCTGTTTGACAAACTCTGGTACAGATTGCATACATGCACATGTTTATGTAAATAGACATACATCGATGAGAGTCTGCATAAAGGAGAGCGCGCATGCTCTATGCTGTTTGCGCGCCATATAACATGTCTCTTAAGCATTAATGTTTAAAGAAACAGGGGATGTATGAACTGGGACGTTTTCGTGCTGTATCATTTAGCACATGTGATGGCCCTCCCACCCGGGCTGGTTCCCAATTGCGATCTCTGTGTTGTGCCCTACTAATACATACATTTCTTATCTGTCTGTTTAGGTTGTGTGAGTCTAGGTGCTATTGAATGAACTTAGCTAACATGCCCTGATTATGAACGTGAGATGCATCGTCAGTAGGGTAACGCGGTCTTCTGCCCCGCGGGATTCCCAATGGAACTCAGCACGCTCCATGTGGGCCACTTGGTCCATCTGACCGAGATCATCATTTGGAAGTCTCGGGTGCCTCCGGATCATCTTGCCCTGGATTTCGAATGTCTAGTAGAATCGCATCCCATGCCTCCACCAGCGGGAGCACCCACAGGCCCAGAGTGTCCTCCCACTGCACTGCCACACTCTCCGCAACGTCCTTTAATGTCTCATACCCATCATCAGACACAGGGGTTTGACTTATTTCAGTGTAGGTCTGTTATACGATTTATAAAAAAACATATAAAAGGTATGCCTCGGTCTCATCAAATTGGTTACAAACTAGACATAACTAGCTCATAAAGAATGCTATGGAGAGAATGCCCAGCAGAAGCTTTATAAAAAGGTTTCTGACTAAAGGTGGGTGAAGTGAATATAGTCCAGAAAGCCTTCAAATTTATAAACCCATTTCATAGTTAAAAACTCAATGGACAATCGGTCCATGGAGGATGATAGGTGCAGTTTTTCCACGGTTCAACACCAGAATCTCTCCTATCCTTTGAGCACTTAAGGATAAGGGAGGGGTCCTTGTCAAGAATTTGCCTAATCCCAAGTTTATCAATATGTTCTTTACATATCTCAACCAAGGAATCTTACTCCTCTGCGTTTTTCCGATAACATCCAGGTAGGCCCTGCCTGTATGGACTGAGTTCCTTAGTCGACCGAATTTTAAGCCTGTATAATATTGACCTCAATTTTGGGTACTCGCCTATTGGCCTAAAATCCAAATCATGCCTTATAGGCAATAAGGGAGTGCTTTGAGAAAGCCTCAGCAAAGATCTTATAAGAAGCTTTTTCAGCATTCCCAAGATTATCCTTGTTGCAGGGCCCCCAAAGCTTCGAGTCATAGGGAGCTGCACTTACTGCCTGGGCTCTAATATATCTCAAGAGCAGGTGCTATGGGATGAATTTCTGTATGTCCAGCGAATGCAATTACTGATGCTGACGTATGTTTTAATAGTAATATACTTTTATTGTGTTTGTTTAGGCCATGCATAGGAGTTAAAAAGCCTGACTCAATCAATCAGCCTTCTTATAAAGCGCAAATACTCACCCGTGAGGGTCTCAAGGTGCTGAGGGGGGATGGGGGGGATGGGGGGGGGGGAACTCTGCAGTTCAGTCGAAGAGCAAGGTCTTGAGGTCCTTTCTGATTTGCGGCAGCGATGGTGATTGCCTGAGGTGCAGAGGCAGGGAGTTCCCTGTCTTTGCAGCGAGGTAGAAGGATCTTCCTCCAGCCGTGGTCTAGCGGCCAGGGTCGGTTGGGCGGAGCGGAGATATCTGGTAGGAGTGTAGAAGGAGAGGCGGTGGTTGAGGTATGCGGGTCTAGTGTTGTGGAGGGCTTTGTAGGCATGCGTGAGGAGAATGAAGGTAATTCTTTTGTTGATAGGTAGCCAGTGAAGGTCTCTCGGGCGGCCGGAAATGTGGCTGCGGTGTGGGATGTTCCGGATGAGTCTTGTAGAGGTGTTCTGGATGTTCTGCAGTTTCTTTTTGAGTTTCTGGGTGGTGCCAGTGTACAGTGCGTTTCGTAGTCGAGTCTGCTGCCGACGAGGGCATGGGTGACCATTTTCCTGGACTCAGTGGAAATCCACTTGAAGATCTTACGAAGCAGGCGGAGTGTGTGGCAGCAAGATAGACATTTCTTAACTCTCTCCAGACTGCTCACACTCAAAGTTATTTTACCTCTGAATTGTTCATGGGAGTTGAATCTATAAACAAACAGACCTGATATCCTAATGTAGCGGTAGGTCCAAAGGAACAAGAGGAAAAGGGTGGTCAATGTTTGTGTCCTCCCTATCTCAACATCTGAAAAACAACCAGCAAACGTGACGAATCTCAAAGAGAAAAAGGAACTCACTCATGGGGAATTACCCTTTTGATCCATATTGTGCCTCCCAATAAGTCTAGGACCAAGGGATTCACAAACAATTGAGAAGGCGTAGCTTCATCCACCCCCCTGGGTAACATGCTTCATCATTGACTAGAAAAAATTCTAGTGGTGAATGGGCTCCCCGTTGTAACAAGGAGTGCTTTCAGGTGGCAGGATGGCGATGCATGGACCTATTATCCCTCCATCTGAAACGGCTGACATGTTTCAGCCTATGTAATGGCCTTGCAATGGGTCCCAGGCTTTCTTCAGGACCTAGATCCTACATTTCCTAACTCCTATACTAAAATCATATCAATTCATCCATCAACAAGCACACTATACCGATTAGTCCCATCAGTGCCTGTTGGACAATGTTCGCTGAGTTTGCGGAGTAACTCAAGCTAATGGGGGCCACATGGAGTAGTTTGCTGGAAAACTCTTGTGGTGACTCTTTCGACAAAGATGTTTTCCCAGCTGGAATACCTAAGTACTTGCCCCAAACATACCGGAGTATGCAGGTTGAATGCCTTGAATTTGGTATTCTGAGCATTTATCTCCATCTACTGCTAAAAAGTGAAAACCTCTGGAGTAACCAACCATTACAGGAGAATCATTCTCACAACTAGTTAAGAAATCCTCACAGCTATTTAAAGTGAACAGGAAAAGGGAGAGTGACAAAATGCATTTCTGGAGAGCTCCTCTTTTAAGACGAATTATTTCTGTTAGTTCGCCAGTTGGGCACCATCAGTTCTGGGCGAAATTATTTGCGAGCAACCACCTGATTAGATCTAGCAGACCTACTGGTACTCCTTGCTCACGTAAAACATGCCACAGGTTTTCCCCTGGAATCATATCAGATGCCACTCGAAGATCGACACATTGCATGCAAAGGTTGCCACCACTAATATCGACCACCTTCCATTTAATTAGAAGGAAGTGAAAAACCTGGTTGACTGTACCAGTTCTAGGTATAAACCTGCCCTGAAATTGACTTAAATCAAGAAACTTTATTCGGTCTAAATATTAACCATAAAAATACAATAAAATACAATGCCAACATATCACAGTAGTTAAGTCCAAATGTGCAGTTAAAATTGAGGCAAATAAAAACAATGTAATGCAGGATCACTCCGAAAATCAGCATATTATATAAACAAGAAATGCAATTACAAGTTTGCAAGGTCAGAAGGTACAAATACAAATTTACAACCCACTCGCATGGAAAAAAATGCTATAAACCAAAGAACTGAGCAAGAAAAAAAGGGGAACAAAAACCTCTCAATAATGGTCCGCTATGTACCCCTATTAGAACAGGTGTCGAAAGATGCACCTCCACAATAAACCTTCAGACAACACAAAGCCCGCTAGGAAGAAAAACCTGTGTATAAAATACTGTACAATTAATAATTACTATAACGTATTAAAAGTGCATAACCAGGTTTTCATTTGGGCAAGGACTAATGTCTGCAAACCCCTGGAGTAGGTGGAGCCCAGGCCCCCGAACACAAACATAACAAGCATTTGCAATGCAATAGGTCTCGCAGTTACACAAGTTAAAGCTATTGGTATTGTAGATGACAATGCCTTTTATTTATGTTTTTTAAAACGAAAACAAATATAAAAGGCATTGTTATTTGCAAAGTCAATAGCTCAAACTCGCGTAAATGCGAGACCTATTGCATTGCAAATGCTTGTTTCAAAGTTGCTGCTCTCCCTCCTCTCCACCGCCTGAAGGCAGTGCCCTGCTCCGGAATCCTGAGGAGATTAGGCAGGCTGTGACGGGCTATTAAATCAGAGAAGCCTGCATTTCACGCTGACGAGTTTGTTGTCCTCTCGCAGCTGTAACAGACACCTCCAGCCTCATTCCACTGTCGTGCCCCAATACCAGGTCCGGGGGCCGAACGGATGCTTGACAAAACGCCACTACTACTTTTCGCGGTCTGCCGTCCAGCGCCTCATCACATGTGGTATTTTATGCTTAACATGTATATAGGACACGTCGTGGTTTTCAATTAAGTTATTTGATTAGATGCTTATGGGTCTCTGTTTATTGTATTTATCTCTCACCTCACTGTATGCTGAAAGACGACAATTTTTACCTTCAAGTATAGTAAGTAAGGGTTTCAAGAAATATTAAATGTTTTTAGAGCCAAAATACGTGGCCCTAAATGTCTTGCCAGTTGTGCTACTTCCCTGCCGTAAAGCCAGTCCAGCTCTGTAGCCGTTTTTGGATAGGTTTAGTATACAAAACATTATTTCAGAGTGACACATCTTTTAGGAAAATGTAGCTTAAGTGCCCTGAATTGGCCACAGCGCCTAAGATGTTTCTCAACCGCTAGCACTACATTAGTGAGATGAAACATCAATGTTCTGCTAAGATGGCTGACCTCCCTCACATCACGATGGCTGACCTCCCTCACATCACCACATTGCTTACACTTCCCCTCCAGCTTAGGCAATTTGGAATTCTAGCGGGTGAACACTGACCTCTACAGGTGAACGAGTGGAAATATATGTTTTGCAATTGTACTGCTCGTGCTACATCATCTCAAAAAGATTAAAAGCTCATCTACATGTTGCCGCCATCCGGCCATCGACAGCAGAAGCCGCGGTGCACGTTTCCAGGCGCTAATAGATGTTTCTCGGAGAAGCAGGGGACCTTGATGAATGCTGGCAGCAGAGGCAGCCGAAACCCAAGCCAAGGGCTACGGCGGCGAGAAGAACAAGAGAGGAGCGGGGACGAGAGAGCGCGGCAGCGTGCAGTGCTGACCACACGCTCGTGCATCATGCCTGAAACGTGCGCGTAACCGCACAGAAAAGGCCATTGTGCACGAGCGTGTGGTCAACTTTGAAAACCCCACTACATAAAGTCTTCGCCAGAAGCAGCGCTTGCGCGCTACTCTAGGCTCGACCTAAAAACTACTTACTGCCATCTAACAAGGACAGATATCTTACGAGATGGATTGATTCAGGAGCAGGAAGCAACTAAAGTGCTGATAGTGCTGTGCAATAAGTAGCAAGGATGTGAGGGGATACGGTCAAGATTAGTACTATTAAAAAAAAGAATAAAAACTATAAGGGCTCTCGGAATCAAGTCTGGGAGGACAGTAAACTACAAAAGTGCAAATTCGGATTCGAAGTCTAAATTCTCCTCAACCAGAGGCACATCGACCTATCAGCTAATTCAAACAATGTGACCCCTGAGCCTCCTTTGAAAAGGCTCTACTATGAGATAACATCCATTAATGTAATCAGCCTCGAGGGTCTTCCTGGTCTTCAGTAAAAGCCTAAGGAAAGTATAACCAGTCACTATAATTTCATCGGTAGCTAAGCGTTGGAAAAAATGAAGTGTCTGTTTGCAATGTCTGCTAGAAAATTTGTTGAGAAGAGGTTTCATTGTGCAAGACCTAAGTTTAGAATCCAATTTACATAGAAATATTGTGTGCAAAGTGCTTTGTGTGGACACCTGGTCACAGGGGCATGGTGCCAGAACGTGCTCCCAATTTTTACAATGAGGAAAAGCAACCAGCCTATGAAACACGTTTAATCTAAACCTCTATAGAACAAAGTTCTGGTGAGGCTGAGCATTAAGTAGCAGAAAAGGTTGAGGGCCATCAGCAGAGGCCAGCGAGATATAAGAAACCACAGATGACAAAGTTTGAACTTTATCCCACCTTTCTGTTCCATAAAGTGATTAAAACATGCCTTTCAATGACCTTTTGCTCATGGAGGATAAAATTGTGGAATTTTCAAACAAATCGGGTCTGGACAAGGCCAATGCTATGTCCCTAACTGCCCTCAGCCAAGGAAGTACGAGGCCTCAGTCCAGAGCAAGGCAATCATCAATATTCGCTCTGTTTAGAGCCTGTGCCTCATTACTCCAGACGTAGTGCCACAACGTATGGGCAGGTCCGAAATTTTAACTTCCATAAGTAATATACTTAGCTCCTTAAGGCAACTAACAGAGGCAGTACATTGGGGGAGTGAGAGTATATGGCGAGCAAACTTATTTTTAGTGACCTGAAATGCAGTTACATTGTTAATACCCATAATCCCAGACCCGTAGGCCGCAGCACTTTGGCATTTGGCCTGGTAAATTGTTAGCACGTGGTGAACAGATCTTTTACCAAATTTTGCTGCAAAGGCAAGGAGGGAGTTAATACTCCTAACAAAATGACTATTTATGATCTCCAGCTGCGGGAGCTAAGACCCTTTGTTGCTTAAAGTCACACCATGGTAGCTAAAAGTGCTCATATTATGAATGGGGTAGGAATACAGATAAAATGTAGGTTTGTCAATCCATTTGTAGCTACAGGTCATAACAAAGGTTTTACTTATGTTAACTTTGAGGTCTAGCCCTTCCATGAATACTGAGAAATGATCTAATAAGAGCTGTAGTGCCCTAGGGATTCGACCCATAAAGACAGCATCGCTCACATACATGAAAGCTGGTATAGGATGGTGTCCAGTCTAGGGCATGTCCCCACACAGACACCAACTCCTTCTCCAGCTGGTTGATATAAGGGGGGAAAAGAAGGGGGCATCTACGCAGCCTTGCCTGCCCCTACGGACACCAAACGACTGAGGATTCCCTTCCCAGACCAAACCTGACTTAAGAGCTGGAATCGCAATACATTTCACTGATGGGATTAATAATGGCTCTGTCCACACTGTGGTCTTCCATAATCCACCCCAGTTTGCTATGGGAAACAAGATCAAAGGCGCTGGACAGATACATGAACCCCAGAAACAAGGAACCCTTCCTGGAAATGGTGTATTTGCCCAGCAGCCGGGAGAACTTGTGACACTAGCTTTCCGTACCGACCCTCCCCCCTCCCCCCCAAACTCATACTGGATGTCAGAAAGTGTTCCAGTCTCCTCAGCCCAGTCCCCTAGATATGACAGTAGGACATGACCTAGGATCTTCACTGTTGAGCCCAGGACAGAGATTGGGCGGTAACAGCTCACAGTTCCCCTTTCAAAATATGGGAACGATGATCGACTCTGACCATGTGGGCAATTTGCAGGAGAGACCTGCCGTCTGGAAAACATTTGTTGCCAAACCAGCCCATTATTCAGGTTGGCTCTTAATTAAGGTCAATGGGACCCCAACCGGACCAGGAGCTTTACCACTGGGGATAGATCTTTTAGCCTCAGTGACTTTCTCAAGAATAGAGAGATGTTTAGGCTGAAATTCACCTTTTAGACCTGCACAATGAACATGGGGGAATTACTCCCCCCTTGTATTCACTCGCCTCATCCTCCCCGGGCCCAGCTGCATATAAGGCCCCAAAAAGGAAACCCACTCCCACCCTGGTATAGCAATTTCGATTGAGGGCTCGTCGTCCGCCTTTAAAAAGGGCTGGTTCACAACGCCCCAGAATGCCTCATGACCGCTCTTATAGCTAGCTTCTTCAAAGACATCCCAAGCTTTCATTTTTAAAGATTTTCCTAGTATTCATTGCCATACGATATGCTTTCTTACACTGTGCCACTTCTTGTGGGTCCCTATGAGTTTTTTGAAGGGCCTGCACAAGTGCTGTGTGAATGCGTGAGCACTCTTTTGAACCACCCCCTCCGCTTCCGTGTGGATGATTGTAGGGGTTCTACTGAGTGCTGACTTGATGGCCATGAAGAGGGTGGAAAAGGCCTCTGTGATATCGCAGGGGTCCGCATCATCATCCGAGCAAATATTAAACAAAGTGCGGTTATCCCCTACCAACTCAGACATGAAGGCTGCGATATTCACAGACTCCCATTTGATCCTAGAGCCCTTCTTTCTGTGTACCGAGATGTCACCTGCGTGCCTATCTGAGCAGTAACAAACCTGCTACTGGAAAATATTAATGGAAAAGCTTTGAGGCAAGTGATCCGTTTACCATTTCTTACTCGCATCGACGTTCCACAAGCAATCTGAATCCACTATCTAATTCCTCAAGTGCTATATAAAAACAATACATACAAATAAAGAAATAATACTTGTAAGTTAAAACACGCTTGAATTCAAGATTTACAACACTACCTTTACTTGCAAAGCACTGAATTAACATTAGTAAGGCGAGGCTGCCAATAAAAGAGGACTATGGTTTTTAAGCACAAATTAATATAGCTCAATAAATTCATTCCTTTGGATAGTTTTACTTTTATTATGTCACAGAATGCAATCCTTGCAATAATATTCTTGTACGGGAGCCCTCTGGGAACTATGGAAATGTTTGTTTGGAAACTTTGTTACGATAGCTCACCAAAAATGTATAGATTTTAAAACGGCTTGCAAAAGCAGAATATTTCAGTATAGACGTTTGTGAATGTTCCATTAACAGTTCCCAGGGGTTACATTCAATGTTATGGTGAGCACACTTTGCTGTCGCTAGAACAGGATTCTCTAAAGTAGGTCCTCGAGGGACGGATCCATGCCAAATTTTTAATATACCTACATTTATCTAAATGGAGATATGCTAAAAATCTGGCATGAATCTGGCCCTCTAGGACCGACTTTGGAGAACCCTGCACTAGAAGATTGGATGCCATTGTTAAAAGGGCTCATTCTTCTGATTTCAATCAAGAATGCATGAGCACAGACAGAATATCTGCATCACTAAAGCATATAATCAGACTACCAAGAGCAAATACAGAAAACATTAAATAACCCAGTATGCATAAATATTCATTTGACATCAAATCTGAGATTTACATAATTAAAAAAGTTGCTGAGGTGGATGCACTTTTTGAATTATAGTATACGACAGATTTAACATTAGTATTGATTGGTGCACACACTTTCAAACAGGGTAAAAGTATCGTTTTTGAGTGTCATGTCAAATCAGACCTTTGCAAGAGAGGTAATTAGAGAAGGAAAGGAAGTATAAGGGGATGAAGAAAGAAGAGTGATATTGGAAGAGCAGTGGAAGAATTCCAAGTAAAATACTTGGGTTGTGTTTATCCATTAATTTGTACGCAGATACCTTAGAGGATGAAATAGGTGGCTTAATATAGCCAGCAGTGTAGGTCCAAGTCCTTGTTCAGGCCCTTGATGGAGTGTGTCTATTCTCAGTATTCATTCACTCTCCCATTATGCAGTTTGAGTTCTCAGTTGCCATCTCTCGGGTACATGGTAATTTTTCCTAGGCCAATCAATTTGAAATGCATTGATGCTCATGATTTTCATTAAAATATTCTGTTAAAGGAGTGGTCGTATCTTCTTTGTTAATAGTCCCATAATGTTCTTGTTTTTTAGAGGTTGGATCGTACTCCCTATGTAATTTTGTTTTCAGGGACATTCAATTATGTAAATAACATAGGAGCTGTTACAATTCATTCCGTTTTGGATCTTACATGCAGTCCCATTGGGGAGTGGAATCGATGTGATTTTGTTGGAACCTAGATTGCATACTGAGCAGTTGTGACAGGTGTAGAATCCTCCTGGCTGATCCAGAAAGGTGTGAGAGATATTCTTTTTGTTTACAAAGAGGGAGCAACATAGGTATTGTTTTTCATTTTTAGTACGTGGAACCCCAGTTCAGGAAAGTGTCCTAGTCTGTTTCTATGAGATGGGTGACTATGTCATTTGAGTATTTTCCGTACGTGAGTGACCATTGTGAAAATGAGTCATGATACGTGTGTACTGTTCATTGTGTGAATTTGCTTACTTGGGATTGAGCAGTGTTGTGCAAGAATCCTGGCCAATCTCATTAAATTGTTTCTACACAGTTCTTTTGTTGTAGCCTCTGGATGACAGTCTGTGGACAAGTTCCCAGCCCTTTTCTATATATGGTGTGTCATCACTGCAATTTCTTCTTAATCATAAGAGTTCTCCTAATGGAATGTGTTGTTCATAGGGTGGTGACTATTAGCACTTTAGATGAAGCTAGCTGCTGTGTAAGATGGAGTTAGTTGCTTTGTCCTTTCTGTGGAGCCTAGTCTAAACTTTGCCTGTGTGAATGTAGATGGTTAGGTTCAGGTAGTCAATCTCTTTATTGGAAATATAGGAGGTAATGGAGATATTCCATTTGTTGATGTTCACATTCCGAAAGGAGAACTTTTACGAATGATAAGAAATTGCAGTGATGACACAACATACAAAAGGGCTTGGAATTTGTCCTCAAACTGTCATCGACGCCTACAACGAAAGAACTGTGTAGCAAATAGGTTACAACTCAAGCTTTGGAGTCTGTACATTTTTTATATTTTGCGAGATTGATACATCACATAGCGATTATGTATTAAGCAGCGACTCCCACAACACGCCCCTTCAAAATACCAAATCAGGGTCTCAATTTATTTTAGGAGTTTGTAAAAGTTTACTAACTTTTAAAATGGGATTGGTACATTATAAAAAGCATACTGGCAGTGGCAAACTCCGAATCACAGTGTTTGCAATAGAATGCTTTGCATATCTGGCCCATAATTCTAATGTTCAGAGAAGCCAAGCTCCCCTTCATTTAGCTTTATCAAAACCAGCTGATGATGACAGCAGTGAGGGTGGTCTAGGGTGGATTAACTCCTTGCACTCATTCGGATCCCTATCTTTCATTTGCTGGGGCCTGGCTGTTTTTTTCCTTCTACCACTGCCAATCAGACTAATAGCTCTATTCCCCGGTGTTTCTCTGTTTCCCAGTGATTGCTCCAATTCCATCCTTATATACTAACTAGAGAAAAGAGGACAATGTTAGATATGACATGGTCGGACATTAGATGGGGTATTAGACAATACATTGCAATGGTATGTGAACCAACACAACCAGAAACCCTCTCTGATTTCCTTATTCCTTCAGACATGAGGGCCTAGTCACGAAAGTGACGTTGAAATATATGAAGTACTATTACTTTACATACTCCAAATTGAATTCACAAACCTCTGACAGGAGGCCTATGGCTCTCGAATCTTTTCTGTACAGAGATCTCCACCCTGGTAGCAGAGATTTAGTAGTCTCTCCCGCCTGACCTCCTCTCTCCTCCCTCCCTGACCATCTAGGCATTGTACATTTTCTATTTGCATATTATTCAAAAATATATCCACACAGACTCTTAATTCATAAGTGCTAAGCCACAAACGGCCAACACCCTCAAAGGCAGCATTAAGATTTCAGACCATGCTAAAGTATCAATGATAAAACACCACAGAGGACGTTTCAGTCAAATGATTATAAACTATCTAGTCTAAAGAGAAAAAAAACAGACAAAAATTAATTATTTTTTTTTTAAATTGGGGAGGCGCAGCCCACTTGACTGGGATTTTGTCTGTTCATGTCTTGGGACAGGAATGGTGCGACCTCCGAAAAGAAGGACTTACATATCTAAGCAGTCCCAGAACATATGTCAAAATCCAGCCTGGCCCAATGTAAAGCAGGGGAAGTCAGGGGATGAGGTAGCATATATTTTATTAAGAGTCCTGGGTAGTATATTAAACTGAATATATTGAATCTTGCATTACTGGATACCATGTGTGGGTATGCAATAATATGTTCCTATTCTTTATCGTTAAGAGGCCTTTTCAGGTCAGTTTTCTCTGCTTCTCTCAGTTTGGTCAGTGGATCTCCCACTACCTCCAAAAGAGTCTTCAATAGCCATCTTATCAGGAGGCTACTATTTACCACGGTATGAACAGTTTGAATCAAATTTAATGAATCTGGATCAAAGACTAGTGTTTTCCAGCAGCAAAATATAGTTTACATAAAGCTCATGTAAATTAAAGATGGCCTCCTACGTGTATCATAATTAGGGCTCCCGGTTTTATGGTATTTATTTTTTTAACATTTCCATCTGTATTTATCCATATTTATTTTTTGATCATTTTATCTGTATTTATCCACATTTTATTTTGCCGCAAGCAAAAACAGAAGATGCAGCTAGTATTTTTCCACATTTATTTCAATAGGCAATGCGCACTTGGTTGTTATACGTTTAGATAGATCTATGTAGATGGTAAATGGGTTACTGCTTTTAACAAAGATCCTTTTGTTACTTGCAGTTAGTAAATTGCAGTCCTCCTAATGTAACCCTCACTGTCTTATGCAACACATCATATAAATTGATTTACACACATATGATTTATTGTCAAGCGCTCTGAGACCTTGCATTATGATGAGTAGGGCTATAGCGCTATAAAAGAAATAAATCCAATAGCAGAATTTAAATTGTCATTTGTGTAAATACTGGGATAAACCAACACATCTAACATTCCTACAGTGCGTTTATATCTCTTGGCTCCAGTGACTGAACTAAGTCAGATGCAGGCCTCTCTTAAGTACCTGTGAAGTGATAAGCTGTGCGCATTTGTTTTCCCTCAATTGCTTTTAGGGATGCGTCTTCCTCCTCACCGGCCCCCACCCCCCCATAGCTTCCAGCCAGGATACTTAACCAAAAGGGGGCCTGATGGCCCCTTAATGTCGACCTTTGTTATGGGCACAGCTGAAATTTGATAAGCCCTCTCCCCATCCTGCACTGGGACAGGTTCGTCTTCTCCTGGCACACAGCAGCAAAGGTAAACATATTTATTGGCATTTTTCCATTTCTATTTATAAATACAGAGGAAAGAAAAATATTTTTCCGTCTGTATTTATATGCAAAAATCCGTTTAAACGGAAAACCGGGAGCCTTAATCATAATCATTGATCAGCTTTTCCAACTTTAGTTTGGAACAACTCTCAGGCTGTATTGAAACCAGCCTAATCCCAATGGCTCAGTTCTCTGTGAGTGAAGCATCCCTGATATTTATGGCGGCATTAAAAAAAAAATCCTTGGATTATTTCATTTTTAATAAAAAACAACAATGCAGCGAGTCATATCGATATTAACAACGCATTATATTGGTTTGCTGAGAGTGCAAGAGTGACTTTTGTTTAGTATTATATTGGCATCTTCATAAAGTATGACACATCCACATTAATTATTCAGGGTGTCACAAATGTAGTGAGACAGCAATATGAGACAGTGCATACATCGATTGTATCTTAGTTATACTCAGGACATGGTAGTGGCATTATTACCCCATTGCCTTATCTTCAGTGCGAACATCTAACCATGTATAAGTACGCAAATTAGGGAGGCCCTTCAAGGGAATCAATGGAGCATATAGGGTGATGTTTTGTGTAAGTTCTATGTTCTTGGCCCGTGTCAATATTTTTAATAGCTCCCCATGCTGTATGTTGTTCAGTGGAATTCCTATGTTGAGTCCCCTCAACCATTTTGTCTGCCACTGGAGCTGCTCCGCCGGGTGACATGATTCAAATCTCCCTTGCTGATGAGCAGATTTAGTTGATTAGGGGCTGCTTTTCTTCTGCTTGGGCCCTGTAATAGTTCACTCAGTAATGGTTGAATTCTTGAAACATAGCTTTAGGGAGCAACACAGGTATATTAGTAAAGCGTTATAGCAACTGTGGCCACATCACCATCTTGGAGATTGTCCCTCGCCCTATTCCTGCCACTAGAAGCTTTTCCCAGAAAGCCATCTGATTGCAAAGCCATCTGATCGTGGCACGCAGATTTACCTCTAGAATGTCTTTATCATCGAGGGGGCGTGGCCGAGCACCAAAGAAGATGGCCGCAAGTTTGAATGTCTTTATCATCATGGAATGTTTTAATGTCTCATTGACGGAATGTGCTGGGTTCCCAGGCCACAAGTAGGTAATGAACAGACAAAGGAAATACAGGGTAAAATACAGGATTTATTTCAGTTCAATTTCAAGCCAGAGGTTCTACTTTGTGTAAACTCAGGAAAATGGGTTCCAGATTATTATCGGTTATCTTTTTATACCAATATTATGCTCCTCCTCTTCACTGATGCTTCTGTTTAGAGGAGGAGCATATCATCGGCATAAAAAGATATCGAGAGGGTCTGGTCCCATAAAAGTATATCCCAGTCTAACCTACAGGTTCTCAGCAATGTTTTGAAGGAATCCATTGCTACGGCAATTAAAGTAGGGAGAGCGGGGTTGCCTGCCTGGTACCCCTCTCGATATGATACTTCTCCAATATAATTTCCCTAGTCCTAAGTCTGGCGGTGAGCCTGGAGTAAACTACCTTATCCATCATAACACATGCCTCCCCCATTACAAATGTACTCAACACCTGGAACAAACATTTCCACTTTAAAGTGATGAAGACTTTCTCTAGATCTAATGTAAGAACCAAGTTTGGATAGCTGTCTTATGCACACTACATTATATGATTAAGTCTGTGAACATTCAAGGAGGTATTGCGATTTATGTAGAAAACTATTTCCTCTGTTTTAGACCATTTCAGATGTGCCCAGGAGTAGACGATTGGCCAGTATTTTACCTTCAGTTTATAGTTGGTATGCAAGATAGAGGTTGGAGGATACAACGCCAACTCAAACGGGACTCTTCTAGGTGTAATTAAAAAAACGACCAGGGCTTCACTCGTAGTGGAGGGCAAGCAATCTATTTCAATTCAATTCAATTACTTTATTCGGATAAAAGACATTCATAAAAGAGCAACTCACATAGCAGCAGATAAAATACACAAATTCATGATAATCATAACAACAATATAAAAACAAAATCGATAAAACATTATTCATAAAGTGCACATCGTATTGCGGGCACGCACAGCAGTTTTAAAAAAAGTGCTGATTCGGAAAACCAGTTCATCGTCTTCCAAGTTGAGGACATTCCTAAATGCAGCATCAAGGTGACACATATGATACACAAATTCATGATAATCATTATAACAATATAAAAACAGATTCAATAAAACATTATTCATAAAGTGCTCGCCGTATTGTGTGCGCGCACAGCGGTTTTCAAGAAAGTGCCGACTCGGAAAACCAGCTCATCATCTTCCAAGTTGAGGATATTCCTATATGCAGCATTAAGGTGAACGGGCGAATATTTTTAAAAAATACGGTAA
The DNA here is from genome assembly GCA_963921515.1 of Calotriton arnoldi. Taxonomy (NCBI): domain Eukaryota; kingdom Metazoa; phylum Chordata; class Amphibia; order Caudata; family Salamandridae; genus Calotriton; species Calotriton arnoldi. The sequence continues at coordinate 4,074,698 of CAWUFW010000020.1, forward strand.
TAAGAACCATTTGGCATACTTTATATAAAACTTACAAAAGAATAAAAAATGTAATGTAGTTTGCCCACTCTGGCCGTCACACGGTCATGGCAGGAAATCTAAATTGGTGTGAAAACCAAGAGGAAAACAAAGTAAAAATATCACTGTGCCAGCCCTTAGACGGAAAAGGAGTACCCTCTCCCAGCAGCCTATAGGTTTTGTGAGATAACTAGCTGGCTGATAATAAGTATTCTCAATGGAAATGAAGGTAACTACAGTTGGATTCCTGGACTCCCTATCAAGTCTTGCCTTACTATAATATGTATATAGTGCCATCCGAAGATCTTTTTTACTTACAGTATCTATCTCATTTGGGCATAGAAAAATCTGTTCATGATTAACCCTATTTAGGCTTGATCTCACCTCGGCTAGCCAAGGAATATCCATTCCCTTTTCACACTTAAGGCAATCTCCTATAATCTCTCTTGTAAGAGACGCCGCTGGATTTTTCTAAATGGCTAGCCAAAATAAAGCAGGGCGAGCCTTTATATAGTCTTCGATATAGTGTAATTTTAATTCGCTATGGCAAACATATTGGGACGTAGAGATAGGGGCACCCAAAAGTTTCCGACAAAACCTATTTTCCTCACACTGAATATTACAACTCTTTGAGAAGCCCCATACCTCTGCGCCATAGGTTGCCGTAGGTATACAGTGAAATTAAAACATTTTTTAAATGGCTATAATTGCCCCCGTTCATCTTGGTTGGGGGAGACTAAGAACCGAATTAATAGCTTTAGAGAACTTGTTCCTACAGTACACCATATGATCAAGCCAAGAACCATTAGCAGCAAAGACCAACCCTAAATAAGGAAAAGTGCTAGTGCATTGTAAACATTGGTTACCCACAGAGTTAGAATTTAAAAGGCACTTCCTCGGCCCGCATGCCATTATAAAAGATTTTTTTAAATTAGTGCATAGGTCTAAACTGGCCATAAAATCAACAAAACCCGGCACTAAGATGCGTAGGGCGTACGGGCCATTAATACCGCATCGTCAGCGTATAATAGGGTGGGGAGTATGTTACCATTAACTCTGGGGACATCATTAGTAAGCGCTATCAGTGATTTGTGTAGATTATTAATATATATGATAAAAAGTAGAGGGGCCAGAACGCATCCCTGCCGGACCCCTCTACAAACTTTGATGTCATTAGCGACCTCTCCACCGGTGTTGATCCTGACCCGGGCTTTTAAATCCTTATGAAGGTATGCTAAAAAGTGTACTAAAACCTCATCTAATCCATATTCTAATAAAATGGACCATAATCGTGACCGATTAACGTAAAAGCCAAGTATATTGGTGATCGCTGTGCAATGGTATATTTCCCAATTATTAGGTTAAGATTTAGGCATTGTTCAATAGTGCCTACTTTACTCCTAACCCCTAGTTGACATGGTTGTAAAATAAAATTGTCCTCGGTCCATGTTTTAATCTTATTATATAAAATCCTCTGTAAGATTTTCAAAGTGTTATCGATCAGGGAAATAGGTCTATAATAGCTAGGTTCGGAGCGATCACCTTTTTTAAAAATTGGGACAATAATACTAGTTGAACAGGTGCTTGGTAACGGGGCGTTAATTAAATTGTTAAAAACATTTAACAAAAGTGGGGCCCAGAAATCAAGTTTATGCTTAATAAGATCAATAGGTAACCCATCAGGTCCTGGGGCTTTATTGCCCAGGCTCTGTTATATAGCTTCTTCATCTCCAGGTAGGGATATTGATATAGCAATAGGGGCTCGGTGCTCAAACAGATCTTCGTCATATGTTGAAACTGTATATATCATAGAAAGGTGAGCCTCCCAGGCCTCGCTAGATATATTACAACTGATCAATGTAAGTGGTTGTCCCATTGATCTCATATCTTTAACAGCAGCCCAAAAAGTTTTTCCATTCTTTAAAATAGCGGCACTGGCAAGGGCATCCCATCGTTCGTTTAATAATTCTTCCTTCCTATGGGAGATAGCTAACTTATACTTCTGTCTAAGCGACTTAATTAGAAGGTGACACCTCGGGTCGTTTAAAAGGGCCTTGCGTAGCTGAAAATTGATCATTGAGCACTCACTATTAAACCATCTGGGTCCATGCTGTATAGCAGCAGTGGGTTTTAATAGCACAGATTTTATAGCCTCACAAAGTTTGGTAAATGCGCTAATTACCTCGGGATTGGGATCCTGTGCTGACATCGATAAGTCTCAAGCTATCTCTTACCACCGTATGAAACAAATCAGCGCTGTTAACCCCTCGCCATACCAATCTCAAATTATCTGTAGAGGATACCAAGTTCCTGGCGCCAGATTCAATTTTATATGTTGGCCTAGGGGACAGTCTCAACACTACTTTAATCGGGTTGTGATCACCATGGTGTGTGGGAACAACTTCAGCTTTCAATAAACAGTCCTCAAGGGCGGGAGAAATGAAAACATAGTCAATAGTGTTGGCGCAACCCCTTCCTCTAAATGTTGGATCAGGTAAGTTATTATTATTAATTACAGCAGCAATATCCATGACATTACTCAAATCATGATTTCGCAGATGTTCCATTAACTCCTCACCCCTGTGGCAAATTTGTCCTCTGCTGCTAAACCTTGTAACAGCAGTTTCTTCACTGGGGAGCTTAGCATTAAAATCGCCCCCCAGTCAGATGGCAGCTATTTTGTCAGAACCATTACAATGCTTTTGGGTGTTGATAAAATCAAATAAATTAATAAAATTAGTGTTAGATGAACTGTGAAAGTCATTGTTATAAAAATTAAGTAGATAAATCGATACACCCCTTTTATATAATAAAGTTTGAAATTTACCACTTTGTGTGAGTAAAATCTTAACGCTACCTCCTACGGCAATGTTCACCCAGTGACCTCACCGCCACTCGCTGCCAAGACATGGAACACCCTCCCCATTCACCTGCGACAGACCCAGGACCTGCGGACCTTCAGGAGACTTCTCAAGACCTGGCTGTTCGATCGGTAGCTGCTTCATCCCCCACCCCCTCCAGCGCCTTGAGACCCTCACGGGTGAGTAGCGCGCTTTACAAATGTTTGATTGATTGATTGATTGACCCAAATTGAAAGGCCACCAGACGGTCGACCAAATTTGGGGATTGGGGCTACAATATTAAAACATTCAAACCCTTCAATATATATTTCTATGGTGGCCCATGTTTCTTGGAACATAAGAATGTCCTGCTGTCTAACTAGTTCCAGCCAATCTGCTAGATGTATTTTTGACTGTAAACCAGCAACGTTCCAGCTAAGTATATTCAGATCTAGGTTATCAGAAGCCTTAGTTATAACAGCGTGTTCGTGTATCTCAGTTATATGTGAGGGGCATGCAAATATATAATCGGCACCATTAGTCTCAGGGGCGGCGGTAGTCAGTCCTGAGTATCCAAATCGGACAGTGTTAAAAATCTATTTTGGAAAGCCGGGAGAGCAGGCTCATTTAAAGTGCGTCCGGAAATTGGTTTATAGAAGTAGCCCAGTGGTAGAGACCACATTTTTGATGGGTTGGTGGCTGTAATCACCTGGCTTCTCAACAATGATATTACCATAGATGGTCTACAAAAATTGATAACAATGCAGTCCCCTTCTATGTTCTTAGGTGAGTCACCTACCCACCCCACTCTTCGTACCATAATTATCTCTTTCGCATGTAACACATTGAACCTCTTATTCTTAGATAACCAGTCAACACATTTGTTGCGCAATTGATCCCAGGTTTCCCTCTGTTCCTTCTTAAGAGTTAGTACCCCTGCCAGCACCAGAACGTAGAGGCAGGCTGCCGGCGGCAATCCCAGCACATCTATGTTAGGCCCAAGATGGTTCCTACTCGGGGTATCAGGTGTATTACTGCTCGATATGCCCAAATTTGGTCGGTCACCAACCAGTCTATTAGTAGGTTCAGACGTAGGAACAGGGGACGCAACTGGAGCGGTCCTAGCCACGGTTAATACACCGTTGTTAGCCAAAAGAGATTTTGTCGCTGTGTTAGCCTTAGGCAGGAGACACTCCCGTAGTTGAAAACATGTTTTACAAGAAGTTACAACAAAGGGGTCAGTGGACAGGCACGTAACAGTAGGGGGTGGGTTAATGTTAGATGAAGCATTGAATAAGGGGATAGAATCCACCCCACCCCTCCCCCGGGGACAACATTAGTCTGGATTCTCTCTCCCCATTGGCTGAATTTGTTCATAACAGTGTCCAAATGATCTAGATGCTTCCAGAGAGATGTACATTTCATATCTATCACATCACTAATCCGTGAACATACAGTATTAATGAGAATGTCCCCAAAGTCTGATGCAGCGGGTGCCACTTCTGTCTGAGTACAAATAGAATGGCTAGACTTCCCGCTCGGCGCTGGCTCCGAAATACTGACACTAGATGAGGATTGCATCCAGGAGGACAAACAGCTACGGGATGAGGTGGAGAGGGGAGGCCGTTTCCTTTTGGTGCAGACAGGCTTCCCAAGCTTCCTTTTGCGTTTTGCAGCTGATGCTACTACAGTTGTTGGGGTACCCATAGTTGGCTGTGTCTCATGCGATTAGTGACCTTGGGCGAAGGAATGTTCCCACTAAAAAACTGCATGTTATTAAGGCCAACTGTCTGATGCAGGGGGTCGCAAAGGTCGCAAGGTGCGATAGTAATTGCTGGGTCAACTGAAACCCCTCCAAGTGCAGGGCCGGTCTGTAAAGCCTCACTTTCCAGGGACAATCGACGCTCTGTTAACTCTATCTCGCTCGACACAATGCTGACCATCCTTTCAAGCATACTATCAATAGTAGTGGCAGGTCGCGCAGGTGGTAGACCAATGCGTTTCCCCATCATGGATGTTTGGCCAGACTGTTGCCAATCCAGTTATTATAGGCAAACACTCACCACGAGTCTCTGAGCCAATGCTCTTGTTTTGCTTGGAAGAGGGTGGGCCCAGCCCAGCCTCTGCCGGCCGCTGACTGGCACAGGCGGGCCCGCCCTTGGCCACGGCTTTGTCCGGGCGCGTCCCGCGCTGTGGGATGCGGCCGCGGTTGTGTTGGGAGGAGGCCCCTCCCTCTCCCTCAGGGAAGTGAAGCAGGCTGGGGGACCGAGTCCCACCCCAGGAGGCAGCAGCAGCAGAGTAAGTGGTGGTGCAGGATAACAGAGACTGATCAGCGCGTCCCCAATCTAATTTCTAAGCTGTAGTGCACAGTTCTACCAATTTGGGAGTCAGTACCTCAGAATATTGATTGTAAAATGTAGCTGGAAGGCCATCTGCCCCAGGCACTTTGCCTCTAGCAAGGCTACAAATAGACCACAATCTCTGATATAGGTAGATGTAGTGTCTCTCTACCCTCAATATCCAATCTGAGCTAGATAATCCCTGCTAAAAAAAATATTTGGTGTAACTGGCCCGCCCTATCTTTAGTACACATGATAGGGGTTCATGTATTCTCAGCCGAGAGCAATCTGGACAGTAGCTTGCCATCTTTGTCCACAGGTAGTATATTCTTTGTAGTCAAAACACTGCAAATGCTCTAATAATGCCGTAATATATTTTCTGGCATGTGCTAAATGTTCAGAATTTGTCTTTCAAGAAGTATATGTTTTCCAGTTTTCCCAACTTCCCTTTTAAACTCTGCAGATTTCTCTTCACAGTCTTTCAGCTGCCAACCATAGTTTTAATTGCTATCCCCTAATTCATATTTTAAAGGCTTCCAACTCTGCTACCCTGGAGGATGTGGGACGAGTATTTTTGTCCATAACATCTTTAATGGCCTTGGGTATTACCTTGATTGCTGAATTTTTGAGGTTATCAGTGAGCGTTTGTAAGGTGGGAATGTGTGAGTGCCGTCTGCCCCACTACACCTTTAGTATCAGGAGGTTATAATATGAAAATACTTTACCCGGGTATTCCGAATAAGATACCTTATTCTGCAACTCTAGCGCACAGAAGTAGTAACCAACAGTAGAGGTTGTGCACCTGCGAGTAGTAAGTAAATAACTTTTCCAATGGGGGTTTCTTCTCCAAATGTCTATGAAATGCCATTGTTGCATCCGATTTTTCAATTCTTTAGTTATAATAGTTGGAGAGTGTGGTAAGAGAGGGGATAACTGATCTAGTACACTGTCTAGTTATGGGGTCTCCAACCTTTTCTGTACTGAGAACTACTTATGTTCAATGAAACGCATTGAGAGCTACTAATATTATTAGTGTTGTATAATCTCAATTCTTTTATATGTATATTAATTCAACTAAGCAAAAGCTTTCTAATTTAATAAGCTGGGTTGCACACAGGTGAGCTACTCAGAGGTAGCTGGAGAGCTACAGTAGTTCAGGAGCTAGACACGGTTAAGATCACCTACCGGTATCCAGGGTATATGCATCCACCTCGACAGTACTGTAGAGAGAGATGTGTATAAAAAAATTTGGAGAACATTTTGGGCATATATTCCGCCATTAGAAAGGGGAGTGCCATCTAATCTCCCCATCACTAACATGTACCTATCCTGCTCATCAATTAGTGACTCAGTGACATAAAAAGATACATCCGCTCTAATCCAGATCATTTCACCCTGTGCGTACTCCGAGAAACCAGTACAGAACGCTTGGCCTTCCCAACTTTTTTGTCACCTTAATCCCTTCCTGTGTTGTGTGTTTCTTGCAGAAATGCAATATGTGTTCTACTCCTTCTAATGTACAGACTTATTTTGGCTTTTTTGGCTGCAGTTTTCATACCCCTAATGCTCCATGTCATAATAATATATTCCTTATTAACCATCATAGCTTTGTGCAATATCGAGAATTTTAGCCAATCCCATCAAGTCGAGGATTCATGCCGAATTAATTGGATATGATTTTTGCCATCCATTAAGTGTACCGATACCTGCGGATTCATGTCCACACACTCTTGTGTAGCAACTGATTTTAAACTCCCAACTAAATCCCTAGCCCTAGGAACAGCACTGTTTAACAGAACATTACATTTTACGGTACACATCATAATTGATTAACTCTTCTGCAACTGCAGAAGAGTTAATAAAAAGACTTTTAGGGTTCTATGGGAGAACCTATAATCGTAGGAGTATAGAGCTTCCCCTGCAAGCCCACCTTCTTTATCTTAAAATTCGAAAAGGGGTCTGCACCACGCCTTGTGCAATTCCATTTTACAGCGCTCAGAGCCCAAGATCTCACTTGTGGCCAATGACCCGTCAATAATAAAGCAAAAGTTGTGAAATATGCACTACGGCCAAATATAATTTCCTTTTATTTCAGTTTATCCATGTAGCATACTAATCTGGTTTGGTAGTTTAGTGCAGCTAGAATATAGCCTTAGAGCCCGACCTAGCGGTCTCTACCGGCCATTAAAGGCCCGCTCCAGCGTTAAAGGCCTGAGCTGAAGGCAGGGGCCTTTAACAAGTGAGCGGGCCTTTAATGGCCGGTAGAGCCCCCTAGGAGGGCTCTAAGGCTATTAGAACATTCCACCCCTAGAGGGCAGAATGTTCAAATTACTAAAAACAAAGGCCTCTTGGAGCCTGAGGGGGTTTAAATCCCACCGGGCTCCAAGAGGCCTTTGTTCACAGCAGCAGCTGTGAAAGGACAACAATATTGGAATGTTGCTCTCCGGGCTTCTACCAGCCAGTAGAAGCCCGGAGCACTCCATTGTCTACAATGGAGTGCTCAACATTCCAATGTTCTAATAATTCATCTTGGAGCTACCACGGGGAAGACGACTGAGCCTTTAAGGATTTTAACCACCGTTGACAAAGCTGCCCATTTCTCTGCTGGGGTTTGATAACCAGTTGGTTTAATGTATCAATCCGACAGACTTCAAGAGTCTGTTGTATTTGTTATTTTTGTTGCCTCCGTTTCCTTCTACTGCAGCTGGGTGATCCTGGTGGTGTTTTGCCCTATTGCTCTATGCATTCTCACAATGCCTCCAAGTTTGTGAAGAAGTATGTGCGTGGATTCATTATTATTTTGAGTTGACCTGGAATATTAAGGCATATTTCAGTTCCAATTCTCGAAGTTTCTATTTTACAGCAAAAACAATGATGTCTGATGCTGCATAACTAGCTTAAAGTCCAGGAAGACAAATACCATTATTGCCTACAGTGAAGTGACCAACCTTATTTGTTTCCTGTAGGATTATGTATGCTGCTGTCCTTATTTGTTTTCCTCACATTTGAGACAGTCAATATTCCAGGTAGCTTATCATGCTGAGCCCGACAGCGCTTTCGAGCATCCCTACTCCCCTTTTGTGGCTGCAACATCAACATCTCTCATAATCTTCTGCATGACCCTCTAGGAAGTGAATTCTATCAGATATGTTGAGTATCTGCTGCTGTAGATCATTCATTGTGGGCTGTATTGTATTTATAGAGGCCTCTGTTTGGCATACTCTTTTTTGATCTTCAAGAAGCAGTCCCATTTCGATTGCCACCACATCTATCTTATGTTCTAAAGCAGCTTTGATAGCATCAATTTCCTACATCTTATTGTCTGATTCACTGAGGCTAGTCACACCACTTATAGCACCCTTGGCTACATATTCCTGTGTCGTCCGTCCCCTCTGCTCCAGTAGTTATCTTGGTGACCTTGGGCTTGCCCATTACGAGGGGCTACTGCAGCGCAAATTACATGGACAATCCCATTTCTGCATGTTTACAACCGCCACTGGGCTCCTGTAAGTGTCATACGACTGTTTCCAATGTATGAACCCCAGCGCCATCAAGCTGGTGGCATTTAATGATTTTAAAGTGAAGAAATACACTGATATCACTCTGTGACAATGCAGCAGATTACAATGTGCTATTGGTTCAATTACCATTACTGATAAATCCTCATTACAAAACAATGACCTATAATAACCAGTATTGGGAAGAATAATCAATATAAAGTAAGTTTAAATTTTAAAAAAATTTAAAGTTTGGCCTGCACCTATTTTATTCCATCTGGCTTTCATTCAGCAAAGACTGTGGCAGCAACTCACCCACTCTGTGCACAGAATATGAGAATATTATTGGAGGTTTCACCACTACCTCCCTTTCTGGCAACTCCGGGTACCCCACCATTGAATTGGATATAAAGGTGCATGGTTTTTAAGGATTATCTGGACACTGTAGATGGCGACACATTTCAATCAAAGAAAAACAAAGCTTTACTGATTCACAATTTGGGACTGGAAGGCAGATCAATATGAAAAACATTACCAATGCAATTTGTGAGAGTACCTTCTGAAGGAGAAGGGGATACTGAGGAAATAGTTGATGAATATGCTTCTGTGATGAAAACTCTTGGTAATCCAGATTTGGAGACTGGTCTGAATATGGGTAGGAGCATTGAACAGTCTGTGATCTATATGAAAGCGTTGTTAAGCATAAGTACCGGGATAGAAGTCGGGGAAATAAAAGTTATTCACAAGAGTAACATAGACAAACATACTATGAGAATGAATAGTAAAGTCAAGCAAGTCCACCGACCTGCAGTCTAAGTTTCAAAGTATGAATGTTAGAGTAGTCGGAGTGCTTGTTTTCATTGTGGTAGCAAAACGCATGTAGGTAACTGCAGACAATTTCCAGCTTTGAACTAAGTTCCTTTTAAATGTAATAGAAGAAGCCATCATGTACGGTGGGGTATGTAGAGCGAATTTCAAAAGAAAATCTAATTCTTCACATGTAATCAAGGCACTAGAGAGAGAACCAGGAGAGAATCACATATCAATGGTAATATAGGTGTGTAAAGTGAATGATAATGAAATAGTAGAAATAAAGCAAATTAAGATAAAGAAATCTTATTGCAACATATTAATTAACAGGCAATCATTAACATTATGGCAGACTCTGGCTCTCCCTTCACCTTGATCTGAGAAACAGAGTTTAAAAATATCGACCAGGTGAAATTAGAGTCATGTATTAAATTATTTGCATGGTGAGGGGTTACGGCTATAGGAAAGTTCAAGGCAAGCCTTGAGCTCCAGAACAATTGTGCACAAAGTGTGATTTAAATGGCAAAGAATGGTTCAAATTTATTGGTATGGGATGAGCAGGAAGAGCTCAATATGATCCTTGATCAAAATCATTCTGAGTTAATGATTACTAAAGACAAATTGCTTGCAACCAGATTGTGAGCTCTGATGGAGGAAAGAAACAATGTTGGCATTGAGTGGATTGAGTGCTATTCTGATCATGTAGGGAATCTAGTAGGTTTCCAGCATCGTATTGGTGTAAAGACTTATGCTGTACCAGTTATGCACATGGCACGCAAAGTACCATTATGCCAGAGAAAGGAACTTAGAGTAGAATTGGATAAAATGCTATCTATAATCTAACCAATTGAGGCTTACAAATAGTTGTCAACGGTGATGTTTATATGCAAAGGTGGTAAGGCATTGTGATTGTGTGTGGACTTCTGCGACCTTATTCACAATATTTGATTGGATCTCCAACCACTACCTAATATTAATGAAATGTTGTCAACATGGATGCTAGTGTTTTTACATCATTGAATATGTGTGCTGCATGCCACCAGATAGTTACATCAGGACTCAAAGCACCTCAATTCACTTGTTACACAGGATGGTGCATACCGTTATGTTTGGAATCCCTGGTGTCTGCATCCTCCGTGTTCCAAAGAGTAATTAATGTTTTGTTTATGTTTTCAAGATGACATCTTAATATATGTCAAGGACATTGCCGAACATAACACCAAATTGAAGAAAGTGTAGGAGATTCTGAAGAAGAGTGGAATATGACCTGGAGGAAGGACAAATGTCCTTCCTCCCGGTTTGCTCAGTCTTAGGTTGATTATCTTGGTCAGTATGTATTTGCCAAAGGTATTCAGACAAAACTGAAAATATGTACAGCAACTGAAAATGCACCTTCACTGAGGAACAAGGATCAACTAAGATCATTTTAGGACTCGTTGAGTAGTACACTAATTGTTTTGCTAGGTTTGCAGACAAAACAGCAGTTCTTCGTGCATTATTGAAGAAGAAAGTCAAGAAGGGTAGAGGTGATGTATGTGCGATAATTTTTGACCAAGAATAATATTGTGTCTGCTCAGCCGTTAAAATTGTTTACACCAATGATGTGAGTATAGTAAAGACAGAAGCCAGTAAATCTGGTTTGGGAGCACTGGTAATGAATAAACGTGTTAATAGAAGTGAAAACAATCATAGCATTCACTTCAAAAGCTGTACGTGGAGCAGTCTACATACTCAATTATTGAGAAAAAGCCTTGGCTATGTGGTGGGGTGCGAAACATTTTAAGAATTTTCTATGGGAAAACGATGATTTTACAAACTGACCACAAACTGCTAGGTTTATTCAGTAATCGCTGACGGGAAAGAGCTACTCAGTGGATTACCAAATGGCAATATCATGTGGGTGCAAGAAACGTTGCCAAAGATTGTCTGTCCAGATTGCCATTGCAGGTTGAGGAGCATGAGCCTAATGATGAGCTGGATGAGGTTGATGTAGTGTGCATGGTAAATGCTGTAAATCAGGCGCTGAATGACCCATAAGGAATAGTTGCAGTCCGCAGAAAGTGATCAGATCCTGTGCAAGGTGAGGGGAAGGTTTCAGGGGAGTGGATGCCCAATGTGAAAAGTTTAAATAAGGAACCAGAGTATATAACTAACCAGAAAAATCCTGAAAGGGTAGATTGGTCATGGCTACCAGGAGCTTTATTCAGAAGTAGGAATAATTGAAAAAACCCCAATCACGGTCTAACTATATGTACCTGGAATATCAACGGATTCGGGCAGAAAAATCAATCTACAGCTACCCATGGCTTTTTAAAGGAACATGACACTATCCTCCTACAGGAAAGGCTACCTGGAATTCACGTCCCTTGCCTCAAGACGGTCTAAGTTCGGCAGGCCGAGCGGCGGCCTCACGATCTATGCATCAACCAAACTCTCCCAACACATTAAACAGATAAAATTTGAAGTAGACTGGGTCTCCGGAATCGTGTTGGGAAGCCCACCCACTGATAGCCAGTTGCTCCTTCTCAATGTTTACATCTCTCCGGGTACCATCGAGAAAAAATCCAAAATGGATGGTTTGACCAACATTGTTTGCAACCTACTGAGTACGGCAGCATACCTAGCATAATCTCAGGAGATTTCAACACCAACCTTTATTGTAATCCCTCCGAGGACATAGGGATTGCTTCCTCAATGGTTCCCCCACATCTCGCTTCACAATTGACCCCCGCAGGAAATAGACCATCGAAACTGGGGGAGTATGCAGTCATCCAGCTTAGTAGCGTAGGATTCACTGTATTGAATGGGCGCTTTCATACGGACACTCCTTCCGCCTGGACACGATCAGACGGCCGAATCCACTCCTTTTTGGACTTTTCTTTAGGGAGCAGGGAAATACTTCCTTTGATCGAGAGCTATCAAATCGCACCACAAGGTGAGAGCGACCATCGGCCTCAAATTGTAACTCTATCCGCCAACATCCCATGTCATCAGGAACTTGCCCATACTCACTCAAGTTGTCATACAGAGAACTTAAGGCGAATGAAATGGTCGGATAGTGCGGCTCTCCCTCTGATGGAAAAATGTAGAGCTCTACTACATTCATTACCGGACAAAGATTCCTCTGTCATCAGTGGCTGGGTTAGCTTCATAAACCAATTATTCGAAGAGGTTCCACCTAAGAGGAGCACCCGGCAACAAGCATTCCAATTTCGCATCTCACCAGCTACAAAAAAACTAAAGGCACAAAGAAACCGAGCCCTCGGTTTGTCAAGGAAGAGCCCAGGAAACAAAACTTTATTCAACAACTACAAGCAAGCCCAAACAGCTTTCAAGCTCGCAATACAAAGGGAAAAACAAGCAGTCTCGGATCAGTTTTGGCTGAAGCTTATTCACGAAAGTAAGAATCCTAACGCAAAGCAATTCTGGTCTCTCGTAAACAGGGGCTTACAAGGCAGAAGCGGCCATGGTAGCGCAAACATCAGTGCAGACGAATGGAGCCAGTTTTTATCATCTCATTTTAGTGATTGCACTAATAGGGACGACCATCCCAACTACCTCTGCCCAGCCAACTCCGTGACACCATCTCCGGAAGTTAAGAGCCCAAGCCGACCTGGCCTTAATGCTATTGAAGAATTAATAAGCGAGGGCCATGCGGAAAACAATGATTTAACGATGGAGACTATAGTGATAGTAGATGAACTAAAAAATAAGATCATATGCTCTATTAGGAAAGCCAGAGCAGAAGCAGCCCCAGGGCCAAACGGTCTTCCTCAGGCCATGTTCAAATCAGATGTTGAACTATGGTCAGCATATTTGGCCCCCCTGTTTCTCCACTGTAGGTTAAACAATATCATTCCAGAGTCCTGGAAAGGTGCTATCATTCACCCAATTTATAAAAGCGGGAAGAGAAATGACCCCAATAATTACCGAATGATAGCACTCCTCGACGTCGAGTCCAAATATTATGCCAGCATTTTATTGGAAGAGTTGTTGGCCTGGGCCGACACAACAAAGCGCCTTCCTTTTAATCAGACGGGCTTCTTGGCCAACTCCGGCACAACAACTAACTTACTCACCTTAACCGTTCTGATAGAGAAAGTGGCTGTTCAACAAACTCAACTTCATTGCTGCTTTGTTGACTTTAAAGCGGCCTTTGACCGGGTGCCTCGGGGCCTGCTGTGGCAAAAACTAGAGTCCTGGGGTATACCTCCGGCCCTTTTAAACGCCATAGTTCAACTTCACTCGGAAACATGGATTCGAATCAAGTTGGGTGAAGGCTCCCACGTTTCCAGGAAGATTGAAACAAAAAGTGGTGTCAAACAAGGCTGCGTGTTGGCCCCACTCCTTTTTAACTTCTTCATATCGGACTTATCCCCAACACTTGATAGTGTCAACTGCCATCCCCCTCAACTAGACGGAACTCGCATCAGTAACCTGTTATATGCCGACGACCTGGTGCTACTAAGTCACACAAAAGTAAGCCTACAGAGGCTACTTGTCGAGCTGCTTCCCTATACTACAAGAAACTCTTTAGAGTTGAATTTGTCAAAAACAAAAACAATTTCTTTTGGGAAGCAAAAGAGGCCACGCGGAGGGTGGTATTTCAATAATGTAAAGCTTGAATCAACACCCTACTACAAATATTTGGGAATCTTCCTCGACACTAGATGTTCATTCCTCAAGCAGAAAGAAGTACTAAGGGCCAAAGCTTTGTCACTCGAGGCCGCTGCTGCGAAATTGTCTAAACAACTACTTGGCCCAAGCTTAACCCCTATGCTGAAGGTGATGAAGGCGAAGATAACCAATTCACCGAGCCGTTGTAGTGGGGCGCTGCACTGGATTAAGGACAAGCCCACATGCGGAGGCACATTGAGGGCTTGGAACTTTGTCAACAGAACATTACAGTGCATCCATTTGTGGATTTTAATTTTCCGGCACTACATTTCCCATAATGCTCTGCTCAGTCTCATTGGAGCTGCCTATCTGGGGGCGTGTAATTTCAGCAGTATTTGAATGGGAGGACTGTGACCGGAACTTGCACTTTCTTTTTCCGTCCTAACCTCTGAAGAAGATAAGGACTTCGAAACGCGTCACGCGTTTTTGACGGAAACAGCTGTTTAAGAAATCGGCATGTTGGAGGAGTCTGTACCTATTGAAGGCTTGTAGCCATATGCTGGCGTCCGAGTGCTTCTTGTCTGGGGGCACCCACAGAGCTTTAATTTACACGCGGCCGCCTCGCTGCGAAGAATGCACCACCCCGTTATCGTAGGGGGCCACGTGGTAAGGTATTCACCGAGCCATTGTAGTGGGGCGCTGGCACTGGATTGAGGACAAGCCCACATGCGGAGGGCCATTGAGGGCTTGGAACTTTGTCAACAGAACATTACAGTGCACCCATTTGTGGATTTACATTTTCCGGCACTACATTTCCCATAATGCTCTGCTCAGTCTCATTGGAGCTGCCCATCTGGGGGCGTGCAATTTCAGCAGTATTTGAATGCGAGGACTGTGACCAGAACTTGCACTTTCTTTTTCCGTCCTAGCCTCTGAAGAAGATAAGGACTTCGAAACGCGTCAGGCGTTTTTGACAGAAACAGCTGTTTAAGAAATCGGCATGTTGGAGGAGTCTATACCTATTGAAGGCTTGTAGCCGTATGCTGGCGTCCGAGTGGTTCTTGTCTGGGGGCACCCACGGAGCTTTAAAAAAAAAAAGAAATATATATATATATATAAAATATATATATATATATATATACACACACATTTATTGTATAATGGGCGAGTGTTAACTGTTCTTAATGTGAGTGTATAATATATATATATATATATATATATATATATATATATATATATATATATTCACTGAAAAAAACACAGGTTTCCGGGACGTTATATTTAGAAATTTTCATTTAAAAAACCTTTGAAATTCACTGAAAAAACCATAGGTTTCAGGGACGTTATAGTTAGAAATTAGCATTTAAAAAACCGTAGAAATTCACTGAAAAACCCACAGGTTTCAGAGACGTTATAGTTAGTTGGACATTTTACTCGTACAAAACCAGAGAAATTCGGCCGTTATAGTTAGTTGAGCTAACTAACTTGCGCCCTCGCAATGCACTGCTGATGACATCACATATTACATCACTCATCAAACTCAAAGGTTTTTTAAATGAAAATTTCTAACTATAACGTCCCTGAAACCTGTGTTTTTTTCAGGGAATTTCTAAGGTTTTTTAAATGCTAATCCCTAACTATGCCTCCATAGGTGGGACGTGCAGAGGAAGAAAGGCGCAGAAAGAAGAAAGAGAAGTGCAGAAAGAGGCAAGAGAGGTGCAGAAAGAGGAAGAAAAGTGCAAAAAGAAGCAAAACAAATGCAGAAAGAGGCAACAGAAGTCCAGAAAGAGGAAGAAAGGTGAAGCAAGAGATGTGCAGAAAGAACCAACAGAGGTGCGGAAAGAGGCCTACTTTGACTGTACCTTACAACAGACTCATACAAAGTTCCCTAATCACTAATCCTTCTCCGAAGATGTCTTAAACCTCACTTTTTTCTTGAAGGTTCACTATTAATCGACTGCTCAGAATGTTAGGCCAACCAAATATAAAACAGCAATCCTAAGCATATCACTGTTGTAAGTTTTACCAGGTTTGTGAAGGTATGCATGCGTGTCTATGCTTTTACCAAGTGACATGTTAAATGAAAATAACAGCATACTCTGTGAATTTGTGTAAAAAAAGGTGTATGCATTTCTTTCTGCTCACAATACAGGGCACATGGGTATTCAATAGTATATTTGAGGGACTCTATAACACTTTTATACATAAGACATGTCTGCCTGTGCAACCGTATGAAAGAGCAGAACTAACAAGATTTGACCACCTATAAGAGAAGCTACCCGCTTTTTAAGCTACCATCTTCAGCTGCATAATACATGTGAGAATACATGTGCAAGTAGACATATACCTCATTCACGAGAGCACGCAGACCTTTAAACTTGACAGCTTGCACTTCCCATTTGAATATAGAAACAGGCGAGAGCAGTACAGAAAGCAGCAAGAGAATTGCAGAAAGAAACAAGAGGTGCAGAAAGAGGGAACAGGTGTCGTGTAGCTCCTATATTACCTATACAGAATCTGCGCGTTTTGGATAACAAACTGTGGGATTGGTGGTGGACTGATTTCGTGCACCCCCACCGGATACGTTAGCTTGTCTGTATTAGCTAGCTCACAGTACCACTATAATCTCCTCTTATCAAGGAGAGAATAGATTCTGGCAACCTCAGAACATGACAACCCTGATCCCTCAGAGTCGTGGAAACAATATACTACCTTTCGCTCAGTCACTCGTGCTTACTTAGTTTGTCTCAGATAATAAGTATTTATTGAACAGTTGTTATTCTAGTGTAGAATATATGAGCTGCAGCAACCATTAGACAGTAGCAGAGATATAGGAGTAGCAGTACTACGAAAGTAAAGGGATGGTATAGTTCTACCATCTTGCAGAAATCATGAATATATACAAGTACATAAAACACATGATAAAAGTGCGTACTCCTACGATGCCTCCCTAACTAGATGTACCTAAATGTACCTAGCATCTATGTAGGTGTTATGCCGAGAATCCCTCTAGGATCTAGTCCACCCCATTACCTGAGAGTTTAGAAAATGTGGGACCCCGTCCTGGTCTCGAGTTGGACACCCCGCGAGGGATGTTAGACCACTGCGAGCTGGAGCGTCTGCATGCAGGAACCTCAGCGTCTTTGGTCAGTGTGTCAGCCGGGAAGTCATGGTCTCCTCTATCTTCCTAAGCAAGATGTGCTGTATATATACCCATAGGTCTCCCCAGGGGTCCTACCTTGCTGTGTTACTGTGTCGGCCTAAAGGAGGACGTTGGGCCTGAACTTTATACAGAGATATTATACAGGAGATGGTAATCCTACTGTTAGTCCTGCTGTGCTTCCAAGAAGCCTCAAGCATAATGTATGAGAATCGAACCAAGGAAAAACCCGCGTTCTGAATGCAGTGTCATATCTAGGTAAAAGGTCAGTGCCTAAGAACCGTTATGTATGTAATGTAGGGAAGAATATAGGTGAAAGGTTGCAATGTTACCTACGCCTATATAGGGTACCTATATGGAATATAACACCCACTACTCTTCAAACTGGACGACATATGTAACCTATTACTGTACTACTAGCATAACTAGAAAGCGGTACGCACAAAGTTTATAAAAACATCTCTTTAGCTAAAAATGTTTAAAAGCTTCTAAAAAAACATTAAAAAAATGTAAAAAGGAAATTTTTCAAGCCCTAGCTCTAAAAGTGTCCGTAATTATAGTCCTAACCACTATAAGCATTAAAAAGCCACGTATGCCCAAAAATTGAAAGGAATGTCAATTTAGTGTCATAGTTCCAAATTTGAGCTTGTTTAATAAAGAGCGAATTTCTCCCAGCACACGACGAGCCAAATGAGTCAAATGTTTATGTGTCCTAGCTGGTAAACGCAACATTTCCGTTGCTTGCTTCCGCAGTAGACGGCCCCTGTAACACCTCGCAGAGTATGTCAATTGAGCACAGATGATATTCCACGCTGTCCGCAGCCGGTGCTGGGGCAGCCTGTGCGCCGTCCAAAGCCTGGGTGTCAGTGGAGGAGCCGGTGTTCATACCAACAGGTGCAGTTACTACCTGCGGTGGCTCAAGGAATGCCGCCATCAACATTGGAATACGCTGAGGACACTGCAGAACATGGGCCGTTATCGGGTCCAGTAACGCATTCACGTCCGGTTGCGCACATGATGGGAGTGTCAAAACACAGGTCTAACATGCATTCTTCTCCGCAAAACAGGCATCGGAGGACAGGTAAGATGCAGTCCATCCAGACTGGTCGAAATGACAAGAACCAAGATGCACTTAGTTCTCTTAGGCGAGGTGTGCCCAGATGTTGTACCATGCGGTCGTATTTACGCTCCAGGAGTGCTTTTTCCATCTCCTTGGTGACTGGGACGTCCATTGCGTAGCAAATATAAAACAATCAGGATACCTGCTGCTAGGAACAGGATGAGCGGAAGTCCTCCAAAGATGCTTCCAAATACGGAGTGTATGAAGTTTGGGATAACTCCAAGTACCGTCTGAAAGGTGCTCAGAAGTCCAGAACCTATGGTCTTAGATAGGTGGACTATGCCTGTCGTATCAGACATGTTAAAGATACGATTGACCATTTCTGCGAAATGGAAAGGGCAGTTTGCATGAATTAGCGCCTGTATCTCTGCCGAAGACCTTGCGATCTGGAGATCAAAACTCTCTTGAGCGGAGGTTAAGGGCACAGACTTCTGTAGAAGCATGGCTTTCATTCTGCTTTGAGTATCAAACCGTATTAAAGAAACATTCAGTGAAGGCCATAACGGCGCCTCCCTGACTGTATATGTCGGTGGAAACAATACTTGCATACAACAAGTAACCCTGGAGCTCATGGTTACCAGATATGCGATGCCCGGGAGCATTCCGCAGCAGCCTTGACTGTTCAGCATCAAGTAACTCCCATTCGAAAGTAGTCTGAATGCTGGAGTAATCACAGAAGCTGGGGCACCACTCAAATGGCAGGACAGGTTCGCCACACAACCATTACAAGCCCCGTGCAGCATTATATCCTGGCATATGAGTGATCCACTTAAAGCGTTCTCAGTTTGTACCCCTCAGAAACACTTCTCAATCCCCACTCCGGCATCAAAATCTATATGGTAATACCCATGATTCCTTAATGTATTCCTTACCCATTTCGTCATATCTGCCTACTTGCTTTTGCTCAAGGCAATACTGAAACTGAAAAGTAGTGACCGGTAGAGTTATGTGGCCATGGATTAGCCATTCTGTGGACGGTGATTTTGCCACTGTAAATGCTAATCTATCCAGTTTTTCGATACGCAGCATTGTATATTTTGCTCCCCTTTGTGCCATTTCTATCTGTTTATCTGTCAGATTGTATTCCGAAAACAGAGACGTACTGTTGATATAAAGCCAAGGCACGTAGCCTGCACGCAAAGATTGCAGCGTCCAGCTTAATAACATAATAGAACGTAATTGAGATTGCCTGTGTTGTAATATGGCCAAATCTTGTTCTAGTATGTCTATCGCAGAAGATACAATGTTGCCGAAGGAATATATCCTGGAGGTCAATGTAGTTAACCCATTGTCTACCACTGCTAGAGATTTTTCTAGATTTATACGGTCCATCTCTCGTAGTCTCTCTGCGGCCTCTTGTTGGGATATTTTCCATATTTCATTATAGACAGCATAATAGAAACGTTTCTGACGTGGCTTCCTGGGACCCATTAAAAAATCCCTAAGATCCACAATCTGTGACAGTAAGGATAAGTGTTGTTTCACCTGTGTGTGTTGAGGTTTTTAGCCAATCGAGGCACAACTTCCCAACACTGTAGGATGTCACTACCCCTGGATGTTGTCTCTGTACATAACGTGGATCTGGCCTATGGAAACTAAACTCTTCGGTTTTACCCATGAATCTTGCCTGACAACTATTAGTGTCTGTGGGCCAAATCAACCATTTTTTCCAATCGGAGTCTGATCTGTTGTATTGTATGATGTCATCTACTGTAATCTCCTTCTCTGATGTTTTGTTACCCTCGGTGTGTGACGGAGTTGGCAACCGAGGTGTGTTCAAGTCTTTGTTCTTGGCTAGTCCAAGTCAAGACGTCTGTTGCACTGTCTCGTTCAAAAACATGATTTGATGAGGCATGCTCTAAACAAAGCTTCTGTTCCATGTACCGCCCATTCCCTAGTATCCCAGACTGATTTTAGGTCTAAGGTGTCTTTCCACAAGTCGAAACCTTGTTCGGACAACTGGGCAATAAAGGAAGCAGAGTAAATCTGTTTGGTGTTTGTTAACATTTTTCTGTGCTGATGTTGGTGCAACCTTATAATATTATGAGGCTGGGTCAGACATATTAAACCCTGAAAAATATGGAAACTTTTGTGTAAATGTTTTTGAACTGCCTTTCGGCGGTGTTGGACAATGTTCCCACTGGTGGTATGTGAACACATTTCTAGGATTAGCAGATTTATGCAAAAAGTGATGACCATAGTGTTGATAACAATACATAGTCTCGAAATCTGATGTGCCTTCCAATGTTTCACTATTAGAAAACGCAGCAGATTTTTCCAAATCAGATAACATGTTATTAACAGTTTCAAAATCCCAATCATCGGAAAATGTACTTGAGGTAATGATATCACTCAACGAAATTTTAAATAAATGAGGAATTCTTCAAATTTCAGTCGGACCAAATATATTGAAATCAACCTTGTCCCAAACTATACCATCAGGTATAGGAACTGCTGTAATGTTCACTGATGACAAGTCTCTTTGTTCTCGATGAGATGATAGGTGTGGTTTCAAAAGTAAGTTCACCTCTTGGGCTGCAGAGCTTTGTCAAAGGTATCTTCCATTAACAAGCATACTAAAAACTATTATCAAGCATACCCAGAAAAGAAAGAAAAGTATCCCGGTGATTACCCATAGTTCTACCCAAGGTAACACCTGGTAAGTCTTTTTAAGAAAGTTCAGAAAGTCTTCTACTTTGTGCTTGCGTGATTTTTTGGCTGGCATTGTTTCCGGTTCGCTTGGATCCAAAGAAAAAGTATCAAAGTTTATGAAGTAGCCAGAAGCAGTTCGATCAATTGTTGGTATTGCATCAGTATTTGTAGAAATCGTGGTTTACTCTTGCCGAGGCATGTTAACGTAGACATCTGTATTTGGTCGAATAGCGAGTTGTCTTTCATTTTGAGTTTCATTTTGAAATTGAACTTCAGGTTCAAGAGGAACGAGTTCCATAGCATTGTTGCATAGTCCTTCATTCCGTGCAGGGGACTCTTCGAACGTGATGAGTCTTTCCGTTTGAACTTCTTGGATTGTGGCGAGAGGAGGGCGTCTGCTACTTTGGAGTCCACGTGGCCTACTACTCAGTATCGGCCACATAGTGTGGTTTGATTAGGTCGATTGAGACAAATCTTTTCTCCTTTTTTCTGGCAAGAGGCGGTAGAAGTACAGTTCTTGTTCCTTCAATTGCTAGGACCGGTACAGGCTTTCTGTATGACGGCCCAAATTCTTTCTTGTCCGCTATCTTCTCTCTGACCAGATCCCCGACTTTTGGGATCCGGACAGGCCTTGCCGTGACTGATTTGACTTCCCCAGTGGCGGTCTGCTTCAGGTGGACATTATTTTGTTGTGTCCTGGATTCATTTAGATCCTGTAAAACAGCCAAACGATCATGGATGCCAAAAGGCTTTTCATCCGCCACTGCGCCTTCACAATCAAGATCAGGTACCCACATTCTTGTCCAAAATAGGACCTCATATGGTGTGACCCCCCCTAGAGAACTTCTTGGCATATTGTTCAAAGCTCGCTGGACTCCATACAGATGTTTTACCCAACTTTCACCCATGCCTAATACTCTAGCTGTTAAAGATTGCTTTAAGTCCCGGTTTTTTCTCTCCACTACCGAATTTCCCTCTGGATGGTATGGAGATGAGTACCCCAATGCTACAACCAATCCTCGCATGGCCTCCTTGTAAGCCCGAGAGCTATACGCAGGGCCCTGGTCAGAATGTAATGTGCCAACTGCGTATGTCCCTATAAAGATTCACAAATCTTTTATAACAGTTCAAGCATCAGCCGAGCGTTGGGGCCACACCCATAGGAATCTTGAGCAGGAATCCACTGCAACCATGATATACCTGTAAGCCCCATCTCTTTGTAAAGGGCCGCAGTGGTCCAAGTAAACACACGCTAGTGGTTTATCAGATATTAACAAAGGTGTCTGTGCTGGACGTGTTATGGTGGAACCTTTCATCTGCTGGCAGATGTCGCATTTCAAGACATAGTCTTTAGTCTGCTTCGTTAATCCAGGCCACCAATAGCGTTGTTTCAACAAAGAAATAGTCGCCGTAACTCCTGCATGTGCAGAACCTATTCCTTCGTGTGCTGCTAGAATTAAACCTAACCTACGATCCATGTTTGGAATTACTCTATCCCCCACTCCAGGAATCTGAGCAAATGGAATATTATTGGCATCTAACTTGTAGGAGTACCTGAGTGGAAACTTTTTGGTACTGCTCCGCTGTTTTTGCGACAAGCATTGATAGGTACCATAATCTCACCGTCTATTCTCGTTTTAGAACGAGTGATTGCAGCTACGGAAGCCGTGCGTACAGCCCCCTTTGCGGCTTCATCAGCCAATGAATTCCCTTCAAGGTGAACGCCATCACGCTGATGACTCAGTGTATGTATCACGTGAGCCCTCTGTAGTTCGGTTTTCAACTCCACTACCTGTTCCCATAGCGTTTTATGCTTAATTGTGCCACCTTTTGCATCTTTGAACCCATTTTGAACCCAGTACTGCAAATATTCATTATAGGACTACACACAGTAAAAGGAATCGCACACAATTAGTGTGGGGAATTCTCGATCCGTGTTCACCAGTGCCAGTATCAAGGCTTTTAACTTTGCCAGCTGTGCCGTGCAATCTCCTAGAGATTGCGTTTTTGGGCAACTTGGGTGGAACCTTCCATCCCGCATGCGACCTTTAACGATTGCACACGCTGCGCTATAATGTTGCTTACTTCCTATGGCCGGTTAAGCAGATCCGTCAGTGTAAATTATATATTCATACTGATCTAGAGGCATTATTTTGTTTGGTAGAGGATATTCTTGTTCGTATTGCAGGAATGCTGTGTCTTTAAATTTGGGTCGTACCTGTATTCTACATCTGTTGCAGGGAGAGAATTAGCCCATTGTATCCATCTCGGATGTAAAGCTTTAGCATTAGGAACGCTTGCCTTTGTCGCAGCCGCTAAGGCTGGAACCGGAGGTACTACTATTATTCATTTCCCCTGAGCCAGTGCTCTTTCTCTCACTACAGCAGTCTGTACTGCTGTTAGAATCTTTTCTGTAGATGAAAAGCGCATCTCAGCATTTGTGTACAAATGTGATTTGTATGCAATTGGTACTGTTTCACCTTCACTATATGTTAGATAGGTGTACCCAGATTGACCCGCAATTATACGGATCACCAGGTTGCGTACGTTTACGCGTGTT
Organism: Calotriton arnoldi; assembly: GCA_963921515.1. Taxonomy (NCBI): domain Eukaryota; kingdom Metazoa; phylum Chordata; class Amphibia; order Caudata; family Salamandridae; genus Calotriton; species Calotriton arnoldi. The sequence goes on from CAWUFW010000020.1 coordinate 4,098,311, forward strand.
GGAAAGTGTTTGGAAGCTATCATGTCAGCTTGCAAGGAACGAAGTGTATCTGTATGTTCCTGTGTCGATTGTTTTACTGAAAAATCAGGTTTTATTAAATCGTAGAAAGGTTTCACTCTTTCTGCGTAATCCAAAAAGTATGTTCTACCAAAATTTAGGAATCCCAGAATTGACTGTAAATCTTTCAATGATTTTGGAGGTTGGAGCAGCGCACATTTTTCTAAAAAATTGGCTGCCAGGCTTTTCCCTTCACTTGAAAGCTCATATCCTAAAAACAGGACACTGAGGTGGGCAATTTTTGATTTTTTAAAGTTGAATTTGTAGCCCTCACATGCAAGTCCCAAAATTATGGTATTCACCCTGTTCAAGTGCTCCTCTAGGTCATCGTCCGTTAGATAAATATCATCCACAGAGGACAATGCCTCCTCGTCCAAATTTTGAAGTAACTCAGTTACTCTGGCTGAAAACAACCCTGGGCTGTTCTTATACCCCTGGGGGAGTCGACAAAATTGACGCTGGGACCCTAGCGCTGAGAATGCTGTTAGATGCCTGCTTTCAGGCGCTATATTCTGGCAGAAAAATCCATTTGAGATATCAAGTGTTTTATATTTTTGCCTCACAATGTTATTCATTAATGCGGCACTGTGTGCATTTTGGACTGCAAATGTCTTAGTGCAAGTGTTTAAATGTCTATAATCTAAAACTAGACGATATGAATTGTCAGGTTTCATGACAGGAAACAAAGGATTGTTCATTGATGAGGTGCAATTTTCGATCACCCCTTGGTATTCAAGTTGATCTAAGATCTCCCTGACCTGTTTTTTAGCTTCTTGCTTTATTGGATACTGCCTCTGTGCAGTTGGAGTATTTTTCAAAGGAATTATTTGGTGGGTTGAATCCTCATCCCATCCAACATGGTTTTTGTATAATGCCGGAGCCTGGGCTACCGCCCACTCCTGCGCATATGTATGTTGTAAGTGCCTGGGAATATGGTCTGAGAATGCCGGAAGAATTACAGTTTCTCCTTTAGGGCAATCCATGACGAATGCTGGCGGCCAATCTTGTTCAGCTAATAAAATGTCAGACAAACGTCAGGTTCTCCCAAAAGAGACCTCTCATTGTTCTACATTTGTCCCTCTCCATTTGGAGCGTTATTTCATATACTTTATGTGGGACACTTACCCTAGTATCGGGTGTTTCTACCGTGATATAATCATTCAAGTCCGCTGTCACCAGAAATTCCTTCAGGTTCTGGCGAGCTATTGTTACTTCTGCCGCACTGTCTAGCATCGTCAGAGCCCATTCCCCATTCAGTAGTCGAGTCCTCAGAATTCTGGGCATGTCTGATCTTTAGACCTGCAACTTTCTTCTTTTTGAACTGTGGCTTTTGCTTTGTTTTATCTTCTTTTTTAGAAGTGTAATCATGAGCGTGCTGCTTGTCTCTGGACTTTGTACGCTCTTCTTGTCTGTCTGACCGTCCTTCCCTCTCAGAGTTTTTCGATGAACCCTGAAAGGAATGAGAGGAACGTGTATCAGTATCCTGATACCCGTCAGGTTTCCTAATATTATCCCTATTCCTAAGGTTATACCTCTTTTCGGAGGGCTCCTGTGGCGGAGATCTACCTCGGGATTGAGATCTGTTTCCTTTAAAATTTTGTTGTTTTTTATCGTCCCACTTCTCCTTTGTTGAAGCAGGTGTCTGCTTAGAAGTGTCCTTTTCAGGACTGCCCATCAGTTGTGGTTTTAAAGCTTTCCCACCCAAACTGTCTCTGCCTAATTCTGCATATGCAGTTTCAATTATTTTCGGTAGTTCGTGTTCTTGTTCTAAAGGACTGAATTCCCTTGGGCGTTGGCGGATAGCCACTGAAGCTGCTTCCCCCTTAATGTTAGCTAGTATTATGGCTGATACCTGGGCATAGTTACCTAGTAACTTCATCCCTAAGTTTAGGGAAGGTTCTGCTCCATACTCGTTTTGTATTTGTCTCAATACGTCTGGTACTACTGCTAATGACGGGATACCATGAGGTCTGGTATATATATGGCAGCAAAGACCGTACCCCAAGTGGTACAATCCTCTACTTGTGGAGTTATCCCCATGGGCAAGCAGATTGTTAGCATTCTGTGTTTTTCATACGGGGTAGTATCCGGGAATACTGCCTCTAGCGGTGTTATTTTCTGAGCTACCCAGAAAGGCATTTGTTCACGTTTTGTGGGCATTTTACCCATTACCGCGTGTAATGTTTGTGGTGTAATTTTAGTTTCTGTACCCTGAATTTGAGTTCCATTGGTTGCAACTATTGCTGGTTGGACTGTAAGTGTCCTCATGACGAATTGCGTCAAGTTTCTGTATATTTTTATGAAATCTATGTGTTGTGTGAGTAAGTCTCCTGGTGGCATTGTTTCAATGTCAGGATGTGTTGTGTAGGCCGCTAATATTGCCCATGTTGCCCCTTCTCTCCCAAGTGGGCCGAATCTTACTCTTCTTCTTACGTGGGGTAGGGCGCCTTTAAACCAGTATAAGTGTTCCTGGTACGTGTGCGGAACCTCTATGTCCTCAAACGGACAGTATTCCGCTGGTGCATCTCCTTCTGTGTAGGAGTGAAATGTTTTTGCATTTGCTGCTGGGAATGTAACCCACGAATAAAATACCTCTGTTCTGTTTGATTTGTGTGCCTCAATCACGAAAACTACTATGCCACCCCTTGATGATAGACCATGCTCTAGCAGTCTCCGGGTGACTGTATTTCAAAAATTTGGTGCAATTTGTATTGTGTCTGCATCTTCCTCGTCTGTGAGGGGCAGTGCTTGTTGCAGTGGGTCGAAGACCTTGTTAGTCATTGTTTTTAGTACACTAAATAACTTTTCAAGGGAACCAAGATACGGTGTTTATGCACAATTTTAGGAACACTCTGTCCTTCAAGCTTGATTAACCAACAGCCAATAAATAGGATTTTTAGCCTACTCAGCTGTGGCAGAGTTTGTACCCACCCACTCCAGACGTCGCTGGTGTTTTGTGAGTAGGGGTCTCTGAGAATAGCACGACTGAACTACTCCGATTCTACTGTTAAATAAGTACCCAACCAACGTTGGCGGCGCCATGTCGTGTAGTTCCTATATTACCTCTACAGGATCTGCACATTTTGGATAACATAAACTGTTGGATTGGTGGCGTACTGATTCCGCGCACCGGATACGTTAGCCTGTCTGTATTAGCTAGCTCACAGTGCCACTATAATCTCCTCTTATCAAGGAGAGAATAGATTATGGCAACCTCAGAACATGACAACCCTGACCCCTCAGAATCGTGGAAACAATATACTACCTTTCGCTCAGTCACTCGTGCTTACTTACTTTGTCTCAGAGAGATACACAGAATAAACAGGCTGGTCGTTTTCAATAAGTATTTATTGAACAGTTGTTATTCTAGTGTAGAATATATGAGCTGCAACAACCATTAGACAGTAGCAGAGATATATGATTAGCAGTACTACGAAAGTAAAGGGATGGTATAGTTCTACCATCTTGCAGAAATCATGAATATATACAAGTATATAAAACACATGATAAAAAGTGCTTACTCCTACGATGCCTCCCTAACTAGATGTACCTAAATGTACCTAGTATCTATGTAGGTGTTATGCCAAGAATCCCTCTAGGATCTAGTCCACCCCATTACCTGAGAGTTTACAGAATGTGGAACCCCGTCCTGGTCTCGAGTTGGACACCCCGCGAGGGATGTTAGACCACTGTGAGCTGGAGCGTCTGCATGCAGGAACCTCAGCGTCTTTGGTCAGTGTGTCAGCCGGGAAGTCACGATCTCCTCTATCTTCCTAAGCAAGATGTGCTGTATATATACCCATAGGTCTCCCCAGGGGTCCTACCTTGCTGTGTTACTGTGTCGGCCTAAAGGATGACGTTGGGCCTGAAATTTATACAGAGATATTATACAGGAGATGGTAATCCTACTGTTAGTCCTGCTGTGCTTCCAAGAAGCCTCATGCATAATGTATGAGAATCGAACCAGGGAAAAACCTGCGTTATGAATGCAGTGTCATATCTAGGTAAAAGGTCAGTGCCTAAGAACCGTTATGTATGTAATGTAGGGAGGTGAAAGTTTGAAATGTTACCTACGCCTATATAGGGTACCTATATGGAATATAACAGGGGTGGAAAAAGAGGCAAGAGAGGTGCAGAAAGAGGGAAGAAGGGTGCAGAAAGAAGGAACAGGGGTGTAGAAAGAAGCAAGAGAGGTGCAGAAAGAAGCAAGAGAAGTGCAGAAACAAGCAACAGAGGTGCAGAAAGAGGCAAGAGGGGTGCAGAAAGAGACAAGAGAAGTGCAGAAAGAGGCAAGAGAAGTGCAGAAAGAAGGAACAGAGGTGCAGAAAGAGGCAAGAGAGTTGAAGAAACAGGCAAGAGAGGTTCAGAAAAACAGAACGGGGTGCAGACAGAGGCAAGAGAATTGCAGAAAGAGGCAAGAGGGGTGCAGAAAGAGGCAAGAGGGGTGCAGAAAGAGGCAAGAGGGGTGCAGAAAGAGGCAAGAGAGGTGCAGAAAGAAGCAAGAGTAGTGCAGAAAGAAGCAAATGAGGTGCAGAAAGAGGCAAGAGCAATGCAGAAAGAACCAAGAGAGGTGCAGAAAGAGGCAAGAGATGTGCAGAAGAAGGGTGCAGAAAGAAGCAAGAGAAGTGCAGAAAGAGGCAAGTGAGGTGCAGAAAAAGGCAAGAGAACTGCAGAAAAAGGCAAGAGAGGTGCAGAAAGAGGCAGGAGAGGTGCACAAAGAGGCAAAAGGGGTACAGAAAGAGGCAAGAGGGGTGCAGAAAGAAGCAAGAGAAGTGCAGATAGAAGCAACAGAGGTAATGAAAGAAGCAACATAGGTGCTGAAACAGGCAAGAGAGGTGAAGAAACAAGCAAGAAAGGTGGAGAAATAGGGAAGAGGGGTGCAGAAAAAGGCAAGAGGGATGGAGAAATTTGCAAGAGAGGTGCAGAAAGAAGCAAGAGTAGTGCAGAAAGAAGCAACAGAGGTGCTGAATGAGGCATGAGGGGTGCAGAAAGAGGAGAGAGAAGTGCAGAAAGAAGCACAAGAAGTGCAGAAAGAAGCAAAAGAGGTGCAGAAAGAGGCAAGAGGGGTGCAGAAAGGCAAGAGGGGTGCAGAAAGGCAAGAGGGGTGCAGAAAGGCAAGAGGGGTGCAGAAAGAGGCAAGAGGTGCAGAATGAGGGTAGAAGGGTACAGAAAGAAGCAAGAGAAGTGCAGAAAGAGGCAAGTGAGGTGCAGAAGGAGGCAAGAGAACTGCAGAAAGAGGCAAGAGAGTTGCAGTAGCAGGCAAAAGGGGTGCAGAAAGAGGGAACAGGTGTGCATACAGAGGCAAGAGAGGTGCAGAAAGAGGGGTACAGAAAGAGGCAAGAGGGATGCAGAAATTTGCAACAGAGGTGCAGAAAGAAGCAAGAGCAGTGCAGAAAGAACCAACAGAGGTGCAGAAAGAGGCAAGAGGGGTACAGAAAGAGGAAAGAAATGTGCAGAAAGAAGCCAAAGAGGTGCAGAAAGAGGCAAGAGAACTGCAGAAAAAGGTAAGAGAGGTGCAGAAAAAGGCAAGAGAGGTGCACAAAGAGGCAAAAGGGGTACAGAAAGAGGCAAGAGGGGTGCAGAAAGAAGCAAGAGAAGTGCAGAAAGAAACAGAGGTACTGAAAGAGGCAAGAGGGGTGCAGAAAGAGGCAAGAGAAGTGCAGAAAGAAGCAACAGAGGTGCCGAAAGAGGCAGGAGAGGTGCAGTAGCAGGCAAGAAAGGTACAGAAAGAGGGAACAGGGGTGCAGAAAGAGGTAAGAAGATACAGAAATTTGCGAGAGGTGCAGAAAGAAGCAAGAGCAGTGCAGAAAGAAGCAGGAGAGGTGGAGAAATAGGGAAGAGGGGTGCAGAAAGAGGCAAGAGGGATGGAGAAATTTGCAAAAGAGGTGCTGAAAGAAGCAAGAGCAGTGCAGAAAGAACCAACAGAGGTGCAGAAAGAACCAACAGACGTGCAAAAAGAGGCAAGAGGGGTGCAGAAAGAGGTAGGAGAGGTACAGAAAGAGGCAACAAAGGTGCAGAAGGAGGCAAGAGAGTTGCAGAAACAGACAAAAGAGGTGCAGAAAGAGGGAACAAGGGTGCAGACAGAGGCAAGAGAATTGCGGGAAGAGGGGTGCAGAAAGAGGCAAGAGAGGTGCAGGAAGAAGCAAGAACAGTGCAGGAAGAAGCAACAGAGGGGCAGAAAGAGGAGAGAGAAGTGTAGAAAGAAGCAAAAGAGGTGCAGAAAGAGGCAGGAGTGGTGCAGAAAGAGGAGAGAGAAGTGCAGAAAGAAGCAAAAGAGGTGCAGAAAGAGGCAAAAGAGGTACAGAAAGAGGTACAGAAAGAAGCAAGAGGGGTGCAGAAAGAGGCAAGTGCAATGCAGCTAGAACCAAGAGATGTGCAGGAAGAGGCAAGAGAGGTGCAGAAAGAGGCAAGAGATGTGCAGGAAAAGGGAAGGATGCAGAAAGAAGCAAGACAAGTGCAGAAAGAGGCAAATGAGGTGCAGAAACAGACAAAAGGGGTGCAAAAAGATGGAACAGGAGTGCAGACGGAGGCAAGAGAGGTGCAGAAAGAGGGAAGACGCGTACAGAAAGAGGCAAGAGGGATGCAGAAAGAGGCAAAAGGGGTACCGAAAGAGGCAAGAGGGGTGCAGAAAGAAGCAAGAGGGGTGCAGAAAGAACCAACAGAGGTGCAGAAAGAGGCAAGAGGGGTACAGAAAGAGGCAAAAGGGGTACAGAAAGAGGCAAGAGGGGTGCAGAAAGAAGCAAGAGGGGTGCAGAAAGAAGCAAGAGGGGTGCAGAAAGAGGCAAGAGGGGTGCAGAAAGAGGCAAGAGGGGTGCAGAAAGAGGCAAGAGAAGTGAAGAAAGAAGCAACAGAGATGCCGAAAGAGGCAAGAAAGGTGCAGAAACAGGCAAGAAAGGTGCAGAAAGAAGGAACAGGGGTGCGGTAAGAGGGATACAGACATTTGCAAGAGACGTGCAGAAAGAAGCAAGAGCAGTAAAGAAAGAAGCAACAGAGGGGCAGAAAGAGGCAAGAGGGATGGAGAAATTTGCAAGAGGTGCAGAAAGAAGCAAGAGTAGTGCAGAAAGAAGCAACAGAGGGGCAGAAAGAGGCAAGAGGGGTGCAGAAAAAGAGAGAAGTGCAGAAAGAAGTAAAAGAGGCGCAGAAAGAGGCAAGTGGGGTGCAGAAAGAGGCAAGAGGTGCAGAAAGAGGCTAAAGATGTGCAGAAAAAGGGAAGAAGGGTGCAGAAAAAAGCAAGAGAAGTGCAGAAAGAAGCGAAAGAGGTGCAGAAAGACAAGAGAACTGCAGAAAAAGGCAAAAGGGGTACTGAAAGAGGCAAGAGGGGTGCAGAAAGAAGCAAGAGAAGTGCAGAAAGAAGCAACAGAGGTGCCGAAAGAGGCAAGAAAGGTGCAGAAAGAGGGAACAGGAGTGCAGAAAGAGGTAAGAGGGATACAGAAATTTGCAAGAGAGGTTCAGAAAGAAGCAAGAGCAGTGCAGAAAGAAGCAAGAGAAGTGCAGAAAGAAGCAAGAGAGGTGGAGAAATAGGGAAGAGGGGTGCAGAAAGAGGCAAGAGGGATGAAGAAATTTGCAAAAGAGGTGAAGAAAGAAGCAAGAGAAATGCAGAAAGAAGCAACAGGGGTGCAGAAAGAGGCAAGAGGGGTGCAGAAAGAGGCAAGAGGGGTGCAGAAAGAGGCAAGAGGGGTGCAGAAAGAGGCAACAGCAATGCAGAAAGAACCAAGAGATGTGCAGAAAGAGGCAAGAGAGGTGCAGAAAGAGGCAAGAGATGTGCAGAAAAAGGGTGCAGAAAGAAGCAAGACAAGTGCAGAAAGAGGCAAATGAGGTGCAGAAACAGACAAAAGGGGTGCAAAAAGAGGGAACAGGTGTGCAGACGGAGGCAAGAGAGGTGCAGAAAGAGGGAAGACGCGTACAGAAAGAGGCAAGAGGGATGCAGAAATTTGCAACAGAGGTGCAGAAAGAAGCAAGAGCAGTGCAGAAAGAACCAAAAGAGGTGCAGAAAGAGGCAAGAGGGGTACAGAAAGAGGCAAGAGGGGTGCAGAAAGAAGCAAGAGAAGTGCAGAAAGAAGCAACAGAGGTAATGAAAGAGGCAAGAGGGGTGCAGAAAGAGGCAAGAGAAGTGCAGAAAGAGGCAAATGAGGTGCAGAAACAGACAAAAGGGGTGCAAAAAGAGGGAACAGGTGTGCAGACGGAGGCAAGAGAGGTGCAGAAAGAGGGAAGACGCGTACAGAAAGAGGCAAGAGGGATGCAGAAATTTGCAACAGAGGTGCAGAAAGAAGCAAGAGCAGTGCAGAAAGAACCAACAGAGGTGCAGAAAGAGGGAAGAAGGGTGCAGAAAGAAGGAACAGGGGTGTAGAAAGAAGCAAGAGAGGTGCAGAAAGAAGCAAGAGAAGTGCAGAAACAAGCAACAGAGGTGCAGAAAGAGGCAAGAGGGGTGCAGAAAGAGACAAGAGAAGTGCAGAAAGAGGCAAGAGAAATGCAGAAAGAAGGAACAGAGGTGCAGAAAGAGGCAAGAGAGTTGAAGAAACAGGCAAGAGAGGTTCAGAAAAACGGAACAGGGGTGCAGACAGAGGCAAGAGAATTGCAGAAAGAGGCAAGAGGGGTGCAGAAAGAGGCAAGAGGGGTGCAGAAAGAGGCACGAGAGGTGCAGAAAGAAGCAAGAGTAGTGCAGAAAGAAGCAAATGAGGTGCAGAAAGAGGCAAGAGGGGTGCAGAAAGAGGCAAGAGCAATGCAGAAAGAACCAAGAGAGGTGCAGAAAGAGGCAAGAGAGGTGCAGAAAGAGGCAAGAGATGTGCAGAAGAAGGGTGCAGAAAGAAGCAAGAGAAGTGCAGAAAGAGGCAAGTGAGGTGCAGAAGGAGGCAAGAGAACTGCAGAAAGAGGCAAGAGAGTTGCAGAAACAGGCAAGAGAGGTGCAGAAAGAGGGACCAGGTGTGCAGACAGAGGCAAGAGAGGTGCAGAAAGAGAGAAGAGGGGTACAGAAAGAGGCAAGAGGGATGCAGAAATTTACAACAGAGGTGCAGAAAGAAGTAAGAGCAGTGCAGAAAGAACCAACAGAGGTGCAGAAAGAGGCAAGAGGGGTACAGAAAGAGGTCAAAAAAAGTGCAGAAAGAAGCAAAAGAGGTGCAGAAAGAGGCAAGAAAACTGCAGAAAAAGGCAAGAGAGGTGCAGAAAGAGGCAGGAGAGGTGCACAAAGAGGCAAAAGGGGTACAGAAAGAGGCAAGAGGGGTGCAGAAAAAGCAAGAGAAGTGCAGATAGAAGCAACAGAGGTAATGAAAGAAGCAACATAGGTGCCGAAACAGGCAAGAGAGGTGAAGAAACAAGCAAGAAAGGTGGAGAAATAGGGAAGAGGGGTGCAGAAAGAGGCAAGAGGGATGGATACATTTGCAAGAGAGGTGCAGAAAGAAGCAAGAGTAGTGCAGAAAGAAGCAACAGAGGTGCTGAATGAGGCATGAGGGGTGCAGAAAGAGGAGAAGTGCAGAAAGAAGCAAAAGAGGTACAGAAAGAGGGAAGAAGGGTGCAGAAAGAAGCAAGAGAAGTGCAGAAAGAGGCAAGTGAGGTGCAGAAGGAGGCAAGAGAACTGCAGAAAGAGGCAAGAGAGTTGTAGTAGCAGGCAAAAGGGGTGCAGAAAGAGGGAACAGGTGTGCATACAGAGGCAAGAGAGGTGCAGAAAGAGGGGTACAGAAAGAGGCAAGAGGGATGCAGAAATTTGCAACAGAGGTGCAGAAAGAAGCAAGAGCAGAGCAGAAAGAACCAACAGAGGTGCAGAAAGAGGCAAGATGGGTACAGAAAGAGGAAAGAAAAGTGCAGAAAGAAGCCAAAGAGGTGCAGAAAGAGGCAAGAAAAGTGCAGAAAAAGGTAAGAGAGGTGCAGAAAAAGGCAAGAGAGGTGCACAAAGAGGCAAAAGGGGTACAGAAAGAGGCAAGAGGGGTGCAGAAAGAAGCAAGAGAAGTGCGGAAAGAAACAGAGGTACTGAAAGAGGCAAGAGGGGTGCAGAAAGAGGCAAGAGAAGTGCAGAAAGAAGCAACAGAGGTGCAGAAAGAGGCAGGAGAGGTGCAGTAGCAGGCAAGAAAGGTGCAGAAAGAGGGAACAGGGGTGCAGAAAGAGGTAAGAGGGATACAGAAATTTGCGAGACGTGCAGAAAGAAGCAAGAGCAGTGCAGAAAGAAGCAGGAGAGGTGGAGAAATAGGGAAGAGGGGTGCAGAAAGAGGCAAGAGGGATGGAGAAATTTGCAAAAGAGGTGCTGAAAGAAGCAAGAGCAGTGCAGAAAGAACCAACAGAGGTGCAGAAAGAACCAACAGAGGTGCAAAAAGAGGCAAGAGGGGTGCAGAAAGAGGTAGGAGAGGTGCAGAAAGAGGCAACAAAGGTGCAAAGGAAGCAAGAGAGTTGCAGAAACAGACAAAAGAGGTGCAGAAAGAGGGAACAGGGGTGCAGACAGAGGCAAGAGAATTGCGGGAAGAGGGGTGCAGAAAAAGGCAAGAGAGGTGCAGGAAGAAGCAAGAACAGTGCAGGAAGAAGCAACAGAGGGGCAGAAAGAGGCGAGAGGTGTAGAAAGAAGCAAAAGAGGTGCAGAAAGCGGCAGGAGAGGTGCAGAAAGAGGAGAGAGAAGTGCAGAAAGAAGCAAAAGAGGTGCAGAAAGAGGCAAAAGAGGTGCAGAAAGAGGTACAGAAAGAGGCAAGAGGGGTGCAGAAAGAGGCAAGAGCAATGCAGATAGAACCAAGAGATGTGCAGGAAGAGGCAAGAGAGGTGCAGAAAGAGGCAAGAGATGTGCAGAAAAAGGGAAGAAGGATGCAGAAAGAAGCAAGAGAAGTGCAGAAAGAGGCAAGTGAGGTGCAGAAGAAGGCAAGAGAACTGCAGAAAAAGGCAAGGGAGTTGCAGAAACAGACAAAAGGGGTGCAAAAAGAGGGAACAGGTGTGCAGACGGAGGCAAGAGAGGTGCAGAAAGAGGGAAGACGCGTACAGAAAGAGGCAAGAGGGATGCAGAAATTTGCAACAGAGGTGCAGAAAGAAGCAAGAGCTGTGCAGAAAGAACCAACAGAGGTGCAGAAAGAGGCAAAAGGGGTGCTGAAAGAAGCAAGAGAAGTGCAGAAAGAAGCAACAGAGGTACTGAAAGAGGCAAGAGGGGTGCAGAAAGAGGCAAGAGAAGTGAAGAAAGAAGCAACAGAGGTGCCGAAAGAGGCAAGAGAGGTGCAGAAACAGGCAAGAAAGGTGCAGAAAGAAGGAACATGGGTGCGGTAAGAGGGATACAGACATTTGCAAGAGACGTGCAGAAAGAAGCAAGAGCAGTAAAGAAAGAAGCAAGAGCAGTAAAGAAAGAAGCAAGAGAAGTGCAGAAAGAAGCAAAAGAGATGGAGAAATGGGGAAGAGGGGTGCAGAAAGAGGCAAGAGGGATGGAGAAATTTGCAAGAGAGGTGCAGAAAGAAGCAAGAGTAGTGAAAGAAAGAAGCAACAGAGGGGCAGAAAGAGGCAAGAAAGGTGCAGAAAAAGAGAGAAGTGCAGAAAGTAAAAGAGGTGCAGAAAGAGGCAAGTGGGGTGAAGAAAGAGGCAAGAGGTGCAGAAAGAGGCTAAAGATGTGCAGAAAAAGGGAAGAAGGGTGCAGAAAGAAGCAAGAGAAGTGCAGAAAGAAGCGAAAGAGGTGCAGAAAGACAAGAGAACTGCAGAAAAAGGCAAAAGGGGTACTGAAAGAGGCAAGAGGGGTGCAGAAAGAAGCAAGAGAAGTGCAGAAAGAAGCAACAGAGGTACTGAAAGAGGCAAGAGGGATGCAGAAACAGGCAAGAGAAGTGCAGAAAGAAGCAACAGAGGTGCCGAAAGAGGCAAGAGAGGTGCAGAAACAGGCAAGAAAGGTGCAGAAAGAGGGAACAGGGGTGCAGAAAGAGGTAAGAGGGATACAGAAATTTGCAAGAGAGGTTCAGAAAGAAGCAAGAGCAGTGCAGAAAGAAGCAAGAGAGGTGGAGAAATAGGGAAGAGAGGTGGAGAAATAGGGAAGAGGGGTGCAGAAAGAGGCAAGAGGGATGAAGAAATTTGCAAAAGAGGTGCAGAAAGAAGCAACAGGGGTGCAGAAAGAGGCAAGAGGGGTGCAGAAAGAGGCAACAGCAATGCAGAAAGAACCAAGAGATGTGCAGAAAGAGGCAAGAGAGGTGCAGAAAGAGGCAAGAGAGGTGCAGAAAAAGGGAAGAAGGGTGCAGAAAGAAGCAAGACAAGTGCAGAAATAAGCAAAAGAGGTGGAGAAATGGGGAAGAGGGGTGCAGAAAGAGGCAAGAGGGATGGAGAAATTTGGAAGAGAGGTGCAGAAAGAAGCAAGAGTAGTGCAGAAAGAAGCAACAGAGGGGCAGAAAGAGGCAAGAGGGGTGCAGAAAAAGAGAGAAGTGCAGAAAGAAGTAAAAGAGGTGCAGAAAGAGGCAAGTGGGGTGCAGAAAGAGGCAAGAAAGGTGCAGAAAGAAGCAAGAGAAGTGCAGAAAGCGAAAGAGGTGCAGAAAGAGACAAGAGAACTGCAGAAAAAGGCAAAAGGGGTACTGAAAGAGGCAAGAGGGGTGCAGAAAGAAGCAAGAGAAGTGCAGAAAGAAGCAACAGAGGTACTGAAAGAGGCAAGAGGGGTGCAGAAACAGGCAAGAAAGGTGCAGAAAGAGGGAACAGGGGTGCCGAAAGAGGTAAGAGGGATACAGAAATTTGCAAGAGAGGTTCAGAAAGAAGCAAGAGCAGTGCAGAAAGAAGCAAGAGAGGAGGAGAAATAGGGAAGAGGGGTGCAGAAAGAGGCAAGAGGGATGAAGACATTTGCAAAAGAGGTGCAGAAAGAAGCAAGAGTAGTGCAGAAAGAAGCAACAGAGGGGCAGAAAGAGGCAAGAGGGGTGCAGAAAGAGGTAAAAGAGGTGCAGAAAGAGGCAAGAGGGGTGCAGAAAGAGGCAAGAGGGGTGCAGAAAGAGGTAAAAGAGGTGCAGGAAGAGGCAAGAGAGGTGCAGAAAGAGGCAAGAGATGTGCAGAAAAGGGAAGAAGGATGCAGAAAGAAGCAAGAGAAGTGCAGAATGAGGCAAATGAGGTGCAGAAACAGACAAAAGGGGTACAAAAAGAGGGAACAGGTGTGCAGACGGAGGCAAGAGCGGTGCAGAAAGAGGGAAGATGCGTACAGAAAGAGGCAAGAGGGGTACAGAAAGAGGCAAGAGCAGTGCAGAAAGAAGCAACAGAGGTGCCGAAAGAGGGATACAGACATTTGCAAGAGAGGTGCAGAAAGAAGCAAGAGCAGTGCAGAAAGAAGCAAGAGAAGTGCAGAAAGAAGCAAAAGAGGTGGAAAAATAGGGAAGAGGGGTGCAGAAACAGGCAAGAAAGGTGCAGAAAGAGGGAACAGGGGTGCAGAAAGAGGTAAGAGAGATACAGAAATTTGCAAGAGAGGTTCAGAAAGAAGCAAGAGAGGTGGAGAAATAGGGAAGAGGGGTGCAGAAAGAGGCAAGAGGGATGAAGAAATTTGCAAAAGAGGTGCAGAAAGAAGCAAGAGAAGTGCAGAAAGAAGCAACAGGGGTGCAGAAAGAGGCAAGAGGGGTGCAGAAAGAGGCAACAGCAATGCAGAAAGAACCAAGAGGTGTGCAGAAAGAGGCAAGAGAGGTGCAGAAAGAGGCAAGAGATGTGCAGAAAAAGGGAAGAAGGGTGCAGAAAGAAGCAAGACAAGTGCAGAAAGAAGCAAAAGAGGTGGAGAAATGGGGAAGAGGGGTGCAGAAAGAGGCAAGAGGGATGGAGAAATTTGCAAGAGGTGCAGAAAGAAGCAAGAGTAGTGCAGAAAGAAGCAACAGAGGGGCAGAAAGAGGCAAGAGGGGTACAGAAAAAGAGAGAAGTGCAGAAAGAAGTAAAAGAGGTACAGAAAGAGGCAAGTGGGGTGCAGAAAGAGGCAAGAGGTGCAGAAAGAGGCTAAAGATGTGCAGAAAAAGGGAAGAAGGGTGCAGAAAGAAGCAAGAGAAATGCAGAAAGAAGCGAAAGAGGTGCAGAAAGAGACAAGAGAACTGCAGAAAAAGGCAAAAGGGGTACTGAAAGAGGGAAGAGGGGTGCAGAAAGAAGCAAGAGAAGTGCAGAAAGAAGCAACAGAGGTACTGAAAGAGGCAAGAGGGGTGCAGAAACAGGCAAGAGGGGTGCAGAAACAGGCAAGAGAAGTGCAGAAAGAAGCAACAGAGGTGCCGAAAGAGGCAAGAGAGGTGCAGAAACAGGCAAGAAAGGTGCAGAAAGAGGGAACAGGGGTGCAGAAAGAGGTAAGAGGGATACAGAAATTTGCAAGAGAGGTTCAGAAAGAAGCAAGAGCAGTGCAGAAAGAAGCAAGAGAGGTGGAGAAATAGGGAAGAGGGGTGCAGAAAGAGGCAAGAGGGATGAAGAAATTTGCAAAAGAGGTGCAGAAAGAAGCAAGAGAAGCGCAGAAAGAAGCAAAAGAGGTGCAGAAAGAGGCAAGAGGGGTGCACAAAGAGGCAAAAGCAATGCAGAAAGAACCAAGAGATGTGCATAAAGAGGCAAGAGAGGTGCAGAAAGAGGCATGAGATGTGCAGAAAAAGGGAAGAAGGGTGCAGAAAGAAGCAAGACAAGTGCAGAAAGAGGCAAATGAGGTGCAGAAACAGACAAAAGGGGTGCAAAAAGAGGGAACAGGTGTGCAGACGGAGGCAAGAGAGGTGCAGAAAGAGGGAAGAGGCGTACAGAAAGAGGCAAGAGGGATGCAGAAATTTGCAACAGAGGTGCAGAAAGAAGCAAGAGCAGTGCAGAAAGAAGCAACAGAGGTGCAGAAAGAGGCAAGAGGGGTACAGAAAGAGGCAAGAGGGGTGCAGAAAGAAGCAAGAGAAGTGCAGAAAGAAGCAACAGAGGTAATGAAAGAGGCAAGAGGGGTTCAGAAAGAGGCAAGAGAAGTGCAGAAAGAGGCAAATGAGGTGCAGAAACAGACAAAAGGGGTGCAAAAGAGGGAACAGGTGTGCAGACGGAGGCAAGAGAGGTGCAGAAAGAGGGAAGACGCGTACAGAAAGAGGCAAGAGGGATGCAGAAATTTGCAACAGAGGTGCAGAAAGAAGCAAGAGCAGTGCAGAAAGAACCAACAGAGGTGCAGAAAGAGGGAAGAAGGGTGCAGAAAGAAGGAACAGGGGTGTAGAAAGAAGCAAGAGAGGTGCAGAAAGAAGCAAGAGAAGTGCAGAAACAAGCAACAGAGGTGCAGAAAGAGGCAAGAGGGGTGCAGAAAGAGACAAGAGAAGTGCAGAAAGAGGCAAGAGAAGTGCAGAAAGAAGGAACAGAGGTGCAGAAAGAGGCAAGAGAGTTGAAGAAACAGGCAAGAGAGGTTCAGAAAAACGGAACAGGGGTGCAGAAAGAGGCAAGAGAATTGCAGAAAGAGGCAAGAGGGGTGCAGAAAGAGGCAAGAGGGGTGCAGAAAGAGGCAAGAGAGGTGCAGAAAGAAGCAAGAGTAGTGCAGAAAGAAGCAAATGAGGTGCAGAAAGAGGCAAGAGCAATGCAGAAAGAACCAAGAGAGGTGCAGAGAGGCAAGAGAGGTGCAGAAAGAGGCAAGAGAGGTGCAGAAAGAGGCAAGAGATGTGCAGAAGAAGGGTGCAGAAAGAAGCAAGAGAAGTGCAGAAAGAGGCAAGTGAGGTGCAGAAGGAGGCAAGAGAACTGCAGAAAGAGGCAAGAGAGTTGCAGAAACAGGCAAGAGAGGTGCAGAAACAGGGACCAGGTGTGCAGACAGAGGCAAGAGAGGTGCAGAAAGAGAGAAGAGGGGTACAGAAAGAGGCAAGAGGGATGCAGAAATTTACAACAGAGGTGCAGAAAGAAGTAAGAGCAGTGCAGAAAGAACCAACAGAGGTGCAGAAAGAGGCAAGAGGGGTACAGAAAGAGGTAAAATAAAGTGCAGAAAGAAGCAAAAGAGGTGCAGAAAGAGACAAGAGAACTGCAGAAAAAGGCAAGAGAGGTGCAGAAAGAGGCAGGAGAGGTGCACAGAGGCAAAAGGGGTACAGAAAGAGGCATGAGGGGTGCAGAAAGAAGCAAGAGAAGTGCAGATAGAAGCAACAGAGGTAATGAAAGAAGCAACATAGGTGCCGAAACAGGCAAGAGAGGTGAAGAAACAAGCAAGAAAGGTGGAGAAATAGGGAAGAGGGGTGCAGAAAGAGGCAAGAGGGATGGAGAAATTTGCAAGAGAGGTGCAGAAAGAAGCAAGAGTAGTGCAGAAAGAAGCAACAGAGGTGCTGAATGAGGCATGAGGGGTGCAGAAAGAGGAGAAGTGCAGAAAGAAGCAAAAGAGGTGCAGAAAGAGGGAAGAAGGGTGCAGAAAGAGGCAAGTGAGGTGCAGAAGGAGGCAAGAGAACTGCAGAAAGACAAGAGAGTTGTAGTAGCAGGCAAAAGGGGTGCAGAAAGAGGGAACAGGTGTGCATACAGAGGCAAGAGAGGTGCAGAAAGAGGCAAGAGGGATGCAGAAAATTGCAACAGAGGTGCAGAAAGAAGCAAGAGCAGTGCAGAAAGAACCAACAGAGGTGCAGAAAGAGGCAAGATGGGTACAGAAAGAGGAAAGAAATGTGCAGAAAGAAGCCAAAGAGGTGCAGAAAGAGGCAAGAGAAGTGCAGAAAAAGGTAAGAGAGGTGCAGAAAAAGGCAAGAGAGGTGCACAAAGAGGCAAAAGGGATACAGAAAGAGGCAAGAGGGGTGCAGAAAGAAGCAAGAGAAGTGCGGAAAGAAACAGAGGTACTGAAAGAGGCAAGAGGGGTGCAGAAAGAGGCAACAGAAGTGCAGAAAGAAGCAACAGAGGTGCCGAAAGAGGCAGGAGAGGTGGAGAAATAGGGAAGATGGGTGCAGAAAGAGGCAAGAGGGATGGAGAAATTTGCAAAAGAGGTGCTGAAAGAAGCAAGAGCAGTGCAGAAAGAACCAACAGAGGTGCAAAAAGAGGCAAGAGGGGTGCAGAAAGGGGTAGGAGAGGTGCAGAAAGAGGCAACAAAGGTGCAGAAGGAGGCAAGAGAGTTGCAGAAACAGACAAAAGAGGTGCAGAAAGAGGGAACAGGGGTGCAGACAGAGGCAAGAGAATTGCGGGAAGAGGGGTGCAGAAAGAGGCAAGAGAGGTGCAGGAAGAAGCAAGAACAGTGCAGGAAGAAGCAACAGAGGGGCAGAAAGAGGAGAGAGAAGTGTAGAAAGAAGCAAAAGAGGTGCAGAAAGAGGCAGGAGAGGTGCAGAAAGAGGAGAGAGAAGTGCAGAAAGAAGCAAAAGAGGTGCAGAAAGAGGCAAAAGAGGTGCAGAAAGAGGCAAAAGAGGTGCAGAAAGAGGTACAGAAAGAGGCAAGAGGGGTGCAGAAAGAGGCAAGAGCAATGCAGCTAGAACCAAGAGATGTGCAGGAAGAGGCAAGAGAGGTGCAGAAAGAGGCAAGAGATGTGCAGAAAAAGGGAAGAAGGATGCAGAAAGAAGCAAGAGAAGTGCAGAAAGAGGCAAGTGAGGTGCAGAAGGCGGCAAGAGAACTGCAGAAAAAGGCAAGGGAGTTGCAGAAACAGACAAAAGGGGTGCAAAAAGAGGGAACAGGTGTGCAGACGGAGGCAAGAGAGGTGCAGAAAGAGGGAAGACGCGTACAGAAAGAGGCAAGAGGGATGCAGAAATTTGCAACAGAGGTGCAGAAAGAAGCAAGAGCTGTGCAGAAAGAACCAACAGAGGTGCAGAAAGAGGCAAGAGGGGTACAGAAAGAGGCAAAAGGGGTACAGAAAGAGGCAAGAGGGGTGCAGAAAGAGGCAAGAGAAGTGAAGAAAGAAGCAACAGAGGTGCTGAAAGAGGCAAGAAAGGTGCAGAAACAGGCAAGAAAGGTGCAGAAAGAAGGAACAGGGGTGCGGTAAGAGGGATACAGACATTTGCAAGAGACGTGCAGAAAGAAGCAAGAGCAGTAAAGAAAGAAGCAAGAGAAGTGCAGAAAGAAGCAAAAGAGGTGGAGAAATGGGGAAGAGGGGTGCAGAAAGAGGCAAGAGGGATGGAGAAATTTGCAAGAGAGGTGCAGAAAGAAGCAAGAGTAGTGCAGAAAGAAGCAACAGAGGGGCAGAAAGAGGCAAGAGGGGTGCAGAAAAAGAGAGAAGTGCAGAAAGAAGTAAAAGAGGTGCAGAACGAGGCAAGTGGTGTGCAGAAAGAGGCAAGAGGTGCAGAAAGAGGCTAAAGATGTGCAGAAAAAGGGAAGAAGGGTGCAGAAAGAAGCAAGAGAAGTGCAGAAAGAAGCAAAAGAGGTGCAGAAAGAGACAAGAGAACTGCAGAAAAAGGCAAAAGGGGTACTGAAAGAGGCAAGAGGGGTGCAGAAAGAAGCAAGAGAAGTGCAGAAAGAAGCAACAGAGGTACTGAAAGAGGCAAGAGGGGTGCAGAAACAGGCAAGAGGGGTGCAGAAAGAGGGAACAGGGGTGCAGAAAGAGGTAAGAGGGATACAGAAATTTGCAAGAGAGGTTCAGAAAGAAGCAAGAGCAGTGCAGAAAGAAGCAAGAGAAGTGCAGAAAGAAGCAAGAGAGGTGGAGAAATAGGGAAGAGGGGTGCAGAAAGAGGCAAGAGGGATGAAGAAATTTGCAAAAGAGGTGCAGAAAGAAGCAAGAGAAGTGCAGAAAGAAGCAACAGGGGTGCAGAAAGAGGCAAGAGGGGTGCAGAAAGAGGCAACAGCAATGCAGAAAGAACCAAGAGATGTGCAGAAAGAGGCAAGTGAGGTGCAGGAGGCAAGAGAACTGCAGAAAGAGGCAAGATAGTTGCAGAAAGAGGCAAAAGCGGTGCAGAAAGAGAGAACAGGTGTGCAGACAGAGGTAAGAGAGGTGCAGAAAGAAGGAATAGGGGTACAGAAAGAGGCAGGGATGCAGACATTTGCAACAGAGGTGCAGAAAGAAGAGCAGTGCAGAAAGAACCAACAGAGGTGCCGAAAGAGGCAAGAGAGGTGCAGAAACAGGCAAGAAAGGTGCAGAAAGAAGGAACAGGGGTGCAGAAAGAGGTAAGAGGGATACAGACATTTGCAAGAGAGGTGCAGAAAGAAGCAAGAGAAGTGCAGAAAGAAGCAAAAGAGGTGGAGAAATAGGGAAGAGGGGTGCAGAAAGAGGCAAGAAGGATGGAGAAATTTGCAAGAGAGGTGCAGAAAGAAGCAAGAGTAGTGCAGAAAGAAGCAACAGAGGGGCAGAAAGATGCAAAAGAGGTGCAGAAAGAGGCAAGAGGGGTGCAGAAAGAGGCAAGAGCAGTGCAGAAAGAGGCAAGAGAGGGGCAGAAAGAGGCAAGAGAGGGGCAGAAAGAGGCAAGAGCAGTGCAGAAAGAGGCAAGAGGTGCAGAAAGAGGCTAAAGATGTGCAGAAAAAGGGAAGAAGGGTGCAGAAAGAAGCAAGAGAAGTGCAGAAAGAGGCAAGTGAGGTGCAGAAGGAGGCAAGAGAACTGCAGAAAGAGGCAAGATAGTTGCAGAAAGAGGCAAAATGGGTGCAGAAAGAGAGAACAGGTGTGCAGACAGAGGCAAGAGAGGTGCAGAAAGAAGGAAGAGGGGTACAGAAATAGGCAAGAGGGATGCAGACATTTGCAACAGAGGTGCAGAAAGAAGCAAGAGCAGTGCAGAAAGAACCAACAAAGGTGCAGAAAGAGGCAAGAGGGATACAGAAAGAGGCAAGAGAAGTACAGAAAGAAGCAAAAGAGGTGCAGAAAGAGGCAAGAGAACTGCAGAAAAAGGCAAGAGAGGTGCAGAAAGAGGCAGGAGAGGTGCAGAAAGAGGCAAAAGGGGTACAGAAAGAGGCAAGAGGGGTGCAGAAAGAAGCAAGAGAAGTGCAGAAAGAAGCAACAGTGGTACTGAAAGAGGCAAGAGGGGTGCAGAAATAGGCAAGAGAAGTGCAGAAAGAAGCAACAGAGGTGCCGAAAGAGGCAAGAGAGGTGCAGAAACATGCAAGAGAGGTGCAGAAACATGCAAGAGAAGTGCAGAAACATGCAAGAAAGGTGCAGAAAGAGGGAACAGGGATGCAGAAAGAGGTAAGAGGGATACAGAACTTTGCAAGAAAGGTGCAGAAAGAAGCAAGAGCAGTGCAGAAAGAAGCAAGAGAGGTGGAGAAATGGGGAAGAGGGGTGCAGAAAGAGGCAAGAGGGATGAAGAACTTTGCAAAAGAGGTGCAGAAAGAAGCAAGTGAAGTGCAGAAAGAAGCAACAGGGGTGCAGAAAGAGGCAAGAGGGGTGCAGAAAGAGACAAGAGCAATGCAGATAGAACCAAGAGATGTGCAGAAAGAGGCAAGAGAGGTGCAGAAAGAGACAAGAGATGTGCAGAAAAAGGCAAGAGAACTGCAGAAAGAGGCAAGAGAACTGTAGAAAGAGGCAAGAGAGGTGCAGAAAGAGGGAACAGGTGTGCAGACCGAGGCAAGAGAGGTGCAGAAAGAGAGAAGAGGGGTACAGAAAGAGGCAAGAGGGATGCAGAAATTTACAAAAGAGGTGCAGAAAGAGGCAAGAGAACTGCAGGAAAAGGCAAGAGAGCTGCAGAAAAAGGCAAGAGAGGTGCAGAAAGAGGCAGGAGGGGTGCACAAAGAGGCAAAAGGGATACAGAAAGAGGCAACAGGGGTGCAGAAAGAAGCAAGAGAAGTGCAGAAAGAAGCAAATGAGGTGCAGAAAGAAGCAAAAGAGGTACTGAAAGAGGCAAGAAGGGTGCTGAAAGAGGCAAGAGAAGTGCAGAAAGAAGCAACAGAGGTGCCGAAACAGGCAAGAGAGGTGAAGAAACAGGCAAGAAAGGTGCAGAAAGAGGGAACAGGGGTGGAGAAAGAGGTAAGAGGGATACAGGAATTTGCAAGAGAGGTGCAGAAAGCAGCAAGGCCAGTGCAGAAAGAAGCAAGAGAGGTGGAGAAATAGGGAAGAGGGGTGCAGAAAGAGGCAAGAGGGATGGAGAAATTTGCAAGAGAGGTGCAGAAAGAGGCAAAAGTAGTGCAGAAAGAAGCAACAGAGGTGCTGAAAGAGGCATGAGGGGTGCAGAAAGAGAGAGAAGTGCAGAAAGAAGCAAAAGAGGTGCAGAAAGAGGCAAGACGGGTGCAGAAAGAGGCAAGAGGGGTGCAGAAAGAGGCAAGAGAGGTGCAGAAAGAGGGGTACAGAAAGAGGCAAGAGGGATGCAGAAATTTGCAACAGAGGTGCAGAAAGAAGAAAGAGCAGTGCTGAAAGAACCAACAGAGGTGCAGAAAGAGGCACGAGGGGTAAAGAAAGAGGCAAGAAAAGTGCAGAAAGAAGCAAAAGAGGTGCAGAAAGAGGCAAGAGAACTGCAGAAAAAGGTAAGAGAGGTGCAGAAACAGGCAAGAGAGGTGCACAAAGAGGCAAAAGGGGTACAGAAAGAGGCAAGAGGGGTGCAGAAAGAAGCAAGAGAAGTGCAGAAAGAATCAACAGAGGTACTGAAAGAGGCAAGAGGGGTGCAGAAAGAGGCAAGAGAAGTGCAGAAAGAAGCAACAGAGGTGCCGAAAGAGGCAAGAAAGGTGCAGAAACAGGCAAGAAAGGTGCAGAAAGAAGGAGCTGGGGTGCAGAAAGAGGTAAGAGGGATTCAGACATTTGCAAGAGAGGTGCAGAAAGAAGCAAGAGCAGTGCAGAAAGAAGCAAGAGCAGTGCAGAAAGAAGCAAGAGAAGTGCAGAAAGAAGCAAAAGTGGTGGAGAAATAGGGAAGAGGGGTGCAGAAAGAGGCAAGAGGGATGGAGAAATTTGCAAGAGAGGTGCAGAAAGAAGCAAGAGTAGTGCAGAAAGAAGCAACAGAGGGGCAGAAAGAGGCAAGAGGTGCAGAGAGGCTAAAGATGTGCAGAAAAAGGGAAGAAGGGTGCAGAAAGAAGCAAGAGAAGTGCAGAAAGAGGCAAGATAGTTGCAGAAAGACGCAAAAGGGGTGCAGAAAAGAGGGACCAGGTGTGCAGACAGAGGCAAGAGAGGTACAGAAAGAGGGAAGAGGGGTACAGAAAGAGGCAAGAGGGATGCAGACATTTGCAACAGAGGTGCAGAAAGAACCAACAGAGGTGCAGAAAGAGGCAAGAGGGATACAGAAAGAGGCAAGAAAAGTGCAGAAAGAAGCGAAAGAGGTGCAGAAAGAGGCAAGAGAACTGCAGAAAAAGGCAAAAGAGGTGCACAAAGAGGCAGCAGAGGTGCACAAAGAGGCAAAAGGGGTACAGAAAGAGGCAAGAGGGGTGCAGAAAGAAGCAAGAGAAGTGCAGAAAGAAGCAACAGGGGTGCCGAAAGATGCAAGAGAGGTGCAGAAACAGGCAAGAAAGGTGCAGAAAGAGGGAACAGGGGTGCAGAAAGAGGCAAGAGGGGTGCCCCTAGGGACCCTCAGGATTCAAGGGGACTTAATCCCCCAACCCAGAACGCGCCAGGAGGCGCGTTTGCAGAGTGATGCAGGGGCGGGGCCTCCGGCGAGATGCCGGCTTCTCCTTTTTTTTTTGCTTTTAGAAGGGGGCTGTGAGGCCCCCTTCTCTTAATAGATTTTGGGCCCTGGGGACCCCATCCCCCAGGGCCTGACCCATCTTTTAATTAAAATATTTTTTTTTTTAAAAGGGAAGGGGGCCGCACGACCCCCCTCCTTAGGCCTATTACGGCCCGGGGACCCCATCCCCCAGGGTATGGCCATATATTTTTTTTTTTTATTAAAAGGAGAGGGGCCGTGCGGCCCCCCTCCTGGGCCTTTTTTTGGCCCTGGGGACCACATCCCCCTTGGATTTGCCTCTTTTTATATATAAAAAAAATTTAACAGGAGGGGGGCCGCGTGGCCTTCCTTCCCTGGGCCACTATTGACCCCGGGGACCCCATATCCCCCAGGGCCTGGCCTTTCGTTGGGGACCGCGGGGGAGCCCAAACGCCCCAGCGGTCCAGCCGGCTCCCCACCTCCTGCAGGAGCCGGCATTGCTTTTGGGCAAGGGGAGCTGCTAACATGCAGCTCCCTTTGTCCAAAAGCAATTCTGCTTTTCTTCTTGGAAGCGAGAGCAGGTTTCCTGCTCTCGCTTCCAAGAAGCAAAGCAGTGTTTGCTATGGCAGGGCGGGAGCCAAGCTCCCGCCCTGCCATAGCAAACGTCAATGTCCCGGGGTTGGGCACCCAGGGACATTGCAGGAGCCGGCCCTGGGGGGTGGCGGTCCCCAGGGCCGTCTAGGGCTCCAGGAGGGGGGCTGCGTGGCCCCCCCTCCCAACTGATTAAAGCCCCGGGAGGTGGTGGTCCCAGGGGCCGTGGGGCCGCAACGGACCCCCGCATTTAAATAAAGTGTGCCCTGGGGAGGTGGTGGTCCTCGGGGCAGTGGGGGGGCATTAGCCCCCCTAACACTTCTTTTTCTTTAAATTGAAGCCCCGGGGAGGTGTCGGTCCCTGGGGCTTGGGGGGGCCAGCGAGGCCCCCCTGGATCATATTTACCAATGCCCCGGGGAGGTGGCGGTCCCTGGGGCAGCGTGGGGGCTGCGTGCCCTCTGCGCATAATAAACTAAGCCCCAGGGAGGTGGCGGTCCCCAGGGCTGCGGGGGGGCCGCGTGCCCTCTGCGCATAATAAACTAAGCCCCAGGGAGGTGGCGGTCCCCGGGGCTGCGGGGGCCCGTGAGGCCCCCGCACATTAATGAAACATTGCCCCTGGGACCTGGCCCACCCGGGGGCTCAAAGAAACGAAGCAAGGGAGCCCGCGCTTCGTTTTTTTTTACATTTTTGGGCCGGATTCGCGCACCCAGCAAGAATTCGGCCGAAATTATTTTTTTTTAAATGCTTTTTTTTTGGCCCTGGTGGGACCCCCTGAGCAGGCCTGGGGGTCAGGGTGTTTCTACCCTGTCCCCTTTTCTTGTTTTTTATGCTTCTTTTTTACTGTCTTGTGACTCGGTTTTACCGAGTCACAAGATGGCAGCCAACACTTCCTGGTTTGGAGTGTTGGCAGCCAATAACAATGAAGCTCATGCTTGGGAGGGTTCGCGAAACCTCCTCGGCCCTCAGATATCGATATTTTTATTTTTTGAATTTCTCAGCAACTACTGCAACTTTGCCAAAGTTGGTGTAATTCCGTTCAGCAGTTCGGGCTGTAGCCGTGTCTAAAGTTCCTATGGAAATTAACATGTGGGAAACGCGTTTTGGGACCCCCCTTTTTTCTCGGCCCCCACTTGACGAATCACCCCGAAACTTCCAAGACAGGAGCTGACCTGAGTGAACCATTAGTTTATAAAATTTTGCGAAGATTCATCAAACGGCGCCAAAGATATTGGCAAAAGAAAAATGCTTTTTGAATAGAAACAAGGTCTTAACCTTTAACTACCTACTGGTGACCGCCAGTAGGTAATTAATATATATATATATATATATAAACACAAACACATTAAGAACAGTTAACAGTCGCCCATTATACAATAAATGTGTCAAAATATATTTGCCTGTATTATCTTTTTTTGACATTATAACAGTGACTGGCATGAGGTGTTTAATCAAGATTGCCACTCCTGTCGTTTTATTGCCAGCAGGCGAGTGGAGTTGTGTTGGGTAATTTCTATGTTTAATCTCTTTTGGTCCCCCACTGTCAAGCATGTATTCTGTAGCATAAGGAGGTCTGGTCATCTCTAATGCAGTTCTACAATCTTTTGTTCTCTATTTGGAGAATACAGGCCCATTATATTCATGGACATTATACTAGACATGTCTTACACTGGTTGTATTGTATTGTAATTGCATTTATATAGCGCTAACTACCCCTGAGGCATCGAAGCACTTTTTCGGCGAGTAGCACACTACTCCAGATCTCAGAAAGGATTAGAGTGAAGTTCCCCTCCACAGTAAAAGTTGAGAGGGCTGTTATAAACGTAAAATCAACAGAGGTTATAGCAACATAAAACTTAAACTTTTCAATTGAATGAACCGAATGCCTTGAGCCATGGCTCTACGGGGCAAAGTCAGAGTCCTACTGGCTCTCCTGGTGGCTGGAAAGCAGTTCATGGTACCCTTTAATGACGGAGAGCCCCCTGAAAACAAGCTCGCTGCTATCACCATTAACTTACTGGCTCTGCTGCCACAGCATATCATTTCAATAAATAATGTAACTTCCCTTCTTAATCTGGGGGCTTACTACATCTCATCATTGTCATGTGGTAGCATGTCTACCTGTCTTCTCATCTTGCTCCTCTCTTACTTTTACCGTTTTGGGTCAATTAAGTAATCTGTCCGAGTTCTTTCGAAAAGTTGTTCAACTTCATGTTATGCGTTTTCAGAATTTCATTGGTTTTGGATCTGTGATTGTGCTTTCTGGCTGTCAATCAGGTGTTTTCTATATTCCGGTTCCTGTGTGTAGTTGTCAGCATCTCAAATATTCAGGATGTCATTCGCTTCACGGGCTCATTTCACCGTGACTTCTCTATTGTTCCATTTAAACCAGGCCCTCTAGGAACAACAATCTGTATCTAATTTGCTTTGCTGCGAGGAGCACCACTGCAAATGGTCAGATCTAAGCTTCATCAAAGTGTTGGGAGACAGGTCCCGAAAGAATCTTATTTCACTGTCACCAGAGCTTTAAGTGGGCCGGGTCCTGCCGGTGCTGAGCACCTTCAGTTCTTAAAAGCAGGTGCCGAGAGGGTCGCTATCAAGCTCTCCGTTTTCACCCTCACACTCAGAATGGAAAAAAAATCTTAACTCTGCAGTAGTTCACTGTTTTTTATGTAACTTTTATTTTTTTACAGGTCTGTAATGCAAAACTCAAAGCGCTTTACATGAGCACCAACAAGGACATATACATTTATGTTTTGGTAGGCCTGGGAGATTAAGTGATTTGCCCAGAAACACAGGATGTTGAGCCGACGCTGAGACTCAAACCTGCTTCCTCAGCTCCAAAGTTGGCAGCTCTAGCCATTAGGCCACAACCTCTCGTGCAATAACTAAAACATTTTCAATATTATATACAGGGCTCGAGTCGGGGGTACACGCCGGTACACAGCGTCCACCCATTATTTTCACAGGGTGGACGCCGTCCACCCTGCCAAGAAGTTGGGCCCCAAAGAAATATATTGAACTTGTCCCAGTGTAATTTTCACACACCGGGACACGTTCAGCAGCGCCTGCATGTTCTCTGCTTTCCATTCCCAGCAGCAACGTGCAGGCGGGCGGGGGATTTTTTTTCACATCCAGCTGGGCCAAAGAAAAAGGCAGAAGTTAAGGGGCCATCCAGGCCTCCTTTTGATTGATTAAGGGACTGGAGGCGGCCTGGAATCTCACACTTACATGCAAATGCAACGGAGAGGAAACAAAAGCACACAGCTTGTTATCTCTTCACAGGTACTTAACAGATGCATGCTTTTTACTTTGTTCAGTCCCTGTATATAAGTGCATGCACTGTCAGAATTTCAGATGGACTTGTCGGTCCCTGTATTTACACAAATAATTTCAATAGCACTATTCTTTTTGTTTGATAGTGCTACTCATCCCAATACAAAGTGCTAGAGCACTTTACATAACATACACATTATCCATTCAAAATAAATCATGTAAGTGTGCAAATTAATGTACCTCTGGAGCCACATCAACACCCACACTTGTCCCCTATGACACATAAGAACACCTTGCATTTTCCAGCATTCCGTCCATCAATTGTTTCTTTTGCATATGTCGCCCTATGTGGGAAAGGTATGCCCAGACATGGGTCCCGTGCTCACTACACCACTGGATTCAAGCTAGCCTGGCTGATGAAGGGTGATGCCCTGAAACCGGTCCCAGGATGCTTGTTTCAGGTCCAGGGAGGACCTGGCTTGGGAGTTCGGGCTGGACTGTTCCCACAAGGAACAGGGTCAAGACTGATTTGCATATGGCTGGGTCCAAACTTGGGTGGTGTGGTGAGCGAAAGAATGATGGATTTAACCCAAATCCTTGTGACTGGGGGTGAATGTTTGCATTGTCCAGCATTCCGTCCATCAATTGTTTCTTTTGCATATGTCGCCCTAAGTGGGAAAGGTATGCTCAGACGTGGGTCCCGTGCTCATTACACCACCGGATTCAAGCTAGCCTGGCTGATGAAGGGTGATGCCTTGAAACCGGTCCCAGGATGCTTGTTTCCGGTCCAGGGAGGACCTGGCTTTGCAGTTCGGGCTGGACTGTTCCCACAAGGAACAGGGTCAAGACTGATTTGCATATGGCTAGGTCCAAACTGGGGTGGTGTGGTGAGCAAAAGAATGATGGATTTAACCCAGATCCTTGTGACTGGGGGTGAATGTTTGCATTGTCCAGCATTCCGTCCATCAATTGTATCTTTTGCACATAAGAACACCTAAGCATAGCTCCAAGGACTAGTAGCATCTCGGAGTACACCTAGCTCCGCCCTTAACGTGTATTTTGGGGGAATTTTGTTTATAATTATCCTGAACATATGAATAGGTGATTTCAATTTCTATATCTAATATGGAACATTATGTGTGGCCTTAACCTAAAATAGGTCAACAGGGACAGCAACCACAGAATAATCACTCAGTGCTTAATTTGAGCCGGTAGTTTCCAGTGCTCAGCAGCGGCACTTAATTGTCAACACCCACCCTTGTGACAGTCTGCCACCAGGTGGCGCAGTATGGCTAATTTAGAGATGACCACAACAACAGTCAATTTTTAATTCAATAAACATTAAAAAAGGACTATTACCTGCCGCCCAAGCCAATCTTACAGCTCTGGGGGTCTGGAATACTCGGAATTGTCACACTTGTAGGAGTGTGATGTTTAAAAGTTGTGCTGTTACTATCATTGGCAGCATGGCAGGGGCAACGTGTGGTGCAAGCTGCAGTTGTCTCCTGACTTGAGTACTGGCATTTATTTATTTAGAAATTAAGCACTGAATCACTCTGATTAAATGTTTTTCGTCTTTCAGGTTTTACTGCATTAATGCACAAGAGGAAAGCCAATGATGTGTGTATGAAGTACCAGAGTATAATAGCATTTCTGAAATAAGTTGAAAATAAAGCTGGAATTTTTAGACTGACGATGTAAACACATGAACAACCAGCAGGATGTTAGCTGCATGATCTTGGAGTTGAGAAATAAAACGACACACTTAAAAACACTCGATAAACCTGCACAAGCTGTTTTAATGCAATGCGTCTGCTGCTCTGCAGTAAAGAAAAAGACTCGAAAGCAAAAGAATGAAGGACTCACATCATTAAAGGACCTTAACACATTAAACCTTCAAGGTCAAGCAAGGTGGAATCTTTCCTGTATTCAAGATCTCGCACGCAAACACGCTTACTCATTCGGCAAGGTTTCGCTGGAGCGAGATTGCTACCGTGGGGGCTTTTTGTTTTTTTCGATCACTTATCTGTACTCTCTCTCGTTAATAAAAGCGCGAGCAAATACAAATAATAAATCCACAGGGCTTTAAAGGAGCCGTTGCACAAATGTCCAGCCGTTCACTAAAATCTCTCTCCTTTATTTGTCAATCAGTCTAAATTGCTACCTTTTTCCCAGCTACCAAGGGAACACGAGTCGCAGCTTAACACGCAGTGAGAACGAGAATGACATATCTGCTCTTACGTCCAGGGCTTTAAGTGGGATGAAAAAACGGGGGGGGGGGAAGGGGCTCTTAAAGGGGCGTGGCTAATGTAATTAAGGGCGTGGCTTAAAACACATACGCGAAAAATCAGTGCTTAGCATAGTGTGCCGCCCGACTTGTGTTTTGCTGTTTCTGTCATTGCATCCAGATATATGATACAAGTAACATCATACCTACAATAAGTCAGGACTACTGGCTTTGTCAATGGTTGTTAGTTGTGTAAGATAAATAAGCAGCAACTATGGCTTGTATATAATATTGAAAAAGTTTCCACTAAAGCCCTGGTGACACCACGACAATGTTGCTGCTCCTGAGTTTCAAAAAGAGAAGGGAAATCCAGAGAGAAAATTACTCTCTTTAAAGGATTTCCCTTCCCCCTACAACGCTCACCTGGCATGACGTCATGCCGTAACTTCTCCACTAGTGAGAAGTGAGCAGTGTGAGCAGCGCACGATGTGCCTGGTGTCACTGCAGTCCGGAAAAAAACGGACCGCCTGTGCCAGGGCACAAAACAGAGCCCAATAGAGACCCGTTTCGAGGTCTCCTTTAAAAAACTGCCGGTGCTCAGCACCGGTGAGACCCGGCCCACTTAAAGCCCTGCTTACGTCCAAAAGAAAAACGGGCTTCAGTAGAAGCATCTCGTGTCGAGGAGGCATCCTGGCATCAAGAAGCCTTATGGGAGCATGAACTAAGACCAGCTTCAGGCCACACCGGTGCTGGATTTTTCTAAAACTGCGTTACAAAGTGAATTCCTTGTTTTTAATGTTCATGGGACAAGGCAATGCACATGTGCAGCAAATGGGTTTCAACAGTGGTCGAAGTGGGGGGAAAACAGCAGGGGACCTGTGGGCGGCGAGTCAGAGGGCGGGAATAACCAGAGGATTGGGCAGTGGGCGGAGTCACAGGTGAGGCCAGGAAAAGCAAAATATCCCAATTTTTAGTATTTGTTTGTCGTTTGACTGACTAGTTACAGCCTATGTTATTTAATTAAACCAATGGATACACATGTTTATTAGAGGTTTAAATTGAGTTATTGGCATTAAAATACATTCGCAAAGTGGGATATGTTTCCAATCACAGAACCCCAAATAGGTTTAAAAGTGGAATCACATGCCATTTATCTCCGAGCTCTGCAATTTCTGTCATCAGCACTTCTCCCTTTTTAAACAAGAGCAGTTCAAACATGAATGGCAAAATATCCTAGTTTGCAAATGTTTTCACATAATTATGGCTCTGCCATATTTGCCACATAAAATCATCTGCTGCATAATCTACTGAATTTAACAAAAAAATTGTTTGAAGCTCAAACGGATCAAAAGTTACTAAAAACTGTGACTTGTGTTGCTGCAAAGTGGAGGGTCCTTTGTAAAGGTTGACTGGTCACCTTCCAGACTGCTGCATTTGTATGTTACATTGGTACTAATGAGGCAAAATCTTTGTAGAGACTGTTAGTATGAGTAAAAATGTCAAAATAATAAAGTATAAGAAAATGTACCATATTAGCTGCAGCCTTTTTTTGCTGCATAATTTAGTCAACACTGCAACATCATTTTGTCCTGCGTTGCTGCATAATTCCAGTGGCCCCAAAGCAGGCATCACATAAAGAAGAGAGGCCGTGAAGTCTGCAAACTTAGTTTGGTGTGGGTGCAAATCCTGCATTGCTGATCCCTGGCGAGTTGCACTACTACTGCTGAAACAAGGCCAATGCAGGTACCAATGGGTGAGGCAGACTGGCCTCAAGGATCCTGTGATCTCGGTGACAAAGTCACTGTTGCTCTAGGGAGTGCTACTTCGTAGGCCTGCCAGCAAGATTGGAGGTGAACTTCAGTATGGATTGTCGTGGTCAGGGCTTCAAGGTTGACCCACACTTGCTGCCGCTAGGGTCTATATGCTGGTGCTAAGACACCTGGGCTTCTAAGGTCTACCACATTCCCATGCTAAGGTCTAGCATGGGAATGTGCTTTCTCAGAAGAGTGGTCATGAAGGCTGAACCTGGTTCCCCAGTTCCAAATTCAGCAGCTCTGACCATAGTGCCACATCCTCTCCCCCACTGAATATCATACTGCCCCACTGAAAGAAACTCGCACTGCCTTCAGCTACACCCCAATTGTGGCCCTTTATAAACACCTGGATGTGACTCAATTTAAATTTATGCACTAGACAAGAGTAATAGGCTGCCTGGATAAAAAAAGTAACAACATCCTGGAAAAAGCAAACACTCCTAGGAAGTGCAAGATTATGTAAAGCACTTGAAATGTAAGCAGGAACACCATGCTTACCTTGACGCTTTTACACAAATTATTCATAAATCAATGAGTGTTTTTGCCTGAAAAGTTAAAGACATGACTAAAGGGCCCAGAAGGGAACCGTTTCAATGTCCATTGCGTATATCCTTACAAAAGGTCAAAAGTGTGGTTTAAAAAGACTACATCCCTAAACACAGAGCCGCTGTACATAATAAGGAACCCAGGTGTTTAATGAAGGATAAAATCCAGACACACATGTCTGTAGATAAACAACATTATCTGCACCAACTGTGGTGAAAAACTTCAACTAATATTCAAGTAAGCACAAACATTGTACTGCATATACCATAGTGTTAAGGGGCGAACTGTGCTGTAATGCGAGGCAGTGTGCTCCCAGTCCCTTGCCTTCCAAGTCAAACTCCGCAGTAAATCCTTTTAAGGATAATATTGTTAAAGAAAAGTATAAAATGGTTGTGCCATTAGGAGGGTAAAAAAATGCTTCTGTTCAAGCTGGTATACCATTGCGTTATATGCTGTCAACAAAAAGTGATCCAATCATGAAAATGAAGAGCTATGTTTAAGTATGTTGTTTGGGGGCCCGGATTAGTGCTCCTCCTTGGGTAAAGCCGAGATAAAGATCTTCCCAAAGTTTAAAAAAGGGTAAAAGAAAAAAGGCACTACAAAAGCTGGGATAGTAAATGGATCAGCATTGCAGTTAGGTGTGGGGCTGCAAGGGGAGTCGGCAATTGCTAGTACATTGCTAGTACAGCGACTGCATTGTATCATACTGTGCCCAAGTCAAGTGGTACGCCAATCAGGGTTTTGAGGAAGGGTAAGATGAAGTCTTCTGTAAGGAGTCAGAGGGATATGACTAAGAAAAGGAAAAAAAAAAATGAGAAGAATCCCTAAATGGAAAACAAAAAAACTGCATTTCCCTAAGGATTATGATACGAAGAGCTTGAGGGTTGGGAGTTTGATGAAATACCCTCTTGAGGGCAGTGCCTCGACTGCTCCTACTACGCAGAATTTCCTGTATGATGATCTTGCTGGGGTAGAGGCGAGAACAGGAGCAGCGCTGGCTATTTCCATTCCGCCATCTCTCACCCTTCAGGGGGCCTTGCTTCCCATACTCAATGTTCCAGTTGAGCCTCCTAGAGTGGGAGGGAGAATAGGAAGTGGGCATTTTGATCCCTTGCTGTAGTGAGGTTCTAGTTATGTTAGTAATCCGGTTGGGTGGTCTCGGGGGAAAGTCCCCACTTAGGAGGGACAAATAAGGGGCATCAGGTATCTTGTCCACAGTGATTCCACCAATCATGGCACCACAGTAGCATTTGTCCCGCACCCTCGTTCCTTGCTTAACTATGGGGCAAAAACCTTTCGTCCGAGGATTGGGGAATTTTTATGGATTCCCCGTTAGGCTCATCACAAAGGACCTGTGTGGAGCAGAGCACTATGTCATCTATTTTGAATGTTATCCTGTTATTTGATAACAAGTCTCCTCGGGTAAAGAGAAGCTCTATCCTAAATTGCTTCATGGAGATTGATGTCTTAAAGTAGGAGAAAAGTGGTGACATTACTAATGTGACCATTTATTTGGTCTGTCCCTTTATTCCAGAGTCACCATTGGCTCCCTCATTATTGCAAATTTGGTTGTTCAGAATTGTATATCCTAAAGTGAGGGATTGGTGTTGTACCTGTTGTCGAGTATTGGGAATCATATAAACCACACGTGACTCACTCCACCGGCAGCAAGGGGTAAGAGAGGTTAGGATGTGGATACACCCTCCCGACTAGACATTAATTACCGTAAGGTATCCAGAACCAACAAGCTCAAGAACTAAAATAAACTAACCTTACGTGGCGTACATCGCTGAGTGCGGAAAGGAGGCAATTCCTTTTTATTATTTAACCCCCACACACCCTATTGGTGTCATGCTTCAACATCGGGTTCACCCTGACTCCTAAAGGTCAGGGTGGGCTCGACCGTATTTCAGGGAGCACTTAGGAGATGTAGGCCAGGGGGTTTTAAAGATGAAAATCCTACTCCGTTCCCCAGGTATCCCTTTATTCACGGGGACATAGCGGATATTAAAAAATGTAAAAAACTGGTCTTTTTGGAGGTTATGGTCCTATGACCCAAAGAATCTGCCAACATGTTTCAGCCCGTAAAAATGGCCTGCTCGGTCCTGGGCTTTCTTCAGGGCACAACAAGGATTCCTCCCTGGAACTGGTTGAGAAATTTCCTATGTATATTTTTGAAGGAACAGAAAGCTGTCCCTTCGTGAAAGAATGGAGGGTATATTTATCTCTCCCTCTGGTATGTACGTAAAAATTCCGCCTGTAAGGATATGTGACAGGAGACAAAAGACATATCATTTATGCACTACAGTAAATAATGTTCTTGTGTACAGCTCTCCCATCATGCTAGGTGTGCTCATATTCCCGTCACTCTGTGATCTGTAATCTATGATCATATAGCAGAGCTGCTCTCGGGTCTCATTGACCCCACCTTGCCTTATTGGCAGCATGCGTTCATTTATCGCACTTCACTTTCTCTCGTAAGTAGCAAATACCTTATCCCATTGTGAACCATACACACACTACATCAGTTAAAATCCACTTGTACGTCGCGTCAGTGGCAGCACAACCTCACAGTTATTTATACACTCCGTAAAACACACTGTGAACATATTTACAACACCCTTTCTTTAGCCATACTTCTGGATATGCCCTTACCAAATTTGAGTGGATAATCGTTTCTCATGGATCACGGGACGGGGTAGCCTTGTAGTCAAACGCTGTTGGAAAGTAAAAGGCTACAGCGTTAGGCCTCCCTGCCTCCCTCATGACCAGGAAAACAATACCTCGGTTTGTAGGAGCGCGCTCCGTCGGGACTTACTACTCCAAAGGTCCTGCCCCATTAGCAACCTATTCGGCTCCGGTATATCCCGGCATTAGCATTTTTCCTGTTACAAACGCCAGTTTAAATAACACGGCTCATCCGTGTCCAAACTACTCAAGGAGGGGTGTGGTTCCCACACTGACGCCCAAATTCAGCGTCATTTCCTGTGCGCGTATTACTGAAAACTACAGATCCCAACGCCGTCATGGGAGATGTAGTTTCCAATACCGTGTTTGTCAGTAATGTCTATGCGCCTTATCTACTAGGACTACCAATCCCGTTAGATTCATAGGGACTGTAGTATATTGAAAAATGATCGCGTGTATAATTTCTCGAGCTTTCAACACTTCATTACAAATTCCACTGATATAAAAATAGAAAATTCACATTTACACGATACTACTAGAAGCCCAAGGGTAGTTATATGTTACACTCATTTGGGCTCGTAGTATTGGCATAAATTTAAATACCTCACAACCTTGTCAGAATATAAGCTCCAAAGTCAGGTTTATATCAAGGGATTGGAACACTTGCTAGTGATAATGTCTTATTTCACAAACAGCCCTCTCGGGAGTATGACCTGGTGTTCTCACTAATCTCTGGGCTACTGGCAACAGTAAAAGGCGGGCACAATCGGGCACGCCGCCATTATGGCGGTCGCGCCGGGCCTCCGCACCCGGTGGGAGGTGGGGTCGCGCGCGCACATTGGTGACGCAGCGCCCCACCTCCCACTTGACCCTAAGACGCGATTGTCTGCCCGGGCATGAACCGGAAGCACTTAGAAGTGCTTCCGGTTCATAATTGCGGCCTACGTCGGGCAGGCCGGAAAAATCCGGTCTGTCTGCCACTCTGCCTTTAAAAGCGCTGGGGAGCGGGACGGACGGCCTCTTTTCGCGCCACTCCCCAGCCGGCAGGACTTGTGAGCAGGCAGGGCCTCGGTCGGAGGCCCCCAACAAAATTTTCTTCTTTTTCATTACAGGTGCCGGGTCGGAAGAGCAGCGGATCGGTTTGGTGGTCATCGGCGATTTTCATGCAGATTACGGCTAGCGACAGCGGAGTGCGCTTCCGTGTGGAGAAGCGGCCGTTTGTTCCATCACGCGTCGGTGGGCAGCCGACAGCCAATCTGAGGGCCCGGGTGAGCGGCGGGAAGTGTTGGCGGCAACCCGGTAACGAAGGGGATCGCGCTAGAGGCGCTTACGTGTGGCAGCGTTGTTGCGCTAACAGGGCGGCTGATCACTGCTGGGTGCCTGGGTGTTTTGGCGGTATTTAGCGCGAGCAGGCACTCGGGAAGAGGGTGGTGTGAGGAGTCGCCTTACAGTGCTGACTCTAACTTGCGGGGGTTTATAAGTTTCAAAATCCTGGGGTTGGGGTTTGGGAGCCTGGTGGGGAATTTGCGGCGATAAATTGCGGGCACTTAATTGCCTTAAGCAGCGGATGTCAGGTCTTTGTCGGGAGAGAGGCGAAGTGTGATCGTGCCGGTACGTGGTGCCCCTGTGGTTTTTTGCGCGCAATTTGTTTTCAGTTTTTCACCCTCACAGAAGGAAGTGTGAGCCGGCGGCAGGCATTGGGGATCGTCCGAATTTCTGCCAGTTTGGTCGAGCGTGGTGGGCCAAAGGACACAAAAGGGTTTCTTCGAGGCACCGCTGGAAGGCCTGCATTTCCATCGTTGCCGGGGGCCACGCGGGTTAGAGATATCTCACCTTACCCACTAGATTAGCTGGTGGGCATGGCTCTGGTAGCGTGGGTGCTTGGGCCGGCCAGGGGGCTGCTACAACTGTAAGGTAAGGGTCCGGGCTGTGTCTCAGACCGGAGCGCATTGTACTGTGGGGGTGTACATTTTGTGGGACCGGTTGCTTAAGGACTGCTGGGTGCCTTTTTAATTAACCGGTTTTGCTGTCGTCCTATTCACAGTGCTTACAAGTCAGTGCATTAGGAGTGGATAGAATAATGGCCCCTAAGGTGAAGCGGAAAGAACAACGTTCACGCATGGATGTTTTTATGGATACAATGAGGCGGAGAATGGGGGCTATGGACTCCATGGTAAAGAAAGTGGACGAGATGGGACAAGCTTTAGCCTCCCTAGAAAAGAAGGTTGAGGGGCAGAGGATAGGCCCAGGCGAAGCAGGGTAGCCCCAAAGGCAGCTTTTCCCCCAGCACCAAAACGGGTTAGGTCTAGGAAGGGTGGGGCACTGCCACCTGTCGAAGAGGAGGGGATAGGCAGGCCCGCAGCGCCAGCCCCGGGGAGAGGGGGAGCCCAGGGCGGTGGAACTTGTGCCGGCCCCACATACTGGGGGGGATCGGCCTGCAAACGAGGGGGTAGGAGCACCGCCGGCGGGGCAGCCGAATGCACCATGCCCCCCTCCTCCCGCTGGTGAGCAGCCGGGAGGGTCGAGGGCCACCATGGGGGAGGGTCCATCCGGGAGCGCCCCAGTACACCCTGAATTGGTGTCCAGCCTGGCAGCAGTACTTCCGTGGCTGGAAAAGGTGGGTAACTGGTCACCGGCAGCGGGGGGATCGGGTAGCGGGGAGAGTGCATTAGAGAGAGCCAGGCAGATAATGGCAAAATTGGATGGGCCTAAACCTGGGAGTGGGGCAGTGGTACCGGCGGCGGGCGCAATGGGGTCGAAGACTGGGCCAGCAGGGACTGGTGGGACCCCACCCACAGGCAACGCACCAGCAGACGGCGGAGCAGCGACGCCAGCGGAGACAGCACCAACAGGTATACCGAAAACCTTGCCACCGCTGGGTTTAGGGAAAGTTCGCTTCGTCAGGGAGCAACTGGGGCGGACACGTGTCTCAAGAAATTAAGGAAAAGATTTGGAAGGGGGCCTATGTAAATATGTTTTCCCTGTTCCTGGATGAGGCTGAAAGGGAGGAGGCCAAAAAGA
Source organism: Calotriton arnoldi (assembly GCA_963921515.1). Lineage (NCBI taxonomy): Eukaryota > Metazoa > Chordata > Amphibia > Caudata > Salamandridae > Calotriton > Calotriton arnoldi. The sequence goes on from CAWUFW010000020.1 coordinate 4,134,811, forward strand.
ATAAGGAATGGACTCACCCTAGAGAGTGGGCGAGCATGTTGTTGAAGTTCAGGGTTGAGGAGACATTAGTTAACTGGATCAAAGGTTTCTCGGTTTTCACATCAATAATGGGCGAGCGTTTTCCCGGGCTGGCCTCAGAGATGGCCTGCTACCAGAATAGGATCACCTGTGCACATGACACTTATGGGGGGAGTGCTTGGAAGGATTATGATAAGGATTTTAGGAGAGCCAAGGCATCAGACCCGGCGCTATGCTGGAATCAAATTGACATGATCATATATCTCACGCACTTCAGAGGGGGACCACAAGAGACCACCCGTGGTCAGGGGCAGGACTTCTTCCGGAATCAGCCCTTTCGGTCACGACACCCAGGCAGCTCAGGGGGCGGAGGGAAGAGTAAAGGGGCATGTTGGGATTTCAACAGACGCTCGTGTAACAGAGCGGCTGGTACATGCAAATTCAAGCATGCATGCTCTTTCTGTGGCAACTCCTCTCATCCGGAGTCCAAATGCTTTAAGAAAGCAAAGGAGGCAAGAAACAGGACTAAGAATGTGCCACTTGGTAAGGCCAGGTCCCCCATTATTATGAATGCTTTGATCCCATGGTTGAACAGGTACAATTGCCCCGAGTCTGCGAGAATTCTTCTGGAGGGTTTCAGGGACGGGTTTAGGATCCCCGCGCCAGGTTACGTCGGAGTGTCCAACTGCCAAAACCAGCTGTCAGTCAGAGCTAACGAGGGGGTGGCGTTAGCAAAGATTGAGAAAGAAGTTCGGTCGGGCAGAGTAGCTGGCCCATTTGAGGCCCCACCGATGCCACGTTTTGTATGCTCACCGCTGGGGGTGGTGCCCAAGAAAGATCAAGGGGAATTCCGGCTAATTCATAATCTTTCAGCCCCTAGGGGGATGTCTTTGAATGATGCCATTGACGAGGGCCTATGCAGTGTCAAGTATGCTTCTTTTGACCAAGCAGTAGTGATGCTTAGGAGTTTGGGGCGAGGGGCGCTGTTGGCAAAATCAGACATTGAATCAGCCTTCCGCTTGCTGCCTGTCCATCCACTCGATTTTCACCTACTGGGTTTTCAATTCAAAGGGAAGTTTTATGTGGACAAATGCATGCCTATGGGATGTTCGGTATCGTGCGCATATTTTGAAAAATTCAGCTCCTTTTTGGAATGGGTGTTCAGGCGAGCGACAGGGCACCAGTGGGTATTACATTATCTGGATGACTTCCTTTTTTTTCCTGGGCACGACAGGCTCCCAGGATTGCAGGTGGGCATTGCAGGAGTTTTGTGCACTCATGCGTGAATTTGGCGTTCCTCTGGCACAAGGAAAGATGGTGGGGCCCAGCACCGAGATTGAATTCCTGGGAATAGAGTTAGATTCCATACAGGGCGTGTCTCGGCTGCTTCCTGACAAGGTAACGGTTTTTGGGGTAGCTTTGCAGCATTGCTTACAGAAGGAAAAGGTTACACTGCACCAGCTGCAGCAGGTAGTAGGGCAATTAAACTTTGCATTGAGAATAATCCCAATGGCACAACCTTTCTCGCGTTCCATTGCACAAGCAATGTCAGGGCTCAGGGATAAACACCATCACACCAGACTGTCCAGTGAGGTCAGGCAGGACATGCGAATATAGAAGGCATTCCTGCGTGACTTCAACGGTAGGGTTGTGTGGCCCAATCCTCCCAGGTGCAGCCCAGAAATGGGGCTGATGACGGATGCAGCAGGTAGCAAGGGTTTTGGCGCCATTCTTGGTTCTGCATGGGTTGCCCAGCATTGGCCAGCATGGTGGGAGGACTCAGGGCTCACAAGCAATATCAGCTTCCTGGAGTTATTCCCCATCCTGGTGGCGATGACCGTGTGGCCAGAACAGCTGAGGAATCAATTGGTGGTCTTCTGGTCCGATAACATGGCTGTGGTGGAGTGCATAAATAGTCAAAATGCAAAGGTGTAAGATGATTTTGCGCCTGCTGAAAGAGATAATATTGCTGTGCATGAGGATGAATCTGCTGTTTAGAGCTAAACATGTGCCGGGAGTACTGAACCATGCCGCTGATGCGCTCTCTCGCTTTAAGATGCAGGTGTTCAGGTCTCATCACCCAGAGGCGGCGGCGAAACCAACGCCTTTCCCAGACTAGCTTTGGCAGCTTGGTGCCCCCAGCTATCGGACCTCGTGGCAGCTAGCCTAGCACCCAGGACCAGGAGGGCATACGAAGGGGCGTTTGGGGCTTACTGTTATTTTTTGGTGGACAGTTGGGAGGACAAATAGCATAACACTGGGTCTGTCATTTCCTACTTAAGAGCTATGAGAGATGAGGGGCGCTCAGTGGCATCAGCAAGGTGGCATATTTCAGCGATTTCCTTCTTTGCAAAAATCAAGGAAAAGGGGGATCCCACTGGCACGTTTGTAGTGCGTAAGGCCTTGAGGGGGTGGCAACGCCTGCAGGGAGGGCAACCGGATGCAAGAAGGCCCATAGGTATACAGACATTGGCCACACTGATGGGTGCTTTGCACCAAGTCTGTACGTCAGCGGGGGAAACAGTTTTGTTCCAAACAGCTTTCTGTTTAGCATTCTATGGCGCTTTCAGGATAGGGGAACTGGTAGCCAAAAACAAACTGGATTATCAAGGAGGGCTGCAGTTGGCACACGTGCGTCTTCAGGGGGACTCCTTACTGATATCAATACCCAGGTCAAAAACTGACCAGGAAGGCAGAGGGGAAGGGGTGGTCTTGCGCAGGGCGGCAGGAAGCGCGTACTGCCCCATTGCCAGTTGGAGACATTTCTGGCGCAACGCCCAGGGGGAGGAGGGGGCCCATTACTTGTCCACGCAGACGGTACCCCGCTCACTATCTTTCAGTTTAAGAGGGTCATGGGCCTGGCCATGCAGCAAGCTGGGTTAGACCCAGGTAGCTTCGGGACCCACTCCTTCAGGATAGGGGCCGCCACTGAGGCAATGGCCAGGGGATTCACGGGGAGTGAGGTGCAGAGGATTGGTAGGTGGTCCTCTAATTGTTATAAGCGCTATGTGCGATTACACATGCTGTAGTAATGGCTTAATGAACGCACTGACAGCTGTTTTTTCTTTGGGGTTTATCTGCAGTTTCTTCATCCTGTGACGCAGGGGGGGAAGCCTGCATCAGTCCACCATCAAGCAAAGCCAGCCACATCCTGTCACGCAGGAGGGCAACCGTCACCATTCCAAAGTCGCACGGCGCACGCTTCAGACCAGGTTCACGCCTGGGTAGACGCAGAACAAGTTGTGTGGATCATCGGACACTCTTATGTAAGGAGGTTACACAGGTTCTTTGCCGCAGGTTCTTATGAGGTCAGGGCACGTCAGGCTGGCGCCAAACTAGCGTTTTTTGGACAAGGTGGTCTGAGGCTGAGGCAATTCAGGGACCTGGTGACTCGCGCCCTGGGGCAAGGCCAGGGGTCTCCTGCGGTTTGTATTTTGCACTTAGTGGGTAACGACCTGGTACACCTTGGGCGGAGGGGTGTGGTTGAGACCCTGCTTACGGAAGTGGGATGGTTGGCGAAGAGATGCCCTGAGACAGTTATAGTCTGGTCGCACATGATTCCTAGATTAGACTGGAGAGGGGGAGAGTCCGTGTGGGCCTTGAATAATTCGGTTAAGAGGATCAACAACAAGATAGACAAGCTGTTCAGGACCCCGAAGCTCAGATCTATAGGTCACGGGTGCATCAGAGGGGAGCAGTTCTTTCTCCAAGATGGGGTTCATCTCTCCAGTCGGAGCAATCAGATATTTTTGGAGAACATAATGGCATGGTTAGAGGGTGCGCGGCGCAGGGCATGACCTTGCTGGTAGGCACAGGGGGGAGGCCAGATAGTCTGTCAACTATACTGGCCTGTGGCGGTAAGGTTATGATTGGTGAGCACAGTTTTCGGCCCTTAGAGGGCATCACCATTGTCAAATGGGGATGCCCGGGGGGGAGACAGAGGGTCTCTCAGGTAATACTATACTGACTTCTTTCTACGTCCACTTGTAACTAAGATTAGATCATACGAGAGGGACACTAAACATCTACTAAACATGCTTACTGAAGTCGAGTATTACCCTTTTAAGGAAACAATGTTGTGCCTGGTCGTTGAAGCTCTGTATACGAGCATTCCGCAAGAGGAGAGCCTTCAGGTTATAGAAACTATACTGAACAGACCAGAATGGCCCTGGGAAGCACCAGTCACATTCATCACTGATCTCATGCGTATTGCCCTCACGGATAACTTTTTCAGATTTGAGGACCAACTATATCTACAAGTCCACGGGACCTCCATGGGCAGCACTTTTGCCCGCCTATACATGGGCCACCTAGAGGAGGAACACATCTGGTCCAACAATCCTTTCTCTGGAAAGATACGTAAGTGGCTGAGATATATAGACAACATTTTCGTCATTTGGGATGGCAATCAAGAAAGTACAACTGAGTTCATTACCTGTATTAACAACATAAATCCCTTCCTGAAATTTACTATGTCCTCTAACAACATGAGGGTCTCCTTGTTGGACATTAATATCCTGGCCACGAATGGGAGGCTGGAAAGTACCCGTTACACGAAACCTACTGACCGAAATAATTTACTGCACTTTGATGTGCACATCCTCGGTCACTAAAGGAAAACCTCCCAATAGGACAATACCTCAGGATACGGAGGAACTGCTCCAACATGGAAAGTTACAATAAGGAAGCTGAAAATCTCACAAAAAAGTTGGAGAAGAAGGGCTACCCCAGGAAAGTAATCGAGCAAGCTCGCAAAAGATCACGGAACACACCACGTGAGGTCCTGTTGGAAACTAACACTAAAGAAGAAACCAAGGCACTCATATATGTGACTACTCACAATTCATCTTCTTTTTTTTTTTTTTTATGTTTTTTATTGCGTGAGAAAACAAATTTTATACAAAGACAGTTCGAGCTTCTACAGGAAAACTCGCGCAAATTTTTAACAGTTTTTTCCCCCCCCCGCCCCAATCACCGATCAAAAACACTTTACCTGATGAGTTTTTAAAACCTAAGGTCTAAGACATCTTTATCCAACATCCTTCTCTTGTCTATTTTGGTAGTTCTTTAACAAAATCTCTTCCTTTTCACAATTCAATTATTCTTCTTAATTTGACTTACGTATACATATTTTGCATATATTGCATTAAACATTACACATTACACTCCATGAGGCAAGATGGCGTGTGGTTAGCTGCTCCGTTCCCGCTATCCTCCCTGAATGGATTGGCGTATCGGTCAGCGGCTGATTGGACTGGTCACCCGAAGGTTGGAGTCAGCGTGCGATACTGTGGACGTCCTTCTCCGGCTGATTGAACTGCGGCTAACAGAGACGTGTGTGTGCCGCGAAAGAGCCGGACCTTCCCGACGGACGCAGAGGAAAGTTTCACGGACCATGGCTGCAAGGAGTGGCAAAGCTGTTAAGGCTCGCGTGGGAGTCGGTGGCTCTACGGGGGGCGGCTCAGCACCCATGGCACCCGCGGCATTACCCGGCATGAACGAGGCAAACGGGAGCGGGAGCACTGGCGAAACCAAACAACGGACCGCGACGGGCAGAGGAGCCAAGAAAGACCAAGGAACTAGGAAAATACTGGGGAAACCAGGTCGGCGGTCTGAGGATGACCCTGCGCAGCACACTCTCACCACGATGTTTGGGAATCGGCCTGCACCAGAGACTACAAGTAAGGAGCGGTCTGAGTCAATATCTGGGATAGAGAGTGTGCACTGTGGGGAGGTGAGCACTGAAGAAACAGGCCTGAAAGGAACCAACCTATCTACGGAGATTCCGCCCACCCCCCCTGGCCCAGAGGAGGGTGCAAGTGCTGCCGGCAACGTAGAGAGAGCTAATGACCATCAAGATGGTATAAATTTAATAAATAAAGATGAAGACAAAATAGCCACCCCAAATCGTGAAATGCTGCCGCAAAAGCCTGCAAGTGATCAGGGCTTGAAAGAAAATCTGGGAAATAAAGGAGTGGTGAGAGTGTGGCATCAGAACAGAGAGGAGTCTTCGCCCGACGGGGTAGGGGATAAATTCTTCTCTCTCACTGACGAATCCGATCCCTCTGGAAAAGACGACATCTCCTCGAACAGTAGCGAAGGGGGCCTGGAAACAGATGACTCCGCATCAGGAGACCACCTACAAACAATTCAGAGGAAAAAGAGTCTAGGAGGCCATAGAAGGAATGAAGGCCAGAGATGGCAAGTGGGGAGACAACTCAAGTGGGACTATTCTGATACGCAAACATTTCAGGCCGAGGAGGCAATGGAGGGTGCGAATGAGATGGCTGAGCCTTCACTATCTACAATTCTAAGCTCAATCCAGCAGATGCAGGAGGAAGTAAGGGCGGATGGTCGCAGGGCCAGAATTGCCAATAAAAAAGTACAAGCCGGAATCAGAAAATTAAATAAAACATGTGGGGATTTCGCGGAAAAGCTGACAATGGTGGAAACACGGATGGAGGCTCTCGAAAGGGAAGTTGAGGTACTAAAGGAACAGAACGCAGGACAGAGTGGAACTATGCCCGATGTTATGCTCAAGCTCGAGGAGCAAGAAAATAGACAGAGGAGAAATAACCTGCGATTTTTGGGGGTCCCGGAAGGGCGGAGGGCAGCAACCCGAGACTATATATCGTGAACTTGCTGAAGAATACTTTTCCGGATCAAGTCCAATTGGACTGGAACAATGAGATACAAAGAGCCCACCGAGTACCCCTAATGATGAGGAAGCAGCCCCAAAACCGACCCAGGGCATTTTTAGTGTTTTTTGGTAACTTCCTACTGCGCCAATTGGTGTATGATCAAGCTCGACCTAACTCTCCAAAGACGCATGATGGGGTCTCCTTCTTCACTAAACCAGATTTCGCCCATGCGACGGTGGAACGACGGTGGAGGCTCAGGCAACTGATTACACCTTTTCAGAAAGCAGGGGCTGAGGTGTTCATACAGAACCCGGCCAGGCTCAAAGTAAAATACAGGGGTACTATTCGAGTGTTTGCTACAGAAATTCTGGCCCAGGGGTATCTAAATGAGATTATTAAGTCAGGCAAAGGGGTGGAGAGTACGAAGACGGGAGGCCAGTAAATTCCTGAGGCTATGGCTGAATGGGGAGATGAAAAGCCGCTTGAATATTTTTGGTTTTGTATTTCTAACACAGGGGGGATAGCGGGGCAGTTCATCAAACGCACATCATTCAGGCTTCGCCTGATTGCCTAGGTTTTTGGGGGGGGAGGGGGAGGAGTGCGCGGGGATGGGGGAGATGGGGGAGGGAGGGGGAGGGAAGGGGTGGACAAAAGGCTGATGAGGAATGGGCACTTGGGTTAGGGAGGACACACAAGGACACAGGTAGGGAAAAAAATGAAACAAACAAGTTCTTACTGTATGGTCTTGCATGGTCTTGACATTAATATATATATATGAATAAATTAAGGATTGGATCATTAAATATCTGTGGGTTGAATGATAGAAAGAAAAGGCAAATGGTCTCGCAAGGGTTGAGATTATTACAAGCTGACATTGTTTGTCTCCAAGAGACCCATGTGGAAGGCAGTCAAAAAGATTTGTTAAAACATTTGGGATATAGTGTTGTAGGAGCAACGTCACAGGGTGCACGTAATCGGGGGTTGCAATTTTAGTCCGAAATAAAATCATCCAGTTCTTAACAGTAAAGGCAGACACAGCTGGGCGGTGGGTCATAGCCAGTTGTAGCACACCCGACCTTCCAAAATTTACGTTATGCTCCCTATATGGGAGCAACATTGATGACCCAGCCTTATTGGAATGGGTCTCAAATGAATTGGCGCATTGGGAACTACCTATAGTGGTGTGCGGTGATTTTAATATCAATCTCTATAGCGACTGGAAATTGGGGGAACCATACACTGGTAAAAAGCCCAAAGTTTATCAGGCTCTATGCAATATGTGTCAGGAGCATGGGTTGTGTGATGTCTGGGGAGAATTAAGACCGCAAGACCATGGGTATACATATTATTCCGCGCCCCATAGGAAACATGTGAGATTGGATTTTTTTTTGTTTCATATACAATTAGACAGAAGAGTACAATCGAAAAAGCACCTAGATATCTTTCCGATCACAGCCCACTAGTGCTGGAGATACAGGGCTGGGCCGATAAGGCAAAACCATGTTCATCATGGTCGTTTGAAAGAGCGTTATTGGTGGATGAGATGTACTTGGAGCATATGAGGAAGTGGATTCCGGATTTTCTGGAAAGGAATCTTGGGTCAGCCGCCCTGAACACAGTATGGGATACATTAAAAGCCGGGGTACGAGGGGAAACAATTCAATTTGCATGGAGGAAAAATAAAATTGAGAAAGCTGAAATGCAGAAACTGCAAAATGGGTTGATGCAAGCCGAATGTAATCTAGTTAAGGTCATACAACAGAAGGGAGATATAGAAACTGCTAGTCTAGGGGTGGCAATAAGCAAATCTTTGATAGGTGAGACACTACTAAAAAAAGCTGTGGATAAGGCTACAACCCACCATGAAGAGATGTATGAATGTAGTGAAAGGGTGGGGCACTTCCTTGCAGTAAGAACAAGGCAGGAAGCTACCCGGAATGAGATAAAGGCAATTAAAGACCCTGTTGAGGGATTGAGAACGAACGCTGGGGAAATCCGAACTGCATTTTGTACCTTTTATCGGACCCTTTACACAGAAAATCAGGAGGGGTGCGCATGTAGGGCAGAACAAATAGAGCAATATTTAACTTCCCTTGCGGAGGATCTCTTGACGGGAGAAGAAAGGGATCAGTTAGATCAATTATTAGAATGGGAGGAAATTGTAAAAGCTCTTGCTGATTTACCAAAGGGTAAAGCGACGGGGCCAGATCTGATCCCTACACCGAGTTTTACAAGGTTTTCCATGAGCAGTTAAAGGATACTATGATGGCTTTGTTTGTACAAATAATAGAGGGGGCGGATCCACCTGCCTCCTGGGGGATGGCAAAGATCGTAATTTTCCCTAAAAAAAATAAACCTATGGATGAGTTAGGGTCTTATTGGCCAATTACCCTTATTAATGGGGATGCGAAGATATACTCTAAAGTGTTGGCCTCTCGCCTGGCATTGGTGATCCACAGGATTGTCTCACAGAAGCAACATGGGTTTGTCCCCGGTAGAAGTACTATTGAGCATGTCCGGAAAATCATTACACTCTTTGATGTGAAACAAGTAGCAGGAGACCCTATGGCCGCTATCTTTCTGGACGCTGAGAAGGCGTTCGATAGGGTCTCCTGGCAATTCTTGTGGGCCACTATGTCTTGGAAAGGAATTGGCGAGCAGTTTATTCGAGCAGTAAAAGCCCTGTATAAAGATCCAGAGGCAAGAGTGTTAGTGAATGGGGGTTTAACAGAGGTAATTAAAATAACCAGAGGTACAAGGCAGGGGTGCCCCTGTTCACCCTTATTGTTTGCCATCTATATCGACCCCTTCTTGAAACATCTGGAACATGCACCAAATATTCCCCCTTTATTTGATACCGGCCCCGTAGAAAAAGTTTTAGCTTATGCTGACGATGTTGTGTTAATCACTTCACAACCTGACATGGCTATGAATGCAATTAAAATCGAGGCCCAAAGATTTGGTTTCTATATCTGACTATGCCCTGAATAGGGATAAAACACAAATAGTTGTGAACAATTTTGCCCCAAGCACTGATAAGAGAGTTGTTAAAAAAACAACATACTTGGGAGTTGTGATTAACGCTGAGATTGATGAGATAGTTAAAGAAAATCTCGAACCATGCGCAGATGAAATGAAAAAATCACTAAAGAGAATGGACAATCTACATCTTACCCTGATTGGACGAGTAAATATAATTAAGATGATTTGTTTCCCTAAGGTTTTATATTTTCTAAGAACAATTCCCCTGATCTTCTCGAGTTTTTGGTTTAAAAAATTTGAGAGCATCTTTTCACAGTTTATATGGGCCTACACTAAACCCAGAAGGGCGATAACATTTCTGTACCTATCTAAGGAACGGGGAGGGCTGGCGTTACCCAACCTTAGAATATACTGGTGGGCAGCTTCCATTATGCATTATATACCACTGTTGAATGCATATCCAGGGGTTGAAAGGTCAAACTGGAGCTATCCATATACCTATGTTAATTCACATGATGTAAGAGGGTGCCTATGGCGCCAGGTGAATTACGGATATTACAAAAGAGTGCGTTTCAAGACTCTCATGGCGGCTTTTAGGGTTTGGTCGGCAGTACGACGGCTGGTAGGACTAGCAAAAGTAAACTATTATACACCATTTGTGCAGAATGTAGAGTTACCCGAGATTTTAAAGGACCAATATTTTCAGAAATGGATAGGTTCCGGAATTATACAGGTTGGATGCCTATTTACATCCGAAGGGTTAAAATCATTTGAGGCAATAAAAGAGGAATTCGCACTATCTAATAGGGATTTTTTTAAATACTTACAGTTGAGGGATTTTCTGTTAAAAAAGGCCGGAGGGATGCCGAAATACGAAAGTTGTGAATTGGTGGAGAAACTAAAACAACCTGAAGTACCAAAGATTGGACAAATGTATGTATTATTAAACACCTTTATGAAAGATGATCTGGGAAAATGTTCAGTAAAGTGGCAAGAGTCGCTGGGAATAACAGATGGTGATTTTCAGGAAGCATATCTTAATTCATTAGAGATTTTAATGCCAGCCAATCTTCAGGCGCAATTTTATAAAACGTGTTTTGAACTATACTATACGCCAATTCGGATTGCCAAATGGGGAGAAGGGAAAGGCACGCATTGTCCAAGATGTGCGCTATATAAAGCAGATTCGATACATATGTTCGCCATATGCCGGGAACTCTCCCCGCTCATTCGAGAAATTGAACTCTTCCTACAGGAAAAGCTACAGATACAGGTGGAAATTACTCCCCAGGTAATAATGCTTGGAATACACAATCTGGGTCTAGAAGATGGCGGGGCCTTAATTTGTATAGCCATGGCAGTGTATCGAATTATTATTGCATCAGCATGGATAGACCCTAAGCCACCGATCTTTCACCAGTGGTTAGCTCGGTTATTGAAAACTTATAGCCTCGAGAAAGCCATATATGATCGGCGGGGTATTAAAGCTAGAAAGAGAGGAGGGAAAATCTGGGAACACTTCACTACTTGGAGGGAGCAAGTGGAGGAATAGCCCCCTCTTCATCCTTGGATCAAGTATCATGACGATACGAGTTTATAGAAATTGTATATGTACTTTATGCTCTATTTTACCAACTGGGCTGCTAGAAACTGATGTATGGATAAGGGGACAAGTGAAATTATGGTTGAGAATTATAAAAAGCGCATTAAGAACTTAGAAATATATATTTTTAAATAATGCACCTTAACAATAAAGCTGTTATAATAAATGTTTTTTTGTTGTTTTTTTTTTCCTTTGTACATTTGCACATTTGTTCTTCGGAACATGGCACTTGCACTTTATCAAATTAAGCTGATATTGCACAAATACGGGGGACTGAACAAAATGAATTTAATAAGATTAATTGTACGCACTAGCATTCTAGAGCAAGAAGAAGGATAGGTTAGGAGGTTAGATAATGGAGTTTTATGTAGTGCTATCCCTTCTTTTGATTTTTACTTGATGATTGGATAAAATATGCATTTTGGGTCTTTTAATTTTGTAGATGATGTGTAAAAAGGCACAATTCATCTTCTAACAACTTCAAGAAGATCATAAATAAAAACTGGCGTATTCTGACTTCTAACAAATTAACTTTTGAAAAACCAATGTTTTCGTTTAAACGAAACAAGAGTATAAGGAACACTCTGGTCCATACAGATAGCTGGGAACCCAAACGTGACGCACAACTCACACTATGGAACCAGCCTCTAGTTAAGGGCCATTTCCCATTTGGGAACTGTGTTGTATGCCCTTTGACAAAGCATACTACAAGCATCAATATAGGCCTAAAGTATGACTAGGAACAAAGAGACCACACAAATTGCAACACGTCTAATGTGGTCTACATGATTACATGCCCGTGTGGATCCAAATACATCGGAATGACAACCCGAAAAGTAAAGCTACGCATTGGAGAACACAGGAGTACTATCAGACGAGCAATTACAGCAATGAAACTGACAGCCCACTACGTGGAGAAAAATCACACGGACAGTGACCTTGAATGGACCATAATCGAGAAAGTGAAAGAAGGACCTAACATCTCCAAGAGGTTGTTAGAAAAAGAGCAACGATGGGTCTACAAACTGGGAACTGATAATCAAGGTCTGAGTGACACCATTCCGTGGAATGCTTTGAGTAGAAGACATTGAAGAAACTGGTATTACACCTACAACCTGTGGATACCAGAGAATAACTAAGTACGTCTTGATAGCCTGTACAAATAATACCACAGGAGTAGAAAATTAACATGCATCTTCTTTTCGAAATACACAATGAATGGATATTGTGTATCAAAAAATGCCCCTCAGAAAATCTGACTAGGTGACCACCTGATAAGAAGGCAGACATAGGCTCTATTCTGGAGCAACGCATAAGAATAGGAAGGGCGGTCCGGGGAGTGTTGCCAGTAGCCCAGAGATTAGTGAGACACCAGGTCATACTCCCCGAGAGGGCTGTTTGTGACATAAGACATTATCACTACCAAGTGTTCCAATCCCTTGATATAAACCTGACTTTGGAGCTTATATTCTGACAAGGTCGTGAGGTATTTAAATTTATGCCAATACTACGAGGCCAATTGAGTGTAACATATAACTACCCTTGGGCTTCTAGTAGTATCGTCTAAATGTGAATTTTCTATTTTTATATCAGTGGAATTTGTAATGAAGTGTTGAAAGATCGAGAAATTATACACGCGATCATTTTTCAATATACTACAGTCCCCATGAATCTAACGGGATTGGTAGTCCTAATAGATAAGGCGCATAGACATTACTGACAAACACGTTATTGGAAACTACATCTCCCATGACGGCGTTGGGATCTGTAGTTTTTAGTAATACGCGCACAGGAAATGACGCTGAATATGGGCGTCAGTGTGGGAACCACACCCCTCCTTGAGTAGTTTGGACACGGACGAGCAGTGTTATTTAAACTGGCGTTTGTAACAGGAAAAATGCTAATGCCGGGATATACGGGAGCCAAATAGGTTGCTAATGGGGCAGGACCTTTGGAGTAGTAAGTCCCGACCGATCGCGCTCCTACAAACCGAGGTAATGTTTTCCCGGTCATGAGGGAGGCAGGGAGTCCTAACGCTGTAGCCTTTTACTTTCCAACAGCGTTTGACTACAAGGCTACCCCGTCCCGTGATCCGCGAGAAACGATTATTCCACTCAAATTGGGTAAGGGCATACCCAGACGTTTGGCTAAAGAAAGGGTGTTGTAAATATGTTCACAGTGTGTTTTACGGAGTGTATAAATAACTGTGAGGTTGTGCTGCCACTGACGCGACGTACAAGTGGATTTTAACTAATGTAGTGTGTGTATGGTTCACAATGGGATAAGGTATTTGCTACTTACGAGAGAAAGTGAAGTGCGATAAATGAACGCATGCTGCCAATAAGGCAAGGTGGGGTCAATGAGACCCGAGAGCAGCTCTGCTATATGATCATAGATTACAGATCACAGAGTGACGGGAATATGAGCACACCTAGCATGATGGGAGAGCTGTACACAAGGACATTATTTACTGTAGTGCATAAATTATATGTCTTTTGTCTCCTGTCACATTTCCTTACAGGCGGAATTTTTACGTACATACCAGAGGGAGAGATAAGTATACCCTCCATTCTTTCACGAAGGGACAGCTTTCTGTTCCTTCAAAAATATACATAGGAAATTTCTCAACCAGTTCCAGGGAGGGAATCCTTGTTGTGCCCTGAAGAAAGCCCAGGACCGAGCAGGCCATTTTTACGGACTGAAACATGTTGGCAGATTCTTAGGGTCATAGGACCATAACCTCCAAAAAGACCAGTTTTTTACATTTTTTAATATCCGCTACGTCCCCGTGAATAAAGGGATACCTGGGGAACGGAGTAGGATTTTCATCTTTAAAACCCCCTGGCCTACATCTTCTAAGTGCTCCCTGAAATACGGTCGAGCCCACCCTGACCTTTAGGAGTCAGGGTGAACCCGATGATGAAGCATGACATCAATAGGGTGTGTGAGGGTTAAATAATAAAAAGGAATTGCCTCCTTTCTGTACTCAGCGTTGTACGCCACGTAAGGTTAGTTTATTTTAGTTCTTGAGTATTGGGAATCCCCTACCCAACAATCGAATGCTCTAAAAGTATTTCAGTCAATGGTGATTGATGCAGTGGGGACTGATTCTGATTTCATACACTGGAATGCCAAAGATATCGTTATTTCACTAGGGCAAGGAGGTCGAGTAATTAACATGGTGAAGGGTCCTGTAATTCATCCCTGGGCAGCTGATTTGAAGGATGACCTTTTCCAGTGGTACTGGGTAACGGGTGCTTTGACTAACACCTGCCCTTTACTCTGGATCAATGTGCCCTTGCGGTAGCCTGGGTGGGCAATTTCTGTAATGGAATATGTCCGGGTTGGGACAAGATGGGAACAAATCTTCTGAAATCTTTTAATCCCTTAATCATGTGCCTACTTGGTCATGTACAGAGTTTGATTGCAGTGGTTATTTTGTATTCTCCTGTAATGCCAGAAGTTCCAAAAGGGGCCACCCTATGGGGGGGGGGGCAATCCTGCTCAAGGACATGGTTACCTGGAATCATGTTGTTTATATATGAAATAAACGTATAAAGCGCAAACAATTGCCCAGAGGCATTTGTGTTTATTTTTTGTGTTTATGCTTAAATTTGCCCTTCCTGGGTGACAACAGCAGTCCATCTTTCTTTTTATCAGTGAACATGTACATTCTACCCGGAAAACCATTTGATTTCCTGGTGAGTTCACTCTTTTCTTTTGTCCATGATATTTGCATTACAGAAGATTGCCCCGGGTTATAATCATGAGAGACCTAAATGCCAAGGTGTCTGATTCCGCCTCTGCAATCTTTGCCAATGTTGACAAAGAAGATATATGCTCCATTCCGGTAATTCTGTTCCCTGATAAAAATTAGAACGGACAAGCGTGGGTTTCTAATACTTTAAACTCTTAGAAAATTCAACCTGATTATATTAAATGAGAGATCCCCTGTGGGCGATGCCGATTCGTCTACCTTTCAATGTTTTCTCCACTCAGTCTACTTGATTATGTGATAGTCTTCTTTCAAATGTTTGGGGTTTGTGAGAAACTCACTGTTTTTCCATCTGATATGTGTGATCATAGTTTAGTTGCTACATTTGTGGCCTTTAGTCTCAGGTGTTAGACTCTGGGAACCCACGATTGATTTTTTAACAAGTCGAATGGTTATTCCTTTTGGACTACTAAGTAGAATACGGTTGCCATAAATGTTAAGATAAAGGGAGTTTGTGCCGGCCGGGTGGGACTAGTTTGTGGTAATCCTATTCTTTTTTTCGAGTCCTATATTGAAGAGTTCTGTAAATTAAGCACTAGACCCAGTGGTCTTCGATTGCCGAAAAAGTGCAAATACCTATTTAAGGAAATAAATCAGGAAATAAATGCTTTAAGAAACTTGGGCTAACAGCATTTAATTGACCACCTTAAACGGTTAAGAACCTGACGCAAACTCCCTGAGAGCAGAAGGGGATGTGATTTAAAATGGATCAATCTAAGAGATGTTGCAGGTGCCTAAGAATCTAGGAAGTACTGGCGATTGATCGCCAAATATTGTGATCCTAGGGTAAAGGCACAGTCAATCCCTATTCCTGAAAATACTTGGGTGGACTATATCTCCCAGTTGTACCCAATACAGAGTTAGATATCCCTGTGAGACTCTGTGTGGATTAGGTATCGTACTTGGTTTATGGTGCACCCTCTGCGGATGAGATAGTAGGGTTTATAAAGAACACAGGAACTTCCGGCACTTTGGGGCCTGACAAGGTTCCCATTGCTGTTATGAAAAAAAAGTCTGTAGCTTGGGTATCCTTCCTCGCCCCGTTATTTAATTATTGCTACAGTTCTGGGAAAATCCCCTAATCATGGAAGGGTAGTGTCATTGTACCGTTGTATAAGAAGGGCCCCAAATCCTCCCAAGCAAACTTTAAACAGATAGCATTGCTGTTGCTTCTGGCAAATTATTTGCCAAGAGTGCACTTTGTCATTTACAGAAATATTGCGGTCCTTGAAACGGTAGTGCAAAAATACGCTTTTTCTCGAGGTATGCCAGTATAAATGGTGTTCAGTGAATTCTCCACAGCATTTGACAGAGTTGATCACCAAACGCTGTGGAGTAAGCGTCTCCTTTTGGTATTCCGCACCACCTTTTGGATCTTATCATGGAGCTACACACAGATACCTAGTGCCAAATTTTGATGGGAAGGATGCAAGGTTTATCCCATAAGGTTAAAACACATAATGGTCTTAGGCAAGGCTGTTTGTTGGCTCCCCTTCTGTTTTCTTTATACATTTTTGATATTCCAGGCACCTTAAATCAACTGAGGGGTGAACCTCCCAGAAGTGGTGCGATGTCAATTGGCTCCCTATTATATGCTGATGATGTAGCCATTATGGACCTAACTCCTATTGGCTTACAGCGCCATCTTGTAGCAATGTCAAAGTATGCAGAAGTCCACTTTCTGAAGATTAGTATTCCCAAAAGCAAAGTCCTGATCTTTCGCAAGAACAAGTCAAGAATAAAGAGGAATTTTAACTGGTGTTTAGGTACTGACAAACTTGAAATAGTGAATTTGTATCTTTATCTCGGGAAGGTCTTCTCCAAGAACGTTAGGGACATTGATCATATGAAGCGCTGTTTGAGCAGGACCCTCTCTCAGGCCGATGAGCTGTGCAGATTTTACAAAATGTGCGGGAGAGGTCATTTTGGGCATGTCTCATCAGTTTATAAGGCCAAAATCCCCCCTCTCAGTTTTATGTGTGCAAAGTGTTGGGTATGAGTTACTAGCACTCTGTTGAGGGGATTGAAGGTCAAATTTTTCATCGGATGTGCAACTTGAATGCACTTGCAACATCTCATGCTTTGCAACTAGAGTTTGGCTTGTTATTTTCTTATTACTTTTCCCTGGCTGCATTACGGGCAGCCTTGAAGATTGAAATGTTCTCCCTGCTAACAGACCGGAACACGTTTTTTAGGTCTTTTGAGCGGGGTAATGTAACTTTTGGGATCGATCTGAATGTAGATTCTTTTATGTCCAAGGACGCTCTGAAGGGCTCTCTGTCTAAAATAAGTTTGGCTAGTGATATTGCCCTAAGCCAGTCAAATCCGCGTAATCAGGTGGTGAGGGGAGAGCAATTTGGGAAACGAACCTCAGCTCTATTTAATATGGAATCTGCCCTGTGGGATAAGAAGGCTGATCCTATTGCTGAGACTGGATTTTCTCCTGTTTGTGTGTAATAACCAGCATTTGGGACAAAATCCCGAAAAAGGATAGAAGATGCAAGTTGTGTCAGCTACATATTCCGGATCGTAACCACATATTATTTGTGTGTCCTGTGTTACAGATTGTTCGTCACCATTTTTAAGGTCTCTTTATTAAATACAACATACATTCTGCCTTGGAGGCTCATAAATTAGTATTGTTTCCCATGAATGAAATGATATGTTATAAGATAAACCAATTTTTTAGATCTTTTTTGAATATCTATTAGGTGTATTAATACTGGTGTATTATCGGTAGGTGTTCAAAATTAATGTAAAGTTTCCCCCCAAATGATTTAATTAGCAACAAGATTTATTCAATTTTTTAGATCCTTATTGTACCTCTATTAGAGCCATGGCACTTCATAGGTCGGTGTTCATAATTAATGTTAATGTTTGTCTTGAATGCTCTGATGGAATATGCTGAAAAGTGCATTATCTGGTCATGTTTCTTAGACATACAATACTGATATATTCTAATTTTGTGTATGCATGCTGCTATTCTTTAAGGAGGCATTTATAAGAATGTACTATGCATTATTTGCACTTCGCATATTGCACTACGCACACTGCGCTTTATAAAGGCCTGATAATGAATTTATTGAACAAGAACTTTATATATTATATTTGCTTTCCTTATTTCTTTTGGTGTTCATTACCTCCGTTGTGAGGTGGGGAATAAGTGAGTCGCTTAAGTTGGCCTAGTGTATCAAGTGCTTTTAGGGTTTGTATATTGTTGTGATGTTTCTACGTTTTTTATTGCGCTGTGCATGATGAAATTTTGTTTTTTAGAGGTTGCACATATAGAACTACTGTCATATAATAGATCTCTTGTTGATCTATGCATGTCACCACTTTATAAAGGACAATTAATGTCGTTCCTAAATGAAGTGTATAACAGACTGGAGGTTTTATACTTTTCATTTGTTGATGTTAATATGTACTAGGTATCACTGTTTTATGAGTGTTTTATGTTATGTGGACCTTCATGGGAGTTCGGTACCATAATAAATTAAACTGGCAACACAAAAAATGCATTTCCTATGGAAATACGACCCTAACTATAACTACCCAGAAGCGATATAAATATATCTATCAGAGCCACTTTGTAGTTATAGTTAGGAAGACTGGAGACCGGGATTTTCTGGATTTTTGCCCCATAAGAACTTTGCACCTGTTTGATGAATGTCCGCGAAACTTTGCAGACCTACTATCCCCATTTCATTCTTGGAGTCCTAAAAGATTTGCAGTGTTTCGTCAAAGGGGTGCAAAGAAAAAAGTGGGGCGTCCCAAAATGGGTGTAAAATCCTATGCATTTTATATAGACTTTTGTCTTTCGCGTAGTGCGAAAACCATTAGTTGGAGTTTTACAAAATTTGGAAGGATTGCATATTATTGAGCGCAGATGATTCTTTGGGGTACTGCACGTAAGTAGGGTAAGTATTTCATATGTTTTAAGTGTTTTGTGGCTGCAGTAGTACTGCAGTACTCCCATAGTATATAGCTGATTGGTTAATGACTGCCTTTACAAAAGTTAAAGGCAGTCATGTTATTTTCAGTTCGAGTTTCCCTGTGTTCTGCGTAACACCATTCAATGTAGATAAGTTTTAGGTTTGGTATTTTTCCCATACGTATTACCACTTTAGTAAAGTGGTAATAGGTAGGGAAGAATATTTATAAGTATATATATATATATATATTTATAAGTATATATATATATATATATATATATATATATATATATATATATAAAAAATCAAGAGTACCGTGGTACTGGGAAAAAAAAGCAACAACAAATATTGCATATACACTATAAGACACTATGTTTTAAAATATAGTGTGCTAAAGTGTATTTTTTTTTTTTTAATATGTTTAAAAAGTATATGGAGTAGCGCACTAATAACTAAAAATTAAAGCACTACATAACAACAAAAAACACAGTTCAGAGTATACTGCCATAAAAATGTATAGAAATTACAAAAGAAAAAAGCTAACCTTACAAAATCTTTTAGGGGTACCGCAGAACTACTACGCTCTGCATTAAAAAAAATAAAAAAATAGAGAGAAAACAAATATTTTGACCTACCTATTAACACTTTACTAAAGTTGTAACAATTAGGGCAAAAGTATCACACCTAATACTTACTTACATTAAAAGGCATAACGCAGAACACGGGCAAAGTGTACCTAAAAAAAAACACAGCAAGCTTCGTTTAACTTTTCTAAAGCCAATGATTAGACAATCAGCTAATGACTTGTAATCACTATTTACTATGGTACCATAGCGAAATATCCCTGTATTTAGCTAAAATAACGCAATAACAGATTATCAACTTTAAATTCCTTAAAACTTACACATTAGTCACACTATTTACCTAAACTAAACAAAATAATAACGTGGTAACTGTTATGATCTTACCTCTCTCGTGTCTCTGTGCTTCTGTTGCGCGAGACTGACCGGTCGGACTTGGAACACTATTACGTTCTATGTGGTCCGGTCATTCTTGGAGTAGCGGTTGCTGGAGGCAGGAGTCCGGGAACCCTGTCTTTGGAGAAGCCTAATAAAACTTACTTCGTGGGACCTTCTTCGTGTCCAGTTTCTTCCTTGAACATTTTGGCGACGATCTTCCTTAAGCTCTTCATTGGCGGGGAACGAATCCACCTACGCGTCCACCTCCATCAACGAGCTGCTGTTCCGTCCTGCTGGTTGATCCCTTGGCTGTCCTGCTGGATTCTTCTGTGGTCCTGTACAAGTGTCTGTGGCACACACACACGGAAGGTACTCTGTTGCTTTATTGTTTTTATTTTATCCTCCCGTACGGATCGCGCTTTGATCTGCGCGCGCATCCTCTCTCCAACGGCGCATCTCTCTTCAACGGCGGTGCATCGTTCCTTGGCAACACGATTGTTGATCCTTTCTCGCCAACCATTTCCCCGCCAACCACATCGTCATCACGCCCACGCATTTTACGTAGCGTGCGGCCATCTTAACTTCACTTTTTCAACTTTTGCCAACCATTGCCAACCACGACCTCGCATCAGGACAACCAGCTTATTCTACAGCGCTCAGCTGTTCCTTTTCTTATTCCTCCTCGCTCCAGCCTGTTACCGCATAAACCTCCATCATCTCCATTGTCTGCAGACCCTACCAAGCAGTTACTACGGTGATCTGCACACCATGTCAATTTATTAATCTTTCTCTTTGGCAGATTATACGGTGATCTACACACCATTTCATTATTTTCTTATTGCAGTTACCTTCCTTTTCTTCAAAATTTCAGCTTGACTAGTTCTTATTTTACTATGGCTGTCAACCAAATGATAGCTCCTCCCCCAGTCTTCCTAATTGAAGGGGACACTCCTTCAATTGAATGGGAGGAGTGGATTGGAATTTTTGAAAATTATCTGGAGGCTATTGACGGCCTTAGATTCCAAGCTTCGAGAAAGAAAGCCATATTACTTAATTCATTAGGAAAAGCTGGTCAACATGCTTTTAAATTTCTGCCGGAATTTTTAGGTGCTGATGGTGAACCTATTGACAATCCCTATATTGAGGCTAAACAAAGACTTTCTAAGTACTTTGGGAAGCAAATCAATATCGTTATGCAACGGCATAAATTTTACACCGTGCCTCAAAGAGACAGAGAGACTGTTGACCAAATGGTCACTCGTCTAAGAGAACTTGCCATCAAGTGCGATTTCGGCCCCATGACTGATCAACTCATTAGAGATCAGTTGATAGTCCAATGCAAAAATAAAAGGATGCAGGAAAAACTTTGGGCTGCCAAGAATCCTACTCTTCTGGAAGCCATTTCCATTGCCAAAGTTGTTGAAGAATCTGACAAATGTATGCAGGAAATGCATTCTCTTGAGCAAAAGAAAGAAGACACTGTCAATGTTGTCAATAAAAATGAGAAAGAATTGGACAATGATCAAAAAAAATAATGACTTCAAATACAGGTCATCTACTTCTAAATTCAAGCCTAAAGTTTTGTCTGATAGCAAAAGCAAATTCGTTGGTTGTTATCGTTGTGGCAGTATGGGTCATGCTGCTGATTTTTCGGGGTGTTTTGCTAGGGATAAAACGTGTAAGAAATGTGGAAAGAGAGGCCATATTAGCAAAGCTTGTAGAAACCCATCTAAGAACAGAGTTGCTTTTGTGGAGGATGATTATCTGCCTCCTGATATTTCCTTATGTATTGAAGACAACTGTCCTGGTTCTTTGCAGAGACCTAAAGCTACATTTCTTTTGAATGACGTTCCCATAACACTTTTGGTTGATCCAGGTTCAATGCTTACCATCATTCCTTTTCACATTTTTAAGGAGCGTTGGCCTAACAGCACTCTTTCGACTAGTGATATCACACCAAAAGGTTATGGTGGTGAGGTTATTAACATTAAAGGGGTCATGCAAACCAAATTTGAATTTAAAGGGAGATCCTCTTTAGGGAAAGTTTATATCTCTAATGATGGGCCTGCAATACTCGGTTGGGCTCAACAACATGATCTGCACATTATTATAGATCCCAGATCTGATGAAAAAGTTTTGGTTGTTGAAGATTTTCCCGATATTGATTCTGTATTATCAAAATATAAAGATGTATTTCGCACAGATTTAGGTAAACTAATTGGGTATGTTCATGAAATAAAGCTTATGGACCATGCTCACCCTGTTAAACATCCGCTTAGAAGAATTCCCATTTCCATCCGGCAAGAGGTCAAGGAAATGCTTGAGGACATGCAGAAGCAAGATATCATTGAACCGGTCGAAGCATCGGAATGGCTTTCTCCGGTGGTGGTTACCCAAAAGAAAGATGGTAAACTCCGCTTCTGTGTGGATCTCAGGTCCCTTAATCAGAACATCATTGTAGATAAGTTTCCTCTCCCTAACATCTCCGAGATGGTACTCTTGATGGATAAGGCAAAATTTTTTAGCAAGCTTGACCTTAGATCAGCCTATCATCAAGTAGTTTTACATCCTGATTCTCGCAAGCTAACAGCATTTTTGACTATTGAAGGGGTGTTTCAATTTAAGAGACTTCCCTTTGGGCTAGCCTCTGCGGCTAGCGTTTTTCAACGTATGATGCATTCTCTGTTGAAAGGTCTAAAACATGTACATTACTTCCAAGATGATATTCTTATCACTGGTGATGATGAATTTGAGCACAATTGTAATTTAGCCAAAGTGTTACAAATTTTACTTAATGCTGGTCTCACTTTGAGAAAAGATAAGTGTACATTTTTATTGACTGAAGTAGACTATCTGGGCTATACCATTTCACAGACTGGTGTCAAACCAAAGGAAGATTTGTTAAAAGCCATTAAATGCGCAGCTACTCCTTCCAATAAGGATCAACTTAAATCGTTCATGGGGTTAGTTGAATATTACTCCAAATTTGTTAGTAATTTTGCTCACAAAACTGAAGCGTTACGCTTGTTACTCAGAAAGGGTACTAATTTTTCTTGGGAGGCACCACAAAATGAAGCTTTTAACAAGATCAAAGATGAGATTATTAATGCTAATATTCTTACTACTTATGAACCTGGGAGAGATACTTTTATCACAGTTGATGCGAGTGCCCATGGCATTGGTGCCATTCTGTCTCAAAAAAAAAATGGGATTGAAAAATCTGTTGCTTTTGCTTCTCGTACGCTCAGTAGTTCTGAACGTAATTATGCTGTGATCGAGCGGGAAGCATTAGCTGCTGCATGGGGTGTGTTGCACTTTCGCACCTATGTGTGGGGCACACATTTTACTTTGAGGACTGATCACAAACCTCTCATAAGGATGCTATCTCCAGGTGGTGCTAACAATGGTTCTCCAAGATTAATGAGATTCGCCGCCAGGTTACAAGAGTTTATGTATGATATGGAGTATATATCTGGGTGGAAGAACGTCCAAGCAGATTGTTTATCTCGTTTACCCCTTGATACTGAACAAGGTTTTGACTTTGATGATGAAATGGTATGTGTTGTGGCGAGTGTTGAGGATGCATGTTCTGAGGAGTTTAAATCTATTTCCAAGGATGAATGGCATCAGGCAGTCATCGATGATCCCGATTTTGTTGAGTTGGTTAGTAATATTCGCCATGGTTGGAGGCGTGAAGGGGATGTCAAGCCTGCACTACGGAGCTTCGTCAAATTACAAGAAGAACTTAGTGTTGGAACCTCTGATGATTTGGTTATGAGAGGTGAAAGGTTTGTTCCTCCCAAGTCTCTCAGAAAGAAACTCTTTCTTTTAGCCCATGAAGGTCACCTTGGACAAACTATTACCGTGAAGCGTCTTAAGTGTAATTTTTGGTGGCCTGGTATTGATGATGAAGTTCGTGGTTGGGTTGAAAATTGTACGTTATGCAAGGAGAGCGAGAAAAGATTAAAGGTCAACTCACAGACTTCTGGTTCTATTTCATGTCAAGCTGGCTTGCCATGGGAAAAGGTCTGTTTGGACTTTATTGGTCCTATGGATTTTCTTTCTTCTGAGTATCGTTTTGCCATGGTTCTAGTTGATGTGTTCTCTAGGTGGGTTACTGTTGTATTTTTGAGGAATATCACTACCAGTAATGTGATCAAACACTTGAGGTCCATTTTCTTGAAGGAAGGTTTTCCCCATGTTCTAGTCACAGATAATGGTACTCAACTGACTTCTTTGGCCATGCGCAGTTTTCTTTCAGGGTATGGTATCAGGCATGTGTATACCTCACTTCATAACCCTCAAGGGAACGGCATGGTTGAGCGCATGAACAGAGTGGTCAAAGGTACTATTCAATTGGCTGTTCAAGGTGCTTGTGACATTCAAAGATGTGTGGACGATATGATTTGGTCTTATAATACCACTGCCCATAGTGTCACCAATGAAGTTCCATTTGAAAAAATGCGAGGAAGAGTACCTAAAACCAAACTCACTCCTCAATGGATGCATGAAGAGAGTATGTCATTTTCTCATGTTGTGCATTCCAGTGGTAGTTGTAAAGTCGAAGTGGGTGATCTGGTTAAGGTAAAATTGGGCAGAAGAGAGCAAGGTTTGAACAAATTTTCTGAGCCTTTAAAAGTCAAAGAAGTACATAGGTGGCATGTTGTCTTAGAGAATGGGCAGAAATGGAATTTTAGGAGAATTGCTCTTTATTCTAAAAGGGATGTTCGAGCATGTGTTGGTAGCCCCGTTGTGCAACAACCCATTCCCATCAAAAGTTGTCCTGGGGTTAAACGGGTACTGGAAACTCCCGTTGTGCAACAACCTAATCCTATAAAAAATTGGTCTGGGGTCAAACCGGTACGGGAAACTCGCTTTCCAAGGAAATATGGTGATTTTATATTGTATTGATTTTGTTGTTTCATGTTGCCACTTTGCAAACATGTATTTTCATTTTATATTGTTCATTACTTATATTTATGTACATTTGCTTTATGCTTCGCATTGTTTTTCTGCTCTTTCATTGTCTAGTTCTTTTGTTTCCTGTAAGAGAAGAAGATGTGTTATGATCTTACCTCTCTCGTGTCTCTGTGCTTCTGTTGCGCGAGACTGACCGGTCGGACTTGGAACACTATTACGTTCTATGTGGTCCGGTCATTCTTGGAGTAGCGGTTGCTGGAGGCAGGAGTCCGGGAACCCTGTCTTTGGAGAAGCCTAATAAAACTTACTTCGTGGGACCTTCTTCGTGTCCAGTTTCTTCCTTGAACAGTAACTATAATATGTAATTCTGCCACACTGTAACAAAATGCGACTGACAGTTTTTGCAGAATGCAAAATACAAAAGTGTATGTGAAATACGTTGCAATTAAGCACATTTTGGGACACCCCTTTTTTCTTTGGACCCCCTTGACTAAACCCTGCAAAACTTTACTACTTTCACAATGAAATGGGTGGAACAATTATGCTAAGTTTCACGGAGATTCGGCAAACGTCTCCAAAATTATTAAGGGAGATTTTTTTTTTAAATACATTGGCCGATAATATTTACACATCTATAACTAAAAAGATATCCTATTACCACTGAAATAAAGTGGTAATAGGTTGTTAACAATAAACCTTAATACTTAATTATATGTAACATCCTAAGCCATAAATCAGTAAAAAGCTGACCGCACAATAAAGGAAATTTAGGATAAAAACTAGATGGCTGATATTTACCTTTGGTAAACACAGCCATGAAACAATTTTATTTTTAAAGAAAAGGATCATTAATCTTGCTTTCAAGCTTCCGATGATATTTCCATCTAATTAGAGAGCATTCTGGGAGCACTATATGTAGCCTCATAGTGCTAAACTACGCAAACGTGTGTACACATTTTTACACTGAAACCACTGTCAGTAGTGCAGTCCGAGCTTACAATATTTCCTTAGAGGGCTCACGGTAATAAGAAAGGCTTTGTATAAACAGTCCTGTCACGCATATTACGAGTTTCCTCTCCGCCAGCGGTGTCATGGAGGTTCATGGAGGTTCTTACTTCATGAACACCGCGGCGAAGAGGAAACACCTGTGCCTCCTCCGCATGTGCCCCCCTATGTGCATCCAATAAATCATATCATTTGTAAAGCGCACTACTCACCCGTGAGGGTCTCAAGGCGCTGGGGTGGGGAATGCTGCTACTGCTCGAAAAGCCAGGTCTTGAGGAGTTTTCTGAAGGTCAGCAGGTCTTGGGTCTGCCGTAGGTGGATGGGGAGGGTGTTCCAGGTCTTGGCGGCGAGGTGGGAGAACGATCTGCCACCGGAGGTCGCTCTTCTGAAGCGGGGGACAGTGGCGAGGTCGGCGGAGCGGAGCTGGCGGGTGGGGGTGTAGAAGCTGAGTCGTCTGTTGAGGTACGTTGGTCCGGTGTTGTGGAGTGCCTTGTGTGCGTGGGTGATGAGTTTGAAGGTTATCCTCTTGTTGACCGGGAGCCAGTGCAGGTCTCTCAGGTGGGGTGTGATGTGGCTTCGGCGAGGGATGTCGAGGATCAGGCGTGCAGAGGCGTTCTGGATGCGTTGGAGCCGTCTCAGGAGTTTGGCCGAGGCTCCTGCGTAGAGGGCGTTTCCGTAGTCCAACCTGCTGCTGACGAGGGCCTGGGTGACCGTTCTTCTCGTTTCAGTGGGGATCCACTTGTAGATCCTGCGGAGGGTGTTGAAGCAGGCGGAGGAGACGGCGTTGACCTGTTTAGTCATGGAGAGGGTGGAGTCGAGGATGACCCTTAGGGTTGCGTGCGTGGTCGGTGGGTGTTGGGGCGGTTCCCAGTGCGGTCGGCCACCAGGAGTCGTCCCAGGCCGAAGGGGTGGATCCGAGGATGAGGACCTCCATCTTGTCCGAGTTCAGCTTCAGTCGGCTGTTCCTCATCCATTCAGCGACGGCTTTCATTCCTTTGTGAAGGTTGGTTTTGGCGGTGTGGGGGTCCTTGGTGAGGGAGAGGATCAGCTGGGTGTCATCGGCGTAGGAGATGATGTTGAGGTCGTGCCGACGGGCAACGTGGGCGCGCGGTGCCATGTAGATGTTAAACAGAGTTGGGCTGAGGGAAGAGCCCTGGGGTACGCCGCAGATGATCTCGGTGGCTACGGAGCGGAAGGGGGGAAGGCGGACGCTCTGTGTTCTGCCGGAGAGGAAGGAGGTGGTCCAGTCCAGGGCCTTCTCTTGG
The DNA here is from genome assembly GCA_963921515.1 of Calotriton arnoldi. Classification (NCBI taxonomy): domain Eukaryota; kingdom Metazoa; phylum Chordata; class Amphibia; order Caudata; family Salamandridae; genus Calotriton; species Calotriton arnoldi. Next base: position 4,161,911 of record CAWUFW010000020.1, read on the forward strand.
ATCCCGGCGTTGTGGAGGCGTGTTCGTAGTGTGTGGTGGCAGACCGTGTCCACACTAGTTCCTGCACGGCATGGGCTTTTCAGTCCATGCCGTGCAGGAACTGTCTTTGGCTTTCCCTGGGGTGCCCATTTTCAGGGCACCGCCTTTGGGAACGGCAACAACAAAGCACGCCAGACAGGATGAAACTCCTAATCTGGCAGGCAGTCTGACCATGGCTTTGGCGGGGCAGACCAGGAGCCGCACCCCCAAAGTCTTAATCAGGCCCTAAGTGAGATTCAATCTGGATAGGTACACTGCTCAAAGTTAATAAAGTATGGAAGAATATTGGAATTGGTCACAGACAATAAAATGCAACCCTATCTAGGACAGTTACATGAACAGACACTACGAAGAGTAATTATGTTGTTGAGATTTAAAGGTCTACAGCTAACTGCCAATGTGGAATTGGTGCTTAGCAGAGCGTATCTGCCACCTTTCCATGAATAGTTGCCAAGATCTTCACCACATGTTTTTTCTTTGTCGGGCCTTAATAACACATCACAGAGTATTTTTTTAGCATTTAATTTTTAAATATGTTAAAACTGCAAGCTTAAATTTTTATTGTGACTCCTATAAACGCAGCAATGTTTTAAAGTTTCTTGTCTTTGTATTGATGTTTTCTATTTTATCTGGCCTGGAATGTTATTCTTCTTTAACCCCTTCGCTGCTTCTGTCGGCCAACGGCCGTCGCGAGCACTACCTCCGTAGTGCTGCGCATGTCCGTTGGCCGACGCGGCCCCGCCCACTCAATAAAACCGCCGCACCGCGGCGGAATTGCCGCCGCGGTTAAAGTCAAAACCAATAATGATGTTGATACCTTTTAATGCTATAACCGACATAAATGAAGTTCGAAGGCCGTGCCATTTTATTAGCAAAGCATGCGTTCTGGGTTTGACCCTCTGGCTCATAGATCTTAACTTAAGTAGTGACACAAAGTTTATTTTAGAAAACTGGTGCACTTTAAACAGTGCCCACAAGAAACTTGTGAGAACTACCTAATCTATGTCAAAGCTCTTGCTGGGAGAGGTTCGGACTGTGGCTGTAGTGTCATCCATCTCCTAAAGCTGCAACTTCACAACGTGCCAGGGCTTGCTGTGGGTACTGTAACTGATTATATCAATATAGTAATCAAGCTTAAGAAATTAATCTGCCTTTACTGACTTATGTACTTTACCACTTCACACATTCTTTTCCCCTTATCTCATTATGATCGGATTCATGTGTATCTGTCTGCCTAATATATGTAGTTGAAATAAATAACAAGCATTTGCAATGCAATAGGTCTCGCATTAACGAGTGTTTGAGCTTTTGGCATTGTAAATGACAATGCCTTTTATTTATGTGTTATTTTTAAAACGGATAAATAAAAGGCATTGTCATTTACAATGCCAATAGCTTGAACTCTCACAAACGCGAGACCTATTGCATTGCAAATGCGTTCGGCACCCGTGCTATAAAGATTGTTTTTAAAAAGCATTAGGAGAGAGCATGTCAAAGCTATTTGAGAAAATAGTGCTCGGAGGCTGTAATTAAAGCCTACCGAGTAACAACACACGTAACTGGGGGTGTCCTCATGGGAGGTTACAAAATAAGACAAGGCGGTACAAAGGAGGGACTACTAAGCCTATTGACCAATGAAAAGCCACAGTTTACAGTGGACTATGACACAAGCCAATGAAAAATATGGGCGGAGAGTGGGCGAAGCTTCAAGTGTATGCCTGAATGCAGCATGCTTCGCAGAGCAGCGCATGCGCTGCCCAGGCTCGACCTAAAAAGGAATGGCTGACAATTTAAACAGAAGCACATGAGGACGTAGGCAGGGGCTGCAGGCTTAGAAAATTCATGGTGAAGAAAAAAAGGGTTAGAGATCACCAATACAATTATTTCGACATAGATTTATGTTGCTTACAGGTCTCTCAGGTATATTTACAATTTTTCCTGTGTTTACCACACTGAAAAATAGGTGCTACACATCGCCATGCAGGAGATACCACAACAAAAGTTTGACATCTTTATTAAGGGTCAGTTTTATAGGAGACTAAGCTCTGAAATAAGACTGAGGTGGAAACAGACGGGAAGTAAAGGAATATCGAGATTGTCCTTTTCATTATGGTAGCAAGGTGTGCAATAACTTCTGTTTTCATGTCCAATTAGACGTCCCAAAATACCCTGATGAAAGCTGACAGTTGCGTGTTATCTCTCGGAGATAATTTAGCATGCAGCAAAGAGAACCCATTTATTCTCCTTGAGCGATTCATAGGTTATTTGAAAATAATATTGGGCCCAAAGGGTACATTGGCCTCAGGATTTATCAAACAAGAACAATACACTCTTATGAGAGGGAATGATTTACCGGTGTGTTAATAATCATCTTTTTATGTCTCTTCAGATACCATGGTGGTGGCTCGCAGCAATGCTGCCCGAAATATTACAAAATAAAAATCAGCATCCTTTCTATGAAAGTCCACTCAAAACTTCCAACGTCAGGGGGTGCCCACGCAAATGGGAGAGGATATGGGGAGCCTGGGTGGGCTACAGAACCGGACAGCTCCCAGTCTAATTAAGGGCCTTAGGCATGTTGGTGTTCAAGCTGCATGATTGTACCCTGAGTCAGATTGGTTGGGGGGGCGGATCATTGGGAGGGTGAATTGTGGGAATATTTTGTATCTATACATGCCAAACCTCACACTTTGTATATTATGATGTTTTCTGAAGCATTTGTGTTTCTTCTGGTTAATAAAAAGAACTTTTAAAAAAAAAAAAAAACTTCCAACGTCAAACTCAAACCGAAAAAAACATGTCAAAGAGGCTGTTTTCATGTCTCCCCATGTTGGCACATTCATGATGCACGTGCTTGGGTAGGATGAGAGTGAGACTTTGGCTCCGTTCATTTGGCTCTGCCCTGGGGCGGCGAAGGCAGGTAGTGGCCTCAGGGCTGGTGCCAGTTTGCACGCTTTTGGGGCACCCGGGTATTTTGCTCCAGGTCTCACACAGGCGTGTGAGCATGGTTCCCAGGAGGTTTTTATAAATCCGGTGCAATGCGGTTTTTGGAGAGCTTCTGGGATGCACTGTTTAACATTCAGGGGTTGGAAACTCCCTAGGTTATGCCATAAATATACCCAGCAGTTTTTGCTGAATGTGTCCCCCTCAACATGCAAAAATCGAAACAAATAAAACTCTGCACCTCAATGTTTCACTGAATTTCTCAGTATTGGCAAGGTAACAGTGAATACTTCTGCCGTTTTACTATTTTATTCCTCACTCTTGTTATCCATGCACTATGTTTAAGGTTGTCCCCAAGATTCATGATTTAGTTTTTATTGTCTGAATTTGCTTTACCCCTATTTTTGTTTGGGTCTCACAACTCCGTCATTATTCTTAAGAAATAGGGCATCAGTGCACATTTCCAATGTAGAAGTCTCAAATTATATTCTGTTATCTGGATAATAATTATTTTTACACGATAATCCACAAAATCTTACTATGTAATATGTAGATTTTTGGGGAAAATACAAAGAATACAGACGAAAGTACATCAATATTTAAACAAATATAAATGTCAAAGTCATTTATCAGAATACCAAAATAAATGTAAAGCCCTGACGTTAGAGGCCCTTTGAACCTTACAAAGTTCTTCATCCTTCTCTCCCGATGCCTTGCGGTAAACGTAACGTGCTAAATATTGAACAAAATATTGTTTCCGGAGAACAAAGTTCAACAAATCAGTTTCTGGACTAATCCTGCCAATCATTCTTGAAGTGGCCAAGTACCAGTTGGAGGGTTCAGGGTACCAAGGATGAAAAAATCTCTAATTGAATTGGGACAACCGGGAGACCTATGCCAGTTTTAATTTCGATGTCTCCAATGCCAAGCACAGCTGTTTTATTTTAAGTCTAATTGGTCACAATTCATTAGAAGTCTGACACCTATGACTCGTTCGTTGTGGCTATTTTCCCCATGACCACCACCAAACTCTCAGGGACCTTTGTTCAGCAGGGAAGACGAGACCAACATCCTCTCCACCATCTTATAGCTCTTCTTGAACTCATTAGAAAGCTCTTCAGACTAAAACCTCCAAAGCTGACAAAGAAGCCGCATCAGAAGCAGGAACACAAGCCCACATCTTCACAGCTAAAGTTCTGAAAATGTGGCCTAAAACTGTGTTCAGCAAAGAGGACATGTTAAAAGTAACAGCAAACATGAACACAACGGCAGCAATCTTGCATTCCTGATTAAAGTGACACCCCCACTACTCGCTCTCCACCCCCAACATTGCAGTATAATAAACCAGTTACTTGAAACAGGTTACCTGCATGCAGCTCTACAGATCTTGAAAAGTCTCCTCTTTAAGAAAGAAGTGTTCAACTCAACAAACTTGGAAACATGCCATGTCAAGTCTTCCAGTTCACTTCTCAGAGAAGCAATCCAAACAAGTCCATTCACCCATGCAAATCAAGATACATACCCTATAAATATGCAGCATGAAACAGTCCCCCTAGCTGTTTTGAAAAGTATTATAACAATCACATATTGTACAAAAAGCTAGATTTGATGTCTCCGATTTGTTGGCACCATTCAGTGCCAGAGAATACAGTCTTTTACATAGCGTAGAGTACTCTGCCGTAAAACATAAAATGTGGAATAAGGTACAAAAGCCTTTAGTCATGGTTCAATCTATCCCTTTTCTTCGGATGCCATATCGGCAAACCACAACCAAACGTTTGAGCCTCACGAAGGTGAAAAAATTAGCACAAATTCTCAAAACATCCCACTAAAAATAAAGTTTCTGTTAACAGCAGTGCCCATACATAGTGTTAGAAATAGGGGTGTGCGAAATATGTTATTGAGTTCTTGCATAGCGCATAGCTACCCATAGGGTTTCCCAGTGCTTAGGAACAGGTTCAGCAGCCTCGGTATGTGACCTAAAATACCCAGGTTTTTAGCTCCTTGCGGAAGGTAGACAATGAGGTGCGGCCTCTGAGAGATTCAGGGAGAGCATTCCTGTTTGGGGCCCAGGAAAGAGAGGAGCGCCCGCCCGCCCATCCGGGCGCGTCTGAATCTGGGCATTGTGAAAAGGGAGCTGGAGCGCAGAGAACATGGGGGGTGGTAGGGAACGACAAGTTGTTGTAGGAACCGAGGTCCTGAGTTTGAGTCTATTTTGTGCATAAAGCAAAGTGCCTTAAAGTTAATGTGCTTGTCCACTGTGAGCCCGTGGAGATCAAGGAGAAGAGCAGATGCAGAAGAGTGTTTGGGAAGCCGGAATAGGAGCCTGGCAGCAGAATTTTGGACCACCTGAAGACATCTGATCATGGGCTTATCATACCCCATGTATAAGATGTTACCACAGTCCAACCTAGATATCATGGCCTGGACTATTGGTATCTGGGCAGAGAAGGGAGGCATCCATAAGATCTTTTTGAGCCCTTTCATAATGGCAAAACAGGAGGATGCAATCTTAGCAGCCTGAGGCTTCATGGACAAGGTGGAGTCCAGCTAGAAGCCCAGATTCTTCACTTTGTTGACCGGTTCAGGGAGTGCTCCCAGTGTGGCAGGCCAGTGCTGAGGACCCCAAAGCTGGGGGTTCCTGCCCAGCACCATGACTCTGGTCTTGTCACCATTTAATTTCAGAGAGTTGGAGTTCATCCAGGTAGAGAGCAGACCGAGGCAGGAACTGAGATCTTCCGCGCTAGCTTCCTGCTCGGACGACAGAGAAAAAATTATGTGTGTCTCGTCAGCGTATCGGAACAGAGTCAGGCCACAGCTTTCCAATAGGTCCATCAGAGGGCAGACATAAATATTGAAAAGCATGGGGCTGAGGGTAGAACCCTGAGGAATTCCTGATGAGTGAATGAGAACTTGACACTGCAAGTGGAGAAGGAGTAAAGATCCTACGGACCACAGAAAGTATAAACATATTCATCGTAATTACATGGAGAGCATCAGACAGGCAAAGAAACTGTTTTTACTAAATCGCATCGAAAAAGCGGCAAACTCTAATAAGGAGCTCTACAAGGTCCTAAAGGAGTTCACGTCCCCCCAACTAAAGACAGGGGTCGCTCTTTCGCAGGATTGGATAGATTCCCTCTCCAAGTTCTTCGATGATAAAATTAATGTAATACACAACTCCTTCCCACCTCAAGAAGCTCCAATTAAAAACTTGGAAACTAACCCGGTCTTACAAACATGTCAGTCCCATGTCCTGGAGGAATTCTCCCAATTTGAATCCACTGAAGTGACAAAAGCCATGTTAAAAATAAAATCTGGCTCACCAGCTGACCCTGTCCCACCACGTTTCTTATTAACGATAGCCCCCATTCTCCTTGAAAGCGTCACCGACTTACTCAACTATTCATTAGTCCAAGAAACAGTTCCCAAAATATGGAAAACCGCTAGAGTTAGACCCATCCTGAAGAAACCTACTGCAGACCCTAATCTCCTGGTCAACTACCATCCGATCTCACTGCTCCCATACTTTGGGAAAGTACTCGAATCCATGGTCAACAGACAACTTGTTCACCATCTTGAGAGTAACCATCTATTGGACCCCTCACAGTCTGGTTTCAGGGCCGCCCATAGCACCGAGACAGCGCTGGTAGAGGTAGTGGACAACATCAGACTATCACTGGACAGAGGACAATCCTCTATTCTCATTCTACTAGACCTGTCGGCAGCTTTCGACACCATCTCCCACAGCATTCTAATACAACGGCTAGGGAGATTGGTGTCAGAGGGAAGGCCCTGGGATGGTTCAAGAGCTATCTGATGGATCGAGTTACCACTGTCCAAGTTGGCGACATCAGTTCCTGTAGTAGGCCAGTCACGATGGGAGTACCACAGGGCTCTATCCTGAGCCCAACACTTTTCAATCTCTACGTAACACCACTGGCCAGGGTGATTAGATCGTACGTCTTTGACGTAATGTCATATGCTGACGACACTCAAATTCTAGTCACCCTTGGTCAGAACCCCATAGACACCAAGGCCCGCTTCAGGGACTGTATGATCCACGTTAACAGGTGGATGAACGAAAACCATCTACAACCAAACAGTGATAAAACTGAGATAGTATTTTTCGGGAACGCACAAAAACACTGGACTAAAGATTGGTGGCCGGCAACCCTGGGTCCTAGTCCAATACCAAAACAATCGGTTCGAAATCTAGGGGTCCAAATCGATAATAACCTATCGATGAAAAACCAGGTGAACCACATAATCGGGTCCTGTTTTGGTACCATGCGCAACCTGCGTAAAGTTTTTAAATGGATCCCCATGGAAGCAAGAAAACCGTTGGTCCAGGGATTGATTATCAATCGCATGGACTATGGAAATGCCCTACTGTCAGCTATAAATGAGGATCTTTTATCTAGGCTGCAGGTCCTGCAAAACACCGCAGCTAGGTTGGTCTTAAATCTCCCGTCAGGTTCTCCCTCGGCCCCAAACCTGAGACGGCTCCACTGGCTGCCTGTGAGAAAGAGAACGCGTTTTAAGATTCTCTGTTTGGCACACAAAAACATGTATGGCAGTGGCCCCTGCTACTGGGAAAAGAAGTTGAACTGGCATCAACCAAGCCGGCCCCTCAGATCCAGCAACCAGCACCTCCTTGCCTCCATTAGAATCCGTACAACTCGTAATGGAGGAAGATCTTTTCATTCTTAGCCCCCACTTTCTGGAATAAATTGCCACTACACCTCCGCACTATGGCTGATCACCACCGTTTTCGTAGGGAACTAAAAACATGGTCTTTTGACAACTGACCCCCCTGTTTTCCTCTATCAGCTGTTTTAGTTGGAGATGCCTGTAAGCGCCATGAGACCTTCGGGTGATATGAGCGCTTTACAAATGTCCCATGATTTGATTTGATTTGATTTGATTTGATTTGTGGAGAAGATCTGGAAAGTGCGATCTGCCAGAAAGGATCTTAACCAGGCAAGAGCCATGCCTTTAAGACCTAGTTGTGCCAGTCTGACAGTAAGAATGTCATACGACACAGTATCAAAGGCTGCGCTAAGATGTAGATATGTGTAATTTCCTTTTGCTTAATTGCATGAAATTTCTGAAAAAGTACACGTGTAATTTTGTGCAACTTTTCAGAAATTTTGAGAAACATATTTTGGGCATTTCACACTTTTTTTTTTTTAACACTCTGTGCATATTCACGTCCAAACTTCACGTGAGGTTGTACTTTGAGCTAAAAAAAGAAAGGGCAAAAAAACACAAGTAATAGGAACAAGAGCTGCCCATGTTCTGTTTGTTCGCATTGCTCTGGTGCTCCTGCAATACAATTTTTACCTGAGTGAACCCCAAATACGTCATGTGGTGTAATGGCTTAATTTCAAATAAAAAGAGTAACATAAAATTCCGGAAATTATGCTAGCATAATTGAAATGTCGCCTGGGCCTCGTTAGAATCAAGAAATCAGAAAGCCAGCACCATATACATACTTAGTTAGTTAAAACTTGGTAGTACCACTAGTCACTCAGGTATGGAAAAATGAAACCAATCTATTTCACCTTGCTACTTATGCACTCAAGCTGGACTTCTAAAGCAAATCATTAACTTGCAAACAAATCCTTATGCACAAAACACACCTTCAACCTTACAGATAAGTTCATCATTTCAAGTCATGTCCACTCATCCAGAGCCACTGTTTTCTTCACTGACTTCCATCAGCAGATTCTGCTCATATAACTCAGGTGGACAATACTTCTCCAGTCTGTATGACTAACACTTTAATCCCACACTCAGGGGCCGTACATGCCTTCTCTAGTTTTGCCACCCAAGTTTCTCCAAGCTGATGATTTGCAGCCACTATTTAGAAGTTTAATATGACATTTTGTTTAAATCCAATGGAAAGACAACGATCAGGGAGTTAGATTCCAGTCAGGTGAAAATATTGGTCCACTATCCAACACTCCCTCCATTGTTCCCCATGATCTGACAAGCATTCAGATGAATGACAGTCTGAACAGCTCAGTTTTTTGAACTCTCGAGAACCAGAGTTGGGTTTGACTGGGATGTGGGTTCAATTGTTCCATAGTCTGGGCTCCAGGGCCTTAGCTACTGGTATTCATAATTTGTTTCCTTGTTGATTTATTGGTATATCAAGTTGCAGAAAACTGATCGCCAATTCCACGTCCGGTTGTTGTGAGGTGCCAGATGCTTTGTCCCAGAGGCTTTTGTCAGAGACAGTGTATTTTTAAGGTTGTATGTGATTTCATAGAAAAACGATTTAATGGAATACCATTACTGATAAACTATTTTGTCTAAACTGTTCAATGGAAACTTTCAGGATGAATGGCATTTACCATTTTATTGAAAGCACTACACAGAAGGTCTTTTATTTCAAAATTGGCTTTTGCATACTCATTTTTAAGGTGTAAGGAAATGGTTGCAGGTCTTACTTTGAGAAATATTTTTGTCTGATATATTTATTTCAGTTCTGTACTTCGAGGGGCATTATTTCAGATTTATACCTTTTACATTGTCAAACAATTACTTTGGATTATGTTTCAATGAAACCTCACCACCCCTAAACACCATGCATCGCTGACCACTTGACAACCTCCAATACTATCCAGCCCTGAGCCCTAAAAATGCCCCCACACGTGATCTACACCCATCCCTACACCCTGACCTCCACTGATCCCTGAACCCTAAAAACCCTTTCTACCCCTAAACTTCACCCATCTCTGAACACTAAAAGCCCCCTCACTCTTCTGCACAGAGGTTAATTAGGATTTAGGGTATAGGTAATAAGCAAAGCTTCGTCCTACTCCCATCACTACATAAGCAATCTCCTGCTTATTATTAATATTCTACTTTTTTCTGGGACACGAATATGAGATGTGAACTGTCACACTACAATTTTTGGAAGTAACCTGAGACTTACTGGGATGTAATGAGCTTTGCAAAAATGTGAATACAATAATTATAAGGATTTAAGCACTTGCAAAGAACACAGACAGAACTAAGCCTTCTTCTCAGATGCATTGAGGCTATGGAACAATCTCCCCTTTTACTCCAGATTTGCTCCATCAATCCTGGAAAAGTCCTGCAACTCACTTTTTCACTACTCTCCATCCAGATAAGGGCTTGTCCCTCTCCAACCCACTTTAGATCAATTGTAAACCTGCTCCCCATTTCACATTGGAAACATTTGGCATGTCTCGGTAACAATACAGATATAGGATTGTGCTTCGCAAGTGCCTCCAGTAAACAAAATAAATTAACACAGTAAAATACTGATACCTTTTGTGTGAATTTATATACAACAACTTTTAATTGGGCAACTAATCTTATAAAATTTGCTATAAACTGAAGTTTTAACATTTATGCAGTATTTTATGTCCAGGCCATTTCAAAGTGCTACTTTTTGTTTCCACTAACAGCTAAACCAGAGGACTCCAACCTCTTCTTTAATAAGAGCTACTTATGTTCATTGAAACTCAAACTGAGCTACTAATATTATTAGTGGTGTTATAGTGGCCATTTCAGAGAAGATTACATTAGCAGCATCAGACAGGGTTATGTAAAGTAATGTAAAAAAAGGCTGCATCAATGTGGAAGGCATGTAGGTGGGTGAAACATAACAGCCATAGTTATAATGCCACTAGCACCAAGGTAATATTATTAATAATATATCTCCCCAATCAATCAAATATTAGCTTTAAAAATATTTAGGAAATTCAGCCTTTTTTCTCTAAGTACCAGCTTGTGAATTCTGAAAATGCACATATGTTCATCTCGAATACACGTTTCAATTATTTTGGTGTACATCAATTAATTCAACCAAGTAAACTCTTCTAATGTAGTAGGCAAGGCTCCACACGGCGGAGCTACTTTCAGGTAGCTGGAGAGCTAGCAGTAGCTCACAAGCTATTCGTTGTTGAAGCCTGAGCTAAACAAACCCGATATAATTAGTGAAGTCTTTCCTTTAAAAAAATACCCCCAAAACAGAGATGCTGTTTAATAAATTAAGATTACATAACTGCATGCCCCTTTACGGTGGAAAACAGGATAAACAATGCGAAAAGGGGACATATATCAAGCGCATTAATACTTTAAACCAAGTGAATTGAAGCACTTCTGTATAACATGCATCATTTATGTATGCATACAGATGTCCTTGACACTCGCTTTTGACAGCTGCCACACTAAAACATACTGTAATCTTCATTATTTATTCATAGCTTTAGCCTGAACTCTATTTACCAACATTGTCCACAAACAAAGGGAGACCTTTTTAATTTTTAGCTTTAACAAAGCGCACTTTTCAGAGCGTTGTGGCACAAAACCTACATTAATGATTGTTCCTAGCCAGCCATAAGTCTCTACTTTTGTCAATCTAGAATGATGCGTTAAAACGGCTAAACAGATTGTTAGGAGTCTAGCCATACACAGGTAAGATGTACATTTAATGTGCTCATACTTGGCCTACCAAAATTTCGGTCGCTCTCAGAGCTTTCGAAATGAAGGATATTTTCTCCTCCCAAAAATGTGTAATTGAAAACAAGTCAATCTCTTTTGTCAGTCACAAACTATCCAAATTTTGATTTCAAACCTAATAAATGGTTTTTAGCAGCCCTCATGATTTAGTTACTCAGATTACATTCTACCGCCTTTTGTAAAACAGAGAATGTCTCATGGCCTATGATGAACGCTGACTAAATTGCAGATTCCTAAGGGCAGATACATAATGTTAATGCGACATCTTTTAATGATGTGCACATCTTATAATCCCCGCACTGGGCCCACTCCAAACTGACACGCTTATCGTTCCTCACATACATTCCAATGGGCTGAACAAGATGTTTAGGACTGAGTTGAGCGATGAAGATGATGAGGTAAATGAGCTTGAAGTATCTATTAGGAAGTAAGGTAAGCATTAGCACCCCAATGTAAAGTTAGCACCACTCCAGAAAGGTATCATATTGGCACGTGAGCACATAAAGGGGGTCGGGAGACATAAGAAACTGCCTTGAGAAATTTAAAAGCCTTCTGCAAGCTGGGACAAGTGTGGAAGAACGAACCATAGACAAATTCATGTTAAAATGTAGTGCCTAAAACGTGACCTATGGCCCAAAGAATATCAATCGTTGAGTGAAGTGCTGATAGTTACGAAAAGAATGGTGCATTCGGTAGCATGTGTGGAAGAAGCTTTCAGAGAAAGTTGTAGCAAAACATAGGTGCAAACTGAATAAGCTATCGTAACAGAAAGTTTCAATTCTAATAAGGACTCGGAGGCGAGGATTATGCTTTATCTTTCTCCACTTTATTGAACAGCATCCATTTTTATTTATCAAACAAACTACATTTCCCATGGAACACTGGGAAAAATAAAAACAAATGATGTCCAACAGTCCCACAGTCCAGTAGGTGTCCAATCAGAGGCTAGTATCCCCAACGTATTCCTTTGCCTCAGTCACCAACACCTCTTTCGTTGCGCGAGCCACGCCACAGATCTGTTTCTAAGAATCCGACTTTACATTCTCCTCTCCTGAGAAAGGAAAGACAATATCAGTCGACTAAACCTTTATTAGATCTAGAAGCCTATCAGCATGTCAAGTATCATCTGTAGATCTAACAATACACATTGTATGCATCAGTACTGTCTACTGGGTCATCGACACTGTACAATTTATACCAGAGATTCTAAATCTTTACTTATGAGCCAAGGGGAGAATTTTCCAGAAAAATAATCCGTGGGTGGGATAATCCTCGCCTCCGAGTCCTTAATAGAATTTAAACTTTCCGTTACAATAGCTAAGAAATTTTTCATTCTATGTCAGGACTGGATGAGGATTATGCTAGTTTAACGCTTACTTACCACTAGCTGAGCTATATCCAACACTGACTTAAAGCAGAACTGTTTAAAGGTCGAATCAGAGGACCAATACGACGCGTTCAAGATATCTTCCAGCTGGGCCCCTAAAAAAAAGGCTTTAGAAGTCATTGCACCGCTGGCAGAGTGTGCACCAAAGATACTAAAATCTATCACCCAACGTATCCAACGGGCTATGGTCGGGGAGGACACAGCCTTATGCGGTTTTCTGAAAGCGATTAGAAGTTGTAGCTCGCCCGGGGGCCAGAATTCCTAAGACATCTGCTCATAGGCCTTGAGACACTGCACTACGCACAACTCGGGGGAATCCAGGAAAGCCGGGTATTCAATAACCCATGTATTAGACCTTGTACGCCTGGCCAACGTAAAAGAGACTCCAGAGGGAGAGAAGGATCTTCTCATAATGTTGAGGGCTCGAACGTCCGAAACCCTTCTGCATGACACCATGCAAAGTGGCATTGCCAGTTTCACTGAGAGTAATTAACTAGGTTGCCAGGAGAGAAAAAGGTTTAGAACTCTATTAACATCCCAAAGAGCAGAATAACGTGGCTCCGGAGGCAAGGAGAGTCTGATCCCACATAGAAGCCTACACACAAATGGATGTTCCCCAACAGGGGACCCCCCCACTACCGGAACACTGCCCGCTGGGATGGCTGAGCAGAGGATGTTAATTGACCTACATGCCAGACCTTTTCTCACCAGGCCAGCCAAAACATTCTGCACTTTCTCGGCACCCACGGGATCGCACTCCTGTCGCATACGCCAATGATACCATCTGGTCCAAGCTGATCTAGATCACTTGATGGTTCCGTCTAACCATGCCTTGGATAGGAGGTTATCAGCCTGGGATCGACTATTGTCCCCTGTAGTCCTCCACACCATAAGACGGAGTGATCCTGCTGAGACCATCTGATGCAGAGTCCGATCTGGATTGAGGAGAAGAATCGGAAACAGGGGGAGAAGGATTGGAAAATCCCAAGAAAGTTCTAGAAGAACCAGAAACCAAACTTGAGCTTTCTACACCCGGGTGATCAATACCTCCTCCGCTCCCTGTCGTCTGATCTAGGCCGACACTCTGGTGATCATTGCGAACGGGGGAAAGGCTAATTCTTTAGAAAGTCATCCGTGGCGGGCGTCCAGGGGATCCAGTCCCCAGCTGAAAAACCTGGGTAGTTGGTGATCCAACCTGGAGGCAAAAAGGTCCATCGAAAACAGACCCCAGTGTTCTTGGAGACTGGCACAAATCTCCAGATACAGTTTCAAAAGACTGGAGTTCCCGAAATGTTGGGACTGCCGGTCGACCAACGTGTTCTCCTGTCCTGAAAGGTACTTGGCCGTGACCGACATCTCATGGTCCAGGCAGAATTGCCAAAAGCTGGTCGCTAGATCCAAAAGGACCTTGGACCGTGTGCCCCCTATGTAGTTTAAGTAACTGACGGCAGAGTCCATCATTAAGAGGACACAGGACTGGATTCTGTCTCACATCCAACACTGGACCGTGAAGGATCCTGCAAGGAGTTCCAGGCAAATGATATGTAATCCCTGACCCTGAGGTGACCACGACCCTCCTGTGGAAAAATTGACATGCACCCCAGCCTGATCTGCTGGCGTGAGAGTCTATGATGAGATCCAGGGCAGAGACGAAAATTGCTCTGCCGTTGCACAAGTTACTAACTTGTGTAACGATATATCTGTAAGAGACAGTAGTTAGTGACAGATTCCTTACCTTAGAATATCCCCAGGCGTCAGGCTGGATCCGGAAAGTTTTGCGTAGAAGTACCCCTGCGCGTCGGTAGGCGGCGTCATGCGGCTCCGCGTCCGTCGTCGGCGTCGTGATCGCCGGGATGACGTCGCGGCCAGTACTTAGACGCCGCCCATGCGCGCTGGCGTCAGTTCTGTACACGACTTTCCGAGCCAGAAACGCAGAGCCATGCAAGAAACCGACACTGGTGTCTGAAAACTAGGGCCCTGAAAGGGATGACCTTAACCCTAGAAATCAGTTCGCAGAACGGGGAGGATGGTGGGCGGTAGGAATCTGTCACTAACTACTGTCTCCTACAGATATATCGTTACACAAGTTAGTAACTTGTGCATCTGAAAGAGACACGTTAGTGACAGATTCCTTACCTTAGAATAGATACCCCAGCAATATCAACCCCGGTGGTGGGTCTGCGAACAAAGATCAGACGAGGAAGTCTCGGAGAACAGAACGGCCAAAGAAGCCGTCTCTCTCCGGACTTGGCTGTCAAGGCAGTAATGCTTGGTAAACGTGTGCAGCGAGGCCCACGTAGCTGCCTGACAAATGTCCTGCAATGGGACACCACGTCCCAAAGCCGTGGTGGCGGCTGTCGCCCTGGTGGAATGGGCACGTAGCCCAACAGGGGGCTCCTTCTTAGCCAAAGAATAGCAGGCTTTGATACACAAGACAACCCAGCGGGAGATGGTCCGCTTGTGTACCGCCCGACCTTTTTTGGCGCCCACGTAGCCAACAAAGAGCTGGTCATCCACCCGGAACTGTTGTGTGCGGTTCAGATAGAAAGAAATCGCACGTTTTGGGTCCAGACGGTGGAGCCTCTCTTCCTCTCTGGAAGGATGCGGAGGCGGAAAGAAGGTGGGCAAAGTGATGGTCTGCCCAATGTGGAAGGCAGTAACCACCTTTGGCAAGAAGGACGGACGCGTCCTAAGAACAACCTTGTCTGGATGGACAGACAGAAAGGGGGCTTGCAAGAAAGAGCCTGGAGCTCACTCACCCGCCGAGCGGAGGTGATAGCCACCAGAAAGGCTGTCTTCAGAGTGAGAAGACGAAGAGGACAGTTATGGAGAGGCTCAAAGGGAGCGCACATTAAACAGGTAAGAACCAAGTTCAAGTCCCACTGAGGCATCACAAACGGAACAGGAGGGAAGAGGTGTGTAATGCCTTTAAGAAACCTGTTAACAACAGAGGACTTGAAAAGGGAGGGCTGATCAGGAAGCCTGAGGAAGGCCGAGATTGCACAAGGATAGCCCTTGATGGTACCCAGGGCAGAACCCTGTTGGGCCAGAGAAAGAAGGAACAGAAGTACGTCAGAAAGAGGGGCAGAAAGGGGATTCACAGCCTTTGCTGTGCACCATGCCACAAACTTGTTCCACCTGCAGGCGTATACCACCTTAGTGGAGGGACGCCTGGCTGCCAGAATCACATCACAAACTTCGGGAGGCAAGTCGAAAGGAATCAACTGCCGCCGCTCAATCTCCATGCAAGGAGGTGGAGACTGGACAGGTTCGGGTGGAGGACCGTCCCCTGCTGCTGCGACAGAAGATCCTCTCGAAGAGGCAGACGGATCGGGGGATCGATGCTCATACTGAGTAGCTCGGGATACCAAACTCTTCGAGCCCAGTCCGGAGCCACAAGAATGACTTGGGCCCGGTCGCGCCGAATCTTCTTCAACACTCTGGGCAGAAGTGGTATAGGTGGAAAGGCGTACAACAGACCGCAACTCCACTCGCGACGAAAAGCGTCGCCGAGCGAGTGCCGCCTTGGAAATTCCAACGCGCAGAACTGCTGACATTGCGCGTTCTCTTCGGTGGCGAATAGATCTAACCAAGGCTCTCCCCACTGTAGAAAGAGTCCTTGCGCCACCTCCGAGTGAAGACGCCATTCGTGATCCATCCGCACCTGCGGCTGAGTTTATCCGCCCTGGCGTTCAGGGAACCTGCCAGGTGTTGAACCATCAGGGATATGCCCTGATGTTCCAGCCATGTCCAGAGGCGCAGAGCCTCCTGACATAGGGTCCACGACCCCACCCCGTTTGTTGCAGTACCACATGGCAGTGGTGTTGTCTGTGAACACCTGCACTACCTTCCCCTTGACAGAGGGAAGGAATGCCTTCAGTGCAAGTCGGATCGCCCCGAGCTCCAGAAGGTTGATATGGAGCCGGGACTCTGCCGGAGACCAGAGGCCTCTGATCTCCGCCTCTCCCATGTGACCGCCCCATCCCAGAAGGGACGCATCCGTCACAACTGTGTGCTCTGGCTGGGGAAGGGAGAGGGATCTGCCCGTGACCCATTGCCGGTTCGAGAGTCACCACTGCAACTGTTGTGCAGTTCCCTCCGAGATCTGGACGTAATCGGACAGGTTCCCCTGATGCTGCGCCCACTGGAACTTCAGGTCCCACTGCAGAGCCCGCATATGCCATCTGGCATGATCGACCAGCAGGATGTAGGAGGCCATGAGGCCCAGCAGCCTCAGGGTCATCCGTACCGAAACCCAGGATAGAGGCAGAAAGATCGGAATCATAGCCTGAATATCCTGGACTCGCCGTTCGGGAGGATAGGCCCGAAACTTCGTTGTGTCCAGAACTGCTCCGATGAAAAGGAGCTGTGGAGAAGGAATCAGGTGCGACTTCGGCACGTTGATGGAAAACCCCAGCGAGTGCAGGAGTCCGGCCGTAGTCTGGAGGTGGGAGACGACTGCCTGGGACGAGCCCGCCTTCAACAACCAGTCGTCGAGGTAGGGGGAAGACTGGAACCCCTGCCTGGCGCAGATGAGCTGCGACCACCGCCATCACTTTCGTGAACACCCGAGGGGCGCTGGTAAGGCCAAAGGGGAGCATGGTGAACTGAAAGTGCTCGAGGCCTACCGTGAACCACAGGTAACGCCGGTGGGCCGGCAGGACGGGGATGTGAAAATATGCCTCCTGCAAGTCCAACGCTACCATCCAGTCTCCAGGGTCGAGGGCAGTCAAGACCTGAGCTAGGGTGAGCATCTTGAACTTCTCCTTCCGGAGGAAGCGATTGACGTTCTGGAGGTCCAAGATAGGACGCATGACCTCCTTGTCCTTTTTGGGCACCAGAAATTAGTGGGAATAACAACCACGCCCTACTTCTGCGGTCGGAACGCGCTCGATGGCCCCCTTGGCCAAGAGGGCCGCAACTTCCTGTCGAAGAAGTACCAAATGGTCCCCCGACATGCGGTGGTATTGAGGTGGCATGGCTGGGGGGGTAGTCTCGAAGGGGACAATGTCCAAGACCCACCTGTCCGATGTGATGGAACGCCAGTGGGGAAGGTGATGGCGGACCCTGCCCCCCACTGGCGTGCTGTGGACCTGAAAGGATGGACTAGGAGGGCTTGGAGGCCGTGGACGGGGCGGAGGTGGTGGCCTGACCCGCACGCTGGTTACCCGACCCGCCTCGGCGGGAGCCACGTCCTCGGCCACGCAAAGGCGCTTGCTGCGTGGGCCGGTGGCTGGGCAGTGGACGTGACTGGGCGCCCCTTCCATGGCCACGAAAGGGGCGAAAAGCAGACTGCTGCGGAGGGCGCAAGGCGGAAAGGCCCAAGGACTTGGCCGCAGCCCGCGAGTCCTTAAAGCGCTCCAGCGCGCTGTCTGCCTTATTGCCAAAAAGGCGGATGCATCAAAGGGCATGGCCATAAGGGTGTTGAGGACATCGCCCGAGAAACCAGTGGTCCTCAGCCAGGCGTGACGGCGCAGCGCCACTGTCGTAGCAAGCGATCTGCCTAACGAGTCAGCGGTGTCAAGGCCACATCGGATTGTGAACTTCGCCGCGTCCCTCCCGTCTGCAATAACACGGGAGAGAAGTGTCTGGACCTCCTCAGGACACTTGGGCAGCACATGCGCCACCGAATCCCACAGAGAGTGGGACTAACGGCCCAAAAGGCAAGCGGTGTTCACGGACCGCAAGCCAGCACTGGAGGAAGAAAAAATCTTCCAGTTTTTTGGATTCCCTGTCCGGCGGAGCCGTAGGGAAGGCGCTTTGAGAGGCAGAGGCTTGGACAACCAAGCTCTCGGGGGTGGGGTGTTGGGAGAGGAACAAGGGGTCGCCCGGGGCCGGGCGATGGCGTCGGGCTACGTTCCTGTCCACAGGAGCCCCTGTGGTGTGCCTGGACCAGGTGCCCAAAAGAACGTCAGAAAGTGCGTCGTTGAACGGCAGCAGTGGCTCCGAAGACGTAGCCGCCGGCTGAAGCACTTCCGTCAGGAGGTTAGTCCTGACAGCCACTGTAGGGAGCTCGAGGCGCAAGGCCGCGGCCGCCCTACGCAACACCGTTGCATAACTTGCTCCCTCCTCCGTAGCCACGGAAGGAGGAGACAGCATGCCATGGTCTGGAGAGGTGTCCAGGCCACTGGCATCACCCAGTTCCTCAGCCCAGTCCTGATAAGGCTCACATTGAGCTGTGAGAGGGTCTTCCGACCCCTCCCAGTCCTCCTCGTCCTCCAAAACAGGTGAAAAGTATGGAGGAGGGACATGAGGGAAGAAAGGTCCCATCGGCGTCGGAATCGGCGTCGGCCGATGTCGCTCCGGCTCCGTATCCGGTTCCGGGGAGAACCTGGGGACGGCGCCGCCCGGGGCCTCGGACGGCGCCGTAAATGGTACCGGGGAGGTTGGCGCCGGTGGAGGTGTTATTAGGTCAACCGGCGTCGACCGGGATCCAGGCCTGGATCCGAGGGGGTCCTGCGGCGCCGGGGCCGGAGCCGCCGGTGGTGCAGAGGGAGGACTCCCACTGGGGCCCGCGGGGCCCGAAGGCGCACCGGGGTAACCCTTAGGCCCGAAGATGCGAGCCATGGCCGACAAGAAGTCTTGGATGTCGGCCGGAGTCGACGTCGGACCCGGAACAGGCGGGTAGGCCGGCGTCGGCTGTTCGGGTACCCCCGGAGCCGCGGGGGCGGTACCAGCTGGACCCTCAGCCGAGTCGTGAGACCGGCGAGGGGAGGTCTTAGAGCGACGCTTCTTCGACCTCTTGTGCTTCGCCTTACCTGAAGACGAAGACTTCGACCCCGACAAATGACGACGGCTCCGCGACCGGCCCCTCGACCTCTCCCGGGACGTCGAGCGGCGCGGAGCCGAGTGCCGGGCCTCGAGAAGCTTTCGAGACCGCTCTCGCAAAGCCTTCGGGGCGAGGGACCGACACTCGGGGCACGACTTGGGGTCGTGGCCGCGCCCCAGGCAGAAGAGACACTCTCGGTGCGGATCCGTAATCGACATCATGCGATTACAGACCTCGCATGGCTTGAAGCCGGGCATCCCTACTGACACCTTGGAGTCGAAACGACTCAAAAACTTGGACAAAAAGTCTCGAAAAAATAATCAGTCAAAAAATGACTGGGGCACTGCTCAATGCGGATCTGCGCTTACTGGCGCGGAAAAAGAAAGAACTCACGCCAGCGCGCATGGGCGGCGTCTAAGTACTGGCCGCGACGTCATCCCGGCGATCACGACGCCGACGACAGACGCGGAGCCGCACGACGCCGCCTACCGACGCGCAGGGGTACTGCTACGCAAAACTTTCCGGATCCAGCCTGACGCCTGGGGATATTCTAAGGTAAGGAATCTGTCACTAACGTGTCTCTTTCAGATCCACGCTTCCATATGTGAAAGCCACCAACGGATCTCTTTGCATGCTTCCTAATAAAGGACTACCGACTGGGAATACAAGAGTCCCTCCTACAGGTCTGTCATCTTGAGGTGTTGAAGAGCGTGGTAGTTTAAGGATCCCAGGAAGATCACCTGGATGGAGGAGGAGGAGAGAAGGCCCACCAGGCGTTCAATCTGTCTAAAGGACACTCTGTGTGTGGTCAACGTGCACCGCAGCTCGTGCCTGATTTTTGCCACCTTCATCAAGGGAAGCATCAATGTTGCCTCTGAGGAATCTATAACGAAACCCAAGAAAAACACTTTTGCACCGGAATCAGGAGGGACTATTCGTTTAGAATGAAACCGAGGCTTTCCAGCAGGGAGCTTGCCTTCTGAAGCTGGGCCGACAACTGGTGAGATCCTGCCCAAAGAAGAGCATGTCGTCTAGATACACAAATTAGGCGAGTCCCCTTGACCCTGAGATGATCCACGACCAGTCTGAGGACCTTTATGAAGCACCACGGGGCTGAGGAGAAGCCAAAAGGAAGGTTTGTGAACTGAAACACCTGTTGTCACCATATGAACTGGAAGACCTGCCTGTGCGTGGAAAAATAGGTATAGATAAATAGGTAGGTATCCTTCAGGTCCAGATGGACCAGCCAGTCCCCGGGGGTGTAACACATCGCCAAGGAGATGGATCCCCTCCATCTTGAAATGGTGATAGACTAGCCACTCGCGGATCTTTTTTATGTTTTTTTTTTTTTACTTTATTTATTTGGTTTCCTTACTGCATTACAATACCAAAACACGAAAAAAACGGTACATCCTTAACATCTTGAATCCTCCAATGATATACAGTACATAACCTTTGATCCCATTGACACTGGACTGAAATATCCCTTTGATTCCTCCATCGCGTGAAACCCTCCACCTCCTCCCCCGTTTTGGTTTTGGGGGGGGGGGGGCCTGCATGGCGCAATCATTGAACATGCATGCCGCTACTTTTCAGTCCTGACCCCTCGTATATGCATTTTGTTGGTGTTACTCTAGGGTCTCACGGTGGATGCATTAGCAGCTATGCTTTCAAGGAACCCCATATATCCTTAGGTCTAGAGGTAGGGGGGAGAAGTTCTGCATATGTTATGGTTTGCTCCTGCCACAATATTAGATCTTGCAGCTAGACTTTAAATTTGGGTGCTCTGCCTCTTCCCCATCTACAAGCGACTCTTCTTTTAGCTAGCAGAAGTCCCAGTGCTGTGAATTTCTTGTGGGCCGTCTCTATATCCGCGGTATATCCTATTAGTGCTACGACTGGTGATAACGCGATGGGGGTTCCTATCATATCTCCCATCGCCCTAAGGACTTGTTGCCAGTATGCCTGTATTGATTCACAGTCCCAGGCTAGATGTAAGAAATCTGCATCTGTCTGTCCGCATCTATCACAGGCACTATCTTCTCGTAATTGGAATTTGTGTAGTATAGCTGGTGTATAGAATATGTGATGGAGGAATTTATAGTGTATAATTCACAGGCGAGTATTGGCTGATATGTTTCCTGTCTGGTCACAGCAGTACTTCCATTGGTGATCCGTGAGGGATTCTCCTAGGTCTGCTTCCTACCTTTGTCGCGTATCTGTGGGGACTTCCATCACAGAGGTCTGTTTCAGGTGATATATTAGCGACACCCCTTGTGCCGGGCACCCCGTGTGCCGGGGAGTCGCATTGCAGTATGGTGTGGAGCTGGGCTAGCGTGGGTGGTTCCTGTGGAAATGTAGGCGTAATATATTGGACACTCTGTCGAAGCCTCACATATAAGAATAGTTCCAGTGTAGTAGGTTCGCTCCCATGGAAGAATTGTTCCCTGTTTTTGAATGTACCATTATCGTAAAGATCCCCCCCAGGTATGTATTTTAACCCTTTTCAACATTTTGCGGCATCCTAGCTCTTGTGTTACCTTGAGGTCTGGGTATTGTGAGAGATGTAATCTAGGTGAGTAGAGCATGGGTGTCCTTGTCCTGCGATTGATCTCCCTCCAGGCCGCCGTGGTGCAGTCCAATGTAGTGGGATCTGGGTCTCTATTTTTGGGTTTACATGCTATAAAGCCCGTTAGTGGTATGGGATCCATATATCCCTGCTCAATAGCCAGGTGCGGCATGTAGGGGGGGGTGGAACCAGTATATAGCATAGTGTGCCTGTGCGCACAGGAAGTACAATTTCATGTCCGGGGCTTCGAAGCCTCCCTGCAAAAAAGGCCGCATCAGGATCTCCCACTTGAGCCTGGGTGTGTCCCCTCCCCACGCCAGTCTGATCAGTTGCGTTTGGAGCGTTTTAAAGAAGTGTCGGCACGGGTTATATGGTATGTTGAGGAATAAATATAGTAGTTTAGGGAGTAACACCATTTTCATTAACGAGATCCTTCCCACCATCAAGAGGGGCATGGCTATCCATCTTGTTACCATGTCCGTGAAAGAGGTTAGGAGGTTCCCATAATTTGCACGCATTACCTCCGGCCTATCCCTTGAGAGATTTATCCCCAAGTATTTGACCTCGAGCATATTCCCAGGTTGCCCCTGTTAGGGGGAATATCTGCGACTTGCCCCAATTGATCTTGATAGCCGAGATTCCACCAAATGCTGTGATTTTACGCAATATGGGGTTTAAACTAATATGGGGGTCGCGCACAGAGGGTTATGTCCTCCACATATAGAGATATTAGGATATGTCTGCTGTGGTATCGTATTGTGTGGTCTCGATATAGCTGTCGCAGCTTAGCAGCCAGTGGTTCCACCGCTAATGCGAATAACAGGGTTGAAAGCGGACACCCCTGTCTAGTTCCCCGTGACACCGTAAAGGGGTCTGAGCATATCCCGTTGATCAATACCTTTGCTTGCGGCTGGTGGTACAGCAGTCGCACCCACGAAAGAAAGCTGGATGGCATTCCCATGCATTCTAATACTCTCAAGAGGTAACCCGATTCCACTGAGTCAAATGCCTTGGTGGCATCTAAAAACACCGCCACCGCCTCCAAATCTGGGTCCACATCCTGTATCAGTGAGAAGAGGGTTCTCAGGTTATAAGAAGTCGATACCGGGAATGAATCCCGCCTGATCAGGCAGTACCAAGGCAGTCATCAATAGGGTCAGCCTATTTGCGAGCACTTTAGCTAATATTGAAATATCGCAATTAATCATAGATAGTGGTCTATATGATTCACACTCATTCCTGGGCTTCCCTGGTTTCAGTAATGAGACTATGGTCACTTCTCTCATCGTGATTGGGAGGATACCCTCTTCCTTAGCTTCCTCATACACCAATTTAAGTATTGGGTCAAAATGTCTACATAGGTCTTACAGAAGTCGGCGGGTAGGCCGTCGGACCCGGGTGCTTTGCCGGATCGTAACTGCATCACTGCAGCTTTGATTTCGTCCTCCTCGATCTCTGCGGATAGGAACTTCCTCTGTGTGTCCCCAAGCCACCCCAGCGCCACCTCTTCCAGGTATGTGTCTAGTGGGGCGGATTGCAATTCAGTGGTGGTGTAGAGATCGTTATAATATCTGGTAAATGCTTGCAGGATACTTGTGGTGTCCTTGTGAATGGTGTCCCCGGTCTCTTGTATCTCAAGTACGTAGTTAGAAAAGCTGGGTTGCCTGATTTGGTCTGCTAGTGCCTTTCCCTGCCTCTCCCTTTCCCCATATCTACGGGCCCTGAAGTATTTTCCACGGTTCCTGGATTCCCTCTCTGCCGTCTCTCCATATTCTGTCAATTTATCTCTAATGTTCTTTTGGGTTTCCCCAGATGGGGAGACTGATGATTCCTCCTCAAGTAGTTTTATGTCCGTTTCTAAGCGGGTGAGAACGTTACGTATGTCCCTCAGCACGTCGCCTCCCTTCTCCATGCATATTCCGCATATGGTAACCTTGAAGGCCTCCCATCCTGTTGTCATGCGGGGGACCGATCGGGTATTTCTCTGACCAGTCTGTAACCTTTGGTAGCGGGCCCGCAACCATCGCATTGCTATTCTCCCTTTTGCCAATAAGAGACTAATGGCCGCTAGCCTGCGACCTGAATTGTGGATATCTTTATCATAACCTAGTAGTGCTACCAAGGGGGTCTCCGGCACCGGGAGTCCCAGCATCTGTGTTAAAATAGCAAATACCTCCCTCCAGTATGCACGTACTCCAGGGCATTCCCAGGCCAAGTGTGTGAACCTTTGGTAGCGGGCCCGGCAACCATCGCATTGCTATTCTCCCTTTTGCCAATAAGAGACTAATGGCCGCTAGCCTGCGACCTGATTTGTGGATATCTTTATCATAACCTAGTAGTGCTACCAAGGGGGTCTCCGGGACCGGGAGTCCCAGCATCTGTGTTAAAATAGCAAATACCTCCCTCCAGTATGCACGTACTCCAGGGCATTCCCAGGCCAAGTGTGTGAACCCTGCATTCACCATCCAGCATCTCTGACACTTGTCGTTATTGAGTAAGCCATATTTATGTAGTCGGGATGGAGTGTAATATACCCTGTGGAGATATTTGTAATGTATCAGCTTGAGTCTCCCGTTTTGTGAAATGGACTTTGTGTTTGCGAAACACCGTGCCCACTGCTACTCCGTGATATCTATGCCCAACTCAGCTTGCCATTCCAACTGGATTTTGAGTGGGGTTGAGGTGCTGGCCCCCCGCTAAGTGCGTATAATGCCATGATGCCTCGTTGTGGTGAGTTGGCCTGGAGAAGATACGTTAGAGTCTTCATTTCCTGTGGTTCTGCCATACCTTCCCCTAATATCTCTGGAACCAGGTTTGAGTCTCGACATCGGCTCAACATCCTGTGATTCTGGGCAAATCTTTTAATCTAGCCATAAATTAATGTGTCCTTAACTGGTGCTCATTAAAAGTGCCAGTGTTGATGATTAAGTGCTGGTGCTGAGCACCGGAAACCACAGGCTTAAATTAAGCACTGGGTACAACTTTATTAGAATTAAATTAAACTGCTCAGTCACTTATGGACTTCAGGGGCATACAACTACAAGTGAAGTCCTATGGATACTCTGTATTTTGTTTTATGGTAGCAAACCGTATTCCTGCGAAAACACAAGGATACAGTCTAGCAAAGGTATGCAACCAAACAATAGGATCTGGATTAATTAAGAGCATACATTTTTAGGTCTGATTCTTCTCAGTCTTGTAGAGGTGTGAGCACAAATGCACACCCTTCAGTCTTAGGTCATAGATGAAGACTACTCTGCTTGGGGACTGACTTAACTGAGGAAATCTCAGGCTCTTGTTCTGAGCACCGAAAGGGAATTTCAGCAGCAGCATTAAGTAGGGCAGGCTCTCTTGGTTTTGGCCCAGGAGTAGAAACAGCAGTTTCAAAAGGCTTGTGCGCTTAAGAAGCAGGCCAGATGCTGATGGCATAGGTTTTCGGGCCCTCATGCACAAAGGAGGAGTTCAGCAGCATCAACACAGAAACAGTGTAGCAGAGACTGGAAAGTTGGTATGCGCAGGATAAGCATCAGAATGGAAGAATGGTGTGGCGGCTGCAGAGACTCTCTAGCCCTCATACACAGGATTGGTACCACAATGAAGAACACACAGATGATAGTTGACACCAATGGAGGAGAGAGGCTTCTGACAATCTGGCTTTGTTAGTGGTTTGCCCCAGTAGCATTTTGACTCTCAATGCATCCCATGGCACACCCAGTGTAATGATCTTGATTGGGTTACAAAGAGATTGCAGGTTTCTGGTTTTGAAAGTTTCAGATCAACAAAACTTTTTACAGCAACACACTGGACAGCTTGACTTGGGCTCTGGACTACAGAAATTCTGGTTCTCTACTCGCTATTCAGGTCATCTAATTCTCCCGTCCAGACTGCACCAGCAACGAAGTTGGTTCCTTAGCTCTAGAGGATATTTGTTACTCATTGAGTCAAGTCAAGCAAGTTATGCTTCCTCTGCTTTATGCAGGGAATGGAAATAGAATATCACTGAGCAGGGAGAAAGGCAAAGCCAACAACCGCTCTGACTACAACTAAATTCTATAAATTACCTTACAACCTTATGGACTATATACAGGGGGCATGTAAGAGGGGATTCTTGACCTCTCATCTATCCAAGGGCTACTCACAAACACTTCATTTACTCATAGGGAATCGAAGCCTAATTAGGACATGCTGCACAGATTTACATGGGGAGCAAATAGGGAATCTTCCCAATGCAGTGCTACTAAAGAGCCCTGCACCTCACGGCTATTCATTAGCTGCCGCCAATCATTACTCAAGTCACTGGCTTTTCATGGGGACAGCAGTGTCCCCACAGAAACAGAGTCAAGAGAATCTAGCACTAGTTAGTGAGTAACATTGAACAAATGCATAGTACCTAGTTATGGGAAAGTGTGAGGCACGTCTGTTGCAAGGAAAACAGTGGGTCAGTCAGAATGTGAAAATGAGGAATAGGACACCACATGGCCACTGAGCCAGAGACCTCTGACCCTACAAATACAAAATAGGTTGTTTCGGTCTACAAACATTTAGTTCCCTTTGTACCAATTTAAGGACATCTGCTACCCTATTGCAATAAAACACCTTTTAAATGTAATACAGACAATGAAATATTGCTTTTGTCAATTTGTGTTTTAGGTCTGCCAGTCCCACTACATATAGCTTTTAGACTAAAAGCAAGTTTTCTATTACTCAAGAGAAATCAGGCACAAACCAAACTAGTAAACTTGTGGTCTACATATATTCTGGAATGGATACCCCAGACATTTTTCACCATGAGTAAAACATGAGTGCCTAAATCACCACTGGGCTCTTTCAGGGACTGAGAAGAAAGCCAACCTAACAAGTGTGCTATTTCTAGAACATTTCTTCACAGACAGATGCAGTACAACATAACTACCATTTGTTAATAGACTATTAGCAGATTTGTATTGCCTATGAACTGGCTTTATCATGCATGAGCAACTCATTGAAATCTTTCAATGAAATACATTCAGAGCTTCTAAATTTATTAAGGCAGTGTGTTTAGCTTTACTTCAGGTGTTTATTGTGAGGAATACCTGCAATCAGCAGGTATGCTTGAACGTATAAGCAGCAGTAAGTACTATGACAATACATGGGCTACTAGTATATTGGATCCATAATTTACTTTTCTTGGAAACAGGAAAAACATTGGTTTCATCTCACCACTTAACATTCTGATGGATAATTCTGTTCTGCAGATTTATTCCTCATGTGAACCCTCTCCAGGAGCCAATCTAAATCTGGAAATGTTTAGTTGGCATAGCAGCTCATCTAATACGGAATGGAGAATTTGATGGTGATCTAACTAATCAATCAATCAGTCGTTAGTTGTACAGCGTGGCTTATCACCCATTAGGGTATCCAGGGGCTGGGTTGCTGGGCTTAGTCGAAGAGCAAGGTCTTGAGTTTCTACCTGAAGTCCATCAGCGAGGGTGATGTTCGACGGTGGAGGGGGAGAACATTCCAGGACTTGGGGGCAAGGTGATAGAAGCAGCGTCCTCCGCTGTGGCTACGTCGAATGCGCGGTGTCTGTGCCAGGGCGAGAGAGGCGGAGTGGAGGTTTCTGGGTGTTTGGTGGAAGTTCAGGCAGTGTGTCATGTATGCTGGTCCTTGGTCATTGAGGGCTTTGTAGGCGTGTCAGTAGTTTGAATTGGCATCTTTTCTGGTAGGGGAGTCAGTGGAAGTTCCTCAGGTGCTGGGTCATGTGGGTCCGTTTGGGCAGGTTGAGGATCAATCTGGGCGCTGAGTTCTGTATTGTCTGGAACCTTCTCATGAGTTTGATGGTGGTTCCTGCGTACAGTGTGTTGCCGTAGTCCGATGAGCTGGGTGTCAGTGGCATGGGATATGATGTTGATGTTGTGGGTTCTGATGATGTCCGCTGGAGGCATCATGTAGATGCCGAAGAAGGTGAGGCTGAGGGATGAACCTTGGGGGACACCGCAGATGGTGCTCTTGAGTTGCGAAATGAAGGAAGGAGACAGATTCTCTGTGTGCGTCCAGAAAGGAATGATGCTATCCATCTGAGTGTGTCTCCTCTGTTTCCGATCTGGTGCAGTTTTTTGATGAGGGAATGGTGGGACATGGAGTCAAAGACTGCGGACAGGTCAAGAAGGATTAGGGGGGCCGATTCTCCTCTGTCGAGTAGGGTGCGGTTGTCATCTGTGGCAGCGATCAGGGCGGTCTCGGTGCTGTGGTTGGCTCAGAAACCTGATGGGGAGGGATCTAGCAGGTTGCTTCTCTCCAGGTGTTATGTGAGCTGATGGTTGATGGCCTTCTTCAGGACTTTGGCGGGAAACAGGAGCAGCGAGATGGGGCCATAGTTCTCGAGATCGCTGGGGTCAGCGGAGGCTTTCTTGAGGAGAGATCTGACCTCTGCGTGTTTCCATGCAATGGGAAAGGTGGCTGTGGCATTGGAGGTGTTGAGGATGGTGGTGAGTTGGTGGCTGATCTCGTCACTTCCTAGGTTGAAGAGGTGGTGGGGTCACAGGTCTGTAGGTGCTCCTGAGTGGATGGAGTTCATTATGGCTGTGGTGTGTGGTGAGCTGTTCCCATGCGGTGAGATGTTGGTCTGGGGAGGCTTCTGTAGGAGTGGGGAGGTAGAGGAGGTCAGTGTGTTGGGGGTCAAAGTTCCTGTAGATGGTGGGTATCTTGATATGGAAGTGATTAGTTAGGGCGTCGCAGAGCTCCAGTGAGGGAGGGATCGGGTTCTTGGTGACTGCTGGGTAGGAGAACTCTCCGACGGTGCTGAAGATATCCTTGGTGTAGTTAGCGCTAGCCTCAATGCAGTCTGCAAGGGTGTCCTTTTCAGCGTCTTTGGCTTGTTGGCTGACTTGAAGGCGGCTCGGTCTGTATCGTCTCTGGTGGTGCACCATCTCTTTTCTAATCGCCAGCAGCAGCGTTTCATTGTGCTGAGTTCCGAAGTGTAGTAGCTGGTTTGTTTGATGGAACTGCGAGTTTTGGCTGGTTTAGTAGGGGCAAATAGGTTGGCGGCGTTGGTGATCCAGGTGTTGAAGTTCTTGACTGCCTGTTTCAGGTTGGTTGCAGCGTCGGGTTGGGTGGTGTTGAGGGCGTCAGTTGCGCGAGGAAGTGTTGGGGGGTTTAGGGGCAGTGGCGTAACAGAACTTGTGGGGGCCCCCATGCAATGTACTTGGAAGGGGCCCCCACGTAGTAATGAGCTTTCAGGCCCGCCCGGGCACAGGGCCAGAGGTTGCCCCCAGGAGCTCGAGGGCCGCCCTCGCACCACGGAGGCTTCAGGGGCTATTGTTACACCACTGTTTGGGGGTGGTGCGAGGAGGTCCTGAGATGGTGTAGTGGACGATAAAGTGGTCGGTCCAGGTGAGTTCCAAGGTCTGAATGTATTTGATTCTCTTGCTGGAAATGAACATAGGGTCTAGTGTGTGTCCTGCTCACTGTGTGGGGTCGGTGACCAGCTGGGTGAGTCCATTCTTCTCAGGAGGTTGGAGAAGTTTATGTCTGTGGGGTCGTCCAGGTGGAAGTTGAGGTCTCAGAGGAAGATATGTTGCTTGGATTCGATGGCGAGTGGGACGATGAAGTCTGTGATGGTGTCGCAGAGGTCGGTTTGTGGTACTGGGGATCTGAAGTTGAGGGTACCTTTGATGGCTGTTTTGTCGTTGATGTAGAGTTGGAAATTCAGGTGTTCCACGATCAGTGTGGTTTCGTCTTCGGTGGTGGTGCAGCGGATTAAATCTTTGTGGATGATGGCGATGCTATCTCTGTGTTTGTTGGTGCGGTCCCGGTGTTTCATCTTGGTGCCGTTAGGCGTCGCGGTGACGATGTCGGGGATCGAAGACGGGTTGAGCCATGTCTCTGTGATGAAGGTCACATCGGGGGCGAGGTAGTGATGGTGTCCCAGACTTCGGTGGCGTCTTTACAGAGCGATCTGGTGTTGATCAGCAGGCATCGGAGTCGTTCCGGGGTGATGTCGGCTGGTGAGATGGGAGTTGTGAGGATTTCTGCGACGGCGGGCGGTCCAAGGATACAGGTGAAGTGACATCGGTGTCAGGTGAACGGTCCTGCTGTGTAGAGAGGAGATGTGAGGCAACAGTTGTTGCGAAGTCCAGGGCTTGGAGCACTGCGGTGGAGTATCTGTCGGTGGCCCGGGGGGGTACCAGTCGCTGGACGCAGACGGGCTTGCCTTAGGCGCGCTGGCAGTACGACTGTGCTGCAGCCTCCATTAAGTAGGTCCTGGGAGGGGCGCGGGGGAGGTGGGAAGCAGAAAAATGGTGAGTGGGAAGACGGCAAATGACAATGGGCCTGGAGACTATAGGCACTGCAACCTAGAAAGGCTGCACTAACTGCAGAACTGGCTGTCTGACCAGGCTGGCTGGCGAGGTGAGGCCCACTCCCAAGGGCAGGAGCAGCCTAGCAGCAGTCAGGGGAGAGAAAGAGGCAATTGGCAGCAAGGGGAGCTGGTGAGGACCTGTTCAATGCGGTCTAAGCAAGGTATCCGCCATCAATTATGAACAGCAACTTCATCAATGGATGGAGGACAATCTTTTCTGGGGCTCTCTATTCGTATATCTGTTCATCAAGAGCAAGAACAAAAACAGTGACCTATTTTGCTCACTAGAATTACCTAGGATGAGAAGATTTTTGTGGGATGCTCTATGGTTGCCATGAGTGCCCCTTCAACTTTTCTTTTCCTCCTCATGCTTTGATTATGAAAGTTCTGCGCTTCCAAGGATCACCTTCTACTGATTGCTGCAGATTGTGCCAAGATGCCATCAGACCTGGACTTGATACATTTCAGGTGGGTGACTTCTTGTCAACTTTCGTTGAGGGAGGATTTTCTGGGAAGGGCAAGTGTTTCAACCCAACTTAAGAACTCTTAGGTTTTAAAGTTTTAACTCAAATTGGCAGCTCTTTTGTAACAGGATCTGCTGGAAGAGGTGATAGAGGTCTTACCAGCAACTAGACAACTTTCCACTAGAGCTGTTAATTAAAAGAGATGGAAGATATTTGCATATTACAGCCATTTAAATTTGATCAAACCATTATCTGTGCCCTGTACACATCTTTCGGTTTGTGGACTCTGTGGAACACACATGCAATAAAATTAGAACAGTTAACATTATTTGGCAGTGATTTCTGCCTGTATATTGTTCCCAGATCAAAGCTTAATATTCAACATATTAGTCAAGGTTGAATTTCTGAAGCATATACAAACTAAACTAATTTTAATGAGACCTATTTACATAGGTAAATATGGTTATAAATGTAAGTTTACGACCCGATTTATCTGTTTTACCTGATTTCCTGCCAGAAATTCATAAAGGGATTCCTGAACAGCAAATGCATTCATTACTACAGATTTCTCTGCCATAAGTGTGGAGAAATCAACAGCTGTAAATCACACTCAAAAGCTGGGCAGTGGGTGTTCCAAGATGTGGTTTGTTTTGGATGTCTGGGAACACCCTTAAACATGAACGTCTGTAAGCATGGTCAAACTTTTCTCTGACCCCCACACATCGTAGAAATGGTCGGAGTCGGAGAATTACTCCAGCCAAAAGCTGGAGTAACTCTGTTTCGAGGATGGAAAGAAGAACAGATCACCCCTAGATTTGTTGGGTGATACGAGGGAAGAGAATTCTACAGGGTAAAAAGTGAATATGAACAGTGGCTCTACCAACTCCTCCCTTTGGAGTTCTCTGTTAGGAAGAAATATGTAGAGGATGAATAGGATCCTACAGAAAAAGTTAGAGGACATTCACTGAAGTACGTAATCAAGAAACAAGCACCTGGCGCAGCTTTTGTAACATATTTCTAGGAATGTTTGTGAATTTTAAAAAAAGCTTAAAAATATATTTAGGCAAAGATGTAAATCGCGGCATTACTGTTTTCATGAATAGGGCCATATATGTGCACTGGCTATGAGGAAAGAAAGATGGACAAAATGGTGCTCAAACAGACTGGCTTTTCCTAGGTGGATTTCTTTCACATTTAAACATTGTACTTTGCCTGGGACTAGTCCAGATCCAATGTGGTACATCCTTTCAAAACAACAAGTACAGCAGCTTTGCATTCTCCTTCAAGCATGGAGAACAGGTACAGCATGTATACATGTAGAAACAAGTATGGCACAAGCAGCAGCAAATCAAGATTCCACTACTACAAGGCATTGCTAATACACAGTAGTGTGTCTAGTTCAGTCAAGCCTTTATGGAATAGTGTGAGTAGGCCTCAATGTTTCACCTGGAGTATAGGTAGTACTTAAGAGGTCACACCTAGTGTACTGTGTCCAGTTCTGGTTGGCTCATTTGCCGTCTTGTGTGGAGTATTTCAACCCGCATCTACAGTAATATATCCAGTGTTCAATGTCTTATTGGTAGCATTTTACCTACTTTTCCAAGCCATATCTGACATATTTGCCTCAAAGCCTCCACTTGTGTAATGTGTTTTACTGGAGGCCACATTTGCAGTGTTGTGTCTAGTTCAGAAGACCACCATTGAAGTATTATGTCCAGTTCGGGAGGGCACATCTGGAGTACTGTGTTCAATTCAGGAGACACCAGCTGCACAACTGACATTATTTACTAACTGGAACATGACGGTAATGGGACCGAGAAGAATATTCTGGGATTCTAAACACAAGAAGTAGAGGTGCTATAATGTGGTGGTCTTACTTGGAAAGCCCATGCATGTTTAGTTATTTTGTCTTGTTTGTAACAATGTGTGGTGCAGCAGCACACCGTCCTCTCGCCTAACAAAATAAGTTTACACAAATTGCTAATATGTAGGGATCAAAGTGTGACACTTTTGGCAAGTCACTGCCCCTCCAGTTCTCCTCAGTGTGTCTGAAGTTTTCCAAATTGCTTAAGTTAAGTAGACAACCTAACAATATTAAGCAAACATAAAAAACTAACACGTGTAGAGTCAGGACTAGATATCCTGTAGTAGTGCAGAAAACGACCCCAGATTAGCAAAATAGCAATATTTTGACTAAGTATTAACATTTAGCTTGATATGTTGAAGACGGCCCTGCGTCCTAATGTGGTGCTCTAGAAACTGGGTTATGAACACTGTTTTGGCAGAGAGTGAAGGCATTTCTCTCTCTAAAACACTGCCACGGTCATGTACATTAAAGAGACCTTATCATGCGCAACTGTACGGAGCTAACAAGGTAGGCACCTTCCCACCCCCAGCTGGAACCACAATGCACGGGGGAAGAAATATGAAACGTTTCCCAAAAGTCGTACATACCGACATCCCATACCCATAAAACGACGCCACAAACAAAGGCACAATAATTTCCTCAAGAGAAAAGTTTAGTGTAACATTACAGCGCCAAAAAGCAACTAAAACACACCATGTCTTGATGAACTGTGACCAAGTACAGAAAGAAGTATACACCGACCAGCTTGCTTCATTACAGTGACCGGTGCTGCCGAATTTGGTTTGGAAAAGAAAATGAAGGGGATTGTGCAAAAGTCATTTACTTTAGGAAGTCAAAGGGAAACACAAAACAGCGAAAGCTGTTGACTTACAATAGATCTAAAACACCTTATAAGCCGAAAGTACAACTAAATTACAAAAAATGTAGATCCCATGTCGATACAAATACGTTCTCTGCTTGAATTCTGTTAAGAGCACGCCTTTATTAACTAGAACGATATAACTTTGAAACCAACAGATATATTATAGATCCCAATTCACAACAATATATGCGTGAGTAATAGTGCTGTAACTAGAGTGATGCCAACACCACAAACCAAGGATATGCCGCTGGGTGCAGAGAGAGAGACATGAGCGTGATAAAATCGTTCTTACTTATAAATTATGGATGCAAAATGTGACTATAATAACTAGTTACAGTTCGAGCTAAAGCCAACATGAAACATGAGCTGAAAGCTAATTCAATCAAATAGGAGAGTGTTCCAGCATCCACATATACTGCACACATTATAATGAACAGTAATGCCAGTAACTTGTTAGACTCAAGCCAGCGATAAATAGGGAAAGCTTTGGAAAAATAATAAGTGATATGATCTTTCTGCAAAGGTATTTCAGCTTGTTTTCAAGCACACATAGACATATTACGCTAATAGGGGGGAAACTACTGTTTGGAAGTGTAAAACTGCGGCATGTTACCAGACAGAATATCACTATATTAAAGTAGAGACCCTACCGAGATACCACCACATTGAACTACCACTACAAGACTAAATGAGTACATAATGAACTTAACTACAATGATAGTAAATCTTGACAACCTACGTACATTTAACACTTAGACTCTACCTCGCCATACCTATAACCATCACCGTACTGCAAACTCCAAACCTAATCTTGAACTCAGCCCCACATTTTACTGTAGCCCTATCTCTAACCCTTTTCGTTCACCACAACTAAATCCTAAATCCAACCCTAAACCTCACCCTAGCTCTAACTTTAACTATAAATATTTCCATGACATTAAAACTAAGTGTAATCCTAAGCCCACTACATTTTTAACACTAAACCTAGTTTGAATGTCAAAACTAACACTGCTGAATCTAACCCTAAACGTAGTACTCGCCTGTCAGGAATTGGGTCGTTGGTTGAGGAAGGTGTGAGCCCTTTTTAAGAAACAGTCACAATCCTCGTCAGGGTGAACCACAGTCACTAAATTAACCTGTGCTTAACCCAATGGTGGCTGATGTACAAGTTACTTACCTTCGGTAACGATGTATCTGGTAGAGACGATTCTAGCCGCAGATTCCTTAACGTAGGCGTGAGACTGGACCCGGAAAACTTTCTTTGCCCCAGCATCCCTGCGCGCCGGGGGGGCGGTACCACGCGACTCCGCCCTGACGTCATCCGCGGGCGTGACGTCAGCAAGGTCACATAAGCCCCGCCTCGGCGCGCTGACATCAGTTTTCTTCGGAGAACTTTTCCGCGCCACAACGCGGAGCCATCACAAACAAAACTGTGGAGAGCATGGGAACAGTGTGCGAAAAAGCAGTGAAAAAGAAAAGAGAGAAACGAAAGGTGAGGAACAGCACCAATTGGAAAAGTGCCAAGCACTAAGGTACCAAAAAAGTCATAGCAGCGAAAGCCATAGCAGGGAAAGAGCAGAGCACCGCCCCGAGGAGCAGCCTTGCAAGCCAAGGCGACATCCCCCTTGGAGGCAGAACGCAGGTGAAAAACGCTATAGCAGAAGAGAGAGAGAATCTGCAATGACAATCCACAATAGTGAAGGGGCAGCAAGCCCGAAGCAGAGGAGTAACAGCAATCCACCCCCAGACGACACCATCAAGGAGGGGCGTATCCCCTGAAAGAAGCGAAAGGGCCGAGGTACAAGCAACAAAACCCCCAACACAGAGAACTGCAAGGGATCAGAAACCCCAAGCTAGAAAAAGGAGAAGAGTCAAGGAGGCCCCTACACTTGGAGAAAAACCCAAAGTGGAGGCAGAAGCACATATGAACCAACCGACCTCAGACCAGAAAGGAAGGGGTGGAACAATCAAGCAGAACGAAGCATCCTGTCCGGGAGGAGGCGAGCAAACCCCCACAGAAGACAAGCCACCCGGAGGGAGGCGAGTGCAGAAGACCAAACAGAAGATCCTCGCAGAACGGGGAGGAAGGGCGGGTCGTGAAGGAATCTGCGGCTAGAATCGTCTCTACCAGATACATCGTTACCGAAGGTAAGTAACTTGTACATCTGATAGAGACTACTAGCCGCAGATTCCTTAACGTAGAATAGATACCCATGCCATACCCAGAGGGGAGGAGGGTCTGCGAGAGGATCTCACCAGCTTGGAAGAACACAGGGCCCCAGCAGGGGATGTGTCACAGGGACAAGAAGGGCGGCCCAGCCCTCACCAAGCAGAAGTAAGCAAGAACGAGGCGAAGGGAAGGCCAGGAAAACCCAAGCCCATCCAAGCTACAACCGCCAGAAAACCCCCGAGGGGCAGACAGCGCCAGAGGAGCACCAAGGAAGAAAAGAACCACCCCAAACTCCAGGGAGAAGAGGTAGAACCGGAGGCAGAGCCTGCCGTAGGAAAACACAGACACAGCGATAGAGGGCAGCTGAAAAGGCATCAACCTCAAGGCAGCGGACAAGGCTGGAGCGGCTCCACAGCCAAAAGGTGCAGGCGAAGAAGAAAGGCACAGGTGCACAAAGCCCCAGCAGAAGAGGCAGGGGCACAAGGGAACACACCAAGGGCAACGGCGGTGGACCAGAACGAGCAGGCATGCGCAGCCGGCAACACCATGGAGAAGTGCACCCAGAACAATCCAGGCGCAAGCCGAGGACAGCGGCCAGGGAAATCCAGAACAATCCCCAAAGGGGGGCCATGCCAGAGACACACACCGGCCCACAAAAGAAGTGGGACCAGGCAGAAGAGAAAGAGGAGAGACACGGAGGACGGACCAGCCGGCATCCAGAGCACAGGAAAGCCAGAAGAAACTCAGCCCCCCTGGAACACCAGACAGAGGACCAGGCCGAAACGCCGGACAAGAAGGCGGAAACGCCACAACACGATGCCGTAGACGGCATGCCAGGCTGGTCTAGCGATGTAGCGAACACTGAGAATGACAGACGTTGGAGCAGCGTAAGCTGCACCAAGACAAAGGCAAAAGAGACCGCACCAGCGGTATACAGTGATGCCAGGAAAGGCAAGGAACCCGAAAAAGGGCATCCACACCTCCCCAGCGTAGGACAGAGCTATGAATAGCTACAAGTACCCCAGGTAGGGCATGATACGTCCCAAGGAAAACATGGGAACACCTCTTAGGAAAAAATTTCCGCCGCAGAGGACAAGAACATAAAGGAACTGCGGGTAAAACCACAGACGGCTTGTCAATCAGCCAAAAAAGACACAGAAGCCAAAAGGGGGCTGTACCAGCAGCCAACAGTACAGAGGGGCCAACCTAAGGACCCCGAAGGCACGCCAAACCACACGGAACACACAACCGTGCCCAGCGAAGCACTAGACCCCCAAAAAAAGGTGGGATAACGCCTCCCACAAGGCACCAGAGGACCGACAAAGCTTACGGAGGGGGAGGAGGTCGGAGCCCCGCAAGAAGCCGCTGAATGGCGGAGTCCGCATGGGTGTTAAACAAAAGAACCCCATCAAAAGGCAGGTCAACTAGATGCTCCCTAATATTCTCTGGAAAAACGCTATCCCGCAACCAAGCATGGCGACGGAGAGCTACTGAAGTCGCTATGGTGCGGCCGAGAGCATCAGAAACATCTAAGGCCGAACGAAGAATAAACTCGGCCAATGCCCGGCCATCCAACACATGGGTCCGCAGATCAGCGCGGACACCTTCGGGGGAGGCACCAGACAGAAGGGATTCCACGGAATCCCACAGACTGGAAGTAGCCCTGGCCAACACACAAAGGGTGTTGAGCGCTCGCAAAGCAGCACTAGAGGAAGCGAAGATGTGACGCCCCCATGAATCCAAGCTCCGTGCCTCCCGTGACGGAGGAAACAACACCAAGGGCAAGGAAGGAAAAGCAGTCTGCAGAAGAGGGCTCTGTGTAGAAGGGTGGAAAGAAAGGCAGACTGGATCGTGCCGAGCAGGGCGATGTAGGAGCGGCTGTGGCACGGGATCACCCGTGGCAGGGCGCCCCCAGGCCCCCTGAAGAGAAGAAGGAGCGAAGCTTCGAATGGAAGAAGCAGCTCCCGTCCACCAGAACCCTGATGGAGAACCTCTAACAAATGGTCCGTAGGGCATGGGGTGCCGGGGTCGCCCATGCGCAAAATGCCAGCGGCCGTGTAAATGGCCCGGACAAAAGCCGCACCCGCCTCCGTAGGGCGTCGTGGGGGAGAGAGCAATTCCTCCGTGGGCGATGGCTGTAAACTAAGCCGGCCATCCCCAAGTCCAGCTGGTGGAAAAAACGGCCAGCCCCTGAATGGAGGACCCACGGATGAGTGGGGGGCGTGAGGCGCCTCCGGGGAAGGCTGAGATCGCGTGGACGGCGAAGAGCCCTCCCTGGAAGACGCCGGAGAAAAAGCAACGACGGGGAAGAGGAGACCAAAAGGTGACAAAACTCCAGAGAGGAGGGGACCTCTGGAGACGAGTCGACTACTCGACGCCGGCACGGCGCCGTGGAGTCCGCCACAGGCGCCGGTGCGACGTCGACCGGCGCCGGTGCTGACACCGGGGACGCTGAGTCGACCCTTACCAGCACTTGCGCCCCAGGAGAATGGTGCGGGGTCGGAGCCGGGGTGGCTAAAGAACGGCGCAGAAAAGGCGCCGACCCGACCTCCGACGAGGCAGCCGCCTGCACGGAGGGCAGAGAGGGACCCGGGGAAAAACCCCGGCCCCTAGCCAGCACCCGCGGCGCCGTCAGGGCCGACAGCAGTCGGTGCCTGAGCGGCGTCGGCTCGGCCTCCGGCAAGGCCTCTGCCTGCCTAGAGGACCGAGGGGGACTCTGGGACGAACCGCGAGTCCCGGCGACCTCCTGCGACACCACAGGGACCCCCGTGGGGGTTTGCGGCGAGGCAGAGGCGCCGTGGGCCGAAGAGGGGAACCCCGTAGGGCCGCACCCCGACGACACCACACCCCCAAAACCTGGAGCCGAACCCGTCGGTGCCAGGGCCGGAGCCGAACCCGTCGGCGCCGTGGCCGGAGCCGCTGGCGACTCCGCGGAAGGCCCCGCACGTGGCAAGGGATCCGCGGACGTCTCAGGAAGAAGAGGAGGAGGGGCCAAGGAAGCCTGCAGAGCCGCAGCATAGACCCCCATTTGGGCCCTCGTCGCCCCAACACCAGGAAACGGCGGGTAGGGTGGCGACGAACGAGGCCGCATGTCCCCAGGAGAACCCGCGCCCTCCGCAGAACGGGGACCAGGCCTTGGAGACAAGCTATAAGACTTACCGGCAGGCGAGCGACGCCCCTGGGGCCTCGGTGAAGGACGATGTCGGAGGCGGAAGTGGCGGTTCCTGGGCCCTTCCGCGGGGGACGGACGCGGTGACGACACCGATCTGGACAAGCGGGCCGACAGGAGCTTCATCCGGCGCTCCCGCCGGGACTTCGGCTTCAGATGCTGGCAAGCGTCGCAGTCCGTAGAGTCTTGGTGCGCGCCCAGACACCACATGCAAATAGGGTGAGGGTCCGTCGCCGACATCTGACGCACACAAGAAGTACACGACTTGAAGCCCGAAGGCATTCGCACACTGTTCCACAACGCAAAAGCGTAAAAGAAGGCCTGAAAACAGGCCAGGGACACGATTCCGGATCCGCGTTGCACGCGGAAAAGAAGGAAACTGATGTCAGCGCGCCGGGGCGGGGCTTATGTGACCTCGCTGACGTCACGCCCGCGGATGACGTCAGGGCGGAGTCGCGTGGTCCCCCCCCGGCGCGCAGGGATGCTGGGGCAAAGAAAGTTTTCCGGGTCCAGTCTCACGCCTGGGGATAATTCTACGTTAAGGAATCTGCGGCTAGTAGTCTCTATCAGATGAACTTTGTAAGTGGTGGGGCGTAACTTATCACACCTTCTGAGCGAGCCTAACAAACAAGCCTATACTCTATTTGAAGTGCTGATAAGGGTCTCACCCTGTTTAATAGGGATAAAGGGTGCATATTGCACCACAATTGTAAAACGTCCTAAAACACCATAGACTTCACATGCATTTCTGTGGATACTCATTCATAGAAAATTCAAAGTATAATGTTGCAAGGAAGCCCACCTCTCACAAGCGGCATCTGGGGCAAGGGTAGACCCTTGCCTAGAAAGCAATTTGGGAACATCTGAGCCAAACAATAACATTTTAGCACAACTGCCCCAAAACAATGGCTAAAAAGCCATGGCTTGCAAGGGAGGTTCAAATCATTTACGGAATTTGGTACGGGCTCATATAATTTTTCTAAATATTGAAAGCAGCTCCCTTATCGCCTTTAATTTAACCCTATTCCTTCCGCAGATTACTAGCAATATAAAATGAGCAAGCATATTACTGAAGACCCAAGATGAAAGAACAAAAAGTTACAAAGATCTCAAATGACAAGTCTTGAAGAGCAGAGCTTTCCCTCAGATTAGAAAGATTTCACAATCTATCAACAGAGGAGTCTCTCAAGTGCACGTAACATTTAAAACAATGATAGCAAGATCAAAAAAAAGTTCAGTATAAATTTTTAATCTGTATTCATGAAATAACAGACAGCACCAATCTGATTTGTTAGACATGCACTTACAATTTGTTTAGGTAAAAAATATATATTAATACCAGCTTTATAAATCGCATACCATTAGAAATAATGGTCTCAAAATTAGTAAGGTTGATCATTCAAATATCAGTGTGAATTTCTTTCTAAATAGATTATTATTGCTGCAAATATCAGCTGTTCATTTTCTGGGAGAAGCAGAGCATGCTTTCCAAAACACAAACAGGTATTGCATAGGGCAACAACAAAACACGTTTTCCTCACACATAGAATGAGTTCAGCAAAGATAGCAGCAGTGCAAGCTTTAGTGCTGCACCTGTGCGCAGCACACGTAGCAACAGTGAAAGCTTGCATGACACACAGAAGCAGTGCAGGCTGCATGAGTTTTAGTTACGCGGAACTTCGCCCCTCAAGTACACACACAATGGATGGCACAGGCAATGTCACACAAAACGTAACACACACACAGTATGGACAGCAACAAAGCAGGCATCCCTGCCACATGAAGAACCTTGTTAGTAGCCTTGTGAATCCAGACTGTATTGCTAACATACTGTTGTTGGATGAGTGTTTTAAAATGTACACATCTTATTCTAACAAAATCATAAAATAAAGTACTCCGAAGTGCACAGAAGGCCGGGTTTCTTGCAAGGTTTGAGGGTGGCTTGCATATAAGAGCCACGCTGCTTTCCTTTATCAAAGTCTAGCTAATTAAACCTCACCTAAGTAGAAACAGCACTGTATCGCATGCGGTGTTCATTTTGACCCTAACCATGCCACTGCCCTTCTTCTGCGTCTTGGCAATCAGACAGTTTCAGATCATTAACAATGAAACTTCACCAGAGGTCTCAACATGGAAATGAATTCTCTAATTAACACACAAAAGGAATCTTTGGCACACAATGCAATTAAACACACACAAACAAACGAAACTCACCTTGCAGTACTTAAATCTTCCCCTGCACTACCAGCTAGAATGTTATGACGTAGTTGGGAGGCACGAGCTGAAAACCACGTGCAGGGGAAGAGGATATTTAGAAAGTGCCAGCCCTCATTTTAAGTGAGCGTTACAGCTGTCACAAATCCAACCCAACCTGTGACGTGAGACAAAAGGGTGTATCAGAGGAGGAGAAAAGGGAACCTGCACCTGCCTCCTATTTTAACCCCAGGCTGCAACGTCCTGCACCCGAGGTAGGATTAAAATTGACGGCAATGGGAAACTGCAAAGGGTACCACTGCCCTCCACAATAGACGATGGGTGGTTAACTTATGTGCGACCAGCGCATGTGCAGAGTTACCTGGAGCGAAACACTGAAACTGAAAGTCAGTTTCAGGAACTCACACAGAGCAGAAAGTAAGAACATTTTCGTGCATGGGAAAACTATTGTCTCTTGCACTAGCATCAATCACAAGTTGGGGGGGGGAATGTGGCTTTAATGCTCTTGGGAAGCAGCCGCCCCTGGCTTAACCCTCTGGCACTTGGCACAAAAGCAGTCCGGATTAACTTAGAGGCAATGGGTAAAGTATTCATGCAGCACTCAAACAGTAATAAAGTGAGAACAAAACACAAGAAAAATCTCACGCCAATTTAGGAAAATAGAGTAGAATGTAATAAGTTATTTGACACCAGAATGACAAAAATCCAATCGATAGGACTGGAGATAAGTGATTTCAAAGTTTTAAGGTAAGTATAAAGCCTGAAAGCACAAAGCGACCAACTATGGTTATCTTGTTGTGCCAGACAGGGACAAAGTCACAATTACAAGCTGACTGCAAAGGAGTGCGGGCCAGATACAGGGACTAGGTTTGTCCCACTGAGGAATGTACCTTATGTACTTGATGTGGGGCATTGAGTCGGTTCCGATGAGGAGCTGCGAGGGCTGCGATTAGAGGTCCTGTGCGGAGTTGCACTGCACTGCGTCAGCTCTGATAAGTAGCTGCGATGCAAGGTCCTGCATAAAGTTTCATTGTGCTGCACCAGTTCCGATGAGGGGCTGCAGGGGCTGTAATACGAGGTTATCCTTCGAGTTGTGCTGCTTCTGAAGGAACCAACAGTTGGGCCAGGAGGAGTACAGTCTGATGCCAGCCAATGGTTCAGGACCTGGGTGCACCTCTTGGGGATCAGGACTCACTCCAACAGAGGACAGCAGCAGGGCACAGGTAGGTCCAGTTGAGTCTGGGAAGCTGGGCAGATTCAGGACAGATCTCTGGAGCTTGATATGTCCCTGTATCTAAGAACTGGAGGCCAGTCAGGTACCCTTGGAGTCTCTCTCGTGGTTCTGGGTTCAAGGAGCTGTTCCAGTCTTCCTTCCTCAGGTAACAGGGCAGCAAGGCAGTCTTTCTTGCAGCAGGACAGAACAGCAGTCCTTCTTCGGAGTCTTCCACAGGTCCAGAAGTGATCTCAAGAGTGGGTCTGAGGGTCCTACTTTTATATCTGGTGCTAGCTTTGAAATTGGAGAAGTGTCTGGAGTCCCCCCCCATCCCCACAAAGATGATTGGAACTTTCTGCCTCCATGCCCCGGTCCCAGTCTGTCTGTAGTCACAATAGGCTAGTGTGAAGCTCTTTGTGTGTAAACTGAGGCAATGTCTTTGAAGTGCAAGTGTGACAGATGACAGCTCTGCCCCCCTCATCAAGTCAGGAGGGCCCATCCTGCAAACACCAAGGCCCTCTATTGTAATCCAGGAAACAGGCTGCAGGCACCAAATGGTTAGGACATGAAAATAAAGAAAATACCAACTTTCTAAAAGTGGTATTCTCGGAATTGTGAGTTAAAATCTTACTTTACCATTGCAGAGGGTTTTAAATTGCAATACCTGCGACACCAAACATGAAACTCCAATCTGCTCCCACACAAAGGTTATCACTTATTAAATGTAATAAGGTAACCCAATGTTATCCTATGGAAGAGGTAGACCTTGCAGTAGTGAAAAAACGAATTTCACTACCAGGACATGCAAAACTTAAGAGTATAAGTCTAACTTTTTCAATATACTGCACCCTGCCCTATGGGCTGTTTGGGGCCTACACTAGGGGCAACTTATATGTATTAAGAAGGAAGGTGTAGGCCTGGCAAAAGCTTTATTTTGCCAGGTCGAATTGGCAGTTTAAAACTGCACAGCAAGGCTTCAATGGCACCCTAAAGACATGTTTTCAAAGACATGTAAGTGGGTGACACAAAAAATGCTGCAGGCCCACTACTAGCATTTAATTTACAGGCCCTGGGTACCTGTAGTACCACTTTAATAGGGACTTATAAGTAAACTAAATGTGCCAAATGGGAGTCAGCCAATTTTACCATGTTCAAAGGTGAGAGCACAAGCACTTTAGCACTGATTAGCGGT
The DNA here is from genome assembly GCA_963921515.1 of Calotriton arnoldi. Classification (NCBI taxonomy): domain Eukaryota; kingdom Metazoa; phylum Chordata; class Amphibia; order Caudata; family Salamandridae; genus Calotriton; species Calotriton arnoldi. The sequence continues at coordinate 4,205,609 of CAWUFW010000020.1, forward strand.
GGTAAAGAGCATAGTCCTAAGAGCCAACAAAAATGAGTTCAGAAAATGGAAGAGGCGAAGGAAAAACGTTTGGGGGTGACCCTGCAGAGAGGATCAGGTACAACACCACCTATTAATTAATTTTATTAGATGCAGTGATATTCCTACTATACGTGTGCTTTGATGTGTTGTGCCTTCTTTGTAGCTGTGAATCGAAGTAATGGATTGCTGTAGCATAGGTGCAATGTAAAAATATTTAAGCAGCCTCCAATTTGATTTTTTAGACTTGGGTATGACGACCATTTCCCCTTCACAACCACGGTATTAGTAACTACCCTGTAGCAATTGAAGAGGCGGAAAAAGCAGTTGAGCAACTGCAATGCTGCTATCCAGTATGGTAGGGAAGCCGGGAGGCAACCATGGTGGTGGTTTGATGCTAGAGACAACCCTGCCATCCCATGAATGTGGCTAGGGCTTCCCACCATCCAATGTCCTTGCCTGCATAGTAGTTTACACATAGGCTGCAATGGGATACCTAGACTACTTCAGAGTCAGGGGCATGGAAATTCCACAAAATCCCCTTCCCCATTATAATTTCTAGCTCCCCTACGGCTGGCCGAATACTGAAATTCTGAGGTGAAGCCCCTTGATACTCCATACCCATGTGTATCACATATAAACCTTAAAATTTCATTGAATTTCCCATATCTCCTGTAAGAGCAGATGCACCCCTCCCATCTACCGGCCCGCTCTGATCTGCATGCAGATCCCTGAAGTACAGTGAAATGGGAGGAGGAGGTGATACAGCTATCTAGGAGCTAGCAATGCCACAGCCTCTCACACAGTGCTCTACTTTAGCTGGTGGTTGCCACCAGCACTCATTTTTGGGGACCAGCACTTATTTTTCTGCATTAGACATTTACTGAGAGCATAAGAGAGAAAACACACAAAAGGGATAGATGGAGGTAGAGAAAGATGGAAAAACCGTCACAAAGGGACAAAGCAGGTACCTGCAAGAATGAGATGAAGTGGCATGGAGTGTCTGGTAGTTACTAAAGAGGGATGAGGTGCATTTAATACTAGGTAGCCTTGCTATTCGGTGTGCCAACATTTAATTGACCATCGGTGGGCTTCTGAGTAGAGCTTTGGGAATGGGCATTTATTTCACAAATTAGGCATTGCACTCATATCTCTCCATACCAACGTGCTGTAGTTAGGTAGCATGTTTCACTGCATTTCGCAACAAGCAGCCTCCTGGTGGAATCAAAGAGATAGCTGTTTCTGAGATTCTAACCTGTAATCAAGGTCGGAGGCAAGCAGTCATATATGGAATTTTAGCAGAGACTATTGCACTTGCCCTCCTAGAAGTCAATCAACTTTCAAATGAACCTTGGTCCCAAGACATCACAGACTCTAGTTTTAGAGTAAATAAAAGATGACGCAGCATGCCACGGATTCAGAAGCACATTGAATTTTCCACTAGAAAAACACTTTACTTAAAGCACTTCAAGATCCTGCAACCTGAAGAAAACATTGATTTTTACATTGCAGCAGCTTGGGCGGGAACGACTGAGAGGGAGAACAATGCCAATTGAGATCATCAAAGAAAAGCAGTGGGGAAAGAAATCAATAGATTGCTGTGTCATGGCAGGGTGCAGTCTTGGAAACCTGGTAGAAACAGGGCCCACTGGTGGGCCTGAGGTTGCACCCACACTTGCACCGAGTCAGTGAAGTCACTGTCCTACATGCCTCTAGTAGCAAGCACAGTCACAGACCAGTGACTAAAGGCTAATAAGGAAGAAGCCTGCTAATAGCTTCCCTAATTATGCCAGTGCTCATGGCATGACAGGGTTTGGTAAAATCAGGTCTGTATGGTTATTCCCAAATCCATTGGGATAAACTCATAATTGCCTGGCACTGATGGGGTGTTCAATCAATCAATCAATCAATCATGTCACTTATAAAGCGCACTACATACCCGCGAGGGTCTCAAGGCGCTGGGGGAAGAGGGGGGTGGTGCTGCTACTGATCGAAGAGCCAGGTCTTGAGGAGTCTTCTGAAGGCCAGTAGGTCTTGGGTCTGCCGAAGGTTGGTGGGGAGGGTGTTCCAGGTCTTGGTGGCGAGGTGGGAGAAGGATCTGCCGCCAGCGGTCGTTTTCCGGATGCGGGGGACTGTGGCGAGGGCGAGGCTGGTGGAGCGGAGCTGGCGGGTGGGGGTGTAGAAGCCGAGTCGTCTGTTGAGGTAGGCTGGTCCGGAGTTGTGGAGTGCTTTGTGTGCGTGGGTGAGGAGCTTGAAGGTTATCCTCTTGTTGACAGGGAGCCAGTGCAGGTCTCTCAGGTGGGGTGTGATGTGGCTGCGTCGGGGGATGTCAAGGATAAGACGTGCAGAGGCGTTCTGGATGCGTTGCAGCCGTCTCAGGAGCTTAGCCGTCGTTCCTGCGTAGAGGGTGTTTCCGTAGTCCAGCCTGCTGGTGACGAGGGCCTGGGTGACTGTTTTTCTTGTTTCGGTGGGGATCCACTTGAAGATCCTGCGGAGCATTCGGAGGGTGTTGAAGCAGGATGAGGAAACAGCGTTGACCTGCTTAGTCATGGAGAGGGTGGGGTCGAGGATGACCCCTAGGTTGCGTGCGTGGTCGGTGGGTGTCGGGGCTGTTCCCAGTGATGTCGGCCACCAGGAGTCGTCCCATGCTGAAGGGTTGGAACCAAGGATGAGGACCTCCGTCTTGTCCGAGTTCAGCTTCAGGCGGCTGGTCCTCATCCATTCGGCGACGGCCTTCATTCCTTCGTGGAGGTGGGCTTTGGCGGTGTGAGGGTCTTTGGTGAGGGAGAGGATCAGCTGGGTGTCGTCGGCGTAGGAGATGATGTTGAGGTTGTGCTGTCGGGCGACGTGGGCGAGGGGTGCCATGTAGATGTTGAACAGCGTTGGGCTGAGGGAGGAGCCTTGGGGTACGCCGCAGATGATCTTGGTGGCTTTGGATCGGAAGGGGGCGAGGCGGACGCTTTGTGTTCTGCCGGAGAGGAAGGATGTGGTCCAGTCCAGGGCCTTCTCTTGGATCCCGGCGTCGTGTTGCCACATTGTCCTGTTTTTTACAAGTGTGAATTTAACACCTTGCCAATCTTGTGCAATTACTAATAGGGGTCATACAGGGGCTGACATTAGGCGGGAAGTTGTTCAGGAATGCCCCATGAGTCAGTGCTCACTCACAAATTTACATGTGTAAGGGTATTCACAAACTCCTTTCCAATCTCTTTTCACAATGGAAAAAGTTGGCAATTTACTTTTGTCAAAGGCAGGAATAAACCTTTTCATGGTGGGAAAAAGTGGGTATAGGGAACGTGAATTTACAGTTTTTGAGCAGATGACCAAATCATCAATATTACTATCATGCATGTATTTGCATATGATCAGGGAGCAATCTGGGATCATTATATGTGCATCAAATTGTTACATTTTGAGAACGCATAAATGTTTTTATACTAGAGCCCCTGTCAGTTATGCAAGCTGAGCTATGAGCTCACTACATTTTCTTAGGGCGCTCACCCTAACAGTGAGGGCTTTTACATTCATGAATCATATATACACATCTTGCATTAGTGGCAGGCAATTACAGTTACAGGTCACAAATCCATACTGTAGTACTGTAAACTGGCAGCCCAAAATAAACAAGAAAATCTCTTATCCTTGACCCCAAACTATATGTCCTGGGCATCAGGCCGTATGTATTCCACACTCTTGAGCAGGCAAGCCAGCTGGGACAAACAGCAGTGACACAGTGTGGCATTTAGGCCTGGGCAGTGAACTCCGTTTTGTTTGCGGAGTTTTCTGTATTCCGCGGAGCACGCTGAGTATTTCCTCTCTCGCCCACGTTAAGTTGGCAAGTGCGAGCGTGGAAAATCCAACGCCAGACTACCTCCCAGCGAGATTTCTTAACACGGGCGGATGCAGATGGTCGCGACTGCTCGCATCGAGAAACCTTTGGTTCGCGTTGAGGAAGCTGCCGCTCGAGTAGAACATCTACTCTGTTATGTTATGTTTTAACCATTACAAGACTGGCTCATGTATTGTGAGTGGAGCCAGTGTTCTGTAAAGTAATGTGGAATGCAGAACACTGGCGATGTTGTGTTTCAAGGAAGAAGTGGAGTTTTTGCTGAGCAGGGAGGTCAACCTGCTCAGGGGAGTCGTGGAATAAAGCTTACATTTATTAACACACAAACAGGCTCCAATTTATGTGTGTACACACTACAAATTGGCCACGAGCGGACAACTCTCCAGTCAAGATTCCACGCTGAGAGAAGACTAATAATTTACTTGAAACTGTGAGCAAACTTCAATTTGCCAGTGACTGCATCGTGCTCTTTGTTCAGAAGGCCTGGTAAGGATCGTTCTGTTCACGTTGTGCACTACTGCACAACGTGAGCAGAATGTGAGTTGGTGGTGAGTTGTGCTCCGCAAGTTACAGAGTTCTGGTACTACCTTTTCAGCAATTTGGCGTTTTGCACTGCAGTCTTTACATTACTCAGAGCTGCAGCATACTAGCTGTATTTATTGAAACTGCCAATCAGTTGAGATACTGTTACTTTGGTTACTTTGCTGACTTTAGTTATGAGCCCCGGTTGGACGGGGAACTGAAATCTGAAAGCAGGAAATTATCACAGCTGGGAGCCATGTACAAATAAAACTTAATCTCCTACTGTGAGTGAGGCAATTAACTGTGCTGAAAGCCTAAGGGCAATTGAGGCAAAATTCAAATAACACTGCAGTAAGTTTTGTCAGTCTTTTAGCGTTTACCTCAAGCTGTGATACCAGTTCTACTCACCTATTCCTTTGGCCACAACAGTGTTTTCTCTCCCAACATTCTCAATTCATTGCATTTTGACCAGCAAAACTGTGGAAGGACTTCAGTTGGGCAAGCACAGGGTCACAGAAATAAAGAAGAGATTTCAGTTTTTCACGTTCTTCATTGTTGAAACCGGCTGGAGGAGGCTCATCAGAATACCACAGTGGCAGTCATTTTGGAGTCTACTTTAAATACAGCATTATATCAGCAACTACACTTAAAATCTGGTAATTTGCACACTTTACCTATTTCTTGCAAGCAGGTGAGACGACAGTGACAACTTTATTTGTTTTAATTTATTATTTTCAGAGTACACATTGTCACACAATTTATTAGTTCGCCAATGTTTTTACCTAATCCAGGTGATCACGTGACTCCATGGGAGGAGTGGATTGATGGTTTTAAAATCTTTATGTTGGCTGCTGGACATGAAAGAATGGCTGATGACAGAAAGCAAGACATGTTATTGCATTCTTTAGGCAAAGAGGTTTAAGAATTTATCGTACTCTCCCTGCTATTCCTAATCAGGAAGAAGCTGATAGTTTGTCATTGTATGCTAAGACCATAAAACAGTTGGACTTGCATTTTGAGAATAAGACAAATGTTATTTTAGAGCGTTCTAACTTTTTTTTCTCGCAAACAGGCAAGTAATTAAAATATTGATTCATTCATAACAGGTCTGGGAGCATTAATAGTGAAGTGTGCATGCACAGGTAATCAGGACGAATGTATTCGTGATCAACTCATGATGCATACTTCTAACCCTGCAATTCAAAACAAATTATGGAGTGCATGCAATCCTACTTTATTGGAAGCATTCGATATTGCTAGAGGTGAAGAACTAACTAATAAATGTGTTAAGGCTGTTAATCAGGATAAAACAAAAGATGAGAAATGCTGTGAAAGGCAACAAATTTGTATAGTCAAGGATAAGACGAAAGCAGAAGGACAGCATAGCAAAACAACAGAGAAAACTAAAGGAAAATATCAAAGGGGCAGAAAAGTTCATGTATGAGATGTGGCAAATGATAAGTCATGTCCAGCACATAATGTTACATGAATGAAATGCAAAAATTTAGGACACTATGCACGTGTTTGCAGAGGTATGTCATCCAAATATGCTGGAGTTGTAAGTGACATGAGTTATGTTGAATCAGAGAATAAAGATGGGTCTGATGATCAAATTTTGTGTATTACTGATGTTGATGGAGAAGAATGCGATGAACAAGTAGTCTTGTCAGTCATCGATTATGATAAAGAGAGACACTTGAGGGTAAGGGACCCTAAGTATGTTATTGAAATTGATGAGAATCCTTTCCATATGTTGGTGGACTCTGGAGCTCGATATACTGTTATTTCAGAAGAAGATTTTAGGAAATGTGAGATGTTTAAAGCCAAGCAATTGTGCAAACCAGATGTAAAACTTAAATCATAAAACGGTGAATGTTTAGAAATTTTGGGATTTTTTATTGCTGAAATTGCATGTAAGGCAAAAAAATATCAGGAAGAGTGTATGTTGCAAAGAAAGAGGCCCCCCTATTTGGTCTGATTCACCAAACTGCTATGGGAATGGAATTACATCCAGGTGCCAAAGAACAGGTCAATCAATCAATCAATCACGGCATTTATAGAGCGCGCTACTCACCCGGGAGGGTCTCAAGGCGCTGGGGGAGGGGGTAAGTTACTGCTCGAACAGCCAGGTCTTGAGCTGCAGGTGGTTCTAGTGGGGGCCACTACACAAGAAGAAAGCATAGTACAAATGTTTCCAGAGGTATTTTCTGAGGCATTAGGGAAGTTAAAAGGTTTTAAGCATCAAATTGTACTATGTTGAAGTTGTCAACCTAAGGTTCATAAGGCACGTAGTTTACCATTGGCTGTGAGAGATGATGTCAAATCTGAAATAACCAAATTGATTGATGCAGATATTATTGAAGAAACTAAATCATCTGAATGGTTGGCGCCCATTGTAGCAGTGCAAAAACCTGATCACTATCAGAATGTGCATTGATTTGAGGGATTTGAACAATGCTATATGGATTGACAGACACCCGTTGCTAAACATCAATGAGATGATTGCCACCATTGCAAAGAACAAATGGTTTTCGACAATTGACCTATCATCTGCTTACCATCAGACTGAATTGCATAGTGACTCCAAACAGTTAACATCTTTTGTCACACCTTTTGGGGCATATCGTTTTAAGCGTATGCCATTTGGGTTAGCCTCTGCGGCCTCAGTGTTTCAGAGGTTAATGCAAAAAATGTTTGGGAACATGAAGGGAGTATGTTATTTTCAGGATGACATATTGATATGTGGGAAGGATGAGAAAGATCATGACGATAAATTGAAGAATGTTTTGGAAAAATTGCAAAGCAGTAGTCTCATAGTGAAAGCAGAAAAATGCAAAATGAAGGTCAATAGTGTGACTTATTTAGGACACACTATTGATGTCAATGGGGTAAGACCTCATGATAAACTGGTAGATAGTTTTGTTAAAAGTATAGTACCTAGCAACAAGGATGATGTGAAGTCTTTTTTAGGAGTAATTGAATTTCACGCGAAATTAATAGAACATTTTTCGGACAAGACTAAGTCAATGAGGAATTTGCTCAAGAAATCTTCCAAATTTGAGTGGTGCGAAGGTCGTCGTAAGGAATTTGACGACAACATCAAGTTGGAAATAGCAAACGCGCCTCATTTAGGTAGTTTTGATATGTCCTGCGAGACTCTGCTTTCCACTGATGCGAGTGCATATGGGTTAGGAGCAGTTCTTACACAAATTCAGGAAGGTGAAGAGATTATAATAGCTTATGCTTCTTGCACATTATCTGAAACGGAACAACGCTACTCAGTGATCGAAAGAGAAGCATTAGCTGTTTTTCTGGGCTGCCAGACACTTTAGAACTTATTTATAGGGCATACCTTTTGTGATCAAAACGGATCATAAGCCGTTGATAAATGTTTTTTCAACAAAGGGTTCAGGCATATTGTCACCTAGAATTGCAAGATGGTTGGCCAATCTGGAAGAACTTAATTTTGTGATGCAATTTGTTCCGAGATCAAAAAATGTTTTGTCTGATGCTCTATCTAAGAACAAAGTTGTGGTGGAGGCATGCAAGTTTTCTGGGGACGACTTGCAATAATCTGGTGGGTTTGCAGATTTAGAATGTTTTGATGAAGAATTGATCACAATGAAAGAATGGTTGGAGCAGTTAAAGAAGATGCAGAATTGGCAATGCTGGCCAAGTGTGTTAAGGAAGGCTGGTCTACATGAAAGGGTATGCACAAGTTAAAGATGAATTGAATGTGGATGAATGGGGTGTCAGGCGATGTGGAAAACTCATTCCTCCCATGGCATTGAGGAAGAGAATTGTAGATGGTGGCCACCAGGGTCATCTGGGTAGGAACAAGACAAAGAGCAGGTTGAGAGAATTGTTCTGGTGGCCAGGGATGGACAAGGAAGTGGAGGAAGTAGTTATAGAATGTCCTCTATGTGGTAAAAGAGTGACAAAATTGTGAAAACTAACACAACCACTTCAACCTGTTAGCTATCCTGCTGGTCCTTGGTTGAAGGTTGCATAAATATAATGGGTCCTTTTGACATTATGGGACATCGCAACAGGTTTGTGGTAGTCATGGTAGACTATTATTTGAAATGGTTTGAGACTGAATTCATGAGTGAAGTAAAGTGAGTAATAATTAGGCCTGGGCGGTAAATTCCGTTCCGCTCGCGGAATTTGTGAAATTTTGGCAATTCCGCGTTCCGCGGAGAACACGGAATTGCTGAAAATTCCGCGATCCGCGGCGTAGTGGAATTTTTTCCTTGTTCGCGCTTTCAAAATGTGTGTTCGCGCGCGCGGTAGCGACTTACCGGGATCCCTGCATTCGCCAATGAGTTTTCCTATCCGTTTGCGCGATCCCGCGAGAGTGTGCGATCGCGAACACGTCATTCGGACGCGCCATCGGACATCTGCGTTCGCGAACAGGAAACACGAATCGCGAGCAGGCGGGACAAGTGAAACAAGATGGCCGCGCCAATTGGCGACAGCATGGGCAAGTTTGCGAGATATTTCCCCCCCGAGCACGCAAACAGCGTCCCCGAACAGGAAAAATGCATCGCGAACGGGCGGAACAAGCAATACCGCGTGCTCGCGGAATTCTGTGTGCTCGCGGAGATTTTTTACCGTTTCGCGGACTTTTGCGTAAAGCGACTACGCAAATTCTGCCCACCCTTAGTAAAAATGTAATACAATTCATGGAGAAATTATTAATTAGAGAAGGTTATCCAGAAGAAATTACATCGGACAATGGTCCACAATTCTGTTCCCAGGATGTGGAAACTTATTTATCTCACAGGAACATTCGTCATTGCAAAACAGCAGTATTCCATCTCTGGTCCAATGGCCTTGCTGAAAGGGTCAATAGGATTGTGAAGGAAAGCATTCAATTGGCAGTGGCAAATGGGAGAAATGTTATCAATCATGTAAATAAAGTGTTATGGGCATACAGAACTAGTATACACTGTACCACAGTTTTATCTCTGTTTGAACTACTGAGAAAGAGGAAACCGAAACTGGCTGTGTCTTTCGGTTACAAGGCAAGAGGTATTGAGGTTGATGAGAAGGCATTGCAAAAGAAGTTAGTGAAAAGCAAATTATGTATAAAAAGTATTTTGATGGGAGAACCAGAGCTAAGGAGCTGGATGTGGTGTGTGGTTAAATGGTCAGAATTAAATAGCCAGGATGAAAAAAAAGGAAGATCGGTATGTTCAGAACCCAAGGTGGTCAAGAGAATAGGGAGGAGGTATGTAGAATTGCAGGAAGAATCAAGATGGAATAAGAGCAGTTTGGTAAAAGTAAGTGATATCTGTGAAGACAATGGTTGGAAAGGATGCTGGAGCAATTGAGAGCAAAAAACTCGAGAGTGGTATAAGAGAAAATGAAAGTTCGTCTGACATGGAGGAGCAAAACGGTGGCAGAAAGAAACGAGAAATAAAATGTCCGAAGAAGTACAAAGAATTTGTGTGTTCAGGTTAAGCATCTGTATATTTTATCTTAAGTTTGTAGGTATAGTATTTTGTACAGTTGTTTGATAGTTTTTATTTATATTTATGTGTTGGTAATATTTTCTCCTTTGTAAAGGTTATTGTAAGTGAGGACATATGTTATGTTTTAACTATTACAAGACTGGCTCATGTATTAATGTGAGTGGAGCCAGTGTTCTGTAAAGGAATGTGGAATGCAGAACACTGGCGATGTTGTGTTTCAAGGAACAAGTGGAGTTGGAGTTGAGCAGGGAGGTCAACCTGCTCAGGGGAGTCGTGGAATAAATCTTACATTTATTAACACACAAACAGGTTCCAATTTATGTGTGTACACACTACATACTCAAGCGGCAGAAAGAAGCAGCGCCCTCTTGCGCTGCACATGGTGGCATTGCACCATTTATCTAGCGTGGGACAAACACCCAGCGCTAAAAATCAATGCGAACAGCGCAACCGAACGCAACCCCGTCACTTGCGGATCTCCGTGTAGCGCGGCGGAGTCTTTTGGTCACTTCGCACAACTCTGCAAACTCTGCCCAGGCCTAGTGGTTTTGCTTGTGGTAGGGGCATGAACTTCCATCAAAGACAGGAAAGAAAGCACGGGGGTCTGACGGTCCGCTGCTTTAGCACTCCTGCTTGCAAAGAGAAGGGTGGCAATGTGCTGGGGTCGGCATACATGGCGAAACAATGGCTATCAGACATGATTTAGTGTAGCAAAGTATGTGACATTTACGCCTCAACCCTCCCGAGCTCGGTCTACTTCACAGGCATATTGGAACTGTGAGGTGATACATAACAACAAATGTCAATGAGAGAGGAATACAGAGGAAACTCTGGAGGAAACACTGGCCCCGATTACTACTGGGCAGATAGGTATAAGACATGCAGCATGTGGGGAAGGGAAAATAGGATGCTGAGAAGTTGGAAGTCCACGTCCTTTTGGATGGATGAGTTTATTGCAGGTGATGGAGCAAGGTTTCAAAAATGAAACTTGCTTGTACGTAATCCTCCTCATAGTATTAATTTATTAAACTTGTATTGTCAAAACTAACCTTTGCATTCACAAACACAAGAGGGACAGAAGCTTGCCTATGTGTTTTACTAATGAATAACGCTTGTCTATAATCCAAAATGTCCGCTAAAGCGCGGGAACTTCATTGCGCATGTCGCAACCTGATCACATGGTGTGACGTCTTTCTTTGCTTGGTGGGAAATTTCTGCTTCTGCGCAGTGTGCACTAAAATGGCTGCTAAATGTTTTCACATGCTTAAGCTTGCTCTCATGTCATTATTAAATTGTCGTTTTCTTAATGCTACTAATGCAGGATAGTATTATAATTAATTGGGAATAGAGTAGGGAAAGTGGGCATACAGTGAAACATTTTATTTGTGATTTTAATATTTTCTTCTTGCACTTTTAGTAATTCGTAAACTTGGGCCTGGGTTGGTGACTTGAAACTCGAGAGACAGATGGTTCTGCGCATGTGTCCTGTGTGCCTGCCAAGTGAAGTCAACTTGGACGTCTTCAAAGGCCATGACCCATTGGCCGAAGATGCTGTACTTTATGTTTCCGGCGGACAAAATGATACTTTTCCCCTGTAAAATGTATAACATTTGTCGTGAGACGGGTGGGAAATAAAGTGAATGTATTAATTTGAAGGGGCGGGAACCTAAAAACAATAGGCTTCACAATTTAGGCCAAATTTGACATGGTGCGAGAATCCACCCCCTGTCCAATCAGAAGTAGTGGTCCCATATTTTAGCAACATTAAGGGGAGGTACATGTGCGTAGAAGGGTATAATAGAATATAGCATTAGTTAATTAGTCAGAGCATGCTTTCACGAAGAACAGGCGTCCATGCTGCGAGAGAGCTCTAAGCTCCAGACTGCCATGCTGATCGGTTGCTGACTGAATCCCTGTCCAGAAGAGGTCCTGAGGAGGGGGGGCGGAGTCCATTAGAACGGGAGAATCGAGGAGAAGTCGAGTATCAGAGAGGGGAACGGCGCAGGCGTCGTTGTAGAGAGGTCACCGGTCCTGTCCTGATCCTGGAAGAAGTCTTTGCTCTTCATCCTTCCTGGGTCCTATCCTTTCCAACTCCTTGGCAAGGGGCTTGGTTCTCGCATTTAGGTAACTATACTGCAACCTTTAGTTGCGCTGCTGTCTCTATTCTCTTCCTTTCCTTAAACACCGTCATTTATTAGCAAAATAATTTCTATGCTTTTTCTTGGGTATTTCAATCAAGTACCGTGTTTTCTGTATTTTACTCTGCTAAAACTTTAGATAAATATTTTAAGACTTCCTGACTCAGTGGTTATTTCAGGATTATGAATTATATTGAATGTCACTCATTTTAAACTTCCCAATTAGCAAAGGATCCATTGGTAAGTTATTACTCTTCAATCAGAAGGTAATTGGTAGCAGGGAATTTGATAAAAGAGTACATCTGACACCCAGCGTAAGTATTAGTGTAGTGTGAATGTATGGGCCCAAGTGAGTATATGGTGTATGAATGTTGTTGGCTAATATTGCGCTGGATCACAGGGGATGGACCATATACCCTCGAGGACAAGGAAATAAACTGTGCGAAGCAGAGGTCTCAGACACTTAGGCTAATACACTACTTCAATATTATATGTTGATACCAAATTGTTTGTGCTCGAAATATAAATGCGCGCGGACACTGCACATGTGTAATTTGGAAGTGTTACTTTGCTCTCTGCTTGAATATGAATAAAAGTTCGATACAATCAAAACAAGAATTGGGTACACCTGCCCCAACAGTAGACCTTGCAAAAGGCAGCAGAGTCTAGCCACAGTTTCCAAATTGGATAGCTGGAACGGTGTACTGGCAATCAACAAGTCTCTAAAACCACAACTAATGGCGCTCAACTTTGATCAAGTACATCATTGAAAGAAGAAAACATAAGTAACAGCAGGAAAAAGAGAGGTTCTGGACTGTCACTATTGAATTCCTTTTGCTGAAATGTAAAATATGAAAAGATAAAAAGTCACAGTTATATTTGAGTTTTCAGGGATTCCTTCGTGTGGGAATCTTGGGATTTCATATTTTTCAGTAGTTGCTGTTGCCAATGGCAATAAAACAAACAAGTATAATGCTCTCCCGTGTTCTGAGCGAATACTTCGTGCACATAGGCATGTTAAGGGCGTATACAGGAAATTAAACAGGTAAGTTCGGGAATATTCTAGGCAGGTATATTTTGTGTAAGGAAGATCAGATCAGAGAAAAAACACCAACAAATGAAGGTTCACAGAATGATGACCAGAAACAAAAAAAACAAAAAAAAACTAAGTAAACATTTATACAATATCCTTAGTCATTAAAAAATACTGATCGAGTCGAAAAAGTGCAGTTATCGCTTTTATCACGTGGGCTACCGTAAGTATTCTGGGAGATCTTAAATGAACTACATAAACCAGCAGACAATTCCTGTATTCATTACTAACTGATTTGATTGCATTCACTTTTCTAAAGAGAATTGGAAAGATTCAAGGAAGCATGCACGGAGCCCATGTCCTGCAACCACAGAAAGCATGACATGAAGAGGGGGACCCACCAGGTCTGTGTTTCACAGAAAATGGCAAATCAATTATAAACATTGGTAAAAAGCCTGAGGTCATCTGGATTACTGCTCAATGTTTACAGCATTCAACTTGCAAAATAACTGAAGAACATGGTGCACCCTTCCAGCTTTGGTGAGTTACAGAGAGAGGTTGTTATTTGGTGTTTACCTGAAGTGTTTGTTAGGACAAATGAAACTCCGGTAGAACTCCGACTCCTGAAAAAGGCACACACTGACCTGATGGAGTTACTCCACTATACACCTATTGCCTCCAGTAGCCTGCAAAATCTTTGGACCAGGAGGTTTTGACTCAACTTTAGCATTTGTGTATAACATCAAACCTTTAGCGGTGATACAGTGCGGTTTTATACCCAACCATGTTTGGTGGCAGTAATTATCTCCATCTTGGACTATCTTTGAAAGTAAACTGGTGGCAGCAGTGTCAGAGTCCAGGCCGGCCAGTGGCTTTCAACACCGTCAATCATACAATCCTAAAAATCTATTGGAGTTGGGTGTTAGAGGGACTGCGCCCAATTAGATCAGATCCGTTTAGGGGGAAATTAGATAATCTGTAATCCACCTTTTAAGACTCCACTCAGAATCTTAATTGTATATTTCCGATTGGGATCATCACTGGTATTTATTATTTACATCATCTCGTTTATTCAGGCTTAATTTTAATTGGAATGATTTTTATAACGTTTTAGATTATTCCAAACTGATTTTCAGGTTAACGCATTTTAAGAAATAAACTTACAATAAGTTTTTAAGCTGTACAACAGTAGTTGATTATAGAATGAATGCTTGCTTACTTGCTCAAGATTAAACCATGTAAAACAGAAATCATGGTCATCTGGCCAAGGAAAATCTAGACAGGGACCCAGGTGCCTGCCCTTCCCCTGTGCAAAAAGTGATAAATCTAGGCTTTCCAATGGATTTGTTGCTATCCCTAATCTTACATGTGATCAATGTAGGTTTTATCAATTTCTGGAGGATTTAACTGCATTTGTCTATTTCATAATTAGAACACAAGGCCCAGGCCGAAATGGAAACGCATTTAAACAGTCTAGCTTATGCTAATATGGCCTATGTAGGTTTCCCTGAGCATGTAAAACAGTCAGAGATGAAAAATACAGTGGAACATGCTTCTATCCAAAAACAGACTAATGTTTAGGAAAATCCCAAAACATTTTTTTTTATCGGCTTAACCGAGAGATCCCCAAGTAGGTGTGTGTGCCACTGGAACCAAGCTATACCCTACTGAAGAGCCCTAACAATGTCAAAACCAGCCTTAGTTTGCTTGTGTTCTGGTTCAGGGAGGACCTCACCTGGCAGTTAAGGCCGGACCGTTCCTATAGGAGAAGCGTCAACACTGATTTGCATATGGCAGGTTCTTAACTAAGGTGACATTGTGTGCAAAAAAACAATGAACTGGGATGCAGCCCCAGTAATTATCAGTGGCTGAGATGAATTCAAGCATTCCATCTATTACTTTTTTTGTATACATTTGTCTGCATGTGCTTTACCAGAAGTTATCAAACAAAAAATAACATAACAGAGATACTCTGAACAGAGAACACTGGCCAGGCTATGGGAAGGACCCTGCTTCAGGTCACAGCCTGGGATGGGTGTTCACAGAAGACAGGGGACCCTCCGAGATACAAGTCAGCACTTAGCTGTCCTGGATCACAAGCTACCAGATTCCCAAGAGAAATCATGGTCACAAGTCCATCCCTCATTTTACCCACAAATAAACACAGTTTGCAAATCAACATATATTTCCTTGAAGAATTGAATGGGATTTTGCAATTTTTGGGCCAGATGTATCAAAAAGCATTTTGCGATTCTCAAATAGCGATTTTTACTGAATCGATATTGGGTAATCGCAAAATGCTATGTATGTAGGAATCGCGATGCCTAAATATTACCTAATAGCGATTCGGTAAATAGCAAATCACTATTAGGTAATATTATTCCATTCATTCCTATGGGCCAAAAGGCCCATAGGTGCAAATGATTTTGCATTAGCTAATTTGCAATTACCTGATTGATAATCGCAAATTCGCTAAGGCAAAACCAAGGATAGCCGGGGTCCTAAGGCCCCCCTGAAGCACCCCAAAAAAAAGAAAGTGTGCACATATAAAGCATATAAAGTGTGCTACATGACACTTTGAAAAATGCAGTTTTGTGCATTTTTCCAAGTTTGCACATAGTTACCATCAACTTGAAGTTGATGTTAATAGCGTTTCCTAAATGCACAGTTTGCATTTAGGAAAGGCTTTTTAAATGTGCATTAGGGATTCGCAAATTGAGATTCCCTATTTGCACTCGCAATTTAGGTAATCGCTAAAAATTGCGATTACCTAAATTGTGAATACAAAGCCTTTCATACATTAGGAAAGGCCATTTTGCATTCGCAAACAGCAAATTTTGCGATTCGCACAGTTTGCGAACGCAAAATAGTTTCATACATCTGGCCCATTCTATTTCTCCCAGAAAATCACTGTGATCCTGGTTGCAGTCCTGTCCAGTCAAAATTAGTGTAATGGCTTCTACACAGGCCTCCTAAATTCATCCATTCACCAATTATAATGAAAGGTGGCCTAGGAGAGTTCCTCCTTCCTGCTTGTGTTCATGAGTGAGAGCACACAGAAGAAGTTGGCGCACTCATGCCCCTCTACTATTGGTGTTCATGGAAAGAAGCACAGAAAATGTACTATGATTCTGGGACAAAAAAAGTTGAAGCTGTTAAAACCTACCTCCACTTTGGGAGAATCTTTTCCAATGACCTAAGTGATAAGCACCACATCTCATAATTAAGAAATAAGTGACAAGCCCATGCAAAGGGGCTGCTGTCTTTCTATAATTCAGTAGGATGTAGGCACTTTAAAGATTTTATTTCTATTTACAGAATAAAAATGTAACCTATCCTGGCTTACATAATTAAAAACCATTCCATTCACTTCTTTTTAATTCCTTAACAATCCTTAACTACGCAGCAGGAATGATTTCCCCCTCTTCCCCCCCGACTCAGTTCCTTCAAATACCCTAGTTAGGCTTTTTAAATTTGCAACAAACAGCTTTTATGTCTACTCTTCCTTAGACTCAGTATTTTCTCAGAAAATTAAGCACGGACCATATAGAAGTTTTAGAATCTTTTTACTTATGTACTAAGCTATAGTTCTCTCTCTGAAAAGAAATTGTTATGATTCTTTTATCTCGGTTTTATCTTCGCTTTGATTGTAATGAAGGTAATAATGATTTATGGACCTCTGTTGAGGTCTAACACATTAAAAAAGATTTGATCTGAAACTACAACGTGTAAAACCCAGGCTTCTCGCATGGTTCTGGGTCTGAAACACCATGATCACATTACCCTTGTTCTCAGATCCCTCCACTGGCTCACTGTGAAAGAAAGGACTTCATTTAAAAACTCTCTGCATTGATCACAAGTCTCTACATGACAGAACTCTGAAATGCATCACTAGTCTTTTAGGGTCCATATCGATCAAACTTAAAGCTCAGGTCAGCTAAATGGGGACCACTGCGTCTTCCTCGATTCAGATATAGAAGATGCAGAAGCTGCTCTCTTCATCATCACAGCTACTCCCCATAGAATTCTTTACCCACCAACTTGAGACTTGCAAATGACTACAAGATCACTTTACTTACGTATGCTTTGGTGTGGGGTACAAAGATAATTTTGTCTATCGAACAATTCAGTAGGACATGTTCAGTTTTATGAAGAAATAATTCTAACTACAATAGGCTCGAAGTTTGGTGACCTAGTCTCAAACAGAAGAAGACCAGAGGTCAAAGAAATTCTTAATTGCAAAGAGTTTCAAGGAAGTGAGGACATTTGTTTTCAGAAAGTACAGGGAATGATCAAAATATTCTTCCTGAGCATTTCCTGGCAATGCAATGTACAGGGGACTTATACATTCCACAGCTTACTTGTGCCGTCGGAGATGATGAGTTTGTCTATCAGATGGAGAGTTTCATCAAGGCTGGGGAGATATGGTCATATTCCTTCAGGCCCTCGTGGATGCACACTGCAGCATATAGGATGCCCTTAAGGAGGGTCAATGCGCAAGAGCGCAAAAGCAGATGAACAGGAGCCTAGATGTTTAGTTTAGCAAGGGGAAGGTGTAGATCTGCTGTGTTTCCTGAACAGTAAATCCCACAAGCAAAGAAATGTAATGAGAGGCCATTCTGATAGAGGAAAGGTAAGAAATAAACACTGGCAAGGTGATGCTGAGGCTATTGTAATCATCCTGCTTTTGAATTCCTTCAATAGGTCTTTCAACAGCAAAGGTGATAATGGAAAGGTGTTAGAAGGTGGTTCTGACCATCTGAGCCGCCCGGGTATTTTGCTTTTTGAACACCTAATTTTTGAGCTTTTACTGTGGGAGAGCCTCATAAGTTGGGACTCACCCACAGTGAACTCATGATGAAAGAGACTGCATGTGGATTTTAACGGTGTCCCCCTGGTGAGAGTAGGCCGTTGCGCTGCAGCCGGAGTAAGAGGCACTGGACTGGTTACATGCAGACACGTATGTACATGCGTGTGCACACGTGTAGGGGCTGCGCGGGGGAGAGTCCTGTTGTGCGCAGCCCAGGAGCAGGTACAGATAGAATGGTGTGGCAGGAATTATGCAGAGTTGGGTGGTGACATAGAAGAGGCTTTGTACTATGGGAAGACACATGTAAGGGTAAGTCAGTGTGCTTTACTGTTTTCACTGAAGGAACACTCCATTATACTCCTATGAGGATGAGGACCACATGGGGTAGTTTCACTTCCTTAGGGCCTACAAATTCCAGACATGCACCAAAGTACACTGTAAGTTGTGTAAAAAGAAGTATTCTGCCGAGTCCAAAGCCATATCTGTACTGCTTATGGGTCATCCAGAAATGTTATATTCCTCTGACTCAGCTCATAACCAGAGCCTGGCTGGGTGTGACTCTGCCAGGCTGGATTAATGACCTTCCTCCCCAAGCTGTAGCATCAGAGGCCTAGCCCTTCACTGCAAGAATTCCAAGGGCGAAGGTCTCCTCTCCAAGAGGGAGAGATAAGGGCGGAGCTACAGGTCATCCATCAGCAGCTGTCACCTGGTGCCAGGCAACAAGCTGCTCTGGACAATGAAGGCGGGAAGGGGGCTTTTCAGAGACCATGTGGCATGAGACCCCTGGATGACGCCACTATGAACTATCGCAGAGGCCTGTGCAGGAAGGAGGGAGCAGGGGCAGAGAGGTGATGTGTCGCTGCCGGATAGGGCGAAAGAGCCTTCCTGCCAGCCCCCTCCAAATTCTTTTAAAAGGTCTTGCACAGGAAGAGGAGCTCTCTCTGGGGTGTGGTCTGCTGAGGAGGACTGGTGCTGGAGCCTGGCGCCATGGGCAGTTGGAAGGAAGAACCCCCTGACTGTCCCAGGGCCCTCGATTGTGCCAGAAGGGGAGTCCAGGACCAGTAAGCAGAAGCCTGTGCCTCTGCGCAAGAAGAAGAGAAGCCCAGGAGGAGAGCCAGGGGAAAGGCTGGGGCAGGGAGCCAGTGAAGATAGCTCCCTGCCGAGTTCACCCTCTTGGAGGCAAGGAAAGTGCTCCCAGTGGCTGGGGCTAGTCATCCGGAGCAAGAAGAGGCCAAAATGGCAAAAATCGGCCGCCTGGGGGCCGAGATACGCCCCCCAGAAGGTAGGCGACCATTGACCTCTGAAGAGGACCGACGACGAAGCGTGTGGGGCTCCGCCGCCGGTCTCAGATGTGCCCCCGGGGTGGGTCAGGTCCCGGGAGTTGCCCCACAAGAAGTCAAGTCGGGGAGCGCCGTCGCGCTCCCAGTGAAACTGCCCCACAGGGGTGCCAGGAGCCCACCCTGGCCCCCGATAGCCCTGGAGGGAGGGGAGCGCTGTCGTGCCCCCATCGCGAGAGAAGAGAAGCCGGGGAGCGCTCTCGCGCTCCCCGGGAAGAATTCCCCGGGGCCCGGGACCCCAACTCCGGGCCCCGTCGCCACGAAGACAAGCCGGGGAGCGCAGTCGCGCTCCCCGCGAAGATGTACCAGGGGCCCGGGACCCCAACTCTGGGCCCTGAAGCTATGAGGGAAGTCGGGGAGCGCCGTTGCGCTCCCCGTGAAGCCTGCCTATGGGGCCCTGGATCCCAACTCTGGGCCCCAAAGCCAAGAAGCCGGGAAGCGCTGTTGCCCCGTGAAGGAGGGGGAGTGCCGCCGCACTCCCCAGCGGCAGGAGGAAGGCAGGGGGAGTTCCGCCGAACTCTCCCGCAACAGGAGGAAGGCGGGGGGAGTGCTGTAGCACTCCCCCGAGGTCCGGCCGGACCAGCGGCAGCCTCCGTGTGTGCCCCGTGAAGGAGGGGGAGTGCCGCTGCACTCCCCAGCGGCAGGAGGAAGGCGGGGGGAGTGCCGCCAAACTCCCCCGCGGCAGGAGGAAGGCGGGGGGAGTGCCGTCGCACTCCCCCGAGGTCCGACCGGACCAGTGGCAGCCTCCGTGTCTGCCCGCTGGAGCGGGCAGACCAGAACAGAGGTGCCGGCTCCCTCGGCTTCCCGAGCAGCTCTCCAACGAGTCTGCAGTGCGGGGTGCCCAGGTGGGACCTGGCCCCCGAGGAGCGATGTGGCAGGAGTGGCCAGGGGTGGGCTCCCCGACTTGCCAAGAGAAGCTCACCTGACATAAGGGGTCCGGGCCCCCAACAAGGGCAGAAGCGGCGTGAGGCCGCCCACGAGGGCAGCACGGTTCTCCCCGAGCAGCGGGGGAGCCGCTGCTCTATTATCCACTGGCTTGAGCAAACGCGCCCCATAATGCTTTGCAGGGCCTGGGAAGGCCTGCAGGAAATCTGGCTATCTCGGCGTGTGGTGGCCCCAGGAGGATGGGGCCACCGCTGTTGCTATGCAAAGGTGCAGGGGGGAGCTGCAGGAGCAACGTAGTCTCCCCCAGCACGACGATGTGAAGTCCCTCCCTAAGTCTCTGGGGGACTGGAAAGAAATAACCCCTCAAGGGCTCAGCCATGTGTCAACAGCATCCTGTGGCTGGAACTTTTTGTTCTTCAGCTGGGGGTGTGTTTGGAACTGCACGAAGGTGTGAAGGGCTGAACTGGGGATGTCTAGAGAAGGGCATCCTCTGGAGGTGAAGAGGTGCAATTGCACGAGATGTGCATTTACCTGATGTTATTTCTTTTGAGGGACTGAAAGTCACATGTGTAATGTGAAGTCAAAAGCAAAGTGGGGTTATGTTGCTGGACATTCCTGCTAGGGTGTCTCGCTGTATATGCTTAATCCTGTGATTATAAGTGTGATGCTTTTTAGGGGCTTTAATTGCAATGCATTATAACGGTTATCAGCTATGATAAGTACTGTCATTTTAAGTGATGCCTAAACATGTATTCTTGCTGCTACGTTAGGTGAAGAACAACCCAGACTGTTAGCCACTAAGATGTAGAGGTGTATACTGTATGGTCAGTATGAGATGCTCAGTCAGGGTTGTGTGTCACCATGGCAGGCGTGCCCATTTTAAATGCTTGTTGAGATAATGGGGTGGGTCGCCACTGGGATGGTGCCAGTGGGCAAGGCCCTCACTCCAGGTTATGGTCAACCTACTGCATTGGGGGGCAAGATGATGTGCATACATGGGAGTGGTGGTACTAGACCCCACCCCCTCCCCCCCGCGGGAGGGGTGGGAATGTTATGCAATGTCACAAAGTAATTCCAACAGCTTAACTATATTTGTAAATTGTTGCATAGTATTGAGTAGTGTGTGTGTTTAATAAATGTACTCTTCCTTTTATAAAGCAAAGTACAGACTGGACAATCAATTATTGAGTGTTATTTCTGTGTACTGGTAAACGGCGATTACTAGCCCACACCACCTCCCTTGAGTAAGCCTTAGACTGCTCTGCAACGCTACCCTCTGAGAGTCAAGCGCTACAATGGGGTGTGTGGTTCCCAGTGAAGGACAAATGTAGTCCTGTTATTTGTGCAGGTCTCACAGATACTGCCTCGTTTTCCAACAAAAGGCTTGCAGATAAACCTTCTCATGATAATCAAAGGAGCATTCCACATGGAGTTGGTCTAAGTATTCGGTCGCAAAGCCCTCCACAGAGTGAAAATGTCCTTGAGAGATTTGCCATTTGTGACCCATTGGGGGATCTTATGAAAGTGCCCTGCTTGGTGCAATTACTTGTGCAAAATGAGTATGATGTTTGCTGTAAGCTGAAGAAACCGAACCAGGACATAAACTGCGTGTTGTCAATGTAAGCATTCTCTTTCTCCAAGCATAAACCTTAGACTGTCAGCTCATTCCGTAATACTCCCTTGTCATGTCATGGAAGCATCCATAACTGTTGAGGGAGTTGCTAATTTCTTTAGGCAGGGATTTCCATGTACATGGCACTTTGAGTCTATATAGTTTAGCGCTACAACCTTCTGAAAAGATTTTAGCGCTAAACGATATATCCCCAAATTATCCATTGACTATCCCAATTCTCTGGCTCAACTGGTCTCCCAGGCATTCTTGAAGATGTCCACGTGCAACCACGGATGATGGACAATCAAAATACAGAAAACCTTTGATCCCAAGACAGATATGTCCCCCAAGAGGGATGATATTTCCAAGGTTTGAAATGAATTTGAAAGCAAAGGAAACGGTCTTGCTTTCCTTGGTTCTAACACAACTCCAACTATTTTCTCCTCAGCAATGGAAGCAATGCAGACTGCCATAAAGGAAATCAATTCCCCCTTAGACTACCAGAAAATAATACTGCTACATTTCTATGCACTTCAGGCACTTGCTTACATTCTGCCTTCAGAAGGCAACTTCCAGATCAAGCCAAGGCAATTGTGGACTAGACAACTGCTGCTGAGTCCTTGGAGGGCCACATTTTTCACTTTGTATACAATATTGGAGGAAGAGCAGTCTATTGTGATTTTGTGCTATTGACAAAGATACTTGTAGATACAGGCCACCGACCTGGGTGAGGTCAAGTTATTTCTTTTAAGTGGCTGAATATTTTGCCTGTCACTAAAAGTTGGCATTCTCCTGTCCCTCTTTTTTGTAATCTTTGTTATTGCTTGCCTTGATAGTACTGCTGCTGTTGACATTAAGGAGGATGACCCACTGGCTAGGGAATCAATTGAAAAACCTCTAAACTCGTAGTAAATAAATGTATTTTTCTTGTGCAAGGCCAAGAGATTTTGAAATTGTCAATTCCATTTTTATTCTAGACAGTTTGTAATTTCCATGGTATTCGATTAAAGCAATTGACTGACAGCATGATGACTGGGTAAAATGAGGGGGAAAGAGAAAGTACACTAACACACTTTACCTTCAAAACCGTAAAAAGATTTAAACACTTGCTTCTTATTTCTTTTGAAGTTATGTTTTACAAAAGCAAGACAGAAACTTAGATAGGCGTTTACATTTCCTTATAATTGGCTCAAGAAAGAAAAGACAAAAAAAAAAAAAATCAAGCTAGAGAGGCAAAATTATTTAATTATAAAAACAAGTCTCAAGATCTTGTACCCTGCTGGAAATATTTAGGGCTCACTATTATCAATGTAGACTACATAAGAGAAAACCCCTTTTGTAGATTTCACTAAGCTGTTTCTTGGCACACACATTATCAACCAAATGCAATAGATGATTTACCAAGCCTGTACTTTTTCCAGAGCAGTTAGTTTTTAGGTGAGCCTAGGCAGCGCATGCGCTGTCTGAAAGACATGCTGTATTCCATATGTGGGCTTTCATTCAGCCCCTCGCTGCTGACTGGTTAAGTAGAGCGTCACTCGCAAAAGCTTGCTTCTCAATGGTGTTTTGCCTTCAATGTCCCACCTTCTCGTGTCTTGCTCCTCCCCTGGAGTATTGGCCTATTACAGGTATCCTTTCACAAAAGGGTTTTTGCCCTTGTGTTCATTCGCTTTTTTAGTTTCGTTGCAGAGTGCACGAGTTTTCTTGGCTCAGCGCGGTGCCCGCTTCATGGACGCCATCTCTTACTCCCACACGCCATTGTCCCCCTTCCGCTCCCCCATTCATACCCTAAATGCCAACGTAGACGCTCCCTTCTTGTTTTTAACTTTATTTTTAACTTTATTCACTGTTAGCAGGGCTCAGCTTCTCAGCCAATTATGTATTTTTTTTCTTTCTTTTTTACCTTATTCACAGTTAGTGGGGCTCGGCCTCGCAGCCAAGCATGTATTTTTGTTGTAGTTGCTTAGTTTTTACTCCTGGGAGGGGCGGGGTGCTCCATGTCTACAACATGCTCACACGCAGAAACAGAGAGCAAGGAACAATGGGTAGTCTGTCTTCTATGTCTAGCTGCCAGTCCTCCCAGAGACAGACGTGCTGGGAACAGTAACTAGAACTTTGGCTTCACAGCCCCCACCTAAGCCTTGGGAGACCCAGCAGGGTCCGCCTGCCTCCAGTGCCTTTCAGTGAGTACCGACACAACATCTCCTGCAGCTTATCTTTCAATTGCCATCTAAACTCTAGCACTTCTGGGCCCTGCCGAGTTGCTCTTCCAGAGCGTGTTTCTATGGCCGTTGTTCAGGTGTGGTTTATACGGAAACATGCTCTAATCATAATCCATGGGCTCCCAGCTAGTAGATGCAGAGAGTGGGATTTGTCACTGTGTGAGAGTAAATGTTTAAAAATAAAATAGCACCGTTTGTCTGCGAGCATGTATCCATCGATATCTTATTTCTTGTGAGAAGAACAGATAAAACCACATTTTCAGAAGCGCGTTGATCCGTTCACACCAGAAAAAGTATTGGCTTTTCTTTTCCGTAGAACATGCTGCCCAATACTATATCAGTTCAACTCTTTAGGTTATAATTTGAAATGTTATCTCCAAGAGCCACCCCGTGGGATTATTGCATATGACCTGCAGCACCAGTTACCTTGCCGCATTGAAAGACTTGCTGCATTAAGAATAGCTTTTACTCGGCTAACAGAGGTTTTTACTATACATAGCTTTAAGTTGGGATAAAACAAAATGTGGCGTGGCCAAAAAAAGAGCATGAATCCTTTCCAAGAGGTGTTGACGATGTAATTAAGGGTGTGGCTCAAAACGAGTGCACTATAATCCTGTGCTTTGAGCAGCATGTCAAATAACTAATTATTACAATTAGTTGCAATCAGAAACATGGGTAAAAGACATTGCCAATTACAACGCCAAAAACTCCAACCCAAACAAATGCTAGACCTATTGCATTTGCAATGCTTGTTTTTCTTAGTTAGCACAGCATATTTTAAGATGCCCACTAATTTTATGTATTTTGAGATGCTGGCAGCATCCTAAATGATTGCATATGATCTTTAGTCTTCCTTATTAGAGAGACCAGCTTTTCTTTAGTTTACCTACCAAGAACAGGTTTGTTTTTCCTACCAAATACAGGTAAAGATTTGCTTGGGGTTCTCCATCAAGTTTAGATCACATAGGCACACTCAATCTGTCAGTATCCTATCCTCCCACTGTTATAAGAGGGCATAATTAGGAGTTTGGGTATCCTTATTTTTGTTTTAAAGATCAGGCCAAAATGTGATGAATTCCAAATAGCCTTAACCGTCGCCTGTGGGCACATCTTCAGCGTATTTAATCACAGACTTGCATAGCCAATGGTAGAATGTATCCTTGGTTTATTCTTATACCATTTATTCACCCATTCTTGAAATTTTAGTTTTGTGATACATTATCTCTACCTTGTATTTCCTTAATGTGTTTTTGGGTCACCCAGCTGACTTATTAGCAGCTTCAGTTTAAGTCACTTACCCCACCACTATTCTTAAGTATTCTTCCTACCCGACACACCCCATAAGATCACCATTCTGCTGCTCAATCTGTAACACTGCTTATTTTCCTCTATGGCCTCCATTTCCAGATTCATACACAGTCCTGGGGTGTGCCTGCTTACTTACTGCCACAATTGTCTGGTGTACCTTCAACCCACCAGTCTTAATATTTCTTTACCATGTGGCCCACCCATGTGCAACTTCCCCTGCACTACACATTCGCCATTCATCCAATTTTTTAAATAATGTTTTTCCAGAGTCCCTTTACTGATATATCCTCTATGTCAGCTCTTTGAGTCTGATCCTAAATGAGCTCTTCAATGGCAATTGTTTACTGAGTAGAGTATTCTCTAGTATGTTGTACCGGGCTGTGTCTCTCCCTGTGCTTGTCTATGCATGTCTCATCTCTTTGGAATATTATAATGCGCATGTGTTTTTGAGGTAAAAATATTGCCTATGGCAAACTGAAGTCTGGCTGAGCTGTTAACATATACTGCTCCTGGTTGGGTGAAGGGGATCAGTACCTCTGCTTAAGGAAACCTACATATAGCTGAACTGTGTTCTGATTCCTCTTCATGCTGTGCCTAGGAGGTCACTTCAAAACGCCGCATTTTAAGCGGCATGAATGGTCACCTAGTGAAGGAACACTTGCAGGAACAGTGTACCATGACACCCCACTAGGGCCTTCAGTACGCTGGGCGGAAGCTAAAGAAATTTCAGGAGACTGTTTGATAGATAGAGAGACCTACTAAAGCAGATACTGCTGTGGAGTCCGACAGCCTCAAGAACACAGAAAACATCTGCAGAGATGAAAAAGAAGGTTCACTGAAGTTAAGTTGTGCTGGTCTCCTTTCAAGCAGGTAAAGTGTCCTGATATGGAGCAGAGAAATTTGGCCACATTGTACAGAAAGACAAGTTTTGCAGAATAGACTGGCATGGGAGAGATAGTGTCCTGGTAGCAGCACCTCCTTTCCCCCAAAGTAAGAGTGGGACTTAATTTGTGAAGAGAATTTGCTTCATACAGCGAGTAAGGCAGAGCTGAAATTTGTTTGCATCATCCTTCTGTAGGTGGACAAATTTATTGGTTAAATTTAAATATTGCACTGTGGCCCACAAGCATACCTCACACGTGGGCCTTGAACTGTCGAGTAACCATTAGCAAGTGTTACCTTAGCGAGTGGGCTATTCTGTGTGTACTTGCATACTGTGGGTTGTTGTGCAAGTACCACATTTCCACAGTTCTTGCCAACACATTCGGTTGGTGCTTAGGGAGGTTCCTGCTTCTTTTGCACTGAGTGCTTCAGCATCAAACGTTCTCTCCACTGTGAGCGTGGATGCCACATTTATGTATGAATGTGGTATTTGTATAGTGCACACTCAGCCGAAAAGGAAAGGAGCACTAGACAGGGTGCAACACCAGGATAAAGTCAACAAGTGACTGTAGCGGTAGCTGTGTTCCGATAGCAGATGTGGACTATTACTGCACCATGATGTAGTGTTCTATAAAGAGGTTTGCCTTCAGCTCCATGACAACCATGGATGAAGAACAGGCCTTAAAGAAGGCATCAGCAACACTCATAGGCAGTGGCGGTTTCTCCATAGGGGGCAGAAGGGCGGCAACCTTCCAAACATCACGCATTACTCTGCATTTTACCGACTACATATTTCAGGTTTTGCATGAAAACAAACGACCTACTGATCATTTGTTTAAATGTAAAACCTGCAATATCGCCTCCACCAGAAGAGGGCTCCCTGGGCTGTACTGCACATGTGTCAGGCGTGGGCAGTTACAGCCCGACCTTTCACAAACCCAATACATATCTGACATGCTGCACTAGCGTCATGCAGTGCAGCATGTCGGATAATGGTATTATTGGGCCTGTCAGTCATGCGCCCTTATGTCCCATCAGAAGCTACAATAAAGGAAAAGGGACAGCCTCCCATCCTATCTGTACTTCTGATTGAGCATAAGGTTGTGAGCCTCGCTATGGCGTCGTTCGCTGGATATGGGAAGTTAGAAATCGTAACGTGGTGTCGAGGACTGCTCAAGGTAAGGTTCCAGCTCGTGTGTTTTAGTGACAAAGAGTTCATGTGTATGTATGTGCCTGAAAGCATGCACCAGTGTATGTGTGTATGTGAGAGTGAGTATGAGTGTTTGGATGCGTGCTGTTGTCGTACATAATTTTATCACCAAAGAAGATATTGTTAAAAAACAACCAAACAGTAACTTTCGGAGAAAAACAGTACACATTTAAATCATGAGCAAGTGTCTTGGGCATCGAGCAGCTCTGAGAACATTCAAGAGTGTGGAGAGGCATAAACTTGTCATAGGTTTTGATCTGTCATGACTCATTTTTTCAGTGGCCGTTTCCCCCCTTTATGGCTTTACTGATTAAAAACCCAGAGATTAAAAACCTGTTCAGCAACCTTGGCGCACGCACTCAATAGAACTGCCAGGAAGCAAAAAAGCTGTTTATCTGATCGATCCCAAAGTTCCCGATGAAACACATTTTTTTCCAGAATTAGCCTTTCCTAAAATACTTCTCATAAATGTGACTGTCCTTGCTAAATAACACCTGCTGCTTAAAAAAGTATACATATTTTAACATTTCATGTTTCTTTTTCTAAATCTTCATTTGAAAAACAGTAAAGCACATTTATGAGGGATGTGCTTGGAAAGCTGCAATGTTTAGTACAATTTTAACTAAACGGTCTTTTTTCAAAAAGAGGGTTTTATTCTAATTGCCATTTGGTTTGCTGCTCTGTTTCAATCCATTGAACTATTTATCCTGTAACCGCACTGATTTGTAAATTCTCTGACACATGTCCCTTTCTGACATCAAATATTAGTGCTTTGTCCTTAATGCTTGGGGGATGAAATTAGAGCATTGGTTAAAGGAAGAATTCACTTTTTATTTTTGGCAGTTTTACACAGAGTGAACTTTGCTCAAGGACATAAAGGCACAGACTTTGTTACTTTTTTCGGCACAAGGAGATTTGCCAGGATTCAAAACTGCTTCTTGATGTTGCATGGTTGGAAGCTGTAGCGACAAGGCCACATCGCCTCCAACTTAGAAATATACACCCACCCCCCATCTGACGACAATGTGATCAGGGAACTAAAAGGGAAGTCTGTTGTAATGGGTACCCTATTTTCTGCCCAGAAATTTAGCTCATGCTCTTTGCCGTCTTCCTCAGTCAAAATCTTTTTTACGCCCCCACCACTTTCTAAATTCATCAGCTGCCACCGCTGATAGGGATGCTCAAGATATGACAACCATTATGTCACTAATAGCCAGACTGTTGTAAAATGATAAAGCTATGACAAGGATAGGCAAAGATTACGCAATGGATAGCAACACTGTTGTCAAGTATGCCTATGATATTTATTCTATTTATTATTCATTTTATTTTATATAGCGTAGTATATTCAAAGTGGTGTTGACACGATTTACCAATAAGCAGCAGTGGACATGGATGTCTCTTGCAATGAATAACATGCTATAATAAGGACTGGGACAGAAACAATGAGTGCATTTTGAAACACATATACACATACTGAATTCTTGCTGATGAACTTGAGGAGCATAAACCTGGAGAAGCACTTACAGCAGAGGGCTTAAAAACAATATGAGAAAGGGTGGGGGCAGAAAGGAGGAAGAAATAGTCTCGGGAAAAACCAGTGTTTTAAAATCAGGTAAAAGAGTTAGAAAGGGAAGAGATGGAAATAAAATGTGTTGAGAAGCGAAACATTGAACAGATGATAGGAGCACAGATGACAGCATGATGCACAAAGTGGGGAAGAAGAGGACAATCTTAAGAAGAGAAGCCAAAATTTAGGTTCTTGAAAAGTATGTTAGTTGAAGCAAGAAGGAGAAGAAGATTTAGAAAATGATAAATAAGGGTATGTATATCATATGCTTGAGGACCACAGGATAACAAGTAAGTGATTGATGAGTAAGAAGTGTGTGGCAATAGTAATTGTCTTAAGCATTCAGATGGAGCTTGAACACAAGAACTGTAGTTTTTAGAGTTCTCTATTATCCCATTCCCCTTTGCTATCTCTGGTCCTAATATCCCTATCTATTTGGTCACTGTTGGGGGCAGTAAGAGACAGAAAAGAGCATCACCCCCAATGCATTCTGCCGACAAAGTTAGTGCAACCTGAGAAATCCTCCGTGCACATCACAATCATGCTGCAGCACCTTTCTGGTGCAGGGTATCACCTGCCCGTACCCCAATAGCCTATTGCTTCATGTCCCTTTCCTTGTGCTGAAAAATTCCCTACCACTTTACTTTAGATGCTGTCCTTCTGTGGTAAGGTTTCCTTCACCCTCAAGCCTCGATTATGCGAAATAATTCCATTACTTACAATAACCCTCAAATTCATAAAATATCCACTTTTCCTGTCTCTCGTCTCCTCTCAGGAACTCCGCATCAACACCATGCCTTACATTAACATTATCCAAGCAACCGGAGTTGTTAAATTTCTCCTCTCTCAACCTCTGACAACATCCTACACTCCTTTCCTCCTTAACCAGACTGGCATGTCTACCAACCTACACTTTTTCTACTATATCAAGAAGAAAAATACCTTAATTATTTGACTTCCAAGTCACTGCGTGTGGTCTTATTACTGAAAACACATCAATACCTATTGCAGGTGGAAACTTAAAAACTGAGAAATGGGAGCTCTGGTATGTAACAATTGCTTAGCTACTGATTCAACTAAATCTGAGGTCTCTTCATCTACCTCAAAGGCCTGTTCTCCTTTTCAAAAGATCTTTGCAACTAAAGATCCTCAAAGCATGGGCTGACAAAGAGGGTAAACGTGTCTTATTCAAGGTAAGTACTATGGCAACAGCCCTGATATTAGGCTTGATTTATGCACCAAATCCGGGACAGGAAAATAACAATTTTAAAAAACGTATCTTTCGCTGCTGCCTCCATCCTCTCCCAGCAGTCTCTGGGAAGGCAGAGGCTGACCAGCCAATCCAGACAGTGCTCTCATACTATGAGAGCAGCACCAGGATTTGTCTGAGCAGCCTGCTCTGCCATTCAGACACTGCCTTGTAGCCTGTGGCTTTTCTCCAACCCGGCTGTGAGCAAAGATAGGGTTGGAGAAATAGAAGTGTGCATGTCTGATTGGCCCACCTAGGATGGCCGGCCAAACTTACATGCTCTCCTCTAATTGCCCACCACCTGCCTGTCATGGCCTGGCCCCAACCGACACGCATGCCACAGCCAATCACAGAAAAATAAAATATTGTTTTATTATTATTTTATTTTTCTGACTCTGACGAGTGGGGCGACGCTCCTCCGCCATGACGGAGAAGCCGCCCCTGGTGAGGTATGGAGGTGATGAGAAAGTATTACTTTTTATGGGTGGGGTGTGTAGTTGGAGTTGTTGCTTTGACGTGTGTCGTACTGCGAGAATGTGTTTTTCTGGTTGTATATTTGTAACATTGTTGAATGAAACTTGCACATTGTGTACATAGGCCCTCATTACGAGTTAAGGGGTATATTCCGATCCTTGTGCAAAGACGTGTTTGCACAGGGATCGAAATAACGAGTTGTGTGATAATTATCTCACCCTCACAATTTTACACTGATAACTTCTGGAAACTCAAACGTGCTGACATTTATCGGAGGAAAATCCCTGGAAAAAAAGACAAAACCTGCAGAATTTAGGGTGTTAAAATCAGATTCTGCATGGTATTGCTCATTTTGCTATTGAAAACTCGAAATAGGAAGCATTTATCATATGTGGTAAATACTTTTCCCTGAGTTAGTGGTATTTACCACGTGATAAATACCCCACCCTATTCCAAGAAAATTGTAATGGGGGCCATAGTATTATTTAGGTCTGGGTAGACTAGTTTGTATGAGTGGTTTTGAGTGTGGTCTGAGTATATGTCATGTTTTTGTTAGTTTGGTCTGGCGGAGAGCCTTTTATTTTTGTTGAGTTTCCTTCACTTTGTCTGTCTGTATTGCAATAGTGTCTTTGGAATGTGCTGTGTTAGTGTTCCGAATGAAAAGTGTGCTGGCTGTGACAGGTGAAAAGAGAGGACAATCTATTAACTTCTACTGCTCCCGGTAAAGGGTATAGTTCATGAACTAGCTGGAACAGAGCCATCTACATTTAACAGGACTACGTCTTGCTTCATCCCTGGAAGGTTTCTTACAGCTAGCTGGAAGCTATTCATAAGGTCTCCCCTAACTCAGTGAGCACACTCATCACGCCGGCTTTATTGTAGTGGAATATAAACAAATGTTAGTGCACAAATAGCCAATGAGATATTTGAAAATAAATATGG
Organism: Calotriton arnoldi; assembly: GCA_963921515.1. Taxonomy (NCBI): domain Eukaryota; kingdom Metazoa; phylum Chordata; class Amphibia; order Caudata; family Salamandridae; genus Calotriton; species Calotriton arnoldi. The sequence goes on from CAWUFW010000020.1 coordinate 4,237,145, forward strand.
CTTTTTAAACCAGTTTAGAATAAATATTCATTTTCACAGCTTGTATCAATTTGTCCTGACTGCTGCAGTCAGAAATTGCAAAATCTCAGGGGAATTAAATGCGACTCTTCCTTAATGATGATTAAACACAGATTGTGTAAGCCCCAACACTGCCGGGAGGGACAGGGAACTGGAGTGGGTGAATGTAAGTGGTTGAATACAATAATAATGAACAGCAAAAGGTTGCTTAATTGGAAGGTTGCTAGTGCCTACCTCCTCTAGCAACTTGTAAGAAGAATGTGATGGACATTCTTCCCATCAGAATGCATTGGACTGGACCAGAAAAGAGATCACCTGGCATTTTCTTGTACTGAAATTTTACAGGCTGCTGTTTGAGAAACTCCTCCCCTTCTTCTCTTACCTACAACCGGACTACAAGAGAGCATGCCTTTTAGTAATGTAAGTTTAATTTGATCCTTCTATTAACAGACCTCTCTGGAGGGGTGGGTAGGTGGAGAGGAGCTCTGATGTTGTAAAGCCTCTTGAAATACAGTAAAATCTTAGAGCAGTGGTTCTTAACCTTTTAATGTCCGTGGATCCCCAATGAATCACTACTGGAAGCCCGGGACCCATGTCCTAAGACATTTATAGGATTTGAACCTCAAAACAATACACAGAAATACAGAAACAAGTAAACATTAAACAAATACACAAATGCTGAAATATCTTACTTAATTCACGAACAAGAAAGATACAAAAACCTGATGATTCATTTCAGTTGCAAAGTTGGAGTGTTTCAAAATTTGATTCTGTGATATGCTAGACTCTTAACATATCACTGTCTTTTTTGCTCCAAATGCATGCTCTCATTTCGTCAGTGCAAAACCAGAGCTTCAATTGAGTCCACAAATCATCTATACTGTTTGTTGTATTTGTGCTGCTCCCACGAATCAAGCCAAAGAGACCAACTTCATTTTTAGCTCCACCTTAAAAGCCCTTCATATTTACAGAGCGTTTACAAAAATTAAATTTTACATTTTGCTTTTATATTTATATATATTTTAGGACTCTTCTAATATTAGTTAATTTTTTCAAACGGTGACCGACCCTATAATTAGGTGTCCATGGGGTTCTGCGGCCCCAGGTTAACAAACACTCTCCAAGAGAGGTCCATTTCCATGCTCTTGAACATCTCTGATTCCTATAGTTAAATAAATTATGAAGATAGTGACTCGCTGAATATATTCTTAAACGAGCCCACCATAGTAGGCCATGATTCACTCATTAAAAGGAGTAGCAACAATGGAAAAGGGAAGCAGGCTGTAATTTATTCCACATAAACACCTTCTTGGCAAATACTTCTAGTCACACTTACAACCAAGGCAGTGCCTTTGTAGTTTATGAGAAGGGCTGTTTTAAAAATGCTTTATACATTGATATATACAAATACTATTTGGGGTTATATTAGATGTCGGAGCAAAATATTAAAATCTCCAGAGCGAGGGGCGTGGCTTAGCGAGCCATCATGGCGGACGTGTGCTAAGTGAGCTCCGTCCAGCCCGCCAAATATCCTACATTTATCCTTGCTCCCCTGACTCTTCAGGCTTTTTAGCGACGACCCAGCAGCTCTATAAACTCTTGGGGTCACTCGGTGTGATTTTCAGGCACCTGCGGAGGCGGCTGGATGAGCGAGCGGGGCCCGAGTGGAGAGCGGCCTGACGGCGACGCGGAGGAGCCGGGGAGTTGCGCCCGGGGAACCGGAGACCAGCAGCGCTCCTGGTCAGCTGAGGAAGGCGCTGGACTGCCGGGGGCGGCCCGACGGCGCTGTGAGGCGGCGACGGCGGCCGAGAATGTGGCTGCGGCCGGGGTATCCTGCGGCGTGGCTTGACCCGGGAGCGGAGGAGGTGACGCAGTGGCCGACGTAGGTCGCGCAGGTGAGGAGCGGCTGGGAGAGGCCAGAGCGGGACCTGTGCCCGATCGTCCAGGGCGCTCCCTGGAGACTGGCGCCTCGGCGGAGGCAGGGGCCGTCGGCGTGGAGAGGTGAAGCTTTTCCCCCACGTCTGGAGTGACTGGGCGGCGTGGCGACAGATTCAAGCCGCGTGGTGTGTCGCAGTAGGGCCTGCCATCGGCCCTGAAGCCCCCAACCTCCCACCCGCCTGACTTTCCTTATCATTCTCCCCGCGGGGGCTTGCTGCATTGGTGGTCCGGCGGATTGGGCGATTTGAGTGGCCTGGGGCGTGGGTGAGAGGCCCCCACCCCCCCCCCCGCTGCACGCCCGCGTGAGCGCATCGGCGGTCGGTCGGACCGAGCGGGCACCGCGGGAGGGACCTACAAGTGGTGACACCGGCCCTGGCTTTGAGGCTGCCATCGGGGGTGCTAGGGAAGGACTCCGGCTGGATGACGGGGGCTAGCCCGGAGGTGGCCATCGAGTCTGCTGCGTAGCGACTTGGTGGGGAGAGAGAGGTGTGGTGCCCCCCTGACTGTCGGGATAGTTCATTGGTGTTTGGAGCCTCGGCGGCGGTTGGAGACAGTGTAAGGGGGTAGTGGTGCCCTTTCACACGCTGGGAGTCACTGCGGGGGATCGGCGGCATAACCGAGCCACGTGGGGAAGAGATCAGAGACCTGTTGCCAGACCTGCCCTCGGCTGTTCTTCTCCTCTCCCCCCCCTGATCCATCTCTCCCCCCCCCCCCTGGGGACCACTTGCATCGGCGGCCAGTCGGGCCGCGCAACCCCTGGGGGTGCCGCCGGTGGGCGGCCCCTGTGACCTCCGCGCGCAGACGGTCGGTCGGACCGCACACGCTCACCTCCCGGGGGGCACCATTATCGGCGGTCGATCGGGCCGCGGGGGCCCTAGGGGTATTGCCTCTAGCACGACTGCGCGGCCTCAGACGCAGGTCCCTGAGGAGGCTTGCTGGGCCTGAATCGGGGGGTGCCTTCCCTTCGGAGTCGGCTCGGGACCCGGACTGCCCGGTCCGTACCTGCACTGAGAGAGTCGCAGCATCAACGCCGGGCGGAGTTTCGCTCGCACCTGAGGGGCAACTGCTGAGGGCAGACATGACGAGAGACAAGGGCAGAGGGGGCTCGACTAAACATGGACCCATCGATAAGTTTACTGGCCCGGGAGCGGTGGCTGGGGCTACGGGGGGTCAACAGGAGACCATCCCATACAATGCGGCGTTGATGGCAGCGATTACTCAATCAAGGGACATGCTGGACGCCAAAATCGGGGCGGTGGGCTCAGACGTCATGCTGCTGCGCCAGGACTTGCGAAACGCAGTAGCCCGCATTACGGAGGCAGAGACCCGCATCTCAGGAGTAGAGGACGATGTTGCGACTCTGAAGCAAAAGGTAGCGAATATGGAGAATATTCAGAAGGGTCTGGCGCTCCGGGCTGAAGATGCAGAGGGACGGGCCCGGAGGAACAACCTGAGATTCGTGGGATTTCCGGAGGGATGCGAAAATGGCAACATGGAACATTTCCTTACCGAGTGGCTTGAGAGCTGGCTCCCTCCGGAGGCCATGTCCCGGTGCTTCGTCGTGGAGCGGGCCCATAGAGCGCTGATCCAGAAGCCCCCGGTGGGAGCCCGCCCGCGGCCGGTGATAGCTAAACTTTTAAATTATCTGGATCGGTACGCCATACTGAAACAGGCCCGGGCCAAAGAACCCCTGCTATATGAAAATGCTCGTATCCTCATATTTCCGGACTACACACGGCTGGTACAGCAACAACGTCAATCATTCATGGCCGCGAAGGCCCGACTGCGAGACCTCAAGCTGCCATACGCCCTCCTGTTCCCGGCTCGCCTGCGGGTAGTATACCACTCCCTCACCCACTTCTTTGATACCCTGGAGGAGGTCTTTAGATGGACAGATGAAACGGTTCGAGTGCGGGTGCACACGCCGCCGGGGAGGGAGTCAGATTCCTCCTTGAGTGAAGTCGCACTGAAGGGACTCCGAAGACAGCAGCGACGGGGCGATAGACGATCCAGATCCCGGCGACGCTCCAAGTCGTGCGGGGCCTCCTCTCGCGGGGGCTCTGCTGCCGGCCAGCAGACATTGGACCTTTGAATCATGTTCTCCAGGTGGTGCCGCTGAGCTCTGCTGGCTGCTTGGGTGACTGCTCTGGACTGAATAAGTTGGGGGAGTCTTAACTTGGGCTGCATCCCCACCCGTTGGATGCTGGTTGGGGATGGGCCATGAGGCCATGGGCTGTTCGATGGGGTGGCCCTCGTCTCCCTGTTGGGGACCGGGGGCCCACCCTGCCGCGACAGATACTTCAGCGGTTTTGAGGTATGGGGTGGGGGGTTTGTTGAGGGGGGGTTGTTTTAGGGTACGAGTTGCACTTCCACGAGGAGTTCACTACACTACACACACGTGCTTCCATGACTCACCGTTAGTGCTATGGCACCATCCGCTCCCTAATGGCTGGACGCTTTGAAGGTGGTCGGGAGTCCCCGGGAACACTCCGCATTATCAGCTGGAATGTACGCGGGGTTCTGGACAAAATTAAACGTGGTGCTGTTCTGCGTCAGGCAAAGAGGGCCAGCGCCGATATCCTCTTGCTGCAAGAAACCCACCTAATGGGTACGAAGGCCCTGTGTCTGCAGCGATATGGGTACCAACAGGTTTTCCATGCCGGCTTTACAAGGGGCTCGAGAGGGGTAGCAATCCTAGTGCACCGACGAATTCCATATATACACTCCAAACAGTGGGTTGATCCGCAGGGGCGCTACCTGTTCAACCGCGGTATGGTCGGAGAGGTTCCCTTGATACTGGGCTGCGTATACGCCCCCCCCCCCCCTTACAGTGGTCAATGGTGGAGAAGCTATATACCTTATGGGCCGATATGCCCGATGAGTTGTCCGTGGTGGGCGGGGACTGGAATGATGTTATGGATGTAGTCATGGACAGGCACAGGATTGGGGGGGGGGCCCGGGCGCTGGTCAGACCACGAAACTACACGATTTGGCGGTAGGCCTGGATTGGCTGGACACATGGCGGCGCGTCCATGGGGACAGGCGGGAATACACATATCTCTCCGCAGTCCATAACTCCTTTTCCAGACTTGATTACATTTTCGTTCCCCGAGTAATGGCTGGCAGGGTGGTGTCGGCCGAGATCCTTCCTCGTGGGCTCTCAGACCACTCCCCGGTGCCCGTGGACCTTCGGTTGGGCAGAGGGCGGCAGTCATTCCGTTGGCGCCTATCAGTGTGGCATTTACAAAAGGAGGACTACGGGAAATGCATGAGTGAGGCCATCGCTAACTATTTCATCGTCAATGAGGGGTCTGTCTCTAGTGCTGGGACGCTGTGGGAAGCTTTGAAGCCCACCCTGCGGGGGGTGGATATAGCCTGGTGCGTAGCGGCCCGTAAGCAGCGCAGGGCGGAACTGGTGCGGGCCGAGGCAGCAGTGGAGACGCTCGAGCGTCAGAGCCGGGAGGCAAGTGAGGGGCAGGTGGTGAGGCAGCTGCTCCTGGCGCAACAGTCCTATGCTGCCCTCCTGATGGATGAGGCTAGACAGGTTTGGCTGGCAACGCGGAGCAGGATATGTCAGTGGGGGGACAAGTCGGGCAAGATGCTGCACCGGCTCTGTCAGGGCACCTTCCACGCCCAGGCCCTTCCTGGTATATTAGATGAAGCGGGAGCTCCGATTACAGACCCAGTGGCCCTGGCGGAGAGCTTTGCTGCATACTATGCGGAGCTCTATGCCCCCCGGGAGTTCCTACCGGAGTATATGGTGGATAAGTTCATAGCGGACTTACCGCCCAAAGCGGTGTCGGATGAGGTGCGTGACCGGCTGGAACTCCCTCTAACGGACGAGGAACTGAGTACGGCCCTGGGTGAGCTTAGCTCTGGGAAGGCTCCTGGACCCAATGGGTTCCCAAGCGAATTTTTTAGACGTTATAATTTGCAGTTGGCCCCTCACTACCGGGCGGCCTTAGAGGAGGCCAGGGAACAGGGTCGGCTTCCCCCAGATTGGAGACACGCGGAAGTGGTGGTGTTCCATATGCCGGGTCGGCCCCCGGAGCAGCATGCCTCCTACCGTCCCATCTCCCTGTTGAACGTGGAGGCCAAAGTCTTGGCCAAAGCATTGGCCAATCGGCTCCTGCCCCACATCTCAGCACTTGTGCACCCGGACCAGGCCGGATTCATGCCCCAGAGGGCGACCAGGCATAACATACGGCGGGCACATGTGGTGATGGCGGCTATCCGACAGACCGGCGAACAGGCGGCGTTCCTTCTAGAGGACATAGACAGGGCATTCGACTCTTTGAGCTGGGTCTATCTGTTCGCGCTGCTGCCCCGGCTTAATCTCGGCCCACAGTTCCTGTCCTACCCGACGCTCCTATATACAGACCTGACAGCAACAGTTCGGGTGGCAGGGGCGGTCTCTTCCAGCTTCTCTATCAGACGGGGCACCAGGCAGGGATGCCCCCTCTCGCCGTATTTATTCGCCCTGGCTATGAAGCCATTGGCGGCGTGGGTGCGCATAGATGCACAGCTGAGAGGCTTTGAGTGGGCTCCGGGGCTGTCCGACAGGATTGCTTTATACGCGGACGATGTTCTCTTCTTCCTTACGGCTCTGGATAGAACGGGGCCACGCCTCCTGCGGATCCTGCAGACCTTCGGGGAATCGTCAGGGTTGTATATGAACCCCTGCAAATCCACGCTGTGGGCTCTGGGGGATCGGACGAAGGTAGGCAATTGGGCGTCCACGCTTCAGGTGGCAGTGGGGGGCCTTAAATATCTGGGGGTGTTCATTTCGGAGGTGCCAGCCATCTCTTGGGTGCGAAATATAGAGCCAGTGTGGGAGCAAGTCCGTGCAGATATTAGGACTTGGTCGCGCATGCCTCTGACGTTGTACGATAGATCAGCAATCTTTAAGATGGTGGCGCGTCCTCGGTTGCTATACCAGCTCCAAAATCACCCGTACCCGATCCCGCCCAAATGGTTCCGGCTAGTGAATTCTGCGCTTGGGCAGTTCCTGTGGGAGGATGGAGCTGTGCGTGTAGCGCTGCGCACATGCTTTCTTTCCACCTACTGCGGAGGACTGGCGACCTCGGATATTCTCTCATACTACCAGGCATCGCACTTATTGGTCCTTAATGAGTGGTGGTATGGCAACAGGGAGGACCCGGCATATGCGCTGGAGCGTTACCTTATGGGGTCCCACACACTACACACTATTCTTTACTCGGCGTCGCTACGGGGCGCGCTGCCACTGGCCACACGGATGGTGTTCCAAATATGGCGGCAAGCACTGCGTCGCATGGGGTGGTGGAATACCCTGACCCGAGAAACCCCCCTGTGGCATAATGGGCGACTGCCTGACATCGCGGCCCTACAGGGCTTCCGGGGATGGGATGCCATAGGCATCTCGACCCTGGGGGATGTTATGAGGGGCACGACACTCAAGTCCTTTCAAGATCTACAAGAGGAATTTGGCAAGCCCCGGTCCCAGTTCTACCGATACCTCCAGCTCCGCCATGCATTGTCCCCTAGTCTAAGGGGTCTGGAATCTCTCCCGGAGTTTAGCCCCCTGGAGGCAAAAGTATTCATGGGGGACCTAGAGACAAAAAAGATATCCCGGATTTATCAATCCCTGGTTACCCATTGCTCTCCTACGCTACAGAGGCTCCGGGGGGTATGGGAAGAAGATGTGGGCACCTTAGAAGAGGAGGACTGGCGGGAGGCTCTGGCCGCCCCCCGTGGCGCGGCCATAGCGATGCGTCTCCGCCTCATTCAATTTAAATACTTACACAGGGTCTACTTCACCCGGGCTCGACTGTGGCGGGCGGGACTGATTGCCTCCCCGGAGTATCTTCGGTGTGGCCGGGAGGAGGGCACGTTTCTACATACTGTCTGGCACTGCATATCTCTGGACCGGTTTTGGAGGGGGGTCTTTGCCTGTTTGTCGGAGGTGTTGGGGTGGGGGCTCCCACGCACCCCACGATTCGCCCTGCTACATGTCATGGAGGGGGTAGGGGGCAATGTTTATAAAAGACATCTTATACACCTTGGCCTTACATTGGCAAAACGAGATATAGCTAAGGCGTGGAAGGACCCACGGGCCCAGTCTGTGGCAGCCTGGAAAAAATGGTCTGGACTTTTGCATGGGGTTGGAACAGCCAATCTTTGTTGCTAGGGGATGCCCACGTAAGCACTATAAAATATGGAAGCGTTGGGCGGAATACCGGGGCCTGTGGCTTGAGCCTCTGGTTGTGGCAGCGGACCCTCTGGGGGAGTAAATGATGGCGACGCATGAGCTTGCTGTGGTGCAGGGTGAGGGGGGGCTGGGGGTGTGTGTGTGTACATAGGCTACTATTCTTCTGTTTATAAAGATCGATCGTGGACTGGACTCCGTGGACATTGTGCGACTCTGGGGGGGCGGGTGAGGGAAGGGGGGAGTTGGAGGGTGGGGGTCCTCTTTGGAAAATTCAGTTTTTTATGCATAGCCATGTGTTGTTCTTTGTTCTTTTTTAAAAGAAAAAGTCGATTGCTTCCGGCTGATGTAAGGTTTGTTATTGCAGTTGTCTCTGGAGTGCAGAGCCCTGCAACATATGTGCAATTGGACAATAAAATACGTTTAAAAAAAAATAAATCTCCAGAGCACTCACTTGAGAGGTGCCTCAGGCCGGATCAAAATCACCTAGTATTGTTGATGTATACTCTAAGGGTCTGTCTGATCCACTCAGTTGCTTAGAGTTCTATATTTATGCAGATAACACCTAGGTTCTGCTCCAGCTGGATGGAGGCATTGGTTTTCCACCAGATACTTCCCAACAGACCATGTGAAAGGCACAATACTGAACAGGCAGCAATTGGCTTAAGCTCGATACAACCAGAGCACAGCTGACTGGGTTTAGTGCCAGCAATGAGTTCTGGGGCTCAGGTTTTTAGCCCAGGACGTGGACAAATGCACTTCAGCACTGAATGCGGTGAAAAATCTCAGGGTGAAACTAGACTCCAGCATCATGATGCCCCTGCCCTCCCACATCTCTCGTCATGGCTTCACAGATAAATGATCCAGCAGTGTTTAGTTTCCATCAGCACTGCCAATTGAGGGAAAATCTCCACTTCTCACTTATTCTGGTAGCATCGCTGCTTTGTTCTGGCCTCATGCTTGATCTTCTGCAGTGCAGCTGCAGGTGGTTCCAATGCGCTGTCAAACATATTTTCAGGGCAACAAAAATACCATGTCACTCCTCTGCTGAGAATATTGTAATGGCTCCCTAGCACTTTTCGCGTCATCTGTTAGATCTTGTGTCGGTTACAAGGTCTGTGTTCAGACCTCCCAAAAGGAAATAATCTATCATTACTTACTTTGGTGCACCATGCGCTTGGACAATGGTGGCCTACTAGTAAGTAAGTAAGTCCGTTTTTATATAGCGCAGCTACTCGCCCTTACGGGTCTCAAGGCGCTGGGGGCCGTAGTGGAAATTAAGTGAGCTATTGCCCAGAGTCACATGGTGCTGAGCTGAGCTGCCGCCGGAGCCGGGGATCGAACCGTGAACCCTGTGCTCCGAAGTCAGCTGCCCTGGCCGCTGCACCACACCTCTGAATAGTCCTTCCTTTCTCAAGTGGTGCACCAATGAGGTTTTTTTCTGTATTCAGGTCCGTTCTTTCTGTAACGCTGTGTCCAGTTAGTTTCCCTCAAGTTCAAGATCTATTTGATCTTGAAAAAACTTAAAGATTTACCTTTTCCAGTCTCCTCTAAACCCAACACTCATTCATTGATATAGCGCCAAGAACCTATCTATGTATGTACTATGCACTAGAAATATTACATCGACCCTAAAAACTGAGGTATGGTCACTGCTGTATGAAAAGACACAACACATCAAAATCTACCTTAGATATTGACAAACGTTTTTGTTGAAAATCAGTTACCCTACCTTGAAATATGCAGATGGGCTTTCTTGAGTACTACCGTCCATGCACCACAAATCTCTGTCAAGATAAAAGATTTACAAAGTAAGAAACAAACATTTGGTGGCAACTATAGTTTATGTAACTGTACATTTAATAGTACATGAAACACCTAAACATAAGCATTGGCCAAGCCAATAGGTCTTGCCTAAGCAAGAGCTATTGGCTTTACCAATATGTTTTAGCAATTTTGTACACTAGAGTGGCTGCTGTTCTGCACGGCTAATAGTTAGTGAGGTAAAGGAGAGTGGCGTGGAGTGGAATGTCGTAAAGTGGAGTAGGGTGGAGTGTTATGGAGTGGCATAAAGTCTTGAGTGTTGCGGTGGGAGTAAAGTGTCGTAGAGTGGAAGGGCGAAGAGTTTAGTGGCGTAGAGTGGAGTACAGTATCAGAGTTGAGTAGAGTGTTGTAGAGTTGAGTGGCATAGAACGTCGTGGAGTGATGTAGAGTATCGTGAAGTGGCATAGAGGGTGTTGCGTAGAGCGGAGTTTTGTAGAGTGGCGTAGAGCGGAGTAGATTGTCAGAGTGGAGTGGCATAAATTGCAGTGGAGTCGTATGTCATAGAATAGAGTGGCGTAAAGCGGCATGGAGTGTCAGAGGGAGTTGCGTAGAGTAGAAGAGTGTCGTAGAATGGCACAGAGTGGACTATAGTGATGTAGAGTGAAGTGGCATTGAATGGAGTAGTGTCAATGGAGCAGAGATTAATGGACTAGAGCATCATAGAGTGGAGTATCGTTGAGTGTCGAGTGAAGTGGCGTAAAGTATAGTGGTGCAGATTAGATTGGCAAAGAGTGCAGTGACGTAGAGTAGCATAGCGTGCGTGGCATAGAGTAAAGTGGTGCACAGTAGACTGCAGTGGTGTAGAGTGCAATGGCAAAGAGTGGGGTAGAGTGGTGTAGAGTGAAACGGCACAGAGTGGAGTGGTGTAGAGTAGAGTGCAGAGGTGTAGAGTGGCGTACAGTAAAGTGGTATAGAGTGGAGTGATGCAGGGTAGAGTGCAGAGGTGTAGAGTGGCGAAGAGTGAAGTGGCGTAGAATGGAGTGGCAAGGTGAGCTGAAGATCGATGATGGATTCAACCCAGATCTGTGACTGGGGGTGAGTGTTTGAAAAGTTTCAGCACTCTATCCATCATCTCTTTGTGTTTACAGAGTGGAGTGGCACAGAGTGGAGTTGAGTAGTGTAGGGTATAGTGCAGAGGCGTAGAGTGCAGAGGCGTAGAGTGCAGTCATGCAGAGTAAAGTCACTGAGTGCAGGGTTGTAGAGTGAGAGGTCGTAGAGTGGAACAGGGTCATAGAGTACAGTTGTGCAGAGCGGAGTAGAGTGCAATTGTGTAGAATGTTGTGGCGTATACTGGCGTAAAGTGCAGTGGAGCAAAGCAGTTGGCATAGGTGCAGAGGTGTAGGGTGCATTAACTTTGAGTAAAGTGGTGTAGAGTGCATTGTCAGAGTGCAATGGTTTAGAGTACAGTGGCATAGCGTAGACTGCAGAGGCGTATAGTGCAGTGGGGTAGAGTAGATTGTTTCAGAGTAGAGGGGAGTGTGCAGGGTAGAGTATAGTGGTGCAGTGTAGAGTGCAATGGCATAGATCAGAGTGGTGTAGAGTAGAGTTGTGTAGAGTTAAGTGCAGAGGCGGAGAGTGCAAAGGCATATTTTTAGATAGCTTTAGAGTAAAGTGTAGTGGTGTAGAGTGGAGGGGTGCAGGGTGGAGTGGAATGGTGCAGGGTTCAGTGGAGTGGTATAGATTAGTGGCGTAGAGTGTAGTGTTGCAGAGTTCAGTGGCATAGAGTGGGGGTAGAGTGCACTGTCAGAGTAGAGTGGTGCAGAGCAGAAAGGCACAGAGTGAAATGGTGTAGAGTGATTGGTGCACAGTAGATTACAGTGGCATAGACTGCATTGGCATAGTGCGCTGAAGAGTGGCATAGACTGCATTGGCATAGTGCGCTGAAGAGTGGCATAGAGTTGTGCAGAGTAGAGTGCAGTGGCATAAAGTGGCGATGAGTGGCATAGAGTTCAGTGGAAGAGAGTGCAGTGTTGCCGAGTATGGTGTCACAGTGCGTGCAGCGGTGTAGAGTGCAGTGGTGCAGAGTAAAGTGACAGAGTGCAATTTTGTAGAGTGGGGTAGAGTGCAGAGGAGTAGAGTATAGTGGCGTTCTGTGCAGTGGTGCAGAGTAGATAGGCATAGAGTGCAGTGTTGTAGAGTGTACTGGTTTTGAGTAAAGTGGCATAGAGTGCAATGGCGCAGAATGAAGTGGCATAGAGTAGAGTGAAGTGGCGCAGAGTGCAGTGGTATAGAGTAGAGGGTCGTAGAGTGCAGTGGTGAAGAGTAGAGTGTCGCTGAGTAGACTTGGCATAGAGAGCAGTGGCGTAGAGTACAGTGGTGCAGAGTAGATTAGAGTGGATTGGCGTAGACTGCAGGGGTGTAGAGTGGAGCGATGCAGAGTTCAGTAGCATAAAGCTAAGTGGCATAAAGGAGAGTGGCAGAGAGCGCAGTGTTGCAGAGTATACTGTTGCAGAGTGTAGTGGTGTTTAGTAGAGTGGTGAGGGGTGCACTGGCAGAGTGCATTGGCGCAGAGAAGAGTGGCGTAGAGTGCAGCGGCGCAGAGTAGAGTGGCGTAGAGAGCAGTGGCATAGGGTACAGGGACACAGAGTAGAATAGAGTGGTGTGGAGTGCAGTGATACAGAGTAGAATAGAGTGGTGTGGAGTGCAGTGACAGAGTTCAATGGTGTAGAGTGCAGTGGCATAGAGTACAGTGGCGTAGAGTGCAGTAGCATAGAGTAAAGTGGCTTCGAGGTAGTACTGCAAAGAAGACTTGCGTAGAGTACATTGGTTTTGAATAGAGTGGTATAGAGTGCATTGGCATAGAGTGCAGTGGTGTAGAGTGGTGTAGAGTGGTGCAGAGTGGAGTGGTGTGGAGTGGTGCAGAGTGGAGTGGTGCAGAGTGGAGTGGTGCAGAGTGGAGTGGCGCTGAGACCAGTGGCATAGAGTAGATCATTTCAGAGTAGAGTGCAGTTGTGCAGAGTAGATCAGAGTGGCATAGAAGAGACTGGCATAGAGTGCACTAACGTACAGTGGAGTGGTACTGAGTAGAGTGCACTGGTGTAGTGTGCAGTGTTGCAGAGTAGGCTGGCATAGAGTGGAGAGGCGTACTGTTCAGTGGCGAAGAGTGCAGTGGTGCATAGTAGAGTAGTGTGGGGTAGAGTACACTGGTATAGAGTGGAGTGGTCTAGAGTGGTGTAGAGTAGAGAGGTGTATAGTGGAGCGGTGTAGAGGAGAGTGGAGTGGTATGGTAGCGACCAGCCCTTACAGACAACACATCTTCAATTGAAATGACCATTACATTTGCACTTACATACAGTTTTACTGATAAAAGTATACATTGCGCAAACAATAATGTGTGGAAATGTCATTAGCCAATGCATTTATTTGATCGTCAGCACAGTTCATTTACATACATTTGTAATCTGTTCTTTGGTAGAAAAAATTAACTCACTCTGAGGTCAGAGAAAGAAATATAAACAGCAAGCTCCCTGGAAGACATTGCCTGACATTTTACCTCTGTCTTTGAATGTACAGCAAATGTGACAAGATAAGAACAAGATTTAAAGGGCGGTCTACAGAAAGCGAGTTTGTGGAAGAATACAGTAAACAGGATTTGGGCAACAGGATGGCCGAGCTCGAGCTGGACAGCCTTAAGCAAATAAAGCCAGCAAATAGAAAGCCAGAAAATGTGAGTTACAAACCACAAAGCCAATGGTAAGCAACAGGCGGAATGCATTCCGAGGTCAACCTTCTGAATGTCCCCTATTGCAGGGATTCTGCCGAGTCACAGCACTATGTATGCTTGGGATCATAGGACCTTAGTAGGCAGGGTCTGAGTAATCCTACCACCTGAGTAGCCATGAGCCCGGGACCAACTAGCTATAGTATCTCACTTGCCCTTCAACTCACTCACAGAGGAACAAGTGATTAGACACCCCAGAACAAAACACTACTGACCCTCTCAGGAATCGCGGTTGCAGGACACACCCTTTCGGTCTCACACTCGTACTAGTCCACAATAAGATCTGACAAGAGACATGAGAAAAGTTTAAATGTTTATTTTAACTATCGTGCTCTAGTGTGCAGTATACATGCCACAATAAGTAATAAATGCTTAACACAAATACGGTCAGCATAGTAAGTAGTCCATAAGTCATAAAAGGAGCTGTCATTATATAAGACAGGGTAGCCTAACCCCCTCCCCTTCAACAGAAGCAAAGTGATTATATATCAGAAGATCTCTGGGTGTTGGCAGCAGACCCTGTACCTTAGCATGCACAGATGAAAGTTAAACATCTCAGGAGCTGTCACGATCTCTTCCCCGGAAAGATCCCTCTCCAAGTGTGTTGTTACCTATCCGTGCATACCTATATGGCAGAAGTACGTGTTTCCAAACAGCTGCATTAGTGCATTTTGTCTAGGTGGTGAGGCCTGACCAGAACAAAATAACAAGTGGCATTGTTGTTCAACCTTGTCTATAATGTGCAGACTAAATCCCAGGAAAGAACAGAACGTGAAAACAACGGCAGCTTCTGTGTGAAAGTACATTGTGGCACAAAGCAAAATGTTTGTATAGAACGTGTGCAAAGCAGAGGGCAGTCTGCAACATGCTCATGCTCTTTAGCAAACCAGACTGAACTGGGACCTAAAAGTGGCATCCTGAAGTACACATGGAAGAGAATGATTGAAAGTAAAGGGACAGACAACATTTTTCCTTGGACAGATGTCTTCAACAGTGACAGGCAGTGACACTTGCATTTACTTAAAGGTTTCTAGAGACGACATTTTACTTATGTGTAATAATGAATCAGAGAATATATGGTAATGCAAAAATGTCAATCTCATTGGGCTGGTATTGCTGGGAAGATGGCAGCTCAATCAATCAATTGCCCTCCACATTTGGGCGATAGCCATTCAATGGACTTCAAAATCCCCCATATTTTGAAGAAATACCCTCATCAAAATACGATGCTAGGGTAGGAGGCATCCTCATGGGAATTCATTTTGCTTGGACCAGAAGAGCCCTTCCTTTTCAAAAGCAACAACATGTGTTTCAACTAACAATCTTGTAAGTGTGTGAGGAGGGAAATCCGTAGTAATATCCTATGAGGCTAGGCTAGAAGTTGAGAACAAAAAAAGTCACTATGGAGCAGAGCACATCCAGCTATTAAAAAAAAAATTCCTCAGGAAAAATTACAAAGCATAAAAGAATAAGATTTTGTATATGTTTACACTGTGAGAAAAAGAGCATGTTGAGAGAATATGTCTTACATGTTAACCTGAAAACGTAAAGGGTTTCCTCAAGCCCTTAAATTAAGCTTTTAGTCATGTTATGGGGAAAGCTATTACCCACTTCTCAAAAGAGTGCTTATCCGAACTGTCACTGATAAAGTCAGATTGAGTTATCACATAGACTGGGTCATGTTGAAGAACACTTGACTATGTGAAGCAATGCAATAGTACAATTCTTAAAGATTTCAATCAAGGAGTGAATTCTATACAAGGCTACGGTAGACAAGCAATTCCAGCCTGAAACATAAGCACTCATACTTGTCCTTGAGACAACTGATGCTCATTTAAAGGTCTCCAATACCTTTGGGTCGGATTTGCACTATACTTGAATGCAAAACAAATGTCTAGTGACACTACTCAGTGTGGTATTCCAGCTAAAGCCCTTCCCTTTTCCACCATGCACATTTTTATCAAACAGACCACCTTATGGGAGACGAATACAAGAACATGATGCAATCAACATGACCGCACTAGTGCAATTGTGCCTTCTCATACACATGAAGAGATCTTGCCGTCCTGTATTAAATATGACATATTAACAAAAAACAAGATTTCCAGTTTGAGATTGCATTGAATTCTCTGAGATCAGCGATAAATGCTAACGAGAAGTGGGAAATTCCTAAAAAGCGTTAGAGTCAACGTGAATTAAACTTTTTTAGAAGCACTGAAACCATATGGCAATATCTGCTTCTCCCCAGACTCCTCTCTTAATGTCACCTCACTTTGTTAGCTTTCATGTCTCGGTGAACACAGCCCTAGCTGGCAGCGCCAGAGGAGCAGTGAGGGAAGTGGCTGTTCAAAAGCAGTTTACTGCACACTTGTTATTCGCCCGCTGAACTCGTCCTCGTGCTTGGAGCAGCAATGGAGCGTCCTCGCTATAGGGGAATGAACACGTTTGCTGAAGGATGCCAGCTAACAGAACTCGAAGGATGTGGATTAACAGAACTCTATATTGCCTCATTAGCATGACTAAGAGAATTCAAAGCAAACATAACACGTAGAAACAAGCAGGCGTCATACTGCTAAACTAAAAAGCGTGTGTCCTCCTGAAGTGGCCGCCATGCTGAAGCATGAAGCACAGCGACCGTGAATCTGGTGCAATCGTGCACTGTGTAGATTAAGGTTAGGCACGCAGCTGCCATGCTGAAACAAGAAGCATGGCAGTCGTGAAGCGGGTGCCGTGCTGATAAAATAAAATGCGCGCTTTCTGGTGTGGGATTGCGGACGTGCAGGTAAAAGTTAGGTGCGTGGTCTCCTGAAGCGGCCGGTATGCTGAAACATGAAGCGCAGAGGCGTGAAACGGGCACTATGCTGATAGAATAAAAGGCGCACGGACTCCTGATGGGGCCGCAATAGTGAAACATGAAAGTGAGCGCTGTGGTGATAAAAGAAAGGCACGCAAGATTAACAGGGCCGCCAGAGCTCCGAGCAACTGAAAACACCAGTGCTCGAAATTAGAGGTCAAAACAAACAAAAAAAAGTAGTTCCAAAACAGATGCTAAACTGGTAACTAGTGGATTGATATTGTACTTGGTACCTGCTGTTGGGGAGGGATAAACACTGGAAGAGGCATGACAAACGCATGCCATGAACAAATTGGAAGAAAGACCAGGAGAGTGACAATGGAGCCAGCAAATGGGAAGCCTATGGGAGGGCTGTAAGCCTACAAAGTGTATACAACATGTCTTGAAGAGACAGCGCAAGCGCAGCATAGGCTCAACCTAAAAAGGAGCATGTCCATTCCTATGTCCAACCAGCACACCCTTCAGTTTTCCATATTTTAGAAAACAAAGTAGTAGAAGGCTCAAGAACGTGAATGTGAGACTATCAGGATGGCATACCTTTTTTCATCATTTCACTAGTCATTCTTTCATTCATTAAATCTTATTCGGTTTTAGTGTCTTAAAACCATAAAAGATAGATCAACACATTAATAATAGAAAAGTAAACCTGCATAATTAAAAAATCCATCATGATAAAAATACAAAAAGTAACAATGAAAATTCCAACAATAACTACTGATAACGAAATCACAGTGAATCTTACAAGTGCAAAAACTTGATAAGAACCTCGCATTAGAGCACTTGTTAAATAACTTACCATAATTCCATCCTTTTAGATTAGATTTTTGCAACGCTTAGTGAAAGAAGGCAGAGAATAGACTTCATTTTTTTGCCTTTAGCTATTCACTGTAGACTACAAAGATGATTCAGGACCTCTAAGATTAAAAAAGAACTCATGTTTGTGGATATTTCTGAAACGGAGGCCTTACTAAACTGGAATTTTTCCTGCCAGTAGCTGGTGTGCCTGAGGATAAAGGATCAACACTAGAGACAATAATAAAGGGAGCCAAGGCTGCACTTCTAATGGAAGAACGGTTTAGCAAACACTTCCATATCAATCAGTTAGTGAAGCAGTAATTATCTTAGATAAAAGAAAAGCTGGTGCGGATAGCTGAGTGGCTGAAGGAACAACGTTTAAGGAAGTGTGCACCTGTCTGATGCATTAGAAGCGCGTCAGGTACTATAACCACCAGGACCACATTATAATATTTAGCATTCCCAAAGACAAGACTGCAGATCAGAAATACCTGCACATTCTTAGGTCTCGCTTGCGACAGCGAATGCATTGTATGCGCTCTCGCTTGCTGGAGATACTGTATACCACTAGGGGTTTGCAGACCGCTCACTGCTTAACATTCATTGGCTTCACTGTCAATCTTTTTTTGTTGACTTCTAGTTGGCCAGCAACTACTGGCTTCACTTTCTTTTCTTTCGGCAGAAACATGGACTAAGTATTGATTGCTTCAGTCTCATTGCTGTCTTTCCGCTGATTGCGCTGTGATTGAAGTACTACCTTTATTTTTTCTTCTTTCCTCTCATCCTTGTTGAACCTCTTGCCATTCATAGCTATGTTTTACTAAAAAAGCTCTTTTCGCCTTTGATATGGATGTTTATTGTGACTACAGATGTGATCTGCTTTTATTCTGACAACAGATGTTATCTGCTTCCCATCGTATTTTCACTAAGACATGGACATGGGTGCAATTGATTTCCTTATGTGATAACTGATTTGCTCAGAATCATAGGGGTGTTGTGCTGAGACTTAACAAGCACTGGCAAAGCCAATAGGTCTCGCCTTTAGACTATTGGTTCTACCATTAACTGTTGTTCCTGCTGTAAAGCATGGGCATTGCAGACTTTGGCAATGATTTGTAGTCTTGCTGTACAGCATGCCTAAAAATAATTTTTTCAAAAGGACTATGATGTTTCCAGCGCTAATGCAATTTTAAAAAACAAAGTGCATTAGCCCTGGCTGCGTCATAATGCTTTTTAAAATTAGTTTTAGCTACCCTGCAAAGCATCCACACCGCTATACAGACATTGCCAAAGCCAATAGCTCTCATAGGCAAGACCCATTGTCTTTGTCAATGCTTGCTAATCTTGTTGGTGTGACACTGAACAGTGGGAGAGCTCATAACAGTTTTGGTGCAGCTGATGTCTTTTTTAAGTGTGCTCTGGTTGGCTATAAATAACTTGGACTTCTTTAGTTATTCAGTGGAGTTGAATTATTCCAGATGAAAAGAGGGTTTTTTGTGGGGGCAGAGACAACTGAGCGCTGAAAAAAGAAAACTCCTGGGTTGTGAGGCCCTCCGATGCAGTAGAAGCATCACAGCTATAACAATAATAAGTGCCATTAAAAATGTAGAAACCCCCAAGCCAAAACTGACGATCACAAGCATATTTACTCTTGCGGGTGTGACACTGCTGATAGTGAGGAAGCACATAACAGTTTTGACGCGGCTGGTGTGATTCCTTTGCTGGTGCTAGGATTGGTTAAAAATAACTGAATTCCGAAGTAACTGAAAATGGTGCAATTCATGTACGAAGTATTGACTTCACAGATATGACAGCCTCCGTGCTTGGAATATTTCAAAAATGTTTCAAAACATCATAGATGGTTTTTCATTTCTCAATGGAAGTTTAATTACACGGGAGACTATGTCAATAAGTGACTTTCAGAGTTTTTGCAGTAACTGTTTCAATTTTATGTACTAAGTCTAACCATGTCTAATCTGTATCACCTTTAATACAGCGCACTTCAACCTTTGAATGTCTTTGTCAATGCTGAGATCCGTTATTGTTGAATGATCCGACCATTCAATTGAACGACTTCAAGGAAGTGAAAAACTTTGTTTTTGCAACGGAAAATATTTCATTTGTAAGCGTCTATCTCGTTTATATTTATTTGACATGACTTCTCTTGCCGAAAGACCATGCTAACTGATTAGAAGAACTGAAACATGCTGTATAGTGAATGCATTAAAATATATTTGTTAATATAAAACAATTCCATTGAATGACCTTTTCAATATTCTGTTTCTGTTAGGCTTTCAGGCTTTATACAAATGGGACAATTCTATCTCTGGCAGTTGCAAGCAGCCCTCGCTCTACTGTGCGATTGTGTGCATTTGTTTTCTGTAAATAAAATGTACTATCTTACCCAATGGTGTGCGGTCTACTTTTTCACTGGTGACAAGAATCAAGGAAGAGCTGGTCTTCCATGTTGCTTGGTCTCATGCATGTTTACTGACCAGCAGCAACAGTCCGAGTTAAAGGGATACTGCTCTGCCATGCAGTGCTCAACTGACTACAGAATGAGAGGTCAGTGCACAATCTGCGATCGAGCCTGGTATTGCAGGCTGTGGTGCCGGACTTCACAGAGTTCACTTTGTGACTGTGAGGTTTCAGGAAGGAGGAGCGGGAGGCAAGGACGTGGTAGGGAAGGTTTTATTTTTATGGAGGAGGGTCTGTGTACAGATTCCAGTCTGTTAAGGGGATAGGGCTCAAGGATAGTCCTGGGATTCCGAGTCTTCTCTTGTTCCCGTCTTCCCCCTGGGTTCCTCCTGTGGACCGGATCTCCCTCTTCCCTGATCCTCGAATCGGCTGGCCACGGGGTGATGCTCCGGTCGCCCAAAAGGAAGGAAGGGTACAACAGGGGGTAAGTGTACGGGGAAGCGGTGCTTTTTCAGGGAGAGGGAGTGAGGGAACACCCGTCCCACAACCAAACCGTGACACCCACTGGATGAGGATGAGTGAAAGTGCTGGGGTTGGGGAATCCGCTTCTACCAAACGGACGGTAAGGAGCTAGCGCCACTAGTCCTCTGACGCCTCCCGCCTCCCTACCCAGCCCGCGAAACGATCCCGTACCTGTCTTAGCCACGCTCCTCCTGGGGCGTGGCTGGGCGATTCGTGAATCCGGTGGCCTCCTGGCTCTCTCGTTGTCTCCCGTTCGTCCTCCGCTCTTCCCGGGTACGCCTTTCCTCTCCTGTTCCTCCGCTCTCCGTACTCCTCTCGACTCTCCTCCGCTCCGCTCGCTCCTGTTCCGCCTCCGGTGTCAGTACACACCGTCTTCCTGTTCCAGCTCTCTCTTATTGGACGGAGGGCGGTGTCGTCATTGAAAGGGGCAGGGTCATCGTCCGTCGGGTTCCAGTTAAAGGGACCATGCCTCCTTTCCGTGGTGTCTGACGAGGTATATCCAGCCCAGTCCTCCTGTGATGAGAAAGCAAAAGGGGCGGTGACGTCCTGCGCCTCCCACCAGTCTCTAGGATGGCCCGGGCCGTCCCGGTATGTACCCGCCCCGTGACAGTGACACAACAAAAGTATGCATTATGTAACTGGCCACAGGACCAAGTGTGCATATCCATTGTATCATTGTATTGCACTAAAAATATGGAAGGAAAGGATTTTGGTGGTGCTGGAGCGATTACATATTGTGCTGTGAGTGCGTGTTTCATTGGAGGGCTGCGGTACCAACAGTCAGCCAGCTACAGAGAGTTCTTGGATGTCACTGTGCATTTGTGGTGTCATTTCTACAAGTGTTAGAAATAGGTAGCATGAGTCATGGTTTAACAAAAGGTTAACATTGATATATTAATGGTGAATTTTATGACTGCTGAATCGTTATATATTATGCATTGTTTCATCAGAGCTACAAACACAGTAAGTTAGACGCATCCTCTTAAAATTCATGGGCGATTACTGTGGGCATCATGTGGAAATCTGAAATAATATCCGTTAGCATAAGCTGAAGCCATCTTGTTTGTGGCATCCATTTTGTTAGCTATGTAATTCTTCCGTCTTCACTGTTGCTTGCCCTTCTATTCTGCTTGTGTCATCAACTCTAGTTAACTCCTTCTGTACTGAGCTAAAAGCAATGTGCTGAGCAAAGGCCTGTAGCTGCTAGAATGCACCTGGCTAAAGATATAACTGTCAACTGTTTTTTGCTGATGTAAACAGTTCTGTTCCCCCTCCCACTCTGCTGACTAAGTGATCTCCCATCTGCCCATGTTTGTTGGTAGTTATTCCTGTGTATGCTTGTATCTTCTATTTGTAACTACATGCTTACTCTGCAACAAACTCTGTATATAAGCACCATGGTCTGTGACTTCAGTGTACTACCTCAGGCAGCACTTGAGAGTGCTGTATGGACGTAGTCCCACTCATGAGTGATTAATAAACTTGTTATTTGAATTCCAGCTTCAGTGCCAATCTCTATTTTGTTGGTCTATGGACCCAAGAGAAGGGTGACCCCTGCACCGGTGTGCTCATCAAAAAGCACATTTCCACAGTTGGCGCCCGATACGTGGAGCCTCATCGAGGACGCGGCCGTCTGAAGGAGTGGTCTTGACGGAAGAGTGGAATATTACTGAAGAGACGTCCTGCATGAGGAGACCCTTGTCTTTGCAGCCAAAGTGACTTTTCCGGTTTTTCGATTTGACCCTCCAGGTGGCGGCCGGTCCTGACTGAGGTATCCTTTGGCGTTATTTTTGCAGTGACCATTAGGTCGATCAAGAGATTGGCGGTTGGAGACTTTTGTTTGGTAAGGTCGCTGGAGCGGCACTCTTGTTTGCTTGGCCAAGATTCTGGTTTTATTTGTTTGATTTATTTTTTGCAGAAAATAAAGGCAGGTAATGTGGAGATTTTTCTCTACTTTTGAACATTTGGAAACGTAATATTTTACAAAAACTTGGTAGCATGCCTGTTTCCAGCACACTCCGTAGGTTGTGTTGCTGTCTTGGTGGTACCAAAATGGATTTAGAAAGAAGTCAGCCGGCTCCCTTAGAGGGAACACCTAATAGACATATGTATATTAAATACAGTATTTCTTTCATAATGTATAGTACACTGTGGAACAAATATACGAAAAAGGATCCTGATCTCCAATGGCCTGTGAATGGGTCATTTGACTTTAAAAAGATTCAATATGTAGAACAGTGTTTATTTAACAAAAAAAGTCGACAAGATATGTTTGATTGTGTACGAATGTGGGAGAAAGAAGTGAATGAGAGAGCGAAGAGAGAAGCAGCTATAGCAGAGAAAGAACAACGAAAAACGATATATCAAAAAGCGCTAGAATTAAAAAATAAGGAGATGACGGAAATAAAAGAAAAAGAAGAGAGGGAGCGTCGTTTAGAGGTAACTGGCCAGTACCCTATTAGGCACCCCCTTTATCTCATGCTTAATAAACCTCAGGATGATTCCATCTTATTAGATCGACCTCCGCCTCCGTATAAATTTCCCTCTGCCCCTGAGGAGGATCCTTCCGATAAAGACCATCATTCTTTCGACGATAAAGATATAGATAAGCAAGATGGGCGACAGACTCGCTCTACTTTAACTACTGATGAAGAAGCCACCATTAGATCCACTGTTCGTTCAGAAGCCCGTAAGAAAACTCTTCCTTCAGATCTTGTAGCAATGGTTCAGCAGTGGAAAGATTTAGAGCAGTTATATTTTACAGAAAAGTTTGCTTGGGAAGTTATACTTAATTTTAGAGACCTTTCTAAAAACTTAGAGCCCACTGATATAAATTCTGATTATAAACAATTGAGTGATGGAACTTTCCTTTGTTCAAACATACCTGATTTAATTAGGCGAGTGGTTAAATTACGAGATGAAACATTTCGCTTAAAAGCGGAGAAAAAAGAAGCTAGTAAAACTAAAACTGTACAAGTAGCCCAAACCCCAGCGCAGATAGTAGAAACTTCAGAGACAAATAATGGATCTAGTAGTGCTGAAGTTGGTATACGACCAATGCGCGAAGCTGCGCCTTTGCATGTTCCTCCAAAGGGTACGGGAACAAATGAAGATAAGACTTCAGATGATGCGAAAGGGTATTTTATTTATAATTGGGTTTATACCCCTTGGAGTAGAGCAGATGTTATGGCTCTTAAAGCCGCTTTGCCCGATCCGCGGAAAATCCTGCCGCTTTCTATGAGGAAGTAGAAGGAGCCATTAGCTCCTGTACTATGACTCTGCCAGATATTGATATGTTTTTTGGACTTATTTTGCCCCCTGATATGTGGAGAACAATTCGGAAAATAGATGATAATGTAGCATATGGTGATACTTGGGTGCATTTAGAAGAAATAGATGCGGCTAGAGAGCCTGCGCAGGAACCACAACTGGAGATATTAGATCTTCCTAAAGCTATTGTGACTAAGTTGAAAACTCTTATACCCCCTAAGAAAATAGATTGGACTACGTTAGCGTCTTGTAAACAGAAAGCGGATGAGTCAGTTTCTGATTTCTTTACACGATTTGAAGAGACATTCCATGAATTTAGTGGGCAGTCCTTGACAGATGACACGGGTAAGCATCTGTTCGTCGGCAAATTTGTCGCTAACATGTTGCCTGAAATAGATAGTCGCCTTAAGGCCAGCGAGAGTTCGTGGACTACGTCTTCCCCAGTCTCCCTTTTGACTATGGCCCAGTATTATGAGCGTCAGGAATTGGAAGTAAAGGGCAAAGAGGATAAGAAGGTTAAGGATTTTAAAACAAAAGTTATGTTGGCTCAAGTATATGGTCAACCATTCAGAGGTGGTGGTAGAGGTGGACGTGCAGTATATACACCTGGTGTACCCCCTTTCTCTCGATCAACTTTGTCTTCTGATCAGTGTGCTTATTGTAAAGAGATTGGACATTGGCGTTCTGAGTGCCCCCTTTTGCGAGGTCAGCAGTATCAACGGGGTAGAGGAAGTATGAGAGGACGCCCAGGGAATTCAGGAAATGGGGGAGGAATAGGAACTGGTCCCAGGTTTGAGGTAGTTGAACATGGGCCAAATTATTCTAATACTTTTGATAGACGAAATCAATATCAAATGTCAGATTATTCGGCTGATGGTCTTGCGGATTCTGATTATGCATAGGAATGCCTAGGATGGGGTAAGGAACCGGTTGAGGTCCCAGTAGATCAGAAGGGTCCTTATGTTGCTGCAAATGTCTTGGGTTCTACTGATCGGTTTCTGGTTGATACAGGACCTACTCGTAGTGCTCTGTCTAAAAAATTGGTTCCTAGGGCTCCCCTGTCTGGCGCAATGATAACATCGATAGGATTCGATGGGACACCTACACCTAGCCCACTGTCACAGCCACTTGCATTTAGTCTTGATAAATTTACTGCAGCATGTCCATTTCTGCTTTCCCCTAACACGCCGGATAATATTGTGGGCATTGATATGCTTAAACATTTTCGTGCTACAATACGTTGTTCCCCAGAAAGTGTGCGTGTTATCTTAAATGATAACTATCCAATGGTTGAGAGGTCTTGTCTCATCAAAGAAGATATCGCTTTGGCATCTTTACCTAGTACTTTGTGGGCTACATCAGATACCGATGTGGGACACATGGTTATTCCACCAGTGCATATTCAAGTGAAGGAAGGTGCTTCATTGCCTCGATTGCCCCAATATAAAATATCTCGGGAAGGCGAAGAAGCATTAACACTCATTGTTCAGGATTTGATCAAGGTGGGGGTTGTGGAAGAAGTCCCTTATAACATTTGTAATAGTCCTATCCATCCTATTTTGGAAAAAAGACACCGATACTAAAATTTACAGATTATAGATTTACGAGAGGTTAATAAAATCAC
Organism: Calotriton arnoldi; assembly: GCA_963921515.1. Classification (NCBI taxonomy): domain Eukaryota; kingdom Metazoa; phylum Chordata; class Amphibia; order Caudata; family Salamandridae; genus Calotriton; species Calotriton arnoldi. The sequence goes on from CAWUFW010000020.1 coordinate 4,262,316, forward strand.
GGTGCCCCAATACCCGGTAGTCTCTGATATCACGACACTTCTCACCATGGTTCCTCCTACTGCCACTACATTTAGTGTAATTGATTTAAAGAATGCATTTTTCTCAATATCTATTCACCCTGACAGCCGTTATTTGTTTGGCTTCACTTTGAATAATAGATCATTCAGGTTCTGTAGAGCTCCACAAGGGTATACAGAGAGTCCTAGCATTTATAGTCAGGCGTTGAAAAGGCAGCTTGATTCTTTTCCTGTACCGAAAGGGGTGGCTCTTATTCAATATGTCGACGACATCTTGTTGGCTGCTGATATCCCTGAACAGTGTAAAGAAGGAACACTGTCATTATTGTTATTTCTTGCCTCTCATCATCACAAAGTCTCTAGGAAGAAACTGCAATTTTGTAGACAGCAGGTTATCTATTTAGGTCACCTCCTGTCTAAGGAGGGACGTGCACTCACACCAGATCGCATTCAAACTATTTTAGACACTCCCGTGCCCCGTACTCAGAAGGATGTCCGTGCACTGATTGGCCTTACTTCTTTTTGTAGGCAGTGGATCCCTAGCTTTTCTCACATTATTAAACCCTTGTTGGCCCTTTTGACTAAAGACACTCCGATGCCTCTCCCATGGACTACTGAGTGCCAGGATGCCTTTCAACAGTTACGTCAAGCTCTTTGTTCTGCACCAGTATTAGGAACTCCAGACTACACTAAGACCTTCACACTCTATGTACACGAGAGGGAAGGTTGCGCTCTCTCAGTTTTAACACAAACACACGGTGATAAACAACGTCCTTGTGCATATTTCTCAGCTGTCCCTGATCCAGTTGCCCGCGCGCTGCCTGGTTGTTTTCGAGCGGTCGCGGCAACGGCTGTGTCCATACGTCAGAGCGAGGGAATAGTCTTGTCACATAGATTGCTTGTGTTAGTACCCCATTCAGTTGATGCCTTGTTAAATCAAACAAAAACACAGCATCTGACTAGTGCTCGCTTGACAGGATATGAATTGACACTTTTGGCCCCTCATATCACGTTAAAAAGATGTTTGACTCTGAACCCTGCTACATTATTGCCATTTCCAGCTACTCAGTCTCAGTCACAAGAGTTACATGACTGTATATCCCTTACTGAAGAACACACAAAGGGTCGTGTTGACCTACAAGATACACCTCTTTCTAGTGTTGATGGGGAATTGTGGGTTGATGGATCCTGCCTGAAATTGCCTGATGGCACTACATCTGCTTCTTATGCAATTACAACACTTCAGACAGTAGTTGAGACAGCTCGTATCCCACAGAAGTCAGCTCAAGCAGCCAAGTTGATAGCACTGACAAGAGCATGTGAGCTTAGTACAGAGTTGCTTGTTAACATTTACACTGATAGCCAATACGCCTTCGGCGTGGCTCATAACTTCGGGCAACTTTGGAAAGAAAGAGGCTTTCTCACTTCTCATGGGACACAAATAGTGCATGGGGAATTAGTACATAATCTCCTTACAGCCTTGACCTATCTAAGAAAGTGGCAATTGTTAAATGTAGTGCACACAAGAAAGTGACTGATAAAATAGGAGCAGGCAATGCCTTTGCGGTTTGCACAGCTCGTGAGACTGCAATGCAGCGAAGTACCACATCTATGTATGTAGTTAAGTCACAGGCTGAACGCTGGCATGATGCCAGGCAAGAGGTGCTGGACATGCAGCAATCTGCTTCTGTTGATGAATTAGACCAATGGTCCAAGGAGGAAACATTGGATGACGAGGGCTGTTGGAGGAATAAAGAAATGACAAAATGGAAGTTATCCGCAGCCTATTTACATCCAATGATTCACATGGCACATGGGCCGGCACATGTTGGAGCATCCTCAATAGCAAAGCAACTTATGCAAGTTTGGGATCATCCAGAGATTGCCGGTACGGCTAAGAAAATAGTCCAGTCCTGTCTGATCTGTCCCCAGTATAATCCTGTAAAGGGAACACGAACTCCAACAGGAGGGTTTGCAATACCAACTGCACCTTTTGAGGTCCTGCAAATGGATTACATCCAGCTTGAGCGCTGTAACAACCTAAAGTATGTCTTAGTAGTGGTTTGCGCCTTCAGTAAATGGGTGGAAGCATACGCTACGAAGGATAATACAGCTCTTACGACAGCAAAGGTGCTCCTAAAGGAGTTCTTTCCCCGATTCGGCATTTGCCGAGTTTTGTGGAGTGACAACGGACCCCATTTTATTGGGCAAGTTGTTGAGTATCTCATGAAAGGGTTGGGAATTAAGCAGAAGTTTCATGCTGCTTTCCACCCACAATCAGCAGGATTAGTGGAACTTTACAACTCCACTCTGAAATTAAAATTGGCTAAGATACAGGCTTCCACATCTTTGAAATGGCCTGATGCACTGCCTTTGGCATTGCTATCCATTAGATCGATACCACATACACGATCTGGCCTCACACCGTATGAGGTGGTTTTTGGAAGGCCAATGAATATTTGGGGGATTCCTAAGCCACGCTCTATACATGATGTACCTTATGTATTGATGAATGACTATTTGTCTCAGTTGACTGACAGTTTGTCTTCTATTTATCAACAGGTTTAAGAGACTCTTCCAGACAGGTCGCACGGTGAGGGCCATTGTTTACGGCCTGGTGACTTTGTGGTCGTAAAGTCATTCCAGAGGACCAGCTCCCTAGCACCGAGGTGGCGAGGACCGGAGCAGGTACTACTGGCTACCAGGACTGCAGTTCGAGTGACGAACCGGAAGAACTGGGTCCACTCAACACACTGTCGAAAAGTGTTGCAAGACCTAGTGAGCCCAGCTGTGTTGGCAGATCACCGCGATATCCTGGTCACCGAGAAAGGACAAGCTGTGTCACCTGAAGGACCTGAGGAAGTCTTCCCGGACCACAAAATTCCTGGTACATCTCGATATCAGCTTCGACCCAGGAAGAAAGACATTTCATTGAAAGAGACTGTTTGAGCCACTGTCCTGGGTAGTTAAAGCCTAACTACAAAGGGGGGTAGTCTTTTAGTGACTACTCGTCTCAACGTTCGTGAAGAAATCAACGCCTGCCCAGGACCTTAGGGCACCATCTGCTTTGTTGTTTGTCGACGAAATGAATATGTCTAAGGAGAAGAAACCAACTGCTGGAAGAGTTTGTAGCAAAAGAACAATAATTGCTACTGGATTTACTTTGACTATTGTTATTGTTGCTATAATAACATGGATTGTAGAGGAAGTAGCTCCTGTCCGAAATCTACTGACTACTACTACTCCTGTCCCAATTGAACATCATTATGTTACTCTTCCTTATGAGCAGAAGCACAGAATGTCCTACCTCAATAACACTTTCATTCAAATGTTGCATCATACCCACAATGCCACGAATGTTACCAATTGCTGGGTATGTGGAATGATGCCAGCTCATCAGAAAAAGGGAGGAACGCCTTTTATTCCCTTGCCGTTTTCACATAATGGCTCCTGCAGAGCCTGGTTTGCATTGTTGTGGGCTTCTGAAGTTGCTAATATTAATTATGCTGATGTAGGTGGACTAAACGCTCAGTTGAATAAAGTTTGTTACCCCGATGAGGAAGGAGATCCACAAGCTAGAGGAACTGTGTGGGAAATGGAGGAGTATCGCCGAGGAAATTCCTCCATACACTATGTTTTCCCTAACACTCGAACAACTAAGGGGAATGGGCCTCCTGTTATTGCTGTTACTAGAGCTCGAGCGGATCTCTGTGTGAGCAGTATTGGCAGTATTCCTGTGGGAAAAAGTAACTGTACTTTACTGTTGAACATTACTGGAATGAACAATAGCAGCTTTTTGTCCTCACACAACACCTATTTTATTTGCGGAAGTAAAGGTTATTACCATCTACCTATTGGTTGGTCGGGAAGCTGCTACGTGTCCTTTTTGCTTCCACCTGTGTTTTTGGCACCTTCATCCTACCATAAAGACTATAAATTGTATAATGACATTTCCAAGAACAGATTCAAAAGGACAATAAACAATGATGAGGTGGATCAAACTGATACTGCACTACAGCAGTATATTGACTTTAATTTGGGACTATTCTTCTTTGTTGGTGCAGCCTTAAACAGTAGAAAGATCAGGCGCTTGACACGTGTTGTAGAGGCTGTAACCAATCAGACAGCAATGGCGCTTGGAAACATCACAGAAGAACTACAAATTGCGAGAATTGTGGCGCTCCAAAATAGGATGGTCCTTGATGTCATCCTGGCCGACCGTGGTGGAGCATGTCGCATCATCGGGAGTAGCTGCTGTCTATATCCCTGACCACGCCCCTTCTGTTTTTGACGCAATTTCCAAGTTGCACAAAATAGCCACTGAAATCCATCAGGATTCAGGAACTTGGACTTTGACTGGATGGCTATGGAACATGTTTACTGTATGGGGCTGGAAGCTATTGTCAGCCTTATGTATATTTCTTGCTATTCTTTTCACTTGTTGCCTATGTATTCAATGCGGCCCAATGCTTTGTTCCCTTTGTGTTTCTATTTGCACCTCGTGTATACCGACTAAACAAAATGTTAAGAATGTAAATGCCCGATTAGCAAGTGATCAAGAAATTAATGAATTAATGCAGATAGATGTACATGATATTTCCCGTACTCCTTATAAAGCCTAGAAGATGTCTTCAGCATATGCTAAAAGGGTCATCTGTGGAAATCTGAAATAATATCCGTTAGCATAAGCTGAAGCCATCTTGTTTGTGGCATCCATTTTGTTAGCTATGTAATTCTTTCGTCTTAACTGTTGCTTGCCCTTCTATTCTGCTTGCGTCATCAACTCTAGTTAACTCCTTCTGTACTGAGCTAAAAGCAATGTGCTGAGCAAAGGCCTGTAGCTGCTAGAATGCACCTGGCTAAAGATATAACTGTCAACTGTTTTTTGCTGATGTAAACAGTTCTGTTCCCCCTCCCACTCTGCTGACTAAGTGATCTCCCATCTGCCCATGTTTGTTGGTAGTTATTCCGGTGTATGCTTGTACCTTCTATTTGTAACTACATTCTTACTCTGCAACAAACTCTGTATATAAGCACCATGGTCTGTGACTTCAGTGTACTACCTCAGGCAGCACTTGAGAGTGCTGTGTGGACGTAGTCCCACTCATGAGTGATTAATAAACTTGTTATTTGAATTCCAGCTTCAGTGCCAATCTCTATTTTGTTGGTCTATGGACCCGTGGACAAGAGAAGGGTGACCCCTGCACCGGTGTGCTCATCAAAAAGCACATTTCCACAATCATACTTAAAGGATTTCAATACATTTAAAGTCTAATGTTAAATTTTTCTGGCCTTTTCACACTGCAACTTGTGAGTTATTGTCAAAGGAATGGTTGTTCCGCCATAAATCTTGAAACCAGTGAAAGAAAGGCTCTGAAGTCTATGTGGAAGCTGTATGCAGAGATTTTGTTTTATAGGAATACATCAACAGGCTATGCTTAAAATTATTTAGCAGCTGAAGATCGCAGGACACTGAAATATGTACCTCCTCTTTGCTGTAAAAAGGAGGAGGTGAAAATAATTGGATGTAAACTAGAGCAAAAAAATAACACACACACCTTGGGGAGGTACACTGATACCTTTGCATTTGCCCCGAGTGCTCTTGCTATTACAAGTTGTTCCTCAATGAGATGTTAAGATACCAAACCAGTCTCAAGGTTCAAGAAACATTATGTCTGACTGATGATCTAACATTGGAGAAAGCTATCGAAATAATTCAGCAATTTAAGGTTACCTCTCAAGGGATAAAGGGGTTAACTGTTGGGGAAGCTGCTCAAGAAATTGTCCAGGCTGTTAAGCCGAGCAATAAAAAAAGCAAACATGTTTAGTGTAAGGAACAAACCTGTCGGAAGAAGTAGTGAGAAAAAACCGACAAATTGCAAGAAATATAAAGGCAAAGGCCAATATGCTTGCATATATAAAGGGAGGTGGAGCAAAGAACTCTAGTTTGGAGAAAAAAAGATGTCAAGAGATAAGAGGGATGAGATACCTGAAGAAATTATTTTAGAAATGTATGAGGGAGATGTCTTGAACAGGGATGGCCCACAATGTACAATGAAAACTGGGGGCAAATAAATCCCAGTCATTGCGAACACCCTGAAGCAAGGTATATATGGTGAAGTGAGACAACTGGCTGCCTAAGTATGACCAAGTGAAATTAATGCTCCCAACAGATTATTCAGTGTGTACAGGAACAAGCCTACTGAAGTAGTGGTGTTCTTTGACTCTACTTCAGAGTTTAAGAGTAACATGATCCAATCTAAAATTTGGTCAAAGAGGAGTCCTGTTTATTAGGTTGAGGCAGCAAAGGGAAATAACAATTACACTTGCTCCTCCTCATCCTGACCAGGTTTTAGCTTATGAAGATCACTTTTTTGGTGTTGACAAAGAAGAGGAGATTTGGTGAAAAAAATACAAAAGTCCTTACTGATACCTTAGGCCTACTGAATTCATTTTTGCATAACATTATTTTGCAGGATGGAGCCCAATCCAAAGTTCACAAAGCCAGGAATGTGCCTATGTTAAAAATGGAAGATATTAATTAAATAAAGAGGCTGTGCAAAGAAGGGCAATTGAGGCGATAAAAATCTCAGAAATGTTATCTCCATGAGTGTGTGGCCTTAAACCCAATGGAAAAGTAAGAATGAGTATATCTGAGTGACATATGCAAAAGTGAGTGGGCTGATTGTCCTTCGTTGCCCAATACTGGTAAGATGCTGACAGCAATGAAAAATTTCCTAGTAATCATGACGGAAAGTTTCAATTCTGTTAAGGACACGGAGGCGAGCATTATGCTGTAACTTCCTTTATTCCTTACAGCCAGCAGTGTTCAACTTTAACATTTAAACAAAAAACTAGCACTCCCATGGTGCTTTAGGCAGTCCATAAACAGCCACCAATCAGCGTCCTCCGTCATCCCCGAGGGCATGTGCTTCCTGTGGCAACTCCTCTTTCGAGACTGCGGCCAGAACAACCTTGCATCAGATCATTCGTTTTTGCACCCTCGGAACCTGAAACAGATCAACCAGAAGGACCATGACTCTATTCTCTGTGACTCGGACAGTCAATCCAACAAGGCATAAACAAAAGGCATAAGCACCTGATGACCAAAAAGAGAACACACATTTTCGTAAGATATACAAATGAGGCAAGGCAGACATACTTGTACCATATGAGGAATCACCATCCAAACGGTAAGTAATATGTAGCCACGAAGGGTGGGAGCAAGGAGATCGTTAGAGCCCTGGAGGGGATAATCCTCGCCTCCGCGTCCTTAATAGAATTGAAACTTTCCGTCATGATTACTAGGAAATTTTTCATTCTAGGTCAGGACCGGAGGCGAGGATTATGCTTGTTCAAAGCTTATCCACCACTAGCGAGGCCATATCTACGACTGGTTTGAAATAGAACCTCTTGAATATCGAATCCGATGACCAGTCAGCTGCGTTCAAAATGTCTTCCAGCCTGGCTCCCAGGGAGAAAGCTTTTGACGCCATGGCTCCTCGCACTGAATGGGCGCCAAACTGCGAGACGTTTATGCCCGCTTCTTGCATCACCCTTCGGATCCATCGTGCTATAGTCGGTGGTGTAACCGCTTTGAAGGGCTTTCGTAAAGAAATCAACAGTTGCCGTTCTCCCGGAGGGCACGTCTCCTCCGTCATGCTTTCGTATTCCTTAAGGCATCTGACCACGCACAGCTTGGGAGAACTATCAAAGGCTGGATACGATATCACTCTAGAGTCCGACTTAGTTCTGTGGACGATGTGGAAGGTAACTCCCTGTGGGGTGTAGACTCGGCCTGAGATGTCCAGAGCCTGAACATCGGACACCCTGCGACAGGAAATGAGGCACAAGTGCATCGCCAGCTTCGCCGAAAGTTCTTTTCGGGACAAATATCTATTGGCTTGCCAGGATTTGAACAAGTGGAGAACCTTGTTAACATCCCAAAGAGATGAATATCTAGGTTCCGGGGGAAGCGTTAAGCGTATACCCCTCAGCAGTTTGCAAACCATAGGGTGTTCCCCGACTGGGCGGCCTTGGAGCGGCATATGGCCCGCTGAAATCGCTGAACGATAGGAATTAATCGTCGGATAAGCTAAACCCTGAGAAGCTAGGGATGCCAAGAAGTTTAGGATAGCTACCACCTCGCACTCCATGGGATCGTGATCGTTCTGAACACACCAACCGACCCATCGAGCCCAGGCTGATCTGTATCTCTTGTTGGTGCTGTCCGCCCACGCTGCTCCCAGCAATCGCTGAGCTTCTTGCGATAATCCGCCAACTCTCCAGCGATGCCTGAAATCCGCCAGGCCACTAGAGGCATTCTCCCCTGCTGGATGAGGGGGTGAGGGAGACCTTGAGGATCCCTCATAAGAAAAGGATCGCGGGGTAGAAGGATTGGAGAATCCCAAGAAAGTTCCAGAAGAACTGGAAACCACACTTGCGACCTCCAATAAGGAGTGATCAGAACCACCTTCGCTTGCTGCCTGCGAATATGAGTTGTGAGCCTCATGATCATCGCGAAGGGGGGAAAAGCTTAACCGGTGTCCCCGGACCAGTCTTGGAGGAAAGCGTCTGTTGCGGTCGCCAGAGGGTCCGGCTTCCAACTGTAGAAATTTGGGAGCTGGTGATCCAACCTGGACGCAAAGAGGTCCACCTATAACGGGCCCCACGTGTCGTTTAACCGCTGGAAAATCCGCGGTTGAAGCTGCCACAAGCTCATGTCCAACCAACTTCTGGAACACCTGTCCGCCACTACGTTGGACACTCCCGGGAGGTATTCCGCCGTCACCGAGATGTTGTGGGAGAGACAAAAGGTCCAATGATCCATGGCCAAATCCGCCAACGCCTTGGACTTCGTACCCCCAAAATGGTTGATATAACGCACCGCCGAGACGTTGTCCATTTTCAATAGGACGTTGCAGGATATCCTGTCCTTGGTCCAGCACCGTATCGCCAAGGAGCCCGCCATCAATTCCAGACAATTGATGTGCAGCTGACCTTCTGCGGCAGACCAATTTCTGCCGGTAAAGGAGTCCCCGCAACGAGCTCCCCAGCCCGATTTGCTGGCGTCGGACTCTATCACTAGATCCGGGTCGCAGCCAAAAATGGCTCTGCCATTCCAGGCTTCCATATGGTCGAGCCACCATCTCATCTCCATGCGAACCTCCTCCGTGAGGGGAACTTGGTCTGCATATTGCAGGCCCTTGCGGAGATGGGAGGCCTTGAGACATTGTAGCGCCCTGTAGTGGAGCGGGCCCGGGAAGATAGCCTGGATCGACGAGGACAAGAGACCCACCAGGCGTGCTATCTGTCTCAGCGAGGTGGAAGAGCGAGCTAGAGTGCGTCTGAGCTCTCTGCGAATTTTGACAATCTTCCTCGAGGGAAGGCTCAGGGTGCTGGCCACCGAATCGATGGTAAACCCCAGGAAGGTCACCTGTCTGGACGGGGTCAGAGATTTCTTGTCGTTGATGACAAACCCCAGGTTCTGTAGTAGATCCGTTGTTTCCTTGAGCCGGGCGACTAGACGTAAGGGGCACTGCTCCAGAAGCAGGCTATCGTCTAGATAGACGATGAGACGCAGCCCCTTCGCTCGAAGTGTTTCCACAACTGGTTTGAGAACCTTCGTGAAGCACCACGGGGCTGACAAAAGGCCGAACGGAAGGGTCGCGAACTCGTAGACCACGCCCTTCCAGAGAAACTGAAGGAATCGTCTGTGTGGAGGGTAAACTGGTACTGTTAAGTACGCGTCTTTTAAATCCAGGCACGCCATCCAATCGTTGGGTTGCAGGAGGTCGCACAGAAGATGGATGCCCTCCATCTTGAAATGGCGGTAGACCAGCCACTGATTGAACTCTTTGAGATTTATGACGGGACGCTGACCGCCGTCCGTCTTGTCCACGATGAAGATGTTGCTGAGAAAACCCCTCGGATGCAGGCAGGAGGGTACTATGGCTCCTTTCCGCAGAAGATCGGTCACCTCTTCGTCGATAAGTGCGGCCTTGTCTTGTGCGAAAAACAGCGGTTTGGGGCGAGTGTCTTGGACGGGAGTACCGTAGAGCTCTATTTGGAAACCGTTTACTGTTTGTAACACCCAGGCGTCTGAAGTAATGGTTCTCCAAGTGTGCTCGAAAATTGCCAACCTGCCCCCCACTTTGAGGTGTTGGAAAGGTAAAAGGCTCACCTGTTGTGGCCAGAGGTTGGCCTCGTTCTCTGCCTCCCCGGCCTCTTTATCCACGGCGGGACTGAAAGAACTCCTGTCTGCCGGGGTCCGTGGTCTTCTTGCCGCCTCGTTGAGGGCCTTGGGTGTAGAACTTGCTGGCCGAGCGCCCTCTGCCACGACCGGCGCTGACAAAAACACGAGGGTGGAAGACTTTTTTGATGGAAGTCTGCGCCTTGTCGAGCGAGGTAAAGGTCGAGACAAACTTCGTTAGTTCCTTTATAAAGGGATCCCCGAAAAGGCCACCCTGAGCAACAGTGCCCGCCTCCGAAGAGGCCAATTCCCCAAGCTTGGGGTCGACTTTTAAAAGGAAGGATCGTCGCCTTTCCATAGAAAGAGCGCAATTAGCGTTCCCCAAAAAGACTATGGCCCTCTGGGCCCGGTTGGAAATACGGTCAGGTGATAAAGAGGAACCTGTCACTTTAGCCTCTTCAGCTAGTTCCAGGATTTTGGTAAGCGGTCCAGTCAGGTCCAGGAGTTTATCCCGACAGTTCTTCCAGGACCGGTCAATACCCTTCTTAGGGTCCCGAACATACTTTTGAAGGAAGGTCGCCATTTTAGGGTCGACCTCCGGCTTCGTCGCAACTTTGCCCGGAAGGGCTGGACGAGGGCACTCTGCCCTAAGGCTGGCCCTAACCTCCTTCAAGGGGTTTACGTAGGCGTCCAGCGATGAAAGCTGAAACGTTAGGGGAAGGCGTCCAGGCTGTGGAACGTGGATGGACTAGGTCCTCAGGGACCAGCATGTCGGAGGGTTCCTCGCTCTGCTTAGAGGAATCAGAAGGGGGCACGCTAGGGCACCAGGGTGTAGACGGTCCTGCTTCGTCCTGGGAGTCCCGCGCAGAGTCGTCATCATCATCCTGGCCAAAGTCTGGGTTTTCCAGAACGTCTGGTGCCCTGTCCTGCTCTGGTGGAGGAGGTCTGGCCAGGAAAGCCTTTTTAAGGCGCTCGAACGCCCCCAAATCGGGTGCCGAGGTGCTTTTGCGCTTCTCCGCGCGTTGGGGTCGCTCTGCCTGTATGGCATAGGCATATTGCATAATGCGGCGCTCGAAGGGACCCATTGCTGCCTCCACTGCTTGATGGATGGACGTGTCAACAGCGTCACAAAACTCGTCATCCAAGGGGATAACTCGTAGGGATTCCTCCTCCGTGTAATCCATTTCCATCATTAATAAAGGTCCTCCTGACCAGGATGTGCAGTACTAGGAATGGCAGTCTACACGCTCACGCGTGAACAGGCAAGCCTGAATATAGTGGCAGAAAAATATATATAGTGGAAAAACACTTTATTTTTGTGCCGCTGAGCGGCTGGCAGGCAAAATGACTGCCCGGGGGCGACTCACCCTATGATTCAGTGGGTGTCAGGAGGTCTGGGCCCGCCCCCACCACAGCCAGTAAGCGCTTTGAAAACAGCCAAGGAAAATGCGCCTTACTTGAACTTGCCTCACGGCAGTAGTCTGACCCACGACTGCAGGTGTCAACGCTGTGGCTAATAAATCAAAAAAGATCAACCCGCACGTGCAGGTGTCAGGGTTCCCAGACCTGACAGGCAGGGGTGCGCGTCGGCAGAAAATCGCGGGCTGCGAGTTTGAACTCACCGCTCCTCACCGCAGGGAGCGGCTCAGACCAACGAGTTCAAAGCGGCGCCCCCTCGCGAGCCGAGGCGCACTGCACCGCTGAGCCTGTGGGGCCGCAAGCGGAGCTTCGAACGCTCCAGCGGCCCCGAACAAAGAGAGAAACCTGTGAAGGAAATACGCCGTAAATAACAGGGCAATTACAGGCAATTAACCATTGTAAGCGTTACGCCGCGCACTGAAACGGAAACCCAACGCTGAGGAGACACAATCAGGCAAAACCTAGTGTCCTGACAAAATCCATTCGCCTCCGCCGCCGAAGCACAGGAGGCGAAGGGACACAACAGCGCAATTATCAAACGCGGGGCGCAATAATACACATTAAATACATCAATATTCACTTAGCAAAAAACGCAGTGAAAGGAAAATGCGACTTAACTGCTGGCAGCAGGAAAGAAAGAGGAGTTGCCACAGGAAGCACACACCCTCGGGGATGACGGAGGACGCCGATTGGTGGCTGTTTATGGACTGCCTAAAGCACCATGGGAGTGCTAGTTTTTTGTTTAAATGTTAAAGTTAAACACTGCTGGCTGTAAGGAATAAAGGAAGTTACAGCATAATCCTCGCCTCCGGTCCTGACATAGAATTAAGGATGCCATCGTTTTCATTACTGTTAATATGGATATCGATGCATTTATCAATACAAATTAACTATCATCCTTATTAATAGATTCGCCCGTTTTGAACAAACATGTACCTCGACATGCAAATATGTAGTCAGACAGGCCCTGCGACCTAGGCCCGGGATTACTGATGGATGGGTCACAGGTGGGAGGGTGTATAGTTAGCAGGCAAACACTCAGGCAGGAAACTCTTGATCAATCTCACAGATAGGCGCAGCGGCATTACAATGGTCAGGAGAGATTGCCCAATAAAGCACACATAGTAAGAGGGGGCACGAGCGCTTCTGAAAACACAATAAAGTCAGATGCCACATGAGTTAGGACAAATAGCCAACTAGGACCTAGCACACGTAATGATCACAAGCTCCCCATGCCAGACATCTGGACAGGTTCACCACTGGCCGCAAGGTCGAGACCCATCTGTTTGAATTCAGGCAGGTTTTACTGTAACATATCTCATATTTGACTTAAAAAAGTAAGTGTGCAGTCTTGTCTTGTTTTATTGAAATTCTTGCTCGAACTGTTTGAAGCAAGAAATTGCAAGCGCTGAGCTCATAGTAAGTTATTTAAAAGAGTGCACCACATACGAATTGCCCCAACGATTGGACAAACCAAACTTAGGAAAAACATAATTTGAATTGTATTATCCAAATTACTAAAATTACCATGGATTCCCCACTAAAGCACATGGAGACTAGGTTTCCCATACAGATAAAAAAGACTTAATAAGTTTTGCCAAGAATGGCATTTACACACAAAGGCACACACATTCTCCTGGCCTAAGGAGGGAACATTTGACACAATTATTACTGAGCATACTAAAACACATATAAAAACTAAGTATACAGGACAGAAAAGAGATAAAAGAGAAATAGTGCTATTATTATGGGCCATCTTCGAAGAGGTTCAATCCGATAACCCCATGCAAGCAAGGCCCCTTCCCCACCATATGCAGGGATGGACATGCTCACACCCGTCTCCCCCAGCATTTGGATACTCCAACCCAATAATAGTAGAAGCCGACGAGCCCCCTACCGGGAGAGGGTCGGACATGTCTAAGACTGAAAAATCTAGAAGCAAGGGAGCCCAGACACCTCCAGTACAGCCCAAGTTCCTAGAAAAGGTCCCCAAAAGCTTGAATCCCCGTCTTCTACACTCAATACTTAACACATCGAAGGAGGGATAGATATGCATTCCAACTGGGTCAGGCGAGCACAAACGTGTGTCAGGGAAGTTTGTCGAGGTTCTCGATATCAACTCAGAAGATAAAGGGAGCTCCAGCCACCGGGAACCGATGACGAGGGTGAGGTTACAGGGTATGCCCAGGGAATCGAGGAGGGAATGGAGAGCAAATCTGAGGGTGAAGCCAGGCTAACTAAAGCATCACGCAGCTCTGAGCAAAGCAAACAGGAGAGGAAGAGAGGCATGAACTGATGTTCAAGATGGAAAATACATAGAATCATACATGCCCCGTACTGTCAGCAATGTGCCAATGTGCAGAAGAACCCATAGTAACAGTACTCATAAACACACCTTATAGCTTTCTCATAGACACGGGAGCAACAAGGCCATGCCTAAGGGAGGGGATAGTCCCCTCATCACAAGACACTATGGCCACTGAAGTGTTTTCAGATACAGTTATAAGGATCTGAATCACAAAGCCCCAGCTGTTATATTATCCCTTGTCCCCAACTAATTTATTGGGACGAGATTTAATGCCCAAGTTAAACCTGACCATTCAGTTCTCTGACGATGGGACCAGTGCTTTAAATGGGCCGGTACTCACCGGTACTGAGTACCGGCACTTCTTAGATTTGTCACTCTGAGTACCGGCACTTCTCTTCTGCTGAGGAGAGTACCGGTACTCATGAAAAGGTAGGCTCATTGACTGTGAGTGCTGGTGAGCCGGAGTGGAAGGTGTCTCTGGCAGCCAAGGCACCACTTCTGTATCCCCGATCTGAGCCCCAGCTGAGCTATTCAGCAGGGCTCATTTGAATAATTGCCGGGTGCTCACCATCACGCTGTGTTTGACAGAGCAGGGTCCGTTCAGGCCCTGTGCTGTCAATCACAGTGACACTATCCTGTGCATTTGTGCAAACACAGGAATCATGTCAGTCCCCCGGCAGTGGCAATCAGGCTACGGCCAGTCCGGCCCTGGTGGCAATTAAAAAAGCTGTGGTAGGTGAAGAGTATAACATGGCTTTCATCATACCCAAGTCTTTTGTGTGCCTGCTTATGTTTGTGTGTTTGCCTGCATTCATATGCCTGTTTTTTGTAAGAAAAAAGTGAGCGAACGAGAGAGAGAATCAAAACACTCTCAGGAGGTATTTTAAAGAAAATGGGTGGCACTTTGTGTGTACGTCTGCTCGGCGACAAAGATTCATAAATAGCATAGTAGGGAGGGTTGGTGGGTGGGAGAGTGAGTGGATGGATGGATGGATGGATGAGTGAACAAGGGTGGATGTATGGATGGATGGATGGATGAATAGATGGATGGATGAGTGAAAGCATGGATGGCTGGCTGAAAGGGGGTGGATGATTGGATAAAAGGGCAGATGATGGGTGGATAAGTGAAAGATTGGATGGATGAATGAAAGGGAGGGAGGATGGATGAAAGGAAGGGAGGATGGATGAAAGGGTGGATGATGGATGAGTGAAAGGAGGGATTGAGTGAAAGGGTGGATGGAATGAAAGGGTGGGTGGAATAAAGGAGTGAAAGGGTTGATGGATAGATGAGCGAAAGGATTAATGAATGAGCGAAAGGGTGGATAAAGAGATGGATGAGTGAAAGGATGAATGGATAGGTTTGGAGATGGATGGATAGGTTTGGATATGAAGGGTGGACAGACGGAATGGTGAAAACTGAATGATGGATGAAAGACTGAATAGATGACAGAATGTAAAGGTTAAATGGCGGACATCAGCAGGTAAATGGTAGGATGAAAGAATGAATGGATAGATCTATGGAAGAGACAAGAGCTATCTTCTGGGGAGGGTCATGATGATTTGCTTCATTTACATTGTGCCATAAGAGCTTTGGTTCGAAGTGAGGGTATTTTCAGTGGGTGAGTGAGTGGATGGATGAGTGAGCAAGGGTGGATGTATAGATGGATGGATGAGTGAAAGCATGGATTCCTGGGTGAAAGAGGGTGGATGATTGGATAAAGTGGCAGATGATGGGTGGATAAGTGAAAGATTGGATGGATGAATGAAAGGGAGGGTGGATGGAATGAAAGGGTGGATGGAATAAAGGAGTGAAAGGGTTGATGGATAGATGAGCGAAAGGATTAATGAATGAGCGAAAGGGTGGATAAAGAGATGGATGAGTGAAAGAATGAATGGATAGGTTTTGAGTTGGATGGATGGATAGGTTTGTATATGAAGGGTGGACAGACAGAATGGTGAAAAACTGAATGATGGATGAAAGACTGAATAGACGACAGAATGTAAAGGTTAAATGGTGGACATCAGCAAGTAAATGGTAGGATGAAAGGATGAATGGAGAGATCTATGGAAGAGACAAGAGATATCTTCTGGGGAGGGTCATGATGATTTGCTTCATTTGCTTTGTGCCATAAGAGCTTTGGTTCGAAGTGGGGGTATTTTCAGTTTCTTCCTACTCACGTGCTGAAAAATATATAGTATTGTGCCAAATAACAGCAATTAACAGTATGGCATTAAGAAGGTGCAACTATTGCAAAAAAAAAAGGGAATGTTAACATATTATAGCATTTCTCTTTCATTTTGTGTAATGAGTTAACTTGCTTTGTTTATATAAACACATTTCTCATGTGTTTTGGTATGTGCTGCAACTAATATAGAAGTCGTTAAGTATCATCATGTCTTGCCTTTAGCCCCGCCCCTAGCCCCGCCCCCTCACTACACATCTAGCTCATTTTAATGAGTACCTACACTTATTTTTTCCTATTTAAAGCACTGGATGGGACTATGACCTGCTCCACTCCTGGGGTTTCATCCCCAAGACTCCTGTCATTAAAACGCCCCCACAGCACAGATGAAAAAATGAGGGCATCACTGGCCGATCAGCTTGCCTTCACTAAGGCAGTCTTAATGAAAAAGAGCGTGCAAAAATTCTTGGACCTTGGCAACTTCGTTTGGCAGTGGGTACAGTACGTTCATCGCCATCTTACTCAAGGCTAGGTAATGGACAAAAGCCTTCATAGCCCATGAAGTGCAGGAGGGAGAAGAGATTCATGATTGCACAACACACACACAAGATGAGATCAGCCAGGCAGAGAAGGATCCCATCTCAGACAGTGAGTCACTGTTCGTTGATAGGTCCCCTGTGATATGTTCAGGAAACGGGTAGCATTAGAGGGGAGCGATGGCCACAACCATGCAGATGGCACCAGTCACAATGGGGGCTCTACTGTCGAACTTTAGAGGGTTCCGGACAAGCAGTCGAGGAGAGCGAATAGGCTACGGTAGTAGAAGCCGGGGAGGTTGGCAGCAACCAGACCCTAGGGAGTGCTACTATTGCCATAAGTAGGGTCACCTAGCAGAGAGATGCTGGTTAAAGGCATACCAGTAACAGCAAAAGCAGCAGAGGTTAATGAGCCAAGGTCAGCCCCACAAAACCCTACAAACGTTCCTCCTCGGCATCAAGCAATCATACGCAGTAAAATAGACCCCTTTGGTAAATAAAGACTGATAAATAATAAATACCAACGACCTAACCTCCAGTAGCACACCTCCGATTGAAAAAAATAACTAGCACTCACTAACCTTCTTCCCTCAAAGCTAGTACCAGATAAAAAAAGGACTAATAGACAGCAGTGGGACTTCAAAATTCTTACATGCATCCAGAAATTCAGAGCACCCGAGAGCTGTGTCAGTCGGGGGTCTACACTAAGTTCATCATCAAGGGGTAATCCCATGGGGCCCCACTCTGCTGCGGACTCCTCCAGGGCAGGGTTGGCTGGCCATGCCCCAGTAGTAGGGCAGTCTGACGAGGGGGCATGATAGAAAGCTGTTTAAAAGGAGACACCCTTTGACCGTGGCCAAAGTCAAAATGGATGCGTTCCGATTACTAAGCCAAATGATCCCTATTTTCGGGCACCAGGTCAGGGCAACTGATTCCTTCATGGGGAGGCACCCTTTAAGTTCTAAACGAAGTTATGGGCAGTAGCTGGTACCAGGTTCCCCTTGCGCCTGGGATGGGGCAGGGGAGTTCACCAGAGTGACCAGGTGAACCCCCTTTGCTGAGGCAGTCCCAGTTTTTCATCGCCACCCAGCAGACTTGTATGCAATTTATTTGGTCAAAGTCCCGGGTTTTCAGTGTGGATGGACTTCAATCAGTATAGGCATGTTTTTGGTGTTACAAGGCAAATACTAGCTTAGCTTGCCACCTTCTATGTTTTTGTGAATTTTCCCACTTTTTTGGTTTCCAAAGTCCGGTCACCCTGCCACACTCTTCCAAAAATCGGCATGGGATGCGGCACGCAACCGTAGAGACCCCACCCACAAGCTAGAGACAGCGGGCCCACCAGTAACGCTGATAGGAAGCGGAGTGTGGCCCGAAGGAGAGGGGGGCGTGCCCAGGCAGGGGGAGGATTCCAAATCTCCACTCCTGCTCCAGTACAACGTAGGGCACTGGGTGCGCTCAACAGACCAAGCATGGTGACTCACAGTACTCCGTCCTGGCAGGCACCATCCAGGAAACGGTCAGCCCTAGCTTCCGACCCCACGGGGAAGTATGGGCAGGGGGGAAAGCCACACAGCAGCATCGGACCCTCTCCCCCGCATGACACGTGAAGCTACAGATTAAGTGAGACTCAGGGAAATGCACAAAACTAAAGAAAACACACACAAAGGTATCCCAAAAAGAAGGTTCTAGATATAAAGCCGGGGTGAAGATCAGCCAAAGCTAGGTACCTGAAAGCCACTAGGGAGGGCCACGCCACACATACACCACATGCTGGGAACAGAGAGGTGCACAAGCACCAAAACGTGCTCACGGGGCACGTGGCAGACAATAGCAGCGCCAAACGCCAACGCATCCCTTCTTCCCAAGTTCTACAAGCACCTATAGTGATCCTAACAGGCGTAACTGGGAGAAATATCAAAAAGAGGTAGCCCTCAGCAGGGAAGTGGTCGCACAACAACCGGGTTCTTAGGCATGCACCGGGCGAAGCGTCTATGGCAAAACTAGCGCTACCATAGGACTCCTGCTAAAAGAAACAGTTCTATCCCTTCCTGTGCTCATGAGACAACCTCACAAACATACCTACCACCGATTTAACTACACAGAATCGAAATGTTGAAGGTCCAGGAAAACTACATTGTTAGGATTGGGGGTGGGAGGGGCTCTACGGTTTATAAAAATATCAAGATCTCTCTAGATAACCAATAATCACCCTTACTCCCCAAAACAACTAAAACATACCCAACAGGGTTCACTTTCCAGTGCCTCACTAGATCGCGACTAGTGGAGTGTAGGGAATCACCCCCTTAGGGTAAAATACAGGGTCTCCAAAACGTGTATTGTTTCTGAGTTAACAGTCAACCAAGTTCTTTCAAAACCCAGGTAACAGAGAAGACAACAAAATTGTACCAACGCATTGTATCGTCAACCCCCAGGAAGAAGGAAAAAAGGAAAAAAGGGACATGTCTGAACTTATGCCAACGGAAGGAGGAAAGACCCACGGTCCCTCAGCGAGGGGCCTGCTTAACACCAAGTGGGTACACCGTTCCTTTGGGTAGTAGAGCCCTTCCATTGCGCAGACACCCTTGAACTAATACCACAAACATTTTTAAAATGGTTAAGAAGAAGCACAGCCACCGGAGGAACACAGACGGCTCCAAAGGGACTCACACCTCTAACTACTACATCACTACAAATGTTATGTATACTAATATGGTAGGGTACAATCTGCCTACTATGAGTAGCCCTACAGTTGAATACTATAGAGGAACTGCCGAGTCCAAAGAGAGTCACTAATGGGGAGCTACAGCGCCTACGTAGGGACCTTTTGTATGTCACCTATAATTACAGTAAACAGATTTCTAGCATCCCCATGCACTGCATAGTGCCCTTTTACATAACACCTGGTATCAACACATAACCACTATCAGCTCCTAAGCCTCAGCCAGGTCATTTATGACTGCTCAATAATCCTACAGGCTCTACCTGTCCCAAGAGGTAACCCCCGAGAAAGCAAAGTGCCTCATTCACCTCTACCTATGTAGGATATGAAGAGGTGTGGTGCAGCGGCCAGGGCGGCTGACTCTGGAGCCCGGGGCTCACGGTTCGATCAACGGCGGCAAAGTTAGCCCAGCACCATGTGACTCTGGGCAATAGCTCGCTTAATCTTCCCGACAGCCCCCAGCGCCTTGACACCCTTAGGGGTAATTGTTCGCGCTTTACAAATACCGGTATTTACATTTATTTATTTATATGGGCCAATGTCCAACCCAACAAGATACAACCACACAGGGTAGTTGTAAACCTGACCCAATATAACACCAACAACTTTTTCATCTAGCCCACTGATATCCCAACCAAGCTGGAAAGGATGAGTAGGAAGGGCACCTTGGGGGAAGATACCATTTGGCCCTGAGATTTCCCAGAGAAGAGATTTTTGGAGGTAGCCAAACCCCCAACTCAGTGCACAAATACAACCGTGCCAGAATCCACCTGCAGACAGAGAGTGGCTCTTAGTGAGTTTGGGGCGGTCTTCTTTAACAACAAGTGGTCTCCCGACATGGAATTCCTGTGTTGGGCCGTCCAGCTTGTGGATAGAAAGGGGAATGGGATGCATGGGGAGGGTTAAATGAAAGTATAGCTCACCCATGTCAGAAAATCTTGGACACCGAGGTGGGTGGAAACACTTAGTTAGAAGGGAAAGATCAACCCCTAATTGTACAGAAACTTAATCAATCAATCACAGAATTTGTAAAGCGCACTACTTACCCGCGAGGGTCTCAAGGCGCTGGGGAGAAAAAAGGGGGAGGAGGGGTGCTGCTACTGGTCGAACAACCAGGTCTTGAGTAGCCTCCTGAAGGTCAGCAGGTCTTGGGTCTGTCGTAGGCTTAGTGGAAGGGTGTTCCAGGTCTTGGCGGCGAGGTGGGAGAAGGATCTGCCGCCGGTGGTAGTTCTTCGAATGCGAGGGACGGTGGCGAGGGAGAAGTCGGCGGAGCGGAGTTGGCGGTTGGGGACGTAGAAGAGGAGTCGTCTGTTGAGGTAGGCAGGGCCAGTCTTGTGGAGTGCCTTGTGTGCGTGGATGAGGAGTTTGAAGGAGATTCTCCTGTCGACGGGGAGCCAGTGCAGGTTCCTCTGGTGGGGGGTGATGTGGCTGTGGCGTGGTACATCGAGGATCAGGCGTGCGGAGGCGTTTTGTATGCGTTGCAGTCGCTTGATGAGCTTGGCCGGGGCTCCCGCGTAGAGGGCGTTCCCATAGTCAAGTCTGCTACTGACGAGGGCCTGGGTGACTGTTCTTCTTGTGTCTGTCGGGATCCACCTGTAGATCTCGCGAAGCATGCGGAGGGTGTTGAAGCAGGAGGATGAGACTGCGTTGACTTGCTTGGCCATGGAGAGCGTTGAGTCGAGGATGACTCCCAGGTTGCGTGCGTGGTCGGTGGGTGTCGGGGCTGCTCCCAGCGTCGTTGGCCACCAGGAGTCGTCCCAGGCTGAGGGGTTGGAGCCAAGGATGAGGACCTCTGTCTTCTCAGTGTTCAGTTTTAGTCGGCTGATCTTCATCCAATCGGCGACGGCCTTCATTCCTTCATGGAGGTTGGATTTGGCGGCGAGGGGGTCCTTGGTGAGGGAGAGGATCAGTTGAGTGTCGTCGGCGTAGGAGATTATGTTGAGGTCGTGCTGTCTGGCGATGCGTGCGGGCGATGTTGAACAGTGTTGGGCTGAGGGACGATCCCTGGGGTACGCCGCAGATGATCTCGGAGGCTTCGGATCGGAATGGTGGGAGGCGGACTCTCTGGGTTCTGCCGGCGAGGAAGGAGGTGGCCCATTCCAGGGCCTTGTCTCGGATCCCTGCGTCGTGGAGGCGTGCGCGTAGAGTGCGGTGGCAGACCGTGTTGAAGGCGGCGGAGAGGTCCAGCAGGATGAGGGCTGCGGTCTCACCGTTGTCCAGCAGGATCCTGATGTCGTCGGTGGCGGCGATGAGGGCAGTCTCAGTGCTGTGGTTGCTGCGGAACCCCGATTGGGATGGGTCCAGGATGCTGTTTTCTTCGAGGTATCGGGTTAGCTGTTTGTTGACGATCTTCTCGATGACCTTGGCTGGGAACGGAAGCAGGGAGATGGGCCGGAAGTTCTTGAGGTCTCTCGGGTCCGCCTTGGGTTTTTTGAGTAGGGCGTTGATCTCTGCGTGTTTCCAGCTCTCTGGGAAGGTCGCGGTCTCGAAGGAGAGATTGATGATGTTGCACAGGTGGGGTGCGATGGAGCTGCTGGCTTTGTTGAAGATGTGGTGCGGGAAAGGGTCTGACGGGGAGCCGGAGTGTATTGTGCTCATGGTCTTGATGGTGTCCTCAATGTTCACGCTGGCCCAGGCTGGCAGGGGGTCGTGGTCGATGGTGTGCGGCGGGTCTGGTGCATCGATCTTAGTTGGGGCTGTCTGGGTGTTGAAGCTGTCGTGGATGTCGGCGATCTTGCGGTGGAAGAAGGTGGCGAGGGAATCGCACAGTGGTTGCGACGGCGGGATGTCGTTGGTGTTGGAGCTGGGGTTGGAGAGTTCCTTCACGATGTTGAAAAGCTCCTTGCTGTTGTGTGCGTTGTTGTCGAGGCGGTCTTTGAAGGAGATTCTCTTGGCGGACTTGATGAGGTGGTGGTGGTTACGGATGGCGTCTTTGTGGGCTGCGTGGCTGTCCGGTGTCTTACCACTGTGCCATTTCTTCTCTAGTTTCCGGCAGGTACGCTTGGAAGCTAGGAGTTCCGAGGTGAACCAGCTGGCTCTTTTGGTGGTGTCACTGTAGGTGAGTTTTTTCAGCGGGCGAGGGTGTTGGCACAGTCGTCCATCCATCGTCTGAGGTTGCAGGCAGCGTCGTCGGTGTTGGATGGGTCGGAGGGAGGGCTGAGAGCGAGGGTTGCCCGTAATTGGTCTTCGGTGACTTTGCTCCAGCAGCGGCGTGGGATCTGTTGGGTGCGGTGGTGTGTTCTGTATTCTTTAAGTTTCAGAGGAAAGGGAATGCTTCCAATGGTTACGAATGCTGATTCCTGGATGGAGAGGTTTATGTTCCTTGGTAATGACTCATGCACACCCTGACCTGGTCATTTCTGCTTGTACCAGCACCAGTTAAGAATAACAACCTCCTTGCTGCACAAAGCTCGTGAAAAAAGATTGGGGGACTATTTTGGCTAGGCTCAGTTCAAGGACATCCCGGAAGAATTTAGACTGTTTATAGAGGCACGGTTCAGGGCAGGGGGGTCGATACCCTTCTTCACCTTGTAGACAAAAGCTAACGCCCGCTGACTTCAGATCCCCCGGTGGGAAATGCTCAAAATGAGGAAATGCACTGAGCTAGGCCTCAATTCAATTAAGGAAGAAATGCAAGCCATCCGCCTCATGGTAATGCAGCAACGATATGTACTAGACTTAATGACCGCAATGGAGGGAGGGGTCTGCGCCAAGATCGGCGCTGCCTGCTGCACTTTCATCCCAGGGAATGACATGGACAATGGAACACTGACACTTGCCATCCAAGCACTGCATAATTTACAGAGAAGCATGCGTGAAGAAGGAGGTGCCCCTTAGGAGAAGTGGTTTTTGGATTGGTTCTCTTGGCTCCCATGATGGTTATCTGGTCTGTGTAAATCACTGTTGCTAGTTATTATTGTGTTTCTATTGGTTTGCGGGGTTAGACAATTGGGGATCACCTGCTGTAAAAATGCAGTCCTTAAATTGGGTAGAATACAAGTAACTAGAAAGGTTGTCATAGTCAGAAGTAAGCAAAGGGAACAACAGGACCCAAGTAAAGTAATGGTACATATGCATGAGTTAGATAATGTAGTTAAAGAATCAACTTGAGGGGGGAATTTTAATATGAATATTGATGCGTTTATCGATAAAAATGAACTATTGTCCTAATAGAATTGCCCGTTCTGAACTCCACATCTACCTCAACACATAAGCATGTAGTCAGGCAGGCCCTGCGATCTAGGCCCGGGATTACTGATTGATGAGTCACAGTTGGGAGGGTGCATAGCTGGCAGACAAATACTCGGGCAGGAAACTCTTGATCAATCCCACAAATAGGCGCAGCGACATTATAATGGTCAGGGGAGACTGCCCCCAATAAAGCACACATGGCCAGAGGGGGTAAGTGGGCTTCTGAAAACACCATACAGTCAGATGCCGCATGAGTTGCATGCTCCCCATGCGAGACATCTGGACAAGTTCACCAATGGCCGCACTGTGTCCACGTAAGGCCGAGACCCGCCTGTAGTAACCATTTGACCATTAATTTATGACTCTAAGGCAGCAACGAACATTCCTCACCATATATGGTATGCCTGAAACATTTATTGCTTGTTGTAAATTTGTATATAAAGAGAGCAAAAACTTAATGTAAATTGAGACAGCCTTCAGACCTAGTGCCTGTAACTGTTCTCCCGGCCGAACTGTTTAATTAAACAAACTGTTCCTGTTTTGCCAAACGCCTTTTGTCTTCTGTTTTTACTAAGTAATTTGAACCCAAGCAACATTACCGTTTAGGTTTAGCTGCAGCTTCTACTGATTTCTGGCTTGTTCAAGGAAGACCATGATGCTATACTGTTAAAAGTGCTGTCCATACTTGAGTAAAATGAGCTGTCAATATCTAAACCAAGGCGCAAAATGGATGTAGAAAGTCTAGATTGCCTGGGCCACAAAATCTTGGTTAAAGAAATGGTTGAGACACCCAGTCCCATGAATAAAGATCTTTTCTAGGGCTGCCAGAATATTATTCTCATGTGTTCCTAAATTTCCTGACAAAACTTTGAATGTCTGAATACTGTGAAATACAAACTCGAGGTTTGAATGGAATAATGATTGTGATAATTTAGAAAACTAAAGAATGAGGTAGCTTTTATGTTATGTTAGCCGGTATTTGTAAAGCGCACGGCTACTCCATGGAGTGTCCCTGCGCTAAGTCTCATAAACCCGACAACACAGAGCCACACACACCCACCTGGAAACTATAGTTTGAAAAGCCAGGTTTTGAGTTGTCTCCTGAAAGCGAGGAGATCCTGAACCTGTCTGAGAGCGATGGGTAGGCCATTCCAGAGTCCAGACGCCACCACTTGAAAGGATCTGCCTCCAATCCGGGAGAGCCGTATCTTCGGGGTGATGGCAGACACTTGGCGGAAGACCTCAACGTTCGACGTGGAATATAGTGCTGGAAATTTTCCTGGGCACCTATCTTATGGAAAGCTTTAAAAACAAGCACCAACGCTTTAAAATGAATCCTCTTCCGTACCGGGAGGCAGTGTAGGGAGGCCAGAAGAGGGGACGTATGTGTTCTAGGCCCGGCCAGAAAAACAGCTCTAGCCGCCACGTTCTGAATCCACTGTAGGCGGCCGAGTAAGTAATCCGGAAGGCCAAGATACAATGCATTAACGTAGTCCAGTCTTGACGACACCAGGGCCTGGACTACCGTCTTCCTATGGGAGACCGGAAGCAAGGGGAGAAAATTCCTTGACATTTGCAGAATTCCAAAACAGGTCCCGGCCACTGATTGAATCTGCGCCTTCATAGAAAGAGAGTCATCAAATTTGACCCCCAAATTTTTCACGACGTTGACCGACATAGTGGGCGGGGCCATGTCTTGTGGCCACCAGTTGTGCCATGCTGCACCGGGATGGGAGCCAAAGAACATGATCTCTGATTTTTCAGAGTTACACTTAAGTTGAAAGTGCCTAAGCCATGAGAACACTTCAGACAGACAGGTGTTGATCTCATTCCCATTTAACTCAGTGCCCCTCTCACAGGTAAACAGCAATTGTGTGTCATCAGCATACAACACTATTTTAGCCCCATGTTTCTCGGCTACAAGTGCAAGAGGGGCCATATATAAGTTGAACAACGTTGGGCTCAGAATAGAGCCCTGTGGTACCCCTACCTTCATGGGGGGAATTGGAGCCGAGAAAGACGGGGACCAAATAGTTTGCGGTCGGTCCTTTAAGAAAGAACCAAACCATGTGAGTACCGTGCCTCCGATACCACCCTCTTCAAGCCTTCTAAGTAGTCCATTGTGGGGGACGGTATCAAAGGCCGCAGAGAGGTCCAGCAACACCAGAACCGCCCTTCCCCCTTTGTCCAGTGTGATTTTAATGGTCTCAGCTACTTCTAAAAGGGCTGTTTCAGTGCTAAAATTAGCTCTGAAACCCGAATGGCTGGAATGCAACAGATGATTGGCCCTCACTTAATCAGTAAGGACTGAGTTGACATATCTCTCTAGAACCTTAGCGAAGAAGGGTAGAAGAGATATGGGCCTCTAGTTGCTAGCGATCGAAGGATCAGCTGTGGCTTTTTTTTAAAGTGGAAGAATTTTTGCATCCTTCCAAGTTTTAGGCATTTGCTCCACCTGCATGGCAGTATTTAGAACAGAGTTAACCACGGGGTTAATCACCTCACCAATAGAAGACAAAACTTTGGCAGGACAGGGGTCTGTAGGGGAGCCGGATTTGAGGGTTTTCATTATGGCAAGGGATTTCTCCAAGGAAATACCTTAATCAAGAACGTGAATTATCAACAATGGACAAATTATTAATTTACACTTGATTTGACATATATAGATTAATATGATACCAGCGGCGGCTCCTCCATTATGGCAGAGGAGCGTCGCCGTGCCCCGGCCCCCTCCCCCCGTCAGCAGATGCGAAACTTATAAAATAAAATGATAACCAAGGTTTATTTTCATTTTATTTTTCTTCATAGGGCAGAATATAGGGGACAGGGCCATCATGATGACAGGCATAGGAGGAGTGGTGGGAACTGCTGCTAAGTGTGCATGTGGGTCTGGTCAGCCATCTTAGGACGGCCAAACCGGCATGCGCACTGAGATGTATCCAACCCGAGCTGGGCTGCCAGGTTGGAGACAGCAGGCACAGGCTCACAGTCCCTGTGGGAGCACAAATCCAGGGCACTCAGGCCAATCCTGGCGCTTTTCTTATGCTGCCAGCAGCATGACAGCAACGTCTGTATTGGCAGTAGGGGTGTCTGGGAGCCTCAGCCTGTGCTGCAGTGGAGGCAGAGAAGCAGAAGAGCAGCGGGCGGCAGGTAAGTTCTTTTTTTTTCAATGTGTTGTTATTGTCGTCATTGTCCCCCCAGCCCACACTGCCCTGCCACTTTTCCCTGAGACCAGCGGCTCTAGTATGATACTATTGCCATTGAAACTATTTTGCTATGACCTGTATAAATTTGTTTCCCTGGCTTTTGTTAACTAGGCCTTAATGCCACCTTGTTTAAAATGGATACTACATCATGCTCATGATTTGTTTATGTTCCTGCTGCACATAGCCAAGAAAGATGTGGATGTTTAAATTTCTTAATGACATTTTTCTCGAAGAAAGCTTACTAGCACTGACTCACGATCTTCCGCTTACACGCAGTAATACATTCATTCACAATGGTTCACTGTTTATGCAACTAGATTGTTGTGACACCTCCGGATGACATTAGGTCAAAAGGGCTGAATCAATATTCATGCAGTGGGTTAGTGCTCAGGTGGTTGGGCTGTATGACAATTTTAAAGTCTGTATTCTGATTTGTTAAAAATGTATTTCTTTGCTCACAACACAGTGACTGCAGTTTTACTACTCTATGGAGAAATGTGCTATATAATCATCAAATTCAGGGGAGTACTCTATTAGGGGAGGTGTTGGGTATAAGTATCTGAGATTAGAAAAGAGATTGTGCTGGAATGGGCAGGCATGTTGATCATGACATTTCCCACATGCAAGTAGGGCTTCAAAAAGGCCAAAATACCTGTAATCCTTTAATCTGTACCTTACGATAGTAAGAGGCTATTTATGTAGCCTTAGTAGATCTACAATGCATCTTCAACAGAGCACTGATGGCGAAATTGCTACCTATGTTTGCTGAAATGTGTGTCCCATGCATGACAATAGATGTCATGCTTTCACCTTACCCTAAAGCTATATATGAATAAAATGAGGTCCAAACATAAAATTAATGGACAAACTCATGATGGATGGTTAGGAACTTCAGCTAGAAAGAACTGTCGTCTGACCCCCACAATCTTTTTGTACGTCATTGATCTATTTAAATATTTGGCTTGGCCGATCGCCGATATACTGACCCTAGGAGGCTCGCTACTGACTACACTCCTCTTTCCTGATGATACAGTCTTGCTCTTCGAGACTCAGTGGGGAATGAATAAATTTTTGACAACACTTATGCTGGTTTGCAAAAAAGTCTGGGATTTACAGAACAAGGACAATACAAAATAAATGATCATCAAATTCTCATAAAATCGTCTAAATCCAAAATTGTGCTGAGTGCATCTTTTTTGGAAGGGTTATTAGAGTTTGATTACTTGGGGCTCCGTTTGAGGGATGATCTGAAGGGAGACAAACAGAACATTAAAGCTGGCTTATGATCTTAAATCTGAAGCTGCAAAATAAATTTTATTTCTATGTCAAATTAATTTCATTTGTTTGAGTCTCCTTCCCCATTCCCCAGTGTGGTCCTTTGTCAGGGGGTTTCCTGTGAATCAAAAGAAAGCACTATCTCTATTCAAACATCATTGTTCACCTCATACTCAGAATATACAGAAATAGCCTTGTTCATATTCATGCATACCTTAGGATCTTGTCATTTCTTCGAAAACATAATAGCTAACAGCACTGAGAAACCCACAACTTCAGTAACAAAATTCAAACCCAAAAGTTTGTTTATGGCTCCAATCAGTCAAAAACTTTTGGAAACTTGTGAATTAGTGGTAGGTGAACACATTAAGAAAACAATCATCCCTGCTAAATGGTGTCATTCAAACATAATCAACAGAGAACTAGAAATAATCAGAGAACTTAAGAGATCCAATAAATATCTAAATGAATTTTTTTTTACATTCAACAAGTTGTGAATGAAGAGGATAATTTGGAAAATCATGAGATTTTGAATCTCTAGAATAAAACTGATTAAACAGGAAACTGAATCGGGTACCGCATGTGTAGTGCTCTAAGGGAGACACAGTCCTATCTCAGATATGTGCATGAACTTACGTGATTGCACCCAAGATCACAAGGTGACACCCGGAAAGCACACAAAATTGTGAAATATTTCAGTACATACAGTAGAAACAAGAGTGCATGGATTTTCCAAAATAAACTGCAGATGCTTCAATATTTGAGGCAGAGCCATGGAGATGTGTGCTCCTCTAAGAGTTCTACTACTAAGAACTCCTTTTTACATTGATTGTCGAAGTTGATGAGCAGTATCCCAGGCAAGTGGCTTTGAACTTAGCCATAGTAAAATCAGTCATTCTCTGACCTTGCACAAATTAGAACTACACTTTCGAATACTCTTGCAGACAAGAAATGTGGGTGTTTATTGTGATTTAACTATATTCTCAATCATAATTTTGTCCTAGGCCATGAAGTATTTAGACCAAATCAGCTAGCATTTACCAAGTATACATTACCCAACTGAAACAAGTCTAACATTGCTGGACGGGAGGGGGGGGAGGAGGGGTTTGGCTGTTTGTAGCGCAGAGTTTGGGGCATGGGCCTTAGCAGGACTCCACGGGATTGTCATATATGAGGCACCATGCATAAGACATATGTGGGGAAGAAGGTAGTTTAAAGAAAAGCTTAAAAAAGAAAAAGAAATGAACTTACTTTTGCTGTGCTTGGGCTACGGCCTGTTGTAGATGTTGTTTGGACAATCAGTAATGTATGCACACGATAAGGTACATGCCGATATTTGTGATGTCTGTTTGGGGAAAAAGTCAATAAAGATATATCTAAAAAAAAAAAAGTCTAATATTGCTGTCGGAGAAATAATCTGTTAAAGACAAATTAGAACAATCCTTTAACTATTAACTTTATACTATTGTTGGATGGTGTTATTTTGGGCTCCTAAACCTAGTTGGATTTGATAGAAACTTTGAGTACTAATCTTCTATCCAATACAATTAGCTTTGTTATTCTCCCTCTTGCTAATTCTATCAAAGGATAGGGAGGAACCTAGACAGTGGTACTTATACAGATTACCTAATAAATCTAAAATTGAGAGGCAGTTATGGTTAATGAATATGTTCATAGTGGCGTCTCCAAAAAAAACCACTATAAAGGCATGAGTTACTGTACTGCATTCACCTAGTGTCCTAACTCCACTGTAATGCAACCATAAATCCTACCTCTTTTTGCTTGAGAAAGGTTATGAGATGTGTTTCAGAGAATCATTAATTTTTTTTAATTTTTTTTTTTTAAAGAGAGTTTATTGGCATTTGAGTTATATGCATTTTCAGTATTACAATAACAGGATTTGTACATACATGTAGAAATTACATTGTTGTTCTCTTACTATTCTCATTGCCGTAAAAGCTCGTACAAACAGTTCAAGGGGCCAGAACCCAACTCCCCACGTCCCCCCCCAACCCCCCCCCAGCAAGTTGCTTACTGGTAGTTGATTGTTTTGTCGTTATGTGTTCACCGTTTTCATATCCTGTTTTATTCTTATCCGGGATTTCTGCGGGATAGGGAATGGCCAACAACCTTTTCTTGATCTTAGTCTCCTAAGGAGCTCCTCTCATTATCCCTTTCCGGTGTTGGTGGGTTTGATTGGGCGTCTTCTGTCTCATCTAGGTCTGGTGTCCGCATGTCATCTAATAACCCTCCCCATGCTCTCGCTGTTTCTAGGTTCCCTATACCGCGCCGTGCTTCTCTCTGCAAGATTCTGTTTTCTGGGTCTGTCCACTTCTCTAGTTCTTTTTTCCAGGTCCCTATTTTTGGCTCCCTTGGAGCTTTCCAATTCCTTGCAATTTCTCGCTTTGCTAAGACGTACGCCAGGTCCTGAAACCTCCCAGTAACCTTCGTCTTGGCCGTGTGTGGGAACCAGTGGAGTATGCAGTGTCCAGGGGTATGTGATCTTCCCCGTCTATAACGCTTTCAACTATGTTTAGCACCTCTTCCCAAAAACCGCTCAGTCTCGGGCAATCCCAGAACATATGGAAAACATGCGCCTCTTTCTCCACATCTCGGGCAGGCCGCTTCATCTGCGTGGAAGTATTGTCTTATGCGTGCTGGTGTTAAGTACGCTGTGTGCAGAACATAATAGTTTATGAGTTTAAACCTGGCGTTTCTCGATACCTTAAGGGTATGTTCAACAATAGTTTCCCAATCTTTTTCTGGGATTGGCACCCCCAGATCTCCCTCCCATTGTGTTCTCAACCGCTCCAGGGGCTTCTGGACATCTCTTCTGATTGCTCTATAGATGCAGGAGACTGTCTTAATTCTGCCTGCTGACTGGGCCACATATCTACAACAGTCTAGTGGTCTGGGTTCTGTCATTCCTGTGCCCTAGTGTTTCTTGAGCACCTCAGTGAGCGCTCTATGCAGCAGAAAATGTCCTTGAGGAAGGTCAAACCCCTCTCGGAATTCCTCAAACGGAATCAACTGAGAGTCTCTAAATAGGTTCCCAACTACTGTCGCCCCGCTTCCTTCCAATCATCTAACACTGCCCAGTTCCCTCCATGGAAGTATCGAAGCATTTCCAATGGCAACTCTGGGGAGTAGGGGACCTTGCATCTAGCTCGCTGGAGCCATCTTGCCCAGCACCTCGTAATTACGCTTTCCTCCTCTGTTCTCCTGTGTGGTCTCTGTTTTAGTTTTAGTAGAATTCTCGCAAGCACTGAGATCTCTGGCATAAATGGGGATTGTGCCCGTTCTGGGATCCTACTGTCCGCCAGCCACCTCACAAACCACTGGAGATGCGCTGCAAGGTAATATGCCTCGAAGTCTGGGACCGCCAGACCCCCGGTCGCCGTGGAATGCTGCATTGTGGCCAGTGCCACTCGCCTGCGGCTAGCTCCCCAGATAAATGTTACTATGTGTGAGGTCAGATCTCGAAATATCGCGTTCGGGATCCATATCGGAAGTGTCCTAAACATATATAACAGCCATGGGAGTGCCACCATTTTCAGCAGTGATACCAAAGGGGATGATGGATTAAATCCAGATCAGTTGACTGGGGGTGAGTGTTTGATTAGCTCAAACGCTCCGTCCATCGTCCCCTTTGGTATCACCATTTTCAGCAGGGCCACTCTGCCTGCCACGGATAGCGGTAGTGAGCCCCAGAAACCCATGGAAGAGCGGAGGGCTCTTATTCCCTTACCTACGTTGCCTTCCACTAAGTCTGCAGTTCTATGATATACTGTCACCTCCCGGTAGTCTAGGCAGGTGGCTCCCCCAAACCCTCCGGTGGACGTCGATCCGGTGCTGTAGGGAACAAGATTTTTGATTTAGATTCTAGATTTTTTGCCAATTCACCCTCAAACCGGATAGGTGACCAAAATCCTCCAACATACGTTTGGCTCCGTCCAGGTCCGTCTCTGTATCCTGGAGAAAAAGGAGCCCTTTCAGCCGCCAGAACTTCAGCTATTTGTGTGCGTCTAATCCCTGCCGTTTCTGCTATACAATGGCCTCGTATCACTAAGAGAATCATTGATGTTTCTAAGTTCATAGAAAGATGAATGATGGTGTGATTAAGATGTTGGAGTGACACTGTACAGCGTTGTTAATTGATGGCTAGGTGGGTCCATGAAAGTCAGTGTGTTGGGAATTAATGGTTGGTGCGTGGGTGCATAATTGTGAATGTCTCTTAGATGTTTGGAACTATGATGGTTGGTGTAATAGTTTGTTATGGTCACTGTGTGGTTCTGTGATGGTGGCTTTGTGGCCATTTGATTGTGGATGTATGGTCATGTGTTAGGGTGTGTATGTGTACGAACATGGCTGTGCAGCAGTCTGATGGGAGTGTGTGGATGTATAATGGTGGCTGTGCAGACATAATGGTGGGTGTGCAGTCATAAAATGTTGGGTGAGTGGCCATATGATAGTGGGTTTGCGGCCTTATAATGGGTGGATGCATGTGTGAAGGTGGGTGAATTGGCATAATATGGTGGCTTTGTTAATGTATGAGGTTGGTTTGTGAATGTATATATGATGCTGGTAGTGTTGGCATAGGATGCAGTTAATTATGTTTAAATTGTTTAGAGACTTTTTGTTTCAAATGGTTTGAGTCGATGCAAAAACGTTGTTGGCAGTGGGAGATGAGGCTTATTTAGGATAGTACCCACTGAGGATTCCTGTGTGGTAGGAACATCTGTTTCTGTGCTGATTATTACTCTATTCATGGAACACCTTCTTGTTGTTCTGTATTGTTTGGGAAGTGATGATAACTTTTATAGACAATGCACAACTTGCCCACTGGGATGAAATGCCACTACTAATGTGTGGGAAATTTTGTTTCGGTGATTGATCGCTAATGTGAGGACTTTGCTTAGCCTCTATTGAATAATAGACAGAACCATTCTTCATTATACTGTTCCAAGCCCAGGTTCTGAGGATACAGGGTTACCCCTTGGTTCATTACGAAGATTATTACTCTGCAACTGGGACTGCAGTAGAGGCTACATTTTACTAAAACTACTCACTACAATTTAGGGTAGTGGAGGAGAGGCTCAGGAGTTACACTGGAACCAAAATTCTGGAACGTTTTCACAGCATATTATAA
This sequence comes from Calotriton arnoldi, assembly GCA_963921515.1. Taxonomy (NCBI): domain Eukaryota; kingdom Metazoa; phylum Chordata; class Amphibia; order Caudata; family Salamandridae; genus Calotriton; species Calotriton arnoldi. The sequence goes on from CAWUFW010000020.1 coordinate 4,295,515, forward strand.
GCCTTGAAGTAGGTCTTTTAAACAGAGACATATATAGAAACCTTGGACCTCCAGTTTTACAGGCGATATATACAAACAGAAGCGGACAACAGTTGCGGAGCAGAACTGGGAATATGTTGTTTAAAGCACATCCATAATTATAGAACTCCATTAAGAAGAGGTGACCCAAATGCTGGCCATTACAAACAAGACCACCAAATATTCTGTAGAGTCTGTCTCACAGCAACCCACCAGCACCACACTATGTGAACAACAAAATGAAAAATAAACCAAAATCAGTCAACATAAAACTTACTGCATGTAATACAGCAAACTAGCATTCTACAATGACCTCAACCTTGTAGAATTTTTGTTCGCAGATCGATACACAAACCAATAGAAATGTCCACTAAATACAGACTACTACTAACCACAGAACGAAAACGTATATTGACACGCACAAATCAATCCAGAAACAGAGGTATACAAACAGATTATTAAACACAACTGCTACGCATACAGATACAGAAATATTCAGGTGACTTATCTCCCTCGATTTAGGAGTAAAAGAAGAGGGGGGAAATGATGATTCATTCTTGTGGAGATACAAAAAACATTGAGATTGCAAAGTAAATTTCTGGGCCTATACTCACTAAAAAATCTTTCACAAGAACTAGCCCGCAAAGGGAATTTACAAATCATACTTGTGTGTGTCATTTCTTTTAGCCAGTGTACTTTGGCGACACTTAATGAACTATATTTATACGGAATTGTTTTCAATTGTTTTCAAATGCGATATGGCACTGAGCGGTTTCCTTGTCAGTTAATGCTTGATCTAAATTTGACTGTTAATTAGCGGCCCTCTTTTATGGATGGCTGTAGACACAGAGCGCCTATTGTATAAAATCCTGGTGTAAATCTTTTAAGTGTTGAGATTGTGGTCAGGTAAAATGAGTTCAAGCAGTCAGTTGTGACCTAATGAAAAGTCTTTACCAAGATGAAAAAACAGAGAAATCATACCATTTCTAAAACAATAAAACTAAGTACATAATTAGGTAAAAGTGTCTTCAGAAAATCAGCATGGAACCCATTTCTTCGTACAATTAGTATTGGCGCTTAGTATGGCACTGGAGTACAAGCTTCCAAATGTAAATTGGGAGCACATGGCTGGAGCGTCATGGGAAATGCAAAGCTTTAATAACTTGTTTTTTTATATGGCGATAGGTAGACTTTGCTTTAGTTCTGGACTAATACTGCTAAAGTTCACTTCCAAAGCATTTCACTGAGGTCAGTAAAATAACTACTCACTTTAGGGCAGAAGTTCTTAAATATGGCTGATGATTCAGGAGTAGCGAGGTTGGGGTTTAGACTGACTTTTCATACAAGGGCCACATTTTGAAAGTGCATCCAGTATAAAAGACTTGAGAAAAGCCAACAAACAGTGCATCATAAACATTGAAATAAGGAGACAAGATGGGGAGAAAAAAATAGTTTTATTGGGTGTTTATTTTTGTCTCTCCTTCTATAAATATGTAGATTTAGTATGACAAAGACGAACTATCCTCTTCAATCCCCATTCCCCTAACTTTGCTCCCATCTTTTATGCTTAAGTTTAGGTTTTTTTGCACTCTTTTGCACATAGGCTTCTTCCTCTATTTTTACTTTACGCTTCAGGAGTGATTTATTTTTCTGACTCTTTGGGGTTGTCGAGCAACATAATAAATACAATTTAGTAGGTTTGTGCCACATAATTCTCCATTTTGTGACACCATACGCTCCTGGCAGAAACATATTTTCCATTGTTTGTGGCAAGCACAACAGTAAACCCACTCTTTCACAAATTACACCTAAAAAGGCTAATAATTTCTACTGAACTTAAGCAACTTGTAACATATTCTCTTTGCATGGCTTTGTAGAATTGAGCCGCTATATGCAAGTTCAAATGCCCCCAATAATTATTCCACTTGCAGCTCGCCATTAAGCACAGTCGACAAATGTACAAATCTTGTGATATTTAAGAAAGGCTAGTTTAGATGGGGACACAAATTGTGTAGTCTACTTCCGAATTACCCTAGGTACCAGGAGGTGCACAAATTTCATGTTATTTACAGCAGCCACATTGGATGACAACCCATTTCACACCTTAGTATTGGCAGTCATGAACGCTGCTAAATTCTAATACATTCAAATGATGTTTTGAAATACAGTAAGATGTTCCAAGATCAAAGCTGCAATTAACATTTTAAGTGAAATGAAGGCTTTAGAAGCAAAACTGTGCTCTCATAAACACGGTTACAACTGACTATTATAGCTGTCTCCTATTAGACTTTCTAATTTTCTGAATTGGCTTCGTCTCCTCACAAGATCAAGTTTAGATTGGTGATTATTCAACAGCACAATCAGCCTTTGAACAAAAGTTGTAATATGTCCAGTAACATGACCACCCAAGCCCATCAATTACATTTTGAGAAGTTGTGTTCCCATCCTCCTCAGTTACACTACATTCTCTAGACCACACATCAGGGATTTATTGGGCATTCTACACAAAACAGACTCAGAAAACTATATACCCATATACCTGGATATCCCTATTTCAAAGAATGGCAAGAACCAGTTCTGATATACAGTGAAGAGAACATTCTCAGAAACCTACATTGCAGACAAATAGATAAGTTGGAAACTGGTGTTACCAGAACAGATTTCTTATTTTTTATCCCTAAAAATGAAATCGCAAAAGAGACTCTTCATTTACTCTCACTATCAAAAAGTATATAGGAACTAAAAGGGACCGTTACTATCACAAAGTATATAGGAATTAAAAGGGACCATGAACTTAACATTTCAGGAATCTCTCCTTTTAGTAAGAAGCAATCAATGGATTGACAAGCGCACACAAATTCCCTCCTGCCACACTTGACCATCCAAACCTAACATCAACACTTCCAAACTATCAAGTATCAGACGATGCAACAACAACTATAATTACACAATGGCTGCCCTCAAAACTACTTAATAAATTGTTTCTAGACAGGAGGTCAAATGCATATCATATACCAACTCCAACTGATCACCAGTACAGTCGTTCTGGTAGTAGTCCGTATACTGGCCAGATAAGTCACTGAAGCATCAACGACTAATCTTTATCACCTTTCATAGACAAGCAAATCTAATACCAACCCACAGTATAAAACAAATAGGCCTTACCACCGCAGAATCTGCAAAAAAACAGTTACAGACCATTAAACAAAACAAAAAGCAATATTCTTTACACCTAATGGGACTTAGTTCAGGTACCACAAGTACACCATTACGATGAGCTGATAGCACCAGGATAGAGTTTTACCCACATGAAAGGAGAATCAAAGACAGGTAGAGTGATACCGAAACATATAACGTCACTGACCCACGCAGAAATACAAGATAAGCACTTTTCCTTTGAGTGTATGGTCACACAGCATTTTATTAACTTGAATACTCTCTCTAACAGAACATTTGTCTATCTACCTCCAATGTCTGAAATTACCATCATCTTCAATCAATCAGCCAGAAATATAAGGACTTTATTCACAAGCACTTCAAATAGAAGTTGGAAATCTATTTCATAGTTTTCCTCCTATGACTGGAGCAGATTTACAATTTGTATAAATTCACAGACACTCCTGGAAAACTGTAACAGACGTAAATCTCCAGGATTGCTCTATTTCCCAAATATACTTCTACAGATTGCACTTTGATAGATGAGGCATAATTGTGCATATGTACAATTAACTTTTTTTCCTCAACAGGAAACTATTTTCTAGAGAGGCCTCTTTCCTTTAAGCCCCATTTTCACAATGATAATTTTTTTCTCCACAAGGAGCTATTTTCACACAGAAAAGACCCTTCGTGCTACTAGTCTGGAAATTACGTATTCATGCATTTTGCAGGAATACCTTTTCCAGCATTTTGCAGAAATATATTAGCAAAAATGCTCAAGGTATGCAAATGCCTACAAGAGGTCTGGGAATAACCTCATACCTACCGGTGTGTAGGTGTTTTCTTTCTTTTGCCAAGTGGTCCACCTTGAAACGACCCTTCTTATCGTAAAAATCCACAAATTATGATTCTATGATCCAAGATGTGAAATGTACAATCACAAGTTGTTTTTCTTGTGCAGACGACAACTACTTAGGTACACAAATATATGTGAATCTTACAAAGCAGAGCAAAGTGTAGCAAGTGTCTGTATGTGCTACAAAAACATACATGCATTTATTATGCTATATTCTAATAGAATGTGTTTTGCAGCTTTTAATGTTAAACACGTATAATGTAGCATAATGCGATTACTTAATACTTAACTCAGATGTCTTTTCCCAAGCAACATCTGCAGACTCCTTTAACACTGACTGGCCTCGGTTGACATAATTACACTTAAATATTTTAAGCGACTGCAGCAGCTTTTAGTGGGTTGAGTCAATAAGTGAATACTGCTAGCAATGCTTTTAGCATCTCAATGCCTGTAATCCTATTACAAATTATACTTGTAAATTTTGCACACTAATTAATTGTTGAGATTTAGTTTGGAATGCTTGCACGTATTTGATAAACGGGTGCAATTAAGAATACTGGTTTTATTGTATACGAGTATCAGTATGAAAAGACCATCATAAATTAACTATTCTTCCTTAAGATAGGGATATGTAAATTTACGAAATGTTCAAGCTGTTCATCCAATAAATCGCCTCCAACACCATAACTCTAAAACAAGAAAAAAGAACATTTCTTACAAGACTCACTTTAAAGATTTCATAAATGCTCAGAAAATGTTGTGGAGTTCATAAAATGTCCCTCTATCATAGTCCACTATATGCAAGAGCAAAGTAATGGAAACCAGGGTTTTGATCAATCACTCATCTTTATTTAGGACTACCTAGATTTCTAGATGCAACAGCTAACAAGCATCTTGTGAAAATATTTAAAGATGAGCTTAGACCAAAAAGGAGCACTTAGCCTTAGTAAATACATTAAGAATTTGCCCACTTTCATCACCACAGTCCCAAACTGCTTATTCACTTATCAATACAGAAATCGATAAGTAAAGGATATATACCATAACTTCACTTGTAGACTAAATAAAACACTCATGAATTCACCCTTAATGAACCAGATGCACTTACAAATGTCAGAAATCATCTAACAGATGAGATAATATATCACATTACGTCTAACACTTTGACAGAAGTGACCATGAATGTAGTATCACAATTTAGTTTGATTATGTGTTGCTATTTAGTAAGATTTCACTTTTAGGTTTTGCTATTTATTGGTAGAAGTACTGTAAGAAAATAGGCATTTCATTTGTTGTGCCAGTTATGGATTCTGATCCGAACCATAACTTGGAAATTTCACTGCTTTTCCAGTTTTAGTTTCTAACCATAATTTTACTTTAACCTTTGGTTATGTTTAGTGAATTTGTGGGATTCTTGAGCATATTCCATATCCCAGAGTTCAATGCACCCATCCGTCCCATAGACGGCCACCCTTTGTTGTTCAAGGCCTTCGGCTGTGCGCAGCCAGCGGAGATTGCTGCAGGGCCTGGCCTTGCGTCCAACCCTCCTCTGGTGGCCAAAGCCTCTTGCACACGGCCAAAGGCTATGCACACTCAGGTTTGGCTGCAGGGCTGTGGCAGTCGGCACTGCGTAGTTATAATCTAACTCATCCTTTCCATTGAAAAGGCATTATTTGATTTTCTTATAACTTCTGTTAGGACTTAAATGTTTAACATGTTTAACACGGTCAATAACATTTTGATTTTTGTTACAGAATGTGACTGGCTGGAAAAATTCAGGGCCAGAATCAGGAAAAGAGTGCTGCAATGGAAGCAACAGTACAGTGAGGCGGAGGGTGTCCAATGCAGATCCAGGTTTACACACACACCTCGCTCAGGGTCATAACCATAGTTATGAGGGAGCGCTCCAATGGCAGCAAGTACAGTGGGGTTGAGGGTGTTCAACACAGATCCAGATTTACCCACTCATCCAACTCACCCATATCAGCACTCAACTCAGGGCCACAATCAGCTTTTAGGGACCACTCTAATGACAGCAAATCTACAGTGAGATAGAGGGTGTCCTACGCAGGTCTAGGCATTCATGCATATACCACTGACTTATATAAGCAATCAGGAGCACTAGAACTGATTTGAGAAAGTGCTCCAATGCAGCAAATGTATAGTGAGGCGGCAGGTGTCCAATGAAGGTCCAGGTTTATACACACACACACACACACACACACACACACACACGCGCGCACGCACAAGCATGCACGCAAAAGCATGCATGCACGCACAGCAGCACTCAAGGCCACACGATCATTAGATTAATGAATGGTTCACTTGTTATAACAAACTCTGCAATGCCTTTTAGACTCAAAATGGCTTATTGTGTTACTTGCCACTTGCTCATAAATATGGCACAAAATAAAGGCACAGGTGGTTGATTCATCAAAGAATCATAATGTTGTCAAGTGGAGAAGGACAGACTGAGTGGTTTCACTGATCCTTCGTCAGCAATGTAGACACTAGACCACAGTATAACAAATGCAATCTGGATTTGGAGTAACAGTTTGCAAAATCAATTGAATGCTTAAAAGTAAATTTGACAAATTAAATCAGAAGATGCTTCAATAAAAACGGAAGTAAGAAAGAAAGCAATGATCAAACAGCTAGTCTACACAGAGACCATTCATAAACACAACCTGTGACTATTCAAGGTTTTGACATTACAAAACTATGGTGTGTTGTTACACAGTCCTGTATAATCAGAAATGTGACATAACTGGAACCTTGGTAGAACCCAAACCCGGGCATCATTTGAGAGGGTATGATGTAGGCTCTGAAATAATGAGAACGCTGCTACATTTTGTCACTCCCTGTAAAGCGCGGCACCAGATGGGACAAGTGGATTTATTTACATAACAAGTTAATTTCTGAATCAACCAGTCCCTTGTAGATTTGTTTTTAATTGCCACACCCCTGTAATGATCATGTGAATTTTTAGTATTCATAGTCATATAATCCTATGTTGGATAGTGTTTTAATATCCAATCGAGATTGGATGGAGTAAGTTTAAAAATGAGGAAATTATTTTAGGGAGTTTTCTCTCTCGAATCACAAATGATGCTATTTTTCTCATGATGGTTTTGAAAATCAATTCAAAAGCAATATTTTCGGCCATCTTGTTGAGAGAGGAACATATCTACTCATGGGAAAAGCTGTGTATCTGACGGCTTCTATTGTATTACTGTTAGATTCTAAATTTTAACTTCTATGGATAAATTCAGAAGAGGTTTGTGGGACAAGACCTATTTTCGCTGCTCGTGCTGCTAAATTGAATACCTGCGCTTAACTTAGGGGCTGGTCAGGATGGACACCCAACACAACATTTCCTGCTCACCTTTGTGGCTCAGTCAGGAAAATGGCTTCTGCCTTGTACTCCTCTCGTTCCTGGTGGCACACTAGTTAGTGCCATGTCGGGTCTTCTAATGTCCTGAGACTTCATTCTCTACTTTTTGATCCATGAGTAGGAACATTCTGACGCAGACTCATTCACTCTCAGTCACCACCTCTGGGTGACTCAATCAACCCATTCACATTCCTAGTTTTTCAAGCAGGTATGCTGAACTCAACACAATACTACTATGGCACCTTCTGTTTTTATTTACATGTTAATAAGCCGTCACCATCCTGCATTCGCCCTGATAAGCTCTCTAACATCGTTTTATCTCTTGGTGCTCCACTGGACTCAAGTTTGACTCTGACATTTACCAACTACCAAACTGCATTTTCTTGACTGTCTTTTGTCAATCTTGTGTTGCAAATTGTGACATCTCATCCAACTGAATACCAAACCTATAAATCTGCTCCTCCATTATCATGGCTGGAAACTCGTGCCTTAGTAAATTATGACTTTGATTATACATTTATCATTATCGTGTAGTTCCTAGGAATCCTCTGGACCTGCACGTTTTGGATAACCTAAACTGAGGGCTTGGTGTCCAGACCGCTTCCGGACACCCCCACAGGATATGTCAGCTGTTAGACCAGCTAACTCTACAGTGCCACTACCAACCCCCTGTATCTTACAGTGGTGTAAGTAGTTTCTGGCAACCACTGAACATGACAACTGTGATTCCTCAGGGATCGTGGAAAACAGTACAGTACTTTTCACTCAGTCACTAGTGCTTTGCTTATTCTCAGAAAATACACAGAATGACGATTAGGACGTTTCAATAAGTATTTATTGGTCCAGCGTCAGTCTTGTGTAAAACATATTTGCTGCGACAATCAGGAGACAGAAGCATACGAAAGAAATCACGAGTACCAATATAGCAACGTTTCTACCATAAAGCTAAAAAGATGAACATATATAGTTCAGATAAAACAGTAGCATTTGCATACTCCTAAAAAGCCCACCCTAAGTAATTTGCCTAAATGTGCCCAGCCTAGATATGTAGGTGTAGCATGTATATGCGTATAGATATGTATATGTCTATGTATATATGTAGCCAAGAATCCCCTAGGGAAGAACCATCCCCCTCACCTGATGGTAGAGAATGAAGGACCCCCGTCTTTGCTTCGAGGATGACACCCCGCAAGGGATGTCAGACCGCTCCGTGTTGAAGATTCAGCATGCAGGACCCCGTGTCAGCTTGGAAGGAATTCTCCTCTGATTTGTAGGGGGGAATAAGTGTCATATACTAGAGTGGTCACTCCAGGGTTTCTTCTAGAATCGATATGTTTTGAAAACAATCATGAATGTTTTTCCAAACAAATACGATCATGACCAGCGGGCTGTTGGCCAAGGATGAAAAAAGTGGTGACCCTTATACAGAACAATTATGCAGTGCCTGAGGACATGTTTATGTACGTCAGGTATAGGGAAAAAGATACAATACTAAGAGCCTGGTGTCAAAGAGACAGGAGCAAGCTACTAGGTAAAAGGTCACTCGTTTAGAACTGTTATTGTCATGTGGATGGGACAATGTATGTAAAAAGGGGGCATACATGACAGGACGATCCTAAAGGACATGACACCCACTCCTCATCAAAAGGTCAACAGGGTCAGCTAGATAATAATAAAGCTAAGGCCATTAAAAGCATAAAAATCATTTATAATTAAAATACTAAAAGCACTTTAAAAGCCTGTAAAAAATGACCATAAAAGAAAAGGCATTTTCCTAAAAGCGTTCAAAAGGTCCTTTAAACTTGTATACGTGGCTATTATTACACTTAGCACCTTGAAAGCCACTATGCTCAGTCAGAGCAGAGAAGGAAAAAATAAAACAAAGTCAGTTTCGATCTTCAATTTGGTAAATGTTTAAAAATGCCGAATAGTTCCCAGCACAGGAAAGGCCAGATTGTTTATGAATCCTGTGCTAAAGACTCAACATCGCTGAATATTGTATCCGCAGGTGGCAATCCCTCCACCACTTCCAATATCACGTTGAGTGAGCAAAGATGGTCATCTCTGGTTTCCACAGCAGCCGCAGGGGAAGAATTAGATGACTGCACGCCTGGAACCGATGCCTGTAGTTCTGGAGCAGAGCCGATATCCCTTCCAACAGGAGCGGAAGCATCCCTTGGAGGCTCTAGAAATGCTGTCATCAACATTGGAAAATGCTGTGGACAACTGTACACGTGGGCCTGCAAGGGCCCCAGTAGCACATCTATGTCCGGTGGCGCAACCAATGGAAGTGTCAGACACAGGTCCAACACGCATCCGAATCTGCAGAAGAGGCAGCGGAACACAGGCAGGACACAGTCTAGCCAGACTGGTCTGAAAGACAGGAACCAATGCTCACTCAGCTCTCGAAGCCGAGGTGTACCCAGGTAGAACACCATACGCTCACAACAACGTCGTTCCAGCAGTGTTCTCTCCATGTCTTGAGGGATTGAGATGTCCATTGCGAATCAACAGGATTCAAATCAGGATGCCTGCCACTGATAGCAGGACCAGAGGAAGCCCTCCAAAAACGCTTCCAAGTACAGAGTGTATAAAAGCTGGAATTACTCCGAAGATGGTCTGAAAGGTGGTTAAGAGATCTGATCCAAGACGCTTAAACAAGTGTACGATCCCACTCGTATCAGACACGTTAAAGATACGATGAACCATTTCTCAGAAATGGATCGGGAAGTTCGTATGGACCAGGGCCTGTATCTCTGCTGAAGACCTTGCAACCTGGAGATCAAAAGTCTCATGGGCTGAAGTTAAGGCCACATTTTGTTGAAACAACATGGCTTTCAGTCTGCAAACTTATACTGGAAACATTCAATGAAGGCCACAATGGTGCCTCCCTAACTGTGCGAGCCGGGGGAAACAATACTTGCTTACAACAAACAACCCTGAGGTTTACTGTGACTAGATATGCAATGCCTGGCACCATACCGCAACAGTCTTAATCATTCAGCATTAAATAACTCCCATTCGAGAGCAACTCGAAACCTGGATGAATCACTGCAGTTGGGGAGCCTTTCAATTAGCAAGATAAGTTTGCTTTTGAAGCATTACACGCTCGGTGAAGAGAGACCTCCTTACACACCAAAGATCCACTTAAAGCCTTGTCACAGTCTGTACCACTTAAGAAAACTTCAGTGTCCTTATTTCTACACCTACATCGGTACGGTAACTCCCAGGTTTCCTGTATGTACCCTTCACCCAATGCTTCATACCAGCCTGCTTGGATGTATCTAAAGCAGTGTTGGAACTGGAATGTCGTGATTGGCAGCGTGATATAGCCATGAATTAACCATTTCGTAGATGGTGACTTTGCTACTGTAAAAGGTAACTTCTCTAATTTTTCAATGAGCAGTATGGTGTACTTTGCATCTCTGAGTGCCATGGTTTTTGTCTGTCAGTAAGTTCATAAGCCGAAAACAGACTTGTGCTGTTAATGTATCACCATGGCACGTGGCCAGACGCAATGATTGTAGCGTCCAGTTTAAAAGCATAATGGAGTGCAATTGAGATAGCCCATGTTGTAGAATAGGCAAATCTTGTTCCATTATGTCAATTGCTAAGGACACATTGTTGCCCAGTGAATAAATACGTGGCAAAAGTGTGGTCATTCCATTGTCTACCACAGCTAAGGCCTTTTCTAGGTTAATTCTATCAATCTCACGTAATCTCTCAGCAGCATCCTGTTGGGAGATTTTCCATAGTTCATTGTAGATGGCATATAAGAAGCGTTATTTACGCGGTTTCTTGGGACCTAGCAAGAAATCCCCAAGATCCATGTTGTCCGATAGAAGGGACAAGCGTTGTTTCACCTGTAATAGTGTTGAGGTTTTTAGCCTTTCTAGGCACAACTTCCCAACACTATAAGAATTCACAACCCCCGGGTCGTCTGTGTGTACATAGCGTGGGTCAGGCCTATGGATACTAAACCATCTGGTGATACCCTTGAATCTTGACTGACACCTATTCGTGTCAATAGGCAAAACCAACCAACCCTTCCAATTGGGAGCTGATGAATTGTATGTACCATTCTGTATTATTGCACCCAGCATCTCCTCACTTATCAGTGTGTCATTTAATATACCTTCAATAGGTGTGGGCAAGGGGATGCGTGGTGTTTTCGGGTCTCTTATTTTTGCAAACCCGAAGCAGGTAGTCTGTTGCACTCTTCTGTTCAGGAAAATTATCTGTAATGGTATGAGGCAAGCTCTAAATAAAGTCTCACATCCCCGAACTTGCCATTCTTTTGTCCCCCAGATGATTTTGTGTCTATCGTGTCCCTCCAATAGTCGAAACCTTGTATAGACAGTTGGGAGATAAAAGGTGCTGAATATACAAGCGTGGTGTTTGTCAGCATCATTTTCTTCGCAGTTGAATTCGTCTGTACTAGCTTATAATAGTATGACGTTAGGTCTGATGTAATGAACCCTGAAAAGTATGCAAATTTCTGTGTGAACGTGGCAGAACTACCTTTCGGTGGTGTCGGGCAATATTCCCATTGATGGTAAGTGTTAACAGTGTGTGGGACACTCGCTATGTGCAAAACGTGATGACCATAATGCTGGTAACAATACATACTGTCGAAGTCAGGTGTATCTTCATACAATTCCCTGTAAGAAAATGCAGCAGATTTTTCTAAATCTGAGAGCATAGTATTTACAGTCTCAATGTCCCGATCATCAGAGAGTGTACTCGGGGTAATGAAATCATTCAATGAAATTTTAAATACATGTGTAATTTTCAAATGTTGAGTAGGACCAAATACATCATATGGAACCCTATCCCAAACTATACCATCTGGTACTGGAACTGCTGTAATGTTCACTAGGGACAGGTCTCTCTGTTCACGATGTGATGACGTATGAGGTTTCAAGACCAAGTTCACAGGTTGTACTGCAGAGCATTGTGGGAGGTAATGTCCATTCAGTAGTAGGAAAAAGACAGTCACTATACCAATCCAAATTAACAGGAACAGGATCCCTAATGCAAACCAAAGATGCAACCAAGGGTACACAAAGTAAGCCTTTTTCTGCCAGAGATAGAATTGTCAGAATTTTTCTTTTTTTGGAAATGGGTGGCGTTTGCTCAGGTTCACTTGGATCTGAAGAAAAGTCATTGAAGTTGATGAAGTAGCCAGACGCAGTTCAATCTATATTTGAATTCTACAAATGGAAAGGAGCGTCAATGTATCCGCTATGGTATCCGATTAATTATTGTTTTTCGAGAATCAAATCCATAGGCAAACTTGTTTCATGTGTATTTTCCATTTATTAATTCAAAGGAAAATCATAGCTCCAAAATATAACAGTATCCAATCGTCAGCCAAATATAACAATATCCAATCGTCAGCCTATGCGTTTCGTCCTCACTTGGACGTCATCAGGGCTCCAATGTATCTCCTAAGCGTTTATCCTATTCGTTTATCCCGCTGGATTTATCGGGACAGGCCGTGGAAGGAAGACCAGAGTATAAGACACTCTGGCAAGAGGACAATCTTTTCCACTTGTATGGGTTGAGCTAATGAAGAGCTGAAGAACTGTCAGGATAAACGCTTAGGAGATACATTGGAGCCCTGATGACGTCCAAGTGAGGACGAAACGCGTAGGCTGACGATTGGATATTGTTATATTTTCTCTGACCAGGCCCCCAATCTTCGGGACCCAGGCAGGTCTTGCCAGAACCGGTTTCACTTTCCCAGTGGCGGTGCGTTTGACTTGGACGTTGCTTTGTAATGCCCTGAATTCATTGAGTTCCTGTAAAACAGCCAAACGATCATTCAACTTAACTGGTTTTACATCCGCCACTGTGCTGGCACCATCGAGGTTAGGTACCCACATTCTTGTCCCAAACAGGATCTCATGGGGGGTACGTCCTCCCAAGGATTTTCTTGGCATGTTGTTTAGTGCCCTCTGGACCCCATATAGGTGATTGACCCAACTACCGCCCGCACCTAATACCCTTTCTGTTAAGCATTGCTTTAGGTCCTGGTTTTTCCTCTCCACCACCGAATTTACCACGGGATGCCCATACTTTCCATAGCTTCCTTGTAAGTCCATGAGCTAAACGCAGGGCCACGGTCGGAATGTAACGTGCCAATTGATTATGTCCCGATGAAGACTCACAAATCCTTTATAACAGTGCGAGCGTTAGCCGAGCGCCGAGGCCAAACCCATAGAAATCTAGAGCATGAATCCACTGCCACCAAGATGTACTTCTAGGCCCCATCTGAATTTAGGGAGCCGCAGTTGTCCAAGTAGACATGTGAGAGGTCTGTCTGAAATGAGTATTGGTGTTTGTGGTGGCCGTGCTACAGTGGAACCTTTCATCTGCTGGCAGATGTCGCACTTTAGGACATAACCCTTGTTTTTTTTAGACAAACCTGGCCACCAAAATCGCCGCTTCAGTAATGAAATTGTAGCAGTGACTACGGCGTGTGCCGAGCCCAGACCCTTGTGTGCAGCTAGAATTAAACCTAATCTGCGATCCATGTTTGGTATAACTCTATCACCCACTCCTGGAATTTGAGCATACGGTGTATTTTGCACATCTAATTTATAGGAGTACTTGAGTGGAAAGCCCTTTGGCACGGCAGAGCCGTTCTTCGAGGCGTTGACAGCTATCAGTATGTCTCCGTCTATCCTCATGCTAGAACGAGTGATTGCAGCAACTGCAGCAGTTCGCACTGTCGCCTTGGCTGCTTTATCAGCCAGTGAATTCCCTTCAACGTGGAGACCAACACGCTGAGCCCGTGTCAGGCATGCTTTCAGCTTTGCCACTTGTTCCCATAACAATTTATGTTTAATTGTGCAACCCTTGAATCTCTAAACCCATTCTGGCCCCAGTAATAAAGATATTCATTTTAGGACTGCACACAGTAAAACGAATCGCACACTATCAGTGTGGGGAATTCCCGATCCTTATATTGTAGAGCTAGTATCAGGGCTTTCAGTTCTGCCAACTTCGCTGTGCAGTCTCCTAGAGATTGTGTAGTTGTATTGCTGGGATGGACCTTACCATCCCGCACACGTCTCTTCACTATAGCACGTGCTGCGCTATACTGTTTACTTCCAATGGCAGGCTGAGAGGAACCCTCAGTGTAAATGATGTACTCATATTTTTCTAGAGGCAAGATTTCATTTGGGAGACGGTATTCTTGTTCGTACTGCAGGAACGCTTGTGTTGTCAGTGTAATCTACGTCTGTTGCAGTGAGAGAATTAGCCCATTGTATCTATCGCGGATGCAGTGCTTTTGCATTTGGAATGCTCGCTTTGGTAACCGCTTCTGAAGTTGGTACCGGGGTAACAACTATTATGCGTTTCCCCTGTGCTAGTGCTCTTTCTCCCACTACAGCAGTCTGTACTGCGGTCAGGATTTTTTCTGTGGCCGCAAATCACATTTCAGCATTTGTGAATAAATGTGATTTGTATGCAATTGGGACTGTTTCACCTTCACTGAAAGTGATGTATGTATATCCTGATAAACCTGGGACCACCCGGATCACCAAATTGGTAGAATTCACACGTGTGCGCAAGTGTTTTGATGCTATCATGTCAGCCTGAACTGAACGGAGTGCATCTGTGTGTTGCTGTGTCCACTTATGTGCTATGAAATCAGCTCCGATTAAGTCGTAGAAAGGTTTTACTCTTTCTGCATAATCCAGAATGTATGTTCTGCCAAAATGTATAAATCCTACGATGGATTGTAAACCTTTGACAGTCGTTGGCTGCCAGGCTCTTGCCTTCACTGGAGAGCTCATATCCCAAAAATAGGACATTGAGATGGGCAATCTTTGATTTTGTTATATTAAATTTGTATCCCAAGTTGGCGAATCCCACAATTATGTTGTTAAACCTGCTCAAGTGTTCAGGTACTTCATCGTCCGTCAGATAGATGTCATCTACATAGGACACTGCCTCATCGTCGCATGTTTGTAATAATTCTTACACTCTTGCCGAGAATAGCCCCGGGGCGAACAACAAAAATTTCGCTGAGTGTCGAGGGCAGAGAATGCAGTCAAATATATGCTTTCTGGAGCTATATTTTAGCAGAAGAATCCATTTGAGATACCTAATGTTGTTTTGTATTTCTTCCACACAATGTTATTCATTAATGTGGCACGGTGTGCGTTTTGAACTGCAAATGTTCGTGTGCATGTGTTTAAATGTCAGTAATCCAAAACTAGACGATAAGAGTTGTCAGGTTTCCTTAATGGAAACAAAGGATTGTTCATTGGGGAGGTGCAAGTCTCAATCACACCTTGGTATTCAAGTTGGTCTAAGATTTCTGTGATCGGTCTTTTTGCATAGTTTTTAATAGGGTACTGTCTCTGTGGATTTGGAGTAGATTTTAATGGGATTTTGTAGCGAGTAGACTCCAAGTCCCACCCTACATGGTTGTGGTATAATGCCGGAGCTACTGTTAACGCCCACTCTTGGGCGTATGAATGTTTTAAAGATTCTGGAACGAGGTCGGAGAAAGTAGGCAAAATGAGATTTCTCCCTCTAGTTGTAGTGAAATTTCGTACAGTCTATGTGGGACAATAACTCTTGTATCAGGTGTTGCCACCGTGATATGTTCATTCAATACTGCTGTCACCAGAAAATCCTTCAGGTTCTGGCGAGCTACTGCTGCGCTGTTTAGCATCGTCAGAGCCCATTCTTCGTCCAGAAACTGAGTCCTCAGTAACCTGGGCATGTCTAATTTTCAAACCAGCTACTTTCTTCTTTTGAATTGAGGTTGTGCTTTAGGTTGTTCTTCCTGCTTGATAATGTAATCTGAATTACGATGCGTTTACCTTTTTGTCTTTGGTCGATCTTCTGTCTTTTGTTCCGATCGCCTGTCCCTCTCTGAGTTTTTTGATGAACCCTGAAAGGAACGCAAGGAAAGTGTATCAGTGTCCTGATACCCGTCAGGTTTCCTAATGTTATACCTTTTTTCAGAGGACTGCCGTTGGGGAGACCCACCCCTTGATCGTGAATTCTTTTCTGTATTGTTATTTTTAGAGTTTTTGTTTTCCCATTTGTTTTTAGAAGAAGATGGTGTTAGCTTCGAGTTGTCCTTGTCGGGACTACCAGCCATTTGTGGCTTCCCTGGTTTGGCTCCCAAACAATCTCTACCTAATGCAGCATAGGTTTCTGCTTCGATAATTTTTGGTAACTCCCACTCCTTATTTATAGGAGCTAATTCCCTTAGGCGGTGGTGTATAGCCACTGCTGCTGCCTCCCCTTTTATGTTGCTCAGCATGATTTCAGAGACTTGGGCAAAGTTACCCATCAGTTTCATTCCTAAGTCCAGGGCAGGTCCTGGCCCGTACTCGTTCTGTATCTGTTTCAATACCTCTGGAACGACTGCTATGGAAGGGGTACCGTGTATTCTGATGTATACGGCAGCAAAGATTGTTCCACAAGTGGTACAATCCTCAATCGAGGGAACCATCCCCATTGGCAAGCAAATGGTTAGCATTCTGTGTTTTTCCTGTGGACCCGTATGGGGAAATACGGCTTCCAGCTGTGCATTTTTTTGTGCTATTCAAAACGGAATTTGCTCCCGTTTGGACAGAATTGTTCCCATCACTGATTTTACTATCTTTGGATTCATCGTAGGTGTGGTCTGATGTGGACCAACTGGAGCATTTCTCACAGGCTGGACTGTTAATGTTTGCATGACAAACTGGACAATGTGTCTGTATAGCCTGACTATGTCTTTGTATATTGTACGGACTTCATCCACTGGTAGTGTATCTATCTCAGAATGTGGAGTGTATATCGCTAAGACCGGCCAGGTCGCTCCTTCTATGCTGAGTGGACCGAGTCTCACGACAGAGTTTGTGTGTGGAAGGGCGCCTTTAAACCAGTTTCTGTGTTGCTGGTAAGTTAACAGCACTTCAATGTATTCGTATGGAATGTATTCTTCTGGTGGTTCAATTACAATGTATGCATGGAACAATTTAGTCTGTGGATCTGCAGGCGGGAACTGAACCCAAGAATAGAATACCTCTGATCCGAACACCTCGTGTGCCTCAATCACGAAGGTAACACAGCCACCTGTTGCGGGTACACCGTGTTCTAACAACTTTATAGTTACTGCTTGTCTGCAGTTCTCTGTAATGTTGAGAGCGTTTGCAAATTCATCTCCCCCCGAGCCCAAACCACCACTCGTGGGCTCAGTCATTCTCAGAAGAAGAATAAATGTTTTAGTAATTATGGTTTTGCACAAATGGGGAATTTTTTATCCTTACAAGCCTGTTAAACCTTCAGCCAATACACAGAGTATATCGGCTCAGCTGAGGCGGATTTCCCTTCCCACTTCAGACGTCTCTGAAAAGTGTGAGTAGGGCTTTCTGAGAAAGCACGACTGAACTACTCAGATTTTCACTGTTAATATAAGAACCAAACCAACGTTGGGGGCGCCATGTCGTTTAGTTCCTAGTAATCCCCAGGACCTGCACGTTTTGGATGACTTAAACTGAGAGCTTGGTGTCCAATCCGCTTCCGGACACCCCAACAGGATATGTCAGCCGTTAGACCAGCTAGCTCTACAGTGCCACTACCACCCCCTGTATCTTACAGTGGTGTAAGTAGTTTCTGGCAACCACTGAACATGACAACTGTGATTCCTCAGGGATCGTGGAAAACAGAACAGTACTTTTCGCTCAGTCACTCGTGCTTTGCTTATTCTCAGAAAATTTACAGGATGGCGATAAGCACTTTTCAATAAGTATTTATTAGTCCAGCGTCTGTCTTGTGTAAAACATATTTGCTGCGACAATCAGGAGACAGAAGCATACGAAAGAAATCGCAAGTATCAATATAGTAAACAGTAGATACATTTCTACCATAATGCTAAAAAGATGAACATACACAGTTCAGATAAAACAGTAGCATTTGTATACTCCTAAAATGCACGCCCTAAGTAATTTGCCTAAATGTACCCACCTAGATATGTAGGTGTAGCATGTATATGCGTATAGATGTATATGTATATATGTAGCCAAGAATCCCCTAGGGAAGAACCATCCCCCTCACCTGATGGTAGAGAATGAAGGACCCCGTCTCTGCTTCGAAGATGACACCCCGCAACAGACCGCTGCGTGTTGAAGATTTGGCATGCAAGACTGTGTCTGCTTGGAAGAAATTCTCCTCTGATTTGTAGGGGGGAATAAGGGTCTTATATACTGGAGTGGTCACTCCAGTGTTTCTTCTATAATCGATATGTTTTGAAAATAATCATAAATGTTTTGAAAAGAATCATAAATGTTTTTCCAAACAAATGCGATCATGCACAGCAGGCTGTTGGCCAAGGATGAAAAAAGTGGTGACCCTTATACAGAATAATTATGCAGTGCCTGGAGGACATGTTTATGTACGTCAGGTACAGGAATTATGATACAATACTAAGAGCCTGGTGTCGAAGAGAGAGGAGCAAGCTACTAGGCAAAAGGTCACCCGTTTAGAACCATTATTGTTGTGTGGATGTGACAATGTATGTAACAAGCATTGGCATAGCCAATAGGTCTCGCCTTTGGGACCTTATAAGTGTTTAGCCATGCAACACTTGATGTTGTAGCACCAAGGATATTGTCCTGGATAACTAAACACTTATAAGGTCCCAAAGGCGAGACCTATTGGCTATGCCAATGCTTGTTTGGTTGCTTGCCACCCACTGCACTCTGGCAATAGGCCAGTGGCCTGTGCCATTTTGATAGGCCTATTAGATTCTATTCCTGTCGCCATTTCAAAGTCAGGCGTTAAAGGGCAGAGGAGAGAGACCCACTGATCTGTCTGCTTCTATCTGGCGCGATTATGGCCGCCATTCACTTCAATCTCACACTCGTGACCACAGGTGCCCCGTGGCCTGACGTAGCAACAGGTGGTGTAAAAATAGATTTTCAGGGGCGGGAGGGATATATCTTTTGTACTGCACATTTAAAGTAGGTATGCTCCGCCTTGTGCTGCTATTCGCCACATAAATCAAATAATTGGTTGTTAGATAGTGTAGTCCATTGTGTGTGCTGTCCAGCTGCCGGCTTCCCAGGTAACCCCTTCGGAGTAACAAAAGATTTACCACAGCGTCCTGTTTTGTAAAACGATCAGTGTTTGGCTTATGTGAGCACGCGTCATTCGGAGCGAACTGTCTGCACTTGTTAAGAACAAAGAGGGCATTTAATTTCAGACAGGTTGGATGTCAGAGACACTATGCAAGAGCTGCCTGCACACCACAAAGTGCCACGGACAATAAATTACCATAACTTTGGACTAACCGATCACCTTGGTTTCCGAGCCCCGTGCGGCCCGGCCTAAAGCGCTTCACCGCCTCGCCAGAGGTAGGTAGCACTATATAAAAGTAATTACAATCCATACAATAAAATAGGAGCTGTCTATGCAGAAATAGGATGTTTTCGCCGTAAAAGAGGGAGTCTAATTCTGAATGGGTGCTTGCACGGAGAGTAAGAGAGATGTTAAAAGAGAGATGTCTGCGCAGAAATAAAGCTACGTCACTGAAAGGGTGGTGGGGGTGCACCGACGGGAAGAGCGCGAGCATAGAACCCGAGCTATGTGAGCAGCAAGAGAGGTCACCTTTAAACGGGGTTCATGCACGAGCAAACTAAGTCTGAACTAGACAACCCGAGGAAGAAAAGAGAAAGATGCGATTAAAATGCAACATAGGTGGCCACGGAGGTGCAGGTGCCACTATTAAAGAAGTGCCCGCACAAGAGGGGGTGACACGTAGGCACATCACTGTACAACAGCCCAGGTGCCCTGCCGAGAAGGAGGCCAGAGCAGCATTAAACTGGAGGGGGCGTCTGCCTAGAGAAAGGGTACAGCACGGAACAAGAGGTGTGTATCGAAAGAGAGCCGGGAGCAGCATTGTGTAAGTAGCACACCTGGGAAAAGAAGCAGTACATGACATAACAAGAGGTGTCCCAGGGAGAGAGAAAGGGTAGAGTGGTGTAAATAGAGATGGCACGAGGAAAAGGAAAGAGCAGAGCGATTTAAAAAGAGGTGGGTAGAGGAGCGATAAAAGGCGGAACGTTTTAAAAAGAGGGTGTCCTGAGGAGAGAAAAAAAGGTAAAGCGATTTAAAAAGAGGTGCCCCGAACAGAAGCAAAAGGTGGCGATTTAAAAAGAAGTGTCCCGTGAAGAAAGAAAGGAGAGAGCCGTTGAAAATTGGTGCCCAGTGGTGAGAGAAAGGGTAGAGCAGTCTTCCAAGAGGTACTGGGCTTGAACCGAGAAGTTGGAAGTGCCATCAGAAAAGCAGTTCCGGAGACAGGTGTCCCGGATGTAAAGTAAGGGTTGCAGAAGAGGTCAATGCCAGCGACACCCCCTGCCAGAGCCCCTTGCAACGAGGGCAAAGGTAACTAGCGCCCCACCCAGCCAATGGCACACACTGTGGAGCCCAGGAGAAGGGGGCATCAGTGCACGGGGGCTCCACCGCCTGCAGACAGGGAGGGGACGCTGAAGGAGGGAGGAGGAGGCAGCGGATCTGTGTTGGAAGCTGCCTGTCCGCAGGGAGGGCCCCCGGCCCCGAGGGAGGGTGAGGAGCAGCTGCGGCTGGAAGATCACAGAGCTGAGCTCTGCTGCCACTGGAAGGAGGCTGAGCCGGCACCACATCCCTGACTGAGGGAGATGGCAGACGAGACCCATCCGGACAGCACCTTCACCGCCCCCCAGGAAGAGCCCCCCGCGCAGCACGACCGGCTGCGGGACGTCCACTTGGACGGCAAGTTCGAGGTAAGTCTCCAATGATATTAACGGCCCTAGAACAGCCCGTCCCTGACGGCCCCACCCGCCCCCTACCATTAATGAGCCCTGAAACTTTTCACATTAACGGGTTTCAGTCTTGGACTAAGCAACAGTTTATATAAGCAGCAGAAAGCGCCAACAGTTTTTAACAAGAGAGGAGCGGGGACGAGAGGAGCGGGGACGAGAGGAGCGGGGCGAGAGGAGCGGGGACGAGAGGAGCGGGGACGAGAGGAGCGGGGGCGAGGGCGGCGGCGCGGCAGCCTGCTCAGCTGACCAGACGCTCGTGCGTCATGGCCTTTGCCGGCATGTGTTTACAATTATCGCGCCCGCGTCTGGGCACGATAATTGGAAACACATGTCTGCCGCGCGTACCCATCTCAAAAAGGCCAGCCACGACGCACGAGCGTTTTTGGGACTGCTTTCAAAACTCACTTACTAAAAGTCTTCGCCTCTAAGCAGCGCTTGCGCGCTACTCGAGGCTCGACCTAAAAAGGGGGCATACATGACAGGACTATCCTAAAGGACATGACTTCATGACCCTCTTGGTCACTGGCTACCTTGCATACTGGTGCAACTAATAGTGCTAGTGGGCACCATGCAAAACACAATGTGAAAACTTCTCGGTGTGAGAAGTGGAGTGTAGCTTTGCATGGACCATATATATAATCACTTTATTCCCAAATTCACTAGCATTCACAGCCCTGGATATTTATACTAAGCCTCTAAAGTCCTGTACCAAATATAAATGTATGCACTGATAAAAACAGAGCATAAGGAAATGTAATGTTACTTGCTCAGGCACGCAACACTCATTGGGTTATAACTGTTTCAGCCCCCCATCATGTGTCTTAGCCTGGGCTCTTGCAGCTTCCAAGGTACACATAATAATTCTTTGCTGATGTGTGCTGGACTAAGCTGGATATTAGGCCTCAGTGACAGCTCGTACAAAGTATTTTGCAGTTTGAAAGAAAATGGGGTAGCTAGTAGAGGGGGGTGAAACCATACTCAAGCAGGAACCACAATCCTTGTCAGGGTAAAGTCACAAGCAAACCCTAAATTAACCTGTGCTCAACCCTCTGGTAGCCTGCACGGAGCAGTCAGGTTTAACTTCGAGGCAATGTGCAAAGTATTTTTGCAACACTTCAAACAGTAACAGAGTGAAACACAACACAAAAAGGATCCCACGCAAGATTAGAAAAACAGAGTACATTTTAATAAACACAACAATACCAAAAAGGCAAAAATCCTATTGGTAGAACCGGAGATACGCATTTTCAAAGATTTAAGAGAAAATAGTGCCAAAAAGTACAAAGTGCCAACTGTGGATATCTGGTCGTGCCAGCCGGCACAAAGTCACAAGTTCAGGCTACAGGGATCCAATTAGGCCCGCTGAACAAGAGTACCTTAAGTCATGGTTCCGGAGTGTTGCACGGTCTCGTGTCAAGGATGTGTGGGGCAGCTAAGGCGATGTGAGGTGAGGTCGAGGTCGGTGATGCGTCACACAGCGTTGGTTCCGGGGAGCTGCGAGGCTGCGATGAGAGGTTCTGCATCATCTTCGAGGAGGCCATTGACGAGGGAAGCTTGTGATGCAAGTCCTGCGTAGAGGATGTGTCGCACACCGGCTGGCTCCCAAGAGACTGCAGGGCTTGCGATGCAAAGTCATGCGTCATCGATGAAAGGTTTACGATGCGAAGGCCTGCATCGGGGATGCATCGCGCAGCCGCGATTCAGATGAGGCTGCGAGGGCGATGCGGAGTCCGTGCGCTGGACGAATCCTCACAGTAGAAGAGATGCATTGGTTTTGCTGGATCCACAGATGGGCTGTCAGAGTACCTTCAGATAGACTTACAAGTGTCCATGACTGGGGTGGCACCCCTCTGCAGGGTAGAACTCACAGTTGCAAGTTGCAGAGTCCAGTTGCTGGTTACAATAGACTAGCCCTTGGAGTCACTCTGGCGGTCCTGGGTACAGAATGCAGTCTCAGTCCTTCTCACCCAGGTAAGAGGGAGCAGGTCAACACAGCAGGCAGTAGTCCTTCGGGACAGCAGTCCAGCAGTGTGTTAACCCTGTCAACAGCACAGCAGTCTTTCTTCCTGACAAGAGTCTTCAACAGGTCCAGAAGTGTTCTGAAAAGTTGGTGTCTAAAGTCCAATATTTATACCCAGTGCCTTCTTTGAAGAGGGAGAAACTTCTAGATGTTTCCCTTAGAAGTGCCCAGGTTCCTGCCTCTCCTGTCCTGGCTCCAGAGTAACTACAGGGGGTATGTAATCCTTTGTGTGAAGGCAGGACACAGCCTATTCAGGTGTAAGTGGGGCTGTGCCTAGCTCCCCCCTCCCGTCCTGCAAGTGATGGCCCATCCAGGCACACCTCTCTATTGTATGTTGCTTTCTAGTGGGAATACACAAAGGCCAACTGCCAACTACACCTAGTCATGTGACACAGAGACAGACTTCAGGCACTAAATGGCTAAGGCAAGAAAATGCCAACTTTCTAAAGTGGCATTTTCAAAATTGTAATTCAAAATCCAACTTTACCATAAAAGAGGACTTTTCATTACAATTCCAAAGAGACAAAACATGAACTGGTCATCTCTTCCATTTGGAAGTTATCCATTTAAATACAATAAGGTAACTCCAATGTTATCCTAAGGGAGATGCAGGTCGTGAAGTAGAGAAAAACGAACTTAAGAGTTATTCCACTACCAGGACATGCAGAATTTAAAACTGCATATCCTACTTTTTAAATACATTGCACCCTGCCCTGTGAGCTGTTAAGGGCTTACCCTAGGGCCAACTTATATGTATTCAAAAGGTAGGTTTGAGCCTGGTAAAAAGTTTATTTTGCCAGGTCAAAATGGCAGTTTAACACTGCACACACAGGCTGCAATGGCAGGGCTTAGACAGGTTTGCAAGAGTACTTAAGTGGGTGGCACAACAGGTGCTGCATGCCCACTAGTAACATTTAAGTTACAGGCCCTGGATACATGTAGTACCATTTTACTATGGACTTAAAAGTGAATTAATGATACCAATTGAAGGTCAAGCCAATTTTACCATGTTTTAAGGAGTGAGCACACACACTTTAGCAATGGTTAGCAGTGTTAAAGTGCAGAGTCCTAAGGCAAACAAAAACAAGAACAGAAAAATATGGAGGAATAAGGCAAAAGGTTTGGGGTTAAGACCACCAGAAGGCTGACAGATTTAACAAAGTACATCCACATCTGAAGTACATAAAAAGTATGGGAACTGGGTTAAAGTAACCATGAGAAATGCTTTCATGGACGTTATGAAAATTCAGTTGCTTAATGCGATAACTGTAAAAGCCTGTGTGTATAACCAGTCACAGAACTGAATTCTGGTTGGTGCACTGGGGAATAGTGACATGTCTATTTACAGTGTTACAAGGAGCCACCTAGCGTCTGAAAGCATTGTGAATAGGCAAGCCATTATTAAAAAAATCTATTACACGCAGTATAAGATAGGCTTCTGCATTATGTACAAAGAGATTTACTAACCATTTGTGCTGGATTTGTATCACAAAAGTGACGCAAACCCAGCGCAAAATGTTGTGGTGTGATTTACTTTCCAACACAAATCATGATTTTCATTGGAATGTGGAAGAAAGTAATGCAAAATAGCGCTACGCCCTACTTTACGTCAAGAGGGCCTACTATGGGTGGTACATGGGCATTCCCATACAACTACCTTTAGGGTTTTGTCGCAAATCTCTATCTAATTACATTGGTTGACTTGTGCCAAGAACTCCTTCCTCCTCAAGGGAGGCGTAACAGTGGAGTAACTTAAAAAAATTGCACCATTTCCCACCTTGCATGTGTGCTGCACTGTACCGCACATGTACAAAGTGGGAAAAGTATTGAAGTATAGTTTTTGTACTGGAAGGGTCCCTTTCCGGTACAAAACCTATGCTAGTCATCACAACTACACCTTTGCACTATGGTGCAAGGATTTGCACTTCACACAAGGCAGCCTTAAGGGTGCCAGAACAGGGAGAGAGGGAAAGTGTGCCATATCTCAAAAGATATGCCAGTGTTCTGCTCTCTCTTTCACGCCACACAGCAGAGCAACTTTGGCTGCTGAGCTGCACTCTGAAAAATGAGTAAATCTGTCCTTTACAGCAGCGGTTCCAAACTGTGGTCTGGGGACCCCTTGGAGTCCGCGAAGCCTCCTCAGGGGGTCCGAGACTACTTTGAAAATGAAATATTATTCACAGATTAATAAAGTGTATATAAATAAAGAAGCTAAATGTACAATTGAAAATTTTAAAACGCACTGAAAATGTGAAGGAATTTTAAACTGGAGGCTAAAAATTAAATTAGTATCCTCAGATTGATTCGTAGGCACAGTGCAGGTACATCAAACAGAATATTGTATGGACGATGCGTGGCCTCAACTGAATGTAGAAAAGCTCCAATCTTTCTATTAAAATTACATTTTTTATTTTTTTTATTTACATGTGTTTGAAATTAAATAAAATGTGACATCATTTGTGTATTTGTTTGATTAATGCTTTTTTCTGTATTTTTTGTGTAATGTTTTGCAATTTAAATCAGCGACAATGCTTTGGCTGGGGTCAACGGCTTCCAGTAATTACTCGTGGGGGTCCCCGGATTCCAATAATGATTCAGTCGGAGTCCCTGGGGTCCGGTAATGATTAAGTGGGGGTCCCCAAAAGTCAAAAGTTTGCAACCCTTCCACCTTTGTATTTAAATTATCTAAAAGTTTCCATTTAGCAAAATACAAACTTGTAAGAAAACACACTCATACACCATACTTTGAAGGCACTGCATAAGTGAAAACAACACGGGCATTACAAATGGTCTCTTAATGCAATCAAGACCTCTCATTTCAAAGGGCGTGGCTTGCCGTGCTGCAGGATGTCCGCCTTCCAACGGGGCTCTGCAGGCCAGGCCTAATTATCCTTCGAAATCACCGTCTATTCCTGGAACCTATCGCCACTAACGTGAGGCACCATGATCTACATCCCCCCGCTCTAGATGAGAGGCGCTGCAAAGGCGGGAGCTCAATAATAAAGAAGATACAGAGCTTACTGCGCCGAGGCCTGGTTCGCTCTGCGACATCGCCGCCATATTGCTGCGGAGCTGCTGGGGCGGGCGACGCTCTCCCGGGCCTTCCCTTGCCTCTGTGATCCGGTGGAGAACTGAAAATCGACTGCCGTGGGCCGATCGGTCGGAAGCTGGGATCCCCTCCGGTGATACTGTGCAGCTGAAATTACACCAGCTTGGTCGCGAGCCCGCGCGGGCAGACGGTGCGGCCTGTGGCGGCATCGCCGAACTCCGGGAGCCACGTGGCGGGTGGTCCCTGCTCCAGCGGAAGACGTGTGGCTGCAGGAGGGAGCGTGAGCAGTATCGGATCGAGGCCGCGGGTGGAGTCTACCTCGGGGCGAGGGATCGACCCGGTGAGGTGAGTGCGTGCTGGGACGGGCGAGGGCCCGCTTGTGCGGCTGCCGCCTTGGGATCTCCTTGCTGGGCTTCTCCGCCCTGTGGGGGTGGGACCGGGCAGGTGCTTGTGGGTTCGCGCACCGGTTGCGCTTGGTTCGCCCCCCCTCTACTGGGCTGATTCTGCTTCTTGGGCCTCCCTGTGCACGCTTAAGGAGTAGGGGCCCGGTCTCTGAAAACCCCCGAGCACGGCTAGCGGTTGGTTCGTGTGTGGGGGTGTGGGACCCACCACCCTCTGAGGCTGCTCGCTCCAGTATCAAAACGATCGAAAATAAGATCGATGCCCTCACCACAAATCTAGAAAGGGTCAAGAAAAGAGTGGACACTCATGAAACGCGTCTAGACACCCTGGAGAACAGGCTCTCGGACACCCAAGACTTCCAAGCTGAATCCAGGGCACAAGTCTTAGACATGGAAAAGATATTAGCTGCGATTAAAGCGAAAAACAAGGATTTAGAGGCGCGGTCTATGCGCAATAACCTTAGAATTATTGGCCTGCCGGAGACCACTGCAATTCCGAGAATGGAGTCAATTATTGGGAACTTATTGCGCAAATTATTTTGGCCAGTGCTCTCATCAGTAATGATCGTTGAACGCGTGCATCGTTCGCTGGGCCCTAAACCGCCGGTGGGGGCGACGCCTCGTCCTATAATAGCGTGACTCCTGAACTATAGGGACAGAGATGAGATACTAAAAGCCGCTAGAACCAAAAGCCCCATCACTCATCAAGGGAACACACTTTCCTTTTACCCAGACTACACACCATCAGTGCAGGCTGCACGCAGTGAGTTTGCACCGGCGAAACGCAAACTACAAAGCGCATCCATTCCATATGCTATGTTGTACCCCGCCAGGTTGACGATAACGTACGATGATCAAGCTCATTTCTTCACAGATGCCAAGGCGGCCCTCAAGTATGCTAAGCATATATGTGCAAGAAGACGCCACTCCAATCCTCGCACGAACAGGGCCCAGAACTAAATCTCAGCGATAACGACTGATTACTCTAAGTGGTTTTGGCATGCTCCGGATCTGTATCCGGTACCACACTCACATCACTAGTCCTAACTGTCGTCCAACATTGTAGCACCAGAAGGAACCTTGTTCTGTTTCACTCTCTTTTTGTTTCGCATTTCAATTTATTGATTCCATAAAACCTGATATGTCCTGGCCACCCTGCCACAAGGCAGGTTTATGCCGGCAACCCTAGCCCCACAGGGAGATCTCCCATGTGTTCTTTAGTTTGTGTTACTTGGGGGGAGTCCAGGGAGGGGGGTGGCACCTAGTCACAACCTGATTGGGAGGTTGGTGTGGGTGGCGGGGTGGGGTGGGGGGGAAGTTATAACTTTTACAGACATACAGTTGTTTTCTTTGCAGACTCGTCTTACCATAGATCAAAACTTCTCAATATCAATCTTGTGTACCTACCCATGCATACTTAACAACTATGTTCCACGGTTTCAAATTTGGTTCACGTTACATGGTGAAAATGTCCTACATAGGCACACATCTCATAACATCCCTAAAGCAACATGACAGAAGTTAAATTTATAACTTGGAACATCAGAGGGCTTAACGACTTCAGAAAGTCTAGATTGATGCATTTGTATTTAATCAGATATCGTATAGATGTGTGTTTTTTGCAGGAAACGTATTTGAATGGTGGTTCGGATCCCAAGATGCGCAATAAATATTGCGGAGAGGTGCACTCAGCCCCATACTCGAACTACACACGGGGGTCTCAGTGTTGATAAAGCGCGGAATAGGCCGGACGACCACTCAAGTACAGGCTGACCCGGAAGGGAGGTTCATTATAATAAGCGGCATGCTGATATCCACAAAAATGACACTGGTGACGACATACGTTCCGAATGTGGACGACCCACAGTTTTTCTTAACAGCTTGGGCCAAGGTTGACACAGTCATATGGGGTGGCGATTTTAATGTCACATTAAATAACGCGTTAGATAAAGTAGGAGCCGCTCGTAGCCCACACACTAGATCAGCTCAACAATTAAACACTATTATTCTTGACCATAATCTCATCGACATCTGGCGCAGCAGGAACCCTACAGTTAAGGAGGGAACATGCATCACTTCACATCACAGAGCTTGGTCCAGACTGGACTACTGGCTGGTCACTGGTGATGTGGCCGCCTGGACCATAGACGTGATGCACATGCCCGCACGCTTTCAGACCATGCCCCGATTGCATTGTGCTGGAGGATACCTCAGACTATGCCCTGTGCGTTCAGTTTGTGCCTCCCGCCCCACGCTCTCCTAGACACAGCATTTAAGGAAGAGATTAGAACCGAGATCACTCAATTCTTCTCCACAAATGAGAGGTCGGTGGACTCTTCCTCCACTCTATGGGAAGCCTTCAAGGCAGTTATTAGGGGAGCTTGTATCTCTAAGCAAGCGGGGTGCTAAAATCAATTAGGAATACACTAACAAATTTGGAAAATGAGATTAGATCCTCTGAATTGTTGTTTTACCAGTCGGGGGCGCCCTCGCATCTTGCCTCCATGAGGGAGAAGATATCTGAATTCGAGGAAGAGGCTGTCAGAGAGACCAGGTTCCTGGGGAAAGACGCTAAAGCACGTAATTATGGCGAAGGTGACAGGCCTGGCAGGACCCTCGCTAACACACTCAAACAGCACTCATCTCCAGCCTTCATACCTGAGCTACTAGACGATAATCTGACTCCAATCAGGGGACAACAAGCCACACACAACCACCTCACAAACTTTTATTCCTCTTTATATACTGCCACACAGCGAGCTCCACACCCTGAGTTACTTACATATCTTGATTCCATCGAACTTCTCTGGCTAAGTGGTGCCCATAGGGCCTACCTGGATGTCCCATTCTCTGTGGAGGATATTACGCAGGTCATATATAGCCTGCCGGGCGCAAAGGCGCCCGGATTAGATGGGCTGACAACGTCCTTTTAGAAAACGTACGCAGTAGAACTTGCACACCATCTGTTGGATGTATATCAGGAATCTTTGGAATGCGGTTCGCTGCCACCAACCATGAGGTAGGCGGTGATCATCTCCCTTTTAAAACCAGATAAGCAGGCCAACCTATGCGACTCATATAGACCCCCATCATTGATTAATGTGGACGTAAAGATCTTGGCTAAGCTGATTGCTAACCGGCTACAGCTACACCCAATCTTACCACTTATAGCCAGACCGGACCAGTCCGGATTCATTCCGGGCAGATTAACAGCCCATAATTTGCGTACCTTCTTCGCTACTATCCACCAAATTGACCCCAAATTAATAGCCATCGCTACATTTCTAGATGCCACTAAGACTCCCTGGAATGGCCCTACTTATTTACAATATTGCCCAGACTGGGGCTCAGCCCCAACTTCATCAATCTCATCAGCCTACTCTACACTAGGCCTACGGCCCGCCTGAGAGCTAATGGACTTCTCTCAGAACCATTTGATATAACACGAGGCACTAGACAGGGATGTACGCTTTCGCCATTGCTCTTTGCGATAGTGATGGAGCCATTAGCAGCTAGAATACGATAGCATCATTCCGCCCGCGGACTAGGGTTCTCAGATAGAGGCCTCATAATTTCAATGTATGCTGACGACATCACTCTATATATTCCTAAACCAGATGTAAATTTAAATCCTGTCTTGCTGGAAATACTTCAGTTTGGGGGCATGTCAGGCATAAAAATTAACTGGTCCAAATCATCAATCATTGCACTAACTGACGCACCATTAGAAACCGACCTGGAATTTCCGCTCACTTGGGCGGATGGCGCTGTAAAATATTTAGGGGTATGGCTCAGCAGAGACTTACAAGAAGTTTGGCGTATGAACTTCGGTAAACTGATAGAATGGTTAGAAAGTAAATCTAAATTCTGGTCCACCTTGCCACTGTCCTTAGCTGGAAGGATCGCCATAACCAAAATGTTAGTGCTTCCCAAGTTTCTATATCTCTTCATGAATATACCTATTCCCCTAACCAGAGACTTTTTTAACTCTCTTCGCTCTAGTCTCATAGCCCTGGTGTGGGCTGGTAAGCAGCCGTGAGTGAGCTGGGAAATACTGACACTTCCGCTATCGCGGGGAGGGCTGGGAGCCCCAGACCTTGAACTCTATGCACTAAGTGCACAAGCGCAATTTCTCCATTTCTGGATGCACCCGATCCCATTTCAGCCACATGAGGCCATCGAAAAAGATGTGGCAGACCCTATCCCGTTACACGTCGCGGTTTACAAACCATACCACATTACACCTGGCGAGGTAAACACAGTCGAAACTCTCAGATGGACCTGGGAGGGTTTAAGAAAACGGGTCGGCGCCCCATTGCTCTATGCTCCGTCCACCCCACTTGCATATCACCCACTGTTCCCTACACTTCAGGATAAAGGCACAATAGAACGCGCCCACAAAATGGGTATTTCCAAGTTAGGTGACTTATACCCGCCGGACACATTCTTAGGTGCAAAAGAGACAATTGATGGACGGAATGCTGGACAATGCAGACATTCACCCCCAGTCACAAGGATCTGGGTTAAATCCATCATTCTTTTGCTCACCACACCACCCCAGTTTGGACCCAGCCATATGCAAATCAGTCTTGACCCTGTTCCTTGTGGGAACAGTCCAGCCCGAACTGCCAAGCCAGGTCCTCCCTGGACCGGAAACAAGCATCCTGGGACCGGTTTCAGGGCATCACCCTTCTTCAGCCAGGCTAGCTTGAATCCAGTGGTGTAGTGAGCACGGGACCCACGTCTGGGCATACCCTTCCCACTTAGGGCGACAAATGCAAAAGAGACAATTGATGGACGGAATGCTGGACAATGCAGACATTCACCCCCAGTCACAAGGATCTGGGTTAAATCCATCATTCTTTTGCTCACCACACCACCCCAGTTTGGACCCAGCCATATGCAAATCAGTCTTGACCCTGTTCCTTGTGGGAACAGTCCAGCCCGAACTGCCAAGCCAGGTCCTCCCTGGACCGGAAACAAGCATCCTGGGACCGGTTTCAGGGCATCACCCTTCTTCAGCCAGGCTAGCTTGAATCCAGTGGTGTAGTGAGCACGGGACCCACGTCTGGGCATACCCTTCCCACTTAGGGCGACAAATGCAAAAGAGACAATTGATGGACGGAATGCTGGACAATGCAGACATTCACCCCCAGTCACAAGGATCTGGGTTAAATCCATCATTCTTTTGCTCACCACACCACCCAGTTTGGACCCAGCCATATGCAAATCAGTCTTGACCCTGTTCCTTGTGGGAACAGTCCAGCCCGAACTGCCAAGCCAGGTCCTCCCTGGACCGGAAACAAGCATCCTGGGACCGGTTTCAGGGCATCACCCTTCTTCAGCCAGGCTAGCTTGAATCCAGTGGTGTAGTGAGCACGGGACCCACGTCTGGGCATACCCTTCCCACTTAGGGCGACAAATGCAAAAGAGACAATTGATGGACGGAATGCTGGACAATGCAGACATTCACCCCCAGTCACAAGGATCTGGGTTAAATCCATCATTCTTTTGCTCACCACACCACCCCAGTTTGGACCCAGCCATATGCAAATCAGTCTTGACCCTGTTCCTTGTGGGAACAGTCCAGCCCGAACTGCCAAGCCAGGTCCTCCCTGGACCGGAAACAAGCATCCTGGGACCGGTTTCAGGGCATCACCCTTCTTCAGCCAGGCTAGCTTGAATCCAGTGGTGTAGTGAGCACGGGACCCACGTCTGGGCATACCCTTCCCACTTAGGGCGACAAATGCAAAAGAGACAATTGATGGACGGAATGCTGGACAATGCAGACATTCACCCCCAGTTACAAGGATCTGGGTTAAATCCATCATTCTTTTGCTCACCACACCACCCCAGTTTGGACCCAGCCATATGCAAATCAGTCTTGACCCTGTTCCTTGTGGGAACAGTCCAGCCCGAACTGCCAAGCCAGGTCCTCCCTGGACCGGAAACAAGCATCCTGGGACCGGTTTCAGGGCATCACCCTTCTTCAGCCAGGCTAGCTTGAATCCAGTGGTGTAGTGAGCACGGGACCCACGTCTGGGCATACCCTTCCCACTTAGGGCGACAAATGCAAAAGAGACAATTGATGGACGGAATGCTGGACAATGCAGACATTCACCCCCAGTCACAAGGATCTGGGTTAAATCCATCATTCTTTTGCTCACCACACCACCCCAGTTTGGACCCAGCCATATGCAAATCAGTCTTGACCCTGTTCCTTGTGGGAACAGTCCAGCCCGAACTGCCAAGCCAGGTCCTCCCTGGACCGGAAACAAGCATCCTGGGACCGGTTTCAGGGCATCACCCTTCTTCAGCCAGGCTAGCTTGAATCCAGTGGTGTAGTGAGCACGGGACCCACGTCTGGGCATACCCTTCCCACTTAGGGCGACAAATGCAAAAGAGACAATTGATGGACGGAATGCTGGACAATGCAGACATTCACCCCCAGTCACAAGGATCTGGGTTAAATCCATCATTCTTTTGCTCACCACACCACCCCAGTTTGGACCCAGCCATATGCAAATCAGTCTTGACCCTGTTCCTTGTGGGAACAGTCCAGCCCGAACTGCCAAGCCAGGTCCTCCCTGGACCGGAAACAAGCATCCTGGGACCGGTTTCAGGGCATCACCCTTCTTCAGCCAGGCTAGCTTGAATCCAGTGGTGTAGTGAGCACGGGACCCACGTCTGGGCATACCCTTCCCACTTAGGGCGACAAATGCAAAAGAGACAATTGATGGACGGAATGCTGGACAATGCAGACATTCACCCCCAGTCACAAGGATCTGGGTTAAATCCATCATTCTTTTGCTCACCACACCACCCCAGTTTGGACCCAGCCATATGCAAATCAGTCTTGACCCTGTTCCTTGTGGGAACAGTCCAGCCCGAACTGCCAAGCCAGGTCCTCCCTGGACCGAGAAACAAGCATCCTGGGACCGGTTTCAGGGCATCACCCTTCTTCAGCCAGGCTAGCTTGAATCCAGTGGTGTAGTGAGCACGGGACCCACGTCTGGGCATACCCTTCCCACTTAGGGCGACAAATGCAAAAGAGACAATTGATGGACGGAATGCTGGACAATGCAGACATTCACCCCCAGTCACAAGGATCTGGGTTAAATCCATCATTCTTTTGCTCACCACACCACCCCAGTTTGGACCCAGCCATATGCAAATCAGTCTTGACTCTGTTCCTTGTGGGAACAGTCCAGCCCGAACTGCCAAGCCAGGTCCTCCCTGGACCGGAAACAAGCATCCTGGGACCGGTTTCAGGGCATCACCCTTCTTCAGCCAGGCTAGCTTGAATCCAGTGGTGTAGTGAGCACGGGACCCACGTCTGGGCATACCCTTCCCACTTAGGGCGACAAATGCATTTGTCGCCCTAAGTGAGGAGGGTATGTCCAGACGTGGGTCCAGTGCTCACTACACCACTGGATTCAAGCTAGCCTGGCTGAAGAAGGTGATGCCCTGAAACCGGTCCCAGGATGCTTGTTTCCGGTCCAGGGAGGACCTGGCTTGGCAGTTCGGGCTGGACTGTTCCCACAAGGAACAGGGTCAAGACTGATTTGCATATGGCTGGGTCCAAACTGGGGTGGTGTGGTGAGCAAAAGAATGATGGATTTAACCCAGATCCTTGTGACTGGGGTGAATGTTTGCATTGTCCAGCATTCCGTCCATCAATTGTTTCTTTTGCATTTGTCGCCCTAAGTGGGAAGGGTATGCCCAGACGTGGGTCCCGTGCTCACTACACCACTGGATTCAAGCTAGCCTGGCTGAAGAAGGGTGATGCCCTGAAACCGGTCCCAGGATGCTTGTTTCCGGTCCAGGAGGACCTGGCTTGGCAGTTCGGGCTGGACTGTTCCCACAAGGAACAGGGTCAAGACTGATTTGCATATGGCTGGGTCCAAACTGGGGTGGTGTGGTGAGCAAAAGAATGATGGATTTAACCCAGATCCTTGTGACTGGGGGTGAATGTTTGCATTGTCCAGCATTCCGTCCATCAATTGTTTCTTTTGCATTTGTCGCCCTAAGTGGGAAGGGTATGCCCAGACGTGGGTCCCGTGCTCACTACACCACTGGATTCAAGCTAGCCTGGCTGAAGAAGGTGATGCCCTGAAACCGGTCCCAGGATGCTTGTTTCCGGTCCAGGGAGGACCTGGCTTGGCAGTTCGGGCTGGACTGTTCCCACAAGGAACAGGGTCAAGACTGATTTGCATATGGCTGGGTCCAAACTGGGGTGGTGTGGTGAGCAAAAGAATGATGGATTTAACCCAGATCCTTGTGACTGGGGGTGAATGTTTGCATTGTCCAGCATTCCGTCCATCAATTGTTTCTTTTGCATTTGTCGCCCTAAGTGGGAAGGGTATGCCCAGACGTGGGTCCCGTGCTCACTACACCACTGGATTCAAGCTAGCCTGGCTGAAGAAGGGTGATGCCCTGAAACCGGTCCCAGGATGCTTGTTTCCGGTCCAGGGAGGACCTGGCTTGGCAGTTCGGGCTGGACTGTTCCCACAAGGAACAGGGTCAAGACTGATTTGCATATGGCTGGGTCCAAACTGGGGTGGTGTGGTGAGCAAAAGAATGATGGATTTAACCCAGATCCTTGTGACTGGGGGTGAATGTTTGCATTGTCCAGCATTCCGTCCATCAATTGTTTCTTTTGCATTTGTCGCCCTAAGTGGGAAGGGTATGCCCAGACGTGGGTCCCGTGCTCACTACACCACTGGATTCAAGCTAGCCTGGCTGAAGAAGGGTGATGCCCTGAAACCGGTCCCAGGATGCTTGTTTCCGGTCCAGGGAGGACCTGGCTTGGCAGTTCAGGCTGGACTGTTCCCACAAGGAACAGGGTCAAGACTGATTTGCATATGGCTGGGTCCAAACTGGGGTGGTGTGGTGAGCAAAAGAATGATGGATTTAACCCAGATCCTTGTGACTGGGGTGAATGTTTGCATTGTCCAGCATTCCGTCCATCAATTGTTTCTTTTGCATTTGTCGCCCTAAGTGGGAAGGGTATGCCCAGACGTGGGTCCCGTGCTCACTACACCACTGGATTCAAGCTAGCCTGGCTGAAGAAGGGTGATGCCCTGAAACCGGTCCCAGGATGCTTGTTTCCGGTCCAGGAGGACCTGGCTTGGCAGTTCGGGCTGGACTGTTCCCACAAGGAACAGGGTCAAGACTGATTTGCATATGGCTGGGTCCAAACTGGGGTGGTGTGGTGAGCAAAGAATGATGGATTTAACCCAGATCCTTGTGACTGGGGTGAATGTTTGCATTGTCCAGCATTCCGTCCATCAATTGTTTCTTTTGCATTTGTCGCCCTAAGTGGGAAGGGTATGCCCAGACGTGGGTCCCGTGCTCACTACACCACTGGATTCAAGCTAGCCTGGCTGAAGAAGGGTGATGCCCTGAAACCGGTCCCAGGATGCTTGTTTCCGGTCCAGGGAGGACCTGGCTTGGCAGTTCGGGCTGGACTGTTCCCACAAGGAACAGGGTCAAGACTGATTTGCATATGGCTGGGTCCAAACTGGGGTGGTGTGGTGAGCAAAAGAATGATGGATTTAACCCAGATCCTTGTGACTGGGGGTGAATGTTTGCATTGTCCAGCATTCCGTCCATCAATTGTTTCTTTTGCATTTGTCGCCCTAAGTGGGAAGGGTATGCCCAGACGTGGGTCCCGTGCTCACTACACCACTGGATTCAAGCTAGCCTGGCTGAAGAAGGGTGATGCCCTGAGCCGGTCCCAGGATGCTTGTTTCCGGTCCAGGAGGACCTGGCTTGGCAGTTCGGGCTGGACTGTTCCCACAAGGAACAGGGTCAAGACTGATTTGCATATGGCTGGGTCCAAACTGGGGTGGTGTGGTGAGCAAAGAATGATGGATTTAACCCAGATCCTTGTGACTGGGGGTGAATGTTGCATTGTCAGCATTCCGTCCATCAATTGTTTCTTTTGCATTTGTCGCCTAAGTGGGAAGGGTATGCCCAGACGTGGGTCCCGTGCTCACTACACCACTGGATTCAAGCTAGCCTGGCTGAAGAAGGGTGATGCCCTGAAACCGGTCCTAGGATGCTTGTTTCCGGTCCAGGGAGGACCTGGCTTGCAGTTCGGGCTGGACTGTTCCCACAAGGAACAGGGTCAAGACTGATTTGCATATGGCTGGGTCCAAACTGGGGTGGTGTGGTGAGCAAAAGAATGATGGATTTAACCCAGATCCTTGTGACTGGGGGTGAATGTTTGCATTGTCCAGCATTCCGTCCATCAATTGTTTCTTTTGCATTTGGACACATTCTTAGGGGCACCGCACAATCAAGATGGCAGCCCAACTCCTTTTCTTGAATTATTACTATATTACCAGCTTAGAGCAACTTGCAAAACGATTCACCCTACTTTCCCGACGCCTCCGGCCACCATGATGCTGCTAGAACACCTATTAGTCACTCCGTCTCCCCGGAAACTGATTACCAGATTATACAATCACAGGCAATCAAGCATCCCACAAGTGAACTCGAAGGCCCTGGTTAACTGGAGAATAGATCTGGATGACTTGTCAACAGACAAGCAATGGTCATTTTGCTGTTCCCAGCTGCGTCACCTATCTCCTAATTATAAACTGAGACTAATTCACTTCAAGTTCCTTCATAGAGTGTACCGCACCCCCTCACAGCTACACAAGCTAGGATTGCACCAGGACTCTAGGTGTTGGAAGTGCAAACAGGACAACGCCACATTCCTACACGTGGCGTGGGTCTGTCCTGCCATAGCTAGATTCTGGGAGGAGGTATATGTCACCATTGGGGAAGTCACAGGTATTACACTTGACTGCATGCCACTCGTGGCTCTTCTGAGGTACGTTGAGGTAGCCCCGCCAGAGAAGCGCCGGCTTATCGCAATGATGCTCTTACTTGCAAAGCGCAGAATAGCCGTACACTGGGGTGCCCCTCAATCTCCCTGCATCAAAATTTGGATACAGGACATTGTCTATTGCCAGGAGCAGCTTGCCGCGTTCAGGGACCTGATGCCCATGGCTTCTCGCCCTAAAGACATCTGGGAGCCCTTTGTATCCTGGCTTAAAGGAAAAGAAGAGTCTGGTACTGTCAGCCCATTATAGATCATTAATCCCTTAAACACCAAATATACACTATTTGCTGTTCTGACTTGGAATAGACTAGAGTCGCCGCCCCTGCACGGGTTTGATCGTGAAGGGTAATACACTGTGCATGTATTCTGTATGAGAAAACTGTCACGATTTTTACTAATATTGTAAATACTGCCCTTAACTGTTTCAAGATCAAAATGCCAATATCTAATCAATCATTGTATATACCGGTGCTTTTGTGGGTCAAGTGAACACTGTATGTTAATCATTTATAATTCTGCATGATGCAATGTGAGATAAGTTGTTCGTCATCTGTAAAGCAGCCATGGGTGGACATGAATCCTGTAACGGATTGTAAAACACGAACTGCAATATAAGTTGTAATATGTTTATGTCTGCATAAAATTCAAATAAATACAATTTTTTTTTTAAAACCTCTAATTTCAAATTGTATTTCTCAGTCCTTTAACTCTTTAACAGCTCCTATTGCAGGCAGTCTCCAGTCTCACCAATCTGTCCTGTGTCAAAGTAACTATTTCTCTTCTAAAGTTGTTTACGACAATTCGGCCTCCTTTTTTCTACGACAAGATCAAGATATCTTGCACGGCTTATGGTTTCATCCCGTCTCATGCAGCATAATTAGAAGCTTTTGGCCTTTTTGTCACTATTGTTACAGCTCTACCAATGGTTAAGGAAAAGGACAAGGTTTAATCTTTGTTTAGTTCCCTAAAGTCAGGCTCCCCAGATGACCCATGTCCAGTCGGGACTGTAAATATATTACAACTGCTTTTACCTTTATCCTTAACGCATGTTTTCATCTGTCATTGTCTCTTGTGGATGGGAGAAAGGGGTCGGCAAAACCCTTATAAAGAAGTCAAACCTGTGTCCCAGAAAAAGCTAACTATAGGTTCATATTTCTTTTGCCAGCAGCAACTAAAATTGGTGATACGTTTTTGCTTACAAGCTTTCATCTTGTTTCCGCCAATTGAGGATCTCAAAGAAAAAACCATTTTGTTCTGAACATAAAACCTTGTGTTAATGCTGCTATCGTTTCTAAATTGCACTATGCTAATTCTGGTTACACCTTCTTGAGTCAGGTATTTACAAGTTTCAAAGCGTTCAGAATATTGTCACTAAGTTCCTTCTCTTTTGTTGCTTCCTCGGTTTGGAATGCACCTATAGAGGAACATTCTATGTTAGGAAAGGCTCTGAAAATGTATCTATTTTATAAATTATCTTCATCTCTTTTCTGATATTGTTAGTCAGTTCAGCGCCTAGATGCCCGAGGACATCCATTGTGCTTTTAAAGTAACAACTCATATCTTGCATTTATAGGTTTTCAATCTATTTAGTGGGTGCTTTTGGGCACTAAACGAAGTGCTGGTGGCAATTTTAAAAGAAATGGAGCAGAAATGATGGGCTGTGGCTCTGTAATTTCGTGATGGAGTATGGTCACATGAGGGATAGCTAATTTGTCTTGCGCCTGACCTATAGTTCATCTATGTGAAGCCTGAACATATAATTTATATCTAATCAGAGTCATACCTCTTCTCTATGATCAGTTTCTCAGAGTGCATTGTAAGATTCTTCTATGATCAGTTTCTCAGAGTGCATTGTAAGAATGATGTAGAATTTGCTTTAACTTATGGTATTTGTGGTTTCTCTCTGGATGGTTGCTTGGCAGAGGAAGCACACCCGTGCTCCCCACTGTGTAAGTAATTTAATCAGTGTGTGCTGCCTCTTCAAACTAGTGTAGTTTGGCAGCAAAATGCTTGAGACATCTTATTCTTCTATCAAGCTATGATTTGGGTGAGTCAAAAACAGCATAGCTTTGATATTGTGTATAATACATTGTTACTGCAAAAGCATTACACAATGAAAACACTACTGTGCACTACTTCTTCCAGTGTTACAATAACAAACTGGTAACCATGTTGTCTGCCTGGTGCATCTCTTGTGCCCCATTCAAGGGTCTCCCTTTTGCTACCTAAGCCAGGATAAATGCTATAATCAATATAGACGGTGAGGAACAACTATTATAGAGAATAAGTCATAGTCCTTCTCAAAGGAATTTTGGAGAAATTTGTAACAAATGTGGCATATTATAAAGCACATTGTCCCTGGAGGATTTAATAGCAACAGTGATATTTTAGTGGATTGGACACTTGACGTGCTGTGGTCCCAGAGCAGAACTGAAAGCATGGTTTGTATTATAACATATACTATTAAGAGGTATGGGTTGTATTTCTGTTGAAGTTACCTATTTGCAAGACATTGCTACCCATTCTCTCTACTGGCGTTTGAAGGATACTTGCATTAATTGCATGCTAGAACACCACTGGTTGCAAAGTTATTTCGGGCAACTACCTTTTTGCCAGTTTTTTATGAATGGTGGCTTCCTGCGTGGATGTAGCTCAGTCATCTCATAAGAGAACTGCTCAACGCGGGATGTTATTTTATTTTGATTTAGGATAGCGCAGATTCCTGGCAGAGAAATTAACAGGTGGTAATATTCCCAACAGAGGAGCACTCACTTATTCAATCGCAGAAGGAATGGAAGATGCACTAGGAATCAAACCTGTGACGTGCCAGTCACATCCCGAAATCAAGTGCACTAACCCACTACTAAGCTCACTTTTCAGTGACATATACATATGTGTGACCTTAAACAAGCATATGTTGCAACGTTCCGATGAGCAGATAGAAATTGTACCTTTGGTCAACAGTCAGGCAGTAGCGTCTTTCTGAAGATATAAAAATATGTAATGTGCTCATTGTCATTTCACAGAAGGAATTTTTGGAGCATTGGCAAAAAGGGTCTATGTCTTCAAACAGCTTTGCGAAAACTGGTTCTAAAGTGCTTCATACTGAAATCTGTAGAAGCTGTTTTTTAGTTGTCAAATCACTCCTTCGCTTTTTAAAGATCTTTGTCTGTATCCTATTAAGCATTGTAAAATCCACGAAAACATGTTTGTTGTATTTGTATCAGGTTTGACCAATATGTTTAAAATCACAATTTATTGCTATGTTTTTTATTGGCTATAAGCATAGCTCCGCCACATTGTTTAAAGTGTTAGCTCTGCCTTCACTAGTTGACCTGTTAGCCCCCCTCCTTGAAATTTGCATCTAGTTGAGCCTCTGCGCTTGTTTGTGTAATATCACCTTGGTCCTGATGAATAATGCTGAGAAAAGTACTGCAGAGACTGCAGCATTACCATGAATAACATCATAAACTGATTGTAGTCATGCGTGTAATGTTATATTAACTCAGCGTAATGGATCCATAATTACCAGACGCTGGCCATATAAACCTCTCAATAACAGACTAAAGGAAAAATGAATAACTGACCATTCTCTGTGGTACTCCACTGACTAGAATTGTTGGAGCAGTTATCGACTGTAACCCAGAGCACCATGTACCCATATATTTTCTGAGGGACACAGCTTACTATCAGTCAGTCAGTGTATGCTGGTGCTTAGTACTAGAACTTATTTCTGGGACCAGGACACTTGGCATTCATCCCACTGGCGGCTGTCCTAATTATGAAGTGCACCAATACATTAGAAAGGGTTACCTGTACGTCCATGTCTGCCCAAACATGATCCTTCCTGCCATGCCAGTGCCTGCACAACACAGACATGAAATCTAAACATGAAAACTAAAAACTATAGTCCCGTGATTCTGCTAAAAGCGTGGGGCACAGGAAAGGCTGGTAAGCTGCACAAATGGAAGTGCACAACAGGTGTCAGACTGCCTCTCTGCCAGCGGCACGGACCTTGGACCACAGGCACTGCTCTGCCCATGCACCACCCTGCCCTTGAGCAATGATCTTGGATTCGAACTGCAGCCCTGCCAAGTACCACGCATCAGGCGTTAGACTAAAGCATTTCAGTGTGGTGGTCCACATCACCGCACTGAAATGCATTGTCACGCATTCTAGAGACTCCTCAGCAAGCCGGAGCTCTGCTAAATGCACACCATAACTTAAGCTGGAGTGCCGGTCCGGCAGGCTTGGGGGCTGGCTCATGCTGCTCGCAGGCAGTCCTAGCTGCTCAGGTAACAATGTAACAACACATGATAAGAGGATTCTTCACCCAAGACACACAACGACCGACGTCAGTGCGTCCAATGGCTAGTACTGCACTGTCAGTTAGGGTGAGCTTGTTAACAGGCGGACGGGGGACGTCCTGCCGCCCGCAGGCGCGAGTCGAACGAACAGCAATTAATGTTTGTTGGCTTCTGGCAATGCAGTGCAGCGGCAGGCAGCTCGCCGCTGCGCTGTAAATCAAATGAATAATTCCGGACACGACCCATCACCCCACAGGCGGCCACCAGCTGAGAGTGACTGAACTGGGTGAGGCAGGCGCCGCTGATCGGAGTGGTTCCAGTTTCAATAGCCCACCAGAGCTGCACACCACAGTCCGGGCTGTGCCGCTGAGCTGACCTGAATGCCCGGCGTTAGACTGCTGCGGCCTGCAGGAGAATCTGAGTGGTACTGATTGCCGCCAGTTTACTGAATTGCTGCGCTTGCCTGCCAACCTTGCAGCAAAGAGTAAGTGGAGTGCGGTATCTCTGCTTTTGTTTTAACTTCAAACAACATTTTCTTTATAATAAATAGCGCACCGCGCGCTGATTAGTATCATTTTTCCTGACGCCATTCATCAGACAGTCATACTTTCACAACAATAACTTAAGATGGATGATGAAAAAAAGGCTTTGGCATCGCACGCGGTCTGAAATTAATCACACTGTATATGCGGCCGGTAACTGTAGCATATAGTTTATTGGCAGGGCAGGCTCCTTTTGATGCACTCATGCCTCAACAACCTTGCTGGCTCTGTTACCAGCGCGTGCGTCAGTCAGCCAGACTACTTGGAGACTCATGTGAGGCTTGCCCAAGGCTGGTCAGTGCTGCCTGCAGCGGCACTCAAGTCCACGGGTCAGCTGACCTGTTGACTCTAAAGAACACCCACCAAATGTCATACAAATGATTTAAAGTTCACTCGTCCAGGTTAACGTGCGGTTGATTCTAGATTGTGACCTCAGTGGTTGCACATGGATGTTGAAGTTATTCATTTCCAGTAGGGATCACAATCTCTTGTATTATGCTGAAAGGTTGTTCCAAAGCACACTAAATCACCTAAGGTGTCTGAAAGTGCCACGTCGAAAGCAGTCAGAGAACAGAATTCTCCGAAGAACCCTTCAAAGTTAATTTACCACTAAATATGGAAAACACTGCACTCAAGTTGCTCTTCTTTCATTTCACCACAGCCCCTCCTCTTCTCGCTTGCCGGCCTGTGGCACAGGGAGACAGCTCAACTAGCCTCTCCCCCGCCACAGCACAGGGCAGGCTTGAGTATACCCAATATGACTCTGCTGCATGGGCGTCCGCAGGGGGGGGGGGCAAGGAGGGGCGCTTGCCCCCCCTGGAGCGCCCCTCCTTGCCCCCCCTGCGGACGCCCATGACCATCACCACGCGGCGTCTTCAATCCCTCATTCACCCCTTTTTTAAACCTCACATCAACTCGTCTCCCTCCTACCTCTACTTTAAACAGAGGCGCAACTAGAGTCAAATTTCATGGGGGATAATTCATCCAGCCATATGCCGAGGTGAGATCCAGGGGCTCTAAGAAGGGGTGAAAACACAACAAAGCCTCGTTAGCAAGTAAATGGTCTTTTAAAGACCTGTGAAGTACTCGGGTGCGGCTGCGTGTATGCCCGGGAAGCTGTCTCAGCCCGGCTGACACACACGAGGGGGGGGGGCTGCTGAAGCCCTTTGAGCACAATGGGCGTTGCGCGCCTGACTTTAAACACTCTTTGTGCTAAAATCTGCGAATTTGTTTGTTGCTAGTTTAGTCTCCGATGGCAGCTTTGCTGGCGATAACAATTCAGGCACAAACTCCCATTTGCACCTGATACAGCATTATTATTTGGGTGCCGGCAAAGGGGGTATGTATTTGCACCCAATTACATGTGCCCTGAAATAAGGAATAACATGAACTAACGTTTCCTGTGGCAAGTTTTGAATGTTATTACTCCTAGCATACAGATTTGTACATCAAAT
This sequence comes from Calotriton arnoldi, assembly GCA_963921515.1. Lineage (NCBI taxonomy): Eukaryota > Metazoa > Chordata > Amphibia > Caudata > Salamandridae > Calotriton > Calotriton arnoldi. The sequence continues at coordinate 4,339,387 of CAWUFW010000020.1, forward strand.
ATCCTCCAGGTAGGACCCTTTGACAATTGCATGAGCAAACACAAGAGCAAACGGCATGTATGATCAGCTCATAACAGGAGTAAGAACAAAAAATATAACCATTTGCCTTTGTTCTCTCCACCCACCTCAGAATTAGGCCTGTAAGGTCCTGTTTCCTCTTAAACCCTCGGCGTAAGAACCAGACCAAACTAATGTAACTGGTTGTGTAATTGCGTATTTGTTGGGCAACCTGTCCTGGCACACATTGTTAATAGAGGGTAGAAAGCATTTACCACTTGCTTGTGAGCGTTATTATTTATTTGAGGTAAACCCACGCCCTTCAGAGATTGGTGCACTTTAAAACGGTTGATTTACCACACACCTTTACAGTATATTGAGAATGACCTCATGTGGGGTAATACTGACATGTGCTCAGTACAGTGCAGAACATGAGGGTGACCCTGCCAGATCCCGGGGCTGTTAATAAGCATGGTCCAGGATCCAGGGTGCCCTCCCTGAGGTAATGCTTATTTTGGCCTGGCTTAATTTGCCAACACCATGATACATTCAGCAGCACCCGCCACTGACCGCTCTTTATTCTGAGCAGTAACCTGCAGGCGGTGAAGGGGCTTTTTTATTTTCACTTCCAAGTGGACCCAAAACAATGGACTAATTTAAATGGCCATTAGCCCTCCTTTTGTTCGAGTATCACCTGGTGGAACCCCAAAACAAGGGCCTAATTTAAAGGGCCATCAGCACCCCTTTTGTTCGAGTATCATCATGGTGGGTACTACCTGGAGCCTAACACCTAAATGCTAATGCAATCGAGGGAAACTAAGCCCCACAGCTTGTGATCTGTACAAGGAAAATATGATTTGGATGCAGGTTTTTGACGTTGTTCAACCTCTGTGTATAAGAGATGAGCACACACCGTAAGTATGTCAGATCTGGATAATTACACAAATTATGATTTTAAAAATGTTCTCATTTTTTTATTTAATTGTTTCATAGCATTTCTCATCCCAGTGTAGGGTGTCAAAGTATGTTACATCACACGCACACGTTAAACAAAGACAATAAATCATAAGTGTTCAAATCAAGCTACAGTATGTTACATAAAACAATAAGGATTACAAATTGTCAAGGGAGAAACACAAAGTCATGATTTAAAACCCCGTTAGACTTTCTTACTTCTGAATGACCTCTTTTAGCAATCTTGCTAACAGACAGATTTTGAAAATAACAATAAGGTTCTAAACCCATGCCTGGACACTTGCATGTAGCTCCTTGATGCCAATACATAGCTCTCTGTGATATATTAGAATTATTGCAAGTTATGAACAGCAAGTAACAAGAGGATGTCAAAAGCAGTAACCCGCTTACCTTGATACATAAAATACAAATTTTAAATTTGCATGTTAAACTTCATGATTCTTAACTGGGTGTAGACAAAACACAGATCTTTGCATTAACCACCAGAGAAATCTTACTTTATTAAAGAAAGAGATGGCTGTGGCACAACAACCCTATGGTGTATGAGATCATATGCAGCCTGATTCCTGTCCCCCATGGCTCCTCCTGCGCCCCAGTGTTTCTGTGCCCCACCTGGCACACATCATGTCGGAGGATGGTGATGACGTTAACATTTTGGCCCCCCCTGGAAAAAATTCTGCGGACGCCCATGCTCTGCTGTATTTTTAGTGGTCACGCCTCAGCTAGGATTGCCTGCTTTCCACGAACTAATACTGGCCAGTTGCTGTCGTTTTAAGAGTCTGACAGACCCGGGTATGATACTAAATAGGATTTTAAACAAAACTATATATATTTATTTGTAACATCGCTTTTTTGCCTTTGTTTCCTTTAATTATTAACCACGAATTGTTAACGTAGCTTAGAACAAATTAAAAACTGCTTTATATTTATATTTGCTGTTTGAAGTATGTAAGGATAATGGATAAAAATACTGTCGTTCAGTGATTTTGCTTGTTTTTGTACTAACTGAGACATCCAAATACTGTTGATGCTGGTAGAAAACTGGCCAGGTGGCAACACTAGCCTAAGCAGTCTCCCCTCCCAGAGCATTTCACCACCACCCAGCATGGGGGCTGCAAGCACTGAACCCTTCTATTACCCTCTGTGTGTGTTGTGAGAGCAGGTGCTGGGCTGCAGTGCCTGGTGTCCATCCCAGGTGAGTGGAGAAGCCTTTGAAGGACATTGACATGATCCAGCCTGCTGTGAGACTGAGTGACGGTATAAACTCTTAGTTGCACTTACTACGCTATGCTATAAAACCTGCTGTTTAGGTTAGCACACAGCCATGAATGATCAGAACAATGAGATCATCTTCTGAACAGCTGCAGTGCCTGCCTGCCCTCTGTTACTGAGAACTGCAGTCATGCAGTGTGTCTCTGGTTAGTGCCCTTCCATTTATGGTACTTTGGAGCAGTTTTAAGATCTTATTAGAGTTTCTCCTTTCTCTAATTAGCGTAATGTCTGATATTTAAATGTTTCCTTCGGCTTCATTGCTTGATTTTGCTTACGAGAAAGTGTCACTCATAGTCGTTGAAATGTCCCTCATAATTACACTGAAATTATGAAAATGTCACACATAGCAATCTGAAACCTTGGCAGCTATGGGACTGCCTGTGTAGCAGACTTCACTCAGTGGAGTAGGCGTTGAGAAAAGGCAGACACCAGTCTGCTCTTCTGCCCTGCCTCGAAAACTGCAGATTGGAGAGAGCACAGTGCTTGGCAGAACGGCGCCTGGATGCATGGCGGAACAGTGCGTAGCGGCACGGCGCATGGCTGCACGGCGGAACGGCACGTGGCTGCACGGCGACGGAGAGAAACACTAGTCGGACTGGAAGGGCTGGGTCACCACTGCCAGGTTCACCTTGGGCCCTCAAGCAAGGACGCCAGCAAGAGGGGAGAGCAAGGACATGGCAATCGGCTTGACCGTGACCGCGCAGTCTGAAAAGAGGTCGCAATGGATCCAGTAAGAGGGCCGAATGGTGACGGTGCAACAGGCTGCTCAACATATTGATCCATTCCATGGTTGATCTTTGGCAGCAATAGACCTGAAGCATAGCTGCCAAGGTTTCAGATTGCTTATGAGTGACATTTTCATAATTTCAGTGTAATTATGAGTGACATTCAACAACTGTGAGTGACACTTTCTCGCGAGCAAAATTAAACATGATGACAGGCTTTAAGCATCAGGTTATGCTTTGTTTGACCATGGTACCAGAAGTCAGACTGTCAAACCCTATCTCCCTGTGCTGCAATTGTTCTCTTTCCCTCACAGCCAGTCAGAGGTAGCTGAGATGAGCACAGGGGCACACACAGAACTGATTACAGGCAGTGTATACCACCACAAAGCAAGCTTTTCTGGTCTCTGGCCCTGCAGTGTTAGATTGCCAAAACTTTTAAATCAAAAACACGCTCATGTATGTATCAAGCAGGTAAAAGGTTAAAACGGCGGACACAGGCTTTACAGAGTGATTGTGAGGATGGCATGACACTGTTGTATGCATTATTCATTGTAAATGTTGCATAAACATCACAGGTGTTTCAGCATCCACTCTAGAGCATCACATTGCATATAGGCGAGTCATTACTTAAATAAACTACGTTGCATGTACATAACTGCTTTATTCTATTAACTGTGAAAGTGCCATAAACTCAAGAATTGAAATGTCACACATAGGAACACAGCACACAAGGAGTATCGCACATAAGCAACCTAAAACATGGCAATTAACTCCAGTTTTAAATCTGTAATAGGCACAATCCTATGTTCACCTCTCCCTACTACCTTCGGTTGAAGCTATAGCTGATGCTCCTCAACAACACACCTTGTCAGCTGCCCCAAAAATTAAGTGACACAGTCAGCTGACTCGTGGACACCACCGCAGACAGACAGACACTGGGAAAGCCTCAGCCTCACAGGCAGTCAATGTGAGCCGGCAGCCATGGCACTGTAGTCTATTAAAACGAGTCTCCTCAACACTAATAAAAATTATGATTACCCCGAAAGCGGTTCGCGCTACCTGCCCAGCCCTGCAAACAGCATCACAGATAAGGTGCCTAAATTTAAAATTAAGAGAGTCAACACAGCTAACTCGTGGACAAGTAGCTGAGCACTAGGCAGCTGAGGCACATAGGTCATTCACAGCAAGCAGCATTAATTTAACATTACTCCTCGACTCATAGACACCCAAAAATAATCATACCCTGGTCCGCCGCCTCCCCCTTACCTCGGAAGCACAGACCACACCACAGCAGGGCTGTCACAGAGAGCTATCCAATGCTGCTCTGCTGCGAGACGCCGCTGGCAGGCTCCTGTCACGTACAGTGTGTGAACTTCTGCTAGAGGGCACTGGCAGGCAGGTGATCATGACCGCGCTACAACTGCTAATTTAAAACCAATACCATTGCCAACCAAATAGCAGAGAGATTATACACACTTCAGGGGGCACTGGGACACACACTTACTTTGCGAAGCTCATTGCAGCAATTCGGCAAAGGGCCGCCTCGTGGTCACAACAACATCTCATGCTGCAAGCGCGCTGCAGCCTTTCGTCCTGCACCGGCCTGCGCACTCTTCTCAGACACTGTGACCTCTCAGCGGCAGCTGGAGCACACTGGTGTGCTGGGCTCCCCCGGGCCGCTGGCCGTGGTCCGTGCCGGGGGTTGGGACTGTCCGGGTCCATCAGTCGCGTTGCGTGGCTTCACAACATTAATTTTAAAAGTATTGCCGTGTGCCCCGCCCTCCTTCCAATAGAATTGTGGCCTTCGCAACTAATATACTTGACTCAGGCACACTTACTTCTTTCGAGGATGGCATTAACGACTCCTCATGCCGCATGATTCTGTCTCAGCCGGGACCTGAGCGCACACACACTGTTTTACAGGCCCGGCCGGTGGGATCGAATCCGGTTGCGGAATACCGCGTGCGCGCACTGCAGCGGTGAGCTGTTTTCCATATTGCCCTCGGCAGGGCAGCAGTGTGTGCCAGCGGGTACGCGAGCTGCCGGTTGAGTCCATCGCTGGGAACCACCCACCACGCGGTGCGAGGGGCGCGCTATGCTGCCATTGCCCCAGCAGCACGGCCTTAGAGCAGGCAGCAGCTCATGCAAACTTTGAGAAATGCCACCTGCTGGCTGCTGCCGCTAAAGTCGCGTGCAATGTCCCGGTTGCCATTGGGCAAGCAATGAATCCGACGTCCTGATGTCAGTGAACACTAATGCTGCACGCTTGTCCTAAGTGATACATTGTAACACTGTTCAGCTCTTGCAGCTGTGCCAGAGCCCCCAAGCCTGCCAGGAACAGCGCGCCCAGCGTGCTGCCACTGTAGCTTGTATGGTACATTTGAATATAGCAGCGCTCCGACATGACAGGTGAGGAGGCTATAATGCGTGACTTTGCATTTCAGTGCCGTGATGCGGATCACCACACTGAAATGCGTTAGTCTAACGCCTGATGCGTGATACTTGGCAGGGCTGCATGAAGTTGAGAGGACTGTTTCATTGACAGAGATCGGTAACACTGTTGCTTATTTTAAAGGCCTTAAATTGCTGCCAAGTAAAATAGGCTTTGCCCTCATAAACAAGTTAATACAAAGAATGGTAATACTAGGGAATTAACAACACAAAAAGTAAAAACACTTCAACACAGTGCATGCTTTAAAATACGCCCGACGACAATGCAGCACAAGGAGCATTCACTTGAAACAATAATTCAAATGCATCATTAACAGGCTTCACTCCACTCCCCTCTAAAACTCGCCATGACAGCCGTTGAAGATTGCAACGGCCCAGTCTTTAGAAACATTACGGCCACAAGCATTTTTTTTCTTTTAACAATTTAAGAACTGCCGAGGGCAAGTTCTTCAAGCTCTTGGCAACATTTTAAATAATTCGCTTCTGTAAGCACCTGCGACTGGCCAGCGCGCCTTGAATACTGTCTTCACAATGACATCTTAATGTTGGGACAAAATACCAAACGGTGTTTAATATCATGGCTCAAATACAGACGGACGCTGCCTTACGGAGCAGCACATGAGTGGAAACATCTCAGGAGTAACCCGCAGCAGGAAACAAAATCTCAGAGTAAACTCGCACGGTTAGTGTTTTTAACTTTGGAAATTAAGCGATAGAACATTTGTCGCGTCTCTAAAGGCCTACAACTAGAATGATGCCCGATATTTATTTCACATATGCCATCAGTCTATGCCGCTCAAAAAGATCTGAAATTATTTCTATAATGGCTTTCGTCATTGCCATACAATGGAAAGATGCATTGCTTGGCAATAAACACCACTTCTAACTCGGTGAACACCCACTGAGCAGATCGCTCGTTTCTCATGGGTGTACACTGTCTGCTTGCAAATATGTTCACTGATGAGTAATAGAATATTCAGAAGTGTCCTTTTCGGTTACCTGGAAAATCATAGTGGTACACAGTGTTTAGGGCTGTAAACGCTGTACTAGGTCTCCTTTTATCAATACTTGTCAATCATGTTGAAGGCCCGAAACAACCCTCACGTGATATCACCACACCCTTGAACATTGGCACTCTTGCCAACGACTCTGTCCTGCAAATTAGCTAAAAGATACTTTTTATTTTAAATTTGACAGGTTTGTTAGTCGCAGCCATGCAACCTAGAAACAATAGCAGAGTGGCAAGTTTTCCTAGTGTATTTCACAATGAATAAATGAATATTAGTGATTTATAAAGCGCAAACTCCTGCCCAGGGGCGTCTTGGTGCTAAAAAGACGGGTACAGCTACAAAAATGGTACTCCTTGCAGATACTCTAACATCTCCTAATCCGGAGAGAAGAGACAAGTTTTCAAGGCCTTTCTAAAGGTAAATAGTGAGGGAGTGGCTTTGAGTTCCAAAGGTAGGCTATTCCAGATCAGTGCTGTGGTCCTGAAAAAGCTCTTCCCACCCCAGGTTCTCCTCCTGAAGGGGGAGACTACAAGGTTTATAGCTAAGCCTCAACGTAGCGTCCTCCCTGGGGTATATCATTAGAGCTCATCCTTGAACCGGGCTGGCCCTGGTCCCTGCAATGATTTGTAGGCCAGGCAAAGTGCCTTGAACCTAACACGTTGTTTGACTGGGAGCCAATGAAGTTTCCTGATGGCTCCTCTGACTGATTCAAATTTAGGGATTTTAAAAAGAAATCGAGCTGCCGTATTCTGCAAAGTCTGAAGCTTATACAGAATTCCTGATGCAAGATTAAGATATAGGCTATTACAGTAATCAAGCCTTGAAAGTAGCAGCACAATGATTACTGTCTTCAAAAGATCAGATGGCAAAAATGTTTCAATTTTTTTTACAAGCCTCAGAGAGCAAAATGAGGCAGATGTAACTTTATTTACTTGATCTTTAAGCTTCAGCTCTTTATCTGCCAAAAAACCTAGGTTTTTTACTTTATTTGCTGGTTCTGGGAGAGGGCCTGACTCAGGAGGCCACCATTCCGGCATCCAGAATGATGGATTGTTACCAAAAATGATAACCTCAGTTTTCGCAGTGTTCAGCTTAAGGCAATTGTTGTCCGTCCAATTACTCACATCGCTCTTGCAAGTTCTAAATGCAAGGCCCGAGTTGTTCTCATGTTTCGCCATGGCTATACCAGTACCTTGCCACACTCCCCACTAACACTGTCTCCTCCTGCGCAGCTCACCAGCTGTCATGCAGCCAGTGAAGAGACAATGACCAGGAGGTCCATTTGCAAAAATTTAAACTATTGCCGCATATTAGGAACATTTCATCATTTAAGTAGTATGGTGCTATCTTGACAACAGAATCATGATCTCTCAACAAAATGTTGTACTTCACAAAGTTTACAACATTCCAAGTGGAAAAAAATGGGCAGATGATTTAATGCCACCAACATTGCAACTTTGTAACCAATCCCTGAAATCCGGCTTGGTACCTCGAAGTTGATAGAAGGCTATAGTTACGCCTTTGTTGAAAAAGCCTTCAACAGATCCAGCGGTTCTGGGTAACTAAAGCCCTATCTCACTCCTCCCCTTCTCGGTGAAAATATTGGAACTTCATGTCAGCAGGATTTTAGCTCATTATTTAGAGACTCACTCCTTGTTAGAGAAGAAACAATTCGGCTTCAGACCTGGTCAAGGCACAGAAACGGCTCTATTGGTTGCTATTGATGAGAATCAAATGAGGGTAGTTATCAGCCAGACTAAAGTGCTGATCCTGCTCGATTTGTCGACCGCCTTCGATATGGTCAACCATCACATCCTGCTACAAAGACTAGCGGCTTTGGGTGTTTGTGGTACCATTCTGGAGTGAATGGAATCCTATCTTCAAGATCACTGCCAGGCCCCCAACTGCTTGGACTTCAGATGTATCCAACATAGAGCGTCACAAGGTTTGGCACTTAGCCCAGTGTTGTTTAATATTGATATGAAGCCACTAATCTCTCTAATAAAAATGCACAATATCAGTTTAGTCAATTATGCGGATGACACACAGTTGATCTTGTCACTTAAAATTAGACAGCACGATGCTGTCGAAATTTTTCAGACTTGTTTAATAGATATTGTTAAAAAAAAAAAGATGAATGTAAATTCTCACAAACAAAATGAGGACAAAACTGAATTTTTTTGCTGCTTAGTAAGCAAAAATTGCATGGTCAATACCCCAAAATTTCTGGCCTCAACCTACAGAGACTGAGCTATGCCATTCTGATGCAGTATGTAATCTTGGAGTTACTTTTGATGACCAACATTCATGCTAATAAAGTGGCCGGTGTATGTTTTGCACTGCTTAGCGGCCTCAGAAAGCGGTTTCCTGTACTACCTGCACATGCTAAGTCCTTAATTGTACGTGGTGTTATACTTAGTAGTCAGGCTTACTGTAATGCCCTCCTTATTGGAGCCCCTGACTTCCTGATAAAAGACTGCAAAGAGTTCAGGTAGCTGCTGCTGCCAAATTGATACTAAATAGATCCCGAAGATCCTCCGCATCCAATGTCCTCAGGGAACTCCATTGGCTCCCCGTGGAGCAGAGGATCTATTTCAAGTCTATGTGTATTGAGTTCAAGGCCCTCCACATTAAGGGCCCTGTACTGTTGCAACACAGGCTGAAAAGATACGCCCCGAGGAGTCTTTCACGTTCAGCAACTACCAATGTCATTCAGGTAAATAGGTTCCGCAAGGTTCGACAAGGTGGGCAAACCTCTTCAGTTAAGGCTGCTCAGTGGTGGAACAGGTTGCCGCCTACTCTGATATCGTTCACGGACTTGTTGAAATTTAGAAAAGCCTTGAAGAACTGGTTGTTCCCCAAGTAAATATGCTTGTACCAGTGCACCCTTCTCTGACACTATCTTCCTTCCAGACAATTAAAGCTCTCGGCTCCAGGATACCAGTCTGGTCACAGTGCACTATAAATAAATAAATAAACATCTAGCACGCGCTGGAGAGAGCTACCTGAGTGCCAATCAGTTTTAACTGCAGAAAAAATCCATTCTCCACAAACTTAGATTAAACTCCTTTCTTGCAAGATTCCTTAAGATGTGCCAGACTCACTACATCTCATTTAAGACCGAGTGCCGGCATTTACAAAAATAAATAGGCATGAACAAATAAAATTATGAATAATTATTCAACATGGCATGCGACTTAATTTAAATTTGGCATACGTTTATTAATGACTTTATAAAATCCGTTTGAAGACTATTATGTATAGCACACCTGTACAAAGAGGAAAGGCCGCTGCCATACACAGGATATGAGAGCAGCCTTTCAACCACTTACGGATTTATTGACAGCCCCTTGGCATTAACCACTTTAGTGATTTCGCCGCCTATAAATATTAATGCCACCATGCATCAAAAGTAATATCTGGCAATATCATAAGGATCATAAATGTCAAGTTGGTGACAGGCTGTTCACTGTGAGAGAGTGGGTGATTTACATGCTGTAAGGTAATGCTTGATTCAATCATGAGTTGCTTTATTCGTGCCACTTGAAAGGTTATGTACCACCTAAGAAAATGTATTTAATCTGTGAGCTCAGGAAAAAACATAACTATTAACCATTAATGGTAAACAGAAACACAAAGCTTTGTCAAAGTCAATAATTTCATACACCTGACCACATCCTTAAGTGGCAATCACAAGTGACTAAAATGAAAGAGTGAAAGTGTGTATGATTCTCTCATATATAAAACACACACATATACACACACACACACACACACATATATACATACATACACACACACACACGTTACTTCCACTGGTTTGTTATTGCAGTGACGCACAACCATCTTGGAGTTTGTGGGTTTCGACAGGATAAGCCTTTCCATTTAAACTATTTTTGCCTTCCCCTCCAGAAAGACAAAAAAAACACTTACCTGCGGTTTTATAGCCACTTAGGGGCCGATTCCGATCTCGGCCGGTAGGGCTCCGAATCGGATTCGGCTTAATCGGATCCGATTCGGAGCCCTATTTCCCGACCGATTCGTACGTGCGTCCGGACGAGCGAGTACGATGCGAAATCGCCGACCGACTCGTTCGGGCGTCCCAACCGCTCCGACCGACACGTTCCCGGGTCGAACCGCACCGACCGACTCGCTCGGACACGACTCGCACCGCGCAATGGAGACGTTCCCCGGCCGGGTAAGTACGATGCGCGCCACGAGCAGTCCGACCGACACGCGCCGCCCGGCTCGAAAGAGCAGTCGGAGCCGTACTTCGGGGGTCTGTGTCGGACCTCCCTGTACACGTAGCCGCGCGAGTCGCACACAGGGGGGACCCATGGGTCCCCCCCTACCTGTGCGTGTACGGCGCGAGTCGCTTCGCCGCGTACACGCTGTAGGGGGCACCCTTGTTCGCCTCGCACCCATTGAGGCAATGGGATCCCGCGTACGCGTTGTACGACCGGCTCCCATTGACTTCAATGGGAGTCCGACCGACTCGAGTACGATAGCATACGGACGCATCGTACTCGTTCGGTCGGGCTGCACGGGTCCGATTCGGTCGGAAATCTCTCCGGGTCCGGCTCGGTCGGAGAGATTTCCGGCCCGAATCGGAATCGGCCCCTTAGTGTTTCTACCCTAGCAGGTGATGTGTTTGTCAAGACAGGAAGATGCTTTCTAGAGAAAGGCCCATAGGGATCAAAACACATTTACCATCTAATAAAAGAAGTGGCTAAAATGTTCACAGCCAAGTGCGTGTTTTTATTTTTGAAGTGGAGCACACGAATATATAAATTTATTATAGGTTTGGGTGACCTTATTGCAAAAAGAAAAATGCAATGGTGTAAAAGCTCATATTTCACAAGGACCTATGAAATGTGGAATATAATGGGTTTCATCATCATAATGACAGCCATCAACCCACTCTGCAGAGCTTTACCATCGTCAGGACAACTCTTCTTTTACTGCAAACAAACCAGGTTTATTGGCACAGTGGACTAACACATCCACTCCAGGGATCTGTGTTTGACTAAATGGTCATAGGTTCTATTCCCGGCAGGTCCACTCAACGTTTCATCCTTTAGAGACTGATAAAATAAGTGCCGTTGGGTAACAATTAACATCAGCAGTGTCAAGATGTCCTAAAGACTGTACATGCACTTTATAAAATACACGTTATACCATTTTTTTGTTGAAAACTACAAATTATGCAGTAGACATGTTGTAAGTGGAATAAGTTCATAACTATACAGTAAACACAGCAGTCACAGAATCACATAATTCCACTGGACTTTATCAGTATTTTGTTAACAATTTATTTATTAAAGGTAATCAAAAACTAAACATTCGAATTTCAGTTATTGAGTCAGAGCAAAGTGTTATGCACCTTGAAGAGAACAGCTTCAATAATCACCTCTCTCATTCAGGTGCTTCTAAATAGTTTTTCTAAAATACTACATTGGAGCTGCAAACAAATATTGCACTCCAGTATTTTACTAAGCTATTTTCAACACACATTTCCCTCTTTGATAAAACGCCTTTGTCAAGCTAACCACCCTATAATAGATATACACTGAAGAAATAACACGATTTGTGGTCCTAAAAAGCCTCTCGGTTTTTTCAATAGCCTTTTCAACGGCAGGCAAGCTACACAATACAGCACTAAGCACCATTGGCGTCACCAACCAATCTTTACGCAACTTTCAGTTGTGTCTTCCCTGCTCATCGTAGGAAAAATGTTGTGCTAAAACAGCAGAGGAACAAATAGAGAATTCACCAAATGAACTGTCTAAAGTTCCATAGGCCTCTCACACAAAAAAGAAAATAAACGCAATGAACAAGCACCAATCTTATGAATTCCAGGTCATAGAGAAAAGCATAGTTTTTTTTATTCCTTTCTCCATCATCAAGCCTTATGGTTTTAGTCTCCCAGTTCCATGAAATCGCAACTAGAGGTTGTAGCCATCCGACCCACACTTAATATGCTAGCCAGTTCCTTTAAGGCGCTTCCAAAATAACTGCTATGTCCTTAGGTGGGACAGTGGCAAACCTCTGAGTAAACCCAAGTTCAGGTGGAAGGGGACTTACGTTGACCGCTTGCAATCGAAACCTAGTCAAAGTGATAAACAAAATAGCCACAGTGTGCAGTGTACTAAAATAGGAGTTAAATCAGAAGAAACCCACATTACCATAATCACCAATGTCAGTTTAAATGGTGCCACAAAACGCTAGATGATAAAGTGATAAAGCTGAACCCGGTCTTGCTTGAGCATTTGATCAAAAAATTGTCTTCATCTCCAATTAGGGACACACCCAAGATTGAACGATTGTTGGCAAGGAGGGAGGGAAGCATACCATGAGGAGCAAGGATCTGGAAACAAACCTTTCCAACCTAAACTTAAGTCTCTAATCGTGTTGTTTACGTACCCTCTTAATTACATGCCTCAAACTACCCCAGGGTGAAACAAAGCCAGTCTACTCCCCTGAGAATAATTTGCAGGAGTTCCAAAGAGTCATCAAGATAATCATTTATGTGGCTCACTGGAGGATCTGTCACCTAGATCTAGCCACTCTCCTCCTGCACTGAGAATGTATGACAACAGATTCACCTGACCCTTCGCCCCCTTTGCCACTCTAGTGGGATGTACTTTCCACTTGGATACAGTTTACTGACCTGTGCATATATTTTTACCATTTGTGTCCCGTCACGTGCAGTTGGTCGAAGAGTGAAATTAAAAGAAAACAAGATCAACAACTCTTCAATGTATTGGTACAGGCCTACTGCACATAATGTTGTGAAATACTGCAAAAGACAGAAGGAACAAGACAGAAATAAGCGCTATACAGAAATGCACAATAGGCAAGAAATGCTGATTTTGATTGAAGGAGGCTCCTCATTATACCAACGCATAGCAAAGAATCATGAGGTTGCATGTCAGCGGCTGTGAAATCACTAATACAGCAGCGTCACATCCTGCACGTAGGTGGCAGAGTGGGAACAGGAGACAGCTGAGCATAGGAGTAACTCCCTGTGCTCACATCAAAGCTCCTGGTTTGAAGGTTTGAAATGTGTGAGGTTATTTATAATGCTTTTTCGTTCCTTCCTTAAGCTGGGGAAATGTGGGGATACTCGTTCTTGAACCTTTATTTTCTCCCCAGCCCAACAAAAGGACATTGAGAAGGGAAAAGCAGCAAACTGAATTCTTGTGCATCACCACCCTTAGAACTCCTACTCCTCATTCAAAGTCCACACTCCAGCTGTGACGCCATCCTTAAAAGTTAGACTGCAGGCAAAGCAGTGGTTGAAAGTTCCACTCACCTCGTGCTGGCAAGTGATCTTGGGCACATCGATAAGAGGCTGTGTCACAAGGAAGTTGGCCTCTATTTTGTCTATTACAAGCCACTCTTCCACTATCCCTGCACCCTCAAAAAAGGGATTGTTAGGTCTCAACGTAGAGGCAAAGACAATGAAATGCGCACTGTCAAGCAGTAACTGTAGGTACCAACAACTCGCAAATGTTTAGTCATTCCTGAACATAACCTAATTAATAAATGAGGGAAATTACTTGCCAATAAGCACTTTTTTTTGCAGTTTTATATAGCTTGACCCGAAGGTATTGGAGCGCTTTAGATGTGTACAAGTTACACTACACACGAACACATTCGTTTTTTGTAGGCACGGGAAGATTAAGTACATTTCCCATAATCACAAGACGTTGAGCCGAGGCAGAGACTCGAACCTGGTTCCGCAGCTCCAAAGTCAGCAGCTCTGGCCGTTACTCCACATGCTCTCCTCAACCTATAATTTGTCAGTGCCAGTGGGCTTAGAGGAAATATACATATTTTAACCCAATCTGCAACATCCAATCACAGGAAGCAACTTAGATCTTAATATCCGTTCCGATTTTTCAGCTGCCCTACTGCCAGTACTCCTTATCAGATCCGATCATCAGTAGGGAAAATTTGAAAGTAATGTACAGGTAACTTCCAGGCAGAGACTGCAGTTTCAACATCACTTTCTCCCCAGAAACAATCAATCAATCAGGGGTTTGTTAAAGCGCGACTACTCACCCGTAAGGGTCTCAAGGCGCTAGGAGTGGGGGGGGAGGGGTGCAGGTTCCATTCCATCAAGGAGGGGGTCTGTCGAAGAGCCAGGTTTTGAGGTTTCTTGCGAAGATGGGGAGCGATGTTGTCTGTCTGAGGTGGAGCGGAAGGGCGTTCCATGCTTTGGCTGCGAGGAAGGAGAAGGAGCGGCCTCCCGATCTGGTCTTTCTGGTGCGGGGGACCTCGGCGTAGGAGAGCTGGGCTGATCGTAGGGTCCTTTGGGGTGCGTGGAATTTGAGTCGGCTGTTCAGGTATGCTGGTCCGGTGCCGTGGAGGGCCTTGTGTGCGTGGGTGAGCATCTTAAAGGTGATTCTCGCCTCGACGGGGAGCCAGTGAAGTGTGCGCAGGTGCTGGGAGATGTGGCAGTGTTTTGGCAGGTTGAGGACCCGTCTTGCGGCGGCGTTCTGGATGTTCTGTAGCTTGCGGGTGATGTTTTTGTTTATTCCGGCGTAGAGTGCGTTGCTGTAGTCGAGTCTGCTGGTGACCAGGGCGTGAGTGACGGTCTTTCGGTGTTCGAGGGGAATCCATTTGAAGGTCTTACGAAGGAGGCGGAGGGTGTGGAAGCAGGAAGACGAGACAGAGTTGATCTGGCGGTCCATTTTGAGCTCGGAGTCCAGGATGATTCCCAGGTTGCGTAAACAAGCTGCTTTCTTAATTTGTGGCAGGATTCGGCTGGTACAGACTGATCTTTTATCTCTACTGCAAAAGCTGTAGTAGCGCAACCATCGGCTTGCTTCTTGGCACCCTATCGCTTCATTTACAATGCTTTAAACTGGTTCAGGGGCAGGATTTACAGTTTATCATGGCCGCGCAATTTTAAGATTCAATACTGGAGAATATTCCAAAACTTACTGTGAGAGATTATAAAGAACTGACTCATGAAAGAATCACACCCCAATGTAGTTCGCACTTTTCCAGCTTAGACATCATTCAAAAAATTAAACATGTAAATTCTTCATGCAGGGTTCAGATATTTATCTCTTCAGAACCCCTTAGTAAAAGTGAAATTAAGCTTCCTCCGGCGATCCCTTACACCAGGATTTATATATATATTTATCTCTTTGGGTCTCTTTATACAGGGATCATGAATGTAAGTTCCTTTTCAAAGTTACTCACACCAAAGCTCTCTAATTCAATCTCTATGGCCTAGTTCTCTAAAGATATGGCTTTCCCTCAAAATCCTTCTCTTGGCTAGGTAGCGAGGATTCTTCATCTGCAGGTTCCTAGGTGACAAGGGAAGTGGTAGGCAGCCTAGTGTGTGGTATCTATAGCAATCATCTTCTTATTGGAGGCCTAATATGTAATCCGCTTGTTCTGCCAGACCTAACCGAAAATGAGATTATCCTTGAATGTACTCACACAGCTGGTCGTCCCTCCAAATTACCGGGCCAACCCCAAGATATCTTGAATGGCATCTTGACCTGCATCCATAACTACCTACCGCCTTAAAGAAGCCATCATGGCAGAGGCCAATATTGTTTGAAGGCGCAAAGGTATGGCTATCAAGACTCATCCCCCTCACGCTTCAGCGATGCTGCTCCTTCAAAGCAGTCATCATGTTCCTACGTGACCAAGGGATCAAATACAAATCGGGTACCCATTTTGCCTGTTTTTAGTATGGGACAAAGAAAAGCATGCAGTGCACACTGCGGAGGAAGCCTGCTACTTCCTGGGGTTGGCAGCCTTGCAAGATGTTGTAGACCATGTAGCGCAACCCCAGGACCTCCCAAAACTGAAGACACCCGGAAAGAGGAACCAACACCCTACATGGAAGGATACTGTTAAACCAACTCCTGAAGAAAGTCGCAGAGAATGCACGGCGTTACTACAGCAACTCCAGGGCCAGGATACGGGCCAGGAACAGACCTCCGAATAGTCTCCATATGATAGCTAAAAGGCAGAAATTTCCCAGGGGCACCCCAGGAACAGAGCACCCAAAAGCTAAGGCCAAGTTATTGAACCAACAAGTTGCAGATGTCACCACTATATCTTCCCACACTGTAGGGCCGGGTTTTTGAGTCGCCACCATACACATCACACTCATAAACCACCTCACCCTGCTGCTTGCCACCACGACCTCAACACCTGATTTACTTAGTACTCCCATGGAGGAAATGGTAGTTCTTCCTGTTGCTTTACCCCACTTCGCAACCCTCTCCACCCCTGAGGTCCCACCCACCGATGACTCAAATGCCTCGGTGCCGCAATACACCCCACCCCACAGGGGACAAGTGATTATTCCCGGCCCCCTCTTGTATCAGCCACGCCCACTACCAGCTAATGGTTAAGATTTTAAGCCTCAACGTCCGAGGCCAAATTCCCCAACTAAACGGTTAGCATTTCAGTCCCTAAGAGACTGTAACTGCGACATTGCTCTCCTACAGGAGACACACCTCCTTAAAAAAGATTAGGGGAGACTAAGACCCGATAGTTTGACAGCCAGTATTTCTCCTCTGGACCCAACAAGAAAGTGGGGCTTGTGATACTACTGGCTAGAAACTTCCAGGGTCAAATTACATAAACCCAAGCTAAAAATACTGGGAAGATTCTTCTCCCCGAGTGTCTATGGATGCCTACACTTTCACCCATGCCATATTATACGCACCCAATGACCAACAGGAAATGTTCCTCCTTAGCACCCTAGGCCTTATTGCCCCATCCCCAGATGCAGTCATGGTGATAGGGGGAGACTTTAACCTAGTCCAGGATACCTTACTAGATAGATTGGCCCACAGACTAGACCATTTTGGGGCCTTCACAGCTGCAGTGGTAGAAATACGTGGGACTGACGGACGCCTGATGCTCTCTACACCTCTCATCCATTGGATAAACCATCTTCTCGGCCTCACACCAGACCTATGCCTGGATCTACTACTTGTTGGTGTCCCCACACTTTATGGGGTCACAGGCCAGACTGATGTAGAAGTGACAGCACTGTACGACCACTCCTCTATTACTATCACCTTCCGACTACCCAGACAAGCCACCTCACGCCGACCACGAAGCCTTAATGGGAACATATGAAACCACTAAGAAAGAGGTCCAAGACCCTATCCACTATTTCCTTCAAATCTTCTGGTATGGGAATCACTAAAAGCTGTGATAAGGGTCACATGCCTAGGCATCTCCACGATGCTCAATAAAGTAAGACAGGACAAATGTGAAGAACTAGAAGACAGCGTGAGAATCCTAGTGCAGGAGCCTATAGGGTGCACAGACAACGGACAATCGTCAGAAAAAAGTTTAAAACGTTAGAATGGGATAGAGTCTATTACAGTCTCCTTCAAAATAAACAAAAATAATTTGTAAGGGGCAACAAGACTGGATGCCTGCTTGCAGGAACATCTTAAGGATTTTGGGAGCCCTAAGCAAAACCTATTTTGGGGCCCCTGTTCAGAACAGGTTTGAATGCATGATTCAGTTTCAGCTCTTTCGTGACCTCTTTGGCCAGCTCACTGACAGTACACAGGTGCAATGGTTCAAATTCTAAATGTGTTTACATCTAATATTCAAGTATAGTGACATGTGTTTTCAACATTGTAACAAAGCAACAGTTCACTAATATTACTGCAAATAATCTCTGTGAAATCCTCTCATTTCTCATTTGTAAGGTCCTATTGTGATCTAAAAGAAACCTTTTTTATGGATGTTGCATGATAAGAAAACACATTTCTCTGCAAATTGTCTACAATATAGACTCGCATTAAAAAGAAATTAAAAGAAAACTGTATTTAAAAAAAATCTTGTTTAATACTTATCCAAGGTCATCAGGGCAGCCCTGAAAGGCTGGGGTCCCAGGTCAGAGCCCAATTTGCTCATGCCTCAAAACGTCTCTGCCTGCTTGCTCACAAATGGAGGGCCCAAATTCACAAAAGTAGGATCTCTGAGATCCAGAAAATGGAAGGCCATATAACAGACCATGACATGGAAAATGCTCACGGTTTTGAGTGGTTTTATGCCTCCCTATACGAGGCGGAAGAGACAGATCCAGATCAGATCCTAATCTTCCCTCCTCGATAAACCACCCGCCTGCCCGAGAGAGACACACTCTTTCTGGAGACAGATATTTGAGTGGATGACGTTCTCGCCGCCATACCCTAACCTCAACTCAATGAGGCCCTAAGGACAGACGGCTTCACCTCAGGCTTCTACAAACTGTTCCGACCCCAATTAGCCCCCCTCCATACACACATATATAACTCATTTGGTGAGACCGGCATTCGCCCTAACACAATTCTAGAAGCAGCAATCATTGAGATATCCAAACCTGAGAGGGACCCAACACTAAGTTAATCATACTGACCAATATCCCTCTTAAATGTAGATGCCTAGCTATTGACGGGCATTCTGGTGGCCTGCAAAATCCATACATCTAAGGGTTGATAGACTCGTAAAAGAATGGGTTCCTCCCAGAACAGGCGCCTACTTCATCTCATTGACAAAACTACTCGGTTTCGCATCCCTGCAATGCTCCTGTCAATAGATGCCGAAAAGGCGTTTGACTGATAGCACTTGCCATTCCCCTGCCACGTCATGGATAAGGTGGGATTAGGGAAGTAGTTCCAGAAATGGGTTGGAGCAGCTCCGCTGACCCAACGGTCCATGAGAGAGTTAATGTACTAGCCTCCCAGTCTTTTGCGATGTCTAGAGGCATTCACCAAGGATGCCCCCCCCTCATTTTTGTACTAAATATGGAACCATTGGCGAAACAAATACGGACAAACACACTGATCACAGGCATTACCTTTGGTGATTAGAAGCATAAAATAACTCTTTATGCTGATAACGTCATGAATGACCGGAAGCAGCCTCACACCTTGCTCCCAGATTTAAAGAATGAACTAGATCTATTCAGAGAAGTCTCTGACTTCAAAGTGAAAATCCAAAACACATACACCTTTAGCCTAATCATTCAGTGGAGTGACCAGGCCCAATTGGATCACCTCTTCACCACAGACTCCACCAAATCTCAAGCCCAGAGATAATGTGATTGCTTAAGATTACTCACTAATGGTACTGTACCACAGCCAGATTTGAGAAACTGAAACCCCACTACAGTGAGGCCTGCTGGCGGAGCTGTGACCAAGTGGGAACTCTCACGCACCTGCTCTGGAGTTGCCCCTTTTCTCCCACTTCCCTTACACTCCACACTACTCTGTTTTACCTCACCTGCCATTGGATGTAGGTGAGAGATTGCATTTCTTCAAACTATAGTAAAAAGATGAATAATTCTGATTGGGTGGAGTAGTCTAAGAGGAATGAGTAACACCTCTCAAATTTAAACACTGGCCCTCCGAGGAATTGGCCCCTTCCCCTTTCTTGTTGGAAAAAACCTCCTGGAGACTGGACAGACCAGGCCAGCTGCAGATTGTCTCTGGCAGGTGGGCGAGTGCAGGTCTGCTTCCTTCCCAGGCGCCCTGCCTGTAGCCATCCACAAAGAATGCACTCGGACACCAGCAGGGAAGGTCTTGTGGAAAAAATATATATATATTTTTGGGCCTCCACATGGCTAACCATAAAAGGTTTGGAGAACTCCAACGATATATCTAAACTTGTCTGTGTTTTTCCAATTATTTTCCTTTTCTTGGGTCTCCTTCTGGTGGCTGTTACTATTTATCGCCAAGGCTCTGGTTTCTGAAAGATACCCCGCACCATATCATAACCTGTGAGAAGGTGGCGAGGTCAGTGGAACTTCGACCTAGCCAGTTCAAAGTCTGCCTGAAACTCAGGGAGGGATTTCAGCCCAGCAGTTCCTGCTACATATCCAAGTCTGGAAACATTAGTCAGGTGCCAAGTTTTATACCCAACAGACCCACCATCTCTAGAAGCATAGCATAGTGGAGCACTTCCATAATGTTATACCGTCACCCTAAAGCACTTGTTGCTACCTACCAGGCCTCGTAACAGTTTCCCGTAAAGAAATTAAAAATACGTTAAGCTCCTCATGGCTATCCTGTCAAGTCACATTAACAGGTTCTTGAGGGTGGAATAAACCCACTCATTAAAGATTACCAAACGTGACATCCAGTAAACAGCCTCACAGGTATGTCAAGGAAATGAACCCTTTTTGTACATTAATCAGAATTCTTTCATTAGGGATAATGTCAGTGAAATGGGTTTCCATGACAGAGACCACAAATTAAAGGTGTTTTGCCAGAAATAATTTTCTGGAATTCTGTGAGGTGTATTTTGTAGGATGTATAGAAAATGTGTCAGGGAGATTATTTTAAACATTGCTACTTTATGAAAGAGAGAAAGGGATGTTTTTTTAATGGGTAATGTCAGTCCAAAGCCTTCCCCTCGAGAGCTCACAGTACATTCAAGAAATCGTTCTCTTTCAGGAGAAATGTTGATACCACAGTTTCTCAATCTGAGCCTGTCCATTTTCAATTAGTACCCAGACAGGAGGCCGCAGACCAATCCCACAATGGAAACTGTGTTGACTTTGTCGAGCCTTGGAATCATGACCAGGGTTATGACACAAACTGGAGAATGTCATCTGTATACAGTGAGATCCGGTCACGTGTAGCATCATTCTAGAGAAGTCCCAGCTCTTGACGATCCTGCCTAATCCAATATGAGGTATAGAGATGTTCTCTAGTTTTCCATTACATAAATTTGAGAATTTGTATTCATACGACTAATGGGGGGGGATAGAAAAGGGAAGGGTCCAGAAAGTGTTTATTGGGAGATCCTAGCAGTTAGATGAGGTTTGGGATGAATATAAGAAGAGACGGAGGAGGGAAGAATCTCTAGAAATGGATTTGGGAGATCATACTAGTAAAATGAGTTTTGGGATGAGTCAAAGGAAGGATAGGTGAGGGAAGAGTTTAGAAAGGGTTATTTTGGAGATCATAGTAGTAGAATGAGGTTTGGGATGAATCAGAGAGTGGCGGTAGAGGATATATTGAGAGAGGTATAGAGTGAAATATAGGGGAGTATAGCTGCTCCAGCCGCTGCGTCCCCGCCCCCATGACCCCCCATTCGCTGCCCCTGCCTCCCGCCTCCCAGCTGCTCCTCCCTCCCACCTCCCCATATATGGCGGCCGCTGCGCGGTGAGGAGAGCGACCCTTGACCCTGCTTGGTAGGTCGCACCCCCTCCGCACAGCTCCGCCTGTGTGTCCCTGCCCCAGCTGCCACTCTGAGGAAGTTCGAGGCCCTCCTCCACCCGCAGGCTACCACCTGCGCCTCATCCCTGGTGGCCAGTGGTAGGCCGTAGGTTTGTATCTCTTTGCTTGCCGTGATTGTCTGCCTTATTGTATCCTTGTATCCTTATTTGCCTTTACTTTACTGTTTGCCTTCTGTTCCCCTCGTTGCCCCCGTGTGTTTGAGCCCGTTTTGCCTTCTGTTCCCCTCGTTGCCCCTGTATTTCTGTGCCTTCTGTGCCCATTTTTGCCTTCTGTACCCCTCGTTGCCCCCGTGTTTTTGAGCCCGTTTTGCCTTCTGTTCCCCTCGTTGCCCCTGTATTTCTGTGCCTTCTGTGCCCATCTTTGCCTTCTGTAGCCCTCGTAGCCCCCGTGTTTTTGAGCCCGTTTTGCCTTCTGTTCCCCTCGTTGCCCCTGTATTTCTGTGCCTTCTGTGCCCATTTTTGCCTTCTGTACCCCTTGTTGCCCCCGTGTTTTTGAGCCCGTTTTGCCTTCTGTTCCCCTTGTTGCCCCTGTATTTCTGTGCCTTCCGTGCCCATTCTTGCCTTCTGTTCCCCTCGTTGCCCCTCACCGCTCCTGCTCCAGCCGCTGCGTCCCCGCCCCCCTGACCGCCCATTCGCTGCCCCTGCCTCCCGCCTCCCAGCTGCTCCTCCCTCCCACCTCCCCATATATGGCGGCCGCTGCGCGGTGAGGAGAGCGACCCTTGACCCTGCTTGGTAGGTCGCTCCCCCTCCGCACAGCTCCGCCTGTGTGTCCCTGCCCCAGCTGCCGCTGCTGAGGAAGTTCGAGGCCCTCCTCCACCCGCAGGCTACCACCTGCGCCTCATCCCTGGTGGCCAGTGGTAGGCCGTAGGTTTGTATCTCTTTGCTTGCCGTGATTGTCTGCCTTATTGTATCCTTATTTGCCTTTTTTGCCTTTACTTTACTGTTTGCCTTCTGTTCCCCTCGTTGCCCCCGTGTGTTTGAGCCCGTTTTGCCTTCTGTTCCCCTCGTTGCCCCTGTATTTCTGTGCCTTCTGTGCCCATCTTTGCCTTCTGTACCCCTCGTTGCCCCCGTGTTTTTAAGCCCGTTTTGCCTTCTGTTCCCCTCGTTGCCCCTGTATTTCTGTGCCTTCTGTGCCCATCTTTGCCTTCTGTACCCCTCATTGCCCCCGTGTGTTTGAGCCCGTTTTGCCTTCTGTTCCCCTCGTTGCCCCTGTATTTCTGTGCCTTCTGTGCCCATCTTTGCCTTCTGTACCCCTCGTTGCCCCCGTGTTTTTGAGCCCGTTTTGCCTTCTGTTCCCCTCGTTGCCCCTCACCGCTCCCGCTCCAGCCGCTGCGTCCCCTGAGGCCCCGCCCACCTGACCGCCCATTTGCTGCCCCTTCCTCCCGCCTCCCAGCTGCTCCTCCCTCCCACCTCCCCATATATGGCGGCCGCGCGCAGCGGGCGCGCCGCTGGCGCGCCTAAGGCAAGCCCGTCTGCGCTTGTCCGCGCCTGGACCGCGCCCAGCACCAGAACCCCTGGTCCCCGCGCCCGCCACGACGCCCGGCTCCGCTACGACTCCAGCACCCTCCACGCACTCAACACCGGACGACGATCGCGCACCTGCTTCCTGGCCGCCCCGAAGTGCACCCAAGGACCCTTCTCCTGCCGGAACTGCAGCTTCACCAGCACCCAACCCGCCGACCAGGAACAAACCCAACCACCTCAGTTGCATTCTTCTCAACACCCGCTCCGCCCGCAAACACGCCGTCGAACTCTGGGACCTACTCGACTCAACCTCCCCTGACGTCGCATTCCTGACGGAGACCTGGCTGAACCCCTCCTCGGCACCCGACATCGCCATTGCCATCCCGTAAGGCTACAAGGTCTCCCGCAGGGACCGCACCAACGGAGTAGGAATCGCCATCGTCCACAGGAACACTCTCAGAGTCTCGACCAACAACGACGACACCCTCAGCACCGCCGAACACCTGCACTTCCAGATCCACACCGACCCCAACACCACCCTCAGAGGAACCCTCGTCTACAGACCCCCGGACCTCGGCCACAGTTCAGCGACTCCATCACCGACTTAGTCAGCCCTCACGCCCTCGCCTCCACGGACTACATCCTCTTCGGGGTCCTGAACTTCCACCTCGAGAACAACAACGACACCAACTCTACCACCCTGATCGACAACCTCGCCAACCTCGGACTCAGACAACTCGTCACAACTCCCACCCACTCCCCCGGCCACACGCTTGACCCCATCTTCTCCGCAAGCTCCAACGTCACCTTCAGTCACACCACCGAACTCCACTGGACCGACCATCGCTGCATCCACTTCACCTTCCAGAAAGCCACCACGCACCACCGCACCCAACAGATGCCTCGCCGCTGCTGGAGCAAAGTCACCGAAGACCAGCTAACCACCACCCTAGCCCGGTGCCCACCAGCCGACCCCACCGACCCCGACACCGCCGCCCGCAACCTCAGACAGTGGATCGACGACTGCGCCAACACCCTCGCCCCGCTCAAGAAACTCGCCAACAGCCACACCAGCAAGAAAGCCAGCTGGTTCACTGAAGACCTCCGGGCCTCCAAGCAAACCTGCCGAAAGTTAGAGAAGAACTGGCACCGCGAACAAACACCGGACAGCTACGCAGCCCACAAGAACGCCACCCGCAGACACCATCACCTCACCAGATCCGCCAAAAGGGCCTCCTTCAAAGACCGCCTAGACAACAACGCACACAACAGCAAAGAGCTCTTCAACATCGTGAAGGAACTCTCTAACCCCAGCTCCAACACCAATGACATCCCGCCTTCGCAAGACCTATGCAACTGGTTGGCCGCCTTCTTCCATCGCAAGATCGCTGACATCCACGACAGCTTCAACACCACGATCGCCCCGACAACCACTGAGATCCCCGCCCCCACGACCAACATCCGCACCAACCGCCTGCTCTCCTGGACCAACATAAACGACGACACCATCAAGATCATGAACACCATCCACTCCGGATCTCCGTCAGACCCATGCCCACACCACATCTTCAACAAAGCCAGCACCACCATCGCACCCCACCTCCGGAAAGCCATCAACATCTCCTTCGAGACAGCAACCTTCCCGGATAGCTGGAAGCACGCCGAGATCAACGCCTTACTCAAGAAACCCAAGGCGGACCCCAAGTACCTCAAGAACTTCCGGCCCATCTCCCTACTCCCGTTCCCGGCGAAGGTCATCGAAAGACCGTCAACAAACAACTGACCCGCTACCTCGAGGAGAACAGCATCCTGGACCCGTCCCAGTCCGGGTTTCGCAGCAACCACAGCACCGAAACTGCCCTCATTGCCGCCACCGATGACAACAGGACCCTGCTAGACAACAGAGAGACCGCGGCCCTCATCCTCCTGGACCTGTCAGCCGCCTTCGACACGGTATGCCACCACACACTACGCACACGCCTCCACGACGCCGGAATCCAAGAGAAGGCCCTGGACTGGACCACCTCCTTCCTCTCTGGCAGAACACAGAGCGTCCGCCTCCCCCCCTTCCGCTCCGAGGCCACCGAGATCATCTGCGGCGTACCCCAGGGCTCATCCCTCAGCCCAACGCTGTTCAACATCTACATGGCACCACTCGCCCATGTCGCCCGACTGCACGACCTCAACATCATCTCTTACGCCGATGACACCCAGCTGATTCTCTCCCTCACCAAAGACCCCCACACCGCCAAAACAAACCTCCACGAAGGAATGAAGGCCGTCGCCGAATGGATGAGGAACAGCCGACTGAAGCTGAACTCTGACAAGATGGAGGTCCTCATCCTCGGATCCACCCCCTCGGCCTGGGACGACTCCTGGTGGCCGACCGCACTGGGAGCAGCCCCAATACCCACCTCTTCACCACAGACTCCACCAAATCTCAAGCCCAGAGATAATGTGATTGCTTAAGATTACTCACTAATGGTACTGTACCACAGCCAGATTTGAGAAACTGAAACCCCACTACAGTGAGGCCTGCTGGCGGAGCTGTGACCAAGTGGGAACTCTCACGCACCTGCTCTGGAGTTGCCCCTTTTCTCCCACTTCCCTTACACTCCACACTACTCTGTTTTACCTCACCTGCCACTCGACTCCACCCTCTCCATGACTAAGCAGGTCAACGCCGTCTCTTCCGCCTGCTTCAACACCCTCCGCATGCTCCGCAAGATCTACAAGTGGATTCCCACCGAAACGAGAAGAACGGTCACCCAGGCCCTCGTCAGCAGCAGGCTGGACTACGGAAACGCCCTCTACGCTGGAGCCTCTGCCAAACTCCTGAAACGGCTGCAACGCATCCAGAACGCCTCTGCACGCCTGATCCTCGACATCCCTCGCCGCAGCCACATCACCCCTCACCTGAGAAACCTGCACTGGCTCCCCGTCAACAAGAGGATAACCTTCAAGCTCCTCACCCACGCACACAAGGCACTGCACAACACCGGACCTGCGTACCTCAACAGACAACTCAGCCTCTACACCCCCGCCCGCCAGCTTCGCTCCGCCGACCTCGCCACAATACCCCGCATCCGAAGAGCGACCTCCGGTGGCAGATCCTTCTCCCACCTCGCCGCCAAAACCTGGAACACCCTCCCCATCCGCCTACGGCAGACCCAAGACCTGCTGACCTTCAGAAGACTCCTGAAGACCAGGCTCTTCGAGCAGGAGCAGCACCCCTCCTCCCCCTCCCCCCTCAGCGCCTTGAATCCCTCACGGGTATGTAGTGCGCTCTACAAATGCTATGATTGATTGATTGATTGGAGAGAGTCAAAGGTTTTTTTGTTTTTTTTACAATAGGAGTAAAATAATAAATATATAGATATATAGATACATAAGTACATATTATACATATTTATATCAAGAAATTCACATATCTAGATACATACATATAATGCAGGTAAGACCCAAATCTAAGCCACTTAATATACTGCTTTTCGCACACTTAAAGAAATCACTTTTTCTAGCTAAAACGTGTGCCACATACACTTTCCACTGACAGTTTAAACCATAAAGCAGATGAAGTAGTCTTTTAAACACACTCTGCTTAACCTTTGAGGGTGTACTTTGCCTTTTTATCTTTAAAAATAAAAAAACGGGGGGGGGGGGATATGGGCTGAGGCCTTGCCCCTGCAAGCCTAAGCACAATACAGGGAAACTAGGAGACAAATTCAAGCAGTCACAGGTGGAAAAAAACCCAGCAGTTTTCACAACACAGTATATGAATATACATATATGTATATGTCTATGTAAACTCCAAATTCCAGGTACTGGACATTGACCTAGGGAGGATGGCCACCACTGATTGGTCCATGTTAATGGAGAACCATCTATAATCAGAACTTCTTTCCTGTCCGAATTTAACTCAAGACAGTTTTTCTTCATCCGTCTGGGCACAGATGACAAACAATTATTTAAATTATCTTTGGACAGAGTAACATTCCCATCCATCCTTAAGATAGTTTCAGCATCATCCGCACAGGTCATCGTGTCCAAGTTGTAAGATCTAATAAGGCATACAAGAAGAGTCATGTATACATTAAATAAAGTAGGACTTGATGATCCTAGCTGAACTCCGCATTCCAGTTTAAATCAGTTAAGGTGAAAAGTGCGCAAGAAAACTGCTTGGATACGATTTTGGAGAAAATTCTTTAACCATTCAAGGCCAAAAGCTTTCAACCCAACTTCAGCAAGCCCGGTATGGAATAAGACACTGTTTCAAAAGCCGTGGCTAAGGCCATTAACATCAATGCCTCTGTTATGTCGAAATATTTCAGAAAAACATGAAACGCAGGAGATGCCTGCTTGAGCAAAGCCAGCCCATGTTGACTGATCTTCCAGCTGCAGCTAAAATGGGAGTGGCCGGAATTACAGCCTCCATTTATACTTCTTAAACTCAATTGCCTACTACAACCTAAACACTAGCCATTTCTAAAAAGACTGCCCGCCTCACTGCCCGCGTATGCCCATGTGGCCTCCATCGGCCTAGTAAATCACCATCATTTCTCATTGATTTCACTCTAACCAAGACAACTGATTTAGTGGTCCACACAGTTGATACTATGGAGGCTACAAGTTGAGTTACAGAGGCATATTGATGACCTTGACCCATTGCCTTATTTTGTTTCATTTGACTTAAATATTTTAAGCCCGTGAATTCCAAGTGGACTACTTCCAGCGACACATGATCATAATCAGGGTCAGGCCAGAGGTGGTCTGTCAGTATTTTTCTCTCTGAGCCTGGATTTTCATTTATTCAAATTAGAATACAGACGTGATCTCACTGTTGTTTAAACTACAGCTTAACTTGCCATACACAAGCAGATTTTCCCTTGTTATAAGTAACACTTGTATTAAACCTGGTTTTAAATATAGGATACCCCATTGGAGCAAACTACTGGACTTAGTGTGCTTAGTAACATGTAAATAGAACTACAAGAGTTTAGTAGTCACACAGGATTTTAACACAAATTTGCTTCAACATCTAGTTAAGGAAGAAAGAATTGACGATCAGGATTTGGACTGGAACATGCCGGACCCACAGCCACACAGCATCAGGACAAGCTTGGTGTTCGGCTGCACAGTTGGCTACACCTTATTAACCTGTTGGTTTAAAATTAGTTCTTGCTGGCAGACTGCGCAGCTCAGTTTACACATGTATTGTCCGCAAGTCAAATAGTACTTGATAATACTTTTATGTCACTGAAAATTTTATCACGTGTGTACAGATTATAGAATCAAAGGCCAAGCCTGGAATGGTCATATGTTGTGCGTAATCATTCTCTCAGCCATCCTTTTTAGGTAAGTCAAACTTTAAAGGTGGTAAAAACCTGCTGGTCTAGCTTTCTTGAATCAAGTAAAGTAGGCGTTGAAAACTGAGTTCACAGTAACCGGCTGGAAAATGCTTCCTATCCACTCTAATTTATGACACCGATTCTTGAGCTTAGGTTACATCCTTACACTTGGGCTTTGATACAATTTGTAATTTGCTATTTAGGCATCTGGTGCCTCTCAATGGTTTTCTCCCATGCTGAAAACCATGAAGAAACATATAAACAGACAAATTTATAGGCTCTTGTTCTACACATCATTAAAACAGAACGCTTGAGTCCTGAAGAGTGGTTAGATAGTCAAATGGCAGATACTGAATGGATTTTCACAATAGCATCATCAAATGTAAGATTTGATCCTATTATGCATATTGAGACATCACAGGACACATCTAACACCACAAGAATGAGATGACCATCAAAGACAAAGCAACTGGACCTTGCTAAAATGGATAGCTTTGAACAGGGAAGTGCTCCAAGTAGTTAAAGAGTCTGGACTCCACTCAAGACGAGAAAAAATATGACCAGAGAATCCTTCATTAGATGCTAATAATATAACTCAATGAAATGGACGATGATCTGCAAAAGTTATATGTTTTATGTTATTTTAATTTGTCGAAACTAACGATGTAACTACAAAAATTTTCGCCAGACAAATCGGTAAGAGTACCTGACAAATGTAATAAAATTGTATTTTAAAACAAAGGAGAGAGATGTATAGACATTTTGTCCTTACATCAACCCCCTGGACACACCACAGGATACTAACATGGTAAATAACATCTTCCCTGTCCAGTACTGTTTTATTAAAATGTTGTATGTAAACCCACTTCCACAATCACTTTTCCAACTGTCCAATTAGTAGGTAAGTAATTCTATTATTTGCATAGGTAATTCAAACCAGTGCAATACAACCCAAGCGTAAGAAAATAAGACGTTAAAAATCACAGTTAAAAATGAATACATTTTAATCAGTAATTGCGTAGCAAAGGCACCAATTTTTCAGTGTTCCCAATCTTCCTTGCGTGATAGTCCTTGGAAGGTGCAAACTGCGTTGCATCTGTAAGAAAAAGAGGGGGTTTTCCTGTCAACATGTCTGTTGGGGAATGTTGGTTTAAGTGCGGTGCTTGTGAACCTGGTTCGGAAATTGCGGGATAAGGGCCACTCGCTTCCGTAGCGGCTGCAGGTGCAGAGGGTGCAGTGTTTTGGCTGGCTCTCGGCATTTGCTTTTCTACCAGCACAAGAAACTGTACCAGCCTGCAGTTGAGCTGCAGATCCCCTCGCTTGAAGCAGGCTACCATTTACTAGGGACTTTCAGAGGGTACTAAAGGTATTGCCAATTAAGGGAAACAATTGTACAGTTTTGGGAAAGAGATCTGGCACTGGGGGCCTGGTTAGCAGGAACCCAGTGCACTTCCAGTTGAAATCATATCAAATACCAGGCCCAAAGTGTGGTGTGACCATGACGAGAAGGGCAGGTTCTTAGAGAAAGGAATTGCCTGCTGAACAGACGCTCTGGTCGTGTCCCCTCAGAAGACAGAGGTTGCAGACTCCGTGTGGGTCTGACCACAGCAACTTGCGAATGCAGCCGGGCAGAATTTAAAAGGAGCGGTTTTTTTTTTTTGCCACCTCCCACATAAGTAATTCTGGTCCCAGGCTCTTCAGCGCAGGCAGTGGAGGTCATGGGCGGTAAACTATCTGAGGAGGAGTCTGCGTCCTGGTAAAGTTGTCTTCGAAACTGAAAGCACTTCTTTGCAGAAAAACAACTTTTAACACCACGAGCCCTGCATTAAAAGGCATGAGTTGCACATCAAGGACGCCATGAACCCCCCACTTCAGGATTTTGAGAGGGGTCTGGGGGTAGAGGTCGCAAGGAAGTGTCTGTAGCATCATACCTTTATAATGCTGTTTATTGTTGCTTTGATTTTTATCTGAGACACTAGCTCCAAAGAAAAAGTCATAAATACCACTGCAAGACAATAAGATAAAGAGCTGAGCGTTGTTGGAATAAATTAAACAAGGGCAAATGAAAGGAAAGAGGAAAGGAACAGAGGTACTTGGGGGGGAGGGGGATGCGAGAGGCATGGATGAATGGATTGAGAAATAGATGGATGGAGAGACAACAGAGATGGATGGATGAGGGATAGATGGATGGGAGATGGATGGAAGACTGGAGAGAAAGAGGGGTGGGTGATCGACTGATGGAATGAAGTATGGATGACAGCAGAAAGGATGGTTATACAGAGAAGAAAAGAAAGATGGATGAAAAGAATGGGGATGGATGAAGAGAAGAATGGATGGATGAAGAGAAGAATGGATGCATTGAGTGAAGGAAGGAATGATGGAGAGAAGCAACAATGGAAAGATGACCAACTTCACTGAAAATAAAGGTTTGAAATGCACCATTTGGCCACACTCTTTTTAGAATTTCATCAGGGAAGCTTGCCTCCTCGATCATTCATCATATACGTCAAAGTGGGGGGTATTTTACTTGTCTGGCTACTCACTGGCCTACAAAGGCACATGCTGATGGCATTTATGTCTATTCTCTTCTCCAGAGTACTCTTGTGGAATTGCCCATCCCTACTTTCACAAGTTTCTATCTTTCTCTTCTGTCATCTACCTTGCTACCACTCAATTTCTCTTCTAAGTACATACCACTTCTCCATTCTAACTCTGCCCCACTCCTTTTGTTATGGCACTACCTTTCCTGCAAAATAACTAACTCTTCTTTCCTCGTGATCCCTCATACTTCTGTGTCCTTCTAGTTCTGCTACTCTATTTCAATTTTCTCCTCATTATGTCCATCTTAACCGCTCCTGTATTCAATGTCCTCTGTGATTTTAGACATAAACTCTAATACCTTCCTGTGTGAATATGATGCTTACGACAAGTTTGTTTGTTAATAGTATAAGTGGCGGTTCCCTGCAGGGGGAAGTCCGATATCTTAAAAACTTATTTTCATGTGCAGTGCGTTGAAATTTCTTTGGTACAACAGTCCCTTACAAATGCAAATTAATGAATAATTTGCAG
The DNA here is from genome assembly GCA_963921515.1 of Calotriton arnoldi. Taxonomy (NCBI): domain Eukaryota; kingdom Metazoa; phylum Chordata; class Amphibia; order Caudata; family Salamandridae; genus Calotriton; species Calotriton arnoldi. Next base: position 4,370,927 of record CAWUFW010000020.1, read on the forward strand.
TATTCCGGAATGCAGGAAGGACCATATTGAACTTTCCAAGCTGTACACTGTTTATTGGCTGAAAGAACCAAAATGAATAGATACAAAATACAGTTTATACGGTGCACACAATATTGCAGGATCCAAACTAGCAGTTGTCAGTTTAATTAAATAGTATGGCAAAGAGTTTCAAACAGTAAGGCTCTGTAAAGAGAGTTTTGCCTGTGAAATGACCGACAGTAAGAGGGCTGAGACTGAGATTTGTATATAGTACAGCCAATCTTGAACTCATAGTCTATCCGGAGTGGTAATTAACAATATCTTTTATGGGCCTCTGCCATGGGATTCCTCCTTCCTAAACCAGAAATCAGACAGAAGGTAGTATTTTGTGCTCTTCCCAAATGATATAATTAATGAAGTGGTAGCCCAGCATATAAACTATTAAGAGTTGAGAGTCATCCTTATTGCTGATCCACCTGCAATAGCTTTATGACTGTGAGACAGGACCGAAAGCATAAGAACGTTTGATTTGCTGCTGGGAGCAGCTAGTAGTGGCACAGTCATAGTTGCAGCAAATTAAAAAACTAGATTTCTGACTTTTGGGCCAAAGAGATGGTGTGATTTCCCAGAAAATTCTGGCAGAGAGGGAAAGCCAGAGACGGGTTGCAGAACAGAGGCTATGTTTCTGTTGTTATTTAATTGTAGGAAGCTGTCCCGCATCCATGACGCACCACATCTCCTGTACTTGGGAGGAGATGTGGCCTTTTGGCTAACCTGCAGACTTTGAAAACTGAAGACCTATGGTACAGTCCTTAAAGCAACATTGTGCAAAGCTTCCTGTGCGTAAAAATGCGAACAAATGTGTAAAATGTAAAGCAAATGTAATTATGTTAATTGGAATGTAATTGTGCTGTTAAAATGTGGAAATCCCCAACCGATTAATAAACTTTTGTATGGTTTACCAAAACCCCTCCTCCAGTTAATGTACAGCACTACATTTCTACAAAGCTAGGGCAGCACTCTTGAACCCTTTACCGTGGAGAACATGATGTCCATGTTCTCCACACTACCTCTGCAGCGCAGAGAACGTAAACATCACATCTTACTACTGAGATGCAGGGAAGTCTTCAGTGCTTGAACAGAACACCTCCCTGCCTTTTATTCACTCACCAGTGGCTGATGAAGAACTACTTTCGCATCAGCCCCTGGTAACTCCAACACTGGGTTGATTACATCAGTGTGGCAAGAGCATGCATATATCATCCGGAAAGAAGACGCATCACAGGAGACAGGCAGCGATCCCAGCACTAGATACCTGCCACTAGCCACCAGTAGGCCCAAATTATTCTTGAACCTTTTCCATTCCCTGTGGCCACCAACACTCAGCCCCCACCCCCAGGAAAGGAACCTAGCAGTTAATATATTTAGTTTGTATTCCATGTCCAAGTGCCTGGAGCTATACCCCGGCGGATGAGTTCAAAAGAGCAACAACTAAAAGGGGAGAGTCTCCTCTTTGCAGGGGGCCGGGCCTCTGGCTTAAAGGCTGGAAACCTCCTCTCCTTTCATGGCCCAAATTATTTTTTGATCTTTTCTCTTACTGGGGGACAGATTAGGTCCCACCCCAACCCCTCCATGTAAGGGAAAAGGCCCTATTAGACATCAAAACTGCAGCTACTATTTTTATCATCTGTGGTCCTTACACAAAGCCTAGCACTATTCCCTGGAGAAATTATTTGGCAAATGATGCACCACTGGAAAGGCATCGAAGCTGCAACCCACGGTTCTCAAGCATGAAATATTTAACCAGGCGGCAGGGATGGTTTAATTTGGGGGCAGATCCCCTGGCATAAGTGCCAACTCCACCACCCCCTTCCCAGAAGGCCAACCTTTTCCCTTAACTGGAGGACTGATCCTTCCAGGGAAGGCAAAGGTGCCTTAGACACCAGGGAAAATTGACTTAATGTCACCTCCCATGGACAAATTGTGAGCTTCCTCCATTTGAATGGTGCTCCTCTCAAAGAGAATTCTTGATTGGGGATCAAAGCAATGCCTTGCATCCAGGACTGTTGCAAGTGAAGGCGATCCCCTGGCTTAGGTGCCGACTCACAGGGGTCCAAATTAATAGTTTACCCTTTCCTTTACCTGGAGGAGAGGAGGGGCACTGAGCCGTAGCCATCCTCAATAAACCAAGTCCACCCTTCCCAATCCCCCTCACCTTGGAGAAAAGGAGAAGGCCGCTCCAGGGACCAGGGAAAACGGAAGCCACCATTTTTATTGGGTCTGCTCCTGGGACATAATGCTGCCTCCCATGGCAGGTAAGACAGGAGAGGCAAAGCTGGAAAGGGGAGATTCTCCCTTTTCCACTGGTGTCCCCCCGAATAGATTCCTCCTCAGGGATTAACGCGGCTTCCCTACCATTTTTTGAGTTTGTATAATCAAGGAAGCACCAACTCATAGAAAGAATAAGTCAAAAGCAACATATGAGTAAACAGTGAAAAACAAGCATGGTTAATGACAGTTAAGTGCAAACAAGTTCATGTTCGCAGGCCCTGATTGACCGTTCACAAAATTCGGGGGTAAATTGTGAGCCGACAAATTCTCAAAAGCGAAGGCTACTAAAATGAGTGGGTACGTTCTTTACAACAGTTTACAGTTTGTGCTTCCATGAATAGAGAAATGCACGCAATTTGCACATGATGCCACCTATTACTGGTGCACAAAATGCCATTTTGAGCACTTTTCTTCCTGTTTGCAACACAATTTCCTGCCTCAGATTACAGGAAGGTGTTTATGTGAAATGATTTTGCCTGGTCAAAATGGAGAGTAGATCACTCCTGTGAGCTATCCTACCTTCTTTCATGACAATTCTGTCCTCCTAAGGTTGAAAGGGGAGTATTGCATTGAGGTGCCCATGAAAACCTTCACCTTAGCAGAGCTTGCTTGAGGCGACGAGAAGCTGTCACCTGTGCCAGCACACAACACTGTTCACTACTGCCCCTGCAGTTCTAGTTCCTGCTAAATCTGTTTCATGAGAAGTAGACAGAAAGGAACTATGCAAGATGGCATGAGGTGTATTAGTGACTTAAGAAGTCAGATAGGGACAGAGTTTCACCCTCAGAAATTTGCAGCCAATTTCAAAGCTTTGTCACTCACTCTGCCAATGGAAATGCTTTGCCAAGCCGCATATGCAGCATCGCGCCAAGAAACTGGATCTGTGAAAATTGAGAACTTTTGGGCACAGAGTGTGAGGCCAAGCTGCTGGAAAGGATAATGTTACTTACCTAGTAACCATCTATTCTTGGCAAGCAGAGCTGCAGAATCACATGCCCTGCACACTCCCGCCATCCAGTGCCGGATGCTCGCAAGCTGCCCCCCCCCGAAGAAGTCCCCCCAGCCGCAAGGCGACTCCCCCTGCAACTGCAAGAACTACAGGAGACCGGGAAGGCGGGTGGGCGCATGTGAATCTACAGCTCTACATGCCAAGAACAGATGCTTACTGGGTAAGTAACATTATCCGTTTGAGGCATGAGAGCTGTAGGTCACATGCTTTGCATAGACTATACAGCAGTATACTCCCAAAGCGGTGGCTAACATGTAGTTGTTGTAGTTGTCTGAAACAGTGTTTTAAGTACTGCTTGGCCTACATTAGCTTGTTTCCTCGCTAAAACATCTACACAATAGTGTTTAGTGAAAATGTGTGGTGTAGACCATGTTGCTACCTTACAGATGTCAGCTAGGGGAATATTCCCTAAGAAGGCCATAGTAGCCCCTATTTTGCGAGTGGAATGCACTCTAGGGGGTATTAGCAAAGTTCTTTTTGCTTTCTGATAACATGTCTGGATACATTTTACGATCTATCTTGCAATGCCTGATTTAGATATGGGATGGCCTTTATGTGATGGACAAAAAGCAACAAAAAGTTGCTTTGTTTTGCAAAATTCTTTTGTTCTTTCAATGTAATATAGTAGAGGTCTTCTAACATCAAGGGTGTGTAGAGCTCGTTCTGCTACAGAATCAGGTTGAGGAAAGAACACAGGTAACTCAACCGATTGATTGATATGAAAGGCAGAAACTACTTTAGGGAGAAATGTAGGATTGGTGAGAAGAACCACTTTGTCTCTGTGAAGCTGAAAGAAAGGCTCTTGTATAGTTAATGCCTGGAGTTCACCAACTCTCCTCAGTGAAGTTATTGTGATGAGGAAAGCAACCTTCCATGAGAGGAATTGGTAATTGGCACTTATGCATTGGTTCGAATGGTGGACCCATTAGCCTTGTAAGGACTATGTTTAGGTTCCACACTGGTGCAGGTGGGACTCTTGGTGGTATCACTCTTTTTAACCCTTCAATAAATGCTTTAATCACTGGTACTCTGAATAGGGATAAGTGTTGTCTGTTTTGTAAGTAAGCAGCTACTGCTGCTAGATGTAAGCGAATGGATGTGTAGGCTAGTCCAGATTGTTGTAAATGTAACAGGTAACAGATGATGTTCTGTACAGAAGCATCAAGAGGATTGATATTGTTATTGTTACAATAGATAACAAATTGCTTCCATTTTGCTGCATAACATACTCTAGTAGTAGGCTTTCTAGCTTCTTTTAGGATATTCATACATTCTGGTGGTAGGTGTAAATAACCAAACTCTATGACTTCAGGAGCCAGATCGCCAGGTTGAGTTCTTTGGGATTTGGATGCCTGATTTCTCCATGGCTCTGAATGAGGAGACTGGAGGTGATATGCAGCTTTTGGTGTGGAACTATTGACAGCTCCAGCAGGGTGGTGAACCAGGGTTGATGTGCCCATGTTGGAGCTATGAGAGTTAGTGTGAGGGATGTTTGACTGAGCTTCCGCACTACCAGTGGAATGAGTGGGAGAGGCGGAAAAGCGTAGGCAAATATCCCTGACCAGTTCATCCATAGGGCATTGCCTTTGGAGAGCGGGTGTGGTAACCTGGAGGCGAAGCTTGGCATTTTGCGTTTTCTACAGTGGCGAACAGGTCTATCTGAGGAAATCCCCATTCCTGAAAGTAGGAGAGGAGAACCTGAGGTTGAAGTTACCACTCGTGGATTTGCTGCTTCTGTCTGCTGAGAAGGTCTGCAAACTGATTGTATACTCCTGGAAGGTGCTCTGCCAGGAGATAAATCTTGTGGTGCATAGCCCATTTCCAAATGGCTTGTGCTAGGCGTGACATTTGGAGAGTGTGTGTCCACCCCTGTTTTTGTATATAGTACATAGCTGTTGTGTTGTCCTTGCGGACTAGGTCAGCTTTGCCTACTATGTGAGTTTAAAAGGCTTTGAGCGCTAGAAACACTGCGAGTAGCTCTAGATGATTTATATGGAGATTGTTGTGCTTTAGGCTCCACAATCCTTGGATTGTGTGATCCTGTAAGTGAAGTGTAAAATGGGCTGGGATGCACACAAGCAATACCACATTGTATTTTCCCAGGACTCCAGTTTAAAAAAATGTCTGGGGTTACTAGGTTTCACTGGATTCCAGCTTTCCCCTGGGACAAATGATGGCAGCCGAGTCGCTATTTTTTAAGCATCTTTATTAGACCTGGCATCCTTGGTGTGGTTTACCATGACTTTTTGCCTTCAGACCGCCTGTTATTGCTGGCTTTAGGACTATGGGCACTTTATCGCTGCTAACCAGAGTGAACGTGCATGTGCTCTCTGCTTAAAACAAGGTAACATTGGCCTATCCACAATTGGCATATTTAATTTACTTACAAGCCCCAAATAATGTGCACTACATGTTCCCTGGGCCTGTAAATTAAATGTTACTAAAGGGCCTGCAGCTCTGATTTTGCCACCCACTTCAGTAGCCCTTCAAACATGTCTCAGGCCTGCCATTTCAGAGCCTGTGTGTGCAGTCTTAAACTGCCATGTCGACCTGGCACGTTAACCCTCATGCCAGGCCCAAAACTTCCCTTTTAGTACATATAAGTCACCCCTAATGGAGGCCGTGGACAGCCCAAGGGCAGGGTGCAATGCATTTAAAAATGTATGACATGTACTTTAAAATTTTACATGTCCTAGTAGTGAAAAACTCTTAAATGCGTTTTTCCCTACTTCAAGGCCTATCTCTCCCATAGATTAACATTGGATTACCTATATATATCTTATAAGTGTAATTTCCAATTGGGAAGGGATGGGACTCCCAAGTTTGGTGTCCCTGGAATCAGAATTTAAAATCACAACTTATGTTGAAGTCAGATTTTAAATTGAAATTCTGCAAGGGAGGAGCTGGCACACCTGAAAAGGCAGTGTTCTGTCCCCCACATAAAGGGCTGCATAACCCCCTGTAGTGAGTCTGTAGCCAGGGTAGGGACTCTGTGCACTTCAAATGCCTCTCTCTGAAGTCTCCCCCACTTCAAAGGCACAACTGGGTATAAGTACTGGACCTCAGACACCACCAACTCAGTACACTTCTGGACCTGTGGATACTCTATTAGGAAGGACTGCCACTCTGCTAGACTGCTACTCTGCTTCGCTCCTACTTTGCTGTGCTGACCTGCTGCCCTCCATGCTGGGAGTGAGAAGGACTGAACTGGCATTTCTCAAACTCAGAACCAAAGAGGCTTGCCTCCTGATAGCAGTCTCAGGGCTTCCAACTAAACTTGCTACCGTACCTGGACTCTGCCATCTGAGAGGCTTGCCCTACCAAGTGGAGCCAATCCAGTCCTGGACCCTAGGAAGTGGGTATAAAGTGTTGCTCCAGCTAAAGTTCATGCATCAATGCCATTGTGACGCTCAGAACCGGTGCATCTACATCAACGCATCGCCGCTGCTGCGAGGATCGAGGACATCACATCTCCATCAAAGCTGATGCACCGCAGCTGCTACGAGGATTGAGTGCTTTGCATCGCTGACAGCACGGCGCATCACCTCCATTCTCGACGCCTCTCAGACTTTGCACGGCTCGAAGTTGATGCATCGCATACATCCTAAGGATCGACGCATCGCCTCCTTTGGCCCTCCCCTCTTGTCCTCGACGCAACCGCAAAATCAAGGCACTGTTCAGCGGGCCAAAGCTGATCCCTGTATCTGACCCGCACTCTATCGCGGTCAGCCTGAACTTTTGGATTTGACCCGGTCTAGCGTGACCAGATAGCCCCGGTTGAAGCTTCATGCTTATAAGCACTTTATTTCAGCTTATTCTTTAAAAATTCATATCTCTGGTTATACTTATTGGATTTTTGTCGTTTTGGTCATATTTTGTTCATTAAATTAAGCTCAATGGTTCTAACCTGGTGTGGTATCTTTTTGTGTGGTGTTGTCACTATTCTACTATTTGAAGTGTTTCACAAATACTTTACACATTGCCTCTTAAGTTAAGCCTGACTGCTCCGTGCCAAGCTACAAGAGGGTGAGCACAGGTTAATTTATGGTGTGCATCTGGTTTACCCTGACTAGGATGGTGGATCCTGCTTGGACCGGGTGCATACCTCTTTCAACCAGAAACCCAATTTCTAACCATCTCCTTTTCCCTTCACATGGTCATCTTTTGCTTCCTGTGTGATATGCTTGTTGCACTGTTTTTTCAGTAGAAGTGTGAAAATACTCGACGGTAAGAGTTGTCCTTTACCTCATATTTCTGAGTTTTATGTCACATAAATGAGAGCAAATTATTTTTTTTTATCCAAAATTTCACAAATGCAGCACATTCTGGGATCAATAACATGTTTAGATTCTAGCAAGTCACCACACCCTGGATTTTAATTGATCTATTTAAAGAATATTTGAGGGTAGTAGGTTTCTCGGGATACCAAATGATATTAGGCAGAGATACTGCAGCTATCCAGCAAACATGCTCTCTTTTAAAAGCATCTTCTTTTTCTTCCTTCAAACGGATGCACTTTGTGGCCTTTCCTGCTCTGTACAATAAGACCACCCACCCGCACATGTGGGGTACCGTTTTTTCTTGAAAAGGGTAGCAAAGCTGGATATTAGGAGGTTTTGTATAATCTATTGATTTTTGCTCTATTTTCTTCTTCGTATTGGAAGAGAGTGCCCACAAAAATGGCCCCAGAATCACCTGACATTATGCGTAATGCTAATGAAAACTCCCCCACCATTAAACTCAGATTCTGGGGCATATTTAAAAAATGCATATCTTTAATTTCTACCCAATGTCTATTCAGTATATTTTTTTATTATCAAGTGCTGGTCTATAGAAAACGAAAAGTCATTATAAGCCACAGTCTGTTCTGTTGGCAGTGGGTATTGCTGTTTTCTTTGACAAACTGCAAACACTATGTATTTCTGTGAATGGAAAAGTTAAAATCTATTACTTTAGATTACTATAATTTTGCTTGGTAACTGACTATATGATTATTTTGGATTAAAAAAAATATTTTATCTTAACCTTTTAAGTTTTATTTCTAGGAAATATTTGATTTATTCTTTATTGTTTTAGTGTGAACCGCGTGTGTTGTTTTTTATTTAATATTTTCATTGTTTTTTTTAATGGGGGTAGGTAACCAGGGCACAAGTCAGGGGTACATGTGGGTAGATTGCGTCCACCCACTATTTTCACAGAGTGGACACAGTCTACCCTGCCAAGAATTTAGGCCCCACTGAAATATGTTCAATTTGTCCCGGTGTAGGTTTCAGGCACTGGAACACATTCAGCAGCACCAGCACGTTGTCTGCTTTAGTCCCGAGCAGCAACGTGCAGGTGGGGAGGGTGCTTTCTTAATTTAAATTCCAGTTGCCCCAAAAGAAAGGCCGAAGTTTTGTTCATGTATCCTGGCTGGGAGCTATCTGGAGCCTCACACCTATATGCAATAGAGGGGAAACAAATGCACACAACTGCTTATCACTTAACAGGTATTTAAGAGTGGCATGCTTTTGACTTTGTTCAGTTCCTGTATATAAGAGCTATGCATGTAGAGTAAGAATGACAGATGTGTTGATCTGTCCCAGTATTTACACAAACAATTTAAATACCACTTTTTTTGTTATTTTTTGTTTTTAATAGCGCTACTCATCCCAATGCAGGGTGTCAGAGCACTTTACATTACACATAACATTATGCAATGCAAATTAGGATATAAAACAAAATGGTGGTATTTAAATTGTTACTTAGGTCGGTGGGCGTAGTGCCGAGGAATTTGACTGGCTAGCTACAACATCAACACAAATGTTGCGGCCACTAATAAAGGACACAGGAATTAATTTTTCCGTGATGCCGGTAGTGCTAGTCTCTCGAAGGACCCAACAAGGCCCTCCAATGTGTTCCTACAGGAGTACAACCCATTTTTTTTTTTTTAATTAAATAAGGGGTTTCATTTTGTGTTTCCATTCCTAGAAGTCACAGTAAGAGGATAATGTCCCCCAGATGAAGGACATGGGAAGTTCGAAATGGATTGGGGCAACAAATCAAGTTGTAATTGATCAAGTAATTTACAAGTTGTTGGAACTGGATACATTGATTTAATTTGAAGGATACAATGCAATGATAGCTCAAAGTGCTGTGGAATCACTTAAAGATGATGCAATAAAATGTATGTAATAGAAAATTAAAAGAACAGGGTTTCAGTTATTGAAGCTCCTATGAGCACTTCAGTGTCAGTGCACCTTTTGACTGTGGCATATACATGTGTCTCTGGTTGCAGGACACACCAGGGGAGCAGCCCCACATCCGTATAATCTAGAGAAGCATGATTCAGGATTTCTTGGTGTGCCAAACATAGGTATGATCTTTAATATTTTATGTAGTATTCATCCATTGAACCTTGCTGCACCCACAATTTCACCTTGTCATTTGAAGAGATAGCACATTTAACAGAAAACAAAGCCACAAACTTGGCATATACACAAGAAGAAGCAACCAAGATCTATACATTGATCAAAGAAACAAAACAAGAGGGAACCACAACTGGTACAACTCAACAATATCATAAACAGCTAGAATACTTGCATTGAGAAATTAATCAAAGATGACATGCCGTCACGCTCATACAGTATCATAAAGTGAAACAAATTCCTGGAGGATTTAAAGATAGCACTAAAACCCACTCTATGCAAGATTAATAAACATTTATCAAGAGGTGGTATGCAATTTTTGACAAATGGTCACTTGATTTAATTTTATTAATCACTGAGGAATTGGCCAAAGCAGTGGTTCTCAATCTATAGTCCAAGGACCCCTGAGAGTCCACAACACCTACTCAGGGGGTCCGCAACTGCTTAGAAAGTTAAATAATATTAACAGATTAAAGTATATATAAATATAGAAGTAAAATTGAAAATATTTAAACATTACGTGCAATGGAATTTGAAATTGGAGGCTAAATATTAAGTTGGTGTCCTCAGATTGATTTGTGGAACCAGTCCAAGCACATCAAACAAAATATATTATGGTCAATGGGTGGACTCAATTAAATTCCCATTAAGATTAATCATCATTTGTGTATTTGTTTGATGAATGTTTGGTTCTGTATTTTTGTGTATTGTATTGAAGTTCAAAATAATCGAAATTGCTTAGGCAGGGGATCCCGGCTTCTAGTAATGATCCCAGTGGGGGTCCCCACTTCCAATAATTATTCAGTGGGTGTCCCCGGATTACATTATTGAATAAGAGGAAGTCCACATAACCCAAAAGGTTAAGAACCGCTGTCCTAGAGGATCTAGAGGAGGCTGTAGCACAAACTAAACATGAAATAGTCAAATGCTTGGAAGTCAATGAATGGCAGAAAACACTGGAGGAAAATAATAAAAAACTAGAAATGTACAGGAAGTAGATCAATTATTGTAAGATAAAGAAGTTCAGTGAAATACAATTGGTTACAGGATGGACGAAGTGTACACATGGGGCGAAATATCCTCCAAAGTAAGAGCTAGCAGAAAACAGCATACAGGAACCTCAGAAGAAAGCAATGCCTCAGAAGAAGAAGCAATGTTTAGTTCTGACAAAATGAGCCTCCCTGGAACAAGCGCACAAACTGGCATAGACTACTTGAACGTGGGGCAGAAGCAAACTAGTCAAGATTCAGCTGCAAACAACAAACCAGGGACCAAAAGATCACAAAAAAAATCAGCCGTGGAAAATGAAAAACACAGAAAAGGGAAACTTACAGAGCAACACAAATGTTTAGTATAGTAATAAATATTTTAAGTCTTCAATCAAGCTAACAACAATTAAAAGTATTGTCAAAAGGGACTTTTTTTGTACTTACTTACAGATCAAGACCTCTAGAACGTGAGATATCCATGTTCAAGTTCATGAGGAATCTTCAATTGAAGTAGTTTTCCAAAACAATAGAAAGGGAATAACTTACAAGGGGTAAACCTGAATAAGTAATTCAATCCTAAAATTTATTTTATTTCACCTATCTCTCATAACAATTTGTATAACTTCGAGACCTTAGTGAACAGTGATCTTAATCAAATGAATTACAGCACTAAAAGCAATAAAGATTGGGGCACATTGAGGAGTTTGGGCAACAACAGCAAGATTACTATACAATTGGCTGACAACAGAGAAGGAGTTGTAATCATGGATACAGTTTTCTATCTGAATAAAGTGAATCAACATCTAGGAAATGAAGTGTGTATGAAATTACAAAATGATCCCACCACAGAATTTCAGAAAATGATAGAAAAGAATTCTTGATCATGCACTGCAACATGAATGGATCACAGAAAAAAACCAAGAAGTTTTTATAGATTTCTTATTCTAAAAGACCACATTTATACAGGTTACCCGAGGTGCATAAAAATTTAAATAATCCCCCTTTCTGGCCTATAGTATCAGCGGAGGTTCAGTTTATGAATCAACTGGAAGAAATGTGGATTATTTTCTGCAAACCATTGTTCAGAACATGAAATCATACATTAAATATACAACAGTTTTTTAATTAAATTACAGGCAATTACTATCACAAATGCAAGCAAAATTTGGCTGTGCACCATTTATGTGAACTCCTTGTATACGTTAATACCACATATTGTGGGCCTCAAAGTAGTAGAATGGGCTTTAGTGCAAACGGATAACATTGGATCTAGCAAAGTTTTTATTTTAGAGCTGTGGCACTTTACATTATACCACAGCTATTTTCAATGGCAAGTTGAGTATTACCTGCAAAGAAACAGAACTTCAATGAGTTTCTCAGGAGCACCTAGTTATGCAAACATTTTCATGGCTAAAATGAAGGAGGAACACATCTACAATAATGAGAGGTGGACAAAGCATTTGGTCACCTATGTGAGATTCATAGACAACATATTCATTGTTTAGAAAGGAGATCCTAAACGGCTAGAAGACAATATTGTTGAATTGAATAGAAAAAAATCACAGCATCAAATTCACTTAACATCGACAAACAAGAAATCTCATTTTTAGATGTCTCCATCATACTAGAAAAAGAAAACTTTTAAACTAAAATCTTTCGAAAACCTGGAGACAGGAATAACTTTTTCATATTACCAATGTTTTCACCAGGACTTCATAAAAAACATTTACCATTTTCCAAGTTCACTAAATTAAAAAGGATAACATCCAACCCTTCTTACTATTCAGACATAGAGGATGAATATAAAAAAATATTCTGAGCCATAGGATATCCTGAGGCCATCATAACATCCATTCAACGCTGGCCACTAAAATTAGAACACAATTGTTGGAAAATCAACTAGAAAACACACATTCATAATCTACGTTTGTGTCAAAAGTTTCTATGAGCAGTTTGAAGATCAATAAGATAATTAACAGGAGATGGAAAATTATACAGAAGGTGGAAGATTTTGGTGATTTACAAAAAGACTGTCTGTTTGCTTTCCTGGTGTCAAGGAATATCAGAAAAATGATAGTTCACAAACATAACAGACACGGAAACGAAAGCAAATTTAAGGGAGCTAGCAGGTGTTTAAACTGTGCATTGTAACATGACATACCAGGTAACAATGTTGTTCACCCACATAAAGGTCACAGATTACCCTTGAAACACAATTAACCTCCAATAGTAAAAATAGCATTTATGCACTCAAATGCCCGTGTGGATTGCTGTATGTGTGGAAACCTCAACGCAAAGCTAGAATTTTAAAACATAAGAGTAACATCAGAAATTGCAACAATAAGTCCACTGTGGCAGTATACTTCAATGAAAATAAACAACGTTACTCAATTGCAGTTTCAAGTACTGGAGACTGTTGAATCCATGAGAAACACAATCATGAACAAAAAGCTTCTTCTTTGGGGTAAATGTCACATCACTTTACAAACAATATGTAAATGTAATTTCTATTCAGTATTTCTTCCCTTTGGGTTGTGATCATTCTTTGTGTAATAGCAGTATAAATTCTCTGTATTGTTTCTTCTTTTTAGCACTGAGAAACTGATAAGAACAGATATTGCAGTGTGATATGTAGCTTTTGGTGTATTTAACACATTACATTTCTACATGGTTAATCAATATTTACATTGGTGCCTTTTGATTAAGACTATTTTTGACTGCACATGGCATTTTATAGGACTCATTTATGAATTATATACGCAGGAGGAGTGTTTATTTTGAAGTGCTGGTTATACATCTACATAATCATTCCACTGAAGATCATGGTGGGTAAGTAGCACATATATTGATTGCAGGTCTCATTCACAGGCGTCACTTTGCATAATAACACAATGGCAATAGCATGTATAGTGGTTGCCATGTCATGTTTTACAGTGTTGTGATAATACTGTTAGCTCTTATAACGAATGAAAGGTTTGAAAAGAAACATTTAGTGCACTATGTTGGGATGTGTACACTTTACATCGGTTTTGATGCTACATTATCTAGTGTAGTCATGCTACGCCATTCCAAGATGGCCATATTATCATTTTAGTTTGTGCACCTACACTAAACAAGTTAACCCGGCTTTTGAATGAGAACAAATGAGTTGGTTAATAGATATGTGAGTGAAGAACCAACTCTATATTTCTGCATACGTTATATTAATTGCCTGGAAGAGACTTCCTAGTGTTAAATTGATCATTTAACATATTTCAATACAAATAATGTTTGACTGGCACACTTTCAGCGCAGAGGCGACCTACCATTTTAAATTGACAAAATTTTAAGATGGCAACACTATTGACTTTAATAATATAAGTTCATCCACTTGTGCTCTTTACCTATAGCTGATAAAATAAGGCCAACTCTTTGATCAAAGGGGTGCGGCCTGGGCTGCCCAGATGGAAGCAGTGTTTTGAACTGGCTGCCACGCACATCTACCGACATCCTCACCAGACAGCGACAGTACCCTCACTCACTGCAGCCGTGCTTGAGAACGGCACCTGGGGGGTTGCCTGAGTCTGTGCGGACTGCAGGCTAGGCCCTGCCCCAAGGCAGCAATGAAGAGTATATTAGAGCAGGCGGCCCTGAGCCCGTCGTGCCCCACCACTGGAGACAAGACTGGCATGGTGGTAGCTGCGGCTTGGCGTCGTGAGGTGCAAAGCAGCCTCTGGGGCTTGCTGTGGCGATAGAGCCTGCCCGATCTCGGACCGTGGGAAATTGGTGGCAGAGGCCAGGTCTGCGGTCGTGCTGCTGGAAGTGCTGTAGTCCTGATAATCCAGGGGGCCGTGTGTCCCTCCTGGTCCATGGCCCTCGCCGCTGGAAGACAAGTGGGTGCTCTGATTGGGGAGACAACGTTCCCGCATCAGATAACAGCAGGGTTCCCGACCAGCCACCTCCCCTTGGGACACAAGAGGTGAGAATCTTGTGCTCCTCCGGGCCATTACTAGGGGTCTCTGGACGGCACCTGAGCAGCCACAGAGGCCAGGAAATCTGGGGATTACCTTGGGATCCTGCCTTTGACGATCTGCTGCCGTACGGTGGATCTGGGGCCGACTGGCCGCAAGACATCTTTGCTGTCACCCCACTGAGTAGAAGCACCCCTGGAACCATGACTATCTTCCCCCCCCACTGCCCACCTCCGCTGAGAAATCCTTGGGCTGCCTCCTCCTCTGCTCCCTGTTGCTGGGGGTACCCCCATTCTGAATCCCTGGATGCTGTCAGGTTGCTGGTGGCTGTAGCTGCCCTTTGAGATCGCCCCATAGAAAACTTTCCAATCTTGACTGCGGAGGCCCCCCCCCCCACCAACTCCTTCATTTGCCGGGGGTATCAGACACCCCCCCCCCACCCTCCTCCATCCCCCCCCTGATCACCTGGAGTGGAGTTTTTCTGCATGGGGCTTTCCTGACTGCCACCTGGCCGTGGGTTGAGGGCCATCCTGTTCCCGGGGCATGACTGCCAACGGATGAGACTGTTGGAAAAGACTACGCTGTGACTACGCTGTGGGGCCCCACCAGAGCTTCCTGAGTTTTTTCTTTCAAGGCACCCCCTGCAAACTGTGGCTGCTCGTGCAGCCCTTTGGGGTAAGCATGCCATTGATGCTGTTCTCGGACACCCCATACCCCTCAGGGGTGCCTTTAGACCTCCACTGAAAGATGAGTTGTAACAAGCCTCTCGCCCACTCTCCCCCCCCCCCCCACCACCTGCCAAGACGAAAATAGACCAGTTCACTACACCTGCCTCTGGTGCCCATCGGGCTGCTTGGAGATTTCCCCTCCGTGGAATTCACAGTCTCCGGGACCCTATCTGGACATCATCCTTAACCATTCAAGATTACAGAGACGCAGTCGAAAGCAAGATGGGAGAGGTCAAAGTGGATGTCTCCTTGTTGCCCCAGGACCTACGCAACGTTGCTGGATGAGTGAGAGAAGCCAAGACAAGGGTGTCCTCTCTGAAGGACGAGGTGGCCACCCTCAAATTACAAGTATCAAAACTGCTCAACACCATGACGTCTCTAGAGGAACACGCTGAAGATGCATAGAATAGGTCAAGGAGGAACAATCTCTGCTACATTAGTTTGCCCGAGGGCGTGCAGACGCTGGGAGTGGATCACATACTGGAAGACTGGTGGAGGTCCTGGATTTCCCCCAACAAAATATCCATGTGGTTCGTGGTGGAACGAGCTCACAGATCTTTAGCGAAGCAACCACCACCTGGGGCCCCTACCACCCACATCCTTAACAAACGTGTCCGCGAAGCCATCTTTCGCGAGGTAAGGCTGCGCTACGACCTATGCTTTCAGAACGCAAAGATCATGATATTTCCAGACTACACCCACAAAGTCCAGCAGTGCAGGCGTTCCTTGAAGGAGGTCAAGCAGAAACTTCGTGCCCTCCACCTCCAATATATGCTCCTCTCTTCAGCCAGACTGAAAGTTGTGTTCAACTCCACTACTTACTTCTTTGACACTCCAGAGCGTGAATGGGAAACGGAACAGTGTCCACTCCACCCCTCTGATGACCTGAAGTATCCCAGCCAGGGAACTAGGGACACGGCCCCACTCCCTTCTCCCAAGCCACTCCGGAGATGACACACGTTCTAGGAAAGCTCGCCCTGGCCCACACAAGGCGATACAAAAGGGGATGATGGACGGAACGTTTGAACCAATCAAACACTCACCCCCAGTCAACTGATCTGGGTTTAATCCATCATCATTCTTTAGCTCACTCCACCACCCCAGTTCAGACATGGCCATATGCAAATCAGTCTGACCCTGTGCCTCATGGGAACAGTCCAGCCCGAACTGCCAAGCCATGTCTTCCCTGGACCGGAAACAAGCATCCTAGGACCGGTTTCTGGCATTCCAGCCGTCATCAGCCAGGCTTGCTTGAATCCAGTGGCAAAGTGAGCAAGGGACCCACGTCTGGGCATACCCCCGCCAACTTAGGGCGAACAAAGCGATACAAAAGGGGATGATGGACGGAACGTTTGAACCAATCAAACACTCACCCCCAGTCAACTGATCTGGGTTTAATCCATCATCATTCTTTAGCTCACTCCACCACCCCAGTTCAGACATGGCCATATGCAAATCAGTCTGACCCTGTGCCTCATGGGAACAGTCCAGCCCGAACTGCCAAGCCATGTCTTCCCTGGACCGGAAACAAGCATCCTAGGACCGGTTTCTGGCATTCCAGCCGTCATCAGCCAGGCTTGCTTGAATCCAGTGGCAAAGTGAGCAAGGGACCCACGTCTGGGCATACCCCCGCCAACTTAGGGCGAACAAAGCGATACAAAAGGGGATGATGGACGGAACGTTTGAACCAATCAAACACTCACCCCCAGTCAACTGATCTGGGTTTAATCCATCATCATTCTTTAGCTCACTCCACCACCCCAGTTCAGACATGGCCATATGCAAATCAGTCTGACCCAGTGCCTCATGGGAACAGTCCAGCCCGAACTGCCAAGCCATGTCTTCCCTGGACCGGAAACAAGCATCCTAGGACCGGTTTCTGGCATTCCAGCCGTCATCAGCCAGGCTTGCTTGAATCCAGTGGCAAAGTGAGCAAGGGACCCACGTCTGGGCATACCCCCGCCAACTTAGGGCGAACAAAGCGATACAAAAGGGGATGATGGACGGAACGCTTGAACCAATCAAACACTCACCCCCAGTCAACTGATCTGGGTTTAATCCATCATCATTCTTTAGCTCACTCCACCACCCCAGTTCAGACATGGCCATATGCAAATCAGTCTGACCCTGTGCCTCATGGGAACAGTCCAGCCCGAACTGCCAAGCCATGTCTTCCCTGGACCGGAAACAAGCATCCTAGGACCGGTTTCTGGCATTCCAGCCGTCATCAGCCAGGCTTGCTTGAATCCAGTGGCAAAGTGAGCAAGGGACCCACGTCTGGGCATACCCCCGCCAACTTAGGGCGAACAAAGCGATACAAAAGGGGATGATGGACGGAACGCTTGAACCAATCAAACACTCACCCCCAGTCAACTGATCTGGGTTTAATCCATCATCATTCTTTAGCTCACTCCACCACCCCAGTTCAGACATGGCCATATGCAAATCAGTCTGACCCTGTGCCTCATGGGAACAGTCCAGCCCGAACTGCCAAGCCATGTCTTCCCTGGACCGGAAACAAGCATCCTAGGACCGGTTTCTGGCATTCCAGCCGTCATCAGCCAGGCTTGCTTGAATCCAGTGGCAAAGTGAGCAAGGGACCCACGTCTGGGCATACCCCCGCCAACTTAGGGCGAACAAAGCGATACAAAAGGGGATGATGGACGGAACGCTTGAACCAATCAAACACTCACCCCCAGTCAACTGATCTGGGTTTAATCCATCATCATTCTTTAGCTCACTCCACCACCCCAGTTCAGACATGGCCATATGCAAATCAGTCTGACCCTGTGCCTCATGGGAACAGTCCAGCCCGAACTGCCAAGCCATGTCTTCCCTGGACCGGAAACAAGCATCCTAGGACCGGTTTCTGGCATTCCAGCCGTCATCAGCCAGGCTTGCTTGAATCCAGTGGCAAAGTGAGCAAGGGACCCACGTCTGGGCATACCCCGCCAACTTAGGGCGAACAAAGCGATACAAAAGGGGATGATGGACGGAACGTTTGAACCAATCAAACACTCACCCCCAGTCAACTGATCTGGGTTTAATCCATCATCATTCTTTAGCTCACTCCACCACCCCAGTTCAGACATGGCCATATGCAAATCAGTCTGACCCTGTGCCTCATGGGAACAGTCCAGCCCGAACTGCCAAGCCATGTCTTCCCTGGACCGGAAACAAGCATCCTAGGACCGGTTTCTGGCATTCCAGCCGTCATCAGCCAGGCTTGCTTGAATCCAGTGGCAAAGTGAGCAAGGGACCCACGTCTGGGCATACCCCCGCCAACTTAGGGCGAACAAAGCGATACAAAAGGGGATGATGGACGGAACGCTTGAACCAATCAAACACTCACCCCCAGTCAACTGATCTGGGTTTAATCCATCATCATTCTTTAGCTCACTCCACCACCCCAGTTCAGACATGGCCATATGCAAATCAGTCTGACCCTGTGCCTCATGGGAACAGTCCAGCCCGAACTGCCAAGCCATGTCTTCCCTGGACCGGAAACAAGCATCCTAGGACCGGTTTCTGGCATTCCAGCCGTCATCAGCCAGGCTTGCTTGAATCCAGTGGCAAAGTGAGCAAGGGACCCACGTCTGGGCATACCCCCGCCAACTTAGGGCGAACAAAGCGATACAAAAGGGGATGATGGACGGAACGCTTGAACCAATCAAACACTCACCCCCAGTCAACTGATCTGGGTTTAATCCATCATCATTCTTTAGCTCACTCCACCACCCCAGTTCAGACATGGCCATATGCAAATCAGTCTGACCCTGTGCCTCATGGGAACAGTCCAGCCCGAACTGCCAAGCCATGTCTTCCCTGGACCGGAAACAAGCATCCTAGGACCGGTTTCTGGCATTCCAGCCGTCATCAGCCAGGCTTGCTTGAATCCAGTGGCAAAGTGAGCAAGGGACCCACGTCTGGGCATACCCCCGCCAACTTAGGGCGAACAAAGCGATACAAAAGGGGATGATGGACGGAACGCTTGAACCAATCAAACACTCACCCCCAGTCAACTGATCTGGGTTTAATCCATCATCATTCTTTAGCTCACTCCACCACCCCAGTTCAGACATGGCCATATGCAAATCAGTCTGACCCTGTGCCTCATGGGAACAGTCCAGCCCGAACTGCCAAGCCATGTCTTCCCTGGACCGGAAACAAGCATCCTAGGACCGGTTTCTGGCATTCCAGCCGTCATCAGCCAGGCTTGCTTGAATCCAGTGGCAAAGTGAGCAAGGGACCCACGTCTGGGCATACCCCCGCCAACTTAGGGCGAACAAAGCGATACAAAAGGGGATGATGGACGGAACGCTTGAACCAATCAAACACTCACCCCCAGTCAACTGATCTGGGTTTAATCCATCATCATTCTTTAGCTCACTCCACCACCCCAGTTCAGACATGGCCATATGCAAATCAGTCTGACCCTGTGCCTCATGGGAACAGTCCAGCCCGAACTGCCAAGCCATGTCTTCCCTGGACCGGAAACAAGCATCCTAGGACCGGTTTCTGGCATTCCAGCCGTCATCAGCCAGGCTTGCTTGAATCCAGTGGCAAAGTGAGCAAGGGACCCACGTCTGGGCATACCCCGCCAACTTAGGGCGAACAAAGCGATACAAAAGGGGATGATGGACGGAACGCTTGAACCAATCAAACACTCACCCCCAGTCAACTGATCTGGGTTTAATCCATCATCATTCTTTAGCTCACTCCACCACCCCAGTTCAGACATGGCCATATGCAAATCAGTCTGACCCTGTGCCTCATGGGAACAGTCCAGCCCGAACTGCCAAGCCATGTCTTCCCTGGACCGGAAACAAGCATCCTAGGACCGGTTTCTGGCATTCCAGCCGCCATCAGCCAGGCTTGCTTGAATCCAGTGGCAAAGTGAGCAAGGGACCCACGTCTGGGCATACCCCCGCCAACTTAGGGCGAACAAAGCGATACAAAGGGGATGATGGACGGAACGCTTGAACCAATCAAACACTCACCCCCAGTCAACTGATCTGGGTTTAATCCATCATCATTCTTTAGCTCACTCCACCACCCCAGTTCAGACATGGCCATATGCAAATCAGTCTGACCCTGTGCCTCATGGGAACAGTCCAGCCCGAACTGCCAAGCCATGTCTTCCCTGGACCGGAAACAAGCATCCTAGGACCGGTTTCTGGCATTCCAGCCGCCATCAGCCAGGCTTGCTTGAATCCAGTGGCAAAGTGAGCAAGGGACCCACGCCTGGGCATACCCCGCCAACTTAGGGCGAACAAAGCGATACAAAAGGGGATGATGGATGGAACGTTTGAACCAATCAAACACTCACCCCCAGTCAACTGATCTGGGTTTAATCCATCATCATTCTTTAGCTCACTCCACCATCCCAGTTCAGACATGGCCATATGCAAATCAGTCTGACCCTGTGCCTCATGGGAACAGTCCAGCCCGAACTGCCAAGCCATGTCTTCCCTGGACCGGAAACAAGCATCCTAGGACCGGTTTCTGGCATTCCAGCCGTCATCAGCCAGGCTTGCTTGAATCCAGTGGCAAAGTGAGCAAGGGACCCACGTCTGGGCATACCCCGCCAACTTAGGGCTGAACAAAGCGATACAAAGGGGATGATGGACGGAACGTTTGAACCAATCAAACACTCACCCTCAGTCAACTGATCTGGGTTTAATCCATCATCATTCTTTAGCTCACTCCACCACCCCAGTTCAGACATGGCCATATGCAAATCAGTCTGACCCTGTGCCTCATGGGAACAGTCCAGCCCGAACTGCTAAGCCATGTCTTCCCTGGACCGGAAACAAGCATCCTGGGGTGGTGGAGTGAGCTAAAGAATGATGATGGATTAAACCCAGATCAGTTGACTGGGGGTGAGTGTTTGATTGGCTCAAACGTTCCGTCCATCATCCCCTTTTGTATTGCTTTGTTCGCCCTAAGTTGGCGGGGGTATGCCCAGACGTGGGTCCCTTGCTCACTTTGCCACTGGATTCAAGCAAGCCTGGCTGATGACGGCTGGAATGCCAGAAACCGGTCCTAGGATGCTTGTTTCCGGTCCAGGGAAGACATGGCTTGGCAGTTCGTGCTGGACTGTTCCCATGAGGCACAGGGTCAGACTGATTTGCATATGGCCATGTCTGAACTGGGGTGGTGGAGTGAGCTAAAGAATGATGATGGATTAAACCCAGATCAGTTGACTGGGGGTGAGTGTTTGATTGGCTCAAACGTTCCGTCCATCATCCCCTTTTGTATTGCTTTGTTCGCCCTAAGTTGGCGGGGGTATGCCCAGACGTGCGGGGGTATGCCCAGACGTGGGTCCCTTGCTCACTTTGCCACTGGATTCAAGCAAGCCTGGCTGATGACGGCTGGAATGCCAGAAACCGGTCCTAGGATGCTTGTTTCCGGTCCAGGGAAGACATGGCTTGGCAGTTCGTGCTGGACTGTTCCCATGAGGCACAGGGTCAGACTGATTTGCATATGGCCATGTCTGAACTGGGGTGGTGGAGTGAGCTAAAGAATGATGATGGATTAAACCCAGATCAGTTGACTGGGGGTGAGTGTTTGATTGGCTCAAACGTTCCGTCCATCACCCCCTTTTGTATTGCTTTGTTCGCCCTAAGTTGGCGGGGGTATGCCCAGACGTGGGTCCCTTGCTCACTTTGCCACTGGATTCAAGCAAGCCTGGCTGATGACGGCTGGAATGCCAGAAACCGGTCCTAGGATGCTTGTTTCCGGTCCAGGGAAGACATGGCTTGGCAGTTCGTGCTGGACTGTTCCCATGAGGCACAGGGTCAGACTGATTTGCATATGGCCATGTCTGGAACTGGGGTGGTGGAGTGAGCTAAAGAATGATGATGGATTAAACCCAGATCAGTTGACTGGGGGTGAGTGTTTGATTGGCTCAAACGTTCCGTCCATCATCCCCTTTTGTATTGCTGGCCCACACAAGGGCTGCTCCTCACCAAGTACGTATCACCGCGTTGCCAGAACTGGCACTCTGGAGCCCGATGCTATGCTCTCAGACACCCCAGACCTCTTTTGCTCACCCACGGATACTGTGAACATTCCCCCATGAGGCGGGTGCCACTGGCCTGCTGCAGTCCGGGGCCGACGGCGAGGTGGGTTGAAGATAACCCTACATCCTCACCGCTTCTACCTCCATTGGGCCCTCGCCTTGGTCCCGGTTGGACGGCTGCGGCTAATGTACTATGTTTTCTTGTATGGTCATGTTGCAATGTGATGAGCTTTAATGTAACCCTGCCGGGGGCTAGGGTCCTTATCTTTGTGGGAGGTGGTTTAAGAGCCCCTCCATGACTTTTATTTAGTTTTAAGTGTTGCTATGTTGGGCTTTGGGGCGACAGATGCTTCAGGGTTGGAGGTGTGGGGAGGGGGGTATTTGGAGGGGCGGACTGTTTTATCTGTTTGTTTTCATTTGTTTGCACACGCAACACCTATGTTCCATACATGTCACACAGTCACAGCGCAAATAATTCCATGGATGGCCCTTCCCCCAGCCCTACTGCCGTCCCTCAATGGGACTGATTGCTTCAATGATTTTGTCTCCCATTGTCAATGGTGAAGGTTCTGTCTTGGAACGTTAATGGCCTCTTTGATCAGTCTTTCTTAGATACGTTAAACGTTTTCAGCCAGATGTACTTCTGCTTCAGGAAAAACATCCATTGGGTACACAATGTTCCTTTTCGGGCAGCTTTGGTTACGACTGGGCATACCATGCAGGCTTCTCCCGGGAATTACTTTGGGGTGGAGAATATGGTTCAGAGAGGGTATCCCCTGGTGGTCTCTGCCTCCCATGTAGACCCCCAGGGGTGTTACCTGAGGAATGAGGGTGGATTCGAAGGCAGGCATTTTCTGTCTGCCTATGTCCCCCAGCAACAGCTCCCAATGACATTACAAGAGTTTCAAGACCTCCTATTAACCTTCTCCCACAGTGTCACCTTGATAGGGGGAGATTTAACAGTGGGGCGGATCCACTTGGGAACACCTCAGACCCCCCCCCCCCAGCTCAGGTCGTCAAGCCGCTCTACACCTCTCTCTCAATGGGCGGTCTTCTTGGGCCTTTTTGATGCCTGGAGAATATGGCACTCTCATCTGCGAGCATATACTCATGCATCACTGGCACACAAAATGCTGTCACGAATCGATATGTTCTGGCAGCCAGTTCCCGATGCCCTCCATCTTACACAAGTCCAGATCCTGCCCTGGGGTATCTCAGACTATGCTGCTTCTCTCCTTGAGCTGGGCCCTCCGATTCTACACATGAGACCCATGTGGCAGGTTAACGCCTGATACCTTGCGATCCGCAATGTGCCGATTTTGTGGAAAGGGAAATTCAAGCATTTTATGACACCAATTACGGCACTGTCGGATCTGCCGGAACGCTATATGTGGCCAGCAAACCCACTTTCAGAGGGCTGAATAAGGGCTATGTAGATAGAGGCACTCGAGCCACAGATCCTCACCTTAGAAAGACAACTGTGTCCTTGCTTTACGACCGACTTAGATGGCGAGTTGGTACTAGCGTGATCCAGGTTACGACAGATTTCCCTTAAAGAGGCCCGGCAGTGCTGGAGAGCCTCCACCCTCAAGATCTATGAGCACAGAGACAAATCAAGCAAGCTTCTCTAGTGGCTGGCCTCAAGGGAGGTGGCTTCTAAGATAGTGCCCTCCATCCGAGATGCGGCGCATTGTCTTCTTGAGCAAGCCTCAGCAGTGGTACAAGCCTTCACTGACTACAACTGTACACTTTATGCCTCAGCCCCCCCCCCCCCGTCCTCCGCAGGAGCTTAGTTACTCAATCCTCAAACACATTTTGTTGACCTCTATCCCCATTTCTCTGACACAAGATCTTGACCAACCGCTCATGGTGGAGGAGGTTGGAGAGGCGTTGTATGCGCTATTCTCTAGGAAGACACCAGGCCCGGACAGCTTCTCAATTGAGTACTTTAAAAGCTTTTGATCTCTCCTCCTCCCGCCTCTCCTGGCCTTGTATACCAGTAAACCGAAGGGCCTTCCCCCCAGAGATGGACACTGCCACGATTGTTGTGATCCCTAAAGCAGGTCACTCCCCAGACAGATGATCATCATATAAGTCCAGCTGCCTTATAAATGCTACCCGGCTTACCCAGACACTGACCTATCTTATTTATCCGGATCAATGTAGGTTCATGCCAAAAAGAAGTACCCAGCACAGTATCCAGAGGATCCATGTTGCCCTCTCCTAGGCACACCGCGTCCCCCCACCTCACAGCTCTGATCCTTATAGACTTTGAAAAGGCCTTTGATACCGTGGATTGGTCATTCCTGGATGCGGTGTTGCAGAGGGCAGGCCTTGGATCTTATTTCCGCAAGCTTGTGGGGCTTCTTTACGCCAATCCAGACACCCGGGTCCAGGTTAACGGGACTCTCTTGCTACCCTTCTCTATGCGCAGGGGCACCGCCAGGGTGTTCCCTCTCCCCTCTTCTATTTGCTTTGATGATTGAACCCCTGGCCTGTCTCATCAGCTGCGGTGCGCAAGTCCGGGTTGGTCATGGTGAGGGGAAGCGGAGGCATGCACAGCCCTGCATGCTGACAACTTACTGTTATTCCTAGCGAACCCACAGTCCTCGGGCCCCCGGTGCTTGGAGATTCTCTGCTTACATGGCGACGCCTCTGGGCTTTGGTCAACCAATCGAAGTCCTTATTGGTACCAATAGAGGGCGACCTAGACGTCCGATCTTGGTGTGCCACAATCCTACAGCGTCGCCTCTCCTTCAAATACCTGGGCATTTACATCTCTGCCTCCTGGACTTGGCATAGAACCTCCTTTTAAAACACCTCACAACCAGACTAAATAATGATTTGCAACGCTGGGGCTGCCTGCCCCTGAATCGGCTGGGGCGTAAAATGATGGTGCTCCCTCGCTTATTAAACCTTTTCACAAACTTCTCCCCTCTAATCCACCAGAAGTGGTTTCGGACCCTGTAGTCGAAAGTCAATACCTTTATCTGGGCTGGGAAGCACCACAGAGTGCCCTTTGTTAACGGTCGGCACTCCCCATATGACGGGGGAATGGGTATATCTGACCTTAGCAGCGCAACTCACAACGATTAATGACTGGTACAATGGCACTCAGACTTATTGGTTGGGACCATAGACTCAATGGAATGACCCAGCTGTGACATGGCAAGTGGCCTCCCCATGTGGCCTGCTGTTTGAAGAGGTTCGAGAGGTGGGACGGGATTGTCATCACTCACCTTGAGGATGTCTGACGGGGTGATTCCCTAATGTCCTTCCAGGACATGCAGGAACACTACAAGTTCTCCCGCACCCAGTTCCACCAATATCTACAACTGTGCCATGCCCTCTCAGTCCACATACCACTAGGTGCATACATCCCAGAGTTTAATCCACTGGAGGCTAAGCTCTTAATGGGGAAGGTGGGCACTGGGGCCACCTCCATGGTTTAAAGCTCCCTTGCCATCAATGCCCCAGATTGCTTCCCTGGGTTACAAGCAAGATGGGAGACATGGGCGGGAGACCTGGATGAAGACTACTGGTGCAAAGCCAGAATGGCACCAAGGGAAATGGTCATCTCCTTGTGCCTCCGCATGATTCAACTCAGTTATCTCCATATTGCCTACCTGACTTCCCAACGACTACACCGAGCAGGTGGATCCTTCTGGAGCCAATGTGCACGCTGCTCCTTGGCAGAAGCAGACTTCTTCCATATCATCTGAGCTTGTCTCTGACTGACCCCTTTTGGGAGGAGTGGGCGAGGAGCTTTCCAGGGTCCTTGGGCACCGGTTTGGGCTTACATCCCGGGTGGCCCTGGTGGACTTGTTGGAAGAGACGGGTGGATTGAGGATGAAGCGAGACAATGGAGGCCAAGCGCGATAGTGCATGTAAATGGAACTCCCCCAGAGTACCCGCCCCCCGCTACTTGCGAAGTGGGGGAAAGGCATGCACTGGTGTGTCCAACAGGAACAACCGTTCTATGAGGCACGGGGCTGCCCTAAGAAACATGTAAGGTTCAGGTCAGGTAGTGGGAGTATCATGGACTAGCTGTGGCGATTCCTTAGATATATACTTTAGCTTAATGTATAAGATGTGGACATGTGGAACTAGTCAATGTGTATTGTTAATGTTGTTTGTACCAAATCAATAAAAACTGGTTATCAAACTCTTTATCACTGACACTCCATATACATTAAATCAATTGCACAGAATAGACTTAGATTGAACACTACACTTTTTTTTTATCCTATTTAAACACTGAGGGCCTAATTATAAGTGGCTACTTAAATTCCCTCCCGTGTGTAAGCCCTTGTTGACCACAGGACGGAAATACGAGTTTGGTTATATTTAATGCATCAGATAATTATCAGATGCATTAAATGACCCAACATTTGTTAAATTTCAGCAGGTCAAACTTGCCGAAATTTGATAGGGGAAATGCAGAGTTTGGTGCATTAACTACCAAAATCCCTATGTTATTCCCCCCAAACTCAAGATAGGTTTTATTTTTCGTACCTGATAAAGAACGTACCCCATGGTATCGCTATTTATCAGGAGCAATAAATAATGCCTCAACTCATAATCATGCCCAATGAAGGTGTAACAGCTGCTTATCATTTAAAGATGGCCACACCATTGCCTTTAGGTTGAGCGCTCACTTCACACATCATCACCCCACGTGAGACATTTAAACGTGAGCCGGTGAAAGTGAACCAAACTTTACTAGTGATGGCAACAGTACACGTTGCAGACGGTGTTCTGCAGGGAAAGACTCACAGTCTGACATTTTGTATTCACTAAGATTCTATACAGTATGTGCGCTACAATTGCAGGGTACTTTGTCAATGTTTAGTACATCTTGCCAAAATCTACAGATTGCTAACTTTATTCATACCATTATGCAGGCATTTTTGGCCTTCCGACAAGGCATCATGGTGACATGTGTTTTTAGAAGTTTCATGTTTGCTTAATGGTAACAAATATGTATGAACATCTTTATTAATAGCTGTGAGTTGTAAGCACAAGTACCCGCTTCATTATAAAAAAAAAAGGAACTGTATATTGTTTTGTTATTTGATCAATTTTCTGTTTCTTTTTGATTGATGACAAACAAGAGATTACATTTTGTGTTTACATTTGTAGATGTCACAGTAAAAGGACAATGTTTGCCAGAAGAAGGATCTGGGAGGTTCGAAATGCATTGGGGAAACAAATCAATTTGAAATCGATGAAGTCTTTTACTAGTTGCTGTAACTGGATACATTGGATTAATTTGAAGGATGCAATGGAATGATAGTTGGAACTGCTGTGGAATCGTTTAAAGATGATGCACTAAAATTTATGTAAATGAAAAGAAAAAGAACACGGTTTCAGTAACACGCTTCAGTGTCAGTACACCTTGGGGCTGCACTCACAAGAGTACAGCGATTTGGTAACTTATACATGTGTCTCAGAGAAGCATGATTCAAACTTTCTTGGTGTACAGAACATAAGTTTGATCGTGTTGAAAATTTCAGCTAAAACAAACCGTTTTAAACAAACAGGACCACTGAAATTCACCAGTTATAGTTATTTTAGGGTACAAGTTATAGTTACTCAAGATGACTATGGCTCACGTATAACGCGTGCCCCGCCAAGCATATTGCTTTCATCAATGATGTTATATCAAATGTTGTTGTAAGGTTATCAATAGTGTCACAGAATATGTAATGAGTGATGTAATATTGGAGCTAATTAGCAGTGCATGGCGAGGGTGCAAGTCATTGGGTAGACAACTCACCTTGGCAAGGCCCTGCACCCAACCACCGTGTGCAGCGGAGGTTGAGAGCAGGGCCTGGCATCCAAAACCCCCACAGACCAAGCCAGACGCCCAACCCCCGTTGGTGCCTAACACATCGCGCGTGCGCACGGCTGACTGTGATGTTACAATATAAAGGGTGTCATTTTAAGTAGGCAGACCAATTGACTTTGTAAAAAAAAAAAACACCAATAATCATAATCAAATGTAGATTTGATTAATTCACACAGTACAATGTTTAATAAAAGTGATTTTAATAAACAAATTAATAAAGTTTTGTTAAAAAAAGCATCAACATATCTTTGAATCTTTCTTTTAATATTTTTCAGCCCACAAAATGCAGCCATAATAACAACCACAAGAGAGCCCTGTACTCCAGCTGAAGAGTATAGAACTCCAAGCTAGGAGTGCTGTCAAAAAACATGGTACGCTCTCCTGGGGTCAAGGATTTAATGACCCAGGAGTCTTACAGTTTTTTTTAATGTTGCTGGGGGGGCTGCCGCGCTCCCAGCAGCCATAGGCAACATAAAAAGAAAATGCTTAGTGGTGCCCCTGCCCCTTTTAGGGGCACGACCAGCATACAAATATATTAACAAAAAGCCATTCAGGGCATTATAGGGAGCAGTGAATAATAAATGAGCGGCTCCTCCTGCAGTCAGTATTTGGTATAATCCTTGCTTAGTGTTCTTTACTCATATTTACATATGAAGGTCTGACTCTAGTAGCGCCAAACTTGGTTTGTGAGGGCCTTTTTTGTTTCCCTCATTGTTCTTCCCAAAAGTTTGTCCTTTATTAAGATGCTTTTCATTATGGACCGGAGGACTTTGGTCTTCACCAAAGTTCTCACATTCCATGTTTCATCGATGTTTGCATCCCAGTGCTATATCAGTATTTCTTGGCCATATTTTTCTGGAAGCAGGTGTCCTGATGACGCAACAGAACTGTGAGAACTAACAAGGTAGAATAAACCGAATTCCTGGTCAAAATGGGGTGGGTATGGCAATCATGGGGACATTTTGGGTGGACCTTCCTTTCCTAGTCACAAGCTGCAGTTAAGGCTACTGGGGGATCCTTCTCAGAACCGCAGTTAGTGCGTACCCTGGACCTCATGTACTAAGAATACATTTATTAAAAGTGGTCACAATTTGCACAACAGCTTTTACTGAATTGTTTTTCATTTTGTGAACTGATCTATATACTAGTAGGTGGGTTCACAAAATACAGAATCATGGTAGGTTGCAATTTGAACTCCCTCATCAACATTCATGAGGTAGGTAGCAAACTGCGACCCACTATGATTGGCCACAATCACAGGGATGGTGGGAGACAACCAAGTCTGTGATTTCTTTTAAATAAAACAATCTTTTTGTATTTTTTAAATTCAGCCCATGTTCCTTAAAGCAAAAAATGGGATGTGCTTAAAAAAAATAATGAAAAGTTACACTTCAGGAATAGGCAGTGGTCCTTTGGAGACTCTTTCCCATTTATGAATGGGTTACTACACTTTTGAGTTGGTGGTAAAATATTTCTGTTTTTTGACTCAATTTCAGCACAATATGTTAATACATAACATAAGAAAATTAGTTTTTGGAAGGGACACCTTAAACACGCCCCTTCCAAATACAGATTCCTTATTGTTTCCTAAAACCATTTAATGATTCATAAAACCTTTGACGAATTGATAATTGGGTTTAGCACATTTCAGAAAGTGTTTTAATGGTCGCAAACTCAGATGGACAGAATCTGAGGATTTCCGACAGTTAAAACAATTTGTACAAAAGGCCCTAGGATCCCAAACTCCTGTCAACTGTTTGAAACAGTGTGAGCTGGTAAGATGAATCCTTTAGTTCTGATTTAGTAGGGGCTGGAGACTTTGCGGTCAAGGGTCCTTTGCCAACCTCCCAGCTCTGTGGCTTGCCGACTTTCAAATCTCGTGCAAACGCCTCTCCAAAATTGCAACATTAGGAAGTACAGATAGAGTAGAAAGGAATGCTGTTCATTGGGTTGTAACTACATGATGTGTGATGTCCATGTCTAGGGGGAGGCACCTGCTAAATGTACTCTGTTTTCACTTAAAGTATTATTCTGCTAAAAACATAAAATGGTTATTCAGAGAAAATTACATACAATCCATGGCTGGACTGGGTAGATGCGTAAAAATGTTTAAACTCTCCAATAAGGGAATTTATGCGCAGCATACAAACCATGTTGCTTTGGTTAAAAACAGGTGCCTTCTCAAAAGTAGATGGCATGGTCTATTGCAATCTAAGTGACTAAGATAAAGTGATATGAAAATATTGCAATATATCCGATTGCTTTACAACTACTTGTAGGACTTGTTTCACATGCTAAAGGACAATGTTAGTGATTGACATACATTGCCAAGATAACGATGGGAAAAAAGCGGTCACAGAAATTAGGAAGAAGTTGCTAGGCTAAAAAGTAACCCAGAAGCTAATAAATCTATAATTTTAACACTTCTCTTAGTCTAATAGTTCTTAATTGGTATGTGTCACAACAAGGCTATATGTTGGCATGCACATTTCTTTCCAGAAAGTAATTTAACTAAACTTCATGAATGCTTGACGATTAGACCCCTGTTGAGGCATCGTAACACTTCTGCTATGAAAAGTAGTTTTTTTATTTGCATATCATTCCTTGGGTGATAATAACACGCTGAAACAGAAGCATAAAAATGAGGTAATGTTCTCATTTACCTACCTAAGTGCTCAAAAAGAGAAATGCCGAAGTCTTTGCCATCTGCAGCATTTGAAGTGGCCCCTGAAACAAAGTAAGTTATTTGCTGTTAGGCTGCGCATTTTCTCAGAAAATCAAACAATTTACCATAAAACTTGTCAAATCTTTTAATTTTAGATGGAGAATAATGGGGTATCTTGGAAATTAATCTGACATCGCAAAATGTAAAGCAGAATAACAAAATCTTGTCTTAGTGTTTTTGTTCATTATAGAGGCCTTCAGTAAAGCTTTATCCATGCATCTGTTGTGTCATTAACATTTTTCTTCCACCCACTATACCATGGGGTAGTGGGTCAGCCTACTTTACGACTGGATAACTTCACTGTGAGTGACAGCATTTAGCTCTTTCACATGGAGCACATCTGCACACAAAGTAGTTCTTTGACTGTCAAGTACTACTATGGCAATGTGTGCTTTTGGAGACCAAAAACATATTTTTCCTTTTAGCCAAGGTTTTTCATATATTGGTGAGAGCCTGGAAACGCCCTCAACAAAAATGTACAAAAAAACAGACAAAACAAGCATTGATGAAGCCAAGAGGCTGGTAGCCAACACTAAACCTACTGGCTTTGCAAATGCTTGTTTAATTCCCTTTCTGCAGTGGACCACAGTTGACATTCTCTCTGTCAATGGGTTGTCCCTGTGGGGGCTGATGCGAAATCACTTCGACATCAGCCCTGCTGCTCCCATCCAACACCCTCCCTGAGCCCTCCTTGGGGAACATCAGTCAGCTGTATGGTGCTGGTGCACTGACTTCACAACTCCCACTGGACGGCACCACAAAGATAAGAGTTCCCCCCTTTCCACAGATGCCTCTTTCAAAGAGATCCATGTGCATGTATCGCTGGAGCACCGCAATCCATGAGCACGGATCCCACTAGATACTAGGTCAGCTCCCCAGGCATGGGTGTCAAATATGAAATTGCTAATTATCCCATTAGTTGGGTGGAGATTTGGTGGCTGTCAGGACCACAAGCAGGGCACAATCCGCCTCAAGCAGGGAAATGAAAATTTGCCAGACTTTATTTTTCTGCTACTGCTAATGCCTTGGACCTTTCTGGCACCCACCCAGGCAGCACAGTAAAATAAAACAAGCATTGGCATAGCCAATAGGTCTCGCCTTTGGGACCTTATAAGTATTTAGTTATGCAGCACAATATCCTTGGTGCAACAACATCAACTGTTGCATGGGTCAACACTTATAAGGTCCCAAAGGCGAGACCTATTAGCTATGCCAATGCTTGTTTTATTAGAGCTTTTTTTTACTTTTTAGGAGGGCCTGCGAACTGGAATTTGCTACTTGGTAAGCCCTTTCTCTAAATGCACTTTTGTGCACCTTTAAAATGTTTAAATTTACTGCCTCAAGTTGGGTATCCGACATCTTTGAACAGTAAATTAAAAAGCATAAGTCAAAATGGTCACCATAACATGATTTATGAGTGTGCAGGCGTCATCACGATGAAACCAAAAGCCAAAATGCCCACTGTGTCATAATGTATATAAGCGCATGCGTGGTGATGTACGCACACTCATACGTCATGATGCTGGGGCTGCATTTTGCCTCTTTTTCTGATGTTGTTGAGCATGGGTAACATTTTGTTTCTCACGCACAATGTTGTTCAGCACGGGGATAAAAATCCAAATACCCAAAAGGACAGCTAATGACTTTTAAAGGCAAGACCTATTTACTTTGCCAATGCTTTTTAGAAATGTACTTTCCCAATGTTTGTTAGAAACAGCGCCTATTTTGAGAAACCCAGATTCATCAACAGACCAATCCACCTCTAGCCCCCTGAACTACTACTGTCATGTTATTGGTATTTATAGAGCACTGAACTGTCATAGGGTTTCTTGGAGCAATAAGAGATAATAGAATCTGGGTAAAATAGAATAAAGAAGAAAGGGCACCGATTTATTGATGAAAAAGAAACGTGTCAGTTTCTTCCAGAACGATGGGAGCACTGTATTTGAGCAAGGTTCTACAGTGGGTTTACTTGATTCCCTTGCTACCACTAACAAGAAGGCTGTACCCCCAAAACAACCAATTTACTTTTGGGTGTTTCCAAAGGAGCTGCTGGGCAGAGGGTACGGTAGGTGAATAAAGATGGAGACCAGAAAAGAAAGAGAAGAGTTGAGAACAATCGTACACGCTGTGACCGGTGCTTTGACTGTCACCAGTCGAGAAGCGCCATTCGGCACTAACTGTGGCATTTGTAGGGATTTCGCATATAATTTCAGATTGACAGCGTTTCTCTAGTCCTGCCTCGGCTGTCATTGCACTGTCACTCCCGGAGCATAGAAACCTGATGGATTATAGGGTACACATATTTTAAATACCTTTATTTGATAGAAACATACACTTATTACTTGCTGCAGCTGAATTCACATCATGTCCCCCTTCCCTGCTTTCTGTATTATTAGTGAAGATTCTGGGTGCTCCGATTGCAAATATTTAAAGGAAATAACTGAAAGGTGTCTAAATTACTGCTCAAGACAGCAGCTCGAACTGTGCTCGTTCTGTTTTTAGCACACTGGGTCCCGCTGTGCGACTTCAGTGACGTGTCATCATCTCTTCAGCCCCCACCGCCATATGGTAAGCACTGGCTCAATCTGCAACTTATCAGCAAATCCACAAATAAATAGAGCAAAAAATTATATTCACAGGGCTCTCAGTCCCGGCAGTAGTGGGAGGACGGAAATGTTAATGGAGCGCAGCGCCGTCAAACAAGCATTGACAAAGCCAAGCAGTCAGGCGTTTTCATGGTGAATACTTATAGAGACTCATGTGCAGTATGAAAGCATGCACGCGCATCAAGATGGTCGTTATTACAAAGTGTCGCTGACATCCAGGCGCGCACGCACGCCCTAACCTACAGTTGTCGGGGTACCCGGGCCTGCCGCCATACTTAAAGCTGTGCAGCAAGGGACACCAGGTGCATTGCATCAGTGGAGCACATGATGACGTGGCCCTGAGGCGCGAGGTGACGCACACAGAGTCCCTCATAGTGAAGGGCCCCAAAGGAACACAAGGGAAGCATCTGAAGGGAGCACTAGACGAGGCACCTCAGGAGAGCACGGGGTGATGTGCTTTACCAGAGCGCTGGTGATAGGCCCCAAATAGGCTTTTCCACCTCTCTTCTCCACCTGCTTCTCTTCCACTCAGTTGTTGGGCGGCCTCTTCCATCACATTTACCACCTCCTGCTGAACGTGTGAGACCCGCACTCTTCCTGAAATTCGTCCATCACTGCGTGGTCGTCACTCTGCCTCCAGCTCCCTCTCTGTTGTCATTGTCCACCCCCTCTATACATTTGTCCTCTGAGAGGAAACCGCAACAGCGAGCCGGCGAGAGAAAAGGCATCAGTGAAGGAGAAACAAGTGACTTAAATTCTTTATAAGAAGCAGTGCGACTCTTTGGTAGTAAATCATGGATTTTCAGTTTTGCTCATTTCAGTCAAAGTGCCTGGTCCGAGATCCAAGAGTGCATGTTACACCACAAACGAGCGAGCGCGGCAGCCTGCTGAGCTGACCAGACGCTCGTGCGTCATGGCCTTTTCCCTGCGATTACTCGCACGGCCGGCATGTGTTTCGAATTGTCGCGCCCGCGTCTGGGCACGATAATTGGAAACAGATGTCTGCCGTGCGGGTATCCGCAGGGAAAAGGCCATGACGCACGAGCGTCTGGTCAGCTTTCAAAAGCCCCTAACTTAAAGTCTCGCAGAGCAGCGCTTGCGCGCTACTCGAGGCTCGACCTAAAAAGAGGATGTCCATTACTTCACAATCTAATCTGTGGTGTGAGAAACAGGGTTGTGGAATTTATATTGCCCGACGTCCGGGACATATTGACGTCAGGGACAAGAACTTTTAATGTCTATTTTGGCCAACAAGTTAATATTCCCATTACCTTTCTGCACCAATTATCACAGCACAAGGTTATTTCGTTTTTTAATACAAAATCCTTTTAACTTTTTCAGTGGCGTAGCTATACCTACTCCCACCGAGGCGGACCCTAAGTTTGCCGTCCATGCAGGTAAGAGCAGGGGGAGGGGCACGGGAATGCTGGCGGCCGACAGATGACTTGTTCTCGGGGTGGGAGGATGCTGGTAGTCGACAGACACCTCCCCCCCCCAGCTATGCCACTGACTTTTTTCATCCGTAATTACAGTAAACATGTCGAGATTGTCACCCTCGTGCTCACAGCTAATCACAGATGTGAAAACAGATCTCGTGAACACTGGGAAATAATTGAACATCTGTGATTGGCTGGTAGATCTGACTTAACACTAGGCTGTTATCGCCTGAAAGAAAGAGGTATGGCAGCATTTAGCCTGTTGGCATGGTGCTGCTAGACAGATTAGAACTGGTTTGTATTTGCAGAGGTTGCCCGGACAAAGATTTGAGGCAGGGTGGACTTCGTGGTGGGTGTTCTCTGCCTTTGGCTGAGGAGGGTGTTGACAAACACCCTGTGTCTTGTCTGAAAGATCAAGAACAACCAGGGCACTGAAAAGGGGTCCAGTAACTTTCCAAGAGATAAAATCAAGCTGTCTCACTATCAACGCACCTCTTTGACAGGAGGATGTAGATTGTAGAGCAAAGTCTGGGTAATTTGAGGGGTAGCTGTGCAGTCATGTGATTTGGGGACTTCAACACTAAACTTTGCGCAGCACCCCCAAATTCCTGTGGTTTGACAGGCACTGATGTGGAGTCCATCACACATTTCTACCATAACTCACTGGGAAATGATCTTTACTTGCTTTTAATTAGGTATAATTTGATTTTCACCTTTGACTCCACCAATAACATACCTACTTTTGTGGGCATGGTCATTTTAGCTTCCTTGATTTCACAATACTTTCGTATAAGCTGAGAGCCTGGTTAGGAGTCTATGAGGTACTAGACTCCCACTGAGTGATCAAAGGTTGATCTTGGTTAAAATAAAGGATGCATTGTTTGAGAAACACCATGACTATGAGCCAACCTGTCCACAACCCTTAGCAATTACTTTTGCTCCCAATAAGGGGGTTAATATGAGCTGAGGGAAGGTGGACAAGAACACCTTTATGCCAAATTTAATTTGTACTTCCTACAATGATGTCATGTTCTGTCTGACGGAGAGTAACTGGGGGGAGCTTGAGTTATTAATCAGCTATGATAAAATCTGTGGAATGGCACGGGTAATGCTCAATACCAAACCGAAGACCCACCATAGCAAACAAGCAAGGTGGTTTGATACCTCATGTACCAAAGCTCACAACTTATTACTGCCGGGACTAAAGGTAGTGCCAACAGACTTGGAAATGGTGCGTTCCTGCAGAAGGGGGTACAAGGTTACTGTATGGATTTGAGCTCGGCATTCGACTCAGTCAGTAGGTCGAAGCTCTGGGCAATAATGGCTGAGCTGGAGGTTGAGAGCAGTTTTATAGCTTTTTTTGGAGGGAACTCTACACAGAGGTTATGGCCAGCATAAGATATGGCCCGGGAAGGGAAACTACTGAAAGCTACAGACTAGAGTGTGGTGTGCGTCAGGGGTGTGTATTGGCCTCCTTTTTTTCCCCTGTACGTCAATGACTTAGAGAAGTACCTACTGAAATACAAAACTCATTGCCCCATGCTAGGCTGGCGTAGCATTCTGGTTCTGGTTGACACCGATGATAGCGTCCTGATGGCGAGGACCGACAATGGGCTGCAGCAACTAGCAGACCGATTCTGTACTTTTATGTCTATCCTGGACCTGCTGGTTAATGAGTCCAAAAACACACGTCATGGCATTTGGATGCCATGACCGGAAAAGTAGGACGTTCTGTGTAAATAGGATAAAGATCAGTAGGGTTCCCTCGTATCCTTACCTTGGAATACTTTGATGACAGGCTGACCTGGCGCACTCTGAAGGACAGCTGCCCTGGCCAGGAGTAAAGAAGCAGTCCTAGGCATTGTGACTAGATTAAGCAGTAAACCAGTTAAAGAGCTGATAGAAATCTACACGGTCAAATGTCGTTCAGGTGCAATATATGGTGCCAGCGTTTGGGGTCTCGGTGACCAACGAGGGTTAGAGACGGTAGAAAACAAGTTTATTAAAAGGCTACTTGCTGTACCAAAGTCCACTAGTGACTTTATTTGTCATTCGGACACAGGACTGGAGTATATAAGTGGCCTTGTGAAACTTCAGCCCCTACTGCTACGGCTGAGAATACGGACAAAAGAGGAGACCACACTAAACCGTCTAATTGTGGCTGACTGTCTAAAATTAGATAGGAGCTCCAAAATACCCTGGTTGTCATACATATTTAAGACCTGCAATTGGCTAGACCTAAAAGAGCTGTTCCAAAGCCCACCACTTTTAGGGCCGGCTTTCATAAATCTCTGAAGAATGTTGTTTTTGAGCAAAATGCACAGACGAAAGTAAGAGAAAATTCGAGATTATCTACAGTTGTGGCTTATGCTTGTATCAGCACTTGCCTTGACCCCGAACCATATCTTCTATGGGTTAACAATTTGATTATCTACAGTTGCAGTTTATGCTTATATCAGCACTTGTCTTAGCCTGAACCATATCTTCTGTGGATTAACAATTTACACCATAGGTTTCTGCTAATAAGACTACGTCTTAACACTGTTCACTTCATTGTCGCTTACCCGAGCCAAGGTAAATTTTCTACGAATCTCCCTGTCTGTCCTTGTGACAGACTGTCTGCACAGAGCACCTTGCAGTTTATTCTCTTCTGCATATTTTATTCCACACTGAGGTCGGCCTATATTTTACCATTTGAGGCAGGGAAATTTAAGGCAGTGCAGGGTTGGAAAGGGGTTTCTGCAGAAACTGTCTACTGTGAGGCTATGCTATTCGATTGTAGTGTTCATACAGCGAGCGATAAGTCTACCCTCGACATGTGCACTTTTGTTCGTGACCTAGTTTAAAATAATTTTTTATACATTAGTATGTCAATATTGAATGTTGATTTTATACACTGATCTTCTAGACAATGATTAATGAATGGCCCTCATACCTAGGTCAAAGAGGAAACAGTACTTTTCAGGTCTAGCCTAGGCCGCTCATGCACTGTCTCTACAAGACCTGCTGTATCTAGAATATGCAAAAGACACACAGATGATGGATGGAATGCAGAGCAAATCAAACATTCACCTCCAGTCAAGAGATCGGGGTTAATCATTCTTTTGCTCACCATGCCAACCCAGTTTAGACCCAGCCATATGCAAATCAGTCTTAACCCTGTTACTCATGGGAACAGTCCAGCCCGAACTGCCAAGCCAGGTTCTCTCTGGGCCAGAAACAAGAATCCAGGGACCTGTTTCGGGACATCACCCCATATCAGCCAGGCTAGCTAGACTCCAGTGGCACAGTGAGCCCGGGACCCACGTCTGGGCATACCCGACACATTTAGGGCAAGAAAGCAGAAGACACACAGATGATGGACGGAATGCACAGCAAATCAACCATTCACCCCAGTCAAGAGATCTGGGTTACATCTATCGTTCTTTTGCTTACCACGCCACCACAGGTTAGGGTGACGTAGTGAGCATAAGAACAATGGATTGAACCCAGATCTTTGTGACTGGGGGGGGCGAATGTTTGATTCATTGAGCATTCCGGCCATCATTGTTTGCAGCATTACTTTTCGCCTTAAGTGGGATGGGTATGCCCAGGAGTGGGTCCCTTACTCGCTGTGCCAATGGATTCAAGCGGTAAACATCCTTTACAACGACTGCGCTACAACACGTCATTACCCCGCATTTTTTACTCCGCAGCAACTTTTACAACGCAGGGCTTTACACCGGAAGCCATTACAACACATTCCCCATTACAACGCCCCAGTGGAGTTAGAATAATAAATTGCGTTGTAATGGACAATGCGTTGTAATGATTTGCGGTGTAAAGCCCTGCGTTGTAAAAGTTGTTGCGGAGTAAAAAATGCGGGGTAATGGCACGCGTTGTAAACGCGTGCGGAGTAAAGTGTCATATTCGATTCAAGCTAGCCTGGCTGATATGGGGTGTTACCCCGAAACAGGTCCCAGGATGCTTGTTTCCGGTCCAGGTAGGACCCTGCTTGGCAGTTCAGGCTGGACTGTTCCCATGAGGAACAGGGTCAAGACTGATTTGCAAATGGCTGGGTCCAAACTGGGGTGGCATAGTGAGCAAAAGAACGATGGATTAAACCCAGATCTTTGTGACTGGGGGGCGAATGTTTGATTCATTCAGCATTCCGTCCTTCATTGTTTGCAGCATCACTTTTCGCCCTAAGTGGGATGGGTGTGCCCAGACTTTGGTCTCTTGCTCGCTGTGCCACTGGATTCAAGCTAGCCTGGCTGATGAGAGGTGTTACCCCGAAACTGATCCCAGGATGATTGTTTCCGGTCCAGGGAGGACCCGGCTTGGCAGTTCGGGCTGGACTGTTCCCACAAGTAACAGGGTCAAGACTGATTTGCATATGGCTGGGTCCAAACTGGGTGGCGTAGTGAGCAAAAGAACAATGGATTAAACCCACATCTTTGTGACTGGAGCGAATGTTTGTTTCATTCAGCATTACATCCATCATTGTTTGCAGTATCTAGAATATGGGCTTCAGGAACTGCTCATCTTTTTCATTGGCTCCTCTTACTGTCCTTTCTAAATGCCGGTTTTGGATTGGTGAATACACTTCGTAGTCCCTCCTTTTGGGATTTCGTAGCATCCCATGAGGCCTGCCCCTGTTACTTGTGCTCTTACTCTTCATTTTATTTACTACCCACTCTTTCTTTTGTTGACTTTTCGCTTTCGAGCCAACACACACACAGCATTTGCATTTCTTTGTTTCCTGCTCAACAGACGCGTTACAAGTGCGCCTGTTCAATGCACTGCCCACTCCCCCCGCGCTTGTTTTCTCTTGCTCCTGCACGGTTTGTTCACCCGATCCTGTAACTCTACATGTTCAACCATTATTTAATTATATTTGTTAGGAATTTCAATTTTTTGTCGAGCCGACGCCGAGACTTGAACCCGGTTCCCAAGGCCCAAAGTTGTCAGCTGTGTTACGCCACATTGCAAAGGATCTCCTGTTTCTCTTACACGCATTAGGCCACGCTCAGCGCACTGGAAAATTCAGCACATGGTGACATGTAAGCTACTCAACATAGGGGTCCTTCACTGAACCCTGCAGGTTCCCAACATGATTCTGTTCAAAGGGGTGCTCTGAGCTGAACCCCTCGGCATGTCAGCAGCCAGGAACACCATCACAAATCATGTTCAGCTGTGAAATGTAGTGTCGCTGGTTTTCAGCGTTTCCCTCGACAAACACTGCTGTGGCAGTAGGGTGTCTGAGTGTGCTGCACTTCACAAAGCCTCCTCTGCTACATGCTCTATGAGCAATATCTGCTGTGAGCCCTTCCGGGATTTAAAAACAATATATCACAATTGATATATGAGAATCTATTACCATTCCCAGTGTATTTACTTTCACAACAAGCTTTCTGGGTGGATTTATGTGAATTTCTTGCATTCCGTAGCTAAGATAACCATTACGACTCCATCTTTACAAAGAAATTGTTACACTTTTTTTTTTTTTTTAAGTTTAGGTTTACATTGCTTCTTCCAGACAATTACTCTGAGGGCCACAGCATGGCCCACAAACCCCCACTCCCTCCAAATATTACGGTTATGGATTACTTGAAGCAAAATTGGAGATTTTCATATAATGTCGGTGGCAAAATGACTAATTATTTGGGTTAAATTTCCTTTGGGTGTGGAGTAGCTGAATACTCTCATTCCTCTTAGTATGGATAGGTTTTCAGATAGTTAGTGCCTGTCCAATGGTCAATCAATAAATACTGTGATGACATGGTGAAAACTTGTGCCTCCACCAGGGGAGTTTATCACTATTTTTAAAATAAGGTGGGAGGTGGCACTGTATGTATAACTGTTTCATCTTTAATGTCAAGAAAAATACTACATTTTCTTTCCTTTCCCGATACCACAATGTGTGTTCTGATTGGTGGAATCGCAGAATATAACGTAAGAACTTCTTTTTATGCCACTTGCTAATGTTTGATCTCTGGTGTGCTATAATATCAGTTGATGCTGTAACCCAACGCAATGGTACTCGGTGTGTCAGTTTTAGAAGGGTGAAGGTCTAGGTTAGCCCGGTCTCCAGTCAAAGTTTGGACCTGCAAACTGCTGCTCACCAACAAATGTCAGCAGCTGTTCCATTTTTACAGCAGGACATCTCGGAGTAGCAATTCTGTTCCGTTGCAATGAAGGATACATTAGAGCGCTGCTGTGCCAGTAGGGTGTCTGAGTGTGTTGCACTTCACAAAGCCACCTCTGCTACATGCTCTATGAGGAATGTCTGCTGTGAGCCCTTCCGGGATTTAAAAAACAATCGATTTAAGTGCGCTCCGTAACCTCTGAGCATGCTCACAGAAAGCTGTAACGCTATGTGCAGAGCAGTCTCCTCTGCGCATGCTCTTGAAAGCACCACCATCTCTATCTCTCTGCTTTCACAGGTTCGAGCTGGTCCCTGCCTCCAAAATAGCTTTTTGACACAGTGTTAGTGAAATTGATATTAACTGCTATTATTCCTCTCCTTCTGATCTGAATTATAGTTCATTCGCCAGCTGGTGCCCCCAAATCAGCAACGTGCAGCTCCCACCATTCTATGGGGAGCTGAGAGAGGACAGTGACAAGAATTATTTGTTTGGTACAACTTCAGAAACGTTGCCCTTTGGAGATACCTTGACTGAGGAAAAGTACATGGCATTAGTTATTCTGCTTGCTTTATAGTATTTTACCACAGCTGTTTTTTTATTCCTCAGGCTCATAGTTAATTCCTTGGTTACCTGCTGTTTGGTCTAATGAGAATTTTTATTTCTATGACTTGTTTTCATTATTTTCATATTTATTGGTTCCTTAAGATT
This sequence comes from Calotriton arnoldi, assembly GCA_963921515.1. Lineage (NCBI taxonomy): Eukaryota > Metazoa > Chordata > Amphibia > Caudata > Salamandridae > Calotriton > Calotriton arnoldi. The sequence continues at coordinate 4,412,801 of CAWUFW010000020.1, forward strand.
TGTTTATGCATTCCTGTTAAAACGATTAGCAAGTTAGTACTGTAATCATACCATTGTATGCTGGCTGTTTTTGAGAGGAGAACTTTCCTTTCGCTTGGTGGCTGGGCTCTTTCAAGGGTCTATTGTCTTAGTGAGATAAACAGGTGACAGGGCCAGGTCAGCCTTTTATCCTCCTGAGGTCGCTGTGTCCAGTGCCATTTAATTGGACAGTAATAGCTCTGGTTATTTATAGTGCTTAATGACAGAAGCCTATTAAACGAGTTGTTACTATTCTATTGTAAGTGTGCATTTTTTTGTAAAAGAACGTTTGACTTTTCACTAATAACATAACTTTCAAATAATAACAACAAGTCGGCTCTTGGAATCACATCTAATTAAAAGTAGTAGTGTGGGGGCGTGGCCAAGACCTCAATGGAGTAGGACGTGTGAAGCTCGCGCTCCGCTCTCCGGGGGTCGAATAGGCCGTTTTCTAGCTATCAGAAGCGCGGGGGGGTCATCGGAGCCCCTTACCTGATATCTTGTGCCTTGTTGGTGCCGGCGGCTGGACGTGGGGGCTCGGGAGCCTGGGTCTCCTCCGAGATGATGACTCCGGAGCGCTGACGGAGTCCTGGCCGCCACCTTGTTGAGGTCCGGACCGGGCCTTCTTGCGGCGGGCCTGGGCCCCTGGCGGTGAAAGCGGTGAAGGCGAGGAAACCGCGGAGGTGTGAGGCCCACCCCCGCTGTGCGCGGCGAGAGACGAGCTCCCCTGCTGAGTGAGGAGGGCCCGGGGGGCTTGGGGGGAGCCCCGGCGAGGAGGCCTTCGCGCTGCCCGGGGAGAAGCATCAGCCTGCGGCCCAGAGGTAAGCCCCGGTCGCCCACCGGATCGGGTGGGGGGGCGACAGCAGTGATAGGGGGAGAGCGGCGAAACCCCGGGGGGGGGAAGAGGCGGTAATCCAGTGGGGCGTCCTGAGGGGAGTGTCCACCCCTGCAGAGACTGCTCGTGAAGCCGGGACCCCCCCGATTCCGCATCCCCCGGAGCCGGTTGGCGCCAAGTCAGGAAGCCCTCCCCTGGAGCTCGGAGGAGGCACAGACGCCGTAGAGGACCGCCACTGGCACGAGAGTCTGGCTGGCTATTCCTTAGGGAAGTGTCGGAGCGACGCATTGCGAACGGAGAGGAGCTGGAGGCCTGATCTCTGCGGACTGCTTGGGGCCCCTTGGCTCGGAGGTTTACCAGGCGCACTGTTGCTGACTCTCCCGACTCGTCTGGCTCTGGCGCCCCCGGAGCCGAGGCTGGGAGCGAGTGGGCGGGCTGGGCCCTGAGTTGGGGGGGGGGACTATGCTGATGTGGACCCCTGGTGTGTAGGTGGACCCCTACCCCGGAAGAGTATCACTGCTGCAAGACGCTGCCTGGGCCCTGAGGGAATCTAGTTTGGATCACCGGGGTCCGCTGGGGTGTGGCCCTGATGAGTGCCGGGGGGCACGGCGAGCGAGCGGACGACACACCTGGGAGACCCGCGGCTGGGAGGTGAGAGACCTGGGAGGCTGTTGGCGGCCGGGAGAGCGGGCGATCAGGAGGCCGGACCCGCCATCTTGTGAGGCGGCGCGGTTGTGCCCGAAAGGCCGAGTGACGCCGATGGAAGAAACAAGCGCCCGCAATTGGCAATCTGCAAATCCCGCATAGAGGAGTCACTGCGCCGGAAGGGTGAGGACTGAGTTCCCCGGTACGCCGGAGCCCGGCGGCGACGCACATCGCTGGGGGGCCGTGTGTCTGGAGACAGAGACACGAGAGCTGCGGAGGGACCTGCGAGGAGCGGCGACAGCCTGCGACACCGGGGGAGTCAGGCGGAGGCGGCCTGCTGGTGGACGGCCGGAGCGGCTGCAGCCCGGGAGAGACATCGGACTCCCAGAAGGTGAGGAGCGGGGGGTGTAGATCCCGGGGGGAGAACGTGACAATGCTGGGAGGAGTGTAAAGCCCCCGGGATCATAGAAAACCCCAGGGAAGCAAAGGTTGGCCTGTTCGCCCGACCACAAACGAGGAGGTGCAGCTGTCATAGGCAGTGAGCCATAGCGCACAAGAGGGCACTCGAGGCCATAAGGGACGAGAAGCTTTGGCCTGATAGACCGGGACTTGCATCAAGCTGGGAGCGGGGGAGAAGGCCGTGCTTCTGGGAATGGCCTCCCACCCCATGTAATCGCCCTGGTGAGCCAGCGCCCCACAGCCTACGATAACGCCCTACTGAAGCAGGGGTGAGAGAGGAGTCCAGGAGGGAGAGGGCAACAGCAGAAAGAACGGGTTATTGTGAGCCTGGGAGCCCTCATGGAACAACCCCCAAACTAACCACTAAATTTGTAAAGGAGCCTGGATGGGGGTGTGGATCGGGTGGCGCCCTGTTGAAGAGAGCGGGCCGGAGTGAATGCTATCCGGCAGCATATAGCTCCTGAGGGAACCCTGCGGCTTACCCAGGGGCTGGAAAGGGGACTGGTACTGGGCTGCACGGCGATACCGGCGACGACCGCACTGAGACAGATATCAACAGCATGACCAGGCCTCGTACGGGGAAGTCTGTAGCGACCCCCGCCACCAAGGACACATCGGTCAAGGATTTGTGGCACAAACGCGCCCCATCGCCTTTACCAGAGGCCTCTGACATGGCGTCCGCCCTGAAAGACCCTGACCACGATACTATCACACAGGCGGTGCTGGCCACTTTTCTGCAAGAGATAAAATCGGAGATTTCCTCCCTTAAGACGGAGGTCAAAACGTACTTGACGGATGTACGAAGAGATATTACCGTAATTGGAAATCGGGTGGATGATATGGAGCGCACCATAGACTCTCGCACAGAGGACCTGGTAGATATCCGTCGCAGAGTCCAGGCACTAGAAGAACAGAACGTAGAGCTCCAGATCAAACAGGAAGATTTAGAAAATCGGAGCCGCCGGAACAACGTCCGCATCCGGGGGGTGCCACGGGGGGCGGAAGGAACGGACATACTCACATACGTGGCGGACCTGCTCCAGGCCATCCGAGGTGATGAGGATATCTCCCCCCCGACGCTAGATCGGGCCCATCGAGTGGATCCCCCATGAGGTAACCCCAACCTGGTCCCTGACATCCTGACCAGAGTCCACTTCTATGCCGAAAAAGAGGCAATCCTCCGGGCCTCCAGGGCGCACGAGAAGCTGGAATACGGGGCCATACAATCCAGATCTTTCAGGACCTCTCGCCCATCACTCTGCGCCGCCGTAGGGACTTCCGGCCAGTGACGGCCAAACTGAAAGCGTCCAACATTAAATATCAATGGGAACACCCTTTCGCTATAATTTTCCAATGGGAGGGACGGCGTCGATCCATACGCTCATTGCGGGAGGCACTCCGTCTGCTACACCTCTCACGGGACTCACGGCCATCCTCGCCCTCCCCTGCTGACTCTGCCTCTCAGGTATCACTGCGCCCGGAGTGGTCCAAGGTACAACGCCACGGCTCGGGATCATCGGTAGCCCACTCGGCTTCTAGCCAAGCTAAGCAAGACATTATACGCCACCTGAAAGCTCTAGAAGAACCCCAGCCGATGTCAGAGAAGAGGTCTGGCCAAGCGCTCCCATCGACCGAGGGCCCAGTAAGTGGAGAATGAACTGTGCTCACCACCTGTACACCGCGCCCTGCTGCGTGGGCCTATTGATCACGCATACATTCCTACTCTGGAGGACAAAACATGCCCCCGAGCTGCGACAACCCGGGTCTACTTATAACAGGGGCAATGGAGGAAACATCTACGCACTGTGCACGGGAATTTCTTTGAAGATGGCCCCTGGGGTCCTTGTGACCCAAGGGGAACACACAGCCTGAACTGGCCTCTCAAGGCAGGACAGACCCCCAAATGCTACTACAGTCATAGACGAACAGTGGTCACATTCACTACGATTTAAACGACCGGCTTTCCTGGACTAGCAAACTGGAGGCGGCGAGACATCTCCCATCAGTAGATCACAATGTTATGTGTTACCATGTTATAGTTTGTTATTACAGGACCCTATCCATTGAGGGATGCTTAGTATAGAAAATAGGTCCACTGAAACCCACTCTATTGGGGCTTGTCTTCATTGAATGTCCCGCCCCCGACCCATAGTTCAACACTGGGTAAACACTTGTGCCTGCCCCCTTGACAGCCTTTCAAAGACATTGACAGCAACAACGACGTACTGTTGGTAGATATATTAAATCCGTCATTTCTCTCACCATTGGGAGGGCTCGCGGGCGATCGATCTGCTAGCGGGGGATTGAGATATAACAAAAGTAACACTGTATAGATCTCATCCTAAATCCGGCTGCCCATGGGACCACAGGCCCCCCGCACTACTCGGCAGAGGAAGGTCGCGCACACCTATTGGGAAGTGGGGGGGGCAATCAGTTGTCCAGGGCGTAGAAAGGGGGGGTGGAGATCTAGATCACCTTCCAGGTCATCCTATAGCCTAGGTGAAGGGGGCCTTCATGAGTCGACCCTCCTGACACAGACCTACCACCGACTAGCTTTTACACTACTAGACAACACGCCTAGATCAGGCCGGTACTTGGCTTTAAGGCCAACTATCGGCGTTCGCTACATCGTGACAGGCCTACCGGGCTCTACTGAGACCTGCTCCTATACGGCCCATATACTCGATATCCCAGGCTACAACCTTGCCTTACTACACTGATACCCACATACAATTGGACCCGGGACACAAGAGCCCCCAGCGTCCCAGGGTAGGGGCTCACTCCCCTGATATAATATGAGAAGAACACCTGGATAGGCTCCCCAACCTCACAACCACAGTTAACAGAACAGATGGCTCCCCGGGGGACGGTAGCCGCCCCGGCTGTCAGGTACCACGTTCCCCCCACCATGTCCTTAGTCCAAATGAGGAGTGACTTCCTCAGAGCCGCCCTGGTTCACACCAATGGGCCGCTCCAGGACCGGACAGGTTCTTTATGGCCCAGTTGGCCATTATGTTGCTGGTTAATTTTTATTATTTGGTTTTTCTGTCTCCTGTCCTCTCAAATTTCTCTTTCTCTACTCGCACAGGCCTGGGAGGACCTGGGCATGCATGCGGGACTCCACCCTGATTTGCTGGTCGGACTGTTGGGGACAGGCTTGGGTGCCGGGTGTCTATCTAAGAGGAGGGGATGGTGGATGAGTGCTACGCTCCCTGCCGAAAGGTGTCCACTTAGCGAGAGAGGGCCTCGGGATGGGGGCAGGAGGCAAAGAGATGGCATTGTCGGATCGTGCTCCATCCTACTGGACCAATGGCACAACTTAAATGCATGACCCTAAATGTTAGGGGCCTGAATTCCCCGAACAAGCAAAGACAAATCTGGAGGTATTTCCTCCTACGCGACCCTGATATTATCTTCCTACAAGAGACCCACCTCCTCTCGGCGGATGTTTCGCGTATGTCACACCCTAGATATCCGGTACAGGTATGGGCCCATGCACCAACTAAGACTGCGGGGGTAGCAATCCTTTTCAAAGCCGGCACCCCAATAACAATCAGCCGTACTACACGCGATAGAGAAGGTCGGTATCTTAAGACGGCAATATTAGCTCGGGGCAACCCCCTGTTGCTAGTTAATATATACGCTCCTAATCAAGCGCAAGATAGCTTTCTCAGAGATCTCCTCCGCTCACAAATATCCCAGGAGGATGGACCCGCCATCATTGGAGGCGACTTTAATTTAGTATGGGACCCGGGCTTAGATCGCACCGCTTCCTCATATCAAGGTACCGGAGCTATGTCCGCGACACTTAAGCACGACATACAGGCTCTTGGTCTAGTAGATGCATGGCGATACAGAGAACCGGACACGCGGGACTACTCCTTTTATTCCCATGTACATCGATCTTACTCCCGCATTGACTACTTTTTTATTTCCCTGACACTTACAAGAGCCTTGGAATCGGCGGACATCTCAGATATATCGGTTTCTGATCACGCCCACGTGGAGATAACCCTGGCGGGACTGGGCAGACCCTCGGGCTCCACTCCACGATGGCGTCTTCCTCCTCGGGTCCTGCGGGATCCGGTGGACGTAGACGAAATAAAACAAGCCATACTATCTTATTTCATTCATAATGACCTACCGGACACCCCGATTTCTCTCCTATGGGACGCCTTCAAAGCTACCATTAGGGGCACTATCACCTCTATTTCTATAGCTCGACGAAGGGAGGCTAGACTGGTAGAGGACAACCTTGGTCGAGACATTAAAGCGCTAGAGCGGCAAACTCACATAACGCCCTCTTTAATTGCGAAGAAAAAACTCGCATCACTCCGGGGACAACTAAAGGCCCTAAGGGTAAATAAGGCAGAACACTCCCTTCTCGCCCTAAAGCAAAATTCTATGGGGGGGGCAACAAAGTGGGCGCCATGCTGGCACATCGCCTCCGCCTCCAGATATCCCGTAACCACATTGCCAAAATCACTTTGCCGGGCGGGGGGTGGGCCATCGAGGAAAGTGCCAAACAAAAGGAATTCCTCGAGTTCTTTTCTGATCTATACGGGGCTGCGGACACCTGTGTGGACCGGATAGAACCCTTCCTGGACGAGAGCCCCTGGCCACCTCTGGACACCCACCACCAGCAGCAGCTAGAGGAGCGCATCTCAGCGGAAGAGCTACTACACGCTCTAAACAGTATGCCTTCGGGGAAGTCACCCGGCCCTGATGGCCTGACGCTGGCCTTCTACCGCCTCTTTCTCCCAGAACTTCAAGCGCCTCTGCTACGCCTTTTTAACTCGTTTACTGATACCGGAGCTGTGACACCGACAATGGCTGAGGCGGAGATTGTTCTCATTCCAAAGCCCGGGAAAGATCATACTGCATGCGCATCGTTCCGCCCGATCTCGCTCCTAAATGTCGACGCCAAGCTCTATACTAAAATCCTATCTCGTCGTCTGGCTCCTCTCCTCCCGAGTTTAATTGAACCTGATCAAGTAGGCTTCATACAAGAACGACAGGGAGCGGATAACCTACGGAGAATAGCCCATCTAATACAAAAGGTCCAACACCAAGACATGCCTGCCTTCTTACTCTCCCTCGACGCCGAGAAGGCCTTTGACCGGGTCGATTGGTCATTCCTTCGGGCGGTTCTCCGCCGCATAGGACTAGGACCTCTCATGATAAAACGCATCATGGCACCGTATGCGGACCCCAAAGCGCGGATCCGGGTGAATGGAATTTTGACCTCTTCTTTTTCCATCCAAAGGGGCACTCGTCAGGGCTGCCCATTATCACCCCTGCTCTTCGCGCTCGCCGTGGAACCCCTGGCGATTGCTATCCGACGATCAGAGGATGTTAAAGGAGTCCGCATGGGCGGGGTGGACCATAAGATCGCCCTCTTCGCGGATGACCTACTGTTGACACTCACGGAGCCTGCGACCTCTCTTCCGGCGCTCATTGACACCCTTTCCCACTTTGAGTTAGTATCGGGGCTCAAGGTTAATCTTACCAAATCGCGGGCACTTAATCTTACTCTTCCCCCCCAGCAGTTAGACGAACTCCAGGCAGTCAACCCTTTCCAATGGGCCTCAAAATCCATACGCTATCTGGGGATCAATATCACAGCTACTCTGGACACTTGGACGCAGGCTAACTGGCCTGCCTGTAGAACTACTGTACGAGAGGATCTCCGCCGATGGAAAGCGTTACCCCTCTCTTGGCTAGGACGCCTTAACGCAGTGAAAATGTCCATACTCTCAAAGGTCCTATACATATTTCAGGCGCTCCCGACGCCAATCCCACATAGAGACATCCTGGGCCTTCAGAGAGAAGTGGTCAACTTCATATGGGGAGGAGGACGACCGCGGCTGTCTACCAAGGTTCTGATGCTACCGCAAGAACGTGGAGGCCTAGCATGCCCGGATTTCCTGGCATACTATTGGGCGTCGCACCTGAGGTATATATCGGAGTGGTCGGTGCGGGCAAGTGAGAAACACTGGTTTCACATGGACCGAGCAGTGGCCTGTCGCCCCTTGTGGGACCTAGCTTGGCTAAAAAAGAGCGCTCGACATCCCAGTGCTTATATTGCCACGCCCACACGCACGGTATTAGAAATATGGGATAGAATAGCGATACACCGGGGCCTTGCATCGTTCCCCTCTCCCCTCACTCCGGTGGCACTCAACGCAGACTTTCCCCCAGCCTCCAGCATAAACTCGTTTCGAGGATGGGAAACAGGGGAGTGTCGCATCATTGAACAACTCTTCGAGAACGGGATGTTCAAGTCGTTTGAACAGTGTCGGGCGGATTTTAATCTCCCAGTGACTGCTCGGCTAGAATACTTCCAGGTCCGCCATTGGCTTCGGGCCCCATCCAGTAGGGAGGGAGCCACGCGACAGCTGACAGCATTTGAACTTCTGGTTAGGGCGTTCGATGGGTCTAAAGGCCTAATCTCTCGGACCTATAAGGTCCTTCAACAATCTCAGGAGGTCACGCCTCACACCTACCAGCGCCAGTGGCAGAGAGACATTGGGAGCGAGATTCTTCCTGACCGGTGGGCTCAGCTCTGGAGGGATATCCGGCGCATACTGCGAAGTATGCCACAACAAGAATCGGCATACAAACTTATGACACGCTGGTACTATACTCCTCTTAGGCTGCAGAGAATGTTCCCTGGAGTTACCCCTAACTGCTGGCGTTGCTTGGCGGCTCAGGGATCCTTCATTCACATCTGGTGGGAGTGCCCGCTTATTATTTTATATTGGTCGGAGGTGCAACAGCACATTAGGGCAGTGGTAGGGTTCCCCCTCCCCAACGATCCGGAGATTTTCATTTTGGGCCTTCGCCCGACCACACTCAAAGCCATGACACATATGGCCTGGCGCTGGATATTCCAGATGTTTACGGCAGCGAAACAAGTTATCGCAGCCCACTGGAAACAGGCCCACACGCCCTCCACAACTTTGTGGTTTACGAGACTTTGGCAGGTCATGGCAATGGAACTCCTTACCCACCGACTGACACACACAGATGCCAAATTTCAGCGCACTTGGCAGCCCTTGATCCAATACCTGACCCGGCTGGAGCACACTAGAACTATGCCTCCGCGGCTTCGCGCCCTTCAACTCTTTGACGACCCAGTTCTCCCCAGAAGGGATACCGACGAATTGGATACAGCCTAAGCGCACAACAGCCATATAAGCCCTCCCGATGCTTGGTGCCCGTGGGCAGGTCCCCACCCGACCGAGAACTGACCCAGCGTGCCTCCGGGTTCCTCTTCCATGCGGGTCCTTCGACCGGTGAGATGTCAGCCCTCTGACTACCACTTTCGGCCTCTTTTTCTATCATCTATTTTCCTCTCTTTTCTAAGTTTATTTGTTTTTTCTCCTGATCAATCTTTATTGCAAAGCCGACGAACCAGCATGTCTAGCTGCCCATATACCATCTTGTTGAATGAGATGCGACCATCTAACGACACTCTCTCCCTTCGCTTATGGGTGGCAACGACACACAGCGCGCAAAAAGGCAGCAAACCCAGGGATCTAAACATTGTGATAATGGTACAAAGGGTGAATTTGATATTACGACACTTGAGATATAATAGCGATAGCGTAGGAGGATAGGAAAGCTAATAACCAATAACTGTCGAGAATTAAGTAATATTCGCATATGTTTCTTACCTCACTATCTATCACTCTTCTGTACGCGGCCGGCCCAATGTGGTTGTAGGCGGCTTGCTGTGTTTTCCCTTACCCAGTCGTAAGAGTTACTGCCTCGATAATTTGCACTGCCGGCCCTGCTGGGGATGTAGGCGGAATGCAGTGGAGAGGGACTTTATTTTTTTTAATAAAGTTGTTTTTTAAAAATCAAAAAAAAAAAAAAAAAAAGAAAAGTAGTAGTGTATCCCGCTCCTTCTAAAGAGAAGAAGGCTACGACTGTCAAAGTCATTGCAATTACTTATTGCAATAAAAGTTGTTGTACAGCAAATAAAAAAAATTCCAAGAGCTAACCTGGCGCAGGCTGGAGTATTTCTCCCCAAAAAACAATATATATAATGTGACTGCTGGTGGGCGGTTGTTCATTTCACAGGAACATGTATGATCTAATTACAGGCCCTTGAAATTTTAAAAAACAATTACAAATCGCCCTTCACCTGCATCTTCAACTAATTTTTTGTCTGAACTTCAAAAAGAGCTCCCATTGCTATCTCCAGGGCCACCAGAATTATGGTATTATGCGACACAGACGTAGTTTTCCCATAATCCGTCATCTGCAATCTTGTGCAGATTTTAACACAAAAAAAATTCTAGCTCAAACGGATCCAGGTACTAAAATCACTACCACATGTGTTGCTGCACACTGGCGGGCTTTTTATCACGAACAGGAAGGTCACTTTTCAGTTGCTGATTGCTGTCTTAGGTCTTAAACTGATAATAAGGAGGTGAAACATTTCGCCTTACAGGGTTAACATGTGTAATAATGGCAAAATAGAAAAGTAATACTACTTCAAAATGTGCTGCTTTACACCACATAAATTGCCTTCTCTTTCTACATGTTTTGTTCCTCCTCTGCCACATAATTCCAGTTGTCCTGGCTGTCTCTCACAACACATAGTATGTGGGAACGCACAATGAAACCAAGAAACAAAAAATTATCCATGCACAACTTGTTTATAGAGCACAGACAGCATTACCCTTTGTTGTCAGTTTTCTAGTTCCAAAAACATACAACAGAATTATTATATATGGGAAATTCACAGGTAGTTAAAGGAGTTGTGTAGAAGAGAAGAGTCATGGCACTTGTGGTGAGAGTGTGGAGCGGACAGGGATACAGAACCTGTTGTGAGCTAGTGGGTAAGAGGACATGCAGTCTGGGGTGGTATAGTGAAGGAGCCATAGGCAATCGGTTGTGAGAAACTGTAAGCCAAGAGAGCGGGCAGCTAACAAGTTCAGAAGGACTGTTGGAAACAGTGTGAGTGTGTGGGAAAAGGGACATGCAGATGATGACTGGATTTGGCGTAACGGCCTGAAGTGCCGACTTCGGAGAGGTGGGAACCAGGTTCGAGTCTGGGTGTCAACATCCTGTGATTCTGGGCAAATCACTATCTCCCTGTGCCTAAAATTCAGCGACTTGAGACCATCACGGGGGATTTGCCACGCTTTACAAATCCTGGATTGGATTGAGACGATGGGGCAAAAGGGACATGCAGATGATGGTGGAAAAGTGGAAGAGCTAGAGACAAACATGGAGCCTGTGCTGAGAGAGTTTAGAATGGCGCGCATACCTAGTCCATCATGAGAGAGTGGAGTAGAAAGGGATATGAAACCTGTAGGAAGAAAAATGGTGAGCTATAAGGAATGAAGCAATTCTGTGAAAAACTGGAGGAAAGAGATTGATGTTAGTCAGCATAATTGGTATTGAGACTACGATGAGTCAGGGGAGGAAACAAAAATGGTTTATTCCCCTTGCCCATCTAAAATAATTAAGTAGTAGGTTGGACAAGTGGAATATTTAACGGACAAGTGGATTTCTCTAGCATTTGGTCCCTTGGACAAGTAGATTTAAAATAAATAAAAACACACACACCCCAGAACCAAGATCATAAAATAAAATGACAAAAAATAGGGATCAGGTTAAATACACGTTTGCATTACATTTACCGGTATTGAAACAAAGTATTACGGTTGGCCAACAGATACCATAAATATTTATATTACGTAGTCAAGTAAATACCTTGGAGGTCAGCCAAGCAGCAACTCACTGGAGATAGAATGTCACCACACCCAAGAGAAAGGCAGCTGGAACTTTCAACTAACATTCAATGACTTACAAATGATGCAGATTAATTAAAGCTACAATAAAGGGCATGCCTGGGGCTTCCTTTGAATATCATGAGATGACAAGGAGGGGAGAAGTTATTGAAATCTATAAATGCCCTTCATGCCATTCTTAATCAAAAGACTGCATTATTGTGAGGGCAGCATAGGAGAAAATGGAGAGCCTATTAATGATGCTGCCGATTCATGTGTTAGGTTTGGAGAAACAGGCTACAGGTTTGAGAGGCAAAATATAAAAGTTGGAGGGACAAAGTAGAGACTCCAAATAAAGAGTGGGTGGTCTCACAATCTTTAAAAATAGCGCAATTGAGAGCATCCTAAAACTAGACTTGAAGACAGAGCTGCTGGATAACCTAGAGTGTTCTCAGTTGCAGATGCTCGGAGTGTCTCATACAAATGCCGAGAAAAAGCTAACAGGTGATCTTCAAAACTCAATTAGACTTGGAACAACAGTTGGTAAAAAACAAATGTAAATCCTGCCTTTTAATGTCTAAAGAGATGGCCAGACTAAAGGAGGTGTGACAGTGGAACAGTGAAGACTAGTGGAGCCAATCCACCTTTTATGCCTGATCAACCCAGTTTTTTTGCCTTTTGCTGGACCCTATTTTTGCTGTCTTTATGACTCTGGGCACATTACCACTGCTAATCAGCAGTAAAGTGCCTGTGCTTCCCCTCTAAAACATGTGCTGTGAATTAAAAATATCTATTTAGCCTACCTAACTTTCCTATAGGTTCATTGTAAATTGTGCCTCAAGTGCCCGATGGCATGGAAAGTTAAATGTCATATGTGGGATGCAGTGTGTTTTCATCCCACTCATGTACATGACAAAAATATGTGTCTGCAAAGAGCACCACACCAATGTGCTCTGTCTGGGCTGCAATTTAAATGTGCTCTGAAGTGTCACATGGCAGGGAAAAATGCCTTGGCCATGTAGGAAAAGCATATTTTATACATGTGTAAGCCACCCCTATAAAGACTTGTAAACCCCCAGGGCAGGATGCGAATATATAAAAATAGGGTACAGTGCATATTCGGAGTAGTATGCTCGCACAGTGAGATAAAAGTCAAATGTTATTTCACTCTGTAAGCCTAGCTAGACTTCTCAGTAAATAGGCCTAGGTGGGATTACAATCTGTATTTTCCACCTCAGTTTAATAAATGGCTAGAAACACACTTCAAAGTTACTTCGCAATTATTTTTAAAATCTTACCCAATGTTGAGATCAAATCTTTCATAACTTCAGCAGAAAGTAACTTAGTAAAAATTTAATTTATGCAGCCTGGACCAGAAATGGATTAAAACCCGTTCTGCTACTCATCACACTTCCAGAACTTGAATACACCTCCTTGGATAGGAAAGTTAACAACTCTGGCTCACAGGGCAATGGCTTTCCTCTGGGTCCAGGAAAGGCCAATGGAGGATAACTGCTAACCACATAGCAGGGATTAGCTATTTAGGAGTAGACAGTAATAGTTGGTAGAACAAACGGAAACGTTAGCACTACCTTATTTGACTCAGATGCCAAGGAGGGCTTCACCTATTCTTCCCCAGGACCTCCTAGACAGTCAGGCCCCCAATCACAACAGCAGGGGAAACCACATTTGACTGTCAGGTAGGGGAGTGGCCAAGAAGCTGAATAAAGGCCTGTCTGATGGCAGTTAGAGTCAGCTATAGTGAAGCAAGGGATCCTGGGTAATTGTACAGTAAGGGAGAAGCCCAGAAGCTTGTCCTAAGGTATTAAGGGCTGCAAGAGGGACCCGAAGAAGCTTTCCCAATAGCTGGAGACTAGGTCTGAATATAAAACTTGTGGCCCAGTCAACCCACTTGATGTACCCAACCTCTGCTCCATTGTGGTTAGCCTGAAATTGCTCCTTGGTCCCAGTCCACTGCTAACAGTTGTTGTTCGGTAGTGCTTGACTTTTAAAAAAAAATTTTAGGGGATTAAAAAAAAATTATATCTTGGGTTCTCCTTAATCTATTTTGATGGTCTTAGTGTCTTTTTGATCATTAATTCTTTTACAATTTTTGGATCTAATATACTTATTTATAGATGCATCTAGCCAGTTCCTTTTATTCACTGGTTTATTTTTGTGCTATTTACTTTTTTTTCTTACAACCACTACAACGTATTGTATGGGGGCACTGGGTCAGACCACTTCAGCCATTGTCCCTCCGCATTGTGAGTGACAGCATTTTGTTTATGCACATGTACATCCGCCTAAAAGTGTCATGGCATAAGTCAAAATCGCCTTTAATTTGTGGATTTTTTTATTTACTACTTACATTCGAGAGTGCACGGTAAAATAGTCTATGAATGCAATTGCCAACAATATAAAAAACAAAGAACATGTGTGTATAAGAGTACAGTTAAACTCTATTATGTGCAAGTGTTGAACATATGAAAATACAAATAAAGCTTCTAAAAAAAATTTTTTAAAAAAAGATAAGCAACAGGTCAATGAAATGGCTGTTTTGTGCACTGAGCAAAAATGTGAATGACTGTGAGCAAAGGAATGGATGCAGGGGGGTGACCAATGGCTGACGGTGGTTGATTCAAATCCCCTTTCATCATACTATATGTATTTTTAAATGTTCCGATTAAGATTTGTTGTTTTAAAAAGTACCGTTGACGTTGTTGTGCCAGACCTATAACAGAGAAACCCCACATTTGTCAGGCTTTTAAATAACAATAGGGAAAGGCACTGCTCAATGATTTATCTTTTAGCAAACATGAAACTGTCAAAATCTACATTTGTATTAAACATAATAGGGAAACATGAATGAGGGTTTCTGAAACACAAAACCCTGAGAAGCAGTGCAATGCTTTATGGCCCGAAGCATGACTCTGTTAACAGTGAATAGCAGCATTGTGAAACCGTCTACAACATGAGAATGGTATGTGGCATATTCTGACCTGATCATCTTACTGTCACAAATGACTGGGTGCGTTTGGATAATTAGATCGCAAAGGAAAATTACACTGAAAAAGATGCCCTTTGATTTATAACAAGTCTCCGAAAGAACATTACAGAGAGCACCTTAAACTCCTGGTGTGTGTAAATATGTTACTTTAGACCAAAATATGCAATGGTATTGTGCAAAGGAAGGCCCGAAGGCATTTATTCATATCACAAAAAAAGAAAAACTTCCAATGCACACTACGTACACTCCGTATACTAGTGTCATATTATTTGTAGAGCAGATAATCAACCTAAAAGTCCAATGATGCCATAAGCAGTGCACAAGAGTGAGTAGCAACTAAAAGAACAAGCATTGGCATAGCCAATACGTCTCGCCTTTGGGACCTTATAAGTGTTTAGCCACGCAACAGTTGATGCAGCAAGGATATTGTGCTGCATAACTAAATACTTCCCAAAAGCGAGACCTATTGTCTATGCCAATGCTTTTTGTGTGCGGAGCACATTGAACGCGACCCGATGCTTCAGGCAGCACCCACTGCATCCGGGGGGCACCCTGGGTGCGACGAGAGCAGACACCCACGGGAGGGAGATGTCCCGGAGGAAGCAACGGAAGCCCCAGCAGGTCATCTCTGACTGCGAGACGCCCACCGGCTTGGAGAATGGTGAGGTGGGGCAAAACGCTGTAGGGGCGCACGAGGGGCGCCTTGCGGGGGGGGGTAGGGAGGTGGAGAGGATGGTTGAAAGAGCAGTGGAGGTATTTGTTACAGTGGAGGAAGCCTTTGACACGCACCCCCCAACCTCCCCCCCCCCCCCATAAATTAAAAACATGCACTCACAAAAAGATATGGGACAGGTAGGGTGGGAGCGAGAGGTTGTTACTTAGAGACCGTAAGAAGCAACATTGATCAAAGGGTTTGTAGAGTGAGAAGGAGGTCCGAAAGCCTGTGAAGCCAGGGAGTGTGTAGGAGTCGGGACAGGGGAGGCCTGGGATGAAGAAATGAGGGAAAGACAAGTGATGGAGAGTGAAAGGGACAGCGTGAGGAAAAAGTCCGATCGTGCTTACGCGCATGTGCGTTGTTGCTAGAGGGAGTACGACAGGGGAGCAGAGGTGGGGAGGACTGCATGAAGCTAAGAGGCATGGGACGCGACAAATGACAGGAAAGAGGCTGAGGTTGACAGGGAGACTGGGGAAGATAGAGAGAAAGTGGTTAAAATAGAGGAGCGGGCCATAGTGACACAGGGAGAGGGGCGGGTGACAGTGGCACTCAGTGGAAAAGTCAGTGCGACTGTTCGAAAGAGAGGTGGTTAATAACCCCGAGACGCACACAGAGAAACAGGCTGAAACTGATGGAGAGATAGAGGCAGTTGGAGAGACATAGAGTTGTGGTCACATCAAGAGAGGGAGCAATGCAGCAAGACAGGGTACCTGTGAGAACGGCAGGAGAGAAAGAGACAGGACGACACAGAGGGATGGACAGGGCAAGGGCGACGACCGCACAACGTGGCGCACGCAGTCAGACACGCGAGGGTCACCGAGAAACATTCAAAAACACTGAAAGGAAGAGACGGGGTGGCCAGCGAGTCGCTGGGAGGAAGAAACATATCAGTAGGTGTTGGAAAACGAGGCAGCATCTGTGAGGCCTGCACAAATAACTACATTTGTCCTTCACTGGGAACCAAACACCCAATTGTAGCGCCTGACTCTCAGAGGGTAGCGTTGCAGAGCAGTCTGAGGCTTACTCAAGGGAGGTGTTGTGGGCTAGTAATCGCCAATTGTAGGTGCGCAGAAATAACACTCAATAATTGATTGTCCAGTCTGTACTTTGCTTTATAAAAGTAAGAGTACATTTATTAAACACACACACTACTCAGTACTATGCACCAATTTACAAATATACATAAGCTGTTGGAATTACTTTGTGACATTGCATAACATCTCCACCCCTCCCGCAGAGGGTGGGAGTCTAGTACCACCACTCCCATGTATGCACATCATCTTGCCCCCTAATGCAGTTAGTTGAACATAACCTGGAGCGAGGGCCTTGCGCACTGGCACCATCCCAGTGGCGACCCACCCCATTACCTCAACACGCATTAAAAATAGGTTCACCTGCCCTAGTGACACATAACCCTGACTGAGCATCTTATATTGACCATACAGTATGCACCCCTACATCTTCAGGGTTAACAGTCTGGGTTGTTCCTCACTTAAGCGCAGCAGCAAGAATACATGTTTTAGCATTACTTTAGAATGACAGTACTCATCACTTTTGTGGATCCTTATAATGCATTGCAATTCAAGCCCCTAAAGGCATCACAGATGAAATCACAGGATTACGCATATACAGCCAGACACCCTAGCAGGAATGTCTGGCAACATAACCCCACTTTGCTTATGACATCACCTTACACAGGTTCTTCACATTACACGTGACCTTCAGTCCCTCTAAAAGAAATAACCATTAGTAAATGCATTTCTGGTGCAATTACACCTCTTCACCTCCAGGGGATGCCCTTCTCCAGACATCCCCAACTCAGCCCTTCACTCCTTGTCGCACTTCTCCATACACCCTCAGCTGTAGAACAAAAGTTCCAGCCCAGAAGGTGTTAAAATGCTGGCTGAGCCCTTGAGGGGTTGTTTCTGTTAAATCCCCAAGACACTTAGGGTGGGACTTTACTCTTCGTGCTGGGGGGGAGACTGCGCTTCTTCAGCAGCTCCCCCAGCACCCTTTTTTCACACTTGAGGGTGACCCCCTCCTCTGGGGGCCACCAAGCACCAAAAACGTTGACTTCCCCATGCCTTGCAAGGCATTATGGGGCGCTTCAGGCTCCTTCTTGTGAATAAAAGATGAGCGGCTCTCCCGCTGTGCCGGGGAGAGCAGTGTTCGCGCTGGCGGCCTCCGCCGCATCCCGCTTGTCGGTGGGGGGCCCGGTCCCACCCGGACCCCCAGGGGATTCATCGCAGCTCGGGGAGCCCACCCCCGGCTGCTCCTTCCGGTGAGTGCTCCTCTTCGCTTTTCGGGGTGCCGGCCCCACCCGGGACCCCCACATGCCTCCGTGTTGGAGGGCAGCCTGGGGAGCCCACCCCCGGCTGCCCCCGCCGGCTCCCTGCCCGGCCAGCACCCTCGTGTGCTGCTGCGGGAGCCGGCACTTCTCTTCTGGTCCGCCCGCGGCAGACACGGAGATTGCTGCCGGCCCAGCAAGGCCGCGGGGGAGTGCGACGGCACTCCCCCTCCTCCTTCCTGCACTCGGGGCCCGGGGATGGGATCCCGGGCCCCCGACCCTCTTCGGGGGGGCGCGACGGCGCTCCCCCTGCATCCAGCGTCGGCGGGGACCAGGGTGGGCTCCTGGCGCTCCGCTGCGGGGCATCTTCATGGGGAGCGCGACGGCGCTCCCCGACTTTGCTTCGGGGCCCGGGGATGGGGTCCCGGGCCCCTCCCGACCTCTTCGCGGGGGGGGGGGCGACGGCGCTCCCCCCGTCTTCAATTCTTCGGGGCCCGGGGATGGGGTCCCGGGCCCCTGGGCACCTCTTCGCGGGGGGGGGCGCGACGGCGCTTCCCCGCCTCCATCTTCGGTGGGGGCCAGGGTGGGCTCCTGGCCCCCATGCAGGGCACCTTCATGGGGAGCGCGACGGCGCTCCCGTCTTTACTTCTCCTTGGGGTCAGCCCCCGGGACCTGACCCACCCGGGGGCATCTTGGAGACCGGCGGCGGAGCCCACGCGCTTCGTCATCGGTCTGCTCAGGGGTCAAAGGTCGCCTACCTTCCGGGGGCCATATCTCAGCCCCTGGGGGTCCGATCTGCCCCATTTTCGCGTCTTCTTGCTCCTGGTGGCGCCCTCCAGCCACTGGGAGCACTCTCCTTTGCCCTCCGGGTCTCTGAGAGGGGGGGGATTCAGCAGGGAGCTGTCTTCACTGGCTCCCTGCGCCAGCCTTTTGCCTGGCTCTCCTCCTGGGCCTCTCTTCTCCCTGCACTGAGGCCCCTGCTTCTGCGCACCGGTCCTGGGCTCTTCTTCTGGCGCCGTTAGGGCCCTGGGGGGCAGTCAGGGGGTTCCTTCTTCCAACTGCCCATTGCCAGGCGCCAGCACCTTCCGCCTCAGCAGACCGCACCCCAGAGAGAGCTTCTCTTCCTGTGCAAGCACTTTTTAAAAAATTGAGTAGCGGGCTGGCAGGAAGTCTCTGTTGGTCCTATCAAACAGCGACACATCACTTCCCTGCCCCTGCTCCCTCCTTGTCCAGCCTCTGGGTTTGTTCAAAATGGCATCGTCCAGGGTCTCTGGCCACATGGTCTCTGAAACAAGAGCCCTTCCCTCCTTGGTGCAGCCTGGTGCCTGGCACCCAGTGATAGCTGCTGATGGATGAGCCTGTAGCCCCACCCATCTTCTCCTCGTGGAAGAAAGGTTATCAATCCATCCAGCTGAGGTCAGCCCTCAGCCTGGCCCTGGTTATTACTGACTCAGAGAAATGTGACATTTCTGGATGACCCAAAAGCAGTACAAATATGACTTTGAACTCTGCAGAATACTCCTTTTCACATCCGCTACAGTGGACTTTAGTGCGTGTCTGGAATCTGTAGGCCTTATGAAAGTTAATCTAGCACAAGAGCTCCACACCCCCATAGGGGAATAATGAAGCGGAGTGTGGTGAGTCTGTCAGTGGTTTGACTCGATCACCAGCTGCTTAGGGAAACGGCGGAGGGGGAAATACTTTGTTTACTTGCCCTAGCCTGTTACAATTGCTTTTACTAATTTTAAAACGCGCTTTTAAACCACGTATGCTATTTCTGTTATATGCGCATTGTTATTTGCACTTTGAATTGCTTACTTGCACAAAGCTTGTCTGCTGTCCCGGTCCACCACAGCTGTGTGCTGTTCGAGTGGAGGGCAGGGTCTACGACAACACCCAAATTCGCCGTGAAGCATTTCCGTCTGGAAAGGGGGCGGAGCTGCACTTCCGCCTGCCCTCCTACTTAGCCTGATGTGGCAGCGAGCGCGCAGCGGAGTGTGGTGAGTCTGTCAGTGGTTTGACTCGATCACCAGCTGCTTAGGGAAACGGCGGAGGGGAAATACTTTGTTTACTTGCCCTAGCCTGTTCCAATTGCTTTTACTAATTTTAAAACGCGCTTTTAAACCACGTATGCTATTTCTGTTATATGCGCATTGTTATTTGCACTTTGAATTGCTTACTTGCACAAAGCTTGTCTGCTGTCCCGGTCCACCACAGCTGTGTGCTGTTCGAGTGGAGGGCAGGGTCTACGACAACACCCAAATTCGCCGTGAAGCATTTCCGGCTGGAAAGGGGCGGAGCTGCACTTCCGCCTGCCCTCCTACTTAGCCTGATGTGCCAGCGAGCGCGCAGCGGAGTGTGGTGAGTCTGTCAGTGGTTTGACTCGATCACCAGCTGCTTAGGGAAACGGCGGAGGGGAAATACTTTGTTTACCTGCCCTAGCCTGTTCCAATTGCTTTTACTAATTTTAAAACGCGCTTTTAAACCACGTATGCTATTTCTGTTATATGCGCATTGTTATTTGCACTTTGAATTGCTTACTTGCACAAAGCTTGTCTGCTGTCCCGGTCCACCACAGCTGTGTGCTGTTCGAGTGGAGGGCAGGGTCTACGACAACACCCAAATTCGCCGTGAAGCATTTCCATCTGGAAAGGGGGCGGAGCTACACTTCCGCCTGCCCTCCTACTTAGCCTGATGTGCCAGCGAGCGCGCAGCGGAGTGTGGTGAGTCTGTCAGTGGTTTGACTCGATCACCAGCTGCTTAGGGAAACGGCGGAGGGGGAAATACTTTGTTTACTTGCCCTGTTAAGAACAAAACACAATCATGAACATTCTGCGCCATCTTGTCTGATGAAAGTTCCTACGTGCACATAAACTACAGTCATTCTGATTGACCACAGCCATTTTGTACTCTGTTGGTCACCTTCATTTCACCCTGTCCTCTAGCAGCCTTCTGACTCTCTGACCAAACCTGATATGTGTGCTGGGGGCTATAAACTATTTCCACGACAAACATCAACATCACCTGCTGCCTCAAACTCGTCTTTCCTCTCATCCCTGCACAAACGGGTTACAAATACCAAACAGACTCTTGCAAACATGGTTTATTGCACTACACACAGCAAGACTGTTTTTTTGCCAACAATGGGACCTGTTCTTATCAACAGAACGGACTCTTAGATCTGGCCGGTCTCACTCGTTTTTAGACCCTGAAGCAAGGTCCAGCTGCAATTAAATTGTCTGTTTTTGACCTGGGTGGGAGGAGAGTTAATGTTGGGCTTGTGTAACCATGTTGATAAAACAATGTCAGGCTTGTGTGACAACCTGCCCGGGGCGGAGACTCCAAGCTTGTAACCATGATAAAAGAAACAAATACATTGTGTAAAACTGTATAAAAGGAAGAGTCAGAAGCATTGCCAGTAGAACACCTCCCTGAAGACATCCTGGTGTCAGCAGTTGACGTGGTCTCCTCTAAGAGTAATAAACCTTTTTCTTGCCTTCCAGCTTCCAGCGCCTGCCTCGTTATTTTAGATAGTGAATCCAAAGTGGATTAAAGGTGACCTTGCGCCGGCAGCATTCGGGATCTCAGGAGACTCGCTGCTTTTCACAAATTGGCGACCCAACGGGGGGCCCATCAGAGACACGTGGGTCCAGTAGAGAGGTCCTAACGACGGAGTGAACGACTAAATGATTGGAGTGCACCTGCCTGAAAGAGACCCTCGTCTGGCTGCCAATTGACTGAACTTCACCGGTTCCGAACGGACCTCTCTCTCGAGTGACCTGCGGTCCTGACTGGGGCCTTACAGGAACGCCGCATTGATTGTTGGAGTAAGAGGACAACCAGGCGCTGGAAGGGGAATACGAAGAACTGTCCATACGGTCCGGGTAAGGTCGTGAGAAAACATGACTTAAATTGATTGATTGATAGAAATACTAGTATTCCTTTTTGAGTTATTTGAGACATTCCCTGCTTGCAAACAACGTAGAATAGGAATATTCTCTCTTTGCAGACAGCGAAGGACAGGTAGTGCAGACTTTTGTCTAACATTAATTGAGATATTCATTTTGACCGCTAAATACGTCATGCCTGTTTTCTCTAGATTGTTTGATTGTTTTGGACCGGACCGTTTGTTAGAGGTCAGTCATCCGGCACCGCCGGAAGGCACCCCTAACAAGGACATGTACGTGAAATATGGATTAGCCACCGTAGCTTATAGCAAACTATGGCATAAGTACACTAGGAAGGACCGGGTAAATCAGTGGCCACTGACGGGATCTTTCGATCCCGCTAAAATAGAAACGTTAGAAGTAGCTCTCCACAAAAAGAAAGCTAGACCAGCCATGTTTGATAGTTTTGGTTTATGGCGAAAAGAAGCAGATCAACGAAAGAAAAGAGACGAAGCTAGACAAGATAAAGAAACGCGAAAATCAGCTTACCAAGCCTGTAAAAAGTTAGAAGAAGAACTAAAAGAAAAGGAAATCGATAAAAAGAACAGGAATCAAAAATATCAGGTCAATGCCCTGTTAGAACGCCCTTAACTCTTTACCCCGAGTTACCAGCAAAACAGGGGGTAGATGATGATTTATTGTTAGGTCCCCCAATGATATACATGCCACCCCCTTATGCCCCTACTCATCTCGTAGTACAACGCCAGGACCCCCAAAGTATAGCTGGAGATGGCACGATCGCCTCAGTCTCCACCACCTCTGCTCCCACCGAGCCACCCACACCAAATGCCTCATCAAAGGAGGCAGTAGTAGAGAGTAGGAACCAAGGAAATAGGAGCGCCCAGGGTCCCGCGATTAAGTAAAAATGAGCGAGCAGGCATTGATAAAATAGTTAAAACCCTCATAGATAGGAAAGAAACAGAAGAACACGTAACAGACATATGCGACTCCTATGTTGAAAACCGCAAACGATACTTTATTGTACGTCTCTGTTACCACACCCTTACTGCATATGAACAGAAGTACCAAAACGTAGGGCCCGAGCGATTAGTGGCTCTCTACAGGAAGGTAGACATCGGAGATGAAGGCGACAACGATGTTGCAGAACTATTTTCATCCACACTAGAAGTATTGCGTCACCTCATAGAACAAGGACAGATAGATAGGGACAGGACAACTAAGGTAGCAGGACCCCCAGTGGAAAAAACAGATAGCATGATGCCAATAAAAGAAGCTGCCCCTTACTGGGTACCTCCTAGAGGACAAGGGACTAATGACGATATAAACCATCAAGACGCTAGAGGAAGGGTGGTCTACAATTGGGTGTATCAGCCATGGGACAGACAGGACATCCTGACCTTCCGTAAATCTTTGCCGGATTTACGAAAGAACCCCACCGCCTTTACGCCGAGCTAGGTACCGCTCTGGGATCAACAATAATGACACTTGCCGACATAGACTTGTTCTTCGGGTTATGTTTACCAGCAGATGTGTGGAAACAGGTTAAGAAAGTAAACCATACCGAACTGTTTGGTCATACCTGGGAACAACTCGACACACTAGATAAACAGCGGAACCCTGGTCAAAAACCAGTTAAAGCAATATTAGACCTCCCTGACAAAATAGTGCAGAAAGTGAAAACACTGATCCCAGAGAAAAAGATAGACTGGTCCATAGTAACCGCATGCCGCCAGAAACCACAAGAGGACGTCTCAGAGTACTTCTCCAGATTTGAAACTGTGTTCTCTGATTACAGTGGACAAGACATGTCCACCGCAACCGGACACCACTTATTTGTGCAGAACTACGTCAAAGGATTACTGCAGGATGTATCCCAGAAACTACAAGCCAGCGAAAGTAGTTGGGCAGCATCTAAACCGACGGCCATTCTCCAAATGGCCCAGTATTACGAGCATCAGAGAAACGAAAATGACAGGGCTACAGAAAGGAAAAAGAAGGACTTGAAGGAAAGGGTAATGATAGCACAACTCCAGGGGGCGAATACAGGAGGGGAGCAATATGGGGGAGGAAACCAGCAGAATACCCCTAGAGTACAGCCACCTAGGAACAATCCATCTACATCATATGTAGGACGCCAAGACCTAGGACAGGATCAATGTGCATTTTGCAAAAAATATGGACACTGGAAATCCCAATGCCCGGCTTTGTTAGGAGCTGCTAGGGGCGAGGGAAATAGCAAGTGGACAGAGAGGAAGAGGACGTGGGAGAGGGTACGCGAGTGAAGCAAGCGAGGAAAGGCCAGGAAGAGTGAACGCATTTGACCATCCCAGACAGAATCAGTACCAACAGACAGATGACAATACGTACGACTTTGCATAGGACAGCCAGGGGCAAGGGAGGGATCCAGTCGAGCTCTGCGTTGATCAGCAAGGCCCTTATGTTACCGCTGAGGTCCTGGGCACAAGGTCGCCATTTTTGGTAGACACAGGAGCAACACGTAGTGCACTAGCCAAACGACTGATTCCAAGGGCACCCTTGTCAGGCTCACATGTGACCTCAATAGGATTTGACGGTACGCCCTCCACCAACCCTTTGTCCCGACCCATCCCTTTTAATCTTGACAGCAATGGCGTCGAAACGACATTCCTCCTCTCATCTAACACCCCAGACGCCATTATGGGCCTCGACCTTTTGAAACACTTCCATGCGACTATCAGATGCTCACCAGACGGAGTGCGTGTCATCCTGTATGACAACCCCCAACGCCATAGAGAGAACCCTTTTCAGCACATGTTTTCCATCTCTGAGACTGACACATCCCTACTGGACACTTTGCCATCACACTTATGGGCTAGGGCTGATTCAGACGTAGGACGAATGATGATTGACCCAGTACACGTAACAATACGACAGGACGCAACCCTACCGAAGGTACCGCAGTACAAAATATCGCCAGAGGGTGAGAAAGCACTAACAGAGATCATACACTCTTTGGTAGAGGCAGGGGTGGTAGAGGAAGTAGTGAGCAACATTTGTAACAGTCCCATACTACCGATTGTAAAGAGACAGGGAGAGGGAGATGGGAAAGCCTACCGCTTCATCATTGACCTGCGGGAGGTAAACAAAATCGTAGTACCACAATACCCAGTAGTTTCCGACATCACGACAATTTTGACTTTAATCCCCTCCACTGCCACCACCTTCACTGTGATCGACCTCAAGAACGCCTTCTTTTCCATACCTATACACGAGGACAGCCGCTATCTTTTTGGATTTACCCTAAATTCCCGTTCGTATAGATTTTGTAGAGCACCTCAGGGGTACACTGAGAGCCCAAGTATCTATAGCCAGGCGCTTAAAAGACAGTTGGACGCCATACAATTGCCAGATGGAGTGGCACTAATACAATATGTAGACGACATCCTTCTAGCAGCAGACACCATACCAATAGCCGTCACAGCCACCATCAAACTACTCCATTTCCTTGCTGAGAATGGTCACAAGGTCTCCCGAAAGAAACTGCAGTTCTGTAAATCACAAGTGACCTATTTGGGTCACCTTTTATCAAAAGAAGGGAGAAAACTCACGCCTGACAGGATCCAGACAATTCTAGACACCCCTGTCCCCAAAAATCAGAAGCAAGTCCGCTCTTTGATAGGCCTCACCTCGTTTTGCAGACAGTGGTTACCGAACTTTAGCCTCATTGTCAAACCCCTTCTCTCCCTCCTAGCTAAGGACATCCCCTCACCTCTCCCCTGGACCCCCGAATGCCAGACAGCCTTTAAAGAACTACGCAATGCCCTTTGCTCAGCACCAGTCCTAGGAACCCCAGATTACTCCAAACCATTCTTCCTCTACACACACGAAAGGGAGGGATGTGCATTGTCTGTCCTAACACAATCAATTGGTCACAAACAACGCCCTTGTGCATATTTTTCTGCAACCCTCAATCCAGTAGCCAGAGCACTGCCAGCGTGCCTGCGCGCTGTGGCAGCTGCAGCGGTATCAATACGCCAGAGCGAAGGAATAGTGCTCTCCAATCCAGTCACTGTTTTAGTACCCCATGCAGTCGACACACTACTGAACCAGACCAAAACCCAACACTTGACTAGCGCCCGACTGACAGGATATGAGTTGACCCTGCTAGCACCGCACATTACCCTAAAGCGATGCACCACCCTCAATCCAGCCACACTGTTACCCCTACCCGAGAACGATTCTAACGTGGCTCCACTACACGACTGTGTGACACTAACCGATGAACAAACAAAAAGTAGAGTAGACCTCAGAGACACCGCCTTTCTAGAGCCAGATGGAGAACTATGGGTGGATGGTTCGTGCATCAAACTCCCCGACGGCACCACCTCAGCTGCATACGCTGTCACCACAGCCCGAACCATTCTAGAAACAGCCCGTATTGCCAAACGTTCCGCCCAGGCAGCAGAACTCATTGCCCTCACACGAGCATGTATTTTAGCAGCTGGCACGACAGTTAACATATACACCGACAGCCAATACGCCTTCGGGGTGGTTCACCATTTCGGGATTCTATGGAAAGAAGGAAAATGCTACTTACCAGTATGCATCTGTTCTTGGCATGTAGAGCTGCAGATCCTCACACTGTGCATTAGATCGCCATCTGGTGTTGGGCTCGGATGCTTGCACTTTGTTGTTGTCTTCGAAGAAGTCTTTGTAGTCATGTGATAGGTGACTCCTCCTTAGGACAATAGTGCGCATGGGCATCGACTCCATCGTTAGATTGTTTTTCGCCATATTGGGGAGTGATGGAGTTAGTAGAAAAGAAAAGAGATGTCCATGTGTGTGTATCTAATTAAGATAGGACTGGAGCACATACAGGTCCCGGGGAGGTGGGTGGGCGTGTGAGGATCTGCAGCTCTACATGCCAAGAACAGATGCATACTGGTAAGTAGCATTTTCCGTTCGAGGCATGTGAGCTGCAGAGCTCACACTGTGCATAGACTGTACAGCAGTATCTCCCCTAGCGGTGGTCACCTGTATGTGTTGCAGTAGTTTGAAAAAGGGTTTTAAGGACAGCTTGGCCCACGGAAGCTTGTTGCTTGGCTTGCACATCAACACAATAGTGTTTAGTGAAGGTGTGTGTTGTAGACCATGTGGCTGCCTTACATATGTCTTCTAGGGGAATGTTCCCTAAGAATGCCATGGATGCCCCTAGTTTGCGTGTTGAGTGCGCTCTAGGGGGAACTGATAATGTGCGTTTGGCTTTTTGGTAGCAGATTTGGATACATTTAACAATCCACCTTGCAACCCCGGTTTTTGAGATGGGATTACCTTTGTGTGGTGGAGAGAAAGCCACAAACAATTGTTTGGTTTTGCGAAAGGATTTGGTTCTGTCAATGTAATACATAAGGGCTCTTTTGACATCTAGGGTGTGGAGAGCTCTTTCTGCCACGGAATCTGGGTTTTGGAAGAACACAGGTAGTTCTACTGATTGGTTAAGGTGGAAAGGCGAAATGACTTTGGGAAGGAATTTTGGGTTTGTTCTGAGAACTACCTTTTATGATGTATTTGTAAGAAAGGCTCTTGTATAGTTAGAGCTTGTAGTTCACTGACTCTCCTTAGAGAAGTGATTGCAATTAGAAACGCAACTTTCCATGTAAGGAATTGAAGTTCACATTTATGTAAGGGTTCGAAAGGTGGACCCATGAGCCTGGTAAGTACTATATTAAGATTCCACACTGGGGAAGGTGGTAATCTGGGAGGTATGATCCGCTTAAGGCCTTCCATGAAGGCTTTAATGGCGGGAACTTTGAATAGTGATAAGTGTTGCCTGTTTTGCAAGTAAGCAGCAAGGGCTGGGAGGTGCAGACGTATGGATGAGTATGCAAGACTACATCTTTGCAAATGTAGCAAATAGCAAATGATGTTTTGCGTAGAGGCTTGTAATGGTTGGATGTTATTATTAGTGCAGTAAATAGCGAATCTTTTCCATTTAGCTGCATAGCAGGCTCTGGTAGTTGGGCGTCTAGCTTCTTTTATAACGTCCATGCAGTCTGGGGGTAGGTTAAGGTAACCGAATTCTAGGACTTCAGGAGCCAAATTGCAAGGTTCAGCTGAGATGGATCTGGGTGCATTATCTCTCCATGGCTCTGCGTTAGCATTGTTGGGGAGAGGTGTAGTCTTTGGTATGGGACTACTGATAGCTCCAGTAGTGTGGTGAACCACGGTTGGCGTGCCCATGTAGGGGCTACTAGTATCATTTTGAGAGACTGTTGTCGAAGCTTGCGTACTACAAGTGGGATGAGTGGGAGCGGTGGAAAAGCGTACACAAATCTGCCGGACCAGTTCATCCATATCGCATTGCCCTTGGACTGCGGGTGTGGAAGCCTGGCGGCGAAGGTTGGGCATTTGGCGTTTTGGTGTGTGGCGAACAGATCTAAGTCTGGCTGGCCCCACATCTGGAAGAAAGGTAGAAGAACTTGTGGATGTAGTTCCCACTCGTGAATCTGTTGTGTCTGTCGACTTAACAGATCTGCAATCTGATTGTGAACCCCTGGTAGGTGTTCTGCTAGAAGGTATATGTTTTGTGGAATGGCCCACCTCCAAATGTCCTGTGCTAGTTGGGACAGTTGTGGAGAGTGTGTCCCCCCTGTTTTTGTATATAGTACATAGCTGTGATGTTGTCTGTTCGGATCAGGACAGCTTTGTTTTGTACGTGGAGTTGAAAGGACTTGAGAGCTAGGAATATAGCTAGTAACTCTAGGTGGTTGATGTGGAACAGCTTCTGCTGAGTGGTCCACTTGCCCTGTGTTGTATGGTGTAACAGGTGTGCTCCCCATCCTGTAAGGGATGCGTCCGTGGTTAGTACTACTTGTGGAACCGGCTCTAGGAACGGCCGCCCCTTGGACAAATTGTTGGTGTTCCACCACTGCAGAGAGCGATGTGTGCGGCTGTCTACCAACACCAGATCTGTAAGATGTCCCTGAGCCTGGTTCCATTGGCGCGCTAGGCACTCTTGTAGAGGACGCATTTGAAGTTTTGCATGAGGGACGAGAAAAATGCAGGATGCCATCATGCCGATGAGCTGCATAAACACTCTGGCTGGAAGAGAGTGTTGCATTTGAAACCTGGGGACAAGGGTTTGTATACTGGCTATCCTGGCTGGGCTGGGGTAAGCTAGAGCAGTGGAAGTGTTTATCGTAGCTCCCAGATATTGAAGGACATGGGAGGGCTGAAGGTGGGACTTGGTATAGTTTATTGTGAACCCCAAGTTGTGTAATGTTTGTATCGTTTGATGAGTGTGTTGGACACACTGGTTGAATGATTTGGCTTTGATAAGCCAGTCGTCCAGGTATGGGAAGACATGTATTTGTTGTCTTCGTAGATGCGCTGCTACTACTGCAAGGCATTTGGTAAACACTCTTGGAGCAGTGGTGACTCCGAATGGGAGTACTTTGAACTGGTAGTGCTGCCCATTGAGAACGAACCTTAGATACTTCCTGTGAGCAGGATGTATGGGAATGTGGAAGTAGGCGTCCTTGAGGTCTAATGTGGCAAGGAAGTCTTGTTGTTGTAGTAAGGGAAGCACTTGTTGGAGAGTGATCATGTGAAAATGATCTGAGTGTATGTATTGATTGAGAGGTCTGAGGTCTAAAATAGGCCTGAGAGTGCCGTCCTTTTTGGGAATGAGGAAGTACAGGGAGTAAACCCCTGTGCCTTGCTGTAGCAGAGGCACTGGCTCTATGGCGTGCTTTTGAAGCAGGGAAAGTACCTCTTGTTGTAAGAGTGTAAGATGGTCTGTGGACATTGGACGCTGCCTGGGTGGTATGGTGGGGGGGGGTAGCTGTTAGCTCTAGGCAGTAGCCATGTTGGATAATCTGTCTCACCCACCTGTCTGTTGTAATGGAGTTCCAGACAGGCAGGAACTGTGATAGCCTTCCCCCGACAGGGGTGTTGTGGTCGGGGGGGAAGTGGAGGAAAGTCACTGTTTGGGAGTGGTGGAGGTACGGGTGTTGTTATTATTACCTCGACCTCTGCCCTTAGAGTTGTTGCCTCTGTAACCACCCCTAAAGTATCCTCTATTAGGAGAGGTTTGGGTGTTTATTCGATAGGAAGAGGAACTGTCTGCGGTGGTATTCCTGGAGCCCCCTCTGTAAAAGGAGCGGCGAAAGGAGCCACGTTGCTGCGGGGACTGCAATGCTCCCATTGATTTGGCAGTGTCAGTATCCTTCTTCATCTTTTCTAGTGCTGTGTCGACAGCAGGACCAAATAGTTGGTTTTGGTTAAATGGCTGGTTTAGTATGGTAGTCTGGACTTCTGGCTTAAAACCTGAAATGCGAAGCCAGGCGTGTCGTCTAATAAGCACGCTAGTGTTAACTGACCTAGCGGCGGTGTCGGCTGCGTCTAAGGCGCACTTAATGGAGGCATTTGAAATAAGTTTGCCTTCTTGAATGAGGTCAGTGGCTTGTGTTTTGTATTGATCAGGTAGATGTTGAAGGAGGGTTTCTAGCTGATCGTAGTGTGCCCTGTCGTACCTAGCTAGTAGAGCTTGGGTGTTAGCGATGCGCCAGATGTTGGTGGCTTGCGCAGCTACGCGTTTGCCAGAGGAATCTAACAATTTGGATTCTTTATCAGGGGGCGGAGCATCCCCTGAAGTTTGGGAATTGGCGCGTTTTCTGGCATTAGAAACGACCAGTGAGTCAAGGGGGAGCTGACCTTTGATGTAGGTGGGGTCATCGGGGGCAGGGCTATACTTTTTATCCACTCTAGGATTAAGGATCCTGGCTCTGACCGGGTCGTTAAAAATTTCAGGTGCATGTTTAATGACACCCTTGATCATGGGCAAAGTTTGAACAGTTTTTTGAGACCGTTCAAAAGTGTCTAGAAGAAAATCTTCCTCTGGTTGGTCGGTGTGAATATGCACCCCATGAAAAACGGCCGCCCTATGTATGAGTTGCCCAAAACCTATGTGATCATCTGGTGGAGATGGTTTTGTGGGATAAGGTGGAGGGCTGGGGAGGTCTGTAGGGTCTGGGGGGTCATTATAACCCCAGTCATCCTGTGGTGGATCATCTGGATCCAGATATAAATTATGAGGGTCATCCCCGTACCCCATGTTGTCCTCATACTCATGTGGGGGAGAATCCGCAGGTTGAGGAGGTGTGATAGGGATGTGGAGAGGAGGGGTGTTAGAGAGAGGTATAGGGGAAGAAGGAGGCATAGGGGAAGTGGAAGAGTCTTTCTTCTTCGGAGGGACAGGCTTGTGACGTGGCACAGAGGAAATATGTCCTGTTTTAGGATTGATATAAAGTTTGTGTTGAGTAGGATCGATGGGATCCGGTGTAAACAGTTCCTCTCCTTGAATATTAGTTTTCGGCGCCGACTTTTTCGGTTCCGAACGTGGTGATGGCTTCTTTAAATGTTCCTTTGCTTTAGAAGGCGTCGAGGCGTCCTTCGGTTTAGCTACAGGCTCGACCGGCTTTAGTTTAGGGGTGTGTCGAGTAGCTTCGGTTTCGGTGCCGAGGGATCCGCGTGCTTGGAGGCGGATTTGGGGACCGAACTGGATTTCGGCGCCGGGTGGTCTTTGTGTTTCGGCGCCGAAGGTGCCGGTGTAACGGGCACATGTGGTTTGGTCGGTGCCGAGGAACTAGAAGGCTTTGTTTTCTTGTTCGGTGCCGAGCCCGAAGGCGGGGCGTCCGAAACACGTTTACGGTCTCGACTGGGGCCCGTAGGCGAAGTACTGACCGGTGCCTTCGATTTTGCAGGGAGGGTTGGGGCAGGGGCAGTAGTACTCACACGCTGCCCTGAAGGGATGGAACTGTCGGAGTCCTCTGCCTCGGAGATGATAGCGAGGTCTTCGGAGTCTTCTTCCGGAACATCGGGACCCTCGTCGAAGATGTTGACGGGTTCCGGAGCGGACCTGTGCGCCATGATGTGCCTTCGGGCTCGACGATCTCGGATTGTCTTCTTGGAGCGGAAGGAGGCGCAGGCCGGACAAGTGGCCTCGTTATGGTCTGGTGAGAGGCACCGATTACAGACCTGGTGGTGGTCACTATGAGGAAACTTTGCTCCACATTGGGGGCATTTTCGGAATGGCGTCCTTTCCATGGGCAGTAGGCCTTACGGCGTCGATGGGCCCAACGGCCCGCGTCGACGGCTGGAAAGGAGATCGAGGAAGGGACGTCGAGATGTCGATGTCGGTATCAGGCGTTGAAAAGTGGAAAACGCTGCAAAAAAACGAGTTTCGAACCGGAGTGTCGAAATGCATCCGAACCCGATGGCGGAAAAAAACAATCTAAGGATGGAGTCGATGCCCATGCGCACTATTGTCCTAAGGAGGAGTCACCTATCACATGACTACAAAGACTTCTTCGAAGACAACAACAAAGTGCAAGCATCCGAGCCCAACACCAGATGGCGATCTAATGCACAGTGTGAGCTCTGCAGCTCACATGCCTCGAACAGAGGGTTCCCGACTTCACACGGTACACCCATCCTGTATGGAGATTTAGTCTCCGCCTTGACGGAAGCAGTCCTCCTCCCCAAAAAGCTAGCAGTGATAAAATGCCAAGCACATAGGAAAGTGACAGATCTCATTGGACAGGGAAATGCGCTAGCAGACGTTACTGCCCGAGCCACAGCAGAAGACAGAACCATGACACGAATGTATGTGACCAGGTCACAAGCTGAACAATGGACTGATGCTAGGACCACTGTAAGGGACATACAGACTACAGGCACACAAGACGAATTGACCGAGTGGGAAAAGGTGGGACTAAAAGACGAGGAAAATTGCTGGAGAACTAAAGACGGAAATAAATGGCTGTTACCCAATGCCTACCTCATCCCCATATTGACCATGGCACATTTACCAGCACACATAGGCTCCACCCCCATGATTGAACTAATCACAAGAGTATGGCATAATGTCAAGATAACAGAATCTGCAAAGCGCCTAGTACAACAATGTATAGTATGCCTACAACACAACCCAGGGAAAGGGACAGTAGTACCACGGGGAGGGTTTGGAGTCCCTGATCACCCCTTTGAAGTCCTTCAAATGGATTACATCCAACTAGAGAGATGCCATGGTCTAAAATATGTCCTGGTGGTTGTGTGCGCTTTAGCAAATGGGTGGAGGCATATCCCACCCGCGACAATACTGCCATAGCCACTGCAAAAGTATTGTTGAAAGAATTCTTCCCCGGTACGGCCTTTGCAGAATTTTATGGAGCGACTAACGGCCCACACTTCGTAGCCGAAGTGATACAGAACATACTGAAAGGGTTGGGGGTAAAACAAAAATTCCATGCCGTCTTCCACCCCCAATCAGCGGGCCTGGTAGAGAGACACAATGCAACATTGAAACTAAAGCTAGCCAAAATAGTTGCCACAACCGGGTTGAAATGGCCCGACGCCCTTCCATTGGCATGGCTATCAATGCGCTCCACCCCCGACCAAACACAGACTGACCCCGTATGAAGTGGTCTTCGGCAGGCCTATGAACATTTGGGCGGCACCAAGACCCACCTCCATTAACGATGTCCCGAACATATTAATGTCAGACTATCTGCATAAATTGACAAACGAGCTAACAATTATCCACCAACAGGTGCAGCAAGCCTTGCCTGACATATCCAGGGGCCCAGGACATGTGATAAAGCCTGGGGACTTCATCCTAGTTCGCAACTTCCAAAGAACGAAGAATCTGGAGCCCAGGTGGACGGGCCCCTGGCAAGTCTTGATCACCACTCGAACTGCCCTCCGAGTGGAAGGAAAAAAAATTGGCTGCACGCCCACCACTGCAAGAAAGTCCCTCCAACGCTGGCAACCTGTGAAGAGGTGGAGGTGCAAGAGGAAGTACTCGCAAAAGACCGACCAGCTCTGAGTTGCTACCCACAAGAAGACACCCTCCAACTGTCTGAATTTCCCGACCCCACGGTGCCATCCAAGGAAGGGTACACCCTAAGATCGACGAAAAGGGGGGAGCTCCAACAACCAGGCCACTAACTGAGTCAGAGTCTCAGATCGGTAGCACAGCCAAACGACGCTACCAGGAAAAACACCAGTTGGTAAGCTCCTCGAAGATGATGGAAGAAACGGAACACCTGCAAAGCCACCGCAAAGACACCAAGACTTTTGAACTGCACAGTACAAAGACAATTGCACTTGTAGCTGCATTTCTCACCTGCCTCCTACTAATGGTCACACTCTGGATCATTGAAGAGAATGCACCTGCATACAGAACATTGTCACCAACCATGCAACCAATCACAAAGAAAGAATACTACCTGGTATCACTACCGCCACATCTCCGAGAACGACGCAAAGAATTCTGGAATAATTCTTTCGTACAGATGCTGCACCAGCACAATCTTGCCACCAATGCCACTAACTGTTGGGTCTGTGGGCTGCTACCACATGCCACTGAACATTCCATCCCTTTCATCCCTTCACCCTTTTCTGTTCATGGATCTTGCCTTGCCTGGATGATGCTCCTACAAGAAAGTTACAAAGACAATGCCACTTCCGATGGGACAATCGCTCAGTTCTACAACGAGTTCTGGCTAAACCAAACAGGAAGAACAGCAGCTCCCTTTTGCCCTCACACCTCCAATACGACATTCCCAATGAATGTCCCCTCCAAAGAACGAGTGGAAATACAAGTGTTCAATAATCCTGTCAGAGCCACATTTTCCTACCTGAAGAAAAGAACTGCTGCAACACTGACTTTGGCCCTATCTGTGGTGAACGTCTCTGGCCTTGTATGCATTGAAGGCCGTGGGACTAAGAATGTGGGTCACAGCACTTGTAACATTGTAAGGACTTTGAACACTGCCAATCCTCCAGCATTTGTTGCATCACCCAATATGTACTTTGTCTGTGGAACCAAAGCCTACACCTGGCTCCCAAGAAACTGGGGGGCACGTGCTACATCGCCTTTGTTTTGCCACCGACCTACACAGCCCCTGCAGAGCATCATCGAGAAAAGCGTTCTAAAGACACTGATCAAGCAGACTCTGCTGCATCACAGTTCGTTGACGCAGCAAAAGGGCTCGTCCCGCTATGGGGTCCGATGGCAAACAGCCGAGCCATCAGACATCTGTCTCAAGCGGTAGAAACCGCCCTGAACGTCACAGCTGGCATCCTCACCAACAACACTGCCGAGCTTCAAGCGGTCCGTCTGGTGGCCCTACAAAACCGCATGGTCCTGGACGTGGTACTAGCGGATCGTGGAGGAGCATGTCGCATCATTGGTGCCAGTTGCTGCATATACATCCCTGATAATTCACCCTCTGTCTATGAAGCAATCGAACATCTCCACAGACTGTCTTCAGAAATTCATCAAGGATCAGAGACTTGGACAATTGGAAGTTGGCTTTGGGGCATCTTAAAGGACTGGGGTTGGAAAATATCAATGTTTCTCTTGGTCCCAGTATTGGCAATATGTGGTTGCTGTTTGGGTGTACACTGTATACCACCTTTGTGTTCTCTTTGCATAAGTGCCTTGCGCCCTAAGACTATGGACACTCAGTTAACAAAAATGAGAGTAATGTATGAACAAGAAATACAGGACATTATGGAGATCGAAATAGACTGACAAGATGGCTAGTTATGTTCAAAGGGGCGACTGTTAAGAACAAAACACAATCATGAACATTCTGCGCCATCTTGTCTGATGAAAGTTCCTACGTGCACATAAACTACAGTCATTCTGATTTACCACAGCCATTTTGTACTCTGTTGGTCACCTTCATTTCACCCTGTCCTCTAGCAGCCTTCTGACTTTCTGACCAAACCTGATATGTGTGCTGGGGGCTATAAACTATTTCCACGACAAACATCAACATCACCTGCTGCCTCAAACTCGTCTTTCCTCTCATCCCTGCACAAACGGGTTACAAATACCAAACAGACTCTTGCAAACATGGTTTATTGCACTACACACAGCAAGACTGGGTTTTTGCCAACAATGGGACCTG
This sequence comes from Calotriton arnoldi, assembly GCA_963921515.1. NCBI lineage: Eukaryota > Metazoa > Chordata > Amphibia > Caudata > Salamandridae > Calotriton > Calotriton arnoldi. Next base: position 4,448,388 of record CAWUFW010000020.1, read on the forward strand.
TTCTTATCAACAGAACGGACTCTTAGATCTGGCCGGTCTCACTCGTTTTTAGACCCTGAAGCAAGGTCCAGCTGCAATTAAATTGTCTGTTTTTGACCTGGGTGGGAGGAGAGTTAATGTTGGGCTTGTGTAACCATGTTGATAAAACAATGTCAGGCTTGTGTGACAACCTGCCCGGGGCGGAGACTCCAAGCTTGTAACCATGATAAAAGAAACAAATACATTGTGTAAAACTGTATAAAAGGAAGAGTCAGAAGCATTGCCAGTAGAACACCTCCCTGAAGACATCCTGGTGTCAGCAGTTGACGTGGTCTCCTCTAAGAGTAATAAACCTTTTTCTTGCCTTCCAGCTTCCAGCGCCTGCCTCGTTATTTTAGATAGTGAATCCAAAGTGGATTAAAGGTGACCTTGCGCCGGGCAGCATTGGGGATCTCAGGAGACTCGCTGCTTTTCACAGCCCTAGCCTGTTCCAATTACTTTTACTAATTTTAAAACGCGCTTTTAAACCACGTATGCTATTTCTGTTATATGCGCATTGTTATTTGCACTTTGAATTGCTTACTTGCACAAAGCTTGTCTGCTATCCCGGTCCACCACAGCTGTGTGCTGTTCGAGTGGAGGACAGGGTCTACGACAACACCCAAATTCGCCGTGAAGCATTTCCGGCTGGAAAGGGGGCGGAGCTGCACTTCCGCCTGCCCTCCTACTTAGCCTGATGTGCCAGCGGGCATGCCGCTGGCGCGCCGAAGGCGCGCCTAAGGCAAGCCCGTCTGCGCCCGTCCGCGCCCGACCGGGACCAGGGGTCAGAACCCCTGCTCCCCCTAGGAAGGAACTAATAAACCCTCTGGGCTATTCCAGAGAAGCACTCTTTGGGTTAGCCAGTCACGCATCATGTAAACCAACCCCAGAATGTATTGTAGGGCCTTTCTCCTGTATACGGTGCAAATGGGACAGCTTATCCCCGCACAATCAGTTACAGGGAGAAGTGGAGAATCATAGGAAGTTTAATTGTATTTATTTTAACGCCAGGTCAGTGCCTAAACACGCGCTAGAGATCTGGGACACTATTAAAGAGACAGACCCAGACCTGGTCTTCATCACCGAGACCTGGCTAGGCGAGAGCAATTGTCCAGACATCGCTAATACCCTGCCTCTTGAGTATAAAATACTTAGACAAGATAGACATGGGCGGAAGGGCGGGGGACTAGCTATCCTATTTAAAGATTATATTACCTGCTCCCCTATTACAATAGCCCAGTTGGGAGAACATGAACTACTGTCATTTGAATTATCCATAGGGAATCATGTATTATTGGGAGGAGCTGTGATCTATAATCCCCCAGGATATCAGGCAGACTTTAGTACCAAATTGCTTACGCAACTACTGCCCGCATGTATAAAATATAAAAATTATTTGGTCATTGGAGACTTTAATGTCCACTATGAAAAAATTGACAATACAGCAATAATCCATCTTGAAAATGATATGTCCATTCTTCAATTAAAGCAATGGATTAAGGGACCTACACACATTGCAGGGCACACACTAGATCTTCTGTTCTCTAATATAGAAGACATTATAGTCAAAGAGATTACGCCAGTTACATGGACCGATCACTCACTAATTAGTTTCGCCTTCTCCTTACATGAGACATCAGCAAGAGCCATCAAACCCATGCATGAAACTTACAGAGCGTGGAAATTAGTTACACCTGACTCATTTCATCACCACTTTACCCCTAACAGCCCAGCAACTCTGGGAGAACTATCCTCAAATAGTGGCGCATTGCATCTTGAAATAGCGATTACTAAAACGATAGACCAACTCGCGCCAAAACTTAAATCTAAACCCAGGAAAACAGTATCTGAAAATTGGTACACGGCAGAACTTAGGACGCTGAAAAAAGAATGTAAAATATGGGAACACAAGTGGCGGTTGTCCAAATCAGACACTGATAAATCAGCTTATAAAACACAACTCAGGGGCTATACCCATGCAATTAAGAAGACAAAAAAGGCATATTTTACACAACGAATTAATGAGAACACAAATTCGGCAAAGGAGCTTTATAAAATAGTACAGGAGCTATGCAAGCCAACCTGCATGTCTCAAACTCTGCCGCCCTCATCAGAAAGCTGTGAGAAAATCAGCAATTTCTTCACGGACAAAATAGACACAATTTATTCATCATTTAACAACCTCTCTCCAGTGAACACCATCAACTGGGAGAGCATAGATCCGCACCCAGACAGTACCGCGCATTTAGACAGCTTCGCCCCTTTTACAGAAAATGAGATCTCCAAAGCAATGTGGGAAGTTAAATCAGGATCTCCTCTCGACCCATGTCCACATTTTATTTTCTCACAACTTACACCTATCTTGTGCCCTTACATCACACAGTTGTTCAACCAATCACTGGAGACAGCAGTCTTTCCAGAGGTTTGGAAACAAGCTCGAGTAACTCCCCTATTGAAAAAGATAGGATCTGACGTAAACAATCCAGCCAACTACAGGCCAATCTCCCAACTTCCCTACCTTTCCAAGGTTCTGGAGAAACTTGTCAACAAACAGATAACTCACTATCTAGAATCAAATGAGTTGCTGGACCCCACACAGACAGGTTTCAGGGCTACCAACAGTACGGAGGCAACTCTCCTGGCTGTCTTAGACAATATAAGGACATTGCTGGACCAGGGAAAGGCTGTAGCCCTGATCCTGTTAGACTGGTCGGCGGCTTTCGACACAGTCTCGCACCAACTTTTACTAGAAAATTTGCAAGAAAAAGGGATATACGTGAAGGCCCTTCAATGGCTGAGTTCATTCTTATGTAACAGAACCCAAACTGTACAGTTGGGTACCTTTTCCTCCACCCCAAAAACCTCAACTGTGGAGTTCCGCAGGGAGCATACCTGAGCCCCACATTATTCAATGCCTATGTTTCATCTTTGGCCAAAATTGGCATGAAGTGGGGCTTCGGAATCTGCTCCTATGCAGATGATACCCAACTGACAATAGCCATTGGAAATGAGCATGATGACACCAGAGCCAAACTCAATAACTGTCTGACTGAGATGGCAAACTGGATGTCAGAGCACTGTTTAAAGCTCAATGCAGAGAAATCTGAAATCCTGCTTCTCGGCGGAGCCAATCACATTTGGGATACATCCTGGTGGCCCCTTTCTTTGGGCATGGCGCCAGATCCAAAGCAGTGTGTCAAAAACCTGGGCATCATCATCGATAATACTTTATCGATGAAAGACCACGTGCGGATCCTGTGTGGTAGAAGCTTCGCTACCCTGAAGCTCCTAAAGAGATTATTTCCCTGGATCCCTCGGGAAAGTAGGAGGACCATTATGCAGGCACTACTTGTTAGCAGGCTGGACTACGGAAATGCACTCTTTGTTGGTATGCCAGATTATTTATTTAAACGTCTGCAGGTCATACAGAACGCAGCGGCCAGACTAGTATGTAATGAGAGCAGATACAGTTCTGCGACAAAATGCCTGAAACAACTTCACTGGCTGCCAATGCGCCAAAGAGCGCGTTTCAAACTCTTAGGACACGCGCATAGGGCACTCTATCACACAGGCCCTAATATTCTACAGAACAGAATAAAGTTCTATGTCCCACCCAGATGCCTAAGGTAACGTTCCCTAGCACTAGCTGAGACCAAGAGGATAAGAAAAAGCAGGACAGGTGGACGCACTTTTTCGCACCTTGCAGCACTTCATTGGAATGAGCTCCCGTTGGAGCTAAGACTAACTGAAGAACATATGGCGTTCAGGAAGAAACTTAAGACATATCTATTTACCTAGACAAGCCGTCTGCCCCCAAACTAACCATAACTTTACTCATCATTTCTCCGCCACAACTAGCGCCGTGATATCCCAATGGGATGAATGTTGCGCTTTACAAATAAATAAATAAATAAAATAAATGAAGTGAAAAACAGTAAAACACACTGACTTTCCCTGGCATGTTCCTTCCCAGTGTATAAAGCCTATTCCATGTCACCACCCAATTCTGCATAAGTCCTGCCACACCATTCACTTTGTAGCTGCTCCTGGACTGCGCACGCCAGGAATCTCCCTGGCGCAGCCCCTACACGTGTGCACACGCATGTACACAGGTGTCTGCATGTAACCAGCCCGGTGCCCCTTACTCCAGCTGCTGCGCAGCGGCCTAGTCAAGCTAGGGGGACACCAGTAAAATCCACATGCAGTCTCGTTCATCATGAGTTCCCTGTGGGTGAGTCCCAACTTATGAGGCTCTCCCGCAGTAAAAGCTCAACAACTAGGTGCTCAAAAAGCGAAAAATCCGGGAAGCCCAGAGTGTCAGAACCACCTTCTAACAGTAGGATATCGAGCGAGCTAGATGAAGCGAGGAGGAAAAGAAAAACAAACACGGACACTGACACTGAGAAAAAAAAGACTTTGGCACAGGAGGAAATTTACCTTTTGGCGCAGAGGGAGCGTAAAGGTGCAGCATTGGGAAAAAGACGGACGAGGAGAGTGACACTCGCTTGGAGAAAGAGGTGAACAGTAAGGACAATGTGACAGTGTCGATAAAGAGGCATGGAGAGTCACGGAGAGACATAGTGACATCAAGACGAAACACTAGAACTGATGACGCTGGAAGAAAGAGGAAAGCAGGCAGACTTAGTGTGACTGGATCACACTGAGGCCAGTAAGTACAAGAGGTAGATTGCAACCTGGAGAGGCGGATCAGAGTGGCAATGGAAGAAAGAGACAGAGAGTGACACTCGGAGAACAGCACAAAGTGACACCGAGAAAAGTAGACTGCAAGAGGAACAAATGCACTCTGTGAGGTAGAGTTACTCCGAGGGAGGCTGGGGTAAAGTGACAGAAGAGAGAGCCGGCACAAAGAGAAACAGGGACTCCGAGAGAAAGACACGTGGGGACACCGAAAAAGTCAAAGAGTGACACTGAGAGAAAGAGGCAAACATAGACATCCCCCGAGGGCAGAGGGGCGCTGGAGGGAAACAAGAGTGAGGGAGCGTGGCGCGGCCCCGCGGCCGCGAAAGAAGAATAAGCTAATAACGCGTGCGCGCGTTAATGAAAATGGATCCCGTGAGTGGAGCGCGCGCGCGCTTGGGAGAGCAGTCTGCTCATTTTCAAGCACTGCACTCGTGCTTGTGGCGCGCCGCTGCTCGCTCCCGCAAGGTGGATGCCGCCACAAGCACGAGAGTGTGCTTGAAAATGAGCAGAGCGACGGCTAAAGGCCCTCCTATGCAGCGCATGCGCGCTGCGTAGGCGAGACCTAAAAACAATAAATGAAGAGTGTAGTTTTCAGATCTCCTTTAACCAAAGCACCGGAAAAGCCTGTCCTTGGGAGTGTGCAACGTTTTTATTTTTTCCCCCCCAACTGAAATTAAAAGCCTACAATAAAAAAAGATTGTGAAGTTTCGTATTTTAAATGTGGAGCCATATGCTTTAATTAAAAAAAAAGCCCAGTAAAAAATAAACCATTGCAGTGCTTGGCCTACAATTCCTGGAACCGAAGCACACTATTTTTTAGGTGGCTATGTACACGTGATAAGGTAACATTCTATCACTGAAAGTGCAATCGAGCCAGTGTGTCAAGTGGGCTGACTCAATGGTCCATGCTAAATACTGCCATGCTTGGCAGTAAAATGCGAATGCCATTTGAAAAGACCAATGGCTAAAAAGGGCAGACCCAAAACATGTCATGTATATGATTTTTCATGATTACATGAGGCTGGTGAGACAGCTAACGCTGTTGCTTATTCACAACGAAAAATTGTAGTTTTCTTCAAATTCTGGCAGAAGATAATGCCATAGTCTTGAAAGCTGGACTCTGAACATTCCATCACATATAGGAACCTGTTGAAGAGTTGTATTTTTACAAGCATTATGCAAATGCGACCACATAGACCCCTTCATGGTTTCCTGCCAAGCGCGAATACCAATTCCGGGCTGAAGGGACAGACAAACCATGATGCAAACGTCTTCCTCCACTTACCTGGAAATAATAGATATTGCGACAATGCCAGAGACTGTCAGGCATACTTATATTTTGTTGCTATGAGTTCTGGTAACATTTAGCCACAAGTAAGAAATCCAAATGTATTTTTAAAGGCTTTATTTTAAGTCAATTTTACTGCAGAATAAATTAAACAAATCCACTGCAGAAATCTGCACAATCATTGCGAGAGTAAATGAGCAAGTGCACTATATGGGGTGGCCAATAAATGACATGCAAGGCACAATATAGGACATAAAAGGGCTGGAGGAGGAAGGAAGAGTAAGCAACGCTGGCACTTTCTGAAAATCTCTAGAAAACGGAGTTTAAAAATGTTCAAAAGACGAATGAAGTGTTGCCGTGGAGCAGATAAGCAATGATAGTACACCAACAATTTTGGTCATGGTAGCAAGGGTTGGGAGTAGGCCGAGAACCAACCAACAACCACGAAAATAAAGGTCCAGGTCTAAAGATGCCTTTTGGCTATGTTTGCACTATAGAAATACCATATTCATTCATACCATATACATAAGGATGATGCCCTAAAACGAACATTTCCGTTTTTTCCTGTCTTCAACTTCAAAAGGTTATTGGTACTCGAACAAAGAACAAATGAAAGGAATTAAAGGAGTTAAATAGACATTAAAGCACTCCACAAATTGCACAATAATTTGTAATAAATCAATGCTCCTTTCTATTGCATGTGTCAAATTGTAAAAATCCCTTACTACTGCATTTTTCAATGTAAAGCTATTGCCTGTTCTGTTTGACAAATACAATAGGAAGGGGATTTGCCAGAGAGTTCACAATACAAAGCCACTTCATATATTTTTGGAAAGCAGTTCCATAAAGACCTATTGGGTTTAACATATGCTTTCACAATAAATTATTCACGCCTTTAAATACATTAAAAAAAAGACGAACAAAGGAAGGTTACGCAAACCAAAATGTTTTTGTACAGGAAACCAAGGCAAAGCTGGTGAAACTGGGATTACAGTTCATTACAGAAAGGAGCGTTCTTTGCTGTAGCTATTTTCACATGTTGAGGTGCTGGACAGACTAAATAGGTTGCAATAGTACAAGTGCAACGAAAGACAAGGTAGAGCAGTATTCTCTCGAGTTATCTCAAATTAAAAAGAGGCTTGACTAACAGTTCTATCTATTGCTAAAGAAAGATCTGCAGGGAGAGGAGGCAAGATGTGGTGGATGGAGTATCAGCTCTAGTCTGCCACTCGCTCCATGGACACAGAGAAGATCCTGAGGCATAAATAACAAACATGTCGCCTCGGTTGACATGAAAAACCCAGTCTTATCTATAGACAACCCCAAACTTAGAGCAGGTGTTCCAGAAGACGCGGGGGTCCAAGAGAAGCACAGATTAGGCTCGGTACTGGCAGAGCAGATTGGACAAAATGGAAGTGTTCATGATCCATCAGCCCCAACGGAGATAAACCATCCACTCCAGAGCAGTGAAGCGAGAGGTGTAGTACGGCTCTGCCTAGAATGTACTCTGCAAAAGAAACAATTGATGGACGGAATGCTGGACAATGCAAACATTCACCCCCAGTCACAAGGATCTGGGTTAAATCCATCATTCTTTTGCTCACCACACCACCCCAGTTTGGACCCAGCCATATGCAAATCAGTCTTGACCCTGTTCCTTGTGGGAACAGTCCAGCCCGAACTGCCAAGCCAGGTCCTCCCTGGACCGGAAACAAGCATCCTGGGACCGGTTTCAGGGCATCACCCTTCATCAGCCAGGCTAGCTTGAATCCAGTGGTGTGGTGAGCACGGGACCCACGTCTGGGCATACCCTTCCCACTTAGGGCGACATATGCAAAAGAAACAATTGATGGACGGATTGCTGGACAATGCAAACATTCACCCCCAGTCACAAGGATCTGGGTTAAATCCATCATTATTTTGCTCACCACACCACCCCAGTTTGGACCCAGCCATTTGCAAATCAGTCTTGACCCTGTTCCTTGTGGGAACAGTCCAGCCCGAACTGCCAAGCCAGGTCCTCCCTGGACCGGAAGCAAGCATCCTGGGACCGGTTTCAGGGCATCACCCTTCATCAGCCAGGCTAGCTTGAATCCAGTGGTGTGGTGAGCACGGGACCCACGTCTGGGCATACCCTTCCCACCTAGGGCGACATATGCAAAGAAACAATTGATGGACGGAATGCTGGACAATGCAAACATTCACCGCCAGTCACAAGGATCTGGGTTAAATCCATCATTCTTTTGCTCACCACACCACCCCAGTTTGGACCCAGCCATATGCAAATCAGTCTTGACCCTAGTCCTTATGGGAACAGTCCAGCCCGAACTGCCAAGCCAGGTCCTCCCTGGACCGGGAAACAAGCATCCTGGGACCGGTTTCAGGGCATCACCCTTCATCAGCCAGGCTAGCTTGAATCCAGTGGTGTGGTGAGCACGGGACCCACGTCTGGGCATACCCTTCCCACTTAGGGCGACATATCCAAAAGAAACACAATTGATGGACGGAATGCTGGACAATGCAAACATTCACCCCCAGTAACAAGGATCTGGGTTAAATCCATCATTCTTTTGCTCACCACACCACCCCAGTTTGGACCCAGCCATATGCAAATCAGTCTTGACCCTGTTCCTTGTGGGAACAGTCCAGCCCGAACTGCCAAGCCAGGTCCTCCCTGGACCGGAAACAAGAATCCTGGGACCGGTTTCTATTCTGGCTGATGAGGGCTGAAAGCCCGAAACCGGTCCTAGGATGCTTGTTTCCAGTCCAGGGAGGACCTGGCCTGGCAGTTCGGGCTGGATTGTTCCCATTGGGCGCAGGGTCAAGACTGATTTGCATATGGCTGGGTCCAAACTGGAATGGCATGGTGAGCAAAAACGATGGATTTAGGCCCAGATCTCTGTACTGGGGTGAATGTATGACATTGTTCTGCATTCTGTTCATCAATTGTTCTTTTGCATTTGTCACCCGCGTGGGACGGGTATGCCCAGACGTGGGTCCCGTGCTCTCCATGCCACTGGAGTCAAGCTATCCTGGCTGATGAGGGCTGAAAGCCCGAAACCGGTCCTAGGATGCTTGTTTCCAGTCCAGGGAGGCCCTGGCCTGGCAGTTCGGACTGGACTGTTCCCATTGGGCGCAGGGTCAAGACTGATTTGCATATGGCTGGGTCCAAACTGGAATGGCATGGTGAGCAAAAAAACGATGGATTTAGGCCCAGATCTCTGTACTGGGGTGAATGTACGACATTGTTCTGCATTCTGTCCATCAATTGTTGTTTTTAGAATGTACTCTGGGCACAGAGTGAGGTAAGCGCCTGTTGTTTAAAGGAGCATGCCAACCAACAGATCCGCATATAAGTGGGGCCGGCCTGGGAGGTTGATGTGAGCCACGATGGAAACCTCACAGAGCACCAACGGTCCAGTGCCTCCCACTAGAGCCCCGGGTGAGCAGCGAACCCAGCGCATCTTCTCAGGACAGAGGAGGTGGGCTAGATAAAAATAAGCCAAAGGAGACCTCAAGTTCAAAAGGAAACCACAACACAATAAGAGTAATTACAGGGTGAGGCCCAGAAGCTAAGTACTCAAATATGACAAACTGGGGGGCATAGACTCCTGCTTCGTGGAAACATACGAGGTGCATGACAGACGGCGGGCACTTGCATGACTGCCAAAACGTATCAAGAACAAAGGGGCATATTTATATTATGGCAAATTATATTAAGGCTTTGACAAAGCAGGCTGGTCTCATAGAATTTACGAAGGTCCACCCCCCCATCCTACGAAATATGTGGACCCGGTTCTCACACTGAAACAGGGGAAGACACCTAGGCAAACTAAACTGCATGTCTTTATTTCCCGAGTGCCAGGTATGGATGACACAACCCATTTGGGCGAGGAGAGTAACATATCTTTCAAAATGGCTACGAAACCAGGTTCACCCCTCTCTAAAGAGGATCTGATGAGCTGCCTATCAGAGCTAAAAACAGACCTTGATAAAACACCATCCAATGGTCTCAATAAACTCTGCTCTGACTCAGGGGCTGATATATCATATGTGAAAAAAGACCTGCAAACTATAGACTCCAGAATCAGCTCAGCAGAACGATCCATACAGGCCAGATTGCTACAACATTGATAGTATACCTTGAAACTCAAGTCAAACAACTCATAGAAAAGTGTGAAGACTCAGAAAACAGGTGAAGGAGGGACAATCTGTGAATTTGGATCCTGAATGAAAGAGGAAGGACAAACCATGGAAGGATTCCTGTGACCTCTGCTAACGAATCTTGCGTAAAGATGAAGGCATCCATATAGGTAGCGAAAGCGCGCACAGTGGGATAATAAAATAACGAAGGTAAGCATGCTCGAGAGACATACTGACAAAGATGTCCTCCCATCAACTCAAAGAGATGATATTAACAGGGGGGACACACCCAGAAAACATTTACATGCAGAGACAGCAAAGTATTGATCTTTCAGGATCTGACATCATTGACCTTGGAAAAACAGAGCCTACAAGCCAGTCATCGACCTGCTCAATATGAAACGAGTGAGATACAGGTCAATGTTTCCCGAAGGTATAATGTTCCTATGGCAAGATAAAGTGATTACAGCCAGGTCCATGCTGGTTGCATAAAAATAACTCAACAAGGGAGAAGATCGATGACTCAACTTTGGAACCGGAATACAGACAACACCTCAGAGACTACCTCCGAGATCACAAGAAGGGGGGTACGAGCAGACCTAGAACTAGGAAAATAAAGCATCATACAAATCGCATGGCACTTTGAACCTCTGAGACTATACAGGGGGGCTCACACGGGGCATGGACTTAGAATATAATTAAATGAGAACCATGGCAAATCAAGGACAGAGAACACAAATATAATTTTCATTTTTAACAATGTTTCACTCTTGGGTGGGGTGGAATGCAGATTTGAAGGCTCAAATATAGAAAATAAGAGTGAAGACCCATGGGAGGACAGGCGTTCGAAGGTTTCAGGCAATCTACTGAACACCTGAAGGAAAAGAGTCGACATCTCCCAAATTTGGCATTTCGAAGAGCCAAGGAGTGATATCCAAAGGAGCCCCGAAGGGTACACTATGTACCGCTGTGAGAGTACATATCCCTAGAAGTGGAAAAGATGAGATTAAAAAGCTACGTTTGTTAAAAATGTTACTTTGAGGAAGCTGGGGAGAGGGGTAGGAATGGGAGGGGCATCACAACTACACAAAGGCCCAGTGGGGAGCAACTCAAATCAACATTAAGAGACACATAACCACTTAAATGAGTAAACTGCTGAATCTCTTTTTAACGCACATGGCCAAATCTCTCCCACAAACAGCCAAAAAATGTGGCTCCACTTAAAAAACATATGAACCAGATGTGATCATACTCAAGGAGACAAACCTCCAAACCTGGAGAAAGACCAGAAAAGGCTGCAAGAGCCCAAGTATACTATCACTCCTCAGCATACACAAAAACGGTAGGGTTAGCTATATTAATCAAAACTATACTACAAATGGAAATCACCCTGGGAGACCAGTATTTTCTCCTTCAAACCGGGAGGAGACGACAATCTCTCTTTTAAACATCTACGCTCATAATGTAGGACAGGACAATTTTTTGATGGCTCTACTGGGGGATTTTGGCTATCTACTACAGGGAGATATAGTAGTGGGAGGGGATCTTAATTTTGTTTCGGACAAATACTTCATACAGGTCAAATCCACAAAGGAAGCTACATAGAACAGCTCGTCACAAACTAAAAACAAAAATGGCAGAGCTACGGTGGTGGATGCTTGGAGATCGATACAATCTGCAATCAGGGATTACGACTCCTTCTCGTACACTCAACGGTCACAAAAGAGAATGGACTACCTGTTCCTTGACAAGAGAATGATAGAGTGAGTATGAAAGGTAGAAATAGGGGGGTGGGGTGGGAGGAGGGAGTCATGGCCTGGTTCTTGCAAATGGAGGGCGCATGAGCCTGGAGCTCCGCGCCAGTCCAGCCTTTTCCTGCTAAATATCTGCCTGCCTCGCCCGCACAGACACCTCCTCGTGTCTGCCACAAGCCGGGGGCATAGAGAGGCAGCGTCAGTGAAGGCGGTAGGTGACGCGGCGGGGAAGTCGCTGCACCGGCGGTGGTAAACTCGAACAGCCCAGACCACTAGTGAAAGACTTAAATCTGGGAAGGCAAGCCGCTCCAGAGCTCGGAGAAGCATTGCGGCCTCGCAAGCACAGCTGACGCTGGATGCAGAGACACCGCTATAGAAGGCACGCGCAGAGCAGCAGAAATGATACCTGTGCTTACAGAACAGAGGTCGAGCTAACACCCAGATGGAGGGACCAAAAAATAAACAGAGAAAATAAAAAGAATATATTGTGAAAAACACCCAAAAACAAAAAGAGTACCGAGGCCTCGCCCCAACGCTATTTTAGGCCTCATCTTAGCAACAGCGACGGGAGCCTACTACTGTGGCCAAGAGAACAGACTGATGACCGTGGCCAAGAGAACAGACTGATGACCATGCCCGAGGGGCTCCTTCGACACGGCAGAGGCCTGAGGTATCGTACTGGGCTGAGGATTCCACCCTGCGATTGCCCCGGAGATTGGAGGGGACGCCAGCAGTGAGGCCATGCCACTCAAGGGCAGACCGGGTGAAGCTAGACAGTAGCTAAAGCCTGGAAGGCCCTGTTGCACCCGATTGCAGTCCCTTGTATTGGGGCCCTGTCGAGGTCCCAGTTTCCTTGCTCTTGGGGGGCACACAGAGTGCAAGACATCATAATAGGGCTTAGGTGTGGCACTGTGAGGCCCTGGAATTGGGACTACGATGCCTGCGACATGCAACTGGGATGGACATTGTGGAACTGTAGAGTGGATGAGTGACACTACTTACCACCCTACCCCCACAGCCTCTGAAGACCCAGGGCTGGCACTGAGGCAGAGACCTGAGGCCCAGATTGGTACCCGACACTGGTTTGCTTGGGGGTGCCCCCGGTCCCCGACGGCCGCTGGGTGATGACAGGGGACTCAGGACCTAGGCTATTGGCTGGCCGACAGAGCTGGGGAGCGGATTCCACTGCCTCAGAAGACATGCTCTGCCTGCCAGGGGTGGACTCACCTGGCCGCTTGTATTGTGGGATCATGGCTGAGTAGCAAAACAATGGGCAAGTCTCGGGTGAGGGGTTCTGGCCCACCGGAGTCACTGGAGACACCAACTAAGGAGGGAGCACATCAGGGAATGCTGCGGAACAGTTGCCCTCTGCCCTACAACTGATGCTATATACAATCCTGGCTGCCACTGCAGATTCTAGGGACACTCTGCAGGCCCAGATACGTAGCGTGTCGACAGAGTTGAGCTTGTTACGGGCAGACCATTGGAAATTAGCTGACAAAGTAAAACAGGCGTAACTGGTGGTTGCCGATCTTCGGCCAGAGCAACAGTCCCTTTAGCACCAGGTGACTGATCTTACTGAACAGGTGAAGATAGTGGAGATTAGGGCAGAAGACGTGGAGGACTGTAGCTGGCACAACACTGTGCGGATCATGGGGCTGCCTAAGGAAGCAGAGGGCAACGACATGGTGACACACCTTAAGAACTGATTGAAAACACAGACCGCCCCGATGGGCCTTTCTCCCTTCCTTGCCCTTGACCGTGCTCACAGAGTTCCTGCGTGGCCCCAGGGGAGGTCTCCAAGATCAGTAGTTGTTCAATTACTACACTATCTGGATTGTAACACCCTGCTCCAAAAAGCACAGACAGACGGCCCTGTCCAAATTGAGAATGCAGCCGTCACTATGTTTCCGGACTTTACTGTGGCAGTGCAGGCTAAGCGGGCTTCATTTCTGGAGATCAAACGTGCACTGAGAGAAGAGGACTTCAGCTGCTCCCTTTTATTCCCTGTCAAACTGCGGGATATGCTGGAGGAGAATACGCATATCTTCTTAACTCCCATGGATCCCTGGGAGTGGCTGGATAAGTACAGAGCGGAGGGGACTGCTGAGGGTGCACTGGAGCAGCGATCTCGCCCACCAAAGAGACAGCAGAGGAGGCGTGGAAGCCGAGCACATATAGACTGGGCACAGGGACCAACAAAAGCCCAAGCGGATCAAGAAAAATCAGCAGCCTTGCTCTCAGCAAGTAGCCCCACCTGTGGGGGCAACCTGACTCAGACATTGGGACCCATACAAATAGCTGTTCCGTGGACTCTGGCTTGGATGATATGGCAGATAGTTTACCACGTGTGACTCCTCAAACAACGAAGGACTTACTTTAAACTTTAGCCTGCGAGATGGTAAGGTGGGGGGCACAGGCGGTGTGGGGGTGGGTGGAGATTTCTATGTGCTCCACTGTGCCCCTGTGCCCCTATGCTGGTCCTGGGGTGCGTTCTCCCTGAATGTGGGCCGAAGCCTTTGAAAATTATATATTTTTTTCCTGCCTTTGCTTTGAAGAATGCCTGGGATGAGGGAATATGCTAGACTGTGGAAGGTATGACTCGGTCTTCCATTTTCTGTTTCTGATTTACTGAAGTGCGGTTGGGGACTGTAATGCTGTTCGGCTGGTGCAGATGTTGAGGGTAATGAAGTCACTGCTGTACACTCGCAGTTCAATCTTTCTTCAGCAGAGGGTCATCAAAATATTTTTGAGAGGTAGTCTCACCCTTAACTTATTAAGGCATGCTTCATCATTTGACAACCTTTCACACTGGAATAGGAACAATGTCACTCCCGCGGACTCAACCAAGGGAAGCTATTCATAACCCTGGGAGTTCTTAGAAATCTATTGTCCGGACAGTACCGTGGGTCCTGTCAGTTTGGCAAGACAAGAACTTTAAAAATACCTAGGAGTATACTCGAAATGCTGGTATGGTTACAATCATGAAAAACAGGTCATAACGTGAAAGACGATGAACCACTTGACCTCAAAAGAATGCTGCAATTACCAACATGTCTAAGTCACCTACATGAGCCCCCTCCACTGCCGCAGCCTGGTATGTGACAGTGGAGGGGGCTCATGTAGGCGACTTAGACGCATCATCCTTCTGAAGAACGTGTGACAGTTTACCATTAAGCCTGTAGTATAATGAGACTCGGGTTGTACTATTGGTACAAGGGACTGGTAGGGTTTTAGTATTTACCCTTCTTCCATGATGTGAGTATATTACTACTGTCGAGTTCTCCATTACCCTGAAGAAGACCCATGACCTGTATAGGCTGCCATAGGGGTCAGAACACGTTGGTAATTGCAGTATCCCATTGATGACCCTCTGCTTCAGAAAGTCTGAACTGCGAGTGTACAGCAGTGACTTCATTACCCTCAAGTAGTTTTGTATTTGTTTATAGGGGGATATACTTGAGGGCGCACCTCCTACTCTCTGTTTTGGGGAAGCTGGTGCAGATGTTGGCACATGCTGCCCGGGATACTGACGCGCCCCCACATGCAGCCTTTCCACTGGTTAGTGGATAGCACTTGTAAGGTATATGTTATTTGCATCATGCCGAAGTTTGGGCGGATGGCCTATATGCCCTATGTGTCCAAACGTTTTTATTTTCAGCGCCTATTTGCCAGTTTGTTACTCACACTGAATATCTTGGGTGCACTCTCTCGGACCACAGGCCATTTCTGATGGGCTTACGATTGGGGATTTGGTTAACTGTTTTATCTTTATATTGCAAAACGAATACTCTGAACTTGCAAGCAGATTAACAGTGGTAGGTCGTTAAATAAATATAGGGCTATTATATCATGTAAGTGGACCTTGGAATTAAGAGGCTTCTAGAGACTCACCTGGTGTATATACGACAGATGATGGTATACAGTAATATGACTATTGACAGTAACGTGCACTTGTGCTGTACATAGGGATTTTCATAAGAAAAATAGCAGAGTTGTTACTTTGAGCAAGTATTGCATGTGCTTATACTTAAATACTACATGTGAATGTGAAGTGCGGTTCTAAGCAGTATACACTAATATGAGTCCATGTGCTGAGCACCGGTATATTTCATGTTTAAAACAGAAAAGGGTAAATATTGTAGTGCGGTTTATAGTATGTGGAGCTTAGGATTTGAATGAGTATGGGCTAATTGTCAATGTCTTGTCGTGTAATGGATGTGATTACTTACATCATGCGAGGTACTGCTAATGCACCAATATGCGCTCATGGTCTGAGCAAAGGGAGTTTTTATGTTAAAAACAGTACAGTAAATGTCTTTTGCAAGAGCATATTTATTAACAAAAGATATCTGAACATTTTTAGAGATCTTGATACCATAGGATTTTGGATATTATCAACACTTCGTTTATGGCTCTATGATGGCGCTACCTTTTGGTTCTGGTCTCAATAAATAGTCCGACTTTGCTCTTCAGCATTTAAAAAGGAAACGCAACATGGCGCCCATACGGAACACCGTGAACCTGCCTCGCACACGCTATGGGGGAGAAGCCTGAGAGTTTGGTGAGTAATTATTGGCCTTATTGCCTATGCATTTTAACATACGCATGGCAGCACTCTATTAGCTGGCAGAAACTTATCGTGCGGTTATTCGTTGCAGGGTAAAATTAGGACCCGGACTCCGATAACTATGCCGTAACCTGCCGCGTACCTGCTACGGTAGCATAGCATAAGGTTTGGTGAGTCTCGACTTTTTAGAATTCATTGTGTATGGTTGAAATCATTGTGTTGAGGAGGACCTACAATGTTGTGATTTGTTGCAGGAATTGATCGGACCGATATTCTGGACTTGTATCCATACAACAATAAAATTAATTCGTACTGTGATAGGGTAAGTAGTACTTTGTACCTTTGAGACACCATCACACACTGGTGATATTTGTAGGGTGTGGTTTTTCTATTGAAAAGTTTTTTGTAGGTGGAACTGTAGTTTATGTAAACCTGGGGCAGACGCCCTCATACAGAGAACTTTCATATAGAGGTTTCGCACTTTAAAAATAAGGTGGTTGCATGTTATCAGCTACTTGTGTAAATTCCCGTAAAGTCTCCTTCTGGCATGGTTTTAAATTATCTTATCTTATTCTTTTTTTGGCAAATAACAAGTGTAAAAACGTATTTTGGATTAATATAGGGCAAATGTGCACAAGATTGTAACAAGTTCACAATATGCTCAGTGTGTGCAAGAGAGTAATTATGTTGTCACTTTAAAATCACTGGTGACAGTATATAAGTGATTTACCTTTTGAGATGAGACAATGTCTGTAATCTCTTTGGTACCCTTAGCCCTGAGGAAGTCGGGATTACGACGAAACATGTTGGCTATTGTAGAGGCGATTTTGAAGAATATCATGGAATGAAATAAAGCACTGGTGATGAGCAAGACTGAAAAACATCAATCGAAGACTGAATTCTTACCAATATTGTTGTTTATAATAATTGCGTGTGTCATATGGGTGTGTATAGGCTCCATTGTTTGGCGGCCCAGCTGCAAAAACTTAAGCTATGGCTGGGTGGCGCAAACCTGACTGAACTGAGACGCCTTGGGCTGGTGCCTAACCAAGGAGTGCTCTTTGCCCGACTTAGCCGACTTTTGTGGCTGTGGGAACTGAGCAGAGGACCAGGCACTGTGGAGGGAGGAGGCACGGGGTGAGGAGAAGACTGATATAGCACCCTTAAGGACGGAGGTGTTGGACTCTTTTGAAAACCTCAACGGAGGGCTCTGACTCTGGGGGTGGTGTGGAGGGAGGACAACCTAGGGGTGGATCAAGGGGTATGGCTGAGAGTGCTGATGTGCACAGTCATGATGACCTATGCCCTGTGTGTGCGGCAGACACGCTTAATGAAAATATGAGACCCTCATGGGTTGTGAATGTGTTTTATTGGAAGAGGCCCCACCAGACTCAGCCCTTAAACTGTTGTTCTGATTTGATGCGTTGGTTGATGGTCTGCTGAGTACACACTGTTTGTGTTGTTGGTTACCTTATAGTTCTTCTGGTGTTTTCAGCTAGATATATGCTTGAATTGGATCAGAGTGTTGTGCAGTAAGATTGGAGGTGTCCCACTTGCGGGTGGGAATACTTCTGATCGTCCTGTGCTTATGATTAACAATGTACATGTAAGCCTCCAATTTTTTTATGGTTTCTCAAGTACAACCCCAACCTGGGGAGGCATGATGGGAATGTCGTACTGGTGAGCGTTGATACTGTGTATCTGTACAGTAATATAAAAAATGCTAATAAAAACACTCTTTAAAAACAAAAGGTAGGAATGGGGGCTATAACACTTTAAGATTATGCTGAAGTAATGTTGCAGTAGGAAATTGGAGGAGGAAACAAACGCAGAGAAGATGGTGATTAAAAGACTATCTTTGTAGGAACCCGATAACCTACAACTACATACAACAAATGCGAGATCATCTTAAAAACTTAATGGGAGATCAGGCAGAGGATAATACACTAATAGTTGTCAAGTGTGATGCACTGAAAGCAGTGCTAAGGGGAGCCACAACAGCAATGGACGCGTGAAACAGGCGAGAAAGAACAATTGAAATATATCTCATGTTGATATACATAAGGGACCTTGTTGTGTTATTATATATGCTGTTGAGCTGCCGTGCAGTATGTAGTGCAGCACAATGTGGGAGGGCGACAGACGATCCCTATGTCACCCCCCCTCTGTTCTTATAACTCTTCTTTATTTCTTCTTACCTTTCCCTTTGGTTGTCCTTTGGTTTTTCCTTATTCTTAGCTGGTGTGATTTAGTGAGAGGCTTGTGACGGATTGGGAAGGGTGGGAAGTTGGTGAGTGTGCAGTGCGGGACTCCTGTTGCTGGTGAGCGCAGGGAGCATAGTGGACGACAGTTCGGGGTCAGAGCATCTTTTGGGTTGTTCACTTGTGGATTAGCCCCGAGGCACAGCGCGCCCTCATGATACTACCCAGGTACCTAAGGGTGAAAGTCTATTGCACTACACGCTACAGCAGTCACACAGATGCTAGAGCTGTGGGCGGAGGAAATTCCAGCCCAGGCTGGTGGTTGGTGGATGGGTGTAATGTACGGACACATGCATATAGTCACCTGGAACGGCGCGGCCTGAAAACTTTGTTAAGCGCTACAGAGTGAAAGCTTATTTAAGAAGGCTGTGTGTGTGTGTGTGTATATATATAGTACTGTTGCAAGAAACTCATTTACCGGAGGCGCAGAAATTGCAGAACAAATGGAGGGGCCAGTTGTTCTCCTCAACTTACTCAAGATACGCCAGAGGGGTTTCTATATAGATGGCACCACAGATTTCATTCTAATTGTGCAGGTTCTTAGCAGATGTCAAGGGGCAATATGTCCTGGTCCATGGGTTGTTAGATGGAGTGGAGGTGTGTTTCCTAAATGTATACGCGCCGAATGTGGATGATGGGGCGTTCTTTGGCATGCTCAAAAGAGAATTGCTCCTGTATGTGGGAATGTCCTTTGGTCGTTGATTGTGTGCTTGATGGCAGGGTAGACAGACCCCTTCCCCCCCGAATGGGTACTAAACCACAAATGACTGCTAGGCTCAGGGAGATGACAGACGGGCTGAACTGCAAAATAACATCTGGAGAGAGTTCCACCCGAACGTGGAGGAGTTCTCTTGTTTTACTCATTTCCATGGCGCATACAGCCGTTTGTTTTGATTTTTGGTATCAGATGACAGCGTGATCAATTTCCAGGGAGCGTGGTATTTGGTGCGATTCCTGTTGGACCACACACCCTTATTGTTGGAAGATGTATTGGGAGGACACCACCCCAGGATTCCACTGTGGCAGCTCCACACTGAGGGAGGAGATACAGACGATGTTGCAGGGGTATTTTGCGACCAATTGGAACTTTACCTAACTGAGGGGCACAGAGTAGGATGCACTGAAGATAGCAGTGAGGGAAGAAAGCCTATCTAAGGTTTGTGGCCTTCAACGGAGGCTGGAAAGGTGAGGAGGAATTGGCCTGCCTCAAGCGACAGGCTGGACTCCTACACAAGGCAGGACTACAGAGAGCGGCTACATCGGTAGGGAGATAAGTCGGGCGACTGTTTGCAAGGCTGCTTAAGCTGGAAAGACCCCCACCATTGAATCGATCCTTGACCCAGGCAGACGGAACTACGGTGTCCGGACAGTTGGGCATTAATGCCCTACTGAGAGACCATCTGGTGTGGGTGTACGAGGCAGACTGTTGACACACGGAAGGAGGTGGTGGCTTTTCTAGAGTTGTGGTGCTCCGGCTTACTGAGGCCCAGTGGGACTGGAGGGGGAGGAAGCACTACCCACAGCTTGACACAATATGGCTCATGGTAAATGCCCTGGACCTGATGGCCTACCTATGGAATACTATCAGACCTACTCCAATTTGCTGGTCCCCAGGCTGCTGGAGACGTTTCTAGAAGCTAACAGTCATGGCACGCTGCCATCGCCTATGCACGAGGCTCTCATTGTGATGATCCCTAATCCGGATAAAGTCCCGAGGGATCCGGGATCTTATAGGCCACTCTCCATGTCGAATGTGGACACGAAGATTCTCTCCAAGCTGCAAGCCATGAGGCTGAGACAGGTCGTGACACACCTGGTGAAGGACGATCAGTATGTTTATAAATATGATTTTACGGCGAATGTTCCACGTGATGCACTCGGTTCAGGCAATGGACGCAGAAGCGGCTCTAGTGGCATTGGATATCGAGAAAGCGTTTAATACCCTGGGATGAGAGTACTTGTGGGAGGTATTGAGGCATATGGGAGTGGGGCCCGAATTCTTGTATTGGGTGTGTCTTCTGTATGCTTAGCCCACTTCGTGGGTGCGGACGAGGAGAGTAGTATCTGGGATTTTCCATATAAAGAGAGGCACAAGACAGGGATGTCCCCTGTTCCCACCCCTATTTACCTTTTCAATGGAGGCTTTGGTGGTGTGCTGAGGCAGAAGCTGTGGAATGGGGTATACGTGTTGGGGCCACAGTGCATACTACGTCGATGTATGCCAACAACACTCGCCTTTACCTGCGCTGGCCGGGAGACTTGATACTGGTATTGCTGGGCATACTGGAGAATTTTGACAGAGCATCCGTATTGTGCATCAGTAGACAGAAGAAGGTCCTTTCCCCAATGGCAGACCTGGCGACGTGTCTGGAAGAGAAACTCCCGAGGAGGGACTGCCCTGGGAATCGGAGAGGTTCCGGTACCTGGGTATGCAAATGGCCCATGGCTCGGATCCCCAATATGAACTTAATATGGGGCGGGTGATTAACTGTTTGTGCGCCTCCAATTGGTTCTGGAATACGCTGCCGGTTTCAGTGATGAGCAGGGTGGCTTGGGGGAAAATGGTTCCTCTGGCCCGCTGCATGTATACAATGAAAAACTTTCTGCGACCTACAGAAATCCGTGTTCATGCAACTCAATAGCCTACTGGTGTCCTTTGTGTGGGTAGGTAAGAGGAGCAGAGTCAAGTTTGAAATCCTGAAACTGCACCCTGAGGAGGGTGGGTTAGTGCTTCCAGATCTGCAGCTCTATTATACGGCAGGGCCTCTGCAGTACATAGAGTTATGGTGTGCAGATGGCACCAATAGAGACAAGCGTATGTTGGCCAGTCTGGTGGACAACAGTGATCTCCCCAGGTTGCTGATGTGTGGCACCAGGGTACTGCTGGACTGCCACATGTCGTTCAACAGGTGGCGATGGTCGGAGAGATGGCGATGAAACGAATTTTATGTAGAGCACCGTATGGCCGACTCCTCCCCATTTGGTGGCTGAAACCATTTCAACATATGCAGTCGCTGACGGATATGTCCCAGTGGCTGGCGGGTGGCTTCAAGAGGGCGGGGGATCTGTACTTGAACAGTACCTTTGTCACTGTGGTAGAGGCGGGCACTTTGTTCCAGGTGGAACCGAGGCAGTTTCAGCAGAATGCCAAGCTTTCCCATATGGCCCGGGGTATCTGGTTGCCCTTTCTGGAGGAGCCAGAGGAATCCCCACACTCTTAATATCTTAACAGATCCAGGATCTAGCAGGGGTCTCATTTCCTGACTATATATGTGGCGCTGATAAGCACATTGACATGGGGCCTACCCGTTATAGTTCGACAGCGGAAGTGGAGGACCCCCTCACAGATGGCAAGTGGAAGCATGCCTTTGCCCAAGTAAAAGACATCGCTAGTAATGCACGCTTTTAACTCATGCAGTTTTATTACCTGCAACTAGCTTATCTCACGCCGCAGCGTTTACACAGGATATTCCCAGACCGTGCAGAAAGATGTCCTAGATGTGTGTCCCTGGAACATTTCCTTCATATGACATGGGGCTGCCAAACCCTGAAGGCCTATTGGGTTGGAGTGGTGCAGACTCTCTGGGAGGTTTTGGAAACCAAGTTGGACAGAACAGCACGTCATTGCCTGCTCGTGCTTCTACCACTCTCCAAAACAGGGAGGAAAATGAGGTATAGATTTACGCAGTTGGGGCTGGTATTGGCCTGGAGGCACCTAACGATTCATTGGATAAGTCCTACTTTGCGGCATAAATGGCTGTCAGGACCTACGAGAGTGGTCTGTGGCAGAAAAGTGTAGACTGAAACAATTGTGGATGGACGAAAACGCAGAACGAGATCTAGAAATGTGAGGAGAGATGGTGGACCAACTGTAGGAAGAGGAGGGGGGAGGACAAAAAGGTCCGACCGTCGAATTCAGAGGAGGAAGTTGAGGCTGCTTAGGTGAGAGTGGGTAAATGTGCTGAGTGAAGATACTGAGTGGTGGCGATCACCCCTCCCCCCCTCACCCCCCCCCCCCCAACACCTCCCGCTGATGGAGTAGAGACCGGCGGTATGGGTGTTAGTTGGGCCTGTGAGACATGGCCGGTCCACTGTATGCTGTAGACAATGGAAGTGATTAATGGGTGAATGTCTCCTCCAGGTGAGGGCTGATTGGGACATCTAATGGACGCTGTTTTTATGTGATCTCCGATAATGCTGCAATGTTCTGCTGTTTTGAGGTTTCTTGTATTCTGCATGACAAATGCTAATAAAGAAAAGTAAAAAAAAAACAATACAAATAAACAAAATTCAGATTCACTTGAAGAGGGAGGAGCATCTCAACAAAATTCATACAACATAGGGAAGGGTTTGAAAATTAAGAAGACTCAGGGGCCAGTTAAATGTTCTGCACACTAATGAGTCAGACACATACTACTAAACAAAAAACAGAACTTAGACACCGTCAACAATAAAACAAGGAGGCCCCTAGCCCATCTGCTCAAAATTAAACCGAACGACCTTCATAGCAGAGATAAAAGACGCTCAGGAGTTAAACACAAAGGATGAAAAAGGGAAGTTTTTAGACAATTCTATCAACAGTGATACTCAAGGGGAAAAGAAAACAAAACTGAGGGAGGGAATTATCATCAAAAATCTTATCTACCACATTGATCCAAGCACAGCAAGAATATCTGGTCCTAACTGCAATAACAACTTCAAAATTGGGAAAGATCCCGGGTCCTAACAGCTACGTTCTATAAGCTCATATGAAATCTAGCTCCTTATGTAGTGCAGTCTTTAACTCATTTAACACTGGGGTCAGAGGGATCACGCCTTCTCTGTGTGAAATAGATGTAGCGGTCCTTCCAAAGCAAGGAAAGGACGTCCGAGAGTGCAAATCCTATTAGCCCTTCGCCCTGCTACATCTCGATGACAAGCTCCTCACTAAGACCTGGGCAAATAGGTTAGACTAATATCTCCTGGACCTAATGACGCAGACCAGTCTGGATTCATTAAGGGAAGACAAACCCATGACAGTATCAGAAATGGGTTACCCATTTGATAGAAAAAGCTACAAAGAAAAATATTCTAGCGATCTGGCTCACGCTCGATACAGAAAAAGCGTCAACTGGAGTTTTTAAAATCAAACTTTGGGTGAAATGGGTTTCAGAGCTAGCTGTAGAAACTGGATAGCGGCTTAGTACAAGGCCCCCATGGCAAAGATCCTACAGAATGGGATCAAATCTGACAAAATATCATTAAAGTGGGGTGTCAGCTTTAACTACTCCTGTTTTCTGTCTCGATAGAGACGCTGGTGTCAAGGTAAAGGAAAACCCAGAGATTCTTGGGCTATTCTTTGAGGGAGAAACCCATAAACTAAGTCTCTTTGCAGACTGTCTATTTATGACACCGACCAAACCTGCAAAATCATTAGCGGCAGTAATAAACCAATTGGCACACTTTGAAATTATACTGTGGTTTCACATCAATATGGACACATTGGAAATCCTCAACCTAACACTGTTCAAATGAGAGATACACAACTTACAAAGACGGCATGGGTCCCAATGCGCTTATTCCCATAGAAGATACATAGGAATAAATAGCACTACCGCTCTGTCAAAAATGGTACAAATTAAATAGTCGGCGTTTAAGAGATACATACCTCAAGACATAAACAGATGAATCTCCTTCCCCATGTCCTGGATGGGAAGGATAGACAGTTAAGATGAACATATTACAGAGGCTCCTATACCTGTTCTAAGCCATGCCCTACTGCATACCGTGAGAGGAAATAGTAATTATGGAAGAGCAAATTCAAAAATTCATATAAAATGGTAAAAGGGAAAGGGTTTCTAGAAAAATACTAATGACCCCAAAAGACAGAGGGGGATTAGCACTACCAGACTTATGGCGATATTATCAAACCGCACAACTTTGATTATGGCAAGTCTGGAACATTTGTGAAAGAGATAAACAATGGCTGCTAACTGATAGAGCAGTCATGGGAAGACCATTGTGGGACGTTCTTTGTGTACCAAATCCAGCCTGTCCCAGGAGTGCATATGCTAGTAATATCTTAAGTACAATTATGAAAACATGGGACAGGGTCAGCATAGCTCTGGGTTTGACAACATTCCCCTTCATCCCCATCCATTACAACCCAGAGTTCACATCAGCAAGAGGGGGCCACGCATTCAAACCCTGGAAGGGGGTAGATTAACTTGTATTGGGAGGGTATGTTCCTAAAAGGAACCATAAAATCCTTTACAGTGCAAGACATACTTCAAAGCTCACAAAAAAGGCAGGTTAACACAGTAGCAATTTCGACATTTGGCACTACACCCAATAATGAAAGCTGGAGGCACGAGAGATCTGGCTGAATTTGAAAAATATATCAAAACTTTTCCAAAATTGAAGGCTGTCATATCAACCATTTATCATTTGCTCAAAAATTGGCAAAAGAAAGTGCATTGGGGCTTTCAACAACGACGGAAATCCACCCTTGAGAGAGATAAGAGACGATGAATGGGAAAAAATATGGGCAGACATAACGAAGGAACACAAAAATGTGATACATAGAGAACAGCGATATAAGCTCATATACAACTGTTGTGTCTCACACCTCAAATATTAAAACAGATTTTTCCAAACACCCAAGGAATGTGTTGGAGGTGTGGGGCCAGGGCGTGGGGGGAGGCAAAACCATTGATATATCGTGGTCATGTGTCAAACTTAGACAGTTCTGGAAGGAAACACTCTCCTGAATAAAAAGCATCATAGATTTTCCAATACCAAACAAACTGGAATTTGATTTGGATAGGATGACTAGAACATTTGTACGTCATTTGGTCACAGGCGCCACTCAGTTCATTGCGACTGACTGGAAAAAGACAAAAGCTCCCACGCTGAACCAATGGTATACAAAGCGATGAACAGTGGTAGCCATGGGAAAAATAATGTATAATTTAAATAACCAGCGTAACCAATTCCAAACAGTATGGCTGCCACTGATCTGAAAGAATACTTGCTGGGGGGTGGTGATATGCTGGACAAAGCCACATAGGCTAAGGAGTTGAATCTGCAATACTAAGGGTCTAGAAGCAATAACGAAGATAATTCTCCAAAGCCACTGGAAGCTGTGTAGTAGAGGGGGCCTGCACCAAAGACATGAAAGGCCAAGTGTATGTGGTTGGGTGTAAGGGGCTGGGCAAGGTAGAAGGGAAGTTAAAAATGTTGCAATACGTCTCTACGGTGGAGGACACCGTATCCGCCCTCCAGAAGAAGGTGGACAAACTTACCACGGTCTCGAGGGAGCTGGCGTTGCGGGTCGAGGATGGGGAGGGCTCGGCGCAACAACATCCGCCTGGTGGGCTTTCCGGAGGGCTGCGAGGGTGCCTCCATGGACGATTTCCTCTCTGGCTGGCTTAGGGCGTTGCTGCCGCACGAGGCCATGTCTCCTTGTTTCGTGGTGGAGAGGGCCCACCGTGCCCTTACTAAGAAGCCGCCTCCCGGGGAGCGCCCGAGGCCTGTGATCGCCCGGCTCCTCAACTACGCCGACCGTGATGCGATCCTCCGCTATGCCCGGCTCCACAAGGACAAAATGTCTTTTGAGTCCCATCCCATCGTGGTCTTCCCGGTCTACACCAGGCTGGTGCAGCAGCAGCGTCAGTCATTTGTGGCGGCCAAGCGACGCCTTCGAGAGCTGAATTTATCCTACGCGCTGCTGTTCCCCGCCAGGATGAAGGTGATATATAATGCCAAGACTCTATTCTTTGACTCCCCCGAGGAGGTTTTCGCTTGGACTGATGAGAAACGTACTCTTAAGCCACACTCGCCGCCGCTGGACTCGGACTCTTCACAGGGATCCCATCGAAGCGGTCGGCAGGACAGAGACACTACGGCAAGGCGCCACAGATCCCGCTCTAATTGGCGCTCCCAGGGTCATTCAGGGAATGCAGACTGAGACCGCCCTGGCTGAGGGCATATTCTAGCCTTCATCTTCTACAGAGCACTGTATTGAAGCTGTGGTTCCTCGATGGGTAGCGTCAGATCCTGGTATGCTGGGGTCTTCTTCACCTGCTCTGAGAGGTGCCGGTCAATGACCGCCCTGGACATTTTGGGTAATGTTGGGTGATGGGGGGGGGGAAATCCATCGGGGGACCTGCCTGGGTTGGGGGCCTGGGACAGGATTCCACCGCGACAGATACTCCTTGTTTTTGGAAGTATGGGGGTGGGGGGAGTGGGGGGGGCCATGTTGGGTTTCAGGTTGTTTGTTTCGTGTTTTGCGCACCAGACACACGTCTCCAAACCACGTCATTAATGCACCCTTGGTCACTACACACTTTAGAGAGTAGGGATGACTCAGGCCACAGGTAAATCTCCGCTGGGGGAACTCAATATTTTGGCATGGAATGTTCGGGGACTGTTAGACAAGGTAAAACGGGGGGCTGTGCTTCACTTAGAGAGGTGTGGTGCAGCGGCCAGGGCAGCTGACTTCGGAGCACAGGGCTCACGGTTCGATCCCCGGCTCCGGCGGCAGCTCAGCTCGGCACCATGTGACTCTGGGCAACAGCTCACTTAATTTCCACGACGGCCCCCAGCGCCTTGAGACCCGTAAGGGTGAGTAGTTCGCGCTTTACAAATACGGATTTACATATATATTTACATTTACTTAGCAAAGCGTTACTCGGCTGACATCCTATTATTGCAGGAGACTCACCTCTTGGGCACTAAAGCCCCCTGTCTATCCCGATACGGGTTCGCTACAGTGTACCACTCTGGCTTTACGAGGGGAGCACGCGGCACGGCGATACTCATCCACCGCCGAGTACCGCTTCAGGTTACACAACACTGGATAGATCCCCGGGGCGCTTCACTATTATCTCTGGCACCATAGCCGGCGAACAGATCACACTTGGGAGTATATATGCCCCTCTACCGTTAGGTCAGACGTTCATAGATAAACTTACACAGCTCTGGGGGGACCTCCCCTGTGGCTTGACGATTCTGGGTGGGGATTGGAACGACACCATGGCTCCCCTCGACAGATGGCGGGCTCGGCCGCCAGATACACCCCCCCAGGTCCAAACTGAATGTATTGGCACATACACTGGACTGGACAGATTCTTGGCGGGCGCTTCATCCCTCTGAGGCAGGGTTCACATACGCATCATAGGTTCATCCCACCCTCTCACGCCTGGACTACATATTCCTCCCACATAGCTACTTACACAGAGTGGCACACGCATCCATCATGCCCAGGGGCCTCTCCGACCACTCGCCAATTCAACTCAAGCTCCGCCTGCAGACTAATCGAGCCCCCTATCGGTGGGGCATGTCCCCATGGCTTCTTCGCAATGCAGACTATCAAGAGATGCTGCACCGTGCTATCGTGGAATATCTCAGCCTCAACGTGGGCACTTCCTCGTCCCTAGTCACTCTCTGGGAGGCCCTTAAGCCTACGATTAGAGGGGCGGACATCAGTTATCGGTCCGGGGAGAAACGGCGACGCTTGGCGCAGGTGCGGGAGCTGGAGGACCGTCAGATACACCTACAGTCCTGGTGGAGAGCGCTGACTCCGGTACCTGTCGGAACCTCTTACACGTCCAGCAGCAGCTCCATCAGTTGCATACTGACAGTGCTAAAGAGGCGTGGTTGGCGACCCAATACCGGATCTATCAGTGGGGCGACAAGTCCAGTCAGATGCTCCATAGGTTAAGTCAGGTTCGGACGTCCCTGACACAGGTTCCCCTCCTGAGGTCTCCAGACGGCACTCTGTGTACTTCCCCCGAGGCGGTGGTCCAGGCGTTTGCCAGCTTCTACGCAACCCTGTATGAGGAGCGTGAGGTAATAGCCGAGTCCCTCATTGACGACTTTTTCTCCGATATCCCTCCCGCCATTTGCCCGATGATGTACGAGACGAACTGGAGAAGCCGATCACTATGGACGAATTGCAGGCGGCACTGTCCAATACACACCCGGGCCGTGCGCCAGGCCCGAACGGATTTCCCTGTGAGTTTTTGCGCCCACATATGGCGACGCTGGGGCCTCACATGCTTGGGGCGTTACACGACGCCTTGGAGCAGCGTATTCTGCTTCCGGATTGGCGGCATGCCGAAATTGTGGTTTTGCTTAAACCCGGTCGCCCTCCGGAAGATCCGGGTTCGTACCGCCCCATCTCCCTGCTGAATTTTGAGCCTAAACTGCTGGGGAAGGTCCTAGCATTCAAGACCTGGTACATCCAGATCAGTCAGGCTTTATGCCACAGCGCTCCACAAGGCACAATATCAGGCAGGTTCACAACGCCGTCGCGGAGGCCCCTCGTTTGGGCCGCCCTGCGGCGATCTTGCTGGCAGACATCGACAAGGCGTTTGACTCTCTGAGTTGGACCTACCTCTTTAAACTCCTAGCAGCCGTTAACCTGGGACCCAGGTTCCTGGCATATGTGAAACTACTGTATGCGGACCTCACCGCCTCAGTTCATGCAGCCGGTTGCTGCTCGGCTCCCTTCCCGATCCACAGGGGTACGCGGCAGGGGTGCCCCCTATCCCCTCTTTTATTTGCCTTAGCGATCGAGCCCTTAGCTGTGTGGGTGCGCCTGGACTCTGTCCTTAGGGGACTAGAATGGACGCCGGATTACTCTGACAGGATCGCGCTTTACACTGACGACGTCCTGTTCTTCATGTCGGACCCTTGGGCCTCCGGGCCTCGTGTCCTCCAAATCCTTCGAGTCTTCGGGGAGCCCTCCGGCCTCTGCGCCAATCCGTCCAAATCTACACTGTTCCCTATTTATGGCGAACAGCGAAGTCAGGCCTGGGCGTCGTCACTGATCATTGCGGGTGAGGGGCTGAATCACCTAGGGGTCTACATAACGCAGGTCTCCCGGCGACGCCTGGGCACACAACATAGCACCGCTGCTTCCCGCCGTCCGGGATGACGACGACGATCTGGTCTCAACTGCCTCTATCGTTATACAGCAGGTCTGCAATTTTTAAGATGGTGACTTTGCCTCGCCTCTTATACAGGCTCCAGAACTACCCGTTCTCTATCCCCCCGTCGTGGTTCCGCCAACTTAATGCACTCCTCAATAGATTCCTATGGCAGGGGGCGCAATTCGTGTCGCACTCGCGACGTGCACTCAGTCCACATACTGTGGTGGAATTGCGGCGGCAGATGTCCGCGCATACTATTGGGCTTCGCACCTCCTGGTGATCAATGAGTGGTGGTATGGCTCTCAGACGGACCCGGCCTACGCCGTGGAGCGGTCGGCCATGGCAGGTGCCCCATTGCTCCGTCTCCTATACAGTAACTCCCCCCTGGAGGCGCTTCCCCCGGCTTGCCGGGTAGTTATTCAGGCATGGAGACAGGTGGTTAGGTCCACGGGTTGGTGGGGTAAGTTGACGCGCGCCACTCCCCTCTGGCAGGGAACGTATCTTCGGCCCGTCTCGTCGCTGGTGGGGTTTCGTAGATGGGATGATATCGGCATATCCACGCTCGGAGATATCATGCAGGGGACCATCCTCAAATCCTTTCAAAGGCTGCAGGCGGATTTTGACCTTCATAAATCACAGTTCCATCGCTATCTGCAGCTTCGTCACGCACTGACCCCCCCTGATTCGGCGACTAGAGTCGCTACCGGAGTTTCACCCTCTAGAAGGTCGCTTACTGATGGGAGACTTGGGGGCCCACAAGACCCGACAAATTTACCAAACCCTCACTACACACTCCAAGACAACTATTCACCGTAACCGGATGGCTGGGGAGGCTGACCTGCCAGCTCTGATGGACGATGGCTAGCCCTCGGTACGCGGCCGTTTCCACCAGATACAGACTAATTCAATTTAAGTACCTTCACAGGGTATATTACACGCGTCTCCGCCTTTGGAAAATGGGGGCAATTTCATCCCCTATTTGTCTCCGATGTGGCACAGACAAGGGGTCGTTCCTGCACACGGTGTGGAGCTGCGGGGCACTACAGCACTTTTGGTCCGGTGTGTTGTCTTGCATGGGGCGGGTACTAGCGTGGCATGTCCCGACAGACCCTAGATTGGTGCCCCTACACAGTACAGAAAATATCGGGGGGAACAGGTATAAACGACACCTATTGTTTTTGGGGCTCACTCTGGCTAAGCGGGACATAGCACAACACTGGAAGGATATGTCCCCGCCCTGTATAACCAATTGGAAAAAGGCCCTGGATTGGTGCATGTCTGGGGAGGTTGCTGTGTTCCAGGCGAGGGGGTGTCCCTAGAAGCATGGGAAGATCTGGTCTAGGTGGGACAAGTATAGGGGTATTGATTTGTCCTTAATGTCTCAGACAGTTACCAGGGACCCTATTGAACGACTCGTGGTGAATGATTTACATGTGTAAAGTTTCGGTGCTAAGAAGACGTGGACGGGAATTCCTTTGGTTTGTGTATAAACTGCTATCAAAGTATGTATGGTGCGCTCACGGGGGTGGGGAGATGGGTGTTTCTCGTGGTCTGATGTTCTGCAGACTTTTGGGGTGGGAGTTATACAGTACCCGAGGACACTCTATTCTGCATTCCGATTGTATTTTGCTCGCTGGGCTCTGCCCTTGTGGCACGTTGAAAAATCAATAAAATCTGTTGTCAAAAAAAAAAAAAATGTTGCTATACACTTGAAAGAGACCTAGGGTGGTTTAATATTACTTGCTATGGAAGCTCGGTTTCATTTTGCCTAATTTCTTCTCAATGAAAATAGTTTAAAAAAACAACAACAAAAAAGGTCTGCTTCAACAAAGATGCACAGCTACAGTATTGGCATAGGGCAGCGTTTCCCAAACTGTGGTCCGCGGACCCCCAGGGGTCCGTGACACATTCCCAGGGGGTCCGCAGGACTTGAGTGCCTACAGTCGTAAAAAACGAAACGCCCTTGCGCCCTCACAGCACATAAGAGGTGTGAATGTTGCTGGCGCCAGGGCGGCAAGACTACAATACAATTGCAGCAACACACACTGGCCAATCACCATTCCGCTTTAGGTGCAAGCTGAAGGGTGATTGCCCTTATTTTACTATTCGCTTCTGCCCGTCACCTGACGTCGCGCTTGCACGGCAGTGCGTGCATTTCCTCCTCTGTTTGTGGCCAGGCCCAGTGTATTTTGTGACCATATGTCCCCATTTGCCCTGAAAGCAGGGTACAGCAGTGCCTCGTGTGTCGAGATTGAAGGCTGGAACACCTTGAACGGGCAGGAGGACTCTTCTCCGTCTGGTGAGTGTTTAATTAGTGTGTGTAAATTGTACGCATTTACTGTAAAAGCGCGCGCTCGTCTTTGGGACCTTATAATAAGTGGTTAGTCATGCAGCACATTATCAAGTTCATTTAGATACAGTACTGTGGCAGAAATTGAAGGGAAGCTGAACCGGTGAGAGTTTTGGCACTGAGGGGCAGGGCTGTAAGTGGGCCGGGTCCTGCCGGAGCTCAGCATTGGCCGTTTTAAAAGCCAGGTTCTGAGACGGGTCCATATCGGGCCCTCTTATTTTGCGCGCACCCTCAGCGTGATAAAAATAATATCTGGCCTTGGTATCTGTATCCCCCGTTCCTGGCGTTTGATGTAAATCCCGAGATATTGCTTTGTTGTGTCTGCTGCCCCGATCAGCAGCTCATTGGAATTACCTGATAGTGATCGGAATGCGCGCGCCACAGATTCCACAGGGGGCAGGAGGGGTGGGCGCGGTGGGCAGACCTCAGGTGATGACGCCGCTGCCTTAAGTAAAAGTACATATTTCCCAAGAGTTTAAAACCCTTCCTTCTCCTCTTTACTGGGATAACAGCATTCACTGCAACCGCTGCAAAGTTCTGTTCACTGGATTTTTATTTTATTTCTCGTTCATGGCGCCCGGACTCTGATAAACTCTTTGCTCTGACATCCTGCTGTCAGCACACATACATAAATGTCCATAGCTACCCACACTCTGCTCTCT
Source organism: Calotriton arnoldi (assembly GCA_963921515.1). Taxonomy (NCBI): domain Eukaryota; kingdom Metazoa; phylum Chordata; class Amphibia; order Caudata; family Salamandridae; genus Calotriton; species Calotriton arnoldi. Next base: position 4,481,051 of record CAWUFW010000020.1, read on the forward strand.
GACTGAACCCTGAACGCTGGGTAGTCATTGCCGCTTGTTCCTCGCCTAGTTTTTAGCACGTCATCCAATATTGCTGTTTCATCAATTTTGCATGGCTGCCATTCCTGCCAACATTTTCGGGATAAACCAAAACCTGTAAGATAGCTATTGGACATCTAATTCTTCAAGCAATAGACAGAGTGGAGATGCAGGGGCTACAAGAAGGGGTGAAAACACAAAAAGCCTCATTAACATGCAAATGGTCTTTTAAAGACCTGTGAAGTACTCGGGTGCTGCTGCAATAAGACAGTCGCCAGCCCGGGAAGGCTTTCTCAAATCTTATGTACCTTAAAAATAAGTACAGAAATCGCTTGCAAAATGTTGAATCTGACCTAAGGATTCAACTTTCCGAAATAAAACCAAACATTGAAAAGTTAGTCACTGAGATGCAGCACCATCTTTCCCATTAAAATGTTTTGATTTTTGCATATTTTTCAATATAAAATAATAAAAGCTTTAGAAATGCAAGTATTTATTTGATGTGTACTTGTTTGTGTATTTTTTGCGAATTACTGTTTTAATTTTTTGAAATTTAAATTGGACAAATTGCTTGGGGGTCCCCGGCTTCCAGTAGTGATTCAGTGGGGGTCCTCAGGAGTCAAAAGTTTGGGAACCCATTGACTCAATAGACGCAGGCCACATGATGTGATCCACAGTAGCGACGTTGTTTAAGATTGTATAATTTTAATTTTCGGGACATTTTCCAATTAAACGTTTGCTGACATCTGCCCGTAGACTCGTCGGTAATGATATCAATCGGATGACATAAATTTCATTTTTTTTAAACCATAAGTGTGCTGGATGCTATTGGCATACTTACAGAATTTATTTAATACCTGTGGATAGAGGTCTTAATCCAAAGTTAAACAGATGCAGGAAAGATGATGACTAATTCTTGGGCACTGCATATCTAACAGGCTTAGCTGTAGATAACAAGCATTGGCAAAGCCAATAGGTCTCGCCTATGCAAGAGCCATTGGCTTTGCCAATGTGTTTTAGTCATGTTGTACACCAGCGTGGTTTCTGTTCAGCAAGGCTAAAAGTTAGTGGCATAGAGGAGAGTGGTATGCAGTGTAGTGTTGTGGCATGTAGTGGAGTGTTGTAGAGTGGCGTTGAGTGTCGTAGACTGGCGTGTCGTTGAGTGGACTGGAGTGGAGTGTCGTGGAGTTTCGTAGAGTGGAGTACAGTTGTGGAGTGGAGGTGGTGTACAGTTGTGGAGTGGAGGTGGAGTAGAGCGTGGTGTGGTCTTGAATGGAGTGACGTAGAATGGAGTTGAGTGGAGTAAAGTGGAATGGAGCCGAGTGGAGGGGCACAGAATGGAGGGATGTAGAGGGGAGTAAAGCGTTGTTGAATAAAGTGTCAGAGTGTAGTGGCATAGCGTGAGGTGGCGTAGAGTGTAGTAATGTAGCATGGAGTGGAGTAGAGTGGCCTACAGTAGAGTGGCGTAGAGTGAGGTGGCCTTGAGTGGGAGTGCCCAAGAGTGGGAGTGGCTTAGAGTGGGAGTGGCCAAGAGTGATTGTGACCAAGAGTAGAGTATGGTGGAGTGGAATTGTCGTGTAATATAGTGGAGTGTCGTAGAGTGGAGTGGCTTGGAGTGGAGTATGCAAGGTGTGTTAGCGCACTGCCATTACGGACAACACATTTTCAATTGAAATGACAGTTACATTAGTGCATACTGATAAAACTATACAGTGCACAAACAATGTATGGAAATGGCAGCACCTGGTGTACAGATTTGTTTTGATCATACTAAAATATTTGTTTACACCACACTTCAGAATTACAAAAAATGTGCTTCACTTGTGCTTTTCTAATTCTGATATACTCTGAAATATATGCACAGTTCATTTACTGATATTTAAATATTGTGGTGTGCTAGAAAAAAAAACTTCTCTTTCCCAGTACTTAGCTAGATTGTCACATAAATCATCTTTCTTGAAGTCAGAGAAAGGTAAACACCAAGCTCACTCGAGCCTGACATTTGACCTGTCTTTGAACATACAGCAAAAGGGAAAAGAACAAAATGTAAAGGCCTGTTTACAGAAATCGAACCCTTGTAGAAGAATACAAGGAGCGATGGTGAACAGGTGATGCTCCGGGGAGAGACGAAGACATGCTGGAAGCCTAAAACAAATAAAGCAAGCAAACAGAAAGTCAGAAAATGTGAGTTACAAACCACTTTGTTCTTGCTCAAGGGTGGAATCTGGTCTGAAAGTGATCAAGTAGAGTATACTCTTCTGCACACAACAGTTCTGGATCAATTAAAAGTTTTTTTGTCAATAATGGTTTTACTATCCTCAAACTGCTTCCTACCATATCCAACAGACCCCCAACGGCCCTCCAGTGCACAAGTAAAGTATGACATTAGTTGATTCACTGCTACTGCCTCACTGTTTGAAGTAAACATATTAGTGCTGAACTGCGCTGAAAATTCAATCAAACAAAAGCAGCAAGCTGCTTATCTTTGTAGCCTCAAGCTTAAACTGGACTTACAGGTAAGTCCGGTTTAAACTTAATGTACAAGGGCGGAGAGGAAAACAGGTAAAATGGCACCAGAAACACTGTGTTCAAGTGACCACTTTGACCCTGGTGAATCAGTCCAAATGGAGGTAGCCTCATTTTAGATTTAGAGTGCATATTTAATGCGCGACAGAAGTACATATTTGATTCAGTCCTCAATAAATTGTCAGAGTATGGTTGTAAGAATGTAGTCAGCTGGTTGTTGCTGTAAGAGACTACATCCAAGGGGAGAGGGCTACGTCACTTATTGAGTACCCTTAGTGTATTTTCTTCCCTCATCCTTATGTGGCACACTAAAACAGTTGCAGGGTTCCCTGTACGGTTTTGCTCTCTGCCCACTCCCCTTTAAAAGGTGGGCAGTTTAAAATGTGGGCTTTCTTTTCAGTGGTCGAAGTCAAATTAAATGTTTTTGAGAATTCCATTCGAACTAGCCCCTTACCGAGCAGTTTCTCCAAACAAGTTGCTGTGTTTAATAAATGCCACTCTGGTGGATAATTAGGCTGCCATAATGTTGGTGATACTACTGAAAATGACTACTTCCCCCTTGTATTTTGAAATAAAGGCATCATTAAGCTTTAAACACAGTCTAACAATCATGACTAGATCACATAGCGTGCAGTAAATTGGCACACTGCTTTTCATCATGCATCACGCAGGGCAAGTTGTTTTGAATTCAACTTGCTTTACGAGGACTTGTATTTTTTCTATTGCTTTTCGTAATGATAATGTTGGTATTCCAAGCAGCTCTGCTCCACGGTATAGCAACAATCTATTATAATAAGTACAGAGACATTTTGAAGGAGTTGTAAGAGATGTTCAGAAAATGTCTTGGAATAACCAACTCTTTTTTCTCTTCGTAGTTGTACACTATTCGAATTTACCACCAAAATAGGATAGGTCCACGAGACCATTCTTGAAAAAGAGAACTCAAAACAGTAATGAACATCCCATCTTCTGCAAAATGTTACGGTCTACTACGTCCCCAGCAGAAGCAACTACATCATTCCTCAGAGCAGAACCCAGGCCTATATTTCTAAGTTTATGCTGACAATGGTGAACCGCAGAATATTTTCCCATGTGTGCCTTTTATCGGATGAGTTTTCAGGACGAACGTTCCCTGAATTTAGCTGACAATTGTGACCACCAGAGGAATATTATCCATTCTAGTTTCAGCACACCTTCAAAGACTTTAATTTTAAACAGAATGGCTACTGTTGGTGCACAACACAGAAAACTGAGCATGCCAATCCTATACATTTTGGAAGGCCGGTTGCTCAAAGCTGCTTTTTGGATCCACATCAATTTGGTACTAGGTTTCATCAAAATATATATTCCTGTACAGGACTATAAAACGTTGAGAGAGGATTTCTTATCTAGCTTGAGAAATCTGCAGTCCCGAGAATGTATCTATTACGAGACTATACCACTTACGAATCTGCATGCAAATATATTTATGAAGATTTTAAGTTGCGCACCTGCTACATTTTTTTTAATTTATTAACTTTTTTGCAGTATTACAACAAGGCTTGCAGTTAGGCACAGGATTGTTCCTGTAGCGTCGGATACACATTACCAGAGACAACGATATTACTTCTGCCCCGCCTCCCCCTCCTTTGCAATCACCACAAAAGTCAAGAGAGTCCAAGCATCACTGTGATACAGAATCCCCCGCCTCCGGCCCTCAAGTAACGTACTTTCCAACATACTTTACTCCGGGGCTTCCTGTGCGCCCTTCAGTTCTAAGGTTTGCGGTGAAAGGTTCCCAAATGTCTGCTGGTCTAGCGCGCTCAGGCATGAGTTCCCAGAATGTATTAAGCTGTTCCTGACAATACGTGGCGTCCTGTATCCATGCAGCACGGGCGGGTGCTGGGCGCCGGCCCCAATGCATTGCTACTCTGCGATTTGCTAGTAACAGTAGTATTGCCACCGGCCAGTGGCGCTCCACAGGTACCTTCTCTACATACCTCAGCAGGCAAGTTACAGGGTGCGGCACCAGAGGAGCCCCCATAATGCCACTGATTGTCTCACACACCTCCCTCCAGAATTCCGCCACCTTGGGCCATTCCCAGGCCAAATGGAGGAACGAAGCGTCCTCTGCAGCACAGCGAGTGCAGTTTGAGGTCTCGCGGAGCCCTATTTCGTGTAGCTGCAGTGGTGTGCGATATAATTTGTTGAGGTACTTGAAATGGATCAGCCGCAGTCTATAGTTGGGGGATAGCCTTTCTGTCTGCCCGCAGCAGTACGCCCATATCTCTTCTGGGAGCTCGTCACCCAGTTCCCGCTCCCACGCCTCCCTCGCTCAGGAAACCTCCTGTTGGGGGGTCCGTATTGTAATCGAGTAGAGTCTGGTGACTAGTTTCCTCTGGGACGCGGTAGCATATAGGTGCTCCAGCTCCTCCAGTGTTGGGGGTGTTCCGGGAAAGTGTCATACGTCGCCCGCAATTGGTAATAGAGCAGTGTATCTAGCGCCGTGACCTCCCGTGTGGCAGGACTGGGCAACGAGTCGAGAAACTTTCCCCCGGGGGAACAGGTCTGCTATAGTTTTAAGTCCCATCTCCATGGCCCTGCCCGCCACCCCTTTATACTGCGGGGGGTACAGTGGATTATCTGATAACTGGGCTGATGGAGCGTGCAGGACCGGGAGGCCCACCTGGCGTCTGAGTCCTTCCCACGCCCACCTCACACATTCCACTGTGTGAGAAGTTGGCCTGGTGTATGCTGTCCACTATTTAAAGTGGGCACCTTGTACCAGTCCAAACAACCCCTTATGGAGATAGGTTAAAGACAACCTTTATTGAAAGCTATCCTAGTGGTAGCTATGGAGAGCAGCCTTCAGGCTAAGTCTTGAAGGAATGTAAAGCAGCTTGTTTTACCAGTCTATAATCTCTTGAGTGACCAAATGAAAGAGGACCACACCAGGTATATATATATATAAAATATATGTATTTAGGCTTAAACACACCCCTCTAGTCTCTTTATGAGGCTAGAGTTCGAAGTACATAGTTTACAAGTCAATTATCAACAGTAATAGCACAAATACACGTTTGAGCCCTAGGGGCGTACCAAACCATATACCAGAAAAGTGGTATAAGAACCACGACTGAGCTAGACACAAGGCCTAGAGCCTGTAGAAGTGCTTGGACCCCAAGGAACCACCCAAGGTAGTGACACAGGGGACCCACGGGGGACGCGTGCAGTGTGAGAACACAGCCGCGAGCCCCCGTTGACTTCTATGGGGAAAGTCGCGGTTGGATTTTTAAAAGAAAAGGACACTTAGAGGAGGACTTGGAGCAAACCCCTTTAGAACTAGGCAGTTCTAGAGTCAATACCCACGGGAGCACCGGAGTACTCGAGTTACCTCACCCAGGGAAGCCGGGTGCATAGGTGTCTTTTGGCGTCGGGTTTCGTCGTCGTTTTCAATGGCGATCTGTTGCAACGGGCTGCTGGCGACCAAGTCGAAAGTGTCCGGGTGGATCCAAGGATGGATCGAAGATCTGGAGAACCTGAAAGCAGAGGGGACAGAGTCTGGGTCACTAGCTAGTGACCAGGGGCACGATAGTCGAATGCCCTCAGATGTTGGGTGTTTCAGTTGAGTTGACGGGCGCCTTGACTCTTCAGCCACGAGGTCCAGGAGGCGTCGACGACGACCAGGAGCTGGATTCGAGCTGCCCCACGAAGTCTGTCGAGTGCTGCGATGTCGGCGACCAGATTGGACCCAACAAGCCTTGGCAACGGCAAGTCACGGGGAAGTGAAGAAAAGGCTGCGGTGCAGACCAGCGAGGTCTGAGGGACTCACCCAGCGAGGGTAAGTCAGGGCACGTCTGGAGCAACCAGGAAAGCCCAAGCAGAAGAAGAGTTGCCTTCGGGAGGGCCCACTAGCCAACGGACTAGCGACCGCGAAGGAGCCTCGAGTGGACGCACTTGGAGCTGACTCACAGGACACTCGTGGAGTGGAGGCCAGTGATCTTCAGTGCAGTCGGTGCTGGAGGCGGGGGCTACTCGGAGCCCAAAGCACAACTTCGTGGGAGACCAGGAAGAGGATGCACTTTCAAAAGTTCTCGGTGTCCAGGGGTCACGGTTCCACGTTACCCACGACAGCTACGTGCCTCAGCTTCGCTGGGGTCTCAGGGCAGCCTCGGGGAAGTCTGGAAATCCACCTCTGGTGTTGCAAAGACTTCGGCGTCCGGCGGGAGCTTCAGCGATGCAGACCGGACAATTGCTTCTTAGGTGCCTGCCAAGCAGGGGAGTCACTCCTTGACCCCAAGGGAGATTCTTCAGTCCTCTAATCTTCAAGTAGAGCGTCGAAGGTCCAGGATTCGGCTTCAGAGTTTCGTCCAGGGTAATCTAAAGTCCTAAGGACTGGGGTCCCATACTTATACTAAGTTAGGGGGTTGGACATACTCTGGGGACCCACCTATGGGAGGGTCAGGGAAGAGTGGTGGTTACACCCATTCCCTTTGTCCAGTATCGCGCCAGAGCAGGGGCAGGTAGCCCCTGCAACTGGTTTGAACTGGCTTATGCACAGGGACACCAAATGTGCCCCAGTGCAGGACTTCAAAGCACCAGGAAGTGCTCCCGCCCAGCCCCAATACACACTATCCTGTCTGGGGAGGTGGTTACACCTCCCTGTGACAGGAAACCTATTGTCCAGGCCTCCCCTGCCGGAGTTTCGGTCAGCAGCAGGAGGCCAGACCCGTGTCTGTGGCAGCGGCATCCATTTTGTGATGCCAGGGCTCTGAAAAGTTAATACCGGGTAGGCCGGTGTGTACATGTCTCTCCCTCTAGAAGGGTGGAATGCTACCCCTGCCGCCAGGACTGGCGGGGGGGGGTAGTATTCCAAGGTGTTTTGACACCAAACACGACATGTTTTGGTGCAGCCAGTCCAAAGTTAGCATTTTACCGCGAGGATATAATGCACTTAAGTGTATATGGCCAGGCTGTACCACAAACAGCACCAGAGGATTGACTCCTAACGCTGCAGAGGGGCTCTGCTCATGCAGGGGCACCCTCTCACATAAAAACCAAGCACTCTGCCTTCAGGATTGGTAAGGCCTGCCATAGGAGTGACTTATAGGTTTATATGTGTGTGCAATGGTAGTGATATAGGTAGCCTATACCACAGTAAGGGGTGCATGCACCACCTTACCCAGGCTGCAGTAGCAGACCTGTGGTGTCATTTTGGAAGGCTTCCCAGGGGTGGCATAATACATGCTTCAGCCCCTGGTAGGCCTCTGGGGTACCTATGCCCTGGGTACATAGTATACCATATACTAGGGACTTATAAGGGCACTCCAGAATCCAATCAAAGATGTACCTAAGGTACATGGAAACCATTTTAGAGAGGAAGCAGCTAGGCTGGGGTTCTGATTAGCAGGGCCCCAGCCAGACTAAAGTCGAAAAACAGTGAAGCATCAGCAAAAAGTGGGGGTACCCATGTGAAGCAGATCCTACTCTCCTACACACTGGGTCTATTTCGCCCTGTGGCGCCTTATATTTGCCAAACACGGCCGTCTTCAAAGGCAACTGTGCCGCTCGATCCGTGTCCACCGCCATGTGGGGCTGGAAGGGGGCAGGATACAGCCAGTGATGCAGGTAGCTCGCCTGTGCGCTGAGGGCATACGCCTTCAGGTCCCGTCCCACCATTCACTAATGGCTGCGTCAGTCCCTCATATCGGACCCTGGGCTGACGGCCCGCCCAGGCCAGCGCCACCAAGTTAGATCGTAGTCTTTTAAAAAACCTCGCCGTGAGAGGAATCGGGATGTTTATAAAGAGGTAAAGAAATTTACCAGAGGCTCCATGGCTCATGGTGGCGCCTCTGCCCTCTCCGAGGCCCAACAGAGAAAATATGAAAATTCCACATCTCAGAGCACAAACTTATGTGGCGCTCCATGCTGCAGCTGATCTGGGCTTCCCTTTTTCTCATTCTTTTTTTAAACAGGTGCCCCGGTTCCACTCAGAGCATCCACATCCATTATTTTAATTGGAGGTCACTGGTGTAGGCCTAAAGCCACTGTGGCCCCTGCCGGCTCCGTGTCAAAACAGCACATTCCGGCTTTGCACTTCTCTTTCGCCAACGCATGTGGGCAGGAACAGCTGTTACGGTGCGCCTGCTGCCCTGCCAGGACACAGGCATGGAGGAGGCGTGGAGAGTGCATGTTTCTGCTCCCATGGCTCTGGTTGCCCCAGTAGCCTCCAGGATCCCTTCTTGGTTCCCTGGGGACATTTCAGGAAAGGAGCACAGTGGTGCTCATTGTTTTATTTTTTCAGCATTGGTCCCCGGGCGATGAGGGTCTCTGGGTAGAGAGGACTTCCCTGGAAACGGGGCCCAAGGCATGCCCAGTCTCATATTCTAATTTGCTCAAGCCGGCTGCCAGGGCCCTTGATCCTCCCCGGATATATCCTGAAAACCATGAGGGGGGAGCTACTCACAGCCCAGCTTGTACCAGTCCCCTGGGAGCACCAGAATTATCCTGGAGGTTTCTTTGCGCTGTTGAGCCAATTTAGGCGTTTTTGGTATTGTCCGGCCACCTAGAGGGGTCTCTTCAAGCCTCCTGGCCTCTACATTTTTTATTTCTTCTGGGAGCTTGTTTTTTTCCCCCTGCATTTCCTCCTTGCACAGGACCGGTTTCCTGTCTGGGTGCCTGGCGTCTCTCCTGGGCCCGGGAACTTCCCCATGGCCCAAGACAGTGTGTCCCCCCCTTCCTGCACTTCCAGGTCCTATGGCTTCCTAGCTGCTTGGAAGCCACCTGTGTGTCAGCAGGAGTCAGGGGCCTCCTTCTTTAGGTCACACACCTGCAGGAACAGCCCACAGATGTTCAGAGGAACCCTCAAGGATTACACTCCGAGGAGGTCCATCCCTCTTCTGCCCCCAGTGGGTGTGGGGAGGGGCAGCACACTGGTCCTGGAGAAAGAAATCCTAATCCCAGGGTGCCAATTGAAGTGTCCTTGAAACCATCCGTGCAGCAAGTGTCAGGGGTCTCCTCCTTATGAGAGTCTCAGCCCTAACCTTAACTGTCACAGGTGAAGGTTCCCTTCCTTCCAAACTTCCAAACTGGCTCCACAGGTCAGGATATTCTCCTTATTTCTGAGAGACTGAGCATTTCCAGGCCAGGCGCAGTGTAAATAGTACATGCAGATTCCATGCCCATTCTTTCCTCTCCTAGGAACAGGCCTAATTACTGGCTAATGGCCCTAAACTTTTGGGAGGCATTTTATTCTCCAGCTGGCCAGCTGAGCAATTAACTTGCCACAGCTGAGGGAATAAAAGCCTGGAATCTAATAATAAGCTGATGTAAAGAAAAATTATAACTGTTGAAGCGCCACAAGGAGTGTATATATACAGACATTAATGACAAACATGCATTTGGAATCAAGATTTGCCATAATAATGGTTCATCAACTGAGCCTCTAGGCCTAAGGCGAAACTGTAGTTTGGTGTATAGCTCGCCCATAGTGTGGTGCAGCTCAAACTTTTCAGTAATCACTACAGATCTATACACTAAGACGATCAATGCCCACTCAAGGCCTGTCCATGCCATCACCAATCACTGAAGGGTGCCTGCTGCAACAGGCTACCTGTACACCAGCTCAGCCCACATGTGTGAACACACGTGTGTGCCTGTGGTCTTGTGCAATCAAGCCCGGGCCTCTTACCCTCGCTGTGCAGCAGAGGACCCTGGGCCAGATGTACGAAACTTAGGAACAGTGATTTCCTACTTGCGATTATATCCGAATTGCTTTTAGGAAAATGTATGAAACTTTTCATTTAAAATATCGGTTCCTAATGGGTCGCAAATCGGCCTACCTCATGAGGTACGTCGCAATTTGTGACCCACTAAGAATCGCCGCCATCACATGAATGGTGGCCTGCTTAGGTCAGCAGACCACAATGTCTGTGATTGCTTTTTAATAAAGACAATTTTCTTTATTTTTTTATTGCATCCTATTTTGTTTAGGTTTCATTTTTTAAGAGTAGGCAGTGGTCCGTGGGGCTACCGCCTTCTCTTAAAAAATATTTTTTAACATTCTCAAATGGGAAGGGGTCCCATAGGACCCCCTCCTATTTGTGAATAATTACCATTGCCTTTCAATAGCTGGTAAAAAAAAAATTATGTTTTGTAATTCGGTCGCAAAACATTAATACATACTACTGCGAATCAGTATTTGGAAGGGATGCCTAAACACACCCCTTTCAAATACTGATTTGCAACACCAAACTGCAAATCTGTCAAATCACAGTTTGGTGTTTATTCATACCAAAACACATTTTTGCAGTTGCAAATGGCCGCTTATCTCTAAAGTAATACAAAAAGTATGCAGTTCCTGGGGGGAGGGAAGGACGGGAGGATCTAGATCAGGGAAAATGAGACAACAGATATGGGGATCTGATTGCTGAGAAGCAAGAGCCCTCACACACCCGTTTGGGTGTCATGCTTCATACTCAAGCAACTCCTCGTTGGGCCAGCACTGCAATGCTGGCCCAACGAGGGGACTCTTTGCCGGAGGTCTTTTGAGCAAGAGATGCTGATGTGTGTTGTAGGGCGGAGGTGCTCTAGTTATAGATTGGTGTAATGTGAATTAGTGGTATTAAAATAGCTAAGAGAGACCCAATTAAATTTAATAGGTGGGTTCTCTTATGATTAAAAGGCAATGGGTAGCTGAATGTGGAAGTAATGGTCCTATCCAGCTCATTAAGTAGTGTGTGTGTAGGTCAACATGTTTCTTGCCTCAAGTGTCACTATCGATCTGGGCAATTCTTCAAGACTGAAAAATGAAACCTAATTTGAGGTTGGGGAATATGAATGTAACATCAAGAGTGACAGATAAGGGGTAGGTCACCGCTGAACCAGCGCAATGTAAACCTTTTGTTCCCTACCATCACCTAAGGAGTCAGTAGCTTACCGAACTTAGGTCGGGTTTTAGATACCACAGGTATACTTTACTGTGAGGATTTGGTCGCATGATTGGGGTACCTTTTGTCAACGGGCATTGCAGCGCCAGCCCAACGAGGAGCTTCCTGATGATGGAGCATGACACCCACATGGGTGTGTGAGATCCCCAGATCTGTTGTCTTAGTTTACCTGACCTAGATCCTCCCGTCGTTCCCTCCCCTCAGGAACTGCATACTTTTTGTATTACAAAGTAGTCTATGGTGCCTGTATGCTGGACCCTAAAGCACTCCTAGTCGCCCTCTATGTTTACCCTCATCTCTAAAGGCAGACAATGGCGATTAGCATTCCCAATCCATTATAACAAAACTTACAGTGAGTGAGACTCACTCACGGCAGAAGTCCATAAACTAGATAGTCTAAAAAGTGAAACATCCAAGAGGATGAAATGGGCGCTCAGGAAGACTAATCAGCATCTCCATGCCTCATAAAATATTTAAAGGAGCTCTGCCTCTACTCCTGTCACTTCTGTGTCAGTCCACAGGAATGGAGACAATACACTTCCACTGTTTGGAAAGTGGTCCTCACACCCATCTAGCACCATGCTAAACCAGGGGCATACAAAATAGTTTGCATGTCCTCATATCCATCTAGTGCCATGCTAAACTCGGAGCATCCAACATAGATGGCACTTTGTTTTTGTATTTAATACTGAGAGCCACATTTCAAGAGTGAACATCAAAAGAAATCTGCTCCAGCATTTACAGAATCTCTTTTTTGACAATGGCAATATTTTCCCCATATATTCTCGACCTTCGTGCGATCACAAGGTTACTGCTTCCTTGAAGGCCAGTCTAAAAATTTTTTACATTTTCCAACATATGAGCCAAGCCAGTAATTTACATTTACAATCCCTGAGCTCATCAGCTGTCCATGCTGAGGTGGCAATCTGGTGGTAGGCTAGAAGTGAACAGACTTTTCGCCCAATTTTAGTGCCTTTCAAACGTACCAAATACAGCACTATCTCACATGCAAATGTTGTTTCTTTCTGCATTCTCAGATTGCACTCTATTTCAAAAAGCCTCCTCTATATTTCTAAAGCCAGGCATGAAAAGCTGACCTTGATGTAAAACTTTTGATTGTTGCCTCACTTTTTCTTTCAAATGAATCTCTCTTTACTTTCCCTCCTCTACTTTCCTCCTTTCTCGGAGTACAACATACTCTAAATTGCATGGATGTTTGACTTAATCTCTATTATTTTATTCCAGAGTATTACCCATACCTCATTTCAAAGATCACAACCTCTCTTTCTCCCAAAGTCATACACCTAGAAATCTAACAATCTGGAATTTTTAATTATAGCATAGATTAAATGCATAGATTAAATGCTATATATTTAATCTACCACTATGAAACTGGAGAAAACGCCAAGAATGGTTCCCTTGAGAGCACAAGACTAATCCCAATAACCAACAGCAAACAAAAATCACTGGACTAACTGCTATACTTGGGTTCAGAGAACATGCTGCCCAGTGTAAAGCTTTTCATCGCTATGTCAGGGGTAGTAAGCGCTATATAAATGCAATTACAATACAACAACATTAAACAAGGTTTGTCATTATCCTATTTTTCTTTGGAGTAATGTTGGGTGGAGTTGCGTGGTTCCCTGCCCTGGGTGGGAGCATTCTTCAATTACCTGGCTCACTGTGTGTACCTAAGCATAGTCACCCTCATAAAACGCAAATCAGCAACTGTTCATAATGGATGTCTGGGCATCACATCAGCCAACTGGCCGTAGAAAATTAGCATCCTCTGAGAACATTAGATGGAACATATTTATATACAAGTAAAATGTAGATTAAAATACGACCCTACTAGGGAAGGACACTTACACATTCCGTATGTGGAATTTAATAGGTATGGCTAGTCCCCGAAAGCATAATAAAGTTGATATAAATACTAAGAACGGTGAAATTAGATGGACAATGCTTAATCCCATCATAGAGTACACATGAGGGAGGATGGTGGCAAAATGGATTATAAAAGGTATCACGCTGAGGAAGTGGCGTTGGAAGGTCTATCTCCATTCTTCGCCCTGGAGAGAGTCCATAGAGTGCCCGCGAGGCCCCCTTCCCCTGGGGGACCGCCGAGACCTGTGGTGGCGCGCCTCCTGTTTTATAAGGACAGGGATCACATACTCAGACAGGCCCGGCAGAAGGCTTACCTGGTGGTAGACAATAGCACTGTCACAATCTTCCTTGACTTCTCTAGGGAGGTCCAAAGGCAACGATCCTCTTAATTAGCAGTTAAGAAAAAACTACATCAAAAAGAACTTCAGTATGCGATGCTCTTCCCGGCACAGCTAAGAGTAGTGACCCCGTCGGGTACCCACTTTTTTAGCTCAGCACAGGAGGCATGGGACTGGATCGATCAACCAACCCAAAAGTACACCCCTGGACCAACGGAAGACAGAAGTCAGCCGACAACGTGAAGACCGAAAAAAATCTGGTGTGGCTCCCTCCAGAGCCGAAAAGCAACGAGAACGAGAAAAAGTGATGGCGGCAGTGGCTTCACTGAGTGCACCTGCTTCAAGTGAAGCATCCTCCCCCACGAGAGAGGACACACACGACTCGGACTCTGCCCACAGCTCCAGTGCGATGGGGGGACCCAGCCAGGACATGCCGACCGTCACCCCTGCGACGTCGGACGAAATCATCTGATACCCACCCATTGCCGCAAGTATTAAGAGGGACAGTAAAGAGGGGCAGGAAGCACATTTTTAACATATTCTGAGGCAAGACTGGGGGAACACTGGGGGGGGGACCTCCCCGGGGCTGGGATGCTCAGTGCTTGAAATATAGACTGGAAGGGTGAGAGGGCGGTTGGATCACACAATCTGGCCCAACGGATGTGAGGGAGGCAGGCTCTACCCATGAGTCACTGTTTTGGCAATGTTTGCACAAGTTTGGATGGGGGGGTTTGCTTACTTGTCCTGGGGAGGGGGAGTTGGGATTGTTTTTTTTTTGGTTTTATAGTTAAAGGGGTTGCAGATCTTATAGACCAGAAAATGGTATTGCAGGAATTGAAGCTGTGCTCCTGCCCTCATGCATGGTGGGCTCCGAACCGGATATCCCTGGACTACTCTCGACTTGCACCAATGACCAGCCCCCAATCTTATAAGATTATTACATGGAACATTAGGGGGATGCCCACCATGTCCAAACAATACAACATTTTCTCCTATCTGAATAAACGGGGAGTTCATATAGCCCTTCTTCAGGAGTTCCACTTACTTGCTAAAGAAGGAGAGGCACTTAAGCGTAGATGGCGAGGTCAAGTATACTACACATTGTACTCTGCTTTCGCTAGAGGGACTATGATTTGGATTAGGACACGGGTTACGTTCCAGTGCACTAGGGAAGTCATAGACCCAAATGGTCGATACGTGGCTATAACAGGCAGGCAGGCTGGACGGCCGGGATATTACAATAATTAGCATATCCGGCCCTAATACAGACCAGCAGGGTTTTCTGGCCGAGATTTCGGGCACACTGGCGACCTATCTTCCTCACTCTGTAATTATTGGAGGGGGACTTTAATTGCATAGCTGACCCTTGGAGGGATCGCTCCCATTCACTGCTTAGAGATGCTCCAATACATTGAACATCGCGGGCATTCACAGGCTGGCAGAGTAGATGGGGTATAATAGACTCCTGGAGACAGTTGAACCCCCAAGAGCAGAGATTATTCCTACTACTCACCGGTGCATGACCTCCACATTAGATTAGACACTTTCCTGTGCTCCCCCCCAGACATACATGCCCAGACTCAAGTCGTGGAATACTTAACACGTACACTCTCAGACCACAATCTGGTCCTTCTACATATTAAGTGGGGACAGACACGCCAAAGTATATCAACATGGCGACTGAAAACCGAAGCACTAGAGGATCAGGTATTCCTTGAGGAAGTTAGAGGTTGCATCGTGAATTACTTTACTGACAAAGCAAACACAACTACATCTAGGCTGACGGAATGGGATGCCTTGAAAGTAGTACTTGGGGGTAGATGCATGGCGACCTCTGCGGGAGTACAGCGTACGCTTGAGACAGACCTCGAAACTGCAGATCAGGAACTCCGTACATTAGAAATACAAAGACGAAGGACATCCTGAGCCGGGTCATGCCCTAATAGATGCCAAAGAAGAAGTGGCCAAGCATACGGAAAGATTACGGTGCTTTGATTATAAGAATCAAAGCACATTCACATAGAACGAGACAGAACGGGCTCCTTACTAGCTTGGCTGGCTAACCTGGCCCGGAGTGGTTCCCCAATACTCGAAGTGGGGGATAGCGAGGGACGTGTATTATACTGGCAGGAAGAGATAAATCTGAGATTTCTGGGGTTCTCCACCAACCTCTATTGTAGTTGACTGGGACAGGAAGAGGGAATAATCTGGGAATATCTAGTCGATATCCCCCTTCCCACATTAGGGGTGGCGGAGGCGATAGGGGCCCCTATAGACATACAGAAGGTAAAAGCTGCTATTAAGGTACTAGCTAGAAGCAAAACACCTGGAACGGATGGGATACCCGAAGAGCTTTACGCTGCCTGTGTAGCAGCATTGGCACCCAGGCTAGTAGATTTATCTGAAGCGGCATTGGAGGAGGGTCATCTTCCAAACACCACCCGAGAGGCACTGATAGTCCCTCTCCTCAAACCGGGTAAATGACCCCTGGAGTGTGGGGCGTATAGACCGCTATCCATGCTTAACCTAGACTTTAACATACCAAGCAAAATACTAGCAACCAGGCTCCAACCACTAATGACCGATCTCATACATCCGGATCAGGCGGGATTCAGGTCAGAACACGGCGCTCAATATACAGCGCCTTATGGCACTCATGGAGCCGTGCGACAGGATAGAGGGAGAAGGGGTAGTCTTTGCAGTCGATATGGAAAATTCCTTCGACAGTCTTAAATGGGAGTTTCTGTACAGGGTCATGAATAAAATGAAACTGGGGCAAAGTTTCTCGAAATGGGTCAGACTGCTCTATACAAGACCACTGGCGCAGATCAGAACGGGCCAGACCATCTCAGAACAGTGCAGAGTGGAGCGGGGGATCCACGTTGGGAACAGTGTACATCATATAGTCCTATATGTCGATGACCTACTGTTCTTGGGGAATATAGGAGAGGACTTACCTGGTGCGAAGGCACTGATGGCGGAATTTGGGGAGATGTCTGGATTAAAAATTAACTGGCAAAAGTCCAGACTTTTCCCGATGACAAGCGACAAAGACCACCCTGACGACCTGGGAAATCTTCAATGGGAACCCAGGTGCCTCGAGTACCTAGGGCTGAAAATATATCACTCCTGCCCTGACATTTTCGAGGGCAACCTGGGGGCGGCCGTGCGTTCACTGAAGACCAACATGGAATTTTAGAAAGGCCTCCCGCTTTCATTGGCGGGGAGGGGAGCCCTTTCAAAAATGGTGGCACTACCGCGATTACTATATTTTTTCACTGTGCTTCCGATATGGATACCCCAAGATGGCACACGGACTTGCACTCACTAGTATCCAACTTCCTGTGGGGCACGGGTCGTAGACTAATAGCCCTGAAAACAATGCAGAGCCCGTCTGCAGAGGGAGGCCTAGCAGTCCCTGACTTTGAGAGGTATTACCTAGCTGCTCAACTACAGTGGTTCGCCCGGTGGGTGGCAGATCAGCAATCGCAGACACGTCGGACTGACCCTTTTACACCAGACTTGAAGGTACTATGGAGGCTATTGATGAGAGTAGACAGAGCCTTGCCAGATGATGCCAACAATGTACAAGTGATACGGCGATGTTGGAGACGCTGCCTCCAAAAGACGCAAAAGAGGGTCCCCTACTCACCTGACCTCCTCATAACCATATTAAGAATACTACCACGTGGAGGCCAATGAGAGGACCTCGGGGACTGGATACAGACAGGGGCGTCGTGCCTGCGAGACTTTTACAGGGAAGGGGAGCTCCACCAATTCGAAGACTTCAGAGAGGGATTTGACCTCTCCAAGGGCATTTTTTATTACACACGGGGGTCGTGGCTGCGATCCGTGCACACTGGGGAGGTGGGATGATCGAACTGCTGCATCACACGTCCTGTGGCTACATTGGCTCTGCTGAGGGTAGAATCAAGGCGGTCACTTGTCTTTACGGGGCCATGGGTAGGGACGGCTTTCAGCCGCTGACCCCTCTCTGAGATAGATGGTCTGAAGATTTAAACATCCCCTTGGAAGACAAAGACTGGGAACATATACTGATTGGGAGCCCTAGGGTCTCGAGGAACGCCCGTTTCCGGTTAATTAACTTTTTCATACTAAACAGGGCATACCTTACCCCAGGACGAATTAACAAATTCTTCCACAGGGAGGACGCGGATGCCCAAGGTGCGGAGAAGTGGGGGTGGATCTTTTTCATATGCTCTGGTCATGCCCTGAGTTAAAGACCTATTGGGATGGAATCACCAACACCATAGGGGAGATAATAGAGCGCCGAGTTCCATGCGCTCCAGCGCACTGCTTCTTGGAACTATTCCCCCACAACTCCAAGACATAGGTCACCAGCAGATTCCAAGACTTGGCCCCGATACTAGCTAAGAGAGAAATAACACGGCACTGGAAGTCCCCTTCGGGGCCTAAAATTGCAGTATGGAAAAGGAAATTGGAAATATGGGTGGGATGCGAGGGGAGGATTCTCCTTAGAAATGCCCGTCGAGGGACTGGATCTTTGGAGAGAGCCAGAGCATGGGAGGCATTTGTGGATAGCGCAAGGGAACTGGAACCAACATCGGGTGAGTCCTCCCAACCGGAGACGTCTCCTCGGGGAAGCCCGGCGCAACATAATTTGGTTGGAGAGGAGCCCCAGACAAACCCAGTCTCGACCAAGCACAATTAAAGATATGAGTAGCAGGATGGGGGTTAGCACAGCCAGAATAAAACTATGATTTGCCACAAGAATACCAGCACTCTCACCCTAGGCTATAGTAGGGATCTGCAACGGAGAGGAGGGTAAGAGGGAGTTGGGGAAAATGTTAAATGTTTTATTAACATGATATATTATTAAAGGCTAACACAAGCAAGAGGCAATACACTGGGAACATAGACAGGGAGCGGTACCGAATGAATCACGGAAATGTAAAGTGTATCATATGATAATCAGAAAATTAAATAAAGTATGTTTATTTAAAAAAAGGTATCACACTGAGCCTACATGATAGCTTACCAAATTCTGAAGGATAGCTCCCAATAGTCCAGGGCACAATTGAGGAAATGCTAGTAAATATGTTCCGTCCACATATTGACAACCTGCAGTTTTACTTAGACCTACAAACAATATGACATAAAATAGACCAACGCACTCAATTATGGGGCGGTGACCTACCACTATACTCCACAAAGAGCTAGACAGACGAATGCAACACCTACAGGTCTTTCAACCTTCACCAAAACTATCAAGAAGACCATGAAACAGGACAAACTGATTGTAATCTGCAGGGACACAAACCCATACAATTCACAATACAAATTCTACTCCTCAGTGTACTCGTTCCACTCAGACTACTGGTGCAGACCCTTTGGTGTAGAAAGGCAGGCATCTGGCACATATGCTATCATGACCATGACCCTCTTACCCTTGAACTGAAAATACCTGCAGCAAACCGGCGCACTAAATTATGAGGAGGAAGAGGACTAGGAGATCATAGTTACCAGCTAACCCATATTTATTCAGGAGTTTAGAGTGGAGAACACCCAGATAGAACACCAGTCAATATGCAGTAACCAATGTGGGTTGCTGGGGATGTAAAAAAAAACAGAAATGGCAGACATTCGAAAGGTCAACAATTCCCCTGGAACACTAAACAACTCAGAGAATATTTTGGAAAAAAAATATTCATTTCAACTGACCTTGGTACAAAAAATGACAATACCTAGAAAGGTATCTTGGCCTGGGTCAAGAACAGTGTCAGGAAAATACTAATGTAGCCAATTAAGGTAGAGAAGGTGACTCAAGCGGTCATGAACATGCCAAGTGGCAAGGCCCTTGGGGAAGGTGGCCTCACAGTGGCCTTCTATAGACAATACATAGATATTCTAGCCCTATATATTCTAGTTATGTAATTAGAGGTTTATTAAACAGGACAGCTCCTGCAGACACTGAGAGATGTAGTGATAACAACGTTCCTTAAACCGGATAAACATGAATACCAATATGCCTCCTGTAGGCCACTATCATTGTTATACACAGATACCAAAATGCTGGCAAAGAGCCTTGCTAACGGACTGTTCCCATATATGCATGGACTTGTCCTGAGTAACCATTAAGGATTCATCCCAGGCAAATCGATAATGTACAACTGCTACATGTTTTGTACAACAGTCGACCACCTATACCATGAAGTCCAGGCTGCCACTGTATTTTTGGATGCGAAAAGACCTTTGAATCACTGGAAATGGGCTATGTGAAAAAGTCCCAAACCACACAAAGATGGGTATTTATTTTCCATTGTTTATCTCCAATTGCGTTTGCAATCCTGCACCAAGTTCCAACAATTAACGGAATTGGTGTTGAGGGTTCCGTGTGATACCCATTGAAGATGTAGAGATCCAAGGAACTTCAGTCCTCTTTTTATGTCCACTGAAGCACTGTCTCTGCTAATTACTCAAGGTGATCCAACGTGTTGAGTCACTCCCAAATGGGTATTTAATTTTGGGCTCCTCTCCCCTGCGACTAGGATGGTTTTCTGAAATGGCGACCAGAATCGAGCGGACTTTAATTGCGCCAGTTTCAATGCCCTCTGCTCCCTGCCACAGACCTGCCCTCTTCAGTAACCACTCATCTCTTGGTAAGCAATCGTCTCTCACTATGCTCAGTCCACACAATATGCTGCACTGTCCGCCTTGCTGTTCTTAGCAAAAACTGCCATCACCAAGCTCCGTACGGATCACACTGTTGCCTGCCTCTACGCCTTGGCGTTGCACCGAAGGGTCCAGGTTTCCATTCCGCTGCGACTGAATTGAACCACGGCACCTCCGGTCCCTCCTTACAGTCGCCAGCCTAGGCCGCTGTGCTACATATACTGTCGTACGTTCTTCAACGCTAGAGTGAAAGGGGCACAGTCCGGTCGGTCTCACAAATCCTCAGCGACACTGACTTGTGCACAGCTGGCCTAGGTCCCCACTTCAAACACCACTTTGCCTGCTTCAGGTATGTAACAGGTGACCAAATAACTACTCCTCTGACATCACAGGAGTGATTACTGGCATATGGACAAGGCCCCAGTGCTCTGGACATTATGGCACGGTTGCAGTGCCAACCAACTACAACCATAACCCTATGCTCAAACAAAAACATTCACAATGAGCTGCTATTTTTAAACAGAAATAACTGGGGCGTGGTCTAGCCGCGCTGCAAGATGGCCGATTGCTGAGTGCGCTCTGCCGGCCGAGCCATAATCCTTAATTGATCCGCGGTACAGGAGAGCCATCTGCTCTGTACCACTGTGTCAAAATTTCGCCCGTGTTGCAGGGAGGCGAAGGAGCCGTTCTCTGGCTCTACCCCTTCAGTGAAGTGGCCGGAAAGGCTCGAGGAAGCTGTCACGTCTATCGCGTTTTGGGCCTGGAGACCTGGAGCCGGAGAGAGCGGTACGAGACACAAGAGGGTGAGCGCAGAGTGAAATAGCTGTGCATCGGCACTCAATTACAGAGGAGGTGGCTGTACGCTGGGCGCTCCGTGAAGCTGCCATCTGGCCGGGATCGGCCCTGCCAGACTGTGCCCCGGGCCGGCGAGGAATGCAGCAGCCATCTTGGGTGAGGTCCCCAGCTACGAACAGCCCGGCTAGGGGGGGTCGGGGGCACGGGCGCGGCCTGGTGGCTGGCGCTGAGCGTGCGAACTCCGGTTCGCGGCCGAGTCGTCTGAGCGACCGATCGTGGGAGTGCCTGAGGCGAGGCGTCTTGAATTCATCCCTGCACCCACCGTGGCTGAGCGGAAAAGACCGAAGGTGAGAGGTGCAGTGGTGGCTGCCTGCGGCGGGCCCCATCTCCATACGAGCGGACGCCTGCACTGCCGAGGGAGCTGTCGTTTCATGCTGGGGCAGAAGACTGCGAGTGATTGCTTTGTTGCCGGCTGGGAGGCGATTTGGTATCCTTGTTGTGTCCGAGGGCCCTGAATTGAGGATCGTGTGTGCGGCCCAGCACCCAGAGGTGTCAGAGTTGGGTGTGCGGGACCTGTTCCCCCCAGACTGTGAGAGAGCGACTGGCTGGGGCCTGCGGACTCCATAGGCTGGCCACGGGGCAATCTTGATCTACGCTAATTGGCCCCCTTTGGATGCAAGAGACTCTCTCACGTTACAGACCACTAGAGGTGCAGCGGGGCAGATATCACACTGTTGCTGGTTCTGTCCCTACCGTGAACAGCGCGCAGCTGGACATTGATAGAAGTGCTTAAATTAAAGTGGCCTGGGTGCGCGTGGGACATTCCCTGATAGGTGTAGGTGTGGAAGCGGACAGGTTTGCATCGTGGTTGGCCCTGACCCCAGGAACTGTGGGACGCATTGAGAGACCGACCTGCAGGTGTACACCGAGGTTGTAGTAGGCGATATCAGTTACCTCACAAACTCCAACTTATACTCTGCCATGGGAAAGCACGATGCAAAGCAGGCCAAGCTAACCTTTGAAACCAAAAGACAAACCAGATTGACGGACGCGGAGCTGGAGGGGGGCTCGGACAGGCCGCCAAGTGATCAGTCGGATGATCAGGGTGAGGATCTTAGATCACTACTATTGGAAATGTGCTCAAGCCTCAAAACAATCGATACAAAGCTTGACGTGCTCACCTCACAACTAGATCAAGTTAAAAAACAGGTGGACACGCATGAGACCCGGTTAGATCAATTAGAGAACCGGAACACTGAGCAGCATGAGTTTCAGGTCGAGACGAAAGAACAGTTATTGAGTATGGACAGGGTGCTCACCCTCATAAGGGCCAAGAACGACGACCTGGAAGCCAGGTCTCGACGGAACAACCTACAAATTACCGGGATTCCCGAGACGATAGCCATTTCCAAAATGGAAACATATGTCGAAGAGCTCCTGCGTGACTTGTTTGGACCTGGTCTGTCCAAGGTGTTTGCTGTTGAGAGGGCCCACCGTGCCTTGGGTCCCAGGCCACCGGTTGGCGCTACACCCGACATAAATTAGCAAGCATGCTAAATTATCAAGAACGTGACGCCGTGCTGAGACTTGCCAGGGAGCAGGGTACCGTCAACTACAAAGGGAATAACATTTCCTTTTATCCTGATTTCACGCCGGTGGTGCAGGCGGCCAGCAGAGAGTTTCTACCAGCCAAGCGCCTCCTTTTACAGGCTAAAGTTCTGTTAGAAATGGGATCTCTAGTTGGCAAGGGCTTGCACCCTTGTCCAAGTAGGGACCCTTCTTCCTAGTCAGGGTAAGGGTGTTACACTTGTGAAGTAACCCCTGCTCACCCTCGTGGTAGCTTGGCACGAGCAGTCAGGCTTAATTCAGAGGCAGTGTGTAAAGCATTTGCACATAACCAACAGTAATACAGTGTAAGCACTACAAACGGACACCACACCAGTTTAGAAAAATAACCAATATTTTTATATACTCAAGACAAGACCAATTACGACAAAAATCCACAATACTATACTTTAAAAACGAATGCTGGATAAGGTAACTTCTTCTTTGCAGGAATAGTTCAAAAACAAAGCTCGTACGAGTCGGTAGCTCCGTCCGAGCCTACCGCGATGCTGAAAACCACAGAGTCTAACAGTTCCAGCCGACCGCGTCGATACGGGCCAGCAGAGTCGTGAACAGACTCGGTCACAGTACCTTTCTCGTTGTGGCTGGTACGGAGTGTACGAGCCGGTCGGCGTTCGTCGCGGTTGAGGTGCAAGACGGAGCGATGCAAGGTGCGGTGTCCCTCGATGCGGTGCAGGCAGCGGCTCGATGAGCGTCGTGCAGACGGAGTCGGTGAGTCCAAGGCGTGCGATGCAGGGTGAGACGATGCTCGATGCGGTGCTGACAGGTTGCGATGCAGGCGACCAAGCCGGAGTGCGGGAGCTGGCGTCGGACAGCGGTGCGAGTCGGAGCGGTGCGTCGCAAACGTGCGAGCGGTGCCCCAAATGCGATGCGGTCACGACTGTTGAGCCAGTTGCAGCGACCGCGTCGGTCGGGTCCGGCTGGTTCAGTGAAGCGATGCGATGCGAACTGCGGTGCCCACAGGTCACGGTGCAAGCAGCGGCTCGGTGTTGGCGGCGTCGGACGTCGCCCACGGTGAGACCAGGGTTGCGATGCGAAGCGGGGCGATGCGGTCTGCGGTGCAAACAGGTCACCGGTCAGGGATGGATTCGGTTGACGGAGTCGGTTGCAGTTTCCTTCCTCTGTGGCAACTGAAACAGCGTTCCAGAAGCGGTACCCAGAGGCTTGTGAAGTCTTTGTAGTCCCTGAGACTTCTTAACAGGAGGCCAGCTCGGTTCCAGGCCCTTGGAGATACTCAGCACAAGTTTGTAGAAAGTTCAGTCCTTTCACTGCCCAAGGCAGAAGCAGCAGCTGCAGGCCAACCCAACAAAGCAACAACCCAGCAAAGGGGCAGTACTCCTCCTGGCAGCTCTTCCAGCTCTTCGTCATGGCAGGTTCCTTGATTCCAGCGAGATCTAAATTCATGGGGTCAGGGCCCCAATATTTATATCCCAAATTCCTTTGTTCTCTGAAGGCAGAGAGGCCTTTGCCTAGTCCAAACCAGTTCTGGAGCACTTTGTTGACAAGTCTCCGTCCCTTCTTTCAGTGAGTAGGCCAGGGACATCAGACACACCACAGGAGGTGGAGCCAGCATTGTGGAGGGAAGGCACTGTCCTATTCAGGGCCCAGGTGCAACTCCTCCCACCCATCTACATGTAGATCTTGCTATTCAGCCCTGTGCTGACTCACCCTGTCTCCTGGCATCCCCCAGCCCCTGTCACTCAGACTCCAGACAAGAAATACACAACCTCACAGAGGCAGGCTTGGATGGTTAGACAAGAAAATACCCACTTTCTAAAAGTGGTATTTTCAAACACAGAATGTTAAAACCAACTTCACTAAAAGCTGCATTTTATCATTCTGAGTCCAGGCATACTAAAATGTCTACCATGTTCCCAGGGTCAGTTAGGGTTATAAGCTGTAATAATCAAAACTGCCCGTTCTGGCCTAGGGGGAACAGGTAGCCTTGCAATAGTGAAAAACGAACTAGGCTGTAATTCACTATCAGGACATGCCACACACACCAGGGCATGTCCTACCTTTCGCATACAACGCACCCTGCCCACAGGGGTACCTTGGGCCTACCTTAGGGGTGACTAACATGTAGAAAAGGGAAGGTTTAGGGACTTGCAAGTGTGCGCACTTGCCAAGTTGACATGGCAGCCCCAGGCTGCGCACAGGCTCTGCAATGGCAGGCCCGAGTTACACTTTACGGGCTGTTTGCGTGGGTGGCACAATCCAGTGCTTCAGCCCACCAACAGCATTTGATCTATAGGCCCTGGCACTCGCAGTGCACTTTACAAGGGACTGACACATAAACCAAATAGGCCAATCATGGAAACGCCAATCCGTAACACATTTTATACAGGAGCACTTGCACTTTCCCACTGGACAGCAGTGAGGAAAGTGCGCAGAATCATTACACCAGCAAACACAGAGTCAAAACCGGGAGGTCAGAAAGCAAAAAGTCAGGGGAAACACGCCAAAAGATGCCAAGTCTAACACATGTCCCCTCCAGCTGAAAGTAGGGAGAACTACCCAACCCCATGGGAGTTCTCTTCACTAAGGCGGAAGAACCTGGACAGACCAACTGCGTTGGCGTGTTCTGTACCAGGACGGTGTTCCACCGTAAAGTCCATTCCCTGTAGGGAGATGGACCACCTCAGCAGTTTTGGATTCTCACCCCTCATTTGCATCAACCATCTGAGGGGCCTGTGGTCTGTCTGAACCCGGAAGTGAGTCCCAAACAGGTATGGTCTCAACTTCTTCAGCGCCCAGACCACCGCAAAAGCTTCCTTTCTATGGCACTCCACCTCTGTTCCCTGGGAAGTAGTCTCCTGCTAAGGAAGACTACAGGCTGATCCAGGCCCTCTTCGTTCAGTTGTGAGAGCACCGCTCCCACACCATGCTCTGAAGCGTCAGTCTGCACGACGAATTCCTTGGAGAAGTCAGGTGCCTTGAGCACGGGCGCCGTGCACATGGCTGCCTTCAGGGCATCAAAAGCTTTCTGGCAGGACTCAGTCCAGATCACTTTCCTGGGCTGCTTCTTAGAAGTCAGCTCTGTTAAGGGGGCAACGATGGTGCCATAGCCCTTAACAAATCTCCTATAGTAGCCGGTGAGACCTAAGAAGGCTCTCACCTCTGTCTGGGTCTTGGAGGGCTCCCAAGCCAGAATGGTGTCAATCTTGGGTTGTAGGGGCGCCACCTGGCCGCTTCCTACCTGGTGTCCCAAGTACACCACAGAACCCTGCCCGATCTGGCACTAACTGGCCTTGATCGTGAGGCCTGCACCTTGCAGAGCGCTCAACACTTTCTCAAGG
Organism: Calotriton arnoldi; assembly: GCA_963921515.1. Classification (NCBI taxonomy): domain Eukaryota; kingdom Metazoa; phylum Chordata; class Amphibia; order Caudata; family Salamandridae; genus Calotriton; species Calotriton arnoldi. The sequence goes on from CAWUFW010000020.1 coordinate 4,507,121, forward strand.
TGCTGTAAATGTTCTTCCCAGCTGGAACTGAACACAGCAATGTCATCCAGGTAGGCGGCACTGAAATCCTCCAGCCCAGCCAACACCTGATTGACCAACCTCTGAAAGGTGGCAGGGGCATTCTTCAACCCAAAGGGCATCACCCGGAATTGGTAATGACCTTCTGGGGTTGAGAATGCTGATCTCTCCTTGGCCCCATCGGTTAAGGCAATCTGCCAGTACCCAGACGTCAAATCAAACGTGCTGAGGAACCGGGCAGCTCCCAATCGATCAATGAGCTCATCAGCTCTGGGGATGGGGTGCGCGTCAGTCCTGGTGACGGCATTGAGCCCACGGTAGTCCACACAAAACCGGAGTTCTGGAGTGGCACCGGGCGCAGCAGCCTTTGGGACCAAGACCCCTGGGCTGGCCCAAGGACTGTGGGAGGGCTCAATCACCCCTAACGCCAACATCTTAGAGACCTCCTCCTTGATGCTGGCTCTGACCCGGTCAGTCAACCTGTAAATCTTGTGCTTCACAGGAGGGCTGTCACCAGTGTCCACGTCATGGGTACACCAGTGAGTAACACCGGGAGTCAGAGAGAACAGTGGGGCGAACTGTCCCAACAACTGGTGACAGTCCCCCTGCTGCTCCTGAGTCAGAGTAGGGGAGAGGATCACACCTTCTACTGACCCATCATGCTCCTTGGTAGACAGGAGGTCAGGAGAAGCTCACTCTCCTCTTCCACCCCATCATCTGTCGCCAAGAGCATACTCACTTCGGACCTCTCGAAGTGGGGCTTGAGGCGGTTCACGTGAAGGACCCTCAAAGGGTTCCTTGGAGCCTGCAAATCCACCAGGTAGGTGACGTCACTTTTGCGCTCCTTTACCTCATATGGCCCAGTCCACTTGTCCTGCAAGGCACAAGGTGCCACTGGGGCCATGACCCACACTTTTTGCCCAGGTTGAAATTCGACCAGAGTGGCATTCTGGTCATACCATCTCTTCATTTCTTCCTGGCTTGCTTCTAGGTTCGCCTGAGCGAGTTTCCTGAAGCGGGCAGTTTGGTTTCTAAAGGCCAGCATGTAGCTAAATACATCCTGGGGAGTTTTCCTGGGAGCCGCCTCCCAGCCTTCCTTTACCAAACTCAGAGGTCCTCTGACAGGGTGGCCATACAGGAGCTCAAAGGGGCTGTACCCAAGAGACTTCTGAGGCACCTCCCTGTATGCAAAGAGTAGGCATGGCAGAGAGGACGTCCCACTTACGCCTCATGGGTTCTGTTAGACCCTTGATCATGCCTTTCAAGGTCTGGTTGAATCTCTCCACCAGACCGTTTCCTTGTGGGTGGTAAGGAGTGGTGAACTTGTAGGTTACACCACACTCCTTCCACAGGGATGTCATATACTTGGATATGAAATTGGTCCCCCTATCAGAAACCACCTCTCTGGGGAATCCCACACGGGAAAAGATCCCCATTAACGCCCGGCCCACCACTGGCGCAGTCGTTGTCCTGAGAGGGATTGCCTCCGGGTACCGGGTGGCATGGTCCACCAAGACCAGGATGTACCTGTTGCCCATGGCTGTCTTGGGGTCCAGTGGCCCCACAATATCCATCCCTACCCTTTCAAAGGGTGTTCCAACAACAGGAAAAGGTTGGAGAGGAGCTTTGACCTTCCTCCCACTCTTACCACTTGCCTGGCAAGTTTGGCAAGACCTACAGTGTGCATCTGACTGCCTTCGCATTTGGGGCCAAAGAAGTGGGTGACAAGCCTGTCAAAGGTCTTGTCCTGCCCCAAATGTCCTGCCAAAGGCACGTCATGAGCCAGACCCAGTAGGAAGGTCCTGAAGCGCTGGGGTACCACCAGCACACAGGCTGACCCAGGCTCAGCAACCTTAGGCTCACTGTATAGGAGACCACTCTCCCAGTAGATCAGATGTGACCCGGACTGATTACCAGCTGCCTGGTCTGCAGCCTGCCGCCGCAGACCCTCCAGAGTAGGGCACTCGTTCTTCTCCCTGCAGAACTCCTCCCTGGTGGGACCCCCCTCTTGCTGCCAATGGGTCAGCTCAGAGATGTCTCCTAGTTCGGCTACCTGCTCCCCTGTAGGCACCGGGGCGTCCCCCTCGAGGTCCGCCTCCTCCCGGTCCGTGGGAACTTCGGGGGCCGGTTTCCCGCGCCCCTGCCCTTTCTCTTGGCAGGGACTTGGGCCACTGTTCCAGGCTCCAAGTCCTCTTGATCACCCTTTCTGGCTGCCATTGACCGAGTAGACACGCATGCCCACTCTGGCAACCCAAGCATCTCCAAGTGAGACCTGAGCTCAACCTCCTTCCATGAGGACTGCTCCAGGTCGTTTCCTAGCAGACAATCTACAGGCATGGTAGGGTTCACAACCACCCTCAAGGGACCTGAGACCCCCCCCCCATTCAAAGGGAACCTGCGTCACCATACATTGGCGCTCTGAGTTGTCTACAGCAACTACTTGGTGGAATGCCCCGGGGACTACTTGCTTCTCAGACACCAGGTGACACCGGACTGAGGTCACACTGGCTCCAGGGTCTCTGAGAGCCTCTACCCTGTTCCCATTGATGGTCACCCAGGTGCTATATTTCTTTGTGTTAGGGGGCACCTGGTTTCCTGGGACCATCTCACTGTCCCCTAGTGAGACAAGGGTCATTTCTGCGGGATCCCCACCCTCCTGTGGGCACCCCTCCTCCCCAAGCGCTACACTAGCCAACACTTTGGACTGTCCACCGGTGTGTGGCTGTGTCCCCTTTGGGCACTTGGGGTCCCCCTTAAAGTGACCTACCTAGTCACATGCATAACACTTGCGGGGACCGGTCTCAACAGGCTTCCCTGTAGAGACCCCTTTCTTCTGATCACCGGGGGGCTGGGAACCTTTACCCTGGGTACTAGTTTGGGGCCCTTTAGAGAACTCCTGTGCTTTACCCTTGTCCCCCCACCTTTCTGCTGGGGACCCTGCCCACCTTTGGCTGAGTCTCCCCAAACGCTTTCTTGTGGACCCTGGTACTCACCCAGCGGTCCGCTTCCATAGCAAGCTTCCTGGGGTTAGTTAGCTTACTATCAACTAGGTGCTGGCGCAGATCTGCAAAACATAGACTAGACAAGTGCTCCCATGCAATCAAGTTGTAGAGCCCCTGAAAATCTGTTACACTACTGCCCTTTACCGAAACCATCCAGCGACCTGCAGAACACATCCACACATTCCAACCAAGTGTTGGCATCAGACTTCTTACTGGACCTGAACTGATCCCTGTACTTTTCAGGAGTAAGACCATACTTCGTGAGAAGGGCATCCTTCATGTCAGCATAAGTGAGGTGATACCCCTTACCCAAAGCTATCAGAGCATCCCTTGCTTCTTCAGGGAAAAGTGGCCACAATCCTGCTCCCCAATTCTCCTCAGGGACCCCATTCATGTGTATGGCTGCCTCATAACCCTGAAACCACCTTTGTATGTCATCCCCCTTCTTGAACTCCTTGCCTACATTCTTGGGAATGTGCACAATCCTGTCTGCCTTTCTGGACGAATTGCTGCCCCCATCTGAGCCTGACTTACTCCTAAGTTCTAGCTCCTTCAGTTCTCTCTCATGCTCTAAGAGCATCTTCCTCTCCTCCATGGCCAATCTCTTCTCCTCCCGCTCACTCTCCAGCCTGAGCTTCTGCAGCTCAAACTGCCTTGCCTCCCGCCTGTCCTCCAGCTCCTCTGGGGACAGACTGCTGCTGCCTGACCTGGCGGGTTCCCCCCTACCCAAAAGCATATCCACCCTGGAAATAGGCTCCTCCACCTCCTCACTGAGATTACCAGGCTGCCAACTGGCATGTCTGGCTGCTACCCAGGCCCTCAGCGCCTTCTGTAGCTCCTCCTTCCTTGCGAGGCCTTTAATTTGGACTTTCAGGTTTTTACAAATTGCTCGTAGTTCCTTTACGGCGTAGGTTTCCAACCTATCCTCCTCAAAGATAACTTCCAGAGATGCAACGGATGATGCAGCTGTGTCAGGCATGACAAAAGTAGTGAGTTGAAAACTGGCAAGATCAAAAATAGGCCAAAAGAAAAAGAACCAGTATGTGGTACGGAATGGTCTGCGATATGGTAGTAGTGCACACCAATCACTGTAAGTCAAGTGCAAACACAAGTCCTATCCTCACCGCTGACAACCAATGTTAGAAATGGGATCTCTAGTTGGCAAGGGCTTGCACCCTTGTCCAAGTAGGGACCCTTCTTCCTGGTCAGGGTAAGGGTGTTACACTCGTGAAGTAACCCCTGCTCACCCTCGTGGTAGCTTGGCACGAGCAGTCAGGCTTAATTCAGAGGCAGTGTGTAAAGCATTTGCACATAACCAACAGTAATACAGTGTAAGCACTACAAACGGACACCACACCAGTTTAGAAAAATAACCAATATTTTTATATACTCAAGACAAGACCAATTACGACAAAAATCCACAATACTATACTTTAAAAACGAATGCTGGATAAGGTAACTTCTTCTTTGCAGGAATAGTTCAAAAACAAAGCTCGTACGAGTCGGTAGCTCCGTCCGAGCCTACCGCGATGCTGAAAACCACAGAGTCTAACAGTTCCAGCCGACCGCGTCGATACGGGCCAGCAGAGTCGTGAACAGACTCGGTCACAGTACCTTTCTCGTTGTGGCTGGTACGGAGTGTACGAGCCGGTCGGCGTTCGTCGCGGTTGCGGTGCAAGACGGAGCGATGCAAGGTGCGGTGTCCCTCGATGCGGTGCAGGCAGCGGCTCGATGAGCGTCGTGCAGACGGAGTCGGTGAGTCCAAGGCATGCGATGCAGGGTGAGACGATGCTCGATGCGGTGCTGACAGGTTGCGATGCAGGCGACCAAGCCGGAGTGCGGGAGCTGGCGTCGGACAGCGGTGCGAGTCGGAGCGGTGCGTCGCAAACGTGCGAGCGGTGCCCCAAATGCGATGCGGTCACGACTCTTGAGCCAGTTGCGGCGACCGCGTCGGTCGGGTCCGGCTGGTTCAGTGAAGCGATGCGATGCGAACTGCGGTGCCCACAGGTCACGGTGCAAGCAGCGGCTCGGTGTTGGCGGCGTCTGACGTCGCCCACGGTGAGACCAGGGTTGCGATGCGAAGCGGGGCGATGCGGTCTGCGGTGCAAACAGGTCACCGGTCAGGGATGGATTCGGTTGACCGAGTCGGTTGCAGTTCCCTTCCTCTGTGGCAACTGAAACAGCGTTCCAGAAGCGGTACCCAGAGGCTTGTGAAGTCTTTGTATTCCCTGAGACTTCTTAACAGGAGGCCAGCTCGGTTCCAGGCCCTTGGAGATACTCAGCACAAGTTTGTAGAAAGTTCATTCCTTTCACTGCCCAAGGCAGAAGCAGCAGCTGCAGGCCAACCCAACAAAGCAACAACCCAGCAAAGGGGCAGTACTCCTCCTGGCAGCTCTTCCAGCTCTTCGTCTTGGCAGGTTCCTTGATTCCAGCGAGATCTAAATTCATGGGGTCAGGGCCCCAATATTTATATCCCAAATTCCTTTGTTCTCTGAAGGCAGAGAGGCCTTTGCCTAGTCCAAACCAGTTCTGGAGCACTTTGTTGACAAGTCTCCGTCCCTTCTTTCAGTGAGTAGGCCAGGGACATCAGACGCACCACAGGAGGTGGAGCCAGCATTGTGGAGGGAAGGCACTGTCCTATTCAGGGCCCAGGTGCAACTCCTCCCACCCATCTACATGTAGATCTTGCTATTCAGCCCTGTGCTGACTCACCCTGTCTCCTGGCATCCCCCAGCCCCTGTCACTCAGACTCCAGACAAGGAATACACAACCTCGCAGAGGAGGGCTTGGATGGTTAGACAAGAAAATACCCACTTTCTAAAAGTGGTATTTTCAAACACAGAATGTTAAAACCAACTTCACTAAAAGCTGCATTTTATCATTCTGAGTCCAGGCATACTAAACTCGAATTTCTACCATGTTCCCAGGGTCAGTTAGGGTTATAAGCTGTAATAATCAAAACTGCCCGTTCTGGCCTAGGGGAACAGGTAGCCTTGCAATAGTGAAAAACGAACTAGGCTGTAATTCACTATCAGGACATGCCACACACACCAGGGCATGTCCTACCTTTCGCATATAACGCACCCTGCCCACAGGGGTACCTTGGGCCTACCTTAGGGGTGACTAACATGTAGAAAAGGGAAGGTTTAGGGACTTGCAAGTGTGCGCACTTGCCAATTAGACATGGCAGCCCCAGGCTGCGCACAGGCTCTGCAATGGCAGGCCCGAGTTACACTTTACGGGCTGTTTGCGTGGGTGGCACAATCCAGTGCTTCAGCCCACCAACAGCATTTGGTCTATAGGCCCTGGCACTCGCAGTGCACTTTACAAGGGACTGACACATAAACCAAATAGGCCAATCATGGAAACGCCAATCCGTAACACATTTTATACAGGAGCACTTGCACTTTCCCACTGGACAGCAGTGAGGAAAGTGCGCAGAATCATTACACCAGCAAAAACAGAGTCAAAACCGGGAGGTCAGAAAGCTAAAAGTCAGGGGAAACACGCCAAAAGATGCCAAGTCTAACAAGTTCCCTATGCTCTTTTTTACCCAGCAGAGTTGAAGGTGTCCCTTGATGGCACGGCGCACTTTTTCACAGACGCGAAATCCGCTTTGAAATTTGCTAAACACATCGGAGGAAAGAAAAGCAAAGGAAATGCTGCGACTGGTCCCAACTCAGAAGCCGGGCTAAGTGACAATGATTGATTCCCAACTTCATTACAGCCAGGTAGAGCAGTATCCGTGGGGCAACTTGTTAATGTTGAGATATTTGTTGCGTTGCTCTTGCGGGTGCATAATAGGGGGCAGAAATATGGACATGCATCTGACTGAACTGCAAAAAAAAAATGTTTATCACTATGTGGTGGTTGGCTAATGGCTCTCTTACACTGGTCTCGGCCGCCCTGTCTTTGGGCAGGGTAGTACGCCGGTGACCCCCCGGCCCCCAGGAAGAGCTCCCATTTACACTCTGGTTATACAACGGAAGTAAATATTTAGTTTGGTTCTTAGGGTGGTCATTTGCGCACAACCTAATTGGGGGGTTGGTGTGGGTGGGGGGAGGAGGACCGGTTGTAGTTTTGGTCGAGAAGAGAATGAGAGTGCAATACACTAACGCACATGCTGCACGCAATAAGCAAGCATGGGCCTTCCAGAAGGTCAGAGCTGAGACGAAGGAAATCTCATATCAGGAGCCCTTACCGGGGGAGGGAGCTCATGGAACCCAGCGTCATATACTGTTCAGGACACAAAGTGAACTACCATGACTACCATCAATTTATTAAGTTGGAACATACGCGGTTTGAATGACCATAGACCATAGAAAGAGTAGACTGGTGCACGCCTACCTGATGAGACACCATATAGATATTTGCTTCCTACAGGAAACGCATCTGAATAGTACCTCCACCACTAAATTGAAACACAGACACTGGGGGCATGTTTACTCCTCCATTTACTCTAACTATGCAAGAGGAGTAGCGATCCTCTTTTGCCAAGGGTTAGATTGGAAGTTGTCCGAGTCCCACATTGATCCAGATGGTCGCTTTGTGATACTATTGGGGAGGCTGGCGGGGGTGGGGATAACGCTAGTGGAGACCTATGGGCCAAACACAGACAGCCCAGAGTTTTTTCAAAGATTACGGGCAAAGATTCAATCAACTGGCTGCGATACCATAATATGGGGGGGTGAGGGGGGGGATTTCAATACTGTGCTGTGTGACACCATGGATTGGAAGGGACTCTCACGTACGTCACATCCCAACTCTAGCTCCACCCTTAATGCAATTATCTGAGACAGAAACATTAAGGACATCTGGCGGAGGCGCAATCCCAACACACTGGAGGGTACCTGCGTCTCAGCTCATCAGGGTGCCTGGTCGAGATTGGACTTTTGGCTAGTCTCACGGGACGTGGAAACGTGGGCGACAGATGTTGCTCATTATCCCCGAACTCCTTCTGACCACACACCATGTCTACTAGGCTTGCCAATACCGGACACGCCGCATGGTATATTCAGTTGGAGACTTCCCCATAATGCCTTGTTAGACAAGGCCTTCAAGGAAGAAATTCGGGGTGACATCGAGGAATACTTTTCACTTAATATAGGCTCAGTCACATCTCAGGCCTCCATGTGGGAAGCCTTTAAGGTAGTAATACGAGGGAAGTGTATTGTGCGACAAGCCAGGGTCCTGAGGGCTATAAGAGGCACACTGAGGTCTATAGAGGCCCGGATAAGAGATCTTGAATCCCAATATTACTCAACGAACAAGATTACACTCCTGGCTTCTATAAAGGAGGCTATAGCGGTATTTGAAGAAGAGGCACAGAGGGAGGTGAACTTCATGGGCAAACATGCACGAGCTAGGCAATACGGTGAGGGGGACCGTCCAGGTAGGACCCTTGCAAATATGCTCAGAAAGCCCCGCTCCGCCACTTACGTGACTGAGGTACTGGGAGAAGATGGAACCCTGATCAGAGGCCCGCAGGGCATTATTGACCGTTTCTCACAATTTTACGCTAAGCTTTACTAAACCACCCACAGTGAGGCACCCAGGGGCCTTAATGAGTTTCTGGACTCTTTGGAGATTTTATGGCTGGGGAGAGGTCACAGGGAGTACTTGGATATGCCGTTTTCGGCTGAAGATATAGTCCAGACAATACGTAGTTTACCGCTGGACAAGGCCCCCGGCCCAGATGGGCTCACTACTGCCTTTTACAAGGCTTATGCGTCAGAACTGGCCCCACAGTTGCTAGCAGTGTACGAAGAGGCTCAGACCTCGGGTATTCTGCCGCCCTCTATGCGGGAAGCAATCATTACGCTGCTGAAACCTGAGAAAAACGGCTGTGAAGTGGACTCTTACAGACCACTTTCATTAATCAATGTAGATACTAAGATACTTGCAAAATTGATAGCAGGCAGACTCCAGCCACTGCTCCCACTTATTGCCAGACCGGACCAGTCGGGATTTATACCAGGGAGGTCAACTTCCCATAATCTCCGTACATTTTTCACTGTGCTACATTATCTACATCCACAGTTCCAGGCAGTTGCCACGAAGGCGTTTGATTCACTAGAGTGGCCGTATCTATTTATCATACTAGAAAGAATGGGGTTCAGTATCTTTATTTCTGAGCCTCATACGACTGTTATATACAGAGCCGTCTGCTAGAATTAGACTGAACAGTATGACCTCGCAGGCCTTCCCCATCACACGCGGGACGAGGCAGGGATGTCCCCTCTCTCCTCTCCTTTTCGCCATCGCGATGGAGCCGTTGGCGGCGAGGCTGAGACAGCGTCATGCAGCCAAAGGATTGGGCTTCAGTTCAAGAGGGCTACTGGTCTCAGTATATGCGGACGACATCACCCTCTATATCTCTAATCCTATTGCCAACATCGCTCCCATTCTGCGGGAACTGGTCAAGTTTGGGGGGCTGTCGGGCGTCTCCATAAATTGGGCCAAATCCACAATCTTCCCACTTACAGACAGCACAAACCCATTCCTTGTTGAGTACCCCCTGAAGTGGGTGGATTGCCCTGTGAAATATCTAGGGATTTGGCTGAGCAGGGACGAACAGGAAATTTGGAACTTAAATTTTGGACGAGCTGTTGAGTGGTTGGGTGAAAAGGTGACTGCCCGGGCTGGGCTGCCGCTTTCGCTGGCAGGGAGGATTGCCATAGCCAAGATGGTGGTTCTGCCTAAATTCCTGTATTTATTTGTAAATATCCCGATACCCATGACCCAGGCGTTTTTCAAATCTCTCCGTACTTTATTTATCTCACTAGTTTGGGCAGGGAAGCAAGCAAGGGTTTCATGGGAACTTTTAACTCTGCCGTTAACCCAAGGCGGGATGGGTGCCCCTGACATACCCCTCTATGCTTATTGTGCACAGGCCCAATTCTTGCAATACTGGATACATCCCACCCCATTTCAGCCGCATACGGCGGTAGAGATGGATGTCGCGTCTCCGGTTCCCCTGCAGGTCGCACTCTACCAAACATTCAGGCGACCAAGAGATGAGATTGTCACAGTGGAGACTTTACGCTGGGTGTGGGACCGGCTGCGAGAAAGAGCCCAGCTGCGAATATTGTATGCCCCTTCCGTACCCCTAGCGCACAACCCAATGCTCCCCGTGATGGAAGAGGGGGCAAGCCGAGTGGCAGCGAAGTCACTTGGGCTTAAAACGTTTGCAGATCTGGAACCTGGGGATGTCTTCATTTCCCCACCGACTGCACCAGAGGAGGGGGGTAGGGAATTTCTCAGAATTATTTTTCTACTACAAAATACGGGCGGCTTGTAGACAGTTACACGATGCGTTTCCAGCACCCCCGCCCGCCCTCCAAGCACTTGAGAATGTACTGACGACTCCCTAATCCCGCCGGCTCATAACTCGTCTGTACAGCAATATGCAAAGCTCTGCCCCTGTAATACAGCCGAAATCCATGCAGAGCTGGAATTCGGAGCTTCCGGAACTGATCACGGAGGCTCAATGGGCATTTTGCTGTAGCCAGCTCACTGCCCTGTCCCCCAATTATAAATTGAGGCTAATCCACTTCAAATACATCCAGATATTATAGAACTCCGGGTCAGCTGTTTCGCATGGGAATCAGAGAGGACGACCGATGCTGGCGATGCGGTTTCGCTCCAGCAACATTCTTACACATGGCATGGAGCTGCCCAAGCATAGCATAGCTTTAACAAAATACACGACATAATTGGTTCCGGCTCCGAAGAGACACCTATTATCGGCTTGTTGGGATATGTGAAAGAAACCGAGGCAGCTAAGCGCAAATTACATGCTATATTACTATTACTGGCTAAGTGCAGGGTGGCGATGGTCTGGGGGACGAAGAGGGCCCCCACATGGAGGGTTTGGGTGCAGGATGTCACATTTAGTCATACCCAACTGACAACATTCTGGGAGCTGATGCCCACTGCGTCTAGACCAAAGGACATATGGGCTCCGTTTCTGGACTGGACTCGTGCACTGCAAGAGGTGGAGGAGGACTCCTTGGCTCAGGTTGGGACGGTGGATGTGTAATTTCAAGACTGGAAGCCCTTTTTTGGTAGTTTACTTGTGACTAGGGGTCAGCGTGTGATGTTTTAGAGATGTCAATACCAATACTAAAATGATTGGGCTGGAGGTCCCTTCCCTTTACTGAAATGTTTCAGAAAACGGTAGAAGCTGGAAACGGCCCGGATGCACGCTACGGATACTATCTCTGATATGATGTCATGATGCAAGTCCAACAAGTTTGTGCAGATATTTTAACTTCTCTCTGTGTTTGTACAAATAACGGATACATTATTGCCTCTTTGACCAAGTTGTTGTAATGTTGTTATGTTTTTTTATTTCGAAATGCCAATAAACAAACTTAAAAAAAAAAACAACAGAAATAACTGTTCGAAAAACAGTCACTTATTTTAGGTTTGGCTATGGGACTCAAAGTTGCACTTGTAGTAGAAGAGGGTGATCTGTTGATTATAGTAGACCGAGACACTTTTGAACCAATGATCTCTCTACAACCTTGACACCTTAAATCACCTAGGGGTGCATTTGCACTTAGCCATCTACGGTTATAGTCCTATGGCTGCAAAATGGGTCGAATCTTTTCATAAGCTTTAGTTTCTTCACCTTCAAGAAGTTGGAGGCAGCCTCAGGGCTATATTAAGCATTTTTTCAGCAACATAACATAATTTGGAATGTCATTTATATGTCTACAATATCAAATCTACTGAATGGTATCTTTCTGTGGACTGCCTGTGAAATTTGGAACACTGGAGTGTTTAAATTGAGTCCTAGATGAAAAACAGATGGTTCCAGCTCAATACAGTAATTATTAAGGTCATCTTGTTCAAGATAAATCACTCAAAACCAGACCCAAATAAGCTCCCTCTTTTCTAGGACAGCCATCGCCGGGTTACTAAAGCCATGAAGATAGGTTTCCTACTTGGCAGCAAGATGGAACGATATCATATATTGCCAAAACAATGAGGAAATTATTTATTTATTTTTCTATAAAAAAACGAATAGGAAATGTTTTTGCAATATATGTTGGGAAGAATATTTGGGGGAAGAAGGGGGTAGTGTGGTGAACCTGCTATATTTCCTATACATTAAGGACAGAAAAAAGTGATGAAAAAGGGACGGAAGCATTTTTAAATATGATACTACTGTTTTATATGCTGCTCTGCCAGGTTATGTCTCTGCTGCCTCCAGATTAACAAGCCTCTGTGATTTGACAGGGCTGTGGGTTGGGAAAACAAGACACACCTACATCACACTCATATGTAATGTGGCTGTCCATAAAGGAGCAGAAATTGACATTATTGCCAAACTAGTATTCATATGGTATCACCACATGGCATCCCACTACAGGTACATGGCGATTAGGAGAAAGTCTACAGGAAAAAGGTTTTGTCTTCTACAGGCTAGTGACGTAAGCTGACAGAAGTTCCTGGGATCAGCTTTTCTTTTTCTCTCTTTTTGCCTGCAGGTTAAATAGCTTCTCTTCCAACCACTAGGTTCTGTATTACTTTGGGGGTTGGTTGCCTGCTAGGGATAGTAGGTGTGTTAAACATGCTCCATACATGGTGCCAACAATGGTGCAGAAAAGGTAGATCATGCTCGGGTGGGACCCGCCTACACTACCTGATGCTTGGGTGAAGGCACTGCCTACACAGCTGTGCAGCCACACCTATCCACCATGACAAAGCCACCTGGGGCTTCCTCCGCTGTTCTCGAACGGGAAACCAAACCATGTGTAAGGGTATCCAGTGTACCTTACTGTTCGTTGTGTGACTATGCCTTTTAGCATGTGGTCGCATTAAGAATGCCAAAAACGCATGACACACGGAAGCACTTTGAGAGCTGGCAGGTCTGCTGCTTTTGGGTAGGGCCGTTTACACTCACTTAGATACCATGACCGTTCTTTGGTCCTCTTGTTGACCTTTGCCTCAGCATGGACTGCAAGCTCTGGCTTCCGGCTTCACGTCAGACTAGGAACTGTCACTAGGCAGTGCTCGCTCAGCAGGCCTTGCGCATCCTAGCTTGCCGAGGCCCTTGCCTTTGTCCCTATAACAAATAGCAGGAGAACTAATCTCGACTGATTTACAAGCCTTCGGCATCATTGAACCAGCCAAGTGGAATGTAGCACACTTACCCGGAGTAGGAGCGCGAGCTCAAAGTCAGTAGAGTTGCCTAGAATAACACGTGCCAGATCTGCGTTTAGGAGAGATGGCCCATTAAAATGCAGCGTAAAGAACTGGCTGCGAGTTGCGACTGTTGCAGAGAGAGGCCCAAAATGAGACGGTATGGCTGCAGGAGGCGGCGGCAGCAGGGAGCAGCAACACTGGTCCAAAACGATAAAGGGTCTCTGGGGTTTCACTTTCCTGAGGACCAATGAGCTGCAGGGCCAGTTCGCCTTCATAATCATCCCCATTAACTTAATGGAATAATTAACTGCAGCCCGCATTTCTACACCCTGCCTTTTGGCTAGGTTCGCACTATAGAAATACCATATACAAAAATATGCACATAGGTCACAACCCGCACAGTCCAAAGGAACAAATGCGTGAACGTGTTCACTTTAGGCAATTTTATGCACTGTTTTAGTTCAACTTCGCTTTGCAAGCTAAAATAACCTCAAAGAAATGTGACAAACGCACTGGTCGTCAAAACGCACTGCATTACATGAGACATAGATTTTTCCACTTCATTTAGGATCCCACTTACCAATGATGACACCCTTGCAAATAACATGTTGATTCTAATTACACGTCTAGTGAGTAAGAAAGACGACTGTGATTTTTTTTTACTGCTGTGATTTGGCGGAAGGGGGTCACAGACAACACATCGACGAGACTGAACTAAAGCTTTTAGAATGATTCTTTTGACATTTTATCTGAATGTGGCCATCGAGAGGCGCACTGGGGTGCAACCGGTTTGCTTTGTTAAAAATTGTTGCTCATTTACAAACAAAGGAAATTCCAGACCAGAGTCTTGGAAGGCAGAGCTAGGCAGACACCAGGACGAAAGGGCTCTGTTAGGTCCGGCAACATGGCTCTAATCTCTTTTACGGTCTTACCCTGGCTTAGGGAGACTGCAAAAGTACCCCATGCGTAGGGAACAAAGTGAGTACTAACTACCCTAATAGGCAAGGTATTCACTTTTGACTGCTCGCTGAACAGAAGATATGCTGGATACCCTTACATAGAGTTTGGTTTCCCGCTCACTTGTCCAGAACAGGAGAGGAAACCGAAGGTGGTTTTGTCCTGGTGGCTTGATGTGGTTGCACAGCTACCTAAGCCGGAGTCTTTTCTCTAAAGCCACGCGACAAATCCATGACAACACCACGACTTCACAGTACTTTCTTCATGTATCCATTAAACACACAGTGGAAATTATATTTCCAATATGGCAGGTCTGAAGAAGGGAGGTACACATCATTCCAACTTCTCTCATCAGCTAAACCCTCCACATAACTCCTAATGGAGCATTACAGATCAGAGTTAAGAGTGTGCAGATCTCTAATTTGGGATATTTTTATGTGTGTGTGTGGGGGGGGGGGGAGTCCATATCACAGAACGAGGTGGAGGGTGGGTGGGTCTCGAGGGATCTTGAGTTAAAACGAGAGCATTACCAAAGGTAAGTAATTTGTCCTGATGGATACTTCTAACCGCAGACTCCTCACCTTGTGCATAGATAGCAAAGCCGTACCCTCCCTGGTGGTAAGTCTTTGGAATAGCTAAGACCGAACGGATAAAAGTGTTCCTACTAGCGGACCTGGCTATCAAGACAGTAGTGCTTCATGAAAATGTGCACGGATGCCCATGCAGCAGCCTGACAGATTTCCAAGACAGGCGCTCCAACCGCCAATGCCATGGTGGCAGCATTGAGCCTGATGAAACGAGTCCTCCAGCCCCGTGGAGGTGGATTCTTAGCCAGTGAACAACAGATCTTTATGCAGAGGACTACCCATCTAGAAATTGTGCTTTTCTGCACCTTACCCCCTTATTTGCTCCTGTGAGCCGCACAAAAACTATTGTCTACCCAGTATTCTCTGTTACAATCAACAAAGAACTTTCAGGTTTTTTTAGGATCCAAGCAATATAGATTCTTTTCCTCCCTTGTTAGATAATGAGAAGCAAAAAACCCCAGAAGGGTGGTAGACTGATGTGCAACAGCATCACAACTTGGGTAGGAATGGCGCCCTAGTTCTGAACACTAGTTTGTCTTGGAAGAAGGTGGTATGTGGTTGCTGTACATACAGGGGTTACAACTCACTCATCTGACGAGCTGACATTATTACTATGAAAAAAACTGTCTTCATGGTTAGAAGACGCAGAGTCAGCTATTTATCATCTCAAAAGGGTGCACATCAAGAATGCGAGGACCAAATTAAGGTTCCATTGCGGCATCACAAAGGGCTTCAGTTGAAACATGTTAGCCCCTTCAAAAACACACATCAGAGCAGGTGATTTGAATAACAAAGGTTGATCAGGTAACTGTAGAAAGGCTGAGAGGGCTGACAAATAGCCTTTAACAGTTGTTACAGTAGGCCCTAGCTAAAAAGAACAATCAGCAACATGTTTTACAGATGGGCCTGCAAGATTTGGATGTGCCTAGAGGTGCACCATGTTTCCCAGGGTACAGCATAGATTGTTTTGGTAGATGGACACTTAGAGGCCAAAAAGACATCTACAACCTTGGGCGGGAGATCAAAAGCGTTGAACTGTGGCTGCTCAATTTCTAAGCTTTGAGGTGCAGGTTGTGCAAGGCTGGATGCAGGATTCTGCCCTGTTGCTATGTTTGTCTTAGTTTTATAATGAGATTGTTGGCAGAATATTATACTACCAACTGGGTCAGGGATCGGAGTAAAGAGGTCCCTGGTGCTGCGAATAAATGGAATCGGGTGCCGTCACATATTGGCAGCATTATTGGAGGGAATACTGTTCTTTGATTCCAAACCACTTTATCCAGTGGCTACTCTGCATGTGATATTTAAACATACCCAAGAGAACCGGACTATTTTACCTCCTATGCTGTTATTTCCAGACAGGAGGTCTGACTACTGAACCCCTACAAAAGACCAGCTCTGATGAAGTCGTAGGGACATCTCCCAGAAACGACGAAATACGTGTTGGCAAAGGCTAAAAGAAGATCATTTGAAGAAGATAAAATAAAACACAACACCTGAAGACAAAACAAGAGATCATTTGTTTATTACCAATTCTGATTATTTCTGCACAAAACTGTAACTGATTTGAATGGCGTGTGCTTCAAACTTTGGGGAGAGGATGTAGCCTTATGGCTAGAGCGGTGGACTTCGAAGCTGAGGATCAGGTTCGAGTCTCGGCAACGACGATCAACATCCTGTGATTCTGGGCAAATCACTTAATCTCCCCGTGCCCAACCAAAATGAAAGTGTCCATCTGTAACGCAACTGGTGCTCATGTAAAGCGCTCTGATACCTGATATCTTCGGGTCTAGTTCACGCTATATAAAACTCAAAAAAATAAAATAAAAAATAAATACCTATAGTTACGTGCGGACAATCCACTCAGGGACCCCAATAGACCGATTCCACCACCACATCTACAACCTAGAAACATTACCAATCAGCACCACCCTAACTCACATCATCAACACCTCCATCATGTCCGCCACTTTCCCAGATGAATGGAAACTTTCAAAAATCTACGCCTTCCTCAAGAAGCCCATAGCCGACTCGAATCAACTGAGTAACTTCCGACCCATCCCAAATTATTTTTTGCTGTGGTCACTCTGGGACCCCACCACCACATCTAGGGGGTCAGGGGATTCCTATCCTGCCTCCTTTTCTATTTTTAAACTTTTTTTGTGAGACTCGGCTGAAGCAGAGTCCCAAGATTGCTGTCGACACTTCCTGGTTGAAGTGCTGTCTACCAATCAAATTTAAACCCGGGACTGTAGGATCCACGGAGGATCCGCGCTACTATATACACAAATTTAGATTTTGGTTAATATCTCTAAAACTACTGAAAGGATAGCAAAAAGCTAAAATATGTTTGCTCTCAAAAAGCACACATTGCCACAGTAGTCCCTGGCACTGAACAAAACTACTTTGTGTGCAGATATGCTTCTTACGAAAAATCAGAATGCTGTCACTCACAGTGAAGCCAGCCGACAGATAGATAGCATTTTAATAAAAACAAAAGGTCTTGGTTAACACCAGACCTAATTAGGGGCCCAATTCTTAAATAAAGTCACTAGCATGCACCCATGGTATATGTACTTGCATTAGTGCAGATTTACGACTTTCATGAATTCACATGAATTTACTTACAGAAAAAGGCCAGGACATCGTACTCATAGAAAATATTTGGGAACTGCATTTTACCACGAGCAAATATGCATGTGTAAATTTGCTTACGCCAAAATTTGTTGAGCAATTACAAGTTCACTTTCCCTCCAACCACTTTTTCCACAACCCTGAAAGACGTTTTACTTCTGCCCTGTCATGAGTAAATTCCCAACATTTCTCAATATGAGAAAAGACTAGAGAAGAGCTGGTGAAAAACCGTAAAACATTCAAGCTAGTAGGTTTGTACAGACTTAAAAGGGCATTCCAACCCTGAAACAATTGGTGACTGCTACCTACAGCCCCAGTATGTAAATCTGCAGAAAGGTGGCAAAATAAGGGAATTGCTAATATTCAAACTCCAGTATTGTATGAGCCCTGGCATAATCAGATAGACTATTATCAGAGTTCTTAAATCATGAGGTTGCACCCATAATTTGTCGACATACTACGTGGCACCAAAAGAGCAAGTGGGTTTTTTACAGGACAAGTAGATTTATGAAGCAACCTGTCCCATGGACAAGTAGATATTTTATTAAATTCCCCATCCTGCACACTTAAATGCCTATTGGCTTTAACATATGTCTTCCACTACGAATATTTAAGGCCTCCTACATTTATCATACCTTTTCATAATCAACAGTTCAGAGCAATGGCATAGGAAATAGTTTGTCACCATAAACAATTGAGGCCTCCTGTACTGAGTTTAAGCTTTCCCACAACACAAAAATCAGGCACACAGTCATAAAATTACATAGTACACAAAATAACACTTGACAAAGCAAAGAAAATCTCTCAAAAGAGGGCCTAACCAGGATTTCGACAGTACAAATCTCCTATACCTACTGTTTGTTAGAAGGGGTTACCAACACCAAAACTCTAGCCTACTATGGTAATCTGTGAGATTCCATCTACCAAAATATTAATCAGTAGGCTTTAATACAGAATAATAACAATCTACTGTTAAATGCCTATTGACTTTAACATATGCTTTGCACAATCAATGTCAGGCCTATTGCCTTTATAGCATTTTATCATTACAATCAGGGATATAGTCTTTATAACTGTCTTGTCAACATAACCAACTCAGACTTGCTGTGTTGATTATAAACCTCCAAACAAGGCAACCATCAGCTATACCATAATAAAATTACAAAAAGGCAGTTGTCAAAACAATATAATATACTAATAGTGCTATAAGGATTGCCTTAGTGCAAACTGTCAATGCCTTTGTTTTGTTCAGGTTCAGGGAGCAAGACCTCTGACCTCCTGGTCAGAGACTCTGCTCTCCGCCCCAGCAGCTCCGCTGTTGTGCCGCTGCCCCTACACCTCTCTGTAAGTAGGTGTTCGAGGCCCTCCTCCAACTGCAGGCTCCTGCCTGCGCCTCATCCCTGGTGGTCCAGTGGGAGAGCCTTGTTCTTCTGTGGTCCGCTGTTGCCTGTCTTGTGTTTGTGCCCGTGTTGTCTGCCTTGTGTTTGTGCCCGTTTTCTGTCTGTTTTTGTTATTTGTGCCTCTGTTTATTTTGCCTGTTTCCATTCTTTCATTGTACCTGTGCCCTTGTTTGTGTCCTCCGTGCCCATTTTCGCCGCCCTTTTTCCCGCTGATGCTGCCCCTCCACCTGCCGGTTCCCGCTCCCACCTCCCAGCTGCGCTTTCCTCGCCCCTTCCCTATTTAATGGCGGCCGCTGCTCGGACGGGTGAGCAAGACCTCTGACCTCCTGGTCAGAGACTCTGCTCTCCACCCCAGAAGCTCCGCTGTTGTGCCGCTGCCCCTACACCTCTCTGTAGGTAGGTGTTCGATGCCCTCCTCCACCCGCAGTCTCCTGCCTGCGCCTCATCCCTGGTGGTCCAGTGGGAGAGCCTTGCTCTTCTGCTGGTCCGCTGTTGCCTGTCTTGTGTTCGTGCCCGTGTTGTCTGTCTTGTGTTTATGCCCGTTTTCTGTCTGTTGACTGTATTTTTTTGTTATTTGTGCCTGTTTTTATTCTTTCATTGTACCTGTGCCCTTGTTTGTGTCCTCCGTGCCCATTTTCGCCGCCCTTTTTCCCGCCGCTGCTGCCCACGCAGCCACTCCCCCCGCTGGTTCCCGCTCCCGCCTCCCAGCTGCGCTTCCCTCCCCCATCCCTATTTAATGGTGGCCGCTGGCGCACCGAAGGCGCGCCAAAGCCAAACCTGCCTATGCCCGTCCGCGACCCGACAGTGACCAGCGCCAGGGACCCTGGCTCTCCGACCACCCACCGCTACGACTCAGCTGCCCTCCACGCACTCAACCCCGGAAGAAACAACAACTGCCAGCTGTCTACGCCGAACACCACCCACAGCCAGTTCTCCTGCCGACAATCCTTCACCACCCTCCGCAACCCCACGGCCACCGCACTCACGCCGGACGCCAGCACCCCCGAAGCCGTGAGGTGCATCCTCCTCAACGTGCGCTCCCTGCACAGACATGCTATTGAGATCTGGGACCACCTCGACACCCTTTCTCCAGACATCGCCTTCTTCACGGAAACCTGGACCAACGCCTCCTCCGCCCTCGACATTGCCACCGCCATCCCCGACGGATACAAGATCCAGAGGAAGGACCGCCCCAACCGCCCAGGAGGAGGACTCGCTATTGCACACAAGAGCTCCCTCCGATTCTCCACCTCCAGTCGAGCGACTCCCCTTCCACCACCGAACAATCCATTTCCAGACCAGCCCCAGAACTACCCTACGCAGCACCCTCGCCTATATACCCCCCAGACCTCTAACTTCGTTCACTACTACCATCGCTGACCTCATTGCGCCCCACGTCATTGCTTCCATGGACTACATACTCATCGGAGACCTCAGCTTCCACATCGACAAACTCAGCGACCCCCAACTCCGCCACCCTCCTGGACAACCTCACCAACATCGGACTGAAACAGCTCGTCACTACCCCCACCAACAAGGCAGGACACAACCTCTACCCCATCTTCGCAGGAAGAAACAACATCCACTTCAGCCACACCACCCAACCCCCCTGGACGGACCACCACTGCATACACTTCTCTTTCAAAAACGCCACCGCTCACAAACCCACATCACACCCACCACGAAGGAACTGGAGCAAGGTCACAGAGGAGCACCTCAACTCCACCCTCAACCATGATACCCCTCCTGCCTCGACTGACGCCAACTCTGCAGCCAAAGAACTACACCGATGGATCACCAACTGCGCAGACAAGCTCGCCCCCCTCCGCAACCCCGACAGACAGCGTCCCATGAAGGCCACCTGGTTCACCACCGACCTCCAAGAATCCAGACGCACCTGCGGAGAAGCGATGGAGGAACAGTAAAACCACTGAAGACCAGACCACCTATAAGAACGCCATGACAGAATACCACCAAATCATCAGATCCACCAAAAGGACCATCATCCGGAACAAAATCCGCGCCAACTCCAGCAACTCAAAAGAACTCTTCAGCATCATCCAGGAATTCACCAAACCCCCCACAAAGCCACGGACATCACACCCTCCCAGGACCTCTGCAACAAGCTCAGCTCCTACTTCCATCTGAAAATCAAGGCCCTCTGCGACAACTTCAGCGAACAGACTCCAAAAACCACCCCTTCCCCTAGCAACAACAGCCAGCCTACCATCACCGCCTGGACCCCGGTCACCACTGAAGATACCGCCACAACCATGAAGAGCACTCACTCAGAAGCCCCCATGGATCCCTGCCCACTGCACATCTTCCACAGAGCTGCCGCCGCCATAGCGCCTGAGCTACGACGCACCATTAACGCCACCTTCGAATCCGGCATTTTCCCCGAAGACTGGAAACGCGCAGAAGTCAAGCCCCTCCTCAAGAAACCCTCTGCAGAACCGACGGACCTGAAAAACTACCGACCCATCTCTCTCCTTCCCTTCGCGGCCAAAGTCACTAAGAAGATAGTCAACGCCCAGCTGACAAACTTCATCAAGGAGAACGCCATCCTCGACCCTTCCCAATCCAGATTCCGCCGCAACCACAGCACCGAGACCACCCTCCTCGCTGCCACAGATGACATCCGCATGCTCCTCGACCAAGGCCACACCACGCGCCTCATCCTATTAGACCTCTCCGCAGCCTTCGACACCGTCTCCCACCGCACTCTTACAGCCAGACTACATGACGCTGGCATACAGGGAACCACCTTCGACTGGCTCTGCTCCTTCCTCGCCGGCAGAACCCAAAGGATCAGACTCCCGCCCTTCCTCTCTGAACCCATAGAGATCAACTGCGGAGTACCCCAAGGATCCTCGCTCAGTCCCACGCTCTTAAACATCTACATGGCCCCCCTCGCCGCCATCGTCAGACAGCATGGACTCAGCATAGTATCCTACGCTGACGACACCCAGCTCATCCTCTCCCTCACAAAGGAACCGACGCTACCAGACTCCGCTTCCAATAAGGAATGAAAGACGTTGCATCCTGGATGAGTAGCAGCTGTCCGAAGCTCAACTCAGAGAAGACAGACGTCCTCGTACCCACCCCCTCAGCTTGAGACAACACCTGGTGGCCTACCGCCCTCGGCGACCCCCCTCCCACCCACACGGACCACGCCCAGAACCTCGGCGTCATACTCTACTCCTCCCTCCCCATGACCCACCAAATCAACGCCGTCGCCTCCAACTGCTTGAAAACCCTCTGCATCCTTCGCAAGACCTTCAAATGGATCCCCCCCGAATCCAGAAAAACCGTCACCCACGCACTCATAACAAGCAGACTGGACTACGGAAACACCCTCTATGCTGGAATCAACAAATCCCTGCTACGCAAACTTCAGACCATCCTGAACACTGCGGCCAGACTCGTCCTCAGCATCCCATGACATGAACACATCACCCAACACCTGCGAGACCTCCACTGGCTCCCTGTCGAGAAGAGAGTAACTTTCAAGCTACTCACCCATGCCTACAAATCCCTCCACAACACCGGACCTAAATACCTCAACGAAAGAGTTTCCTTCCACGTACCCAGGAGAAACCTCCGCTCCACCGACCTCGCCCTTGCAGAAACCCCGCGCATCCGCAGAACCAGAGCAGGTGGAAGAGCCTTCTCCTACATCGCGGCTAAGGCCTGGAACGAGCTCCCAATCAACATCAGATGCTCCCCCACTCTGCACACCTTCAGGAAGAGCCTCAAGACCTGGCTCTTCAGCTGACCCGGAGCTGCACCCCACCCCCCCCCCCAGCGCCTTGAGACCCTCATGGGTGAGTAGCGTGCTTCACAATTCCCTGATTGATTGATTGATGTGGATCACCAACACCAAAAGCCTTGCATACTAAGGTAATCTGTGAGATTCCAACTGCCTGCAGACTTTAGCACAGTATAATAACAATCCACTCTTAATAATGCCTTTAATGCTTTTCACAATAAGTAAGGCCTATTTGATTTTCTGTACCTTTTCATCATAAACACATCACACCTAAGGAATTTGACATAACGTTCCCTATTGAACTGATAAAGCTTCTAGCCTTTCCCAATCGCTCCACACTATGTGTAGCACAGGCCCACTAAAGGGCTCTTAAACTGGCAACCAACATGCATATATTTATAAAATTATAAATATGTTGGCAAAATAATATACAATACCTCTCAATATTAGGCCCTAACAAGAATCATCACAGTGAAATTCTCCTCCCAGAATTTGTCAATATTTAAGATTATATTTAACCAAATATCTTTCTGTTGCTTGCAAAATAACATGATATAAATCCACTGTGAGAGGCATTTTTGCTTAAACATATGCGTCCCACAATAAATAAGCCAGGCCTACTGCTTTTATATTAACTTTTCATAATAAACATTCTAGAAGTATGGCATCTGGCATAACATTCCCCTTCACACCTATCAGGCATATAGCCATTATAAACGGCTTGTCACCATAACCAACTCCGGCCTCCTGTGCAGAGCATAAGCTTTCCCACAACGCACCATCAGGCTTAGAGTTATAAAATTACAAATCTATACAAAATTATAGTTGGCAAAGCCACATACCAAATCTCCTACCGGAGCTTTATAAGGATTCTCTCAGTGTTAATCTTCTATACCCATGGTTTGCGAGAATTGGTAACCAACCCCGAAACCCTGGTCTACAAAGGTAATCTGTGAGATTCCATGTAACAAAAACTATGTGTAGGCTTTAATTCAGGGTAATAACAATCCAATCTTAAATGTCTATTGACTTTAACATATGCTTTTCACATCAATATGCCATGCTTACTGACTTTATTGTAACTTTCCATAATAAACAATCAAGCAATTAGCCTTTATCATTGGCTTGTCATTAATACCAACTCAAGCCTTCTGAACTGAGTAAGCTTTCCACAGGGCAATGATCCGTCATACAATCATAAAAGTACAAATGTATACAAAATTAGTTGGCAAGGCACAATACTATTTCTCCTAAGAGAGCCTAATATGGATTTTTGCAGTGTATAGCTTCTATTCCCACGGTTTGCTCGGGTGAATCACCAACATCAAAATCCTTGCCTACTACAGCAATCTGTGAAATATAGATACCTGCCTACAGATTTAGTACAATGTAATAACAATCCACCCTTTTAAAAAAATAGTGTCTTTACCTAATGTTTTCACAATAAATAAGTCATGTCTACTGGCTTTGGTATAATGTTTCGTATTAAATAGATCAAATATTTAAAATCTGGTATAACTTTTCTCAATGAATATATGTAGCCATCACCCTTTACCACTGGCTTTACACCTTACCTAACACCGGCATATTTAAGTGCAAATAAACTGGCATAAATCATGAAACATTTAAAAAAAAAAAAAAAACTACAAATATGTAGAAAAATACAATTGGCAAAACAATATACACCCCTTCTCAACAGGGCCCAACAAGAATCATAATAGAGAAAATACCCAGGGTTTGTTAGAGTGATGGCAAATGCCAAATCCCTCGTCTACTGTGGTAACCTGTGAGATCACACGTAACAAAATACCTGTCTATAGCTTGTAATACAATGTGATGATAGCCAACTGTTAAAGGTTTACTGGCTTACACAAATGCTTTCACAATTAAAAAGCTGGACCACGGGCGTGGCTTAGACTCCGATGGGGTAAGACGCACGCGGCTGGTGCTCCGTCCTCCGGGGCCTAACTAGGGCATTTGGGGAGCGATCCAAGGCTCGGGGGGCACGTGAGGTGTCCCCCCCCCATACAA
Source organism: Calotriton arnoldi (assembly GCA_963921515.1). Classification (NCBI taxonomy): domain Eukaryota; kingdom Metazoa; phylum Chordata; class Amphibia; order Caudata; family Salamandridae; genus Calotriton; species Calotriton arnoldi. The sequence continues at coordinate 4,531,677 of CAWUFW010000020.1, forward strand.
GCACACGGCCGGGGCTGTCCCGGACCCAAGGTGGGGGCTCCTTGGCTCGTACGAGCCGGCTGGCGGAGGTGCTACGGAGAGGCCAGCCGCCATCTTAGGGACATTTTGTAGTGGCGATCCGGAGGCTGAGCCGACACCGGAGGCTAAGACTGGGGAGCGATCCAAGGCACGGGGGGCACGAGAGGTGACCCCCCCATACGAGCACACGCCCGGGGCTGTCCCGGACCCAAGGTGGGGGCTCCTTGGCTCGTACGAGCAGGCTGGTGGAGGTGGTGCGGAGAGACCAGCCGCCATCTTGGGAAAGTTTTGGAGTGGCGATCCGGAGGCTGGGCCGGCACCGGAGGCTAGGACTGCGGGGAGAGCGAGGTCGCATAGCCCGCAACGAGCGGAAGACACACCTGGGAGACCCGCGGCTGAGAGGTGAGAGACCCGGGAAGCTACTGGCGGCCGGGAGAGCGGGCGGTAAGGAGGCCGGACCCGCCATCTTGGGAAGCGGCGCGGCTGTGCCCGAGAGGCCGAGTGACGCCGATGAAAGAGACAAGCGCCCGCACTTGGCAATCCACAAGTCCCGCATAGAGGAGACACTACACCGGCAGGGTGAGGACTGAGTTCCCCGGTACGCCGGAGCCCGACGGCGGCGCACATCGCTGGGGGCCGTGTGTCTGGAGACGGAGACACGAGAGCTGAGGAGGGCCCTGCGGTGAGAGGCGAAGGCCTGCGACAGCTGGTGAGTCAGGCAGAGGCGGCCTGCTGGTGGACGGCCGGAGCGGCTGCAGCCCGGGAGAGGCATCGGACTCCCAGAAGGTGAGGCGCGGGGGTGTAGATCCCGGGGGGAGAACGTGATAACGCTGGGAGGAGTGAAAAGCCCCCGGGATCGTAGAAAACCCCAGAGAAATAAAGGTTGGCCTGCTCGCCCGACCACAAACGAGGAGGTGCAGTTGTCATAGGCAGTGAGCCATAGCGCACAAGGGGGCACTCGAGGCCTTAAGGGACGGGAAGCACCTGCCTGATAGACCGGGACTTGAATCAAGCTGGGAGCGGGGGAGAAGGCTGTGCTTCTGGGAGTGACCTCCCACCCCATATAATCGCCCTGGTGAGCCAGCGCCCCACAGCCTACGATAACGCCCTACTGAAGCAGGGGTGAGAGACGAGTCCAGGAGGGAGAGGGCACCAGCAGAGAGAGCGGGTTATTGTGAGCCTGGGAGCCCTCATGGAACAACCCCCAAACTAACCAGTAAATCTGAAAAGGAGCCTGGATGGGGTTGTGGATCGGGTGGCGCCCTGTTGAAGAGACCGGGCCGGAGTGAATGCTAAATCGACAGCATACCGCTCCTGAGGGAACCCTGCGGCCTACCCACGGGCTGGAAAGGGGACTAGTACTGGGCTACACGGCGATACAGGCGACGACCGCACTGAGCCAGATATCAACAGCATGACCAGGCCTCGTACGGGGAAGTCTGTAGCGACCCCCGCCACCAAGGACACATCGGTCAAGGATTTGTGGCACAAACGCGCCCCGTCGCCTTTACCAGAGGCCTCTGACATGGCGTCCGCCCTGAAAGACCCCGACCACGATATTATCACACAGGCAGTGCTGGCCACTTTTCTGCAAGAGATAAAATCGGAGATTTCCTCCCTTAAGACGGAGGTCAAAACGTACTTGACGGATGTACGACGAGATATTACCGAAATTGGCAATCGGGTGGATGATATGGAGCGCACCATAGACTCTCGTACAGAGGACCTGGAAGATCTCCGTCGCTGAGTTCAGGCAATAGAAGAACAGAACGTAGAGCTCCAGATCAAACAGGAAGATTTAGAAAATCGGAGCCGCTAGAACAACGTCCGCATCCGGGGGGTGCCACGGGGGGCGGAAGGAGCAGACATACTCACATACGTGGCGGACCTGCTCCAGGCCATCCGAGGTGATGAGGATATCTCCCCCGATGCTAGACCGGGCTCATCGAGTGGCTCCCCACGAGGCAACCCCAACCTGGTCCCTGACATCCTGACCAGAGTCCACTTCTATGCGGAAAAGAGGCAATCCTCCGGGCCTCCAGGGCGCACGAGAAGCTGGAATACGGGGGCCATAATATCCAGATCTTTCAGGACCTCTCGCCCATCACTCTGCGCCGCTGTCGGGACTTCCGGCCAGTGACGGCCAAACTGAAAGCGTCCAATATTAAATATCAATGGGGACACCCTTTCGCTATAATTTTCCAATGGGAGGGACGGCGTCGATCCATACGCTCATTGCGAGAGGCACTCTGGCTGCTACACCTTTCACGGGACTCACAGCCATCCTCGCCCTCCCCTGCTGACTCGGCCTCCCAGATATCGCTGCGCCCGGAGTGGTCCAAGGTACAACGCCACGGCTCGGGATCATCGGTAGCCCACTCGGCTTCTAGCCAAGCTAAGCAAGACATTATACGCCACCTGAAAGCTCTAGAAGAACCCCAGCCGATGTCAGAGAAGAGGTCTGGCCAAGCGCTCCCATCAACCGAGGGCCCAGGAAGTGGAGAATGATTTGTGCTCACCACCTGTACATCTCGCCCTGCCGCGTGGGCCTCTTGATCACGCACACACCCCTACTCTGGAGGACAAAACATGCCCCCGAGCTGCGACAACGCAGTTCTACTTACAGCAGGGGCAATGGAGGAAACATCTATGCACTGTGCACGGGAATTTCTTTGAAGATGGCCCCTGGGGGCCATGTGACCCAAGGGGAACACAGCCTGAACTGGCCTCTCTAGGCAGGACAGACCCCCAAATGATGCTACAGTCAAAGACGAAAAGTGGTCACGTTCACTACGGTATAAACGACCGGCTTTCCTGGACCAGCAAACTGGAGGCGGCGAGACATCTCCCACCAGTAGGCCACAATGTTATGTGTTACCATGTTATAAGTTTGTTATTGCAGGACCTTATCCATTGATGGATGCTCAGTATAGAAATTAGGTTTACTGAAACCCACTCTGTTGGGGCTTGACTTCACTGAATGTCCCGCCCCCGCCCCATAGTTCAACACTGTGTAAACACTTGTGCCTGCCCCCCTTGACAGCCTTTCAAGGACATTGACAGCAACAATGACGTACTGTTGGTAGATGTATTACATCCGTAATTTCTCTCACTACTGGGAGGGCCCGCGGGCGATCGATCTGCTAGCTGGGGACTGAGATATAACAAAAGTAACACTGTATAGATCTCATCCTAAAACCGGCTGCTAGTGTGACCACTGGCCCCCGCACTACTTGGCAGAGGAAGGTCGCACACACCTATTGGGAAGTGGGTGGCACTCAGTTGTCCAGGGCGTAGAAGGGGTGGGTGGAGCTCTAGATCACCTTCCAGGTCAACCTATAGCCTAGGCGAAGGGGGCCTTCATGAGTCGACCCTCCTGACGCAGACCTACCACCAACTAGCTTTTGCACTACTAGATAACACGCCTAGGTCAGGCCAGTACTTGGCTTTAAGAACACCTATCGGCGTTCGTTACATCGTGACAGGCCTACCGGGCTCTACTGAGGCCTGCTCCTATACGCCCCATACACTAGATAGCCCAAGCTACAACCTTGCCTTACTACATTGATACCCACATACAATTGGACCCGGGACACAAGAGCCCCCAGCGTTCCAAGGTAGGGGCTCGCTCCCCTGATATAATATGAGTGAACACCTTGATAGGCTCCCCAACCCCACGACCACAGTTGAAAGAACAGATGGCTCCCCGGGGGACGGTAGCCGCCCCGGCTGTCAGGTACCACGTTCCCCCCCACCATGTCCTTAGTCCAAATGAGGAGTGACTTCCTCAGAGCCGCCCTGGTTCACACAAATGGGCCGCTCCAGGACCGGACTGGTTCTTTATGGCCCAGTTGGCCATTATGTTGCTGGTTATTCTTTATTATTTGGTTTTCCTGTCTTCTTTCCTCTCAATTTTTTCTTTCTCTGCTCGCACAGGCCTGGGAGGATCTGGGCATGCATCCGGGATTCCACCCTGATTTGCTGGCCGGACTATTGGGGACAGGCTTGGGCGCCGGGTGTCTATCTAAGAGGAAGGGATTATGGATGTGTGCTACGCTCCCTGCCGAAAGGTGTCCACTTAGCGGGAGAGGGCCCCGGGATGGGGGCGGGAGGCAAGGGGGAGGCGTTGACGGATCGTGCTCCATCCTACTGGACCAATGGCACAACTTAAATGCATGACCCTAAATGTTAGGGGCCTGAATTCCCGAACAAGCGAAGACAAATCTGGAGGTATCTCCTCCTACGCGACCCTGATATTATCTTCCTACAGGAGACCCACCTCCTCTCGGCGGATGTTTCGCGTATGTCCCACCCTAGATATCCGGTACAGGTATGGGCCCATGCACCAACTAAGACTGCGGGGGTAGCAATCCTTTTCAAAGCTGGCACCCCAATAACAATCAGCCGTACTACACGCGATAGAGAAGGTCGGTATCTTAAGACGGCAATATTAGCTCGGGGCAACCCCTGTTGCTATTTAATATATACGCTCCTAATCAAGCGCAAGATAGCTTTCTCAGAGATCTCCTCCGCTCACAACTATCCCAGGAGGATGGACCCGCCATCATTGGAGGCGACTTTAATTTAGTATGGGATCCGGGCTTAGATCGCACCACTTCCTCGTATCAAGGGACCGGAGCTATGTCCGCGACACTTAAGCACGACATACAGGCTCTTGGTCTTGTAGATGCATGGCGATACAGGGAACCTGACACGCGGGACTACTCCTTTTATTCCCATGTACATCGATCTTACTCCCGCATCAACTACTTTTTTATTTCCCAGACACTTACTAGAGCCTTGGAATCGGCGGACATCTCAGACATATCGGTTTCTGATCACGCCCACGTGGAAATCACCCTGGCGGGAATGGGCAGACCCTCGGGCTCCACTCCACGATGGCGTCTTCCTCCTCGGGTCCTGCGGGATCCGGTGGACGTAGACGAAATAAAACAAGCCATACTATCCTATTTCATTCATAATGACCTACAGGACACCCCGATTTCTCTCTTATGGGACGCCTTCAAAGCTACAATTAGGGGCACTATCACCTCTATTTCTATAGCTCGACGAAGGGAGGCTAGACTGGTAGAGGACAACCTCGGTCGAGACATTAAAGCGCTAGAGCGGCAAACTCACATAACGCCCTCTTTACTAGCGAAGAAAAACTCGCATCACTTCGGGGACAACTAAAGGCCCTAAGGGTAAATAAGGCGGAACAATCCCTTCTCGCCCTAAAGCAGAAATTCTATGGAGGAGGCAACAAAGTGGGCTCCATGCTGGCACGTCGCCTCCGCCTCCAGATATCCCGTAACCACATTGCCAAAATCACTTTGCCGGGCGGGGGGTGGGCTATCGCGGAAAGTGCTAAACAAAAGGAATTCCTCGAGTTCTTTTCTGATCTCTACGGGGCTGCGGACACCTGTGTGGCCCAGATAGAACCCTTCCTGGACGAGTGCCCCTGGCCACCTCTGGACACCCACCACCAGCAACAGGTAGAAGAGCGCATTACAGCGGAAGAGCTACTACACGCTCTAAAGAGTATGCTGACGGGGAAGTCACCCGGCCCTGATGGCCTGACGCTGGCCTTTTACCGCCTCTTTCTCCCAGAACTTCAAGCACCTCTGTTACGCCTTTTTAACTCGTTTACTGACACCGGAGCTGTGACACCGTCAATGGCTGAGGCGGAGATTGTTCTCATTCCAAAGCCCGGGAAAGATCATACTGCATGCGCATCGTTCCGCCTGATCTCGCTCCTAAATGTCGACGCCAAGCTCTATACTAAAATCCTATCTCGTCGTCTGGCTCCTCTCCTCCCGAGCTTAATTGAACCTGATCAAGTAGGCTTCATACAAGAACGACAGGGAGCGGATAACCTACGGAGAATAGCCCATCTAATACAAAAGGTTCAACACCAAGACATGCCTGCCTTCTTACTCTCCCTCGACGCCGAGAAGGCCTTTGACCGGGTCGATTGGTCATTCCTTCGGGCGGTTCTCCGCCGCATAGGACTAGGACCTCTCATGATAAACCGCATCATGGCACCGTATGCGGACCCTAAAGCGCGGATCCTGGTGAATGGAATTTTGACCTCTTCTTTTTCCATCCGAAGGGGCACTCGTCAGGGCTGCCCACTATCACCCCTGCTCTTCGCACTCGCTGTGGAGCCCCTGGCGATTGCTATCCGACGATCGGAGGATGTTAAAGGAGTCCGCATGGGCGGGGTGGACCATAAGATCGCCCTCTTCGCGGATGACCTACTGTTGACACTCACGGAGCCTGCGACCTCCCTCCCGGCGCTCATAGACACCCTTTCCCAATTTGAGTTAGTATCGGGGCTCAAGGTCAATCTTACCAAATCGCGTGCACTTAATCTCACTCTTCCCCCCAGCAGTTAGACGAACTCCAGGCAGTCAACCCTTTCCAATGGGCCTCAAAATCCATCCGTTATCTGGGGATCAATATCACAGCTAATCTTGACACTTGGACGCAGGCTAACTGGCCTGCCTGTAGAACCACTGTGCGAGAGGATCTCTGCCGATGGAAAGCGTTACCTCTCTCTTGGCTAGGACGCCTTAACGCAGTGAAAATGTCCATACTCTCAAAGTCCTATACATATTTCAAGCGCTCCCGACGCCAATCCCCCATAGAGACATCCTGGGTCTTCAGAGAGAAGTGGTCAACTTCATATGGGGAGGAGGAAGACCGCGGCTGTCTACCAAGGTTCTGATGCTACCGCGAGAACGTGGAGGCCTAGCGTGCCCGGATCTCCTGGCATACTATTGGGCGTCGCACCTGAGGTATATATCGGAGTGGTCGGTGCGGGCAAGTGAAAAACACTGGTTTCACATGGACCGAGCAGTGGCCTGTCGCCCGCTGTGGGACCTAGCTTGGCTAAAAAAGAGCGCTCGACATCCCAGTGCTTATATTGCCACACGCACGGTATTAGAAATATGGGATAGAATCGCAGTACAACCAGGGCCTTGCTTCGTTCCCCTCTCCCCTCACTCCGATGGCACTCAACGCAGACTTTCCCCCAGCCTCCAGCATAAACTCGTTTCGAGCATGGGAAACAGGGGAGTGTCGCATCATTGAACAACTGTTCGAGAACGGGATGTTCAAGTCGTTTGAACAGTGTCGGGCGGATTTCAATCTCCCAGTGAATGCTCGGCTAGAATACTTCCAGATCCGCCATTGGCTTCGGGCCCCATCCAGTAGGGAGGGAGCCACGCGACAGCTGACATCATTTGAACTTCTGGTTCGGGCGTTTGATGGGTCTAAAGGGCTAATCTCTCAGACCTATAAGGTCCTTCAACAATCTCAGGAGGTCACGCCCCACACCTACCAGCGCCAGTGGCAGAGGGACATTGGGAGCGAGATTCTCCCTGACCGGTGGGCTCTGCTCTGGAGGGATATCCGGCGCATACTGCGAAGTACGCCACAACAAGAATCGGCATACAAACTTATGACACGCTGGTACTATACTCCTCTTAGGCTGCAGAGAATGTTCCCTGGAGTTGCCCCTAACTGTTGGCGTTGCTTGGCGGCTCAGGGATCCTTCATTCACATCTGGTGGGAGTGCCCACTTATTATTTTGTATTGGTCGGAGGTGCAACAGCACATTAGGGCAGTGGTAGGGTTTCCCCTCCCCAACGATCCGGAGGTTTTCATTTTGGGCCTCCGCCCGACCACACTCAAAGCCATGACACATATGGCCTGGCGCTTGATATTTCAGATGTTTACGGCAGCGAAACAAGTTATCGCATCCCACTGGAAACAGGCCCACACGCCCTCCACAACTTTGTGGTTTACGAGACTCTGGCAGGTCATGGCGATGGAACTCCTTACCCACCGACTGACACACACAGATGCCAAATTTCAGCGCACTTGGCAGCCCTTGATCCAGTACCTGACCCGGTTGGAGCACACTAGAACTATGCCTCCGCGGCTTCGCGCCCTTCAACTCTTTGACGACCCAGTTCTCCCCAGAGGGGATACCGACGAATTGGATACAGCCTAAGCGCACAACAGCCCTATATGTCCTCCCGATGCTTGGCGCCCGTGGGCTGGTCCCCAGCCGACCGCGAACTGACCCAGCATGCCTCCGGGTTCCTCTTCCTTGCGGGTCCTTCGACCGGAGAGATGTTAGCCCTCTGACTACCTCCTTAGGCCTCTTTCTCTTTCATCTATTCCTTTCTCTTTTCTAAGTATATTTGTTTTTTCTCCTGGTCAATCTTTATTGCAAAGCCGATGAACCAGCATGTCCAGCTGCCCACATACCATCTTCTTGCGCAAGGTGCGACCATTTAACCATAGTGGTGGGCCCGAAAGAACTACAAGGGCAATACAAACACTCTCTTCGGCGTAACAACCGAGGCGACACTCTCTCCCTTCGCTTATGGGTTGCAATGACACGCAGACCGCAAAAAGGCAGCAAACTCAGGGGTCTATGCACTGTGGTAATGGTAAAATGGTGAATTCGACATTACGACACTTGAGATATAGTAGAGATAGCGTAGGATGATAGGAAAGCTAATAACCAATAACTGTCGAGAATTAAGTTATATTCGCATACGTTTCTTACCTTACTATCTATAGCTCTCCTGAACGCGGCCGGCCCAATGTGGTTGTAGGCGGCTTGCTGTGTTTTTCCCTTACCCAGTCGTAAGAGTTACTGCCTCGATAACTTGCACTGCCGGCCCTGCTGGGGATGTAGGCGGAATGCAGTGGAGATGAACTTTACTTTTTTAATAAAGTTGTTTAAAAAAAAAAAAAGCTGGACCAACTGCCTTTGGGATAATGTTTAATAATAAGCAGACTAGACCTATGGCATCATACATAAAGTTTTCCAGTGCCCCGAACAAGCCTATAACTCGCCACCGTAACCAACTCAGGCCTACAATTGTGAGGGTAAGCTTCACCACACGGCTACCATCAGACACAGTCATTAAATTAGAAAGGTATAAAAAATTACAGTTGGCTAAGCAAAATACTATCTCTCCTAAGAGGGACTAACAAGGATCGTCACACAGCAAACCTTTTAAATGCATGGTTTGTCTCGAAAGGTAACTATTAAAGTTTGTCTCACGGAGTGACCAACACCAAAACCTACTACGGTAATCTGTGAGATTCTATATAACAAAATGTCTGTCTGTGTGCTATAATGTAGAGTAATAACAACCCAGACTCAAATGTCTGTGGACCTTAACGTGCTTTTCACAATCAATACGTCAGACTTAGTGCCTTTTTCATAAAATATCATAATAAACAGTACAGACCTATTGCCAGCATCACTAGCTTGCCACTATAACCAACTCAATCCTGCTGTATCAGGTAGAAGCTTTGCCACTAGCCGAAACGTGTGATACAAGCAGTCTTTTTAGTGGAAGCAGACAAATTCGGACCAATCAAATCCTTTACTCAAGGGAACCAACATGTGGGTGTAGCCAAAGCCCCTCTCTTAGTAATACTCTGAATGCACTATTTGTTGATCACATGAGGTATTTCACAGTGCACTGTCACGCCAGACCTAAAAATCCATGTATATTAGTGCAGCCCTGGGCATACCATACTGCTCTCAAACACAAAACTGTACTCTGAAGTCTAAAGCTAATGATGGAAGGAGATGGTTCTGGGACTGCAATAAATTTTGAATTTCTGACGTTGGTGCAAGTTTTGATTTCAGTAGCATTTACTTAGTGATAAGAACATTTCGGAATTGAAACAACAATGCTTTGATATATGGATCTTTGTTTTCATTGGCACAATAGGCCTCGATTCTATCTTGGATTTAGGAATTGACATTTTCACTTTTCATTGACACTGCATGCAAAGTGCACTTATGCTTTGTGCTGACACGCTGTTCCAGAAGATCTCAGAGGAAACTCTTTTAGTTATATTCTTTCATTCCAAGGTCTCTTTCTGCTCTGTCCGTTATAGGCCTATTCCTTTACAAGAGTCTTTTTGTTTATGTAACCAAATTTACGCTAACATATCTGATGACATTAGGTCAGAGATTTATTAATATTCATTTAGAAGGCTAGTGCTAGGATGGTGGTATTATATGGTGTTATAAAATGCTGTATTACGATTTAATGATATGTTGATACATTTACTCACCCTATGCTGATTGAGTGATTTCTTTTGCTTTCTATGGAGAAATCCTATATAAAAGTTGTGTTTTGGGGGCCAGAGAAATCTTTTCAGTCTCTTCTCTGATCCTCTGGGAATGCTGCCCAATAGTCTATTGATTTGCTGCTTTTTTTTTTTTACTTAGACTATTTCTCAGATTTTTCTCATTCTGTATTTATTTGAAATGATTCCTTAGCTTTATATTTCTGACTGAAATATTATGCATTTTGATTGACTTTGATATATTATATATATTTTGCCTTCTGTATTGCACTTTAATACCTCATGGTTTCTCAATTACTAGTCTTCAGCCTATTTGAGTCCTGGTTAATTCTTATTGATTCATCAAACATGTTTGATGTTTCAATTAATCGTCCCGACATGAGTTTGCACCCACGGAGTTAAGCAGTGTTTTGACACACTAATCAAGATGTAGTTATCATCGTGGAGGCAGTGGAAAAACGGCATACTTGAAGAGGTTGCACGGATGGAACTTTGGGCTGCGAGTAACATCACTTGTTTAGAGACTTGGTTGAATAACTGTTCCTCACGAGGTTGTTTCAACAAACCACGCGTCATATGACATTCTTCAATTAATTCATTTATTGTGTATACGTAGTTAATGAAGTTTAACCAAGCCTATTTGTCACGAAAATAATTTTGTTTTTCATGCAAATGATTACTTGATGTTTATGATTTTCGTATTATTTAGTGGGTTCACTGGGGATTAGGTACGAGTGTTTTAGGTGGAGGTTGGTTTCCTTTTTTTCTTCAATAGGGTAGTGCTTTTTGGGAGTTAGAGTTTGTAACCATTATTTAGTAGGAGTACACTGTAGGAGGGACTAGGTCACGTGGGTAATACGTATTGAAGGCATCATCTCGAGTGAACAGAAACACGTGGGAGAGCACACTTTAAATAACGGTTTGAACGGCAGGGGAAGAACATAAGAAATTATCGAAGTGAAGTGGAAAAGGAGGCCAGGCTGCCGGTTGTGGCTTTTAAGAGGTAATTGGGATGGCACAGAAACATTTTGCACGAGACATGTAGTGGGCAGTTTGGGGTGAATGTTTGGGGTAGTAAGGGAAACTGACAGAGGGTATTAAGGCGCACATTGGTAAATGGGGAGGTATGGCATGGGTTTGGGGATGAGCATTAACGGCATTTAACACACAGATGAAAAGTGGTTATAAGAGGAAGTTTGAGTATTTGAATATTGGTTCACGTAGAGTTTGGGACAGGTAGAGTGGGTTGATTTAGGGTGAAGAGTTGGGTCAGTGGGTACCTTATTTGCATGTATCTTGGTGGCGCTGAAGAGGTAGTTAAGCAGTGTTTTCTATTTGTTGCAGTGACCCCTGAAGAAGAGCCGTCAGGCTTGAAATGCATTGGGTTTTAAAAGAGCTACTTTGAAGTATGGTTGACCTCACGTGTTGCTGTGTAAAAGCCTGGATGGGCACGCAGGAGACATTTGAAACTGTTTGAATAAAGAATTCAAAGGCAACTTTACTGTCTCCGTGATGATTTGATAAGCAGGAAGACCGTCGATAAGAGGAATGGATTAATTTGAATACTGTGAGAAAATGGCTAACTGAGCAAGGTTTTGAGGGATTATTCCCCATTCTGCAGTGCGAAAGTTGGGTGCGTGACGACGCACCCTTAGATGTAATTCTTATTGATTGCCATTTCAAATGCTGTTTTGAATCAGGGGCCGCATTACACATGCGACGCATTTTCCTTCATTGCGCCGGGCACACCTTTCAAAAGGTGTGCCCGGCGCAATGAAGGAAAATGCGCCGCGAAGGAAAATGCAGCCGCGAACATGTGAAATACGGAGCGGCTTTGATGCAGCCGCTCAGTGTTTCACTGTGCAGGCGGCAACCCGCCTGCACTTTTAAAGGGGAATAGAGATCCCCCTTGCAGGTGGGTGCAATCAGTGACTGCACACACCTGTAAGGGGATGTCTGGCGGGGTCTATAGGACCCCTTTAACTGCTGCAGAGGGCTGCTGAGTTCAGGGGCACACTGACAGGGCGCCTCCTGAGGGCTTCTTCGCCTGCGTCGGTAATACGGCGCAGGCGCAGAGGCAAAGGGATTCCCTCATTTGCATGGGGCTCGCCCCCATGCAAATGAGGGGAAGCCCCCTTGAAGATAGCGCTGCCGCTTTATGTGCGCAAGCACTATTGGTATTACAGAAGGGGCCGCACAAGTGTCTGTGGCCCCTTCTGTAATACCAAAACTCCCCGGGGGCGTGCAAAGCAGGCGCAAACGCCCCTTGCACCCCCGGGGCACTTAATTTAATACGGCCCCTGATCTTTAGGGACACATCTCCTCATCTATCCTTGAGGACAACACTACGCCTGATCCTGCATTAGATGCGTTATTTCTAGCATGACAGACTATCATAAATAGTGCCCACAATGACCTCCAATCTGTGCAGAGAAAAACAAACCGAAATGATCTAGTTAGACAGCATTACAATGTTATGTGTGTGCCCCTGAAATTTCAAGCTCAGGCAGCCTTACTGCTGCTGGTTCTGGGAGCAGGATAAACTAACAATCACAACTGTGTGGAGGAGAAGCATCTTTTTTCTGTGGAAAATCAAAACATGCCCAATCAAAACATGTACTCCTGAATTTCAACATGTGGGCGGAGTCTCTCTGTAGTACTCCTGAAAGCTATTTTTTAGGTTGATCACATTAGTTCTGGCGACAGATACACTGTCAAGCCAAACGTAAAAAACACTAAGGCATGGATAATTGTGGATCAGCTGCACTCTGCAGATTCCATAATGCTGAAAAATAGCAAGGTCTATCTAAACCGAACAACCTCAAACCAATAATTGCCAAACCTTACTTAATATGCTTGGCTCCGTGAGATACATCAGTAACGCTGGACTGCTTCCAAAACTGTATTCCTTGAACCATTTATTATGTAATAGACTAGAACACATCCGAATGGATACGTTAAAAGACACATACGTAGAGAAAATATGCCTATGCACACCAAACATAAACATACTATAAAGACATGAACAGAAACCTGAAACCTTGTTTATCAGGAAGAAAAACTTCATTTGTCAAGAAAATGCACGTTTATCTACACAAACAAGAAGACGTGTATTGCATAGACAACTTCGCTAGTTCACTAATTCAAACCATATCAATTTATAAAGTGACATGCATCTGAACAGTCCAGTTCTGTTCTGCAAACACCAAGCTTTGCTGCCCGTTTCCGGCAGAATTTCAGGACTTTCAGCTTCAGAAAAAACTTCGTCATACAGACACGTCCTCTTCTAACAATGAAAGTACATGGGGGATGTGAGCAAGCAGCTGAAGATGGCAGTCAGGTTTCGGTGAGGCTCCGTCCGCATCCCTAACCATCCGCTCATTATCCAGATTTCACTGAGCGCTGGTGGCCCCCATTGCACCCCCACAAACAATGGGAGAGAGCGACGACGAGTGAGGGGTGCTCCCAGGTGAGAGGAGAGTGCCTGGACACATCACCAGGGCAAGATCCCTCGGCCGCTGCGCTCCTGCCCAACATAGTGATCGGCCGCAATGTAGTACAAGGTCCGAGAGAGGCAACGAGAAGGAGACCCGTCCTCTCCCCTCTATTCCAGACCGGTGGAGTGGGAATACTCCGGACGTGAGCCCCACCCAACGACGTTGCACCTCTTGTCCCACAGGAGGAGAGGCAGGCCACAGGTGTGGGAGGACATGGGAGCGACCACCGAGGCTGACCCCAGGAGAGATCAGCAGCGGTGAAGCAACTCACTTCCTCCTCTCTGATACAGGTCAGGGTCCCTGTGGAGGCAGCCCCACCTGACAAAGCGCTGCTCACGGCTCTGGCTTTGAGCGCAGAGGAGGGAGAAAGAACCAGGAGAGGACCGCAGAGGTCGTACCCTGGGCAAGACTGGCCAGGAAAGCACCCTATTGGTGCAAGAGGAGGCACAGACAAAACATTTGAGCCTAGGAAAGCACCGCAGAGACACAAGAGGTTGGTAGCACCAGATGGAGCAATACAGAACTACAGACCTCCCAGGAGGCAAATGACAAATGTCGCATCCCGGGGAGTAGCAAGCAATCATTAACGGAGCATGGACACTACCAGGTTGCAGTGCGGCCCGGCGCGACTCCATCATCAGTGCCCCACCAACCCTGGGACAGGGAGCGCAGGTCCCAGCACAACAATCTCCGATTGAAGGGCATCCCGGAATGCCTTGAGGGAACGCACCTGCAACACTATTTCACGCAATGGTTTAATCTTGGGTGCTGACAAATGACCTCTCTTCTTGCTTCGCTATTGATAGAGCACACAGGTCCCTCACCCCACCCACCTCCGGGAGCTTAACCATGACCGGTGATTCTTCATCTCCTCAACTACTTGGAAAGGGACTCCATCCTCCGAGCAGCAAGACACCGCCAGTCAGTCCTGCTGGACTCCTACCGGATCATGATCTTTCCAGATTACACACTCCGAGTCCAGCAGCAATGGCATACGTTCCTGGAGTAGAAGGCTAAACTTTGTACAATGCAGATCAAGTACAAGCTCCTCTACTAAGCCCGACTAAAAGCTATCCAACTAGGGAAGACACTTTTTTTGGCTCTGCAGAGGAGGCCTGGTGATGGGTGGAGCAGACACCCCTATCGGCTTCACTTGGGACTACCCGTCCCACCGAAGACCTGGATGACTGGAAGACGGCCCTCCCCCCACCCAGACCTCAAAGCCACAAACAGAGGGGTCGGGCGACCTTATGTACCAGCCTGGGCGGGAACCGGAAGCAACTTTTCACTCTCCGGAGCAGCGAGCCGGCGTGGCCAGGCCCCGGCCTCGACAACCGGGGGCCCCGCTCTGGATCAATCTGACCTACAGCACGCGAAATGACCCTGGTATTGTTAAAGGCACAGCTATGGGGCACAGGAGGTCCCAAGACCACAGTGAGCAGTATGTTAAGTTATAAGATGGGGTGAAGGACCTGTGGTAGGTCATCTTCTGGTGTTATTTCAATGTTAGGGAGTTTCGAGCTAGGGCGACAGATAATTCTTTTTCAGAAGGGTGGGGGAGCTATTTCAGCAGAGGCCCGT
Organism: Calotriton arnoldi; assembly: GCA_963921515.1. Taxonomy (NCBI): domain Eukaryota; kingdom Metazoa; phylum Chordata; class Amphibia; order Caudata; family Salamandridae; genus Calotriton; species Calotriton arnoldi. The sequence goes on from CAWUFW010000020.1 coordinate 4,546,907, forward strand.
TGCCTCTCAAAGTTGGGTAGTTTTAGTTAAGAGACCGTCAGCACGATAAATCACAGGGAGTGACCGGGTCACGACGCAGGACTGGGAGCCCAGACAGCGCTCGCAAGTGGGTGTGCCTGGGAGAGGGGGAGTGCCACTCCCCCATGTGAGGGGGAGCTGGGGGCCCCGGCCTGAAGGGAGGAGTCAGGACACGTGACACCATGTACAATCACGCAGACACAGGGGACTGTGCAGGCAACAGATTCTGCCACATGATCAAATGGGGGGGTGATCCAAACCGACTGAAGGTCATGTTGTGGCATGTCAATGGCCTCCTTAACCTCAAATACGAGGTAGTGACGCAGCACATTATAAGACATTCTCCAGGCATGATACGCCTCCAAGAAATGCACCTCCAAGAAACACTCCTCCAATAAACTCACCTGGTGGGCAATATAGTCCCCTGCCAGTGCTCGCCCATTCCAGCTAAACCTGGGAGTCCAGGGGAGTGGCAATCCTGGCAACAAAAAAAACCTTCCAGATAGCCAAGATCTGGCTTGATCCTCAAGGAACCAAAGAGAACCCCAGTATTTGCCCTATGTGTGTTATCGCACACCCAACACTTCAACAATTAGTCCTAGACACACTGGGAGCCCTCCTCCTTGAAACTGAAGCAGACATACATGTTGTGGGTGGAGATTTTAATGAGGTGATGGACAAATCGGTAGTCAGATCACACACAACCATGGCCCGGATCTCTACGGAATTCCGATGGGCCCACTAGGCACTGGCGCTCGGTCTATTTGATGTCTTGAGGGCCAAACATTCCCCAAATAGGCAATACCCCTTTTTTCTGAAGCCCACAAGACTTTCTCCTCATTAGATCACATTGTTATTCCAATAGGGGAATGCCCTGCTCACCTCTCAGTAGAATACCTGCTGAGAGTCATCTCCGACAATGCCCCGTTGCTGGTTACACTGGGGACACAGTCCAGCGTGGAGAGGACCGGATGGCGCCTCAGCAGATGGAACCTCCAGGACTAGGAAGTGGTGAACAAACTGAAGACACCTTGTTGCTTTAATAACAAAAACTTAGTGTCCTCCTCTGTGACCCTCTGGGAGACATACAAGATCGTGCAACGAGTTAAGGCCCAAAACACTGTAGCATGAGAAAAAAAAAAAAAAAAGACAGCAGGCAGAATTAAAACGGCTGGAAACGGGCATCCTTGAGGCGGAGTGGGTAGGTGCTGCCACAGGCAACACTTGCTCTCCTGGAAGCCTTGCAGAGGAAGTTACAATTCGTTAATGCATAGAAGACAAAGCAGGTCGCCTCCTGGCCTGGCTTAGCAGACGAGAGGAGACGTTGCAGTGGGTGAGCGAACTCCGAGATGCTATTGGAGCCCCCATTACAACCAACAAGGGATTAGCTGATGACTTTGCCGGTTATTGTTCAAGGGCTTTATGAGGAACAGCACATTGTCACATGGGTGGATATCAAAGCCTTTCTGAGGGAGCTGCCACTTCCCCGACAGGATTTGAGGGAGCGGGAATACCTTGACCAGGAGTTCACCCTGCAAGATATATCAGAGGCGGTGGGTCTGATGCAATCCGGAAAGACTCCCAGCCCTCTTGTGGAATTCTACAAACGTATCCACCTTAGGTCCCCCCTTATTGGCCATGGGCGGTGGACTTGGGGCAATTACCGCCAGACCTATGGCATGCCACAATAATGGTGATCCACAAACACGAGAAGCCCGGCACAGCGTGCACTTCCTATAGACCTATCTCACTACTTAATATAGAGGTGAAAATCCTGGCAAAGGTCCTGGCACTTCGCATGGGGAAAGTAATTACCTCCTTGGTCCACAAGACGAGGCAGGCTTTATCGCCTCCAGAGTGAAACGGCAAAATATATGTTGCCTACATGATTGGCTGGACTACAAGAAAAATAGCAGAGAATGAAGAGTGATTCTGTCTCTGGATGATGAGAAGGCATTTATAAATAATTCCTATTTTGTAAAGTGCAAGCATATCACCCCTTAAGGTTTCAAGGTGCTAAATTTCCCTACACGGACTCGAACACAAGTGATAAGCTGCACAATCATGTTAACCTTGTGTTGGAAAGGTAATTACTTTCATGTAACAAATGGTGTCTTGGGACTGCCAACTTAAAAGTCAAACGGAAGAGCACCAACCCCATGGACAAAAGCTTGTTGGGTGCTATGATATGAAAATGTGCATGGTAAGATTTCTGTGGTGACAGCAACAGACAGGAATAGTCTCCTAAACCCCTGTCCATGTTCAATGTAAGGAATGAGGAATGGGAATTAGCACAAGGATAGAAACCCACTGAAATGAACTGAGTTTCATTACAGATGTCAACATATTCAAAAAGTACGTTGCCAAATGCGAGCAATGGAGTATTTTAGCTTTTCCCTATATTCAATCTTCTCTGTTCAGGAAAGGTTATGCCAATAGTCCGGAGTTATTTGGAAACCAGTACTCTGGTCTTTTTAAGAACACAGATGATGGCAGAGCAGGCCTTTGTTTTCCGCACTATGCAATGCAGGCCTTTCAAAAGGCATAGATGCTCAAAATGGTGGCCTTGGTTAGTTCTGTGCAGACTATCGAACCATTTTACCGAGACTCACATGTCAAGTCATTTGTTACAGCAGCCCAGTGGGAATCCCTATTTTGCTAATAATTTAAGTTAATATCTTGAGGAATGGATAGAAGCAATAGGCAGGTTACCAACAGGCGCAGATGGACTTTCTTAACGTTTCATCGACGATGTCCAATGTAGCAGCAATAGTAGTAATGAGCAGGAGGGCTCTGTCTAGCTGGCATCATCACTGCTTTGCACTTTCATGATTTTGAAACGGGCAAGGCTGGTCGAGTTGATCGGTGGGCAAAATTTTGAAGGCCGAGGAACACCAAGTGGACATTTACAGCTGATTATAAGGCAAGTATAGTGAAACCTGGGCTATAAACTAAAATGGTTTAACCAGGTTGACCCTAACTAATACAGGGTTGAAGCATGGATCTAAAAGTGCACCCGTTACTTAATTTAAACATACTTGCAACGTAGGGTAGGGGCATATTCCATGCCTGTCTACAATATGCTGATGATGCTGTCCTGTCAGGTAGGACCCCAATCTGACTCCTGCAATCCCTTCAAGTTTCAGACATTTACTGTACAAATAAAAGTATATGGATAAACACAGTAAAAACTAAATTGCAAATTTTGACATATAGGGTGCATAACTCGAATATTTTGGGCTCTTTTACATATCCTGCAATCTTGAAGGATGAATCCTTTGAAGGTCTAGTGTTCTGCCCACGACTCCACTATTTAAGGGCTTCAGCTGCGCATCTGCACAGTGGGCGCAACAATGGCAAGTCCGTATGTGCCAGTCAGTGTCCTGGAAGCACCGGACATGCTGCTGTTTGGGCCCCCATACAAGGTATACTCGAGATAAATTATTGTAGCTGAGAAGGAGCATGAATAGTCATCTTGGGGAAGGGAGCAGAAGCTCGAAGGCTGGTATTAGTATGGTAGGACAAGGAATACACGCTACACAAAGTAACATCATACCTGAACATTAAGGGTATGTTACTTAATTGTCATTCCCTAAATAAGCATGCGGAGGAGACTGCACTTTTCTTGGAGACTGAGAAATTAGCTATATTATGCCTTACTGAAACTTAGCTGAAGGACTGCTTAGGGCTGGATCTCTTTGCTGCAATCCCCAAAGGGAGTGAGGTGATTCGACGAGACAGAGAAATGGGGACAGGTACTAATGTTTCTATCGCACATGCAAATTACTAAAGGGGAAATAATTAACTTTGAATGGGCTGAAACCCTGCTTTTTACAATTCAAATTTCAGACAAAGCAACTGTTACTTGTCACTATACCGGCCTCCTATTTATTTCATACATTTTGGAGAATCTTAACAGATACTATCACTCCATATCTATTCGGGTCCTCTAATTTGTGTGTGATCGGGGACTTTAACATATGGTTAGTAACTGAGATGCTAAGGATTTGCTTCATTCTATGATGGCATTGAATCTTGAGCAACAAGTTTTTTCACCCACACATGAGAAAGGTCACTTGATTGACCTTTTTTTTCACCACAAGTGATTCCGAGGTAGTTGGAACGTCTATTAATCTGCTATGGTCAGATCACTACAGGGTACCTTTCAAATTGGTTAGTCAATTAGAACATAATTCAGGAGGTCCTGCTGGCGTTACTCTGCCGGACACATGCCGCTCACCAAGGCCCTATGGGATTTCCAATACTTGACTAAGGAGTAAACAGAGGAGGTAACCCAATTGGTGACTAAGGTTGGCGAGTGGGACTCAATGCGCTAGTTTCTATTTTGTCTACGAAAGTAAAAATTTAAAAAAGGAAGCACCGTTCCACTCCCTGGTATTCCACTGATCTGATGAATGCAAAGAGCCGTTGTAAGAAATTAGAACAAATCTGGTGAAGATTGTACGTGGGAGATGGAACTGCATATACATCCGAACTAAAAATGTATAAATTAAAAATAACTGGGTAGGCTGACAAAAAAGATAGATTACTCCAACAAAATTTTGGAAGGTGAAAATTCGGACCGTGAAGTTTTCAGGGGAATAAAACACTTCTGATTTCCCTCTCTCTCTAGCGGAGATTGGTGCTTCTACAGAGCTTTGTGAATCCTTTTCAGAGTTCTTTAATGAAAAGTTAAGCAGTATTAGCAAACATTTTATTAGCACAAATATTGGGTTAGAGGTACCTATAAATTCTCAGGCCTCTTTACTTTCAACATTATCATGTTTTGACCTACTAGAGGTCAATTCAGTGAAAGATTTGATTTTATCAATAAAGTCTGGCTCTCTGCTGGACACTTGTCCCATCACGCGCTATCATCTGGTGGTGGACACCTTGGCTCAGGTGATCAGATTTGTGTAATCTATCAGCTCAGCAGTCTGTCCTCAATGGTGGAAGAATGCTCAAATTTTTCTGATTTTGAAGAAATCTTGAACAGATCCTTTAGATTTCACAAACTATAGGCCTATCTCAAGATTGCTTTTGTTGTTAAAATATTAGGAAAAGAGATCGACAGGCAACTGAAATCTCATCTGGAGGTTAATAAGGTGCTTGATAAAAGGCAAGTGAGTTTTAGACTACTTTACCGCATGGAGAGCAACTCCGTATCGGTTCTGGGTAACATTAAGATATTTTTGGATGGAGGAAGTAGTGCAACGTTGATCTAATTCGATCTTAGCGCTGATTTTGATACAGCCTCTCAGTAGATTTTGATTCGGAGACTACAGATGTCAGGAATGTAAGGTAAAACCTTAGAATGGTTCTCCTCTTTCTTATCGTTTAATGCTCAAATGGTCAGAATGTCGACTTTCACCTGTAATGAAAGATCTTTAGTGTGTGGCGTGCGCCAGTACTCTACATTAAGCCCTACTTTGTTCAACATTTGTGTTTCCCCTTTCACCACAATCAATCAATCAATCAGGGGTTTATAAAGTGCGCTACTCACCCGTGAGGGTCTCAAGGCGCTAGGGGGGGTAGGAGTGCAGCTCCGGATCAGTCGAAGAGCCAGGTCTTGAGGCTCTTCCTGAAGATGTGCAGAGTTGGGGAGTGTCTGATGTTGACTGGGAGCTCGTTCCAGGTTTTTGCTGCTCTGGTTCTGCGGATGCGCGGGGTCTCTGCTAAGGCGAGGTTGGCGGAGCGGAGGTTTCTTTTGGGTACGTGGAAGGAGACTCTTTCGTTGAGGTATTCGGGTCCGATGTTGTGGAGGGATTTGTAGGCGTGGGTGAGTATCTTGAAGGTTACTCTCTTCTCAATGGGGTGCCAGTGGAGGACTCGTAGGTGCTGGGTCATGTGCTCGTGTCGTAGGGTTCCGAGGACGAGTCTGGCTGCGGTGTTCTGGATGGTTTGGAGCTTATGTAGCAGGGTTTTGTTGATTCCGGCGTAGAGGGCGTTTCCGTAGTCCAGTCTGCTGGTTATGTGTGCGTGGGTGACGGTCTTTCTGCATTCGGGGGGTCCACTTGAAGGTCTTGCAGAGGGAGTTGAAGCAGGTGGAGGCGACTGCGTTGATCTGGCAGGTCATGGTGAGGGAGAAGTCTAGAATGATGCCGAGGTTTCGGGCGTGGTCTGATGGAGCGGGTGGGTTTCCGAGGGCGGAAGGCCACCAGGTGTTGTCCTAGGCGGTAGAGGAGGGTCCAAGGAAGAGGACCTCTGTCTTCTCCGAGTTGAGCTTAGGCAGCTATGGTTCATCCAGGCTGCGACGTCTTTCATTCCTTCCTGGAAGCTGAGTCTGGTGTCTTCGGGGTTCTTCGTGAGGGAGAGGATGAGCCGAGTGTCGTCGGCGTAGGATACTATGCTGAGCCCATGCTGTCTAACGATGGCGGCGAGGGGGGCCATGCAGATGTAGAAGAGCATGGGGCTGAGCGACGATCCTTGGGGTACTCCGCAGTTGATCTCTGTGGGTTCGGAGAGGAATGGTGGGAGTCTGATCCTTTGGGTCCTGCCGGTGAGGAAGAAGCGGATCCAGTCGAGGGCGGTACCCCGTATGCCGGCGTCGTGGAGTCTGGTGGCGACAGTGCGTTGGGAGACGGTGTCGAAGGCTGCGGAGAGGTCTAGTAGGATGAGGGCCGCGGTGTGACCCTGTTCGAGTAGCATGCGGATGTCATCGGTGGCGGCGAGGAGGGCGGTCTCGATGCTGTGGTTGCTGCGGAATCCGGACTGGGAGGAGTCGAGGATGGCGTTCTCTTCGATGAAGGTGGTCAACTGGGAGTTGACGAATCTTTCGGAGACTTTGGCTGCGAAGGGAAGGAGAGAGATGGGCCGGTAGTTTTTCAGGTCCGTCGGGTCAGCTGAGGGTTTCTTGAGGAGGGGCCTGACCGCTGCCCGCTTCCAGTCGTCGGGAAAGATGCCGGATTTGAAGGTGGTGTTAATGGTCCGGCATAGTTCGGGTGCTATGGCGGCGGCGGCTCTGTGGTAGATGTGCGGCGGGCAGGGGTCCATGGGGGCTCCTGAGTGGGTGTTCTTCATGGTCGTGGCGGTGTCTTCGTTGGTAGCCGGTTTCCAGGTGGTGATGGTGGGCAGGTTGTCAGTGGTGGAGAGGAGGGAGGTGTCTGGAGTATGTTCGCTGAAGTTGTCGTAGAGGGTCTTTATTTTCCGGTGGAAGTAGGCGCTAAGCTTGTTGCAGAGGTCCAGGGATGGTGTGACGTCCGTGGCTTCGCTGGGGGGTTTGGTGAACTGTTGTACGAAAGTTTGGGCTATCGCTCATGTCTTATGATGATGACACCCAAGTTATTATTTCGATAGTTGAATTTAGAGCAGCTTCAAACTTGTATGATTGCATGTATTCAGTGAAGAAATGGATGTGTGCCAATGTATTAAAGTTGAATGGGGATAAGACCGAGGTGTTATACTTCGGCCAACTGACAATTACCCGCTCTCTGAATTGGTGGCCTCCTAAATTAGGTGATCCTCCTTCACCAGTTCCAGAATCCAAAAACCTTGGTGTGATGATCGACAACAGCCTCAGTATTGATAAGCAAATGAACAAGGTTTCACCTTACTGTTTTATATATTGATAGATGCTGTGTAAAATACTGCCAATGCCACCTAAACAAACTCACAGAAAGGAAGTCCAAGCTATTGTTTCATAGCAGTTGGACAACTGGAATTCGTTATATTAAGGGCCACCGACAAAAAACTGCTGAGTGTTCAAAATTGGGCTGCTAAAAGACTGTCTGGTGCAAAACGCTATGAGCTCACCACCCCAGTACTGAAAACTTGGCACTGGTTACCTTAATAAAAGAATACTGTTTAAAGTTGCATGCATGCCCCATTGAGCCTATTGCACGCAGGGCCCTGGAATTATATCAGAGAAATTTCAGACCTATGCGGTGCACCGGCCACCCCCTTCGCATGGGACAACACCCGGTGGACCCCCGCCCTCAGAAATCCACCCACCCCAAAGTACCACGCACACAACCTCGGCATCATACCCGACTCTTCACTCACCATGAACTGCCAGATCAACGCCGTGTCCTCCACTTGCTTCAACACCCTCTGCATACTTCGCAAGACCTTCAAATAGATCACCCCCCCCCCCCCCGACGCCAGGAAGACCGTCCCCCACGCACTCATCACCAGCAGACTGGACTACGGAAATGCTCTCTACGCCGGATTCAACAAAAAACTCCGCCGCTAACTCCAGACCACCCAGAACGCCGCAGCCACTTATCCTCGACATCCCACGACATGACCACATCACCCAACACCTCTGCGACCTCCACTGGCTCCCCGTCGAAAGAAGAATAACCTTCAAACTGCTCACACACGCTTACAAAGCCCTCCATAACACTGGACCCCAATACATCAACGAACGAATATCCTTCCACGCCCCCAAGAGAAACCTCCGCTCTGCCGACCACGCCCTAGCCACGGTCCCCCGCATCCACAGGGCCAGAGCAGATCCTTCTCCTACCTCCCGGCTAAGACCTGGAACAAACTCCCCCACCACATCCCACGAAGCCAGACACTGCACCAATTCAGAAAGGACCTCAAGACCGGGCTCTTCGAATGACCAACAGAGCTGCTCGCCCCCTCCCCCCCAAGCGCCTGGTGACCCTTAGGGGTGAGTAGTGTAAAACCCTGATTGATTACAGGCAGGGAATGCTTTTTTGTTTACTCTTGCCTGAATAAAGTTGGCCTGAAAAGGAGATCAGGCCTTTAATTTTCTGGCTCCCAAATTGTAGAATTGTCTCTCACTTTAGTTAAGGGGTGAAATTATTGATCTAAAGTTTTGTAATGGTTTGAAAATATAGCTATTTGAGTAAACAGGTTGTTGTGTCAGTCTAGTAGGGCCACAACACCCGTATTAGGGTAACACTTGCGCTTTATAAATTAATCTCATCATCATTTATGTAGAGCCCCTGCAGTTAGTTCACAAATATGACCACTTTACATGACAAATTCAGTTAATTCATTGTGGCAAATGAATAAACCTAGAGGGAAGATGTGAACAAGATGTTCGACAAACATAATGGTGGACAAACCATAATATTTCTGGTTAAAGTTTATGTGGCCTACGTTTGCCAATGTAGGCAAATGGGGCACATGTTTAGATGTTGTGTGAAAGTGCATAATTAAATGAATTAGAGACATATGATGGTGATGACAAATAGGCAACACAATTCTAACTGAACATCCTGTATTACAGTAGAACTGGCTGTAACCAATGCAAGAGAAAGATCAATTGTTACTAGAATGTGGGTTTTCTGGGACGTCATTCACCCAAAAGGGGATACTTTGTGTTTGGCCTAATAAGATCTGAAATGCATGAGCTAACGCATATAGCGCAAGATGGAGTTATTTACAATGGAGCAGACATTTATCAAGAGAGAATATGATGTACGTGTGATTCGATCTGCTAAGACTAGAATATAGAAACTTGATCGGAATGCAACACTTGGTGTAAACAAGGTTCAGAAGAATACACAAGAAACCAAAAAGGTGTAATTGATCACTAATTATAATTGAAACTTTGGCAAACTTTGGAAGTGTTTACGCAAACACTGGCACTTACTCCAGTCAGATAAACTTCTGCTTGGATTTGTCTCAGACTGGCCAGATATTACTTACCGCAAGGGAAGATCTCCCAAGAGCATCCTTAGTCCTAGACAACAGGAAGAGATGAACTGGTTGACTCAAAGAAATAGAGGCTTTTATAAATGCGGTCACTATAGTATGTGCAGATGGGCCTTGGATAAGATTAAACTATTTAGTTATGGTACTGGTCAGGAATTTGCGATTTGCACAAATATGAATTGCGGTACCAAATTTGCGGTACACATGTCAAAAACTACATGTGGGAAGTAAGATCAGATCACTTAGAGAGAGGGTTAGGGAACAGATGTGGGTCCTAAAACAAGGTGATATCAAATATCCCATACAGTCACATGCTATGGAATGTGAAGCTCAGAATCAATATTGTAGCTTACAATTTTATGGTATAGCTCAATGTGACAGGGATCCCTGTGGTGGTAAAAGAGAATTGTCTCTTAGATGACGTGAAGCTGATTATTAAATTAAAGGCAGTGGAACACAGGTTTAATATTGATCATGAATTACAATATTTTTTAGGAGACTAATAATTTGTATTGTGATGTGACAGATACCACATTGCCTCTCCATCTATTTAGTCTTACAATAATTGTAAGGACTGGTTAAGAGGCTATTTTAGTTTATAGTTAGGGGGCTATGTTTAGTTCATATGTATGAATTTGATTAGCTTTAGACAAACCAGTGACTGAATGAAATCTTAAGTTTATTATGGGAGTGTTAAATAGTATTGCACAGTAATGGTAAGCTTAAAAGGAGCAATGAGTCAGAGATGGTGATTATCTTACACAAATAAATTAGATACAAACATGTCAACAACATTTGTGTATAGGATATGGAGTTCTGTGATGGTGACCGAAATTTTATGAAATTCAAGAATACTGCTACTCTGTATTGCTAATGCTTTGATGGTGGCCGTAACTGCTTAGGCTGGTAAAGCCGGGTGTGGCCGTAATACGCATACTAGATGACGTTTACATTGAATTAATACAAATTGAATATTTAGTACCCATCAATTCAAATTGAATGTACTACTTCGTACTGAGATTACTTTGGGAGGTTATCTTCCCCAAGATGGCATACATTTTGGACGATGATCAGAGTGTTGCCTATTGATTGTCTCCTATCACCTAATGAGGGGAAGATGGCGCCCGAGTAGAATGTTGCATCACATGAAGAAATTAATCATCTTGGTATATAATAGACAGCATATGATCCTTGAGATTTGGATTATACTATCACTTGTTCTGACTAGATTGCATTCATGGATTCACTTATCTTATTTGCAGTATAAATTGAGATTAGGATTGGTAGCGTATTGGTTATGGTTCCAAGATGGCGTCCGCTTTGGGTGGCGAGTCAAGTGTCCTTTGTTGATGGTTGTGACTATTTAAAGATGGTAAGATAGCGACTGTGTTGGATGCTGTTTCATACGACGGGATAAACTCAGGAGTACCCTCCGGTTGATGGATACACGAGCGTCTTCAAATACTTTCAAACAGCGTTTGGCGGATTAAATATTGTTTTATCACACACCAAGTGTAGAGTTGTAACTTGGCTTATGTAATAAAAGCAGTCACCTATACGGCATTGTTATTTTCATATTTCGGAACTTTGAGATACTATTTATGTATGAAGGATTACTCTTTTTAATAGGCGAGTGGATACATGGTTCTCACTTTACGCTTGTCTTGGGCATATTTGAATTGGTTGGACTATTGGGCAAATACTTTCGTTATACTTTTATATTTAGCTTTACACCAAGCAATTAGTGATACTTGTGATTGGTTGGATTTTTTGGGTAGGTTTGGGTTTACTTTAACTACCACTATGCTATCATACATGGTGATGGAGAGGCAATCTGAACGTGTCACAATGGGGTGAGTATGTAATTTTGTACTTCTGCAATTTGAGATGTTTAAAATTCAGCAATTGTGTTCTCAAATATTTGTGTTTGAGGTGTTGTGACTGAAATACTTATCTTTAATGATGTTGAGGGGTTTCCGCAGCTGAGTCTTAACCCAGTGAAATATCTGCAGGGACCACCAGAAATGGAGAGTTTAGAGTCAACCAATTTGAAGCGCCTAAACTGGCCACACAATTCTCTCCTGAAACTGGCCGCAAAGGTGAAAGCAATGCTGGAGTCCAGCGCAACACTAAATGTAAATCCAAAAAAAGTCTGGTTCATGTTTACAACAAAACTGTTAAAATACGGCTCTGTACCCTTTTCCAAAATAAGGCAATCAACGCTGAGACCAGTAGGACTACTGGCAAAAATGCTAACTTTGAGAAAATAACTGACACGTGAAATCCAGAAAGTCAGGGAGCCCAGTGTTTCAGCTCAAACATGGGAAAACATAAGAACCCTGAAAAAGCTATATGAAAAACAGCTCTGGGAAGAACAAAAAGCAAAAACTGAAGAGTTTTGGGCAACTCCTATTCAATTCCAAACGAACAAATACAAGAGCTTTCTGTGCAATGATCAACGGCATTGGTAGGGAAGTAAGATCAATAAACAGCTCAAGCATTCAGGAAAAAGTCTGGGCAGCATACCTGATGAAGACCTCTGCTAACAAAACATGTTCCTCTGTGCGAGACAAAAACATCGGCGCCGAGGTAAACAATCAGGACACACTGATAACTAATGGGACAACGTCCATATCAGTGGAGCCATTCTACACTCCAGCATAAGTGGCAAAAGTAATAATGACAGGATGAAGAGATGGGGTACCGAGTCTTGACTGCATCCAGCAGGCAATTTACAAACTAGATCCGGAATACTGGGCCTGTCCGCTGATGGCATTGTTCAACAACATGAAGGCAACCGGACTGATCCCCAGCAGTTGGAGAGGATTGATATTGAACCCAATTTTCAAGGGAGTAGATCGATCAAATCCACCGAACTATGGATTAATTGCCCTCATAGACTCAGAAGCAAAATACTACACGTCACTGATCTGGGGGAGTGGTCCGATTCCAACAACATAATTCCGTTCAACCAGACAGCTTTTCAAAAAGGCTACAGGACCACTATTAACACTTTAGCAGTAACATCAATTGCAGACAAAAGTAAGCGTTTAAAAAAGAAGTTGCTTTTATGTTTCATTGACTTGAAGGCCGCCTTCAATCGAGTAGCTAGAGCACTTTTGGGGGGAAATCTAAGGCGGTGGGGCCTACAATATAAAACCCTGCGAGCTATAGAGCAACTGTACACCCACACCTGGATTCAAATTAAGTTGGCGGATGGGTCGAGGTTGTCCAGGCGAATACCTACAACTATATGCTTCAAACAAGGCTGCGTCCTAGCTACGCACCTCTACAATCTTTTCATGGACAATCTATAGCCGCGACTTGATCAAGTAAACTCTCATCCCCCCAGATTAGGCCCATTGACCTTGAAGCATCTGTCATATGCGGACATCGTGCTGCTGAGCCATACGAGAGTGGGTTTACAAAGATCAATGGAAGAATTATCGGAATTTGCCATGGTAAATAAGTTAGAAATAAACACAACTAAAACAAAAAAATGTCCTTGTGGAATGGATTCGGTCCTCCACTCAAGATCACGTTAAAAGACGGAATTCTAGAGGAAGTCAGCTGCTACAAATACCTGGGTTTTACCATAGACAAAATGTTGAATTTCTTGATGCACAAACAACACATGGTGAAAAAAGGAAGGCATTGACCCACGACGTTTGTACACTTGCAGAAAGGTTGGGCGGCTCTTCTTTTAAACCTTTATTAGCCGTTATCACTGCAAAATTACTTCCAATGGTGGCGTATGCAAGAGCAGTCATGCACGAAAGGATGCCTCAAACTACAAATACCACCTACAAGAAAGTTCTAGACTTCCTCTGAGCTCTTCTCCAGCGCAAGTACGACTGGAATTTGGCCTAATGCAATAAAATATAGCAAGAAGATGTCTTACTATTAAAACATGGCACAAAATACGGATGAACCAAAACAGTACACTAGTCAGTGCATTATGGCAGTCTCTGGAGAATGATACGCGCTCAATCTACAGTAAATACTTGCGGTCATCACTGCAATAAACTAATTCACACAATCCTCAGCACACGTCTGTAGAGTAATATTAAATATCAATGCAAGTATACACAAATTATAAACAGTTTCAGAAATCTTCTCTTTCTGATCAGCCAACACATGTTTCGTCGCACAAACTGGGAAATCGTCCCGAGACTTTTTCAAGGCTTCAATGTCATTGGTAGCATCTTTCCATGTGGTGATAATTCCATCCCACACGCTTAAGACTGCGGGTGAGTCTAGTATCCTTGCTTCAAAGTGGGTAAATCCGTAATTTTCAGTAAAAGCACCCCGCTACGCGCCGTAGTGCAGCCGCAACTAGATCAGTCTGTCCGGTCCTCGAGTACAATTTCCCAGTTTGTGCGACGAAACATGTGTTGGCTGATCAGAAAGAAAAGAATAAAAGAAAGAGAAGATTTCTGAAACTGTGTTTATAATTTGTGTATACTTGCATTGATATTTAATATCACTCTACAGACGTGTGCTGAGGATTGTGTGAATTTCTATGTAGGCTTTGGCCACAACTTTGGGAGAGGTTGGGGGTTCTCCTCACCTTACAGCACCGTAACTCAATACTATCCTGAACTGATATATGTGCGATTGTTCCTAAGGCGCCATATATCCTATAACTATACCACTGTATTAAAAACTGCAATAAACTAACACCGTTGATCTATGGCTCTTGAATCTACCACACTTTACATTTTGTCGTGCAATCAACAAAGTAGCTAAACTACACTCCTTAATTGAAGATAAGTACAAACTCACTTCGCGGACACATGCCTGGATGGTAGTACAATCCTATAACAGTTTAAAACCAGCAGAATATCTTAGTACGACATATTCAGCACATTTAAAAAGAAAGCTTTGTGGCACTTCGACAAGGAATATTGCCATCCTTGGCTGACCAACAGGCATGGAGATACAAAGGCCTAAAATCATGCAGACTATGCGCCGCTCCAAAGAAAGATGTTATACATTTGGTATGCATATGCCCAGCCTTGAAGGAACCCCGTACAATAGCACTGAAATCTATATTTAATGAAAGGGAGATCCAAACATGCCAGATGGCTATAATCAGGAGCCTCGATCCTTCAGATCAAGATTAATTGCAAACCGTTGAAATTCTTGACACTGCATGGGAAACTACTTAACTGCGCCTGACAATCATTAATACAGCAAAAATAGTGTCTACCTGGAATATCTATGATATGGAGCCCTGATGAAGTCGTGATTACGACAAAACATGCGTTGGCTACAGCTATTCTAAAGGCTATTTTGAAGATTACAATAAACAACTTGTTAAGATCAACATTGAAGAAACTACGCTTGAAGACTACATTATTGCTATACAACTGTGATACATAATTTCCTTACGTGTGCCGGATGACTACATAGAACCTCAGATTGGGACTCTAACCTATAAATGTCGGATGAACATTCATCCATCGTGTGCAGAGTACCAACTTAATTGCTATAATACCATATAGTAACTCCCAATTGAGTGCTATAACCCTTCTTTCACCACCATCCCCTTTTATCTTGTACAAATAGTGGAGTGCCTCGGCTTTTTTAGCTACACAAAATGTAATTTAAAAAAATGTAAAGTCTTTTAGTGCTGACACTTTAGAAACAGCTTTACACGAATAGTTGAGAACTTACAGAACATTGGCATCCGAAGGTCAAGCTTCTCCCATATTCAGGACACCCCAGGCAGAATGACACTGCCATAAACATACATCTCACGAATACTATCAGAAACTGTGGGGCATCCAGGATGTTTTAGCGGCACATAATATTAGGCAACGAGTCATTTTAATACTTCTTGTGATCTCAGCACTGATACCCAAGATGCAACACCTTGCACCAATCAAGTGAGAACTAAGCACAGACTCTTATAAAATGCAGGCAAATTGCACTGCACCTATTTTAATTAAGGTTGATAACAGAATACTTAACATTTATATTACATTTTTTAGACAGATGTCAGACTGCCTTTTATATTAGGCAGCCGCAACTGACAAAGGGATCTATTAATTAAAAAGTGTGATTAGCTAAGTTTTATATGTTTTATGATATTAATGTACATGGTAATATTGTGATGGTTTTTATTAACCTATAACAATAAACATAGATTGATTGATTGAACAGGCACTCTAACCAATATGGTATCTGTTTAATTTCAGGTCTATTTGAATTGTAAAATTACTAGTCTATAATATATGAATTTGTCACGAGGTGAGGGATATTAGTGGTAATGCAATATTAAGGAAATAGGTTTGTATAATCAGAGATTCGGTTTCATTTTTAACCCTGACATAGTTGTGGGGGATACACCTTCACAATGAAAAACATGTTGGCAGAAAGACAAAACGGCTTGAAGTGTGACAACCGGAAACTGAAATCATGGTCTTTACATTAAGAGATGGACTGATGATATAATTACAGTGGACTTATTAATTGTGTATGCTCAATGACGTTTTTCATTATTTTAACAATGGGTGACTGGCATAGGATTTCGAGGTCTTGAATTTGCTGTTGGATGGTAAAATCAGGAAGTTGTCTTCAAATGTCTGATTAAGTGACAGACACAGGGTTTTGTAAAATTCCTGCCCAGTAGCCTAGCAAGTACCCATCTTGGAGTTATGGGTAAAATATGCCAGGTTAGGTAACCCCTAGAAAAACTTTATGAAATAATTGAACATG
The DNA here is from genome assembly GCA_963921515.1 of Calotriton arnoldi. Classification (NCBI taxonomy): domain Eukaryota; kingdom Metazoa; phylum Chordata; class Amphibia; order Caudata; family Salamandridae; genus Calotriton; species Calotriton arnoldi. The sequence goes on from CAWUFW010000020.1 coordinate 4,563,278, forward strand.
AACCACAATTAGTATTTATGGAACTCAGATTGAAACAATTTCCAGTTGTGGTTGTCGTAGACTATTTTGTGGGATGAAAAATGCAAGACTGGTGTTGCTGATTATATACAAATGAGTTTGAATCATTGGCAACCATTATATTCAAGCACCCTAAGATACAGACCCTCGGGTTACATTGGTTTAAAAGTGTGTGTGTGTGTGTGTGTGTGTGTGTGTGTGTGTGTGTGTTATAATTTTTACGCGAGGGTATCCATGATTTTATAAATGAAATATAGATTAGTAACATAGTTTAGTACCTAAAACAATCGCGATTTTTAACAGTCGATTGCAATTAAAAATCAGACGCAAATCTCACACACATCAAAAGGCACAGATATGTGTTTTTTTTTCAATATAACCATCACATTTATGTTGATTTTATTAACAACTTAACAGTTACCGCTGAAATCTCATCATTACAGGCCTGATTCACTCTAAACCCTAGGAAAAATTCCACTTAAGCAAATAAAACTCTTAATTTTCTCATCATTTTGCAAGCCAGAAACCAGAGTTGAAAGTACAGATAATTGCTAAATAGCTGGTATCACCAGGTTCATAAATGTGTCGAATGTGTTCACTTTTCCACAAAAAGGGTATAAAACGCTGGTGGCCTTAATCCAATAAAATAGAATAGCAGAGGCAAAATTCCTCGACCAAGCTGGTCTAGATCACAGGACAACTTTAGTGTAAGTGTGTAACCGCAAATGTTGAGAAGTATCAAAACTTCCCCTCAATAATGCAAAGCTCACTCAATGTATGCGAAAATACTGAGCCTAGCTATAATGAAGATGTGTACTAAGGTCCAAGGCTGCTTTTGAACGGTCTTAGTGGAGAAAGATTTCTGATGCCATGACTCACCTGTAGTCAGTCACTCAAGTGAGCTTTTTTAAACGCATAAAATAATATCAACTCCTTAAGAATTGCAGCATTATGCCCACGATGCACAGTTTTGTATACATATTTGTATCCCATCTATTACGTACGATGTATAATAGAGTAATAAACGATGATAAAGAGCATACGACTCCATAGAGTGCACACATTTGCACGGTCCAACTGCATTTTTTCTTTGTTTAAAGCGTCATAAAGTCAGACTCTCTATAGTTACGTATTTGCAGACAATGCAATGTCTGTTGCTTTTTCGCTAACAATAAACAGATTGCATTTCATTAACTCTATAAGCTACTATATCCCAATTCACACAAACATCTCAGGGGCGGATTCTGTGTAACCCTTCACTATGATCATAAAATAAGATCTGCTTGTTACATCAATAAGTAAACCGGAAGAGTTTATATTATAACGTTTCTCCTCTATTTGTTAATTTCTTTGGTGGATGCATTTGTAAATATTACGCATATGTACCGACAGCCCAGGGGCTGTCACTGACTCCATCCTACATTACCCCAATCATCCCACCCAAATTTCTGACGCTGTTGTCCAGCTTTATCTGGCGGTGCTGCACTGGCATCAATACCTGGGGATATCATAGTAGTCGTTCTGACTAGACATGGATTGGTTGGGAATCGGTTCAGTCTAGAAGCTCCGTGGTCGCAGATCTAATGGCAGTCAATGCTTCTCCAACAACGACCAATGCTTATCTTCATGTGCCCACTGATCCCTTTACTGAAGAGACAGGGGACTTCACAAATATCAGCACACTTACCAACAAAATTCTTCCGTTTGAACAGCACGTCTTCTCTAACGACCTAATGATAAGCCTCAATACAGCGATAAGGAGAAGCTCGTAGACCCAAGCTGAAACCAACTGAAAAATAGGTGTACGGCGACCAATTCCCAGCACCATTCGAGCCTTTCTAACGACCGAGTTGCAGGGGCTGGGGGAACTCGTCCTGCTGGTTTACCTGTATGTGTTCCCACCAGCTGTATCTCTCTCCCGGTAAGTGTTCCGACCGGCTGTATCTCTCCCTTCCACTGCTCCACAGGCTCGTATGTTGATTGCCAGCCAGCCTTCCAGGCATTTCCGGTTTGAATCGAAAGCCGAAGGAACACATGCAACCCAAACAAGATGGATCGCCGAGCTATCGAACGTCTATTGCTGCAGAACTAACGTATCGTGAAGCTGGCGTGATAACGTAAGTTACAGAATGTATATGCTGTGCATGACGTACTGCAGGACAAACAGCTTTTTTGCACCCATCGCATCCCAAATTCTCACGATGGGGTTGAGAACTTTTTTAGTAAAGTGTAGCTCGTGGGTCAAAGCAAGTACAAAAAGATCAAGGTAGTATCGAGACAAATAGAACACACCCATTTTGAACTATATCACTCACTCCGCATGGAGAGACTGAATGAATGTGTCCTTGTGTAACGTAACTGGTTGTAAAGAGAACGAGACACTGGTGCTCATGTAAAGCGCTCCAATACCTTCGGGTCGAGTTCGCGCTATATAAATCTGGAAGAAAAAAAAAAACTCTGCAAGACCGGCGTAGGTAATTGCCCATCCTGCAGGTTTATGACAGGCATTTACTTCCTCCATCACTGACAGTGCACTCCAGGTGCAGGGCTGGGACATCAACATGTATGACAGCCTTCCTTAACCCATCGTACCTCCTTGTTTTAAGACACTCTTACATGGTAACTACCCGAGATGAGTGACAGCCTTCACTTCGAGATAGCTGTAGACTTCGTGATGTAGTATTAAAAAGACTGATTACACATTTTAAAATGATGGATTACACATTTTAATAATATAATTGCTACCTTGCAATGAAGAGTTCTCTCACTTTGGCATTATAGATGCCCTTAGTTCGCCTGCTCCATGCATGACATAACCCTCAACTAAAGTATTTACAATTCCAGGTTTACGACAATTACAATCAAGTGTACGGGCATTTGGACATATGTCAGTACCTGTACCTTTGCCCAGAAAACGACACGCCTCTCAGCAGTGTTTATAGCCCAGGTGAACAACAGCTTCTTCTCCCAGGTACCTGATAGCTGCCTCCCCCAGATGTAGTACTTATCTGTACCTCACTGAAGGACATTGTCAGGGCTTTAAGTGGGCCGGGGCTGAGCACCAGCAGTTTTTTAAAGGGGGCCTCGAAACAGGTCTCTATCGGGCTCTGTTTTATGCCCTGGCACAGGCGGTCCGTTTTTTTTCGGACTGCAGTGACAGCAGGCACATCGATGTCCGCGTGCTCACACTGCTCACTTCTCACTCGTGGAGAAGTTACGGCATGACGTCATGCCAGGTGAGCGTTGTAGGGGAAGGGAAATCCTTTAAAGAGTCATTTACTCTCTGGATTTTCCTTCTCTTTTTGAAACTCAGGAGCAGCAACATTGTCGTGGTGTTACCGGGGCTTTAAGTGGAAGCTTTTTTCAATATTATATACAAGCGATAGTTGCTGCTTATTTATCTTATGCAACTAACAACCATTGACAAAGCCAAAAGTCCTGACTTGAAGGTATGGTGTGGTGTTACTTGTTGTATCATATATCTGGATGAAATGACAGAAACAGCAAAATACAAGTTGGCGGCACACTATGCTAAGCACAGATTTTTAGCTTATGTGTTTTTAAGCCACGCCCTTAATTACATTGGCCACGCCCCTTTGAGAGGCCCCCCCAGTTTTTTCATCCCACTTAAAGCCCTGGACATTGTTTTTAACTGTGTGGGACACTTCCCCTATGTATGCAACTCCAGGTGTATGATATCCCCTGCCAAGTGTATATAGCAGGACTTTCTTCCTTTGAAAGACACTTTCACTAGCTGCCCCAGCTTGTCTGAAAGCTCCCAGTGTAAGACATTATCCTGCAGGTGTAAGGCGCTAGTCCCATGGTTCTGTGCCCTTTCTCCAGTGTTTCACGGACTCTACCCAAAGGTGTATTGCAGTCCCCTCCACTCGCCTCCCACACCCAGCAGCATGGGCACTCTCCCCCAAACGACTGTCTTCAAGGCCCTACTGCTACCCTATTCCATATCATATCACACAGCCAGGTGTACGGGAACAACTCGTTCTCAGTATTTACTGTCACTTGGTTTCTGCTCTCCGGTGCCCTCTGAGGGCGGGGAGGGGGGACTTTGTGTCTTACTTGCAGTTCAGCGGGGGAAACGTCCTTTAGGGCAAAGCCGGAATCACGCCGTTCCTTCACAGTACCGGCAACAGAACAAATGCGTCTTCAGCACGCATTCATTCTGCAGGCAAGTCGTTACAACGACTTGCTTTAGGGGGGCGCAATGGTGGAGTGGTGTTGGAATTAACGTCCAACACCTTCCCTACTGTTGCGCAGACTGGAGTTGGAATAGTAATTTAAACTATCCCAATATCAAGCGCCCCCCTAGAGGCAAATCATTAACACAACTTGCATGCAGAAGAAATGCGTGGTAAAGACGCATTCGTTCAAATGACGGAGTTCTGAAGGCATGCGTGAAAAACGCATGAAAAACGCATTCGGAATTCCATCATACATTCGTTCAGCGGATCTTCGCAGTGTCAGGAGCAGCTGCTTGTTCCCCTTTCCCACTAGAGGGCCTGTTCAATATCCCACTGGGGGCTGGCGATGTCCATCTGACCCTTGGGGAGTGGGGTCCTTCCTCTTGGCCCCGGGGGTGGGGGATGGTGTGGAGTATTATGCTTCCCTGACTTTCCCTGCCTTAAACCCCCTCCCCTCGCAGCACGTCTAAGCCTAGTGGTCAGGGGCAGTGCTGGTCCTCGGGAGGGGCAGCTCCCCCTTCCATCGGCCAGTCCCTGTGAGAAGGCCCACACTACCCCACCAGTCTCTTGCCCCACTGTCTGGGGTGTGACTAGCATCCTTTTTCCTGACAGTCGCCTCCCCCTCTCGCCACTGCCCGCCGCTCTGTGTCTCGCACTGTCCATGCGTACCCCGCACTCCAAACCCCAAGCGCGACCCCAGGCTGTCACTTACTACCTGAAGCCGTTGTCTGGGCAAGCGTCAAAGCTCAAGCCGACGCCGCAAGCTTATTCATTATTCGGGAGAGGAGGAGCCGCACGCCCTGAAAGAAACCAAGGCAGAGTCGTGATGGGCTGGGCCACGCGACTTGGTATACTTAAATTTTAATGTACCAATTGTTCACATGACAATTCCAAACAACGCTGAAGTGGTACGTGCAGTGCAAGTGAAAAAAAGTGGCCACAAAAAAAGTGATATAAAGGATATATACCAGGCACTTATACAATAAGAATCTTAACCAATAGGACAAGAAATCTAATGAATACAAAAAGGATTTCAGTTCAAATCACATATTCAAGTTCCACAATAGTCCTTTCATGAATGCGTATATGGTTAATAAATAATTATTGCCATTTCAACCCCTAAAGAAATCAATAGGCGAGGTCTTCTTCAGGACATGAGTAGCAACCTGGCAGAAATGAAATACTATCAAGCAAGCGAAGCCATAAAATGGAAGGTCCGTATGCCATGGGCACAAATGCAAGTCCTACATTCAAATGAGGGGAGGCGAGCATCAAAACAATCAGCCCAAAAAAGGCTGAGTCACTCGTCGGTCTATAGGAGTGCTGGATAACATGCAACCCTGGAACATGGATAAGTGATCATGTATATTACTTTGCACAAGTTGTAATGAATGTGTTTAATGAGTGTCCATGGGGTCAGTGGCTTTAGTTGGTTTAGCGCTATACTCGCTGCAAGGGAAATGTCTTCTGACTGGAGGTGAACTGCACAAGGTGGGAGATGGTTTGCGGTGGGTCTGGTGTGTAACAGGTGGCCACGAAGACTCATCCCTCTTTTAAATGAAAACATGGGTTTTTCCAGGGATTACTGTCCTGAGCTGAGGATGCACTAGTTTTTATTGTAGGACTGGTCATAATTTCAATAACTCTGGAGTAATCAGAGTAATTTCGGTAATTCCGCCTTACTCTTTGATGTGGAATTAACGATAATTATGCGATTACTCCTGATCACATAATTATGAGTAATTTGGGGGGAAAACATCCTACAGCGAGAGCACATTTAGCTAGTGGCTGTTCGCGATTCGTGTTCTACTGCATTTAGCACTATTAGCCCAAAATGCATCAGTAATTCCGCCTTACTCTTTGCTGTGGAATTAACGATAATTATGCGATTACTCCTGATCACATAATTATGAGTAATTTGGGGGGAAAACATCCTACAGCGAGAGCACATTTAGCTAGTGGCTGTTCGCGATTCGTGTTCTACTGCATTTAGCACTATTAGCGCAAAATGCATCCTCGCATGCATTTTGGAAAAGAAGGTGCATTTTTGCACCAAGCAAATTATGCTAAGTGCTGTAAATTGGAGGAAAACTCTACCCTAAGAGCTCATTTAGTACTATTTCTTCGCGCTAAATGTATTCTTGCACCCATTTTGGACGAGAGGGGGCATTTCTCCCTCCCTCCCATTTCTCCCTCCCTCCCCATAGCACTTCGCAGTGAAACAATATATGCGAACTTTCGTAAACTTTTAAAGACTTGGTTGTTTAATCAGTAATCTTTACTTTCTCTGCTTCTTTCCGTTCCTTCAGGCCGGCGCTGGGAAACCCTTGTTGGGTAGCTGTGCGCCTTATAAAACCAACCTAACATAACATAACATTTTACACTAAGAAAATAGCACTAAATGCTGGGAGTAAGTTTGGGGGAAAATCCTACCCCAAGAGTACATTCAGCGAGTGCGAGGGGCTCATCGCACCCGCTATTCCTGTTCTGTTGCCTGTAGCGCAATTTCTGCCCATTTTGAAAACGAGGAGGCATTTTTGTGTTACGAAATAGCTCTAAACGCAGAATTACTCTTCTCGCGTAGTTAAGCATCATCTCGCGTGATTCCACATGATAACAATACACTGAATTACGCGAGTCACATTCACCTCTAGTTTATTGGGATTTTTTTTTTTTCAAGATCTTTTTATTACATATAAAGTGAGCAATAATCCAACAACAAGAAATCTCACTGCACAGTAACCCCATGTCACAGTCGAACAAACACAAATTATTAGTAGTTCCAGCGACCCTCCTGCCCCACCAATCCCACCCCCCCGCCCCCAACAGGTCATCAGACCACCTCAGAAGCTGGGTGTTCCAAACATAGATCATCAAGTCCTGTGTGAACAACAGGGGCACAAGGTCCACCCCGGAAGTCATTACATTTTCCCCATATCTTGGCCCTTTTTGTCAGACAGCCCTTCTCTTCGTAGTTCGCTCTCTCCACCAACATGCACCAGTCCATGTCTTTCTTCGAATCACTCTGCTGTGGCACCAGGATGGCCCTCCATTCCAACGCAAAGTTGCACTTGGCCACCATAGCCCGAAAGTCATAAAAATCTGATCCATACAAGGGAGGTCTGTGGCTTCCCAGATGTTAAGGAGGCACCACTTTGCGGAGACCTCCATAGTGCCCCCACACACCGCATTCAAGCAAGCGACCACTGAGCCCCAGTATTGCTGAATGGCAGGGCAGTCCCATAACATATGGAAAAATTTACCAATTGGGCCACAGCTCCTGTGACACAACGAAGTTGCTGCCCTGTCCATTTTTACCATGGTGGTATATGCGTAGTAGCTGCGATGTATGATTTTTGATTGTGCGAGATGAAACCTGGATCTAATTGCCACTTCTTGGGGGGATGCCAATGCCTCTGTCCACTCATCATCCTCTACTCCCTTCAGGTTCCCGTCCCACTACGCACGCAGTTTAACCAAGGTGTCAGACGAATTGGTAATAAGCTTGCGATAAGTGAGGGAGATTGCCTTCTTGAGCATATGCTTGTCTAATAACCTGTCTTCAAGAGGGGAGGACTCAGGTAGCACCTCTTCCCTCAGCAGCACCTGTTGCAAGCTATGATGTATTTTCAAGTACTTATATATCTCCACGGGGCCATCTGATACTCACGTTGTAGGTCTGAAAAAGGAATGACCTCAACCTGTGCCCATAGGTCACCCACTTTGGAGAGACCAATAAGGTCCAACTTATCGAAGCCTTGCTGCCGTCCCAATATCGCAAGTCTCGCATTGCCCCAAAGGGGTGCAGCTATCGTAATTTTATCCCACCATACCAAGGCATGCAGTGTGGTGTGCCAAAGAGTGAGTGTGACTGCCGTCAGGGTCAGGAAGGACACGGTGTGTGAAGCTCCATATAGGGCCCCAAGATGCCCGCCTGGGAGAATAGCTTGCCTGTCCATATGGTAGGCTGGTTCCTCTTCCAGGAGGTGAGCCCAATCATTAATCGTAATGAGCTGCGCTGCCCAATAGTATTTCTGCAAGTCCGGGAGGGCTATGCGTCCATCGTACTAACCCCTTGTCAGTTTTTCAAGAGCAATTTGCGCGGGTTCTCCATCCCAGAGTAAACCCTAATATGTTGCTGATTTTTTTAAACAAATTAGACAATGTACTATACTTGATAACACAAACAAGTGTGTCCAGTGCTTGTTTTTCATGGTCCTCTAATACTGCTCCTTGGTTATTATTAGATGCTCTTTTTTGTGCCTGTATATAATGCCTGTTTTACAGTTTCCTAGTTTAATACATCTGCATGTTTTTGAAAGTCCTCTCTTTTGGTGCAGTTTCTTCAAAGTCTGAGAAACTGACCAAAAGGGAAATTCTCTCCAAGCCACCTCAGGTGGAAACTGTCAAATAGTAACGTTGTTTCTGTCTGTTAGTTTGTTGAAGATTTCCATGCTCAAAGTAATGCATAATCAAGGAATGTCAGATCTGAGTTGCTCAATGTATGAGTAAAAATGTGTTTTGCGTATTTAGCCAATGGATGAACTCAAGAGCTGTGTCGATGTTCCCATTCTGAATAATCAGGACATCATCAGTATATCTCTTCCAGACGAATATTTGGTCTATGAAAGGACTGGAGTTAATAAAGACGTGTTCCTCCTCAAATGCATGTACATAAAGACCCGCCACACTAGGTACCCATTGAAGTACTATGGGTTTGGAGGTATAATGGACTTTCCAACTCCAAAAAATTGTGTCCGAGGGTGACTCGGACTAATTCGATGATGAAATGAGGTGGTGATCTATATTCCCAATCCTGGAAATATAACATCTATTATGTTGCGCTGGTTTCCTCCTACAGTATGCTCGTATATAGCACCTTGATGTCAAGCCCGATTAGGAGTTCTTCCTGGGGACTGAAAGGCAAATTGTTAAGGAGCTCTGATACCGCCTTGTCTGGGTAGCCTATACTATTGTACTATAAAGAAGTCACAGAAAGTTGACAATGGTTTGATTCCCAAATCTAAGTCAGAGACTATTGGTTAATCTGGTGGTGGTCTGGTGGAATCATGAATTTTGGGCAGTGGGTTAAAGTATAGAATTCTGGGAGGTGTAGCAACCAAAAAGTCCTTTTCTTTTTTTTTTATCCAATGTCCTAGCTCATCCTATTCCACAATCGTTTTTATGTAACCTACAGATCCTGTGTAGGATCAGCTAGTAGCACCATTTAGTTGCGGGCATCCCCCAATAATTGTAAACATTACTGGCGGTATGCGTCAGTGTTATGTATTATGATCTGCAGGTTTGCTGTAAGGGATCCTCTTCCTGTCATATTTAACTCTCAAGAGCTCCCTGATAAGGTTGAGCCCACCCCGACTACCAAACTCAGGGCAAATACAGGTTACCTATGATGAAGCATGTCACAGAAGTGTGGGTGAGGTTTCCTGTACGGAAAAACTTTGCACTCAGTTGGTAGGGTACAGAAGGACAGTAGCACGATTCTTCAGACTTTACTTCGTAATGTTTCAACTTTTAAGGATAGCCATTGTCCTTTCACATACCCAGACGTGGGCCACTGGTTTAGGGGCCCTTGTAATGCTCCCATGTACTTCTGTAAATGACTGCATTACTTCTTATTGGATTTTGAAGGAGAATGTTTACAGGAACTACTGCCCCAAGTCCCATAAACGGCGTCCTATACAGAGAGCTCAAAACTCACTCATCATGAGTAAGACTCACGCATTTAGCAGCCCAACTGAGCACTCACTCACAAAAAGCTGAACCCCACATTTGGCCAGCAGACCGGGGCTAGAGCACAAACATGACTTTGGTATGAGCCCTGCTGTGCTCGGAACAGCTCCTACCGTTTGTTGAGGCTGCAGGAGTCCCCCCACAATGGGGAGAGCCATCCAGAGCAGAAACATGCTCCACATGATGTATTTTCCATGTCATCCGGACACCTGCGTGTATTATTCATTCAAGGTCATTCTCATTTGTGCGTCTGGTTTGTGAGGTTTTGATGTTATTTTATTGATTTAACCTTTGAGCATTTATATATATATATATATATTTTTTTTTTACTAATGTGACTTTTTTTGATTTCATCAGTTTTAAAAATTATTTCTCATTCCGAAGGGTTTTGAAAAAATGTGCGTGTTCTACCTACGTGAACCCTGCCCTGCACTCAGTCATTAAGGCCACTCTGTTGTGTACAGGCAGTTCAAAGTTATTTGCACTTTGAACCCTGAGGGGAGGGTTTGTGACGGGCCCTAATTATTCATCTCCTACCGCAACTTGTTACCAGGTCATATAAACAGATTAGAAGACGCGATGTATCTTTACTGCCGGGCTCCGGTTACGGTTACTTGCATGCAGGGCCTGATTGCATTTCTCCACGCAGTCGTTTTGGAGTGAGTTAATTTTCTTCTTTGTCCACGCTAGCATAAAGATGACAGAACAGCAATAACTTATGGTATAATAAAAAACGGGAGAAACTAAACACTAGACGACAGAAAAAATCAGGCGCAGTCTTACCGGAAGGCGGAAAAGAAAAGATGCGTTTCTTCTGTCCTATAGTTCAAAGCGAGAACCCCTGAACCTAGAACCACGTTTTCCCATTAACTTCAGTCTGGCACGCAGCCTCAGTTTGCAGAGACAGAGATGCAAACCATATTTTATGTTGTTGTCAAATGCAGTTGAAAAAAAAGGATTTTCATTTCGCCTTGGACCGGCTTTGCTGCGCTCTTGCATGAAGGTGTGAAGCATCTCTCTATTGCTGCACAGTCCTGGGCGGCAGCATTGCCCACTGCTGGTCCACCAGGGTCAGAGCTGTGCCATCCTTTCAGGATCACCGCTGGCTTTGTAAATGAGTCCCATCTGGATTATATATCATGTGGATATCATTAACATCGAGCAGAAGACCATTCATTCTTAGGCACCTTGGCTGGAGGGCAATGGATGAGATTTCCTACCAGGCCTGTGACTGAAAGGTAAGCAGGGCTGGGGCAGAATCAGCCACAGACTCGGTTACCAAGCCTTTGAAAAGTCTGATTTCCTCCACGGTCTTGTAGTCCACCTTTGCCTCTCCGCCTGTGCTGGCTTCCAGCCCAAACACATGCATTTCTTATGTTTTACGCAGTCGCTTGTTGTACACGCCACTCAAGATGAGGAATCTGCGCCTTAGGCACTTCCTTTCCCAGTTCTCATCTGCAGAACCTATTTCTAGACATTTCAGCATGATTTATTCATTTTGTTTAGGTGGCTTGGAAAGCATGCATTACACCTGACACCATCAATACACATGCAGTGGTCCTACGCAGACTGAGCAGACACGCACCTGGGTGGTATTTCAGGTTTTTCTTTAAATAGACTCTTTGTGGCCGCTGCTTGGATTGGATTGCGCAGGATCATGTACTATAGGCTTGGAGAGCGCATCCTGGCTATGTTTCGAGGTGTGTGGGCAGGATCTAGTCACAGTGGACCATTCACAGTTTGATTCCTAGAGTAAACAAAATGTCCCTAAAATATATACAGATTCCTACAGTATTTGTCATCACTATGAAGAATGAAACAGATCGCATATGTGTTGTTTTCAGTCTATAGCGCATGTCGTGAATGTCATGTAGCTAGACAGCATACGCATTGCACTAATAATCAATTGAAGTGTCTCCATAATGTAAGAGACATGGTTAAACTAAGCTATTTTTATTATTAATATTATTATTATTTAGATTTTCAGAACACACTGCTACCCTCTGGAGTTGTCCTGGTGGTAGGAACCTCTATACAACTCTAAGAGCCAGGTTTTAAGTTGTTACTTGGCCAGAGGGAAACTGGAAATTTGGCACATGGATAGTGGGAAGAAATTCCAGTTCTCTCCAGCCAGGTATGAGAAAGAATGTTCTCCTAGTCTACTTCAGTAATGTGAAGGATGAAAACTAGACTGAGATTAGCAGAGCGCAATAGATGCTTGAGACGGTAAAACATGATCTTCTTCCGGTAGGAGGGATTTTGTGGGTAAAACACAGAATCTTGAACAGGGCCTGTTTGTGGATTGGGAACCAGTGGAGGTTCCTGAGGTGATGGATGATAGAGGAGTGAGCCAGGAGATTGAGTACCAGGCAGGCAAGTTTTGAATAACGTATAATTTGTGCATCAGATGTATCGGGATGGCAAGATAAAGGGTATTCCTTGTAGTCCTAATGAGATGTAATTAATGCTTGAGCAACAGTTTATCGAATTGCTATGAGAAGCCATGCAAACACCACCTGAAGCAATTTGATGATGGCAAAGCAAGTGACCGATATAGCGCCTTCCCCACCCTGGATACCCACCAATGACTATGGAATACACAGAGCTTAGTATTAAACATCTTTATTCATCTGCGTATAACTGCACACTCAATATTCTAAACCAGTCTTCATTGCATTTCGCTCTGACGCTTACGTCACAGTTCTAGAGAGTCTATCAGGAACCAAAAGGGTTCCATCATTTCTAATTCGCAAGGCACGATAGGCTGGATGTATCAATATTGGGAATAGTGATTCCCTAATTGCGAATCACTGCGAATCGCAATTAGGTAAATCACTTTTCCTAATGTACGAAACTCATAGGGCCAGATGTATCAAGCGTTTTTCCGGTCGCAAACGGCCCTATTTGCAGAATGCATTTTGGTATGTATCATTCCCAAATTGTGATTCAGTAACATGTTACCGAATAGCACTTTGGAATTGTGAATACATACTGATTGGTATTAGGAAGGGGTGTGTTTAGGGCGTCCTTTCCTAATACAAAATCACAGTGGTATGTAAGAATGTTTAGCGACCGAAATGCAGTCGCCAAACATTAGCATTTTACCACCTACCTCAAGTAGGTGGTAACCCATTCGCACACAGGAAGAAGTTCCCAAGTGACCCCTTCCTCTTTGTGAATGTTCGTAAAAATGTTTTTTAAGAGCAGGCAGTTGTCACATGGACCTTAAAAAATGAAAAGAAAGCTTTTCATTTTTCTTTTTTAAACGCAACCCATTTTCCTTTAAAGAAAACGAGCTGCATTTAAAAACAAAAAAAGGATTGCTTTATTTAAAAGCAGTCGCAGACATTGTGGTCTGCTGACTCCAGCAGGCCACCATCCCTGTGAATTTAGTGATTCCCAATGGGTCGCAAATAACTGTATGAGTTTCATACATTAGAAATAGCGATTACCTGATGGCGATTCGCAGGGAATCACAATTAGGTAATTGCTATTACCAATATTGATACATCTGGCCCACAGAGTTTAATTTAGCGATTCCTAGTAGGTCGCAAATCGACCTACCTCATGAATAATAATGAGGTAGGCACACTTTGCAACCCATTACAAATCTCTAAAATTACAGGGATGGTGGCCTGCTGGGGTCAGCAGACCACTATGTCTGTGATTGCTTTTAAATAAAGCAATATATTTTTTTTAAATGCAGCCCGTTTTCCTTACAGGAAAACAGGTTGCATTTAAAGAAGAAAAATTAAAAGTTTTATTTCATTTTTTGAGTAGGCAGTTGCCTGCTCTTAAAAAACGTTTTTACGAACATTCATAAAGGGGAAAGGGTCCCATAGGGACCCTTTACTGTTTGCGAATGTGGTACCACCTACTTGAAGTAGGTGGTAAAATGTGAATGTTTAGCGACTGCATTTCGGTCGCAAAACATTCTTCTATACCACTGCGATTCGGTATTAGGAAGGGACATCTTAAACACTCCCCTTCCTAATACCGAATCCGAATGCATTCACAATTCCAAATTGCGATACGGTAACATGTTACCGAATCACAATTTGGGAATGATACATACCAAAATTGATTTTTCCGGTCGCAAACAGCCCCTTTCTACAAATCAGGCCTTTTGTGACCGGAAAAATTCTTGATACAGCTGGCCCTACATCTCCCCCACTGTTAAATTAATTTTTTTTACAAAATAGACACTTGTAAACATGTGCAATAAAATCTCTTCATTCAATCTTTTTGGTGCTTTAACTGTTCGACCTGATTTTTTTCTTGGAACCTGGGAACTGTTACCAGCACGATCTGCGTCAACGCTGTAGAGGCAACAGCAGTCACTGATGTTTCAGACCCAGACTCTCCTTCAGCAGTTAGATCTGATGAACGATTAGTTAAGTGCCTAAAATGAGAAGAGGCTCTGGAAATAGACATCCCAGGGTGCTGGGAAGTCACCATATGTCCTTTAGTAGACACCACTTGAAAAAGGTTTTGCATCAGATGGAGCATCATATTTGTTTTCTTCTCTGCATTTGTCGTGTGAGCACAGGACCTCTTTTCTTAAAGATAATGTTTTTTGCATGGTGTCTCTTGTCAACCCCATGCTTGCATCTTTTGTTTGTTAACCAAGTCCTTCTCATGAGTCACTGTCTCGTCTTTCTTTCTCTGAGTGGTCCATTGAGGAAACTTGGTGTCCATTGCTCTCCCGAACATCAATGTCGCAGGACATTCACCTGTGATCAAGTGGGGTGTTGAATGATAAGCTCTCAAGGTAGAATTCAACACAGTTTTCAAATTGAGGTTTTTAAGAATAACATACGGCACTGATTTCTTTAGCGTACTCATAAAACGCTCAACAAGTCTGTTGGCCTGTGGCCCCAGAGGTGTGCTCTTCTGATGCCTGATATTCGAATGCTCCAAGAAATCTTTAAACTCTCGACTATTGAAAGGCGGGCCATTGTCAGACTTCACTATTGCTGGAACATCCCATGTCGCAAAGATGCCATCTAGTCTTTCAATGACTGGCTCTTAAGAAGTAGATAAAAGATCTTCCATTAATGGAAATCATGAGTATTCATCCATAATCACCAGCAGGTGATGTTGAGTGGACCGAAAAAGTCAATGGCTATTCTCTTCCATGCTTGCTTTGGTAGTTCTGACATGTTCAGGGTGTGGTGAATAGTTTTTGTAGAAAGGCAATTGCATCGATGACAGGCCTTTAATTCCTTTTCAACCCTGTCATCAAGATATGGAAACCAGGCCCGGTCTCGGAGAGCTCGTTTTGTGGCAATGATTCCACAATGCCCTTCATGTGCCAATTTAATTATTTTCTTTCGCAGACTCCCCGGAATCAGAATTCTTGACACTCGTAGTATAACTCCTTCCTGAGTTATGGACAGTTCATCCTTGACATTTTTTGTATTTTTGATATCACTGGTGAGCGGTCGAGTGCGTTGGTTCCATAACTGGTTTGTAATGATATCCTTCAACTTTAACATGTCACTATCATGGCTCGTTGCATTGATAATCTGGGTTAATGAAATGGCAGCTGGTGTGTTTGATTTTACAGTGAAGTTAATATAGTCCTCAGCCGTCTTGGAAGGAGTACGTAACCTTGTGTAGGCACTCTGGAAAAGTAGTCAGCAGGGTTCTGATCCTCCCCTGGATGATGCACAATTGTATAATTATACTCTTGTAACCGCAGTCCCCATCGTTGAATGCGAGGAGGTATTTTGGCCTTTAGATTGCCAAATATTGTCAGTAAAGCCTAATGATCAGTTACCAACGTAAAAGGTTTTCAATACAGGAATTGATGGAAAAGTTCACCAGCCCATACCACAGCTGAGCTTTCTTTATCTGGTTGTGTGTAAGCATGTTCTGTTTGGGGCAAACTTGTACTTGCATATTCCACAATATGCATTTGAGCATTCGGGTGTCCACTGTGCTGTGCAATCACAGTGCCTAACCAGACTGAGCTAGTGTCAACAACAACCTCTCTATGAAGCTTCGGATTGAAGTATGCCATTTCAGTAGCATTCTTAATAGCTTGTTTGAATTTCTTAAAACTTTTCTCACGTTCATGTGACTAATAAAATGAAACATTCTTTTTCGTCAAGTATCTGAACGGAGCGCTTTGGTGGCAAAGTCATGTATGTATCTGGAACAGTAACTGGCCATGTGTAAGGTTTTGTGGGATAGAATGGTCAGAGAATTGTTATGGTGAGTTTTTATGTTGCTTTTATTCCAGTTTTAACACAGAAAATAATTAGGGAAAGTCCTTCTTTCTCTCCTTCCTGGAGGACTGGTATTAGGGTTCACCACAGAGACCAGCGATTCCTCTCCTCAGAACAGGTGAAGGAAAAAAAAGAAAGAACAAAAAGGCACAGGTCAGCGTTAGACTCACGATCGACCGTGTCAGGGGAAGGGAGTGTGGGAGGAACACCGCTTCTGATAAACCGAGCAAGAGTAGATAGTTCCTTCACCGGTGAAAGAGAAAAAAATAGCACTAGTGTGGGCTTTATAGGCAGAGAATTATTACGAGTTCCTTGTAATGAGTACTCATTTAACTCTAGTGATTGGTATTTCCTCCTCTGGAGTAAGGGTCTGTCTTCCCTACCCGCCTCCCGCCTCCTCTCCAGAGTTGGGCATGCACCTGTGCAAGCCACGCTCCTCCTGGAACGTGGCTGGACGCGGGGTGGGAACATTGGCCTCCTGGCTACTCTCCAGTCCTTGCCGGTCCCACGTCGTCATCCCTTAACTTCCCCTCTGGGTTCTCCGCAACGGTGAGCGACCCCTTTTGAAGTCCCTCCGTCGGGGTCGGGCACTCCGTTTCCTTGGCGTTCTTCCTTTTTCCCCCGTTTGTGACTTCCTCAGGGTCTGTTGATCCTTTCAGTCCGGGGCTTCCCTCGTAAGTATCTAGTTCCGTCTTTGTAGGCTGCGTGGGGGCAGGGCTGACATTTACGTCGTAGGTCACATGTCCAGGAGCAGTGAGGATTTAAAGGGACCATAGCTTTCGTAGCCCTCATAGTCCTGATTATCGCATGATGAATACTGTTCCTCGTCTTGCTTATCTGTGAAGGTAGGCTAAAAATAAAGAAGAGGTTCAGGCACATAAGGACTAGACCATTCCTCGCTCATGTCTTCTGGATTTGTCAGTCGCGACACGTAACACCATGCCAAAAAATCAACGCACCATAGAAATATCTTGTGGGGATCAGCATCTGACAGTGCTTGTACTTAAGCAGGCTTTGGTATTAAATCCATCGGAAAAGATATTGCCAAAGAATTTTAGCTTTGGCTTATGGAACTCACACTTGTTTGCATTCAAAGTCAAACCTGCTTTGACAAGTAAACGACATACTTGCATAAGAGCTTAATCATGTTTTTTTGTGTAGCCCCAAAAACCAATATGTCATCGCTATAAATGAACGCATTATTGACAGGCTGTATGATACGTCGAATGATGTCTTGAAACAATTCTGCAGTGGATGACACACCAAAACTATGAGGCATATGTATGAAGCCTTTTTCCCGTTCGCAAACGGGCCGATTCTCAGAATCGGCCCGTTTGCGAACGGGAAAAAGCCTTTTGGGATGTATCATCCCAAAAGGCCCTCGCACAATAGGGATTCGCAAAATTTGCGATTCCTTTTTCTGCGAATGCATTTAAGGAATCGCACATTGCGATTCCTTAAATGCAATTCTAGAAGCACCCAAGTTGTGCGATTTTGCCTTTAGAAATCGCAAATACCACCAACTTCAAGTTGGTGGTAATTTGCGATTTCTTTGAAAAATGCACTTTTTTGCATTTTTCAAAGTGCTATGAGGCGCACATACATGCCCTTAGGGCATGTATGTGCGCCACATGTGTACACATGCTTATTTCAGGGGTGCAACAGGGTGTCCTTTTGACACCCTTGCACCCTTGAAATTGCATTTGCAATTTGCGAGTACCTAATGGGTACTCGCAAATTGCGAATGTCTTCCCATTCATTCCTATGGGCCTCTAGGCCTATAGGAATGAATGGGAAGGTATTCCTTAATTGTGAATCGCAATTTGCGATTCGCAATTAAGGAATACGTAGGAATCGCAATTAATATTGCGAATCCTACATACATTGCCTTTTGCGAGTCCTTAATAGCGAATTGCTAAAATTCGCTATTAAGGACTCGCAAAATGCTTTCTTGATACATATGCCCCTTAGTCTTTTGTACCAAAACAGACAAGTATGTGTGGAAAAGGTTGTAATGTAACTGCAATCTTCTTTGAGTTTCAACTGATGATAACCTTTATTTAAATCAAGGCGAGAGAAGACCTTTACACCATTTAGTTATGTTATCATGTCAGCAATGTGTGGACCTGGATGTCGTCATCATTTAATTGCCTTGTTTCCCTGATACATATCAACGCATATGCGTACAGCTCCTTCAGTGTCCATTTTAGGCACTACTACTATGGGAGAAACCCACGGCATTGGACCAAAACGGAGCTTGATAATATCATGCTTAAGTAACGATTCAAGTTCTTTTTCAACAACTTCTTGCAAATGAAAAGCAACTTTTCTATGAGCAATAGGACAAACGTCCTCGTTAATATACTTTTCATAGTCAAGCTTTCCCAAACCATGAAATAATGATGGGAACTGACGTACTATTTCATGGTGCGCATTCATGTTGGAATTCACAGAAATCAGACCCATGCCGCCTCGGCTCTGCTGAAACTGAGTAGACAGGCACTAAATGCTGTGCCTTGAAGCACATAGATGGGTGCTTGTACCTTTGTTTTCGTGTTTCACTGTCACTACGAATGAACCATGACTTTTTAAGGGCATCGATGCATCCCATGTATACACTTTGGTTTTCGATGGGGTAAGTTGCAGCAATGGAGATTATTCATTGTATTTCTCCTCAGACATAATGTTTATCGATGCACCACTGTCGATAATGAAAGGCATCGAACAAGCGTTTACTTTCAGTGTAATCTTCGTACAATGGTCCCAAAAGAGAAACACACAACGGCCGACCAGGGTTAAGCACTTCAATCCCAATTGCTTCTTAGAGTAAATGTTATGTGCAACCTCTTCCAGCATCCGCCGTCGTTGGGTGCCACTGTCACAAGAAGGTTCTTTGGAAAGGAAAGTGCACCAAGAAATCATTCAAGAGAACAGATTAAGTCCATCAGTCTTCTTTATTCAAAATATTGTTTAAAACTGGCACACAGCCAACGCATTTCGTTCCTTTGTGCAGAAGGAACTTCTTCAGGGCTGAAACAATCACATAGGGACACAGTGTAAATTAACGTATAAATACAAAAAACATATAAAGACAAAAAAAATTCTAATAATAAACTACATTGATATAGAACACGACGAGATGGTTACACACGAATCACTCCAAAAACAACAAAAGGATAACACATAACTTAGGTGTACCAATAAAGACAAAATGAAAAATAAATTAAACATAATCAAGTCGCTAGACAACCCACATAACTTATATCCACAATAGTATACACTAAAAACAATACAGTGAATATAATAAAATCACAGACATAAACATACACAGGGTTCATAAGTAACCTAGAAGTAAGTACTAAGACTATAGTACTGAAAAATGAGTAGATGGGAAAGGAAGAATGAAATTAAACCGAGTTTAAGAGTAGAGAGTGGGACCTTCCAGAAGCATAGCGAGAAAAGATAAGAAATACAATATACGGAAAGGAAATAATCTTTGAGAATGGTAATCCAGAGGGATCTCACCTTAAAATAAGATGTAGAGTATTCACTATGGAAACCAATCATGCATATCAGTATAATCCGGGTATTCAAGTCACATGGAGAGGAAGTAATATCAGATTCCGGCTTCGATTCTATTAATAATAATGAATCAATGAATAATGGTCCTAAAGCGTGACCAGATCAAATTACATAGCGCAATACTATGAAGGGTAAACTCTAAGGCCGGTTTAGGCTCAACCCAAAAGATATTTTATAAATTGAATAGAATGGTCCCAAATGGAAAACCCTAGACCAAAATTAAATAGTCTAGGCAATGCGCAAGCTTTAACCTATATTCAAAAAAGTGCCAGACCATAACGAGGGGCATGTACAGACTAATCCCATAGAAGTACGTCCATGACATCTCACCTTAGGGATATGAAGAATATTCATACACCATCCATGTGCTGAGTAGAGAACAGAAAACGTATAATCCCGGAGTTACACTTTCAGTTGGGGGGAGGAATAATCCGATCCCAACTATAGAATCTAAATTGAAAGAAGTCAGTTACTGGTGGTTGTACTAGACAATCTATGTACTTGTTTAAAGCCAATAATTAAAAAGTAGTGCCCATACGTAAATACAAAAATTAAGGAAACTATGTCCAATTTATAAAAAGGCTACAGTATAAGCCATAAATTCAAGACATACAAATCCAAACTAATGGATAGAACTCCGGATAGGGCATATCCCCAATTACAGATACACAAAGAAATATCAAAGGTAACAGGACTGAAGAACCATGTATTAAAGGTATTGAGAGTAATCGTCACTATATAAAAGCACTTGGATAGTGAAATGTAGTGAGAAATATGTATAGTATATAATGAACGTGTAAAGAAATGGCCCACTATTGAAGTTTTAAATGTAGCGGAACCAACGTCATACAACAAATAGCCTCAAAGTTAGGTTAACCCATCGTGTAGTTATAGACTGATAAAGGAAACAATGTCACAGGTAGGTATTAGGCAAAAAGACTTGAACTTATAAGGTTAAGTATCAGAGAAGAAATTGGGACACATGTAGGTGTGGAAATACCACGCTGGGCAAGAAAAATAAAGAAAACACTGTTTAAATAAGAGATTCCCAGACAAAGTATGGCGGCACAGGCCAAAGAACCATCGTAAATAATTTAAATATACCGGAACTGGGGTCACACAAAGAGTAGCCCAATAGTAGGAATAGCAAGTCGATTGTAAAATATGCGGACTATAATAACACCAAAGTTGCAGATATAGAATGTCAAGAAGGCATAACCGTGTCAGGCTGAATATCACGGAAGCCAAAGATAGAAACACATGCCAATGAAGACCCACACTGTGAGTCGAAAAGCATAAATATGACAGATCAATTCCCTCCCAATGATATCAATCCTCAACACATGTCGAGACCTTAAAAAACGAGCCCGGATTGTAACGTACTTGTACGGGGTAACAGATCAAAATAACGGCATGATAACCGGCAGCAATCCGGTACTTCACGTCGCGCCATTATTTAAAGGGAAGCAAAGATTAACGCCGTCTGTGTCCTGACGTATGATGTGCGATTGCTCAGAGGACGCGGGGCAAAGGTAAAAAACGGGCCATATCGTAGTTTAAGAGATCGGAACAGTTTCGGCCATATTGTAAGGTCAAATAACGTTGCGTGCTGTAAATGCTGAGCACCGCAAAAGGACAAAAATGGCTCATAGAGTCAAAAAGCAAAAATTAATTAAAAATAAAATTTAACAACAATGATAGTCGTAGAGTCAAAAAGCAAAAAATGTAATTAAAAATAAAATGTATCAACAATCGATAAACGGGCAAAAAAGAAAAAAGCGTAATAAAGAAAAACACTAGTGCATATCAAAAAATTTCATACAATGTTATAAGTATCCACCATATTGGAGGGTCCAATAACATGCAGTATGGGGAGTGTTAAACAACAAAGACACATATAATGCTCATAAAGTCTTAAAGGATGAATAACCAATGGGCGCGATATTACTGGGCGCAGTATAATAGTGCGCATATCAATCAAAGGGATATAGGTAAAAAACATGCCACAAACCACAGCCTAATTTATATGTGGTGTGCATGTAACAAGCCTATGTTAATAGGCAAGGCAAACACTTCACTGTAGAAGCCAGATCTACAGGCTGCATGAAGGTGTACAAGTTCAGGATCAGAAAAAAGGTTAAGGTGGCAAAAGGCAGGGCATAAACAGAAAATATAATAACCACTCAAAAGGTAGTGCAGTATCAGTGCGAAGACGATAAGATTGAGAGTATAGATGGCAGAAAAGGGCATATAAGAAAGATCAAGTAGCCACTCAATGTAGTGTCAGAGCCAAGACAGCTAGGTTCACAGTGAGCTTGATATAGTAACTGGCAAGATAATAACACAATACTATATACGTAAAGGCTAACAAGAATATCCTATATAGGCGATGTCATTTCATATGCACGTATTATAATTACATGTCATTATAATAAAAAGAATAAATGAATAGAAGTCATAATGAGGTAATGTGTCTGATGCCAGATTACTTTATACCAAGAAGTAATGAAGCTCCCCGTCTGTGTTGTGACCCTTAAGTGTTGCCTTCAAGCAACAAATCCATTTGGCCTCTTTTTGCCTAACCAATAGTTCCCTGTCACCACCTCTATCTCCTGAAAGTGTAACTCCGGGATTAGACGTTTTCTGTTCTCTACTCAGCACATGGATGGTGTATGAATATTCTTCATATCCCTAAGGTGAGATGTCATGGACGTACTTCTATGGGATTAGTCTGTACATGCCCCTCGTTATGTTCTGGCACTTTTTTGAATATAGGTTAAAGCTTGCGCATTGCCTAGACTATTTAATTTCGGTCTAGGTCTTTCCATTTGGGACCATTCTATTCAATTTATAAAATATCTTTTGGGTTGAGCCTAAATCGGCCTTAGAGTTTACTCTTTATAGTATTGCGCTATGTAATTTGATCTGGTCACGCTTTAGGACCATTATTCATTGATTCATTATTTTTAATAGAATCGAAGCCGGAATCTGATATTACTTCCTCTCCATGTGACTTGAATACCCGGATTATACTGATATGCACGATTGGTTTCCATAGTGAATACTCTACATCTTATTTTAAGGTGAGATCCCTCTGGATTACCATTCTCAAGGATTATTTATTTTCTGTATATTGTATTTCTTATCTTTTCTCGCTATGCTTCTGGAATGTCCCACTCTCTACTCTTAAACTTGGCTTAATTTCATTCTTCCTTTCCCATCTACATACTCATTTTTCAGTACCATAGTCTTAGTACTTACTTCAAGGTTACTTATGAACCCTGTGTATGTTTATGTCTGTGATTTTATTATATTCACTGTATTGTTTTTAGTGTATACTATTGTGGATATAAGTTATGTGGGCTGTCTAGCGACTTGATTATGTTTAATTTATTTTTAATTTTGTCTTTATTGGTACACCTAAGTTATGTGTTATCCTTTTGTTGTTTTTGGAGTGATTCGTGTGTAACCATCTCGTCGTGTTCTATATCAATGTACTTTATTATTAGAATTTTTTTTGTCTTTATATGTTTTTTGTATTTATACGTTAATTTACACTGTGTCCCTATGTGATTGTTTCAGCCCTGAAGAAGTTCCTTCTGCACAAAGGAACGAAACGCGTTGGCTGTGTGCCAGTTTTAAACAATATTTTGAATAAAGAAGTCTGATGGACTTAATCTGTTCTCTTGAATGATTTCTTGGTGCACCTTCCTTTCCAAATAATCTTCGGACAATGTTTGAATGACTTTGGTGCTTTTTTGGCATGTCGATCTTTCTTTGTCTGCCATTTTTCTTCACAAGCGGCTAAACCTACATGTGCACTCTTTTCTGAGGTAAACATCACCATTTCACAATCATTTTCTTTACTTTCGCTTGATACTGATAGAGAAGCACTGTTTGATTTAGATGACGATCAACTTCGTTCAGTGTTGATATGTCTTAACTGATGTCGCCGATTGGCCTTGTGGGTGTGTGCGTTCAACGTTGCATCTGGAACGTTCTGGCAGCCATTTTGTTTTTGCGCCGTGACACACTTACTTTTTCCTTTGCTCAGCAAACTGTCAAAAAATGGTTCTCCTTCACACAGCCTTTACATATCTGTCCAAGAGCTGGACATTTGCCTTAATGTGGAAATGAAAATCCACATCTAAAACGCAACTTCGTTTTATGTGCAGACATCACTTTGTGTCCTTCAGTCTTTTGTTTTGGCTTAATTTTCACACTCATGACGGATTCATTCTGGGAGCCTCCGGCCTCCATGTCAGTAGTTTGTCTATCAGCACGCTCTGGCATCCATTAACACTCACTCCACACTAAGAGTTCGTCTTCTGACTGAATCTGACAAGCATCTGTCAGTAATTCTCAGATGCATAGCTTCATCATCATTAAATTAATTGAACCTACAATGTTTTAAGGAGTGTGTCGAGTCTCTCCACAAATGCATCAATGGTTTCCCCATAATTCTGATGTTCTTGGTTGAAGATGTATAATTCGTATTCAACATTTGGCATTGGATTAAACTTGAGATTCAGTACCTCTTTAATCTGACTCCTTTGTCAGTTTGCAGCATTTTTTATGACTTCTTTTACACCATCACCAGCAAGACTTTTGAGATACTTGATAATCTGTTTATCAGTCTCTTCAAATGCATCAACAAAATAATCAAATGAATCTATCCAAGCACTCCATCTATTGCCAATATTTTGCTTTATGGCGGTATCGAATGGTGGTGGTGGTTTCAGGAATGTAGCAGCATTGTATATTGGTGTGGAACTTACTGAGGCGGGAAGTAGCATTCTTTCTGACTCTGTTTGAGGGTTGCTGTGGGCTTGCTTGTGTAAACTCTCTCTGAGGCCTTATGGTGCGCTGACCTCGGAATCGTCTTTGACTGACTGGAAATGTGGCTTCTTTCTTAGCTGCCATCTTAAAAATGTCACTATCCCGAGATTCACTCTCGGCTCTTTATTCTTCGAAGACCTGTGAAGTTGTTCTGAGCCCCATTTAGCAGTCTTGGTGGTGGGCCACTTCAAGAATAGACAGCTCAGTAAGCACAACCTTGGGCACATCTCCATGAGCCACTTCAAAGAGTGCAGTGGTACGATGACTTTCTTTAATGGGTTCAGTAAGTCACTTATTTCTTCTTTTCTCAATGTCAATTTGCACTTTGACACCTAGTTGATCTCTGCCTCGCAGCGCTTCTGATCTCAGTGTTAACTTGCAACTCACTGTCGCTACTTCCAGCTCTTTCAAAACATGGTTGCATCCATCTTCAGCGTTATCACTCCTTTTTATGTATGATTGTATCTTGCTTAGCAGCGCGTTACCTTTATGTAAGGTCTGACCAGCAGGTTCTTGGTCACCAATATGTATATTTCTTTGCAATGCTTTCATTGTTTTAAACTTCTCTACAGTGGCTGGAGCTCTCTTTGACTCCGCATGCATTAAGCATCGGTTCCGTACTTTGACTGCAACACACGTGGCACGCACAAGCAGTTTGCTTGGACTACGGCAAGCTCTCTGGGAGAGCACTGTCGATCTTCAGGTTACTGATCCCCTAACTCGTCGCTAGTTGTAGCGTCTTCCCCAGCCTGGGTACCCGCCAATGACTACGCCACACACGGAGCTTAGTATTACATGTCTTTATTTGGCTGCATGTAACTGCGAACACAACATTCTAAACCAGCCTTCATTGCATTCTGCTCTGTCACTTACATCACAGTTCTACAGAGTCTATCAGGAGCCAAAAGGGTTCCATCATTTATAATTTGCAAGATACTACAACTGATACCTGACTGACTTGGGCGGTTGAAATGAGATCTTGATCCAGAAAGATTCTGACATACTAGGCCTGGATAGGTGCACTGCCTAGTTCTGCAAGCCACCAGAGTGATGATCAATTATTTGCAAGTTTGCTGAACATAAGTACTTTTGTATTCTCACTATTTAATTTTCAAAAATTGGATTTAACCTAATCAGCGATTAATGTCATGCATGATCAGATTCGGGCTTGTAGCTCTGCAAAGTCACTTAAGATGGAAACAAGGATCTGGGTGTCACCGGCATAGGAAACAATGTCAGATCCAAAGGATTTGACTGTTCTACCAACGGTAACATGTAGACGATGAGCACTGAGGAAAGCCACATCCAAGCTGGGTGGGAGTGATAGGGAGCAGGGTAAACTGTTTCAATTCCGCCCAAAAGGAAGGAATTAAACCAATTAAGAGCTCAGCTTAAAGGCAGATAATTAGGTTATGCAGGTGTTTGAGAAGAATGGTTTGAGAGAAAACGTATCAAATGCTGTTGAAAGATCAACAATCATCAAAGCGTCAGACCTCATCCTACCCAGCTCCCGCCTTTTTCAGTCATATTCGATGTTTTTCCTGGTTGAAAACTAACTGAGCGATGCCCCGGATCTCCTGCAATTTGTCACCATATGGACTTTCTCACTATGAACAGTGGATGGGGGAGGACATGGCAGAGAGCACCTATAGCGGCACTGTATGTCTATTTACTGCCTAGAAGAAGAGAAGCAGAAGAAAAGTCAATCAGTAGAGGCGAATATTTTTATGGGGTGTTTATTTTAAAGGTGCTAAGATTTGAATAGTAAAACATATATGTCTTTATTAATTGTGCCCTTTCTAGATCTGGCCTCAGGCAGCCTTAGCTGTCTGCTGTCTGCTGCTCTTGTTATAAACATACACAAGTATGCTTTGGGTCTGCCTTCTTAAGCCATTGCTTGTTTGAAATGCCGTTCACGTTTTTGATCAGCCCACAGGAGCATCGTGCATTTTGCAAAATGAGTTTCTCTCATGCATTTCCTATACAATACAAGTGAAACTCTCTTCTCAAATATTTCACAGGGTGACCTTGAGAACAAAAGCAACACACCACACGCCATTTGACCTTTCCACTTGTAGCTTTAAACTTTTGTTTTTTACACTTGCATCTTTAAAATGCTTTATTTGTGAGAATAAATGTCAACTTAAAGTGTATGGGTCATCTGATCACATTGCCACATGGCTATGCAAATTAACCCTAGCATGGTTGCTTACTTGACTATTCGCTTTAAGAGCTATTCATAGGAATGGAATAAAGATTCGGATGCTCAGGTTGGCATGAGACCTCAGCATATGGAGTTGGTTGTATCTTGAATATAGGTCCATTGACAGTCACTTTTAAAGGCAAAAATGATGGAGCTATTTTGCTTCCATATATTGAAATCATACATTTTGCTGCAGATTTGATGTAATGCACATTACAGATTCACTTGTCAGCGCCCCGTAGACCTTGGGTGTGTTGCTTTCCACCAACGACATAACCATTAAATGCTTATTTGTACAAGGACTTTGGATATCTGTATATTTAGAAGCCATCCAGTTATGTTTAACATCATTAGCACTGCCACACAAGGTACTGATAAATCCAGGGAAAATACAGTATACAACTCCCTTCTCCTGATTATAGTTGGCACAATAAACTAAGACCCTGGTACTAAGACATAAACTGTGTATTTGTAAAGCACATGTTCAATCCCTGGGGCATTCTGACACTGAATAACAGATGTTTGTAGTTACTTAGCTAAATGGGCCTCATTTTACCAACCTCAGAAGGATGAAAGGATGAGTAGACCTGATAGGATTTGAACCTGTGACCACGAGGTTAACACAGATCTTTAACATGGATGCAGGTGGAATGACTACTGTAACAATAGTGTGTTAATCCCGTAAATTACAACTACATTTAGTAGAGTAAATAGCACTTTACACACATCACCTAGCACAACAATTGCTAAAAATGAAGATGAAGTATTCATGATTGTGTAAAATGGCGTTGCGTATGCAGACGTTGTGTATTGTGGGTATGCAAAGCTCCAGTCTTATTCAAAATTTCAATTGTGTGTGAACGTTTACCAAATATGCATCATATTATTACAACATCTTAGTTTGTCATTAACATATATTTTAACCCCTATTGAAAAAGTAAAAACAGTACTAAACCAGTGTTTTTAAGCTTTGTAAATCAGCTGTTAAAACAAAGTTCCAACACACACCACATTGGCAAAAATAAAACCCGGGCTGGATTATCACAAGCTGCCAGGGAAAAATTCTTATTTTCACACACAATTTAAATTTTGAATAATAGAACACTGCAAGCTACAGAGATGAAGTGCATGTTCTATATCTATTGTTTTTACATTTAAATTGAGCACTAAAATGTCGCTTTTTCGATTAAGAAAGACAGTTGAACTGCAGAAACGCTTCTCTCTTTTTCTTGTCCTTGTGTCCGAAGAGTCAAGATCAAATAAAAAGGTTTAAACTGTCCTGTCTTCGAGTGCTAGCTCTCTTACTTATTCAGTTTGGGAGGTTTTGTGGAAAATATATATATATATATACACACACACACACTGGCGCAGACTGCATACTTATGCAAATGACACGAAACACAATCCAAGGCCTGAGCACCGCATCTCTCTGACATTTGAATCCAACTTACTCAGTGTTTGTGCCCCCAGAAGCTCCCTTAAGGCACAAACATTCTGTGTTTGTGCCCCAGAAGCTACTTGATGCTTTTTCTACCATCTCTCTAGACGCTGATACATTCATATCCTGCTTCTTCCAGTACAAGCATTGTCAGATCTTTTATTAAATGTTTTTATGAAGGATCTGGACAAAGAATATTGAACACAGAGTCAATAAAAAAGTCATTGATGGGGAGAGATGTGCTGTCATTAGCATAAACACTATTGCATTTATGAAAAAGGCAATTATATTATTACCATACATGCCATTTATGACAGTATTACTGCCTGATGGTGCAAATATGGATATCTATTGAGGATTAGTAAGTAAACATCTCAACATGCGCTAATGAGATTTAGTGATGGTACGAATATGAACATGCACTAGGATTATTGAATATGCTTTAAGGATTACTGATTGCTGAGGCAAACCCGAGCACACATAATGGTGGTAATTCTTGACATATGGCCGTGCCTCTTGGAACAATGGAATCATCCTTAGTGTAATGCTTGCAATGTTATAATGTTTGCAACTCATTATGTATATTCTGGGCATTCTTGGTGTGAAGGTGCCAAGTCCTGGTGTACTGTTTGCACAGCACAATATTGGCAATTTTTACCATTTTATAACGCTGTTACAACTGTTGGTTGAGGTCTCAGCATGTAATACTGTAACCAGTCTGCATCCATCCATGCTCTCACTCCTTAATCCACTCATGCACTTGCCAGTTCAGACACCCATCCATCACTGCATTAACTTACTAAGCCATTCATTAGTCTGTGAACTTCTTAACCTATACTTACCAATGCACTCACCTATTCGCCCATCCACACACTCACTCATCCATCCAGCTGCTGACTTATCGCATTCACCTACTCAGCCATCAACACACCCACACTCACAAACTCACCAATCAATGAAATCCAAAAATCTGATCCACAAAGAAGAGTTAAGGGGGCAAAGTTAATTTCACAATGGAAAAACTCTCGCATATCAGGTCATTTGGATCAGGATATCATAAAAAAAACCTGATGACTTTAAACATGGAGAAAGTGGATTACAGGGTAATAGCGAATACGGCCACACTTAGAGCGCAAAGACTTCCAGGGTCAGTTAGATCTGTTACACTACACCAGCCACACCAGAGATGCCCATAGCTAGGAGTACTTCAGAGGCAGAGTGGCATAAAGACCTACCACATGCAAGCCCTAGTGTCTGTCATCAATGGTTGTTATGACAACGTTATAGTGCCCATGTGTTATGTTATGCAATGCTGATTTGTAGAGCTTACTATCACCCGGGAGGGAATCCCGGCACTGAACAGGTGTGTGTCTAGGCACACCTAGGGCCCGTGGGACTACTCAAAAAGTCAAGTCTTTAGCTTCTTGCAGAATTCAAGAAGAGAGGAGGAGGCTCTAATGTGTAGGGGCAGGTCTTTCCACACTTTTAGGAGCGATGCCATTGAAGGTTCGACCACCAGATCTGATTTTCTTCATGCATGGGATCTGTGCAAGTAGGAGTCCGGATGAGTGGAGGTACACGGAAGGCTTGTACAAGCAGATGCGATTGTTGAGGTATGCTGGCTAGTGTTAAGTACTTCCTTGATAGTGTGGTTGGGTGAGGAGTTTGAATTGTGCTAGTTTGTGAATAGGGAGTCAGTGGAGCTCTTTCAGGTGTTGTGTGATGTGAGTGTGGCGTGGGAGGTTGAAAGTGATTCTGGCCACCGAGTCCTGCATGGTCTGCAGCCTTCTAGTGAGTTTTTGTTGATCCAGGTATAGAGGGGGTTCCCCTAGTCCAGATTGCTTGTGACCAGGGTGTGTGTGACTGTTTTCCGGGTGCTGATTGAGAGCCATCTAAAAATCTTCCTCGTTTTCTTCATGGTATGGAAGCAAAATGTGGTGACTGCATTGCCTTTGGCGGTCATGTTGAGTTTGCTGTTGATGATAATCCCGAGGTTCCTGGCGTGGGTGGTGAGGGCGGTTGTCAGTCCTAGATCTGTTGGCCACCAGGTGGAGTCCCATGGTGATGTGCTCTCCCACACATCACAATTTTGTTCTTGTCAGTGTTCAACTTTAGACAGTTGGTTTACCACCAGTGGGTGATTTTATTTATGCAAGCATTGAACTTGATACGCGGATTGGGTGTCTTGTCCCTGAGGAAGAGAATAAGATTCATGTCATCAGTATAAGAGAGGATGTTAATGTTGTGGGAGTAGATAAGCTAGAGGGTTCATGTATTCATTGAAGAGGGTCGGCTCAGAGCAGATGCTTGCGAAACTCCACAGATGAGGTTGCAGGTGTTCGAGGTGTATGGGGCCTCGCTGACTGACTGTGTCCTTCCAGCCATGTAGGAGCAGATCCATCGGACTGCATGTCCTTGAATTTCAATTTTGTGTAGACGTTGGATGAGGATTGGGTGGGAGACTGTGTCAAACTCTGCGCAGAAGTCCAGGAGGATGAGGGATGCCATGTCTCCTCTGTCCAGAGTCATGCGGTTGACATGAATGGTGGCGATGAGGGCAGTTTCTGTGCTATAGCTGGGTCTGAAACCAGAATGCGTATTGTCAAGGAGTTGGTGGTCATAGAAGTATTCAGTGAGGTGTCTGTTGTTATGTTTGTCTAAGACATTGGCTGAGAATTGTAACAGTGAAATTGGTGTGTAGGTGGCGAGCGTTGAAGGGTCCTCAAGAGTTTCTTCAGCAGTGGTAGGACAATTACATGTTTCCAAGAATCTGGAAAGGTTGTGGAAGATGTGGAGGCATTCATAATGAGTGTGTGCATGATACCGATACATTGATGGGTTGCAGTCCTCTGGAGTAGGCATGGCGGGGACAGGGGTCCGATGAGGCCCCTGAGTGGATGGACTTCATGGTGGTGGCAGTTTCTTCTGGGGTGATGACAGGCCGTGTGATTTGCATTGTATGATGAGACCAGGAAACCACACTTAACTGGTAGTCGAGGCAGGGATGCCAAGATTACAGCTACCGGCCGTCATAGGTACCTAGAAAGAGAGGAAAGACCACAATTTGGGAAAGGGGCAGGGATAACATGTAAACAAAACAAACCATCAACATTGATGAAGGACTCCTGCACACAAGAGAGAAGTAGAGGAGCTACATGGAGAAAAGGAGCGTCGGAAACCCGGAAGAGGCACATGGAGAGCAAAAGCCATAAGGAAGACATGGAGGAACAGAGAAGAACAAAAGAAAAGTGAGAAGGCGGTGAAGAGCCGTCCTCGGGACTCCAAAGCTGGACAGAGCTGGCGGAGAGTCAGGTCGATGTTGCGAGTGAGGAGACAGAGGAAGAAGAAAGCTGGTCGGAGGAGTGGTGGTTGCCACCAACATCTGTGGACAGGCCCAGCACAACTCAAGAGAGTTGTGGCTACAGGGGTAAGTGAACGGGACTTAGCTGTCCCATAAAGCTGAAAGGAAAGCTTGTGTGTTGATTGGGTGTATAAATAAACAATTCCTTTGGTGAAAATTAAGAGGATGTATGAGGAGGACGAGGGACTAGGTACAAGGGCACCAATGGTGATAGTCATAATATGAGGGAGGGGCGTTCCACTGTTAATCACGCACTTATAGCCCAGCAATGTAGGACCAAGTGAAGCAGAAGCTACAGGGGACTCACTACGTAGACACTGCACGGAAAAGAGAAAAATGAGAACCCATAAACCCTAAGGGAGCATGGGGCATTGGTGACGGAAGCCCAGCCTGACCACAAGAGGGCATTCTCACACAGTGGTTGATTAAAGAGATTAAAAGAAGACCTTACCGTCCTAACTCACAACCCAAGAAAGAGGGAGGACAAGTTATCTGGAAGGGAGAAGTTATTCGATGAAGCATCTGGTTACCATATTCACATCACACCCTGTTTATATGTATCTCTAGTATATCCATTAAAAGCCACAATATGTAAACTAGAAAAACATCCTAAGCTTTATTTCTGACCATATGTCCACAAAGTGGTGTCAGAAGTGGGATCAGAGGAAATGGGTGCATTTGTGGCTAAAATGTCTGATGGTGGTAGCTACCGAAAGTCGGCAGTCTTTCCACAAAGCCATCCAAAGTCATGCTGATCAGATAGACAAGGTGGCCCAAACTCAGGACAAGGCAATTGGAAAATTAGCAAATGTCTTAGGACAACAACAAAGCCATACAGCCCTCCCTTCAGTGGTCTTACAAAAGTATCTGGGAGGGGAGGATCCAGATTTTTTCTTTAATAATAGTCACGGAACCCCCATCGACAGGCTATAGAGGAAGAAGTGCAGAAGATGTGCCAAATGGGAGTGATCGAACCCTCGGTGAGCGAATGGAAGCCAGATGGTATGATCCAGTTCTGCATGGACTTTCGACAGATAAATAAAATATCTATATTCAATACATACCTGCTTCTCCTTATTGATGAGATGATAGAATGACTAAGATGAGCCCAATATATCAGTACCATGGATCGATGTAAAGGGTACTGGCAAATACCTCTAAACCTAAGCGATAAAGAGAAAATACCCTTTTCCACACCTGTTTTTCTTTATCAATTCATCATTTTACCATTCGGATTACATGGGGCTCCAGCCACTTTCTGGAGTATGATGAACACGGTACTGAGACCCTATGCATCTGCATAAATAGATGAAATAATCATTCCTGGGAATAACATTTAGGTCACCTAACTGCAGTCCTACAAACTTTATGGAAAGTTGGACTTAAAGTTGATCCAAAAATACCTATACTTGGGTTATTTATTGGGAAAAGGACTTATCTAGCCACAAGCGGAGAAGGTGTCCGCCATCATGCAGGTACAATTTCCCAAAACCAAAGGAGACTTACGAGCATTCCTTGAGTTGGTAGGGTACTACTGTAGGTTTATTCTAAGATTTTCCCGCTGGGCCACTCCCTTAACTTATTTACTGAAACAAACCGAGAAGCTGAGATAGAGTTAAGAAATCCATCTCCAAGCATCTTAAGTGCTTTTAAACTTTACAAACAGCCCTACTTTCAGAACCTGTTTTACTAACCCCTGATTTTTCAAAAAAATGTATTTCAAGAACAGATGCCTCTGGGGTAGGCTTAGGAGCAGTTCTTTCGCAGGTGGATGTAACCGGAGTAGAAAAATCCATTGTATATATAAGCTGAAAACTTTTTTCCCCGAGAACGTAATTATGCCATAGTCAAGAGAGAAGGATTTGTTGTCAAATGGGCTAGAGACACACTTCGGTATTACCTCGAGGGAAGGGAGCTTGACCTAAATACTGATCACACAGCACTAGAATGGATGTCCCAGAACAAAGGAAATAATGTCAGAGTACTGCAGTGGTTTCTGGCCCTACAACCTTTCTGGTGCCGAACATACTATTGAAGGGGAAGAGAACAAACTAATGCAGACTTCTTTTCATGATTTCACGAGCATAGATTTCTTCTAGGGAAGAAAGTAAGGAAGGAGAGATGTGATGAGGGCAGGAAACCACACTTACCTGGTAGTCCGGGCGGTGATTCTGAAAGGACAGCTGCCGGCCGTCACAGGTACCTAGACAGAGAGGAAAGACCACAGTGAGGGAAAGAGCAAGGAATAGGATAACATAAGAAAGCAAACCATCAACACTGACAAAGGACTGCTGCATACAGGAGAGAAGGGGAGGAGGTACACGGAGAAAAGAAGCGTTGGAAACCCGTAAGAGGCACATGGAGAGCCAGAGCCACGAGGAAGATGCGGAAGATCAGAAAAGAACAACAGAAAGGTGGGAAAGTGGTGAAGAGGCTACCTCGGGACTCCAAAGCCGGACGGAGTGGGTGGAGAGTCAGGCCGATGTCCAGAGTGAGAAGACAGAGGAAGAAGAAAGCTGGTCGGAGGAGTGGTGGATGCTGCCAACATCTGTGGACATCCGGTGGCTACAGGGGTGGGTGAACTGGGCTTGGCCGCTCCGTAAAGCTGAAAGGAAAGCATGTGTTTTAATGGGGTTTATGAATAAACAAATCCTTTGCTGAAAATCAAGAGGACGTTTGAGGAGGGAGGGGGGACCAGGTACAAGGGCACTGGTGGCGCTAGTCGTAATGTGATGAAGGTGCGTTCCACTGCTAATCACGCACTTATAGCCCAGTGGTGCAGAACAAGTGAAACGGAAGCGGTAGGGGACTCTCCACCTAGATACTGCATGGAAAAGAGACAAATAAGAACCCACACACCCTAAGGGAGCATTGGTGAGGGGAGCGCAGACTGACCGAAAGAGAGCTTAGCTCCCATTTTGTTAAATTATTTTTTTAGTTTCTTCACTTACCTGGATATTCTCCTGTCTCGTAAGGTGCATCAGTGATGACTGCTTACCCGGATCTAAAGAGGAAGAAAAGAAAAAGGATTACAAGAAGACCTTACCATCCTAACCCACTACCAAAGACAAAGAGAGCATACGTTATCCGAAAGGGAGAAGTTATTGGATGAAGCATCTGGTTACCATACTCACAACACACTCCGCTTATATGTGATTCTGGAATGTCCACTAAAAGCCATAATTCGTAAACTAGAAAAGACTGCTAAGCCTTATTTTCGACCATTCCTCCACACATTGGTTCATGGGATAAGATCTGGAGGTTTTTGGCTTGGTCTGTCAGGTCCGGTTGCGGGTTGAGGCTGCTGTAAAAGGTGATGATTTTGTTGTTGAAGAATTGAGAGAGATTGTTCCACAGGTCCTGCGAGAAGGGTGATCGAGTTGGAGGCGGCCGATGGTGAGGTGAAATCTTTCACATTGGGACTATTTATCTGCCAGAGTGGCACATTTGGTGCTACAGATCATTTGGTGGTACCGTCTTAGGGCGGATTTGAATGTGCTCCTGTCTGCATTGTCCTTGCTCTTTCTCCATTTGCACTCCAGTTGTTTGCAGTGGCATTTAATTGTTCCGAGAGTCTCTGCCTACCATCTGGCCTGGGGTCTGGATCATGTTGTATTGCTGTGTTTGAGGGGGGCCAGCGAGTCAGTGCAGGAGGTGATCCAATTGTTGAAATTCTTGATGGCTTTGGGGAGGCTGTTGCTTTGTTCGAGTTGGTGAGTGTTGAGAGCGATGTTCCAATTCTTGTCTGTGATACTGCTCCAATTTTGGAGGACTGGTCTGACAGTGGCGCGTATGCGTTGAACCAGGACGGAGATGTTGAAATTGGGAAGAGCCTGGTCTGTCCAGGTGTGGGCTCGTCATCTCTGATGTCGATGAGCCCACATTCTGGTTTTTCTGTCCTGTCACTGTCACAGTTTTCACCCTTCCCAGTTCCCCCAGTTATTGGTTTGCTATTTACCTCATGTTTGTAGTTCTTGTTTTGCCGGCTCCAGCTTCATCCATATTGATACTGCATTGTCCTCTTTCTCTGTAGCACCTGGGCAGGTATTGAGTATGCTTGGGGCCTATTCACAGCCCCCTTCATGCTTCACTGAGTAAGTTGTTATGTTATGTTAATTGGATTTCTAGAGCGCAGTGGTTACCCTGAGGTGTCCTGGCGCTATGCACTGCCTGCCGGTTAGCAGAGAAATATGGTCAATGAGTGAACAGCCAAGTCTTCAGTCCCTTTCTAAAAGAAAGGAGATCTGCTGCATTCCTCAGGTGGAACGGCAAGTCGTTCCAGGCCTTGGATGTGCATGTGATGAAACTCCTACCTCCCCAACTAGCTTTTTTAAATGTAGGGATTTGGACGTTTTTTGCTCCAGTGGACCGAAGAGTCCTACCAGGAACATACCATTTAAACCTTTGCCTCAAATGGTCAGGGCCTATTCAATTAAGGGCTTTGAAGGCCATGCAAAGGGCCTTAAAACGTACCCTTTGTATCACAGGAAGCCAGTGTAGTTGAATTAATTCTTTTTTAACAGAGACGAATTTAGGTGTCCCTGACAACAGCCTTGCTGCCGCGTTTTGTGCTATCTGAAGCCTGTTAATGTGCTGTTTTTGGGCATTCAGATAGAGGCTGTTGCAGTAGTCCAGGCGTGCCATGACAAGTACCGTGACCTACCATCTGGCCTGGGGTCTGGATCATGTTGTATTGCTGTGTTTGAGGGGGGCCAGCGAGTCAGTGCAGGAGGTGATCCAATTGTTGAAATTCTTGATGGCTTTGGGGAGGCTGTTGCTTTGTTCGAGTTGGTGAGTGTTGAGAGCGATGTTCCGATTCTTGTCTGTGATACTGCTCCAATTTTGGAGGACTGGTCTGACAGTGGCGCGTATGCGTTGAACCAGGACGGAGATGTTGAAATTGGGAAGAGCCTGGTCTGT
Organism: Calotriton arnoldi; assembly: GCA_963921515.1. NCBI lineage: Eukaryota > Metazoa > Chordata > Amphibia > Caudata > Salamandridae > Calotriton > Calotriton arnoldi. The sequence continues at coordinate 4,599,822 of CAWUFW010000020.1, forward strand.
CCAGGTGTGGGCTCGTCATCTCTGATGTCGATGAGCCCACATTCTGGTTTTTCTGTCCTGTCACTGTCACAGTTTTCACCCTTCCCAGTTCCCCCAGTTATTGGTTTGCTATTTACCTCATGTTTGTAGTTCTTGTTTTGCCGGCTCCAGCTTCATCCATATTGATACTGCATTGTCCTCTTTCTCTGTAGCACCTGGGCAGGTATTGAGTATGCTTGGGGCCTATTCACAGCCCCCTTCATGCTTCACTGAGTAAGTTGTTATGTTATGTTAATTGGATTTCTAGAGCGCAGTGGTTACCCTGAGGTGTCCTGGCGCTATGCACTGCCTGCCGGTTAGCAGAGAAATATGGTCAATGAGTGAACAGCCAAGTCTTCAGTCCCTTTCTAAAAGAAAGGAGATCTGCTGCATTCCTCAGGTGGAACGGCAAGTCGTTCCAGGCCTTGGATGTGCATGTGATGAAACTCCTACCTCCCCAACTAGCTTTTTTAAATGTAGGGATTTGGACGTTTTTTGCTCCAGTGGACCGAAGAGTCCTACCAGGAACATACCATTTAAACCTTTGCCTCAAATGGTCAGGGCCTATTCAATTAAGGGCTTTGAAGGCCATGCAAAGGGCCTTAAAACGTACCCTTTGTATCACAGGAAGCCAGTGTAGTTGAATTAATTCTTTTTTAACAGAGACGAATTTAGGTGTCCCTGACAACAGCCTTGCTGCCGCGTTTTGTGCTATCTGAAGCCTGTTAATGTGCTGTTTTTGGGCATTCAGATAGAGGCTGTTGCAGTAGTCCAGGCGTGCCATGACAAGTACCGTGACCACCGTCCTAAGATTTCCTACTGAAAGATAAGGCTTTATTTTCCTTATAATTCTGAGTATCAGAAAACAGGCAGATACCGCGGAGCTTATATGATCACTAAACGTGAGTCTGTTATCTACTGACACCCCCAGATGTTTTGCTTTCAGGGTAGGGGTGGGGCAAATGCCCAAATCTGCTGGCCACCAGTCTGGTGTCCATAAGTGTGGGTTATTTCCAAAATATAATAACCTCTGTTTTGCTTGAATTTAATTTTAGGCAATTAGTCGACATCCATCCTGATATGGCCTTCATACAATCATGAAAACGTGCTCCTGTTTCCTTTTCCTCACCATCTCTAAGGGATAACACTCTTTGAGTGTCATCCGCATAGGAGGTGAGTTGGAAACCAAAGGATCTTATCAGGCCAGCCAATGATATCACGTACACATTGAAAAGTGTTGGGCTTAATGAGGATCCCTTGGGAACCCCGCAAGGAAGGCAAAACGGCTTGGACCTGTTGTTGTCCAAATCAACTATTTGTGTTCTTTCAGATAGAAAGGACTGCAGGAGGTTCCAGGCAGCACCCTGTACCCCTACTTCAGACAAACGGTCCATCAAAACTTCATGATGGACTGTGTCAAAGGCTGCTGACAGATCTAACATAATCAGTATTCCCTTCCCTCCACAATCCAATGCCTCCCTTACTTCCTCTATGGATTTGATTAAGGCCAACTCCGTGCTATGTTCCGCTCTGAACCCATATTGAGATGGGTCGAGTATATTGTTAGCTTGAAGAAATGCACTGAGCTCGGTGTTCATAGCTTTTTCTGTGATTTTTGCAGGGAGCGGAAGCCGCAAGATTGGCCTATAGCTACTTGGGTCCATAGGATCCAGAGTTGGTTTTTTTCAATAGGGGGAGGATAGAGGCCTTCTTCCAATCCTTGGGAAATATCCCAGTGGTAAATATGTTATTAAGCAGGGGGTTTAGGGCGGATTCTATGACTTCCGGAATGGATTTCAGAACCGAAGCCGAACATGGATCTATAGGGGATCCTGATCGGATAGAGTTCGAAAGTTTTGTTGTAAAAAGGTGTAAAAATTAAATGCTCCTTATTGTGCTCTCGATCTATAAGATCAGGAAGTCACTTTTCCTTGAATCCTCTTCAAAAAGTTGTGCTACAACAGTCCAGTCCAGATCTTCCATTCCAATACATACAGGAGCAAGTCTCTCTCTCTCTCTCTCTCTCTCTCTCTCTCTCTCTCTCTCTCTCTCTCTCTCTCTCTCTCTCTCTCTCTCTCTCTCTCTCTCTCTCTCACTCTTTCTCTCTGTCTCACTCTTTCTCTCTGTCTCTCTTTCTCTCTCTCGCTCCGTCTCTCTCGCTTTTACTTTTGGGTTCTGGTCTCCTTCGCTTTCCTTGAGTTTACTGCATGGAGTAAATTTATTTTATTTATTTGATACGTTTTATATAGCGCTGGCTAGACCCGGAGGTATCAGAGCGCTTTACATGAGGTTCCACATTGTTACAAAGTTACATCAGTTACAAGTTACATCTGTTGCAAGAAAACATTTAAAGAGCAAAGAAGACGAGATAAATGGAGTGTAGAAGGGTAGGGGAGTAAGGTAAAAGGATAGGAGGGAGATACGGCGGAGTGGACCTACAGGGGAGAAAGCGGTATTGGTGTCGACATCCTCAACGTTTTAAGCACTCAGGTTGTGACACAGCATAACAAATACTAGGAAGAGATGTTGCTATGAGATGGCAGAGTGGGGCCATGTTCTCAATGCCTCAAACCAGAACCGATGGACATAGTCCTGGTCGGGAATCATTAGGAAGAACCGGTAAAGCAAGACCATCCCAACGCAGGTGTAGAAAGTGTGAATGGGACCCTCACTCTATGATCAGTGGATAATGGGTGCCTCCATACAATGATTATTCCAACTCTATTGCCGGAGAAACCCACAGTAGAGAAAGCCCCTATTACACACATCTATGGGGACACCAAGATGTATCCTCCAGCCTGTATCGCTTTGGGGATCCAAGGGCAAGAATATTTGATAAAAGCTATGGTGTGTTTGAAAGCTCTCGGTAAGTGCCTTATCCAGTTCTACTTCACCTGCAGCTATAAAAAACATTTCACACTCTGACAGTTAGAGTCTGGTGGGTTTCTGGTGCACTGTTAGGTAAATCTACAATATGTCTTGAAACAGGAGTTTCTAGTCATGATGATGGTACTGCTACAAAGTTGGCATCACATTCTTGCACATTCTCAACCAACAAAATGCTTACCACTTGTTGATCTGTTCTTGAACATAGGTGCCTTTCACAAGTCGAGATTGCTGGTTTGCAGTGTTTTCGTTAACAGCACTAGCACTGTGAAGGATGGACCACATGGTATGGCTTGACCGAGTTGATCTTTTTTTTCGTTCCAGGTAGCAGTATTCAGATTACCATTCTTGTGCCGTCTGTTGTTATGACTGGTACAGGCTCTGTGCAGGCTGGACCAAACCCTTTGCTTTCTCCCAGCTTTTTCAGTCACCAGCTTACCAACCTTTGATAACCAGCCAACAGTAGCCGATGTGGAAGGAAAAGCATCTTGCACCTCGCTTAAACTTTTGCAAATTTGTTTCTAATTCTGTAAAAGATCAAGGCATGGTTAAATATGTGGTTTATTTCCTTATTTCCTCCTGGAAAGTTTGGCGCATGCATCCTCATGCCTAATAAGATTTCATACTGTGAGGGTTGCACATTAGTCAAAGCCCTCTGTCAAGACCTGTTTAAGCATGCTGTTGCTTCACTCTACCACTCCGTTTGTACTCCGCTTGAAATAGTTATAGAATTGACAGTACAATGCCACTTCTCTAGTCAGTGGTAAATTTGAGCTGGTGGATGCCGGTGGACCCCACTGGCACTCATTTTTGGAAACCCGCATTTGTTTTGGTGACCCTTCACACTGACCCATTCCGGAAGGCTTGCATAGTCCCGAGGATACAAAAAGAAGCAGGCCTCAATATGAAGAAGCCTGCTGCTGCAGTTGCCTCTTCTGCCTGATGATCTGCTGAAGCCCAGGCATTTCAGACTCCAGTTTTCCATGGGACTCTCTGCTGTCCCTCTCCAGATGAATCCTAGCTTGTAGATATGAGGGGGGGAGGGGTTGTGCTGTGCTGATGCTTTACAAATGGCGGTAAAGACACTGTTTACATGCACTGCTCCATCCCTTGCAGCAATTCAACCCCCCTAGTTTATTTCCTGTGGGCCTGATTCACAAAGGTAATTTACCCTTCTGAGTAATTTACACTTTTGAGTAAGTTTACTACTTTCCAGTATTCACAAACTCTGTGTGTAAATCTACTGCTAAAGAGTAAGTTACATGGCTCCACCCCCTGTGTATAGCAATTTACTTACTCTTGTGTGGGTGGCTGATGTCCCTCCATTTTAACGTGTGCTTTTTCCCCGCAGGGAATTACAACGCGGTCGTTACAACGACCGCGTTGTAACCACGCATACCATTACCCCGCAAGTCATAACAACGACTTGCGGAGGAGGGGCGCTGGATGTTGGAATAGTATAATTTACTATTCAAACTCCAGTATGTGCAACAGTAGGGAAGGTGTTGGATTTTAAATCCAACACCTTCTGCCCCCTCCGCAAGTCGTTGTTCTGACTTGCGGAGTAATGGTATGCGTGCTTACAACGTGGTCGTTGTAACGACTGCGTTGTAATTCCCTGCGGGGAAATGTTTTCGTGGTAAACGATGTTTACCGTCCCTCCCTAATCCCCTCTCTGACCCGCCCTAAACCTCATTTACTCTTTCTTAATCCCACCCCCTTTTCTAGTAAGTCGGCCCCTTTTTTAAGCCACTTCCCTGTGTCCCTCCCACACTCACTCACTCACTCACTACTAAAACGTATACTTACGCGTGCAGAGAGCTCTGCACAAATAAGTATAGGTAATTTGGAGGTGTAAACTCTGCACGTAGTTTATGAATAGCACTGTGTAGTATGTTTCGTAGTTCTACAAATCGTACTACAGAGTGCCGTGTGTCTGTTGTCTGGGCTCTTTATAATGGTATGCCTCTGATTCCTTTAGAGATCCTATATTACCTTTCATAGCAAGCGAGAAGATGCGGCACACAGCAGCAGGAGGAGGCAGGTTCTATTAGAGATCTTGGTGCTGCTCCTACATGACTTACCTTTCCAAACACTGGTGATCTTAAGCAGGCTAAACCTAAAGACCAATTAGGGTGATGAGAATCCTGCTGTGACACCTTGAGTAGTGTTATGTTTATATGGGCTTGCAGGGTGGCGTCTACATGCACAGATATGGGTGGTCCAAAGACTGCAATGCCATCTGAGTGAAGCACATTAGGTTTTAGGCCGTACTGTTAAACACAGTTTTCAATCTAAAATATGTGCCCTTGTTTAAATACCTAGGCATACACATTACGCCACACCCCACACAATTCTTCGAGCGCAATCTCCTGCCCCCCCTGAACAGACTCCGCAATGATGTGAAATGGTGGCATTCCCTGCCGCTGACACTACTGGGGAGGGCGGCCCTGTTCAAAATGATGGCTCTCCCCAGGTTTTTATACGCCCTACAAAACACACCTGCCCCAGTCTCTAACTCCTACTTCAAGTCTGTTGAGGCGGAGGTGGGACACCTCCTGTGGGAGGGGAAACCCCCACGAATAGCGATGTGTAAACTTACACGGAGTTGGTATGATGGTGGAATTGCCCTGCCCAACATTCAATTATACTATTGGGCCTCTCAGCTTATAGTGATCAATCAGTGGCTCCATGCTCCGCAGGAGGAACCAGCCTTACGTATGGACAGGCACACTCTAGGCACAGACGGAATCCTGGGCGCCTTGTACAATAAATCGCGGAGGAAGGCACTGATCGGCCCCACGGCACACACCGTGCATGTCTGGTTTGTAGCACAGCGCGCGCTTGGTTGGGAGGGAGTGATAACACAACACACGCCACTCTGGGACACCCCTAGGTTGGGCAAGCTGCGCAATAGTAAAGGTTTCTCCCGATGGGATCTAATAGGCATATCCACGGTTGGGGACCTGTGGAAAAAGGGAGGAGTAGTCCCTTTTGCACAGCTACAAGCAACATACCAGATGGCAGGGACGGAGCACTACAGATACATTCAAATAAAACACGCACTAACAAAGGCCATACCTCCCGGAACTGACCTCCCCGAGTCCTCGCCACTCGAGGATCGACTATTAACGGACTATCTCACCAAAAAGGCAATTTCTTTAACATATCGCAAATTGGTCAATAACCAAAAAGATCCCACACACAATCTTAGAGCGAGGTGGCAGGCTGAGGTGGGTGAGATGGACCAGCAGGACTGGCAGGAGGCACTGGCGTCCCCGCGGGAGGTGGCGATCCCATCTAGACTAAAGCTCGTGCAACTTAAAATATTGCACAGAACGTTCTACACCAGAACTACACTTTACAAAATAGGGAGGACTGATACACCGCTTTGTCTTCGGGGATGCGGGTTAGCGGGCTCCTTTTATCATACACTATGGGATTGTCCCCGCATCACACCATATTGGAGGGCGGTCATGGCTACGATCACTCGAGTGAGTGGCTCCAATGTCTCCCCGGAACCAAGGAGATGCCTACTCAATGTGTGGGACCCAACAGACCTCAACCATGCGGAGCAAGACTGGGCGACCCTGAGTATTACACTAGCCAAACGGAATATTGCTCGACACTGGGGGGCACAGACGGTCCCTTCTCACCAACAGTGGTGTCGTGACTTAGACAGCGCTATGATTGCGGAGAAAGCACTATTCAGTCATAGAGGGTGCCCACGAAAATGGATGAGGGTGTGGGGGAAATGGAACACATTTCGAGGGAACCTATGCGCCCCACCGCCAGAGGAATCAGATCCGGAACAGAGCGAATGACAAACACAGAGGTTGCTCTACTGGGGATGTTTTTATGTATTGTAAAGTCAATGGTCATGGGTACTGTGAAGGAACGAATGTGCACGTATGTAATGTACTCTGTGGCACCGATATGGATAACATTAGACCTGATAATTCACAAGATAAACATGATTGTAATTAGCTGTGATTTAGCGCAAATAATAATAAAAAAATGTATTAAAAAAATATGTGCCCTTTTATACCGAGAGTTCTACTTTGATGTGCATGTAGCGCCTTTTCATGCAGTGAATAACAGGTGAGGCTGGAAACAGTGTGTGATTAGTGCACCAATACTAGGGAGAAAAATGGCAGACTGGTGGGGCTGTCAGCTACGTGTTAAACTCAAACGAGTGATCAATGCTATTTAGAAAGTACCAGCGAAGCCCCCTTTTCTCTCCACACTTGGGTAGGTAGATGCCTATCGTTACTGGAGGCTGATGTTTTGGAGTGCAGGGTATACTGAATTGCTGGTCCTAGGGATCACATTCACCGTGTCCACCTAGCCTGAAGGTGGCTATCTCTGGTGTATAAATTCAATTGAGCATGGATGTTGTAGTTAATTTTGTGTTAGTGGGATGATAGAATTTTGTGGTTGGTCTGTAAATATGCAGGCCAATGGTTTTTAAAGGTAGTTAGTACACAAGGATATGTGTTTTTGTGAGTAGTTGGTAGATGTGTAGTAAGAGGTTTACAGGTTGCTAGTTGTCCAATGTGTTTTTTTTTTTTTGGTTGTGTGTGAATACTTGTCAACAGTACCGATCCAGGCAATAAGCTACCACTTTTTAGCGATTCATACCGCCTACTGATTTTACATGTTATTCCTACAGACTTTTAAGGCCTACAGTTGAATCCCAATTAACGTTCTACCAAGGTAAGCCGATGCAGAGCATATGGACCTGTAAACAAACATAGTGGCAAAGCCGGAGGTTCCCAGTGCTGGCAGAGCCAAATCTGACATTTGGCCAATCAGATCTGTCTCATTCAGATACCAGCCTGCCACGCAGAGGTAATGGCCGCATGTCGTGGGTAAGGCGTCTGATGTTGGTGCTGAACTGAGCTCTAGAACATCATTTAGGTCTATGTGCCTCTGTAGTCTGTATGCCCAAACCAGCCCAGTCACTAAAATGATTAAAGAATGAACCATGGGTGATAAGTACAAATAACAGTTTCCTCCTCTCACTCTTCAATGAGTTATTGTGTTTACATTCGCTTGTGTTGTGCTCTCATGATGCGCACTCCATATTCCAGTTTGGAATGATGGGGTGGTCACCGTGACAGTTGTGTGGACTAGCCGCGAGAAGGAAGACGCTTGTCCCCGTGGTGCTCCTAATGGAAATAAATCTTGTTCAAAGTAATGTAATTCAGTGCCTCTATTGGTTACTTTACAGTTGTCTGCTCTCCCTGCGCTGACCTGAAAGAGCAGAAACCCAGTTGACCTCCACACACTACCCCATCCATACCCAGAGTGCTCCATCATCTCTTCATCAATGCCCTACACCAAAGGAGGGGCTCCTTGTGGCCTTCCTCTGTTGAGTGAGAGCCTGGGTGTTACTCACTACTCTGACTGGAACCTACTCTCCAGGTGCTGCAGTCTTTATAATTTCTTTTTAGTGTGAACATACTTTTCAAATTCCAGAGACCCATCTGTGACTACTTCGTCCAGTCTTGTTTATTGCTTTTCATGTCAAAACTTGTAGTCCTGACTTTATAATGACATCATCAGGATTACAAATCTCACAATCTAAAGGAAACTCCACGTCTGGATGAGCGACATAGGCACTGAGCTGGGAAACTTGAGAGCTCTGTATGAGTCTTGTGGTATGACTGAAAATGAAATATATTCAACGCCTCCAGTCTGACAAGGGTCACATGATGACTTTCTTTTGTCATTGCCGGGTCGAAAGTCATGTGTTATTATCTAATAATAAGATGTAATTTCTTTTTGTAATGCCATCATCTCAGAGGTCATATTGTTGCAGGGATTCTGCTCATACACAGAACTATGCACAAGAAAACAGGACCTCAGTAAATAGGGGTGTACCTCCTATCACCTTAGTACCCAAAATCCCAACCGACTAGCAATAGTGTCTCATTCGGTCTCCTACAAATATCAAGAAGCTACGAATGTTTAGACAACCCAGAACACGAGCACTCCCGACTCACCTCAGAGTCGCGGGAACAAGACACTCTTTCGCTCTCATTTACTTGTCCACAATGAAAATAATCAGAGTCCTAAATAAGTTCAAAATGTTTATTTTGACTATAGTGATTCATAAAACAGTATGCGAACCACAACTAGCAGCAAAATGCATAAGGCAAGAATCATTAGCATTGTTACAATACCATAGAATACAAAAGGAGTCGTCATTTTATAAAGACTGTGAAAAATGCAAAATAACTGGGCCTAATCACTCTCCCCTTGGTAGTAAGAAGTTATTTTATATAACAGAAGATCTCTAGGCGTTATTAGCAGACCCCTACCTGAAAGCATAAACGCAAAGGTTTACATCATAGGAACAGCAGAGCTCAGCTCCGTGGAACCGCTTTCTTCGAGTGTGTTTCAAAAACATGCAACAACGCTATATTAAAGCTCGATTCTTCCATATTGCAGCTGTTGGTAACATGTTTTGTCTAGGTAATAGGGACTGACCAGAACAGAATAATAAGAGACATTGTTGACCGACCTTGCACATTATGTTCAGACGCCTGGAGGTGCTGTTGCTGCCGGTGTTGTGCGGGGACTACCAGTCCCAGGATTCCTTCCCAGGAGGGGAGGTGCTTTGCTCCACCACAAACGCGCTAAATAGCGCGAAGGATCACCGCGGCGCGGGACGCCTGGAGGTGCTGTTGCTGCCGGTGTTGTGCGGGGACTACCAGTCCCAGGATTCCTTCCCAGGAGGGGAGGTGCTTTGCTCCACCACAAACGCGCTAAATAGCGCGAAGGATCACCGCGGCGCGGGACGCCTGGAGGTGCTGTTGCTGCCGGTGTTGTGCGGGGACTACCAGTCCCAGGATTCCTTCCCAGGAGGGGAGGTGCTTTGCTCCACCACAAACGCGCTAAATAGCGCGAAGGATCACCGCGGCGCGGGACGCCTGGAGGTGCTGTTGCTGCCGGTGTTGTGCGGGGACTACCAGTCCCAGGATTCCTTCCCAGGAGGGGAGGTGCTTTGCTCCACCACAAACGCGCTAAATAGCGCGAAGGATCACCGCGGCGCGGGACGCCTGGAGGTGCTGTTGCTGCCGGTGTTGTGCGGGGACTACCAGTCCCAGGATTCCTTCCCAGGAGGGGAGGTGCTTTGCTCCACCACAAATGCGCTAAATAGCGCGAAGGATCACCGCGGCGCGGGACGCCTGGAGGTGCTGTTGCTGCCGGTGTTGTGCGGGGACTACCAGTCCCAGGATTCCTTCCCAGGAGGGGAGGTGCTTTGCTCCACCACAAACGCGCTAAATAGCGCGAAGGATCACCGCGGCGCGGGACGCCTGGAGGTGCTGTTGCTGCCGGTGTTGTGCGGGGACTACCAGTCCCAGGATTCCTTCCCAGGAGGGGAGGTGCTTTGCTCCACCACAAACGCGCTAAATAGCGCGAAGGATCACCGCGGCGCGGGACGCCTGGAGGTGCTGTTGCTGCCGGTGTTGTGCGGGGACTACCAGTCCCAGGATTCCTTCCCAGGAGGGGAGGTGCTTTGCTCCACCACAAACGCGCTAAATAGCGCGAAGGATCACCGCGGCGCGGGACGCCTGGAGGTGCTGTTGCTGCCGGTGTTGTGCGGGGACTACCAGTCCCAGGATTCCTTCCCAGGAGGGGAGGTGCTTTGCTCCACCACAAACGCGCTAAATAGCGCGAAGGATCACCGCGGCGCGGGACGCCTGGAGGTGCTGTTGCTGCCGGTGTTGTGCGGGGACTACCAGTCCCAGGATTCCTTCCCAGGAGGGGAGGTGCTTTGCTCCACCACAAACGCGCTAAATAGCGCGAAGGATCACCGCGGCGCGGGACGCGCGCGGGCTCGCCCGGGCAAAGCCCGGGCCAAGGGCGGGCCCGTCCTGCGCCCGTCATCGCCAGGAAGAGGCAGGGCAGGGCAACCCCCCTTGGGTGTGTGTTTGGAACGATAGAGGGAACAGTTGGTAAGACTTACTCCTGTGTACTCCCATTCCTGATTGCACCCTGCCTGCCAAAGCTGGAAAGCCTTGATACAGCTGAATAATTCGTCAACAAGTTGAGGCGTTATTAGGACCATTGGACTCAGAGACTTTGTCCCATTTTTGCCTTTGATGTGGTGTGGGACGTGTTAGAGTGGGAGTGTTTAGATCAGATTGTGTAATCCCAGTCTATAACTCTAGGTGCTTCTTTGTCTCCCACCTCTTCATACCTTAAGGTATTGGTTAATAAAATGGGGAGGAGGATAGCCCCTATCCGAGGCAAAACGATAAGTAGGTCCCCACTCCCCTCAACATCTATAGATAAAATGCTACAGAGGGCAATAGGGGTGGTGGACTCCGAAATCGAGCTAAGAGAAAGGCGGTTATCACTCACCCCTGACTTACCTGTCTCGCCATCCTTATTGATCACTCAGCCAACCCAGGCTCAAACCCAGACAGAAGTACAGCCACCGACTGTTAGAGAGATAGCTGTGCGCAAAAAAGTGATAGATACAAGCAAACATGCCCAGAGTACCCTTAAAAGGGAAAACGCAAAATAGCTTCTGAGGTCGAAGCAAAAAAAAGAAATTTTGTGAGGACATAAATACAGAGGAGGGGGTAGAGCAAGTCCACAGAGCTGGTAGGCTCAATCAAACCAGTGTAGAGAAGCAGCAGTACCCAATGTGGGTGTTGAGTCTGGTGGAAGACTTGCAGAATGACCTAAGGGCTATTATAAAAGAAGAATTGGCCCCACTTGTTGGTCGTCTAGATATGCTGGATAAAGTCTTAACGTCAGGGGAGGCCTGTTCTCATAACCACCCCAAGGGCCATCCCACAAGAGGGATTGAGGTCTGCTGCCAGGTCGAAAGTAAGGACCTAACAACTCCGTTGGGGTTGGAGAGGGATGTTCCTAAGGGTCCCAGTTTGAACTCTGAAATGGGGAACCAAAGCGACATTAGGGTACAGAGAGATAGGAGCTATGGTACGGAGGGCAGTGCAAAGAACAAGCAGCCAAGTGTAAGAAGTCGAGAAGAGTCTATACCCCTAGCCCCAGTTACTAATAGTAAAGAGAGCAGACAAGTAATCCACGGTTTGAGGGAAGGTGGAAATGCTTTAAATGTCTCAAATCTTCCCGACATAAACCTTCCTCCTGCCTGTGCACCCTATGTAGCTATTTTGACGGGTGTCCCATCCATCGATCCTAGCATGAAGGAAACCTATTTTGAGTTGAGGAATAAATGCCTGTTCTGGCTTGTTAAATATAAACATTTTGATTTTACCAGAGCCGGAGAAATTATCATGGTTCGTAGAGTGAGGTGGGTGGGTAATCGGAAAAAAAGAGAGGCAGGTGATTGTGTTGTTATAAATTTTGAAAACCCCCACACGGTGGCCAATTTACTTAATAATCCTATTAGTTGTTATGATCCCACGACGGCTATGAGTCTACAACCCCAGATTTTTTTTTTTTTATCCACCACCTCAATCAATGGTAAGAAGTAGGGTTCCATCTTTAATTTCAGAAGGCGGTGCAGGCCTTCGCCCAGAAGGGAACTGGGATGCTTACCATAGGCGCCCGTTATTTAATTTCCCGGTGAACAACAGATTTGATGTATTGGAGGGTGTAGATTGACTGAGAGAGGAATCGACGTTGTTGGAGTCATTACAGACGGCAGGATTTGATTCTGAGGATGGGGATGAGGAGGGATTGAAGCGAATTATGGTAGGTGACAGCCCTGGCCACCCCTCTTGATCAACCAGATAGGAGGTAGATCCATCACATCGATGGCCCTAGACGCAAAAGTTAATGTCTCTTTGAGAGAACAAAATAGAGAAAGCATAGAATGTGGGAAAATAGGTGAGTGTTGCATGGGTGATCTTGGTGAATATGTTATACATGAGAACGTGGTACCAGGGGCTGAGAGTGGGGAGACCGGCCAAGCGACTGGGCTAAGGATACTTTCATGGAATGTGGCAGGCCTCAAAAACAAATTGCCCTGTACGGATTGGGGTGACTTTGTCGATAAATTCGACATTTGCACTTTCCAAGAGACCTGGGCAAGGGAAGATTTACATCGGGTAGGCTATGCCCCCTACAACATCTTAGCTTCTATGGCAGGGAGGGGAGACCATCTGGAGGCCTATCAATTTGGGTAGCTACCCATCTAGGATGTAGGGCGGAGCAGCTACTAACCCCGTCAAGTGACATTCAATGTGTCTTGCTCTCCTTCCCAACAAAGGTGAAAATTGCCATAGTTAATGTGTACTCCCGCCCCGTTAACAACAGCCAGGAATCATCTACTATTGCTCTGCTGGGAGATTTTATTCCAACTTTAGACCCGGCGATCTGGTTGATTGTGGGAGGTGATTTCAATTGTCACTTTGAACCCCTCATCGATCCTTTACACTCTGCCCCAACAGAAGAAGACCTTTATTGGTCTATTCCCAACCCTTTGACTACACCTATTAAAGCTTGGTCTCCACTGGTCATGCAATTAAACTCACTCACTCTCACCTACTCCCTAAGAGCATGCAATGGCCGGACCAAATCTGACCAACCTGGCCAGTTTACATTCAATAGAGCAGGCCAGACCTCACTTATTGATTATATCTTGGTGGAAACAAGACATTGGGGAAAGGTTCTTGATTTTCATGTTGTGCAGAGGCAGGACAGTGACCACAATGCTTTGATCCTAATTTTCAATCAGGAGGATTTGGGCATTGTAAAACGCCTTTCCCTCCTGACAACTGTCACAGTCCCTTGGTAGTAACCAATAATAGAAGACGTATTAGATGGGGCCATATCCAACAGTCTCCTACCAAGTTGGCGAAAATGTACCAGTTAGCATTGCCATCTTTAGTTAAAATGTGGGAGACAGTTTATATGGTGGGCCAAAATTTGACGCTAGACAAAGTAGGCGAAATACACTCTGAGCTTTCCTTTAATCTGGGGAGGTCTTCTACCCGGTGAGCCGTGTTAGAGTAAACGGTCACAACAGATGCCCCTGGTTTAACGAACAGTGTCGTAAGGATAAGCGGGTTTTATTGGAAGCAATCAAGGCCAAGGATAGGGTGCAAATTAAAACTGCGAGGGCCAGATATAATCGATCTATCGAGTGGGGGAAAAAGAATGGGAGCAAGAAAGGTGGGAAATGTTAAGGAAAGCCCTGGTGGACAAGGATTTGAAAACGTTCTGGGCAATAGTGAGTACGGGTGACAGAGACGGGAGACACGCCATCGAGCCTAATATAGCGCCTGAAGCTTGGGAGTCCCATTTTGGGACATTATACTCCCAACGGGATGCTGGTTACGCTAACACTAGTATTACTACCATGGCTACTGAGATTCAACGAGAGGGGGAGAAGGAGATCACGTGCACTGAAGTGAGGAGTGCTATTCACAAGCTACAAAGCAATAAAGCCCCAGGCTTAGACAAACTTCCAGGGGATCTTTTTAGGAACGAACCTGTAATATGGGTCCCATACCTGTGTGCCCTATTTAATGCGGTATTGCAGGGCTCCAATCCCCCTGATACCTGGCGCGGGGCCGAGATTGTCCCCATATTCAAAAAAGGCTGCCCCCTTGCTCCCTCCAACTATAGACCGATTAGTCTAATCGACATCTCACAAAAACTGTATGGCCGGGTGCTTTTAGACCGCCTCCAGAGTTGGTTGGAAGAGGAGCTAATACTAAGTCCCTATCAGGCCGGCTTCAGATCAAAAATGTCAACTGTTGACCAGATATTCAGACTCCAACTACTGTACTGGAAAACAGTAACCATAGAGGGTGGCAGCCTCTATCTGATATTCGTTGATCTGAAGTCGGCCTTCGACCTTGTACCCAGAGAAAAACTATGGAGTGTACTGAGTGAATTAGGGATTCCTACATATCTTTTAAAAGCCATAAAGAGCCTACACACTGACAATTTTGCTCAAGTGCGTTGTGGGAGGTATGGGGAACTCACCGCTCGCTTCCCAGTTGAAAAGGGGGTGCGGCAGGGATGTGTTTTAGCTCCTACTTTGTTTTGTATATTTATCAATGATCTTATCAACCACCTGTTATTAATTAAGGATAATGATGCTCCAAGGCTAGCCTCAGGGAAGGTCCCGGCGCTGATGTTCGCAGACGACACACTGTTGCTCTCCAAATCGCCAATGGGCATACAGCGCATTTTAGACGGCTTTGCAAACTTCTGTAAGCTAAGAGGGCTGGAGATCAACTTGGACAAAACTAAATATATGATCTTCAACCCTCCTAATAAAACCCGTCCAAGTCCTTCTCTCTTTGGTGTCGCTCTGGAGAGAGTTAGGACATTTGACTATTTGGGAGTTACCCTGGCTGAGAAATTCGAATGGGGCCCCCAAATAGACAAAGCGAGGCTCAGACTAACCCAGATTGCTGGAGGTATAATGAAACTGTATAGATCTTCTGCTTTCAAACCGGCGGCCCCTGTGGTGGAAATCTATAAAGCCCAGGCAAGGGGTGCCACACTTTATGGGGTAGAGTTGTGGGGACATTGTCCTACTGGAAGCCTGACAAAGGTAGAGAATAATTTCATGCGACAAGTCCTAGGTTTACCCCGTAGCACCCCGTTAATTCCCCTACGTTTGGACCTCGGATTGAGACCGCTGGATGAAGAAATTGCTATAAGACCCCTAGTTTTCTGGCGGAGGATGTGGGTGACACCGGAGTTGTCTGTTTTTAGGGATGAACTGTCTGAGTTTTTAACTATGAGTAATACAAAGAAAATCACATGGCTTTGCCATATAAGGGATCTTGCCCGTAGGATAGGTAAGCCGGACCTTTGGAACACGCCTGAGATCTCGTGTGCTAAGCTCTCAAGGCTGGATTTAGTTAATACATATAGAGCAGTAAAGCTGAGTGCCATCCGAGAAAGTGCCTCAAGTGGTCGTTTAACCCTAGAGTTTTTATTAATAAAGGATGTATATAGTAGGGAAACCTTTTTGGACTTTGTCGAACCCCCAATTGCAAGGAAACTGTATATGCAATTGAGGTTGGGGACTCTTCCACTTGCAGCATATTCTACCAAATGGCTGAAGGATCAAAACGGTGAATGCCCTGCGTGTAAGTACAGGTTGGAGTCTGAAATCCATGTTTTGCTCCTCTGCCCCGCCTATCGGCTGCCACGTCAGCGTTGGTTAATCCAACTGTGTAAAAATCTAGGGTTTGAGCGCGCCACAGAGGCGCACAGAGTCTTAAAATACGACACCCATCCCACAATTGTTTTTGCTGTATCGCGCTTTTTAAATTGTATGTGGCTCATCCGACGGGGTTATATAAAGTGACAACTGGGGCTTGGGGGAATTTGTGATATGGGTGAGTAGGTCTTTGCTATGGTTCCCGGCCCTCCAATATAGCCCCACTGCTCTATTTTTACAAGATTTTAGCTCAAGATTTTATTGCTTGGACATTTTTATGCATCTTGATGTGATTTTTTTAGTGTTTTTTTATCTGGTTGGTTGTACTACAACTGTTTATGTTTTATATAGATAATCTCCATCCCTGCCGCCCCTATGAGGCATGTGTTATGTGTTTGTGTTCCCATTTTTTTATTGAGGGTTGATTAATGTATATGAATTTTCATGCGAGTATTTATCAATTTTTTTAAAGATAGATGTATTGATTGTTTCTTTTCTTGATGCACTTTTATGGCCCAAGTGGCCGAAATAAAGTATTTTTGATTGATTGATTGATTGATTGATTATGTTCAGACAGAATTGAAGGGAATGCTGAGAACATGAAAAACAATCTGTTATCATGTACAGGGCAGAGGCAAAGTGTCGCAAAAACAAACTCTTATCATAGGCGTGCGCAAAAGCAGCAGCATAGGGCAAGCAAAACTCATGCTAACTTAGCAATGTCGACAATGTGTCTTAGGGCCACATAACCCCATATAACACCCTCCCCCTGGTAAGTCAGTAGGACATAGACAGAAGAACAAAAACAGAGTTCAAAAGTCAGGCATTGTTTAAAATATTGGTGAGGGACTTTCTATTAAAAAAAACCAAATCGGAGAGAAAAAAAAGGGAAAGTTCGAAGAAAAAGCTAAAGGCACTTTGAGCTTGAAAAAAGAGTCTGTATTCCAGACAGCGGAGTAGGGACGACCCAAGTAGTCAATCCATGAAGGTTTGGGTGCAAAGGGAATGCCATTCCCTCCAATAGGTCATCTTTGTCATTGGTAGAAAAAAGCGGTGACATCCAATTTAGTAAGTTGAAGGAACAATCATGTTCCTGACAAGCAGGAGCATCCAAAATTTGAAAAGGCAAACTTGCGTGATATTCAATGAAACTTCGTTGTAGGAAAGTCTGCTCAGCCGCACAGATATCCCATTGATCCAAGATTCCAAGTAAAGCTGCAAGCGTCATTTGACCATCCACAGAACAAGCCTCGTCATGCGTCTCTAAGGGACCCATCAACCAGTTGAAATCAGGGATTGGACACCAGGTGTTCGATAAGCAAAGTTCCATCGCCCAGGAGAAATGACATCTTTTGCAATGAAGCACTGGCTGCACGCAAGTAAAGTAGGCAAAGCGGAATGTCAAGTCGTAACTCACGCCAAGCGTTGCTAAAGGCAAGCATCCAAAAGCCTCAATTAGGCAATCACGGCACAGTTGTAGCTGGGCCGGTTTGTGCAGAGCCACAAAGTGAGCAGCCATTACGAAGCACAAGGAGGAGAAGTAGGACACCAGCTGCCAGCGCCAATATTAAGGGGAACCCTCCGAAAACGCTGGAAAATTTAGAATTAATAAAAGCTGGTATTACCCCAAATATAGTTTGAAAGGAAGAGACCAGGCCAGATCCCACACATTTAAAAAAATGTGCCAGGCCTGTCGTTTCAGATGCATTAAATATTTGGTGAATTAGTTCCCAAAATGAAGTGGGAGGTTAGTATTAAGAAGCAACTGTATCTCACTCGAGGTCCGAGCCACCTGCAATCTGAATGTTTCACGGGCGGAAGTGAGGGCCACCTCCTGTTGGAATAAAAGGGCTTTGAGCCTGCTCAACTTGTTGAACTCTGTTTTCAAAGTCGGAATGGAAGGCCAAAGTGAAGAATCTAAACTCCCTTGCAGGGGCGGGAAAAGGACATTGCTACAGCAAGTTACGCGCTGGGAAACAGTTACCAAGTATGGGACACCCGCCCGCAAACCACAGCAGTCTTGATTGTTTAAAATGAGATAGCTGCCGTTAGTAAGCAATGTAAAGACAGGCGTGACGGATGGTACTGGGGTCCCTTTTAAAAAGCAAGCTAGATTGGGCGCTGACACATTACACTCGCCGTGTAATTTAACGTGTTTGCACACTAGAGAGTGACCCACTACCGAATCACACTCCTCCCCTGTGAGGAAAACTTCTTTATCCTCCCTCAAACACCGATAAGCAAAGGGCAGGACCCATTATTCATGCAGAAAAGCACTGCCGAGCGGTTCAAAGCGGCCAACAGGAAAGTGTTGCATACATGATTTAAATTGAAAAAGTGAAAAGGGCAAAGTGATAACGCCATGAATCAACCAAACAGCAGAGTCCGTTTACGCTACAGAGAACGGCAAAGGCTCCAATTGTTCGATATGTAACAGCGTGTATACAGCATCTTTCATGGACATAAACTTCTGTTTATCAGTCGGGTTAAAAGGCAAAAATAAAGCAGTGGCATTCAAATAATCCCAAGGCACTTTACCCATTTTCAGTGTCTGCAACGTCCAAGCAAATTGCATGACCGACCTTAACTGATTCTGACCATGATATAACACAGAAACATCACTTTGCACAATATCTATTACAGAAGAAACAATATTGTCTAAGGTGTAGATGCGTGAAGAAAGCGTGTTAATGCTGTTGTCCACAAGAGCAAGGACTTTTTCCAAGTTTGCCTGGTCAATTTGACGCAGACGGAAGGCGGCTTCCATCTGTGAAAGTTTCCAAATTTAATTATAAGAGGCATAAAGAAATCGCTTGGCCTTGGATTACGTGGGCCTAGGAGAAAATCAGCCAAATCTATATCATTCGATAGGATCGAAAGGTGCTGTTTGACAGATGCAAGGGTAGAGTGTTCTAGCCACTGCTGGCACAATTTACCTACCGAGTATGTAGTCACAGAATGATGAGGTGGATAACGAGGATCAGGCTTAGTTTGAATGAAACCAGGTGTAACATTATAGAAACGCAACTGGCATGCATTAGCATTAGTTTGCCACAACAACCATCCTAATGAATCAATCTCAGAAACATTAAAGGAGGCATTTTGAAGGAGAGCCTGCAAAGCCTCAATGTTGTAGTTATTATGTAACCGCCAATTATCATATTCAGCTAATGATGGGATGGAGGGGGTATTTAGGTTTTTGACAGTTGCAAGGCCATAACAGGATGTTTGGTAAATGGTTCTATTTAAAAACAGCAATTGAGTCGGGATCCGGCAGGCACAATGTAACGCTTCAGTGCCCTGAACCTGCCATGGTTTTGTGCCCCAGATTGATTTTAAATCTATAGTCTGTTTCCAATGGTCATAACCGTGTGTGGCCAACTGTGTTCTAAACGAGTTGGCGTAAATTAGTTTAATGTGGGATAACAGGTACTTCGATGTAGGGGATTTTTGAAGCCTAAAATAATAGGATTCAGGATTAGTCAAATTATAATCTGAAAAATAGGTGAACTTATTTCTAAGAGTTTTAGAACTCCCCTCTAAGGGAGTTGGACAATGTTCCCATTGGGTAAAATTAAAAACGGGTCTCATCGTGTTTGTTTTGTGTAAAAAATGATGGCCATAATGTTGATAGCAAAAGAGATCACCATAATTAGCAGAATTTAAATACAAATCTTCAGCATTAAAGGCAGCATAATATTTTAAATCTGAAAACAACGCATGAACTGCCTGCACATCCCAATCATCCGAATGTATGTCCCGTGTCACCACATCTCCTAAGGAGACGCGAAACACGTATGGAACACGAAGGACCTCAGTCGGCCCATGAATTTCAAATGCTACTTTGTCCCAAACGATGCCATCGGGAACTGGGAAAGCTGAAATATTCACAAAAGACTTGTCACGTTTCATGATATGGGACGATGTGTGAGGAGCCAAAGTTCCATCGACCATTTTTACTGCAGAGCGTTCAGGGAGATAATGGCCATTTATAAGTAAAAAGAATACTGTCACAAAACCAATTGACATGAAAAGGAATATCCGGATAAGCACCAACCAAATGTAGGTCCATGGGGGAATGAAGTATGTCTTTTTGAACCTGGAGTAAAAAATACGCAACTTAGACTTAGGTGCATCAGACAAACTGGAGGATGAGGAGGACGAGGCAGAAGAAAGGTGTGCCGGTTCTCCATCACAGGCACTCACTGGACTTGCAAGCAAAGGTGAAAGCGTTGAATCGTCCATTCGTACTCGTGGGCTAGATGGCATCTCACTCACGGAATCAATTCCCGGAAAAGGGCACACAATATCCATTGCAGAAGAGGATTGTCGCAAAGGCTGAAGATCAATTACAGTGTCCATCATATGAGCAGACATTCTTGTAACAGCAGGTGACGACAAAGTTAACGGTGCTAAGGATATTGCGTTGCATGAAACTGCAGGTGTCACACTATTCAGAATCGGCCACACGGTGTAACTTGACATTGTTCACTGAGATGTATCTGTTGTCTTTGCGACCTAGCAATGGTGGTAGAATGACAGTACGAGTACCCTTCAGTCCAAGTACTGAAACCGGAGCACGGTAAGAGGGACCAAATTCTTTTTTGGTTTCAATCTTCTCTCGCACCAGATCTCCAACTTTAGGAAGCCAACCGGTAACAGGAATCAGTTGTGCATCAGCAGGCGAAGATGGTAAATGCTCAGTTGCCAGGGTGCGGCAATGGCTGTTCAAATTTCTATAATCCAATACAATCCGAAAAGAACCATCAGGTTTAGGGACAGTAAAGAGAGGATTATTCATAGGTGATACACATGACTCAATGACCCCCTGATACTCCAATTGTCTCAGAATGTCACAAACCGAAGCCTTCGCTTCTCGTTTGATGGGATATTGAGGTTGAGGTTGTGGCATAGAGCGCAATGGTATTTCATGAGCTGGGGAATCAACGTCCCAACCCACCTGATTGCGATACACCGCTGGGGCCAAGGCCAAAGCCCATTCCTCCGCGAAAGCCTGCGCTTGTTCCTCAGGGACACAACGTGAAAAACTCGGAAGTATCACATCTTCCCCTCTAGAAGAGACTAACACAAAGGGTGGAGGCCAATCCTTCTCCGCCAATAAAATGTCATATGTAGCGGTTAGAGTCTCCCAGAAAACAACCTTAATGGGACGCAGTATATCACCCTCAATTTGGAAAAGGACTTCGTATAGTCTATCCGGGGGGGCAACCCGGGTATCTGCAGTCTCAATAGTAACAAATTTGTCAGTTGCTGTCACATCCAGACGGGGACGCAGAGCCTCCCTGACTATGGTAACTTCTGCCGCGCTGTCGAGCAGAGTCACTGCCCAAGTCCAATCCAGGAGTCGCGTCCTCACCGTCTGTGGCATATCTTGCTGTTAATGCGGCAACCTTTTTCTTTTGAAAAGGAGGTCGGGTATGAGCGAAATCACCCTGCTTGTCCTTGACTTCAAACTGTCGAGGCTGTTCACGAAGTTGTGACGCAGATTGACTTCTACCCCGATCCTGGCGATCAGCTCCACCGGCTTGTGAGCCTGATGTTTCCTGTAAAGAACGAGGAGTACGCTGGTCAGGAACCTGAAATCTATCAGGAGACTTAATTTTAGCACGATCGCGCAAGTCATAAGTACGTTCGGAAGCATCAGGGGTCGGTGAACTGGCACGCGAACCCTGCTTCTGCTGTTGGGAACCCTGTTTCTTATTTCTTTGCCAATTCTTTGTAGGAAAGAAAGGGCGCCCATCCTTGTCAGGCTGGGCTTTCTGTTGATTTTGAGACTGCGTTTGTGTTTGAGTCGTAGGCTTATTTCCCAGATTATTGCGACCTATGGTTTTATAAGCCTTCGCAATAATCTTTGGTAATTCTCGTGGTCTGTCAGCCTCCGCGACCACTTCTAAGCGGTTTGCTACTTGAAAGCTAACGGCATCGCCCTTGACATTCGCAAGGATCATATCAGCAACCACGTTGAACACTCCCACCAGTCTCATCCCCAGCTCAACAGCCGCTTCTGCTCCGTGTTCATCTTGAACGCGTTTAATCACAGAGGGGAGTACGGTCATGGAGGGGGTGCTGAAACACATAGAATATACCGCTGCAAACACCCTACCCCAGGTGTTACACACAGCCAATTCGGGAATTAAGTCTTTGGGTAAAGTAATAGTTAAGAACCTGTGCTTGTCCACAGGAGTGGTATTAGGAAAGACAGCTTCTATCTGTCCAAATTTCTCGGCAAGCCAATAAGGAAATTCATCCTTATTCTGTGGGCGCTTGCCCATGACAGCATTAACCATAAGGGGACTGATGGTTACGCCACCAGGACCCGCAGGTTGTACAGCTGCGCCAGGTGGTCCCACCTGGACGGTGCGGGTTATGTACTGTATTACAGCTCTATATACGTGTACCAACGATGTATGTAAGACGCGGAGCTCTGCCAGAGTCGCAGTTGTAAAAGCTCGTGGGTGTGGGGTGAACCCAGCCAAAACGGGCCATGTGGCCCCATCTATAGATAAAGGGCCTAAACGGACTGCAGTTAATGGGTGAGGAAGGGCGCCATTAAACCAAATACAGTGTTGCCAAGCTGTAAGCGGAATCTCAAGAGCTCTATAAGGCTGATACTGCTGAGGAACGGCAGTGGCAGAATATGTGTGAAACATGTCATCAGTCCCATCCACCGCCGGTAAGGTGACCCAAGAGTAAAATCTTCAAACTGGTGAGCCGGATCGGCTTCCACCACAAAAATAAGCGCGGCCCCAGCATCAGGGACTGCATAACGAGTCAAGTGCGCCCTCAGCGCGGCTCTGCTATGAGCCGGAATATCAACAGCCATTACAGAGAAGACAGTAGAACAACTTCATGAGTGGCAGCGCAAACACAGGTTATAAGAAAAGAAAGACCTTTTAAAACTTCAAGCTTGAATAAACCTATAAAAATGTCAATATAGGAGGTTACTCCGTCACAGCTGTCTCCGGAAAGTGAGGGTTTTGTGGACCAGCACGAGCACTACTCAAGCGTCTCGCAGATAAGAACCAGACCAAACGTTGGGCGCCATGTTGCAGGGATTCTGCTCATACACAGAACTATGCACAAGAAAACGGGACCTCAGTAAATAGGGGTGTACCTCCTATCACCTTAGTAACCAAAATCCCAACCGACGAGCAATAGTGTCTCATTCGGTCTCCTACAAATATCAAGAAGCTACGAATGTTTAGACAACCCAGAACACGAGCACTCCCGACTCACCTCAGAGTTGCGGGAACAAGACACTCTTTCGCTCTCACGTACTTGTCCACAATGAAAATAATCAGAGTCACTAAATAAGTTCAAAATGTTTATTTTGACTATAGTGATTCATAAAACAGTATGCGAACCACAACTAGCAGCAAAATGCATAAGGCAAGAATCATTAGCATTGTTACAATACCATAGAATACAAAAGGAGTCATCATTTTATAAAGACTGTGAAAAAGACAAAATAACTGGGCCTAATCACCCTCCCCTTGGTAGTAAGAAGTTATTTTATATAACAGAAGATCTCTAGGCGTTATTAGCAGACCCCTACCTGAAAGCTTAAACGCAAAGGTTTACATCATAGGAACAGCAGAGCTCAGCTCCATGGAACGGCTTTCTTCGAGTGTGTTTCAAAAACATGCAACAACGCTATATCAAAGCTCGATTCTTCCATATTGCAGCTGTTGGTAACATGTTTTGTCTAGGTAATAGGGACTGACCAGAACAGAATAACAAGAGACATTGTTGACCGACCTTGCACATTATGTTCAGACAGAATTGAAGGGAAAGCTGAGAACGTGAAAAACAATCTGTTATCATGTACAGGGCAGAGGCAAAGTGCCGCGACAACAAACTCTTAGCAGAGGCGTGCGCAAAATCAGCAGCATAGGGCAAGCAAAACTCATGCTAACTTAGCAATGTCGACAATGTGTCTTAGGGCCACATAACCCCATATAACAATATGAAGTGTATTTCTGTTATATCAACATTATGCTAATTACCATTTAAGAACTCTAAAAATGCTACCTCTTTTTGGTTACATAATTTTGTGAGGTTTGTAAGTGAGTAGTTGATTTTGAAGTTAGTATTTTCTGAGTGTTTATTTTGCAAGGAAACTGTTGTAAATTTGTTTGAAGAGTTTGTAAGTGGGTTGGTGTCCCTAGGGCACCTGGGATAGTAGCTTGTATACAGTTGGTGATGTGGTTGGTGCTGCATTTTTGCCCATACTTGATGTACACAGGCTAGCAGAGTTTGAGGCTTGTATTATCAAGAGCAAGTGCAGTTTGAGCATTGTGCGATGGTAATATTTGTTGGTAGTTTGTGAACAGCTAGAGAATTTTTTGTGGATCTTGGTGTTATTTTGGGCTAGCAAAGTTTGTAAATCGTTTCATGAACGAGCGGACATTGCAGATAATTGCTGTACTGGTGGATAATCAAGAAAGTAGCCAGAAAATTAAAATACCCCCACTTTAGCTATACTTCTAATCACAGTTCGGGAAGCACGCAAACCGACCCTCTTTAGGAGAGTTACCTTCACCCTATGATCAACCAGACAACCATCTATACATACATCCTTTCATAAATACATCTGTCCCTTCACAAACCTACCAGATAATGTTTTCATGTACCCATATATCCATTCTTTCACCCATTGAGCCTTTCACTCTTCCCAATTTTTCCATTCTTGATCCTTCCATTCATTTACCCTTTGAAATATCAATCCTTTCATTCATCCATCCATCCTTTCACACTTCCCACTATTCATTCTTTAACCCTTCCATCCTACCTTTTCTTCCTTGTTTCCTTCCTTTCTCGCCACTGGGTGGATTTATTTATTTTTTCTGCTGGTAGTATGACCCAAATAGGTTGTTGAAAGCTGCTAGCCTTCTTTGGATGCAGTTAATAGAAATAGGTTATCAGATGTTGTACATTTTGTTTCTTCAGGCAGTTGATGTGTATTGACTAGTTAATTTTGTTTGTATTGTGTTTTGGTCTGCTAGTACAGAGGCACAACCATCGACTGGCAGTTTTAGCAGGTAGATAGTGTACATGGATGGATCCTTTTGCAGGCAGTTGCTGAAACATTGGCTGATTCTTTTTGCATGTATTATTGTCGGATTATGGGCTTTAGGGTCATATGATAGACTCTTGGATTTTATAGGGGCTTGGTATACATGGGTCAGTGGATTTTCTGTGTATTTGGCATAAAGATCTGAATTTAGAAAGCAGTTCATGTTGATGATTACTTGAAGTTTACAAGGCAGTTGGCATTTATGAGCTGAAGAATTCAGCAGGCAGTTGGAATAGATGGGCTGGTGATTTTCCATGTCTTGAGGTGGCAGAGGCACATCCCTCATCCATGGCCAACTTATACACCTTAAGATTTGCAATCACTTCTCATCAGCTCTAATGACGTATGGCTCTACACTGGCTACCTGCTGCAGGATGCTCTACCTTCCAACTACTATGCATACTGTAGAAGGCAATATAAAGAAAAAGACCAGTATTTGTAAAGATGAAACTCAAGAAATGCTCCCAGAAAGAGAGGTTACACTTGAGATTGGCTCCACAATTAATTCTTCCACTATATAAGAAAAAAATATATAAATGGCACACCTTTCCCTGCCCAAGCTGTCAGCCTGGCACCTTACTCCTCGGAAGCCTGTAAACTCATCTGCGGAGTGCCTCAAGGCTCATCGCTCAGTCCCACCCTTTTCAACGCATACATGATCCCTCTGGCCAACGTCATCTGCTCACACAACATCAACATTCTTTCCTACACAGACGGCATGCAACTCATATTCTCCATCTCAGACAAGACCCCCAACACAAGAAACAAGTTCACCGCCTGCCGAAGTCGCTAACTGGGGTTGTATGACAGAGGCATGCATGGCTAAACGATGCATGCCTCTTCTATGCTGCCTAAACCACGAATGCGTCTGAACAACGCATTCCTTTACCTCGCAATTTCATGGTATAGGCATGAGTGGTATAGGGATGTTTGGTAAAGATCACACCCTATGCCACCTGCCTTAGCGCTAACAACTACTCCGAGCTCCTGAGCCCTTACAACTAACCCAACCCTCCCCAAGCCCTAAAAACGTCTCCGACCCCTCCCCCCGAGTCCTAAGAACTACCCTGACCCCCCCAAGCCCTAACAGCTACCCTGACCCTCCCGAGCCCTAAAACGTACCCCGACCCCACCCCATAGCTCTAAAAACTACCCGACCCCACCATTAGCACTAACAGCAACCTGACCCCCAGCCCTAATCCTGTGCCCTAAAAACTACCCCAACCCTTAAAAACTACCCCCAAAACCTGGCCCCAGCCCCCCTTACCTCACCGCATACTCTCCAGATCCTTCCTGTTCCTAGGCCCACCCATCTCAGCATCTAGACCACGTATTGCCTTAACCAGGCATATGCGTGGTTAAGGCATATGCGTGGTTAAGGCATATGCGTGGTTGCGCTTATGTTGGAACTGCACGCGTGGCTCTGCCCGCGTTGTTCAGGCCGTTTCCCGCTAACTGGATGAAAGCCAACTGTCTCAAGCTCAACACCAGCAAGTAGTGATCTTTGGCAAGAACACCTCTCCATAGGAATCTAACTAGTGGCCAACCAAACTTGGACTCACACCCAGAACCCACTCCAGGTACCTTGGAATAATCATCAATAGCAAACTGTACATGACCACACAAAACACAGCCACCTCATCCCACTTTCAGACCCTAAAGATTCTGAGGAACATCTTCAAATCACTCCCAAGCAACACTAAAAAAACTATCGCCCACAACCTACTCACCAGCAAGTTGGACTATGGGAACACCCTCTAAGCTGGGATCATCAAGCAACTCACTAGAAGACAACAAACCCTCCAGAACTTGGCAGACAGACTCATCCTAAACCTCCCACATGGAACTCACATCACACCACACCTCAGGGAACTACACTACTTACTGCTATCCAAACGTGCTCAATTCATGCTCCTCACACACACATTCAAGGAACTACACAACTCAGGTCCCACCTACCTAAATAGTCGCATCTCCTTCCACCAACCACCCAGATACCTCTGTTCCTCAGGACTCCTACTTACACACATCACATGCTTACACAGAACCAGTTCAGGAGGACGGACGTTCACTTACATCACTCCTAAAGCAAACGAGCCACAACTCCACATCAGAGCCTCCTCCTCTCATCTTGAATTCCGCAAAAAACTGAAGACCTTACTTTTCAATTAACCAACCTATCATAGGCAGGGCTAGGCATACACATCAGCTCACGCCAGGAAACCCTTGTGGGTGATAGTGCGCTTTATAAATACACATAACATAATATGACATAACATGACATAGCAAAACATAACATGACATAACTGCTAAACAATGGAATTCACTCTCAGAAAAAATAATTGTTACAGTATATCACCTAGAACATAGGAGGATGCTGAAAACGTGACTATTCTCCCCTTGAACTTCATAACATAAAATAGAGTAAAGATCTCACTCAGAAGGAAGTGGGATCAATGGGAAAATAGAAGGATCACATACTCCTGCCTATGACCTAAATATTACGATGTCCCAGAAGAATAATCTAAAACATCATTGACAAGGATGAAATACCAGGTTACATTTAGAAATGAGAATGAAGTCTTCCATCTATCATGCATATCTACTGAGATCCGAGGAGCACCAGTGACATACTGACCAATTTTAATAGTCACATAATCTGGAGGACACAACTCTGTAATGTAATTACAAATAAACATCAATAAAAATGTCTTATTGTATTTATACTCCTTAGCATGGCACAGTTAGTGAGCCATCACCAAAATACCTATGAGTTCCAGGCTTATGTATATCCCCACTAACTGAATCCATGTCAGTCCATGCCTCCTCCAGTCATATACTGCCTTACCTTCCATACATCGGGCCTTATTACGATGTCGGTCGGACTTGCGTCCAACCAACACCGTTGTGGAATGGAACCGCCCGACCATAGGTTGGCGGTTCCGCCTGCAGAATTTGGATAAGGCAGTCAGAAACATCCATTTTACAATTGTAGCTTGTGCAGCGTACGGAAACGGCCCGCAGCACAAGCTACAATTGTAAAATGGATGTTTTTAAACATCCCTGAACCGTGTGGCTGGCACCATTTGGTGCCTGCCACACGGTTCAGGGATGTTTTGGTGGGCACCATAGGTGCCCCTCAGGCCCCATAGCAGAGGTCCGGAGGAAGAGGGCCCTGCTAGGGGCCACCAGAGTCACTTTCCGCCTGCCTTTTCATGGCGAGGGGGCCCACATGAAAGGGCAGGTGGAAAGCGACACCATAATCCCGACGGCAGAGCCGAGGCTGACTCCGACGTCATTATGGGATGATGAGTCCTTCTGACGTTCTAACGGGTTCAAGGAGCACGTCGGAAGCGCAGCGGAATCCCCCCCAGGTTTCCCTCCGACCGCCAGTATTGTAATACGGCAGTCGAGAGAAAACCATTGATGTCGGGCGGAAAGCCTCTGATTAACTGTCGGATGGCTTTCCGCCCGACATCGAAATCGGGCCCTAAATCCTACTGAGCTCTTATCCCAGAATCACTGACTCAGCCTGTATAAGCATGACTTAAAATACATATAACTGTATTATCTAACAGCATAATTGCCTACAACTAACACAATGTTCTCCTGCAATATACATTTTGCTTGTGCTCTAATTCAGATAAGACTAGGAATGCAAATCAATACATAACCAAAGCATCTTCATCACTAACAACAAATAAAAACTAACCTTCCTCTAGAAGACGACAACCTACATACAACTAATCAGTATACCAACTCTAATAATGTTTCATAATATTACAACTAACTGCAACATTTACTGCTAGTATTAGTATCTGGGCTAGCACAGTAGTGTGCTGCCAATGTGCAAAGCACTTCATCGCCCCGTCAGGGTTACTAAGTTCTACATGAACCTACAAAATAAAGTAATTGCCTAGGATCACACACTTTAGTCAAGTGGGCTGATCCATGGTTTCACATTGTTCAATTCAGTCACTAGATGGGTATCTATTTATCTCTCACAGTTAAAGCGTTGTGCTTAATCCTTTGAGAAGCTTCATCCAGCAGCACACTATGTTAAATACATACACATGTTTACATTTTAATCAAGTTGAAACTTGAAGTCTTTTTAGAAAAATATAAAAAGTTAAGGCAATGCATGGTACTTGCTGTTTAATGTTAATATTGCCTGCGTCCTCTGACTTAACAAACAGAACAATTTCAGGAGATTTTGTGACATTTATAACATTTATATTGTCTTCATTTTCATTTGTTTGCTCTGTTTTCCGTTTTATAGTGTTTGTATCAAAAAATGGTGATGAAAAGGTACTAGTCTAAGAAGTGCTCTATCTCAGTGTTAAAATATATTTGGAAAAGGAGGTTACGTCCAATGGTTATTTCTTTTCCTACACTTTCAAAGAAGGCATATGAGTCGCTCATTGTTGAGTATGTCATTCAAAAAAGCCCAATCTATAATATATTATTATTATATTATATTTGTTTTTCTAAAGTATATTTATTTGAAGGGATTCACCTTCCATCAACTGCCTGTGGATCCCGCCCCCCCACCACTGACAAGTGTTTCTTTCAAAAATATTACTGATTTCGCACCGTTTAATTGGTCTGAGTTTGTATTTGCCCAGTTTAAGTTTATTTTTCCACATACCATCCATAATGCACACATAATGCACATGTGGGCTTAATTTCTAATTTGAATCAGTGGAACTAAGGAGAACGCACAAATTCAACCCTAATCGTCGCCCTTCCCCTCAGTGCAACCATGAAGTTACTGGGATATTTTGTGCGTACCTTTTCATAGTTTTTAAGCAAATTTAAGTGAAAATTGGGCTGTAAAATGCACTTTTCTCCCCATTTTTAAATCATTTCTCAGAGGCAGAAACCAACTCCCCAGAACACTTCTTTAAGAGATGGGGACGCATTCATTATGCTTGCTGCACTTCAACTTTGGCTATTGTGCATGGAGGCAGCAAGTGTTAGAAGTAGGTGGTGCCAGTGTTAGAAGTAGGCAGTGCCAGCGGGGGAAGTGGGCAGTATCAATGGGAAGGAGTTAGCGGCATCCTAAGAAAGTTTGGGCACCTCCACTTATGTTTTTACAAATTAAATTAGCTTCTGCTAAGGAATCAGACTAAAAGACAACCCCTAATCTGAAAGTTGCACACTCCAGCAATGCTACTAAGCACAAGTTGTAGCTTGGCATTGAGACCACACCCATGTAAAGCAACTACATAAATCTACCGCCACCAGTCTGTATTTATATTATGGACTCATGTGATCAATATAAATGATCTGGAATGGATGAACTGCTTTGGTAAAGGGCAGTTGAGGTGTTATTTGAGGAGGCCTAGTTATCGAAAAATGCTTTGTTAAGTGGTTGTTGTGGTTAAAAAATCTATTTAATCACTTATGGGTCAGCAGATTCCCTCATGTGCATTGGAAGAATACAGACGTGATAGATGATTTCAGGCAGTTCAATGGCTTGTACTAGATGCACGCAGCCTTGGCCAGTAAGGGGTCTATGTAGTCATCCAGAAAGAAGAGGACAGCGACCTACGGGCATATACTACATATACTGTAAAAAAGCTAACCCAGGTACATGATTTCAAGAGTCCATTCAATAATAACTTGGGTTGACCCTCCAGGCATGCAGTGCAAGTATGGAACAATAGTAAAAGCATCTTAGGGACTAATCATAAGCGGCAGAGGAGCTACACACAGGAATGCTCTTGATGTATGGGCAGCTCAAGTAAGTTTCTATGGTGCCCCAGTTCAATGAGATAGGAAGGATTCCTGGACGCACACTTTTTGCATAGCTGAGCTGTTGAGACTCCCCAGGGATGACACAACAGGATGAATACCCTTTTCCCTTGCTGCAATGTTCCTGAAGCATTTAAGATAGTTGCTGTTTTACGCCCTCAATTAACCCACGCCATGCTGCCTCTCTTCTTCAAACCACAAATTGTAACGAATCAGGAACTTCAGATGTGCAAGATCTTGCGCAACTCCATCCCTCAGGTTAACACTGGGGAAAAACATTGACAGCAAGAATTAAATGACATTACACATATCTTCACGTAGAACCCATCTTGCCTAATCACTTTCCTGAGCAGTTCCATTGTGCTGATGTTTACTGTTTCCTTCGGCTTCTCCCCTCTGTTGTAGCTTCAAATTGAAGATCCTTCCGGGTTAATCTATCCAGATGCCATTCTAGGCATCTTATGAGCGCGAAAGAGCTGATAAAACTTTGCAGGACCTTGTGCTGTTTCTATTGTGTAAAGGTTATTGGTGCATTCTGTTTCAGTAGCGCTTCTACCATCCACAGGAATGTGCCTAGCATTAGCATCCTCCTTTCCGCCAGAGTAAGCCACTGTGACCCCCCTTAACAAAGCATCTTTACCAACGAGATCAAGTGTGATTAACAGTCGGCGAAGAAAATCAATGTAAAGATAAGTAGATAAGAGGACACTCCTGCCTGTCCAAAGGTTTTTCTAAATCTGTTTATTTCTAATGGGTTAGGAGCGTTCAATAGGTTACCCATTAAGCATTCATGGTAATAAAAACTAATGACAGAATCATTTTAGCTTTATGTAACATGCTTTTGCTACTGAAACTCAATTTTTCATGAAGGTTTTAAAATGCAAAGAACGTATCATGCTCTCTCTCGATCGGAAAGGACATAACCTATTTTGCATCTTGATTCATGTTTTGAATCATTATTTCTGCTTATTGATGCAGAAGGAATGCAGTGTTGCAAGGTTTTTTAATCTGAGATTTCAGTATAGTTCCGTCCAATGTACATTGCCAGGCATCAGTCTTGTCTGACCGAATTACTACCTGTTTAATAGTCTGAGTAGAACACCAATAAGGATCATTACCATACACAATATTTACAATTGCATCCCATACGAAACTGATTTCCTGGCTCGTCAGAGTGATTCCACATCATACAACAGTTGCATTGTCGAAACTCCTGTCCAAATGGGATACAGATCTTGGTCGCCCCTGGAGGCGGTTTCTTTGTGAGCGGAGGAGCATCGCCCCCCTCCCCCCGGTGCGAGCCACCTTAAAGCAATGTGAACAACAAAATGGCAATGAAATGATTTCATTGCTATTTTATTATTCACAAAGCACGCCGCAGCCTGCCCCGGAGCGGGGATAAAGGAGGGGCTTGTCCTCTGCTGCACTGAGGACTGGTGACATGCCTGGCCAGGCACTGCAAAAGGGCACAAGTCAGTTTGGCCGGCTGTCTTGAGCCAGCCAAACTGACATGCGCACTTTGCAGGTCGCCAACCAGCTGTCTTAAACAGCTGGTTGGAGACCAAGCACAGGCCTACAGTGCCTAGGGAGCATCCAGCCAGCCCGCTCCACCCAATCTAGCTGCTGCTCTCATGCAGTATGAGATCAGTGTCTGGATTGGTTAGGGAAGGTTCCTCTTCCACTGGTGCCCATCGAAGCCACGGACTGCAAGGACACAGAGGACGCAGCCCAGTTAAGTGCATTTATTTTATTTTTATTGCTATTGTAATGCATGCAAGTGCTTTTATTTTGTATTCTTGTTTTATGTAAATGTGTTTTGGGATGCGGTGGGGCACTTCGCTTGCCCCACTGCTTTTATATGTTACCAGCTGCTCCTGGTCACCCCCCTCAGTCAAAAGGAATGGGACAAAGCCATAGCACTACCAAATATTTCAATATATTCAGTTCAAAATGCTTCACAGGGCATATCTGAGTTCAACACAACTACATAAAATTTATGACGTGGTTATGGCAAACTGTCCACGATGCCCTTCCTCCAATACAAATTTAATTCACATGATTTGGACATGCCCCGTTATTTCCTCCTATTGGACTGAAATCTGCAACATTTTAATGTCAGTATCTGGCATCTGAGACCTGTGTACTCCAGAGAGATCCCTCCTGAGTTTTTTATGCACCCACATTTGGGCAGGTTGTCCAACAGGTTTATAGATCTTGCTCTGGTTTTGACCAAAAAGTCCTTAACTAAGAATTGGAAATCCCCTTCTTCGGTTCATATTTCCAGATGTAGCACAACCGTCCATCAATGGACGGGGACCGAATCTGAAGTTCTATGTAGGGAAGACACTAGAAGACTCCAAAGACATCCTATTGCCAGACTATGGGACAAACTGACACTAGCTTTTCGGGATCACACCAACGATGACACAAGACCCCATAGGCACCGGAGCCGACATGAGACTGAGCATCTGAACTTTCCACCTCACCCCTTGGCTACCACTCTGGACCTCGACGACTGTACTCTACAGGCTCTGCATCGAGGATCTCACACATGGCATAACCATATTACTTAGACATCTGTATCACCTGGAGAGGGCGAGGGGCAGGAGGGCGGGATGTGGCGATGTGATATAGCACATTCATAATCTTTAACTCTGTTCCCCTTTCGTCTCGATACAATTATTATCACCAAGCCTGTCAATTTGGAGTTTGTGTTTACCGTTATTGATTCTTCTTATACTATTACTCACTTCTTTACAGGTCATTATTCATGATAGATACCTCAAGCCCTACAATCAGAACTGTGGTAAAGTTCAACAATCTCTAACAAAGCTAGATACTGCAAGATCATAAGTTAGCAAATTAATTTACTGTTAAAATGTAAAATGCTTAAATATATGTATTTGTACACCAGCATACAATGCTTCCAATAAAAAATTTGCAAAAATAAATTGCTAGTGATGAAAGTTACTTTTTGTACAGTCTCATTCTTTAGATATAACCAATTTGGCTATAAATTCTTCAGATTGGAAGACTACTGTTGATTCTGCTAAACTGAGTTGCCTTCTTGTATCCAATTGTTTTCTTGCTTTACGTTGAGGAGACGCGGTTAGAACAGTTGAGCATGGTAGTATGAAGGGATAACCAACATTTCGATTTTGGCCACAAAATTTGCACTTTTTGATGGCTACAAAGGTGGTCAACTATACATATCAAAATTGCAGGTGGAAATTCTAGTGGAAACATTAATGCTGGGAACACAAAACGTTTTTGGCAACATAATTCTCCTACTAGACACCCCGGGTATTTGATGGCGCTTTATAAATTTCATTTTCATTTTTCATTACTAAACGTGGGTCTTTGCAAGTTTTTTTCTGCAAAACATACTTTTAAATCTGCAAACTTGCAAAACCGGGAAGCTTGTAATGTCTCAAAAAAACCTTCACAAAGTTTGTAGAGGAAAAACGTTCCAACTTCATAGACTACTAACATATGATCTTAATAAAATTACTCCTTCATTTGCAGATAATACTGCAAGAAGGTGATTGGAACAATTTCTCCTTACTGTAATTTTTATTTTTGTAGACCCTACAATTGTCATGGGATAGCCATCAGATTTTGTAGGGTCCATGTCAGTGATTAACTCTAGGTTGATTTTTTAAGCTTAAAGGTAAAAACAGCCTTTTAGAAACACACAGAATTCTTTAGTGTTTGGAAGGTAGCCCGTCATACCACCAGGGAGGAAAAGGTTGCAACCTCCACCACCATGACAGAAGACATCGCACCATATATAGGCATCTCCACATGCCTGGCAGAGGTGTCTGTGCCTACAGAAGAGCCGCTGCCAATGTGGATGATCTAATATCTATTAACCGACGGCCCAATATTCAATGAGCCGTCAGTCAAAGGTTTACACCAGGGGAGCCAGAGAAGGCTCCGGTGGTGGAAAAAGCGACAGTTCACCTGACTCATATAGAGCGGGCAGACTGACAATTTGATAGATAGGACCTCTGCCATATTTGTGGTGCTCTATGGCAGAGTGACCTGTCTGACAAACTCTAAATAAAGTTGGAAGCTAGCCTGTAATACAGTTTCCAAAAAAGGCATTAAGTAGGGCTTCTGAAGTAACCAATGCCAAATATAGTTTTTATTTTAATTCCAGGCTCTAGAGGAGATGTAAATTATCTAAAATAGTGGAATTCATTTCATTATGGTGTATGTGATTGTTTTCTTCCATTTGTATTTGAACGAACATAAACCATAGTACCAGAGTAGTAGTGATTTTCCTTAGACCTGATATACTGAATAACCTAGGTGAAGGCCAAGACTGAAAGATTCAACACAAGTGTCATTATGAGCGATGAGCTTTATAGATGAGATCACTGGGGCGAGGGGCAGGGCAACTCGGTGCACAGGATTCACACTTTTATGAGTCTTCTAGACTCCAGTAAAGCTGAGCTTAAAAATAATGAAACCATGTTAGTGCCAGTCACCGACGCGCACATATTTGTCTACGTAAGGCACTAGCTTTGTGTCATTATTTTTAGGTTCTGCTTTTCTGAACTCTGGAAGGAGCTATGCTGTCCTGATTCCTTCACATTCACCTGCCCTTCGTCCATGATTGGGGCCAGTCAGGTGAAACCCGACATTCTTTTTCGGCATTCAGCCGTTTACCTTATCTCATCTGTGTTGCATTATGCTTCTCACTCTTTAGCTAGGTACATATTATGTTATATTATGCTTAGCTATACTATGCTATACTATGTTATGTATTTATAAAGTGCACTATTACCTAAACTCAGGATTCCTGGCGCTAAAAAGAAACAACTTGAGCTTGGGAGCATGGCAGTTGCGGCAGGCATGGCTCGCGGGTGGGAGGGGGGGTCACGCGGGGAGGGTGGGGGTCATAATTTAATAATAAATAATTTTTTTAAACTTACTTTTCAGCCGGCCGGGTCCCGCGTCTTCTCGGCTGCTGCTCTCCTGCCTCTGGCAGGAACAGGAAGCAGGCAGCCTCCCTCCCCTCCCCTAAGCCAATCACAACGCTTCAATGGCAGCGTTGTGATTGGTGTGGACGCCGCCCATCCAGGGGCTTACGGGAAGGCCATGTTGTCCAGGGCAGAGTGCGCATGACTGGTTTGGGCGGCCCCAGAGGGCCGACCAAACAGTCATTGCGCCTTCAGGAGTGGGCACACCACTCCTCCCCTGCTCGCAGAGCAGCACCGGCCACCCGCCCACCCGCACGCCCGCAACTAAACATAAAATGGTTATAACTAGAAGTTATTACCATTTTATGTTTCTGCTTCTCGCACTGTGAGAAAGCAGTGTGGCGACGCACCTCCACCGCAGTGGAGGAGCCGCCCCTGGAGCATGGGGTTAAAATAGCAAAATGTTACGTTTTCTAAAAAAAACGATTCTACTGACGTAGGTCTTAGATTCAGCAGCATACCTATACTGGATTTTTTTTTTTAACTGTACCATTCATGTTTCTGAATGGCATCAATATATTTATCACAATACATTTATTTCTGTATAATGCTCTCATCCTTTGAGAAGACTGCCTGTCATGGAAGGCATGGTTTCATTTTCAGAAATACACTCAGGGCTTCACTTTTTCTGTTAGAAAGTCATTTTAACTTCAGCCCTGTTTTTTTAGTCTGTGCCTGAGGGCCTACATAAGCAACAGCACTAGCTTTCGAGATTTAATGAAACACTGCCAGTACTGTCTGGACTGCCATGTGCTGTCTGCTCTTAACATTTGGTCACCCAGCCTGTCATTTGCTCCATTGTATTTTTAGAGCACGTAGCTTGTCCTTCATTCTGCAGTATCTGAGAGGATATTTTGAGAATCCTTCTATTTGTCGGGTCCTGTAGGATTCCCTTTTGGGGCAATTTCATGTGGTCCTGGGGCAGTCACTGGTTATTGGGCATAATTTTGTGGGATCCCTGCTCTGGTATCCCTTGGCTACCAATACTATTGTACTCTGAATGGGTAACCAAGTTATTCCGTCCAGGCACTTGGCTCTCGAGCTAAGGTTGATCAGTAAAGATGTAATCTAGCAGGTGGTAAAGGATAGAAACACACACAATGAACTCAATGTCCAGTCAGGGCTTAAACTTCTAGGAAGACCAACTGAAATTAATATTTTAGCAAAAAAACAGAAAGTGCTTTCATCTACTCGGGAGATATACAACCCCAAACATATCGTAATTACACACTAGACCCTAGAAGTCTAAATATTATTGAGCCCTTTGGTCAATCTTATCCCATGTGGCGGTGCCCATGAGCTCTCTGCCATCTTTGGGAGTTTTCTCCATCAATTACACATAGAAGCCTGAGACCAGTTAAGGATTCAACTGGTCGCACAGTTGCTGAAGTATTTTGCAACTGAGAAAATGTAGCAGGGGGTTACCTC
The DNA here is from genome assembly GCA_963921515.1 of Calotriton arnoldi. NCBI lineage: Eukaryota > Metazoa > Chordata > Amphibia > Caudata > Salamandridae > Calotriton > Calotriton arnoldi. Next base: position 4,637,134 of record CAWUFW010000020.1, read on the forward strand.
CCACTATGATATCCTCCATTGTTACCAAAATTAAGGGGCTTATATCTCATTTATTTGCAGAGTTTTATATAGCGCTGGCTAGACCCGGAGGTATCAGAGCGCTTTACATGAGGATCAGCGAGTTACAAGTTACAAAATTACATCAGTTACAGGAGCCAAGTATAACATAGGAGAAAAACAGTGATTACACAATAACATGAGTTATTAGCGCATAGCATAGCCAAGACACACGTCCAATGGGGCATGGAAGGTAGAGGGGGAATGGTAAAAAGGGGTAAGGAATGCAGATCGGGTAAGGCAGACCGGCAAGGGGGAAAGTACTTCAGGGGGACAAAACAGTCAAAGTGAAAGACAAACAAACCGGCTGGGGACCAACAATCCAAAACATCCCGTGTATCGGTGATAGTATAAGATGGGAGGGGTGTAGGAGACCTAAGGGGGGGGTTGACTTGAGGAAAAGGTCAGTCAGGTGAACATGGAGCAGTCCAGCAGCAATGAGGAACGGTCAAAACCGCCAAGATGGAGGACCCAGGTCACGGGAGCCGATAGCATTATTCCAAAATGGCGGGATATACAAAAATCCAATACAAAAACCTAAAGTAGTTAACTCCATGGCTCCACGCAGGGCTGGATGGGGAGGCAGCCACAGGATCACGGAGGGAGGAGGCGGGGGAGGGAAAGAAACACAGCGGAGAGACAAGGAAAAACTATGTCCAATGTCCGGCTGGGTAGGTGACGGCCGAGGGGGTGAACCAGAGCCAATTTCCTCTATAGCTGCCTAAACAGCTCCACCGGGCATCGGCCATGTTGCTCAGGCTGCACGGTCAGTACACCATTCATGGTTTCCGCCCGGGGGGCATCGTTACAGTTCCATCGGCCGCACCAGTCCCGGTGTTACTGGGAAGCGCCGCCCACCTCACCCTCCAGCTCGCCCCCAGGAGGGCCGAGCGCGCCACCGTAGTTCCTTGGTCCAGGCAGGGGAACTCTCCGCCGCCAATTAGACTTCGGCCAGGCTCCGACCCGAGTCCCTCCCCCGCTCACCTCGGGCCTCTCAATCTCTCACCTCCCGGCACTCGTCTCTCCCCAGCTGTTCGACCTTTCTCGGCGCGAAGAGAATGCAGACTCCGGCCCATGTTTCAGGGGCGCAGCCTCGCGGCCCCTCGCCTCGAACTCCGGTATTCCGACTTTCTCCCCTCAGGCACCGTTCGATTCACGGCACCCTCGGTCAATCGGTACGCCCGGTGTTCAGGGCCACCAATTTACATGCATGGGTGTCTGGGGTTCCACGGATTGTGGCCAGATGTCAGGAGAATGATCCCCGGGCTAAGTGGGTCCTAGGGGGGGCAGAATCCAGGGGTAGAAGCCAAAAAGGCAAACCCCAGCCAGGGAGCTCCCGGCCGGAGCTCCTCACCTGTCGGCCATCTTGGATCTCATCTGAGGATATTATGGTCAAAAGGTAAGAGTGGTGGGGGCAACCACTCAACTAGGTTTTCACCACTTGCTCAGGGCACTGGTCTTTAGGGTTATGGATCAACTGTGACTTTACGATATGTTGAACTTAAAGCACTAGAAGGATAGTTCAAACAGGGTTACATGACAGAATATTGTGGAAAACTTCATAGACTCTCCAAAATATTGGCAAAATAATATTGATAAAAAAAATATTGGCATCCTATATTTAACCAAAAAGACACAAATATCTACATTTAACAATATCGAACACACAAATATCAAAACACAAAATATTGTTTAATATTTAAATATATAGACAATAAAAAATATTGAAACTCACATTATCGACTACAATAATATTGTGAGAAAAAAGGAAAAACAATCTTTTAAATCATAAACTACTTTTTAAAAGTTAAATGAATATAAAAAATAACAATAAATAAACTACACAAAAAATGAATGATACATTTAAACAAGAAACATAAAATTATTCACATATATTACCATATCTATTCACAAAACATTTACTATTTAGCATTTAAATATATTGATAATACAAAAACCCAACAAATACATATATTTAAATTAAAAAGAAACACTAATTAGTGTCCACCAACAAAAGTAATATTAGAAAAAATGTAAAACAACTCACAAAGTATCCAATAAAATATACTGTAAACAAATTAACCAATAAAAATATACACATAAGTGAATACTAAAAAAGAGCATAAAACCTCACTATTTGTCACAGGAAAAACTTTAAAAATGCAAGCAAACAACCTTCTGCTGGACTGCACAAAGAAAAGACAGAAGGAAGACCTGAACAAAATAACAAGGCACCTTCACAAATAAGTTTAAAATTTAAATCAACTCCAATGTAACCTAACATAATTTTAAAATGCAAATATATAAATACATTGCTAAACTCTCTCTTTTACAATGTATTTTAAACATTTATATACAAAAGAAACAGTTGAGGAAAATGTAGAACTGGTAACCAAAAAAACCTAACTCGACACTCATAAACCTGGACAAAACACATTCAAAATAATTAAAAAACAGTTATAAAAATAAAATAACCCCTTTATGTTAACCTTGAAACTAAACCCCACCACAACCCAAAACTAACCAAACCTGTATTTTTAACATATAACTAAAATAAAAATGTTCTCACCAACAGAAAGTAATGACCACCTGACCCAAATCTTGATCGACAGAGAAACAGAAGAAAATCAAGTGCAACTTAAAGCAACAGTACATATGTAAGTATAAAATGTAAAATGTTTGAAACTATGTGTAAATGATAATAGCAAACATAATAAGCCTTTTGGATAAACCAACTCATTTTAAAATGATGCTCCTTTCAGAGAGAATGGCAGAAAGAGCCACATATATTACAGAAAGGAAAACAATTGCTTTTGCATATGGGATACGCAAACAGCCAGGAAATCACAAGCGCCGAGAATGTTAACTGGAAATGTACTAGATATTATGCAAATGCTTGTTATGGGAGGGCTAAAAGGGTAAACCGTATTGTAATTAAGAACACAACCCCCCCACCCAATGTAACAGAGACAAAAGTAAGGCAAGTACTTCAAAATGTAAAAGAGGCAAGCACTAGTTCCCAAGAGCCCACTACTAAAATTTTAAAAGACTACTAAAAGTTTAATAGACAGATCTCAGGGGACGAGTTACTCCGACACAACTGTGACAGATATCCCGTCCCCCAAAATATAAATTCCATTATATCCTATGCAATTTATATTTCGGTGGAAGGGATATCTGTCACCATTGTGACGGAGAAACCCGTCCCCGGAGACCTAAATCAGGCCCATACTCCCTAAACTACCTGAGTACATTACAGGTAAGCTATTATCACTTTCTACTTTAAAACGACTAAAATTACATACTAAAAAAGCCACAAGTCAAACCCCTTGTGCCCCTAGACAATACCAAGACATACAGATTCTAGAACACTCTGGGCCTGATTATGACTTTTGGTGGGTGTGGGGGCAGGCGGCCTGCCACCGCCATGCCTCTGCACTGCCAAGAGTTGTTGCCACCCACCCCATTACAAGTTTTTTGTAGTCTGGCAAGCAGGCAGCGTGGCAGTTCCCCCTGCGGTGCCCTTTCAAAGGCGGCAGTGCCTTTAAAAAAGGCACTGCAATGGGAACGCCTCACAAGGTTCCTGCATGGCATGGACTGTAATGTCCATGCCATGCAGGAACTGGTGTGCATGCGCACAGGGATGCACATGTTGTGCCCCCGTGTGCATACACAGGGCGCAGAGGCACAAGGGGGCCCTGTAGGACCCCCTTTGTTGCCTCTCTGCCAGGGTTTTCATGGTGGTGAAACCGCCATGAAAATCCTGGCGGAGAGAAGGTTCCCTGGCAGCCTCGGCGGTCCCAGGGCGGTCCAACTGCCCAAGTTGTAATGGGGCGGTCGGACCGCCGGTGCAGGGTGGGCTGGCCGCCACCGCCGCGCCACCATGAGTCTGGTAGTCCAGAACCGCCAGACTCGTAATTAGGCCCTTAACCACTACACAAAACGCTCAGCCCTTCCTCCTACACTACAAGCACAATAACAACAGAAAAATCATCATATTTGCAACTGAAAACAACCTCTTAAGACTAAGCCAATGTGAAACATGGATGATGGATGGAATTTTTAGAATGTGCCAACCTCCATTCACACAGATAAATACCATACATGGTGAACATCATAACACTAACAGGCCCTTATTTATGCACTGTGATCTAACAAAGAAAGTGCAGCATATAATGAACTTTTAAACCAATCAAAAGAAAAACTAACAACTACTCTCCACATAAAATTATAATAGACTTTGAACAGGCATTGGTATAAGCAATATTTAAGCTATACCCACACATAGCCATAAAAGCCTGCTATTACCACTTCAGCTAAAACATTTGGAAACACCTGCAAAGATTTGCACTAAGTGTAGAATATGTAACAGCCAGTTTGCTTTGGAAATTAAAAAGGTAATAGCTTTGGCATATGTACCTGTTACAACGTAGCTAGCCACCACACTATGCTAATTGAATACCCACTTAACAAAAAATAAGTCCACTAATGTACTGCTACGAAGACACTTGGGATGGCAGACTGCACTGCTCAGTACACAGACACCAACCCAAATTCCAAATACCATGGTGAAATGTCTACAACAGCCCTATGGTTCAGCAAGCCAAAGCAAACAACACAGTGGAAGGATGGCACGATGCCTTCCAAGCTAGACTAGAAAGAACCCAAACAAAACTCTACAAAATCATAGACACCCTCCAAAATGAAGAAAACTACCAATAACTAAGGATAGAACTGTCAGTAAACCAAATTAAACATAAATAATTAAACAAACAAGATAAATGTACAAAATGCTCATGTTATTTACAAAGAGTCAGATTCTTTGTAAATAACAAAGGAGTAGACTACCTAGAAATGACAGGTAAATCACTATTATAAACCACCTGCATACTAATATACTCACAACTAAAAGAGAACAAAAAAAACACCGTAGCATTAGCATAAGCAATTTTAAATAGATATTAAAATAATTATTTTTATAAATCAGTCGATAACAAAATATATTTTACAAAATAAGACTGATAAATAAAAATAATTAATTGTAATATTTAATTAAAAATACTCAAAGGAAAACCAAAAAGATGCAATATGAAAAATATACAAACCTGACGAACAATTTTCAATGGCAGTAAAACCAAATTCTATATAGATAATAAAATATAACGTTTCCCACCCAAAATTAAATACAAATATTGTACATACAGCTATGTAGTTGATGTTCTTGTTTCACTTCCCCTTCCCAAAAATCCAACTCACAAAAAAGTCAGCTAAGAAAGCCAAAACCAAATGCACAAATATAGGGCCTGATTACGATGTCGGGCGGAAACTAAACCTCCCGACTCCTTGTCGGTTTCGGTTCCGACCGACTGATTATGATGCTTCCGAACACCATTCGGAAAGTCTCCCATTGACTTCAATGGGAGCCTGTGTTCCGACCAATAACTGAGGCTCCGATTGAAAAAAGGGGTGGTTGCGGAAAACCTTGCACCCTGTGGCGGGCACCTCATTGTGCCTGTCACACTGTGCACAGTTCTATAGGGGGGTCCCTTGGGTTCCCCCATGCCCCCCAAACGGAGGCCTCTGGATGAAGGGGGGCCTGCTAGGGTCCCCCAAAGTCAGTTTCCGACAGCCTTTCCGTGTCGGACGGTCTGAGTCGGAATGGCTGTCCAAATCCGACATTGTAATATGTCGGTCGGGAAAGCAGTCCGTAGAGCTGTACGATTCAGCTTCGACTGACTCGGAGTTTCCGAATGCTGGTCGGAACCCATTCGGAATGACCAAACGGTTACCTTTCCATCGTAATCGGTCGGTCAGAAATGTTCCCGACTCAGGGGCCGATTCCGATCTCGGCCGGTAGGGCTCCGAATCGGATTCGGCTTTACCGGATCCGATTCGGAGCCCTGTTTCCCGACCGATTCGTACGTGCGTCCGGGCGAGCGAGTACGATGCGAAATCTCCGACCGACTCGTTCGCGAGACCCAACCGCACCGACCGACTCGTTCGCGAAAGCCGACCGCTCCGACCGACTCGCACGGACACGACTCGCACCGCGCAATGGAGACGTTCCCCGGCCGGGTAAGTACGATGCGCGCCTCGAGCAGTCCGACCGACTCGCGCCGTCCGGCTCAAAAGAGCAGTCGGAGCGGCACTTTGGGGGTCCGTGTCGGACCCCCCTGTACGCGTAGCCGCGCGAGTCGCACACAGGGGGGACCCATGGGTCCCCCCTACCTGTGCATGTATGGCGCGACCCGCTTTGACGCGTACCCGCTGTAGGGGGCGCCCTTGTTCGCCTCGCACCCATTGAGTCAATGGGAGCCTGCGTACGCGTTGTACGACCGGCTCCCATTGACTTCAATGGGAGTCTGACCGAATTGAGTCCGATAGCATGCGTGCGCATCGTACTCGTTCGGTCGGACTGCTAAGGTCCGATTCGGTCGGAAATCTCTCCGGGTCCGGCTCGGTCGGAGAGATTTCCGGCCCGAATCGGAATCGGCCCCTCAGTCTGAAACATAGGTTCTGACATGGTTTAGGAAAATCCGAATGCCATCGTAATCAGGCCCCAAATGTCCAAATGAAACACACTTAACTAATCCACAGTCATTGAAAACTATAAAAAACAGAAAAATTCAAAGTAAAAACCACTCTAGGAAATCTGAAAAATCTAATGAAATAAAAATATTTTTGTTTAAATTCAACCGAATTAATTTTGTTTAAAAAAACATTAAAAATAGCTGCAAACATTGCACTCCAACTTCCTAACCTGTACAAAAACATCACATATCTAACCTCACAATACATCATTCCAAATACAATACAAGCATAACATTACAACTCTACAAACATAGTACAACACTTTGCTTAAAACCCTAATTAAAAACTTAAGGAATCCTTGTCCGTCAAATAGCAACAGTGAACCATAACCTGCCTGCATCCCTACTATCCAAAACAAATCTACTCTAGTCTGTTTGGCCGAATTTGTCCCAGTGTCCACCAAACAGGGACTTATTCACTCCATAAAATCAGGATCTCCTTACGATCCTTGCCCACCGGCCGTGCTAAAACAGACTCCAGAGACTATAGCAATTACTCTGGCCAGCATCTTCAATTCTATGTTGACGACTGGACTCTGCCCTACCATATGGAAAAAGGCTTCAATCCTCCCTCTTCTAAAGAAACCAAATCTGGATCCAGAGGGTACGGCCAACTAACGCCCTATCCCCAGGCTATCATTTCCAGCGAAAATCATTGAGAAAATTATGAACACTCAATTGGCTTAGTTTATTCAGGACAACCACCTGCTAGATCCAACTGAGTTCGAGTTTAGACCTGCACACAGTATCAAGACTGCTCTGATTAAAGCCACCTATGATCTAAAGACCATCCTAGATATGGGAGGTACGGCAGCTTTCGTCCTTCGGGACTTATCAGCGGCCTTCGATACGGTGGACCACACCATATTGGTCCAATGTCTCGAGACACTGGGCATAAAAAGCACTGCCCTGGCACTCTTGAAATCTTGTTTGAAGGGAAGGGGACACACTGTGATGCTGGACAGCTTCATCTCCAACACCTTCTCCCTTCCTTGAGGGGTCCCGCAAGGGTCCTCACTTAGTCCAACACTTTATAATCTCTATGTTACAGAGCTAGCCTCTCTAATTCGATAATTTGGTTTTTCTCTCACTTCCTATGCAGACGGCACACAAATTGTGTTGTCAGCCTCTGATGATGTGAACTACACAAGCTCTCAGCTACAGAATTGCATGAAAGGAATTGGTGTATGGATGGGCAATAACTGCCTAAAACTAAACTCTGATAAAACCGAGGTCATCCTTTTTGGGAGCATCCCTCAATTTGGGACCCCCAGCAGCTGGCCCTTAGAAATGGGCCCTCTCCCACCCCCAACTGCAAAGGCTAAAAGCTTAGGGGTGAATATCGATGACAAACTGAACTTCAGTAAACAAGTCAACTCTGTCATCTCCTCCTCCTTTAACACCCTGAGAATAGTTAGAAAGATTCTGCCGCACATTTCCACCAACACCAGGACAACATTAATCTCATTGCTGGTGTCATCGAAGATAGATTACTGCAAAGGATTGTACATTAATATTCAAGATTAATATCTGAAGAAAATGCAAGTCTTGCAGACGCCGTTGCCAGATTACTCCTAGCCCTTCCCAAACATCACTCGGTCACTCAAGCAATCAAGGGCCTTCACTGGCTAACGATTAGCAACCGTATCAAATTCAAAACTCTGTGCATAGCATATGAGGCCTTGCACGATACTGGCCCTGAATTTCTAACACAGGCCTTCTCCTGGTATGAACCCAGCAGAAACCTTTCATCAAGAGGAACTAAAAAAGTTATTGCCTGCAGATTTAAAAAAGCAAAATGGAGAGTAAGCAGTTTTATCTCAGGAGCTACTAAGCACAGGAACCTTTTACCGATACACATCAGGTCTGCTCCTCCGCTGCTGGCTTTCAGAAAACTCCTGAAAACTTGGCTCTTTAATAACTAGCATATTCACAGTCTCTATTATGTTTTGCTAAGTTAGTGCCAAGACATCCCAGGGTAAACGAGCGCTTAAAAAATGTATTAACATATCATAACATAATTGACACAAATCCACCTCAAAGAACTAGTTACTTACCTTTGAGAACTCTCTTTATGGTAGAGATTCTATCCAGCTGCAGATTACTCACCGTAGAAATATTTCCCAGACGTCAGAATAGATCAGGAAACCTATCAGCAGTACTTCAGTGTGCCATCATGTGGTACAGTGCTTGGTCACAATGGCGTCATTTTACACTGGAAATGACGTGCAAGGCTGTTGGCATTCCCAGACACAGAGCTCCAAGAGCGCATTGGTCATGAGCAGTGTTCAGATTCCTGGACTTGGAATAGTATTAATGAGTAGAGTTCAGTCACAGAACGAGGAGGATGGAAGGGTTGGTGTGCAATCTGTGACTGGAAAGGGTCTCTACCAGAAAGCTCATTTCCGAAGGTAAGTAACTTGTTCTTCTGAAAGAGACTTCTAGCCCCAGATTCCTCACCTTTTGAATAGATATCAAAGCAGTGGGTCTGTGAATGGAATCAACCCAGAAAGTCCTGCAGGACTGAGTGGGCAAAGTGCCCCTCTCGGCAAACATGGCTGTCCAGACAATAGTGCTTCATGAATGGATGGAGGGACGCTCACATGGCTACCCGGCATAAGTCTACGGCAGGGACTCCGCATGCCAAGACAGTGGTAGCAAATTTGGCTCTGGTAGAATGAGTATGCAGTCATTCCATTGGCTGCTTTTTAGCCAGTACATAGCAGATCTTAATGTAAAGCACGATCCAGCGGGAGAAGCTTCTCTTCTGCACAGCCTTTCCTTTTTTCACTCCAGAGAACCCCACAAAGAACTAATCGTCTTTGGTATGATCTATGTAAAAACAAAGCACTCTCTTTGTGTCCAAGCAATGGAGCCTCTCTCCTCCTTAGAGGGGTGAGGCGGAGCATAGAACGCTGGCAGGTTGGTGGTTTGGCTGACGTGGAACAGGTTCACAGAACAACACCGCCTTGATAGTAAGGAGCTGTAAGGAGCAGCTGCAAAGCGGTTCAAATTGAGTGCACATCAAATAAGTAAGGACCAGATTGAAGTCCCTTCGGAGCATCACAAAAGGAGAAGGGGGGAACATATGTTGAAGCCCTTTAAAAAATCTCATCACAACTGGTCATTTAAACAAGGAGGGCTAATTTGCCAACTGCAAGAAGGCTGATAGGGCCAAAAGATAACCTTTACCTGTGCCCAAAGCAAAGCCTTGCTGGGCAAGAGACAAAACAAACAATAGAATGTTAGGTAACTTGGCCCGGAGGGGGTCAATTTGGTTTGTGCCTCACCAAACCAAATAATGTGTCCCGACAACAGGCATGTACAGTTTTTGTTGAGGGACGCCTGGCTACCAAAATGACATCAACCACCTCCAGAGTAAGATCGAACGTAGTCAGCTGTTGCCGTTCAGTCAAGAATGAAGGTGAAGATTGAGAAGGTCCGGGTGCAGAACCCTGCCTTGTTGCTGTGACAGCAGTCCCACCCCGCCCTTTTTGTTGCTGTACCACATGGCAGTGGTGTTATCCGTGAGCACCAGCACCAGCTTTTGTTTGATGGAGGGCTGGAAGGCTTTCAACGCCAACCAGATAGCCCTCAGCTCCAGTGAGCACCTGCACCGGCTTCCCTTTGATGGAGCACAGGAAGGCTTTCAATGCCAAGTTGATGGCCCTTGGCTGAATGATCAGATCATAGCATAAATGTCTTGGATGCCCTTTCTCAGGGGAAAGGCACGAAACCGGACCATTTACAGAATGGCTCAGATGAAAGGGAGCGTCTGAGAAAGATTCAGGTATGACTTCAGCACATTGATAGTGGACCTCGAAGATGACAGGAGGTTCGCCATAGTCAGGAGGTTGTTGACAGCTGCTCCGGGTGAACCTACTTTCAATAGCCAGTTATCAAGATAGTGGAAGTCTGGCACCCCTGACCTTCCGAAGGTGAGCTGCCACCACCGCATCACTTTCGTGAACACCCAAGGGGCACTGGTGGGACCAAAGGGGAGCACCACGAACTGAAAATGCTCCTGTCCCACCACAGTGAGCTGGCAAAAAATATAAATGAAAATAGGCATCCTGCAGATCCAAAGCCAGCATCCAGGGTCGAGGGCAGACAAGACCTGGGCTAAGGTTAGCATTCTGGGTTTCTGTTTGAAGAGGAAGACATGGAGAGGGCACAGGTTTAAAACAGGCCCCAGGCCTTCATCGTTCTTGGGCACCTGAAAGTAGAGAGAATAACAACCAAAACACTCTCGGTAGCCCCTTTGGCCAAAAAGGCATGCACTTTCTGCCGCAAAATGGAGGGATGCTCCTCCGTCATTTGTTGGGGAAATGGCGGAAGGTGCGGCGGGTAAGAAGGGAAAGGCAAGGCGTAACCCCTGTGGATGATCTGTAGAACCCACCTGTCTGAAGCTATTGTCTTCCATCCTGGTTATAATCAATAGATTCTGCCTCACATCAGGTGGCTCTGCTCCTGTAAGTGTATGCTAAAAGGCTTGGCTGGTGGGGCTGCAGGGGCAGTCCGTTGACCTTGGCGGCGATGGGCACCTTGGGCTCGACTGTGAAATGCTGAGTTTCTTGTGGCGGAAGGACAGGCTGGCAGTACGGAGCGCCTCGGTCAAATCCACGAAAGGAGCAGGGAAACTGTTGCAGGAGGTGAGGTGGGTCAGAAAGGCCCAGATAGCGAGTGGTAGCCGTGCTCCCAAAAAATGCTCTAGAGCAGAATCAGCCTTGCCCCTGAACAGGTGAGTCCCATCGAAGTGCATGTCTATCAAAAAGGACTGGACATCGCCTCAGAACCCAGTCAATCACAGCCGCGCATGCTAGTAAATGGCAACATAGGTGCCTATTGCCCGCCTGATGGAATCTGTGGTGTCCAAGCCACAACGAATCATAAACGTGGCTACTTCACGACCATCTTGAATCATCTGAGCGAGAACAGGTTGAAGGTCTTCGGGCACACCAGGGAGGACTTGTGCCATGGAATCCCAAAGAGCATGGGAGTAGCGTCCCAACAATCAGCTGGCATTATCTGATTGGAGGGCCAGACTGATGGAAGAAACTACATATTTGCCAAATGTTTCCACCCACTTAGATTCGCAGTCACGGCGAGCGTTATGAAATGTGCTATATTATATTGGCTCTTGGAGGCTTGAATCACTAAGCTCTTGGGTGTAGGGTGCTGTAACAGAAAAGCAGGATTGTCTGGAGCAGGGCGATAGTGCCTGGTAATTTTGTCGATTGACTGGGGGCAGAACAAGGTTTGGCTCAAGCCCCAAACAAGGTATCCATTAGTGCATCGTTAAATGGGAGAAGGGGCTCAGAAGATGTTTGCCTGGTTGGAGGATGTCTGTCAATACATTTGTTTTAACCTCCAAGGTGGGGAGCTGGAGGTCAAGTACTTTGGTTGCCCTGCACATTACCATGGCATAGGAAGTGGATTCCTCTGTGGCTGGTTCAGGGGGTGAGAGTAGACCCTTTTTCAGTGAGGTATTGAGACGACTAGACTCCTGTAAATCTTTGCACCAATTTTCATCCTGGTCAGGTTGAGCAAGTCATTGTCAGAGTCGGTTCCAAAAAGGGAAAATGGAACCCAGAGTGTGTTGCCTCCCTTGTGGAGATGCTAAGTCAAGCGGGGGAATCAGGCTCGACTTCGATAGAGGTTGGACCAGCACCGACTTGGCATTGGAGAGAACTGTTCAGTCTTCCTTCAGCATCGATGGAGTCAGCGTTGACGTCAAAGTACCTGGTGCCGGTGTAGGTCATGGAGCCAGAAGTGGGTTCGGAATTGGAGCAAGAGGCACGATGGGCTCAGAGGGTCCAACTGGCACGAATGCCAACCCGCCTGTAGTACTCCAGATGAAAGGCCTCTAGGCTCCTTGGGGCTCAAAGGTGCACCAGAGGGTGTCGGTAAGGATCCGAAGAGTCAGAGCATGGCTGCTCTGAACAATTTGATCTGATGAGGTGTGACTCTCAGACCCAAAAACTCGGGTTGTGCTGGTAGTAATTGCATCATCAGCTTACTTTGGGAGCAAGATCCAAATGAGTGGCAGTGCCCTTGCACCTGCTCAGGTGAATGCGAGTGACGCAAGGAAGTTGAATCCCACTTCGATTTCTTAGGCTTTTCTTTCGATTTACGTGATGATTTTGACCACAATGAAGACCGGCCTCTACAGAGGCTCCTGCGACTCCAGGAGCAAGAAAGGGACCAGGACAGAACTTTAGATGCAGACTGCGACTTGGAGCGGCCCGACTAAGAGCTTTTTGTGTTAGGCTACGTGAAGCTTTGCAGTCCCTGATGGCCTTCGGGTTCATTGACGTGCAGTTGCTGCAGGCCCTGTAGTTGTGCCCCAACCCCAGATACCACAGGCATACCTGGCAGGGGTTCATCACAGATATTTGTTTTTGACAGTCCCTACAAGGCATGATGCCTACCATTTTAGGGGGTGGCACCCCTCTCCTCTGAGCAAATTTTGAGGTAAATGTCTTTGAGAGACACAAAGTGAGCTCTGGATCCGAGTCTGGAGGTGCGGATAGAAAGGAACTGATATCAGCCTGCAGGGGTGGTGCCCATATGGGCCCCACACATCAGTTCTGCAGTGGAACGGCATCAATGTGGAATTGCACGGCTCCACCTGACGGTGCACCGAAGTACTGCTGAAACATTTCCGGATCCAGTTTGATGCCTGGGGAATATTAAAAAAATGACGAATCTGTGGTTAGAAGTCTCTATAAGAAACGGCACTACTAGAATACAAATTACAGGTAGCAGGAAAAAAATGGCCGCTAAATTAAAAGTAAAAAAAAGGCTATTTTCATACACAAATCAATTAAAATTTTACAAAACATCATGAAACATCTGAACAAATGTTTGTAAAAATGTTTTCAAATGTTTAAAAAATGTTTAACAATGTATTGAACAAATACAAATGTTTGTCAAGTGTAAATTAAATAGTGCTTTACAAAAATATATCTCTAAATTAAATAGTATTAATTAATATATAATAAAAATGCATTATAAAAATTTAAAAATACAATGTTATATGTATAAAAAATACAAGTAAGAAAAAATAATTATGTACAATTTATATGTAAATGTTTAAAAATATACGTCTTAAAAGTGTGTTAAAAATACAGTATGTCACACTATCCGAAAAAAGTATATACAAATGTTGTACCACTGTGACATAAAAATGAAGTATTTTTTTCTTTGCAAAAAATGTACATTTCAAAAATAAAAATGAAAATTGTCTAATAAATAAAAACAAATGTAAAACCTTCACATGTATTGGTTATTATTTAAAAAAAACTACACACTACACAAATATAAACTACAAACCATTTTGGCGAAGGTGTTAAACACTAAAAGGGTAAGATTTACTATTCCCACTCCAACCTAAGCCATTTTGGGAAAGGCGTAGGGCACTAAAGGGCTCAAATGTATTATTCCCCGTCCAGTGTATACCATTTTGGGGAAGGTGTTGAACACTAAAGGGGTAGCATTTACTATTCCCATTCCAATCAAAACCATTTTTAGGGAAGGTGTTAGACACTTAAGGTGTCACATTTACTATTCCCACTTTAATGTAAACCACTTTTGAGGCGCCGTTCAATGCTAACACTGTAAGATTTACTATTCCCATTCCACTCTCAACTATTTTGGGGAAGATGTCAGGCATAAAAAATGGTTAGATTTACTATTACCACTCCAATCTAAACCATCTTGGGGAGGGTGTTGGACCTAAAATAACTATGCATATACACAAAAGCAAAATATATTTTAAATAGATTTGCACAATTTAAAATTAATTTAAATATAAAAAAGTATTTAATAATGTATTTAAAAGTATATTTAAGAATGTAATGATTATGAAATACAAAAAATGTTTTACTATTATATCTTAAATTTGAAAATGTAACATTTTAAAACCAAAAATTACATGTACAATACTTAAAATGTGAAACATTTGATCAAATATAAATATGATAACAAATACTTAGAAATTTTCCCCATCCTTTTCCCCTATCAAACCCAAAATCCTGCTAATAAAAATATTATTAATCATTTTTTTAATTTAAAAAAATTGAAAATAAAGTTTTCACTTAAATATATAATAAATACATACTTAAAGTTAAAAAAACAAATTAAAAACATTAACGTATATAAAAAGTGAAAAAAACTAAATATCTTTGAATTCATTTATAATTTAAATGAAACTTCAATAAATATTACAATTATAAAAAACATATTTATTAAATATTAACACAATATACACAAATTACCTTAATAAATACAATAAAGGGGGCGTGGCCCAGCAACATGGCCACATAGTCGCACTTGCCGGAGGCTCCGGTGGCCCACAACCAATCCTGTTAAAAATCCTGCTCATCTTTCACCTCAGACCCAAGATTCCGGCTCCCTAGATTGGAAGACCTCAGCGGGTGAAGCGGGGTGTGCGAGTAAACGACTACCTGAGCCCAGAACGCACAAACAGCGGAGAGACAGCTGCCGCACCGAGGTCTACAAAATGGCGACTTGCTGAGGGAGACGGCCATGCAGTGCGGGTGAGGCCGAATCCGTGGACACGCGGAGGCCGCAAGAGGAAGGACCCATCCTCCTGGCACACAAAGCCCCGATTGTCCCGACCAGAGGCACCCAGGAGAGGAACGAGCACCCAACGCGGAACCTGAGCTGAGGAAACACCGGCGGTTGCGGGAGGCAGTGGCAAGGCAAGTCACCACCCCGGACAAAGTAGCGGAGGCGAAGGCAGACATAGCGGGGGGCTCCAGAAGACGAGGGCCGCATCCCGGGAGAAGTCAGTGGAAGGGGCAGAGGCATACGAGAGGGCTGGGAGTAGGAGACGGCGAGTGGCCCCTGAAATAGGGAAACGCCAGACCAGTGATAGATCAGAGGCCTCCCGGACTCAAAGCGGAAGCAAAGTCTGCGACGGGTCGGAGGATCCTGAGCAGCTTTGAGCCTCGCCCTCCCCCCCCGGCCTCACTAGGAAATGGCCCCGGGAGTAGGCGGTGGCCCGGCTGGCTGCCGAGAGTGCCAGTGAGCCTCCTCACAGCGCAGGAAACCAGCACACAAGAGGACAACCAGCGCAAGGGAGAGAAATAAAGACGCGCAAGAGCAGATCCAGGCCTCAAAAACCTCCACATTGGGAGAACCACATTAGCAGTGGTGATTGACTGCATCCGGACACCTGGGGCTGTAACAAGGTACTCTGGAAGGACGGGGGAAGTCCAGGGAAGGGAAAGACCAATCAATCAATCAGGGGTTTTTGAAGCGCGCTACTCACCCGTGAGGTTCTCAAGGCGCTGAGGGGAGGGTATGGGGGGTGTAACTCCGGATCAGTCGAAGAGCCAGGTCTTGAGGCTTTTCCTGAAGGTGTGCAGAGTAGGGGCGCGTCTGATGTTGATTGGGAGCTCTTTCCAGGTCTTTGCTGCGACATAGGAAAAGGCTCTTCCGCCTGCACTTGTTCTGCGTATGTGTGGGGTCTCTGCCAGGGCGAGGTCGGCAGAGCGGAGGTTCCTTTTGGGTACGTGGAAGGAGACTCTTTCGTTGAGGTATTTGGGTCCGATGTTGTGGAGGGACTTGTAGGCGTGGGTGAGTAGCTTGAAGGTTACTCTCTTCTCGATGGGGAGCCAGTGGAGGTCTTGTAGGTGCTGGGTCATGTGCTCGTGTCGCGGGGTTCCGAGGACGAGTCTGGCTGCGGTGTTCTGGATGGTTTGAAGCTTGTGTAGCAGGGTTTTGTTGATTCCGGCGTAGAGGGCATTACCGTAGTCCAGTCTGCTGGTTATGAGTGCGTGGGTGACGGTCTTTCTACATTCGGGGAGATCCACTTGAAGGTCTTGCGGAGGATGCGGAGGGAGTTGAAGCAGGTGGAGGCGGCGGTGTTGAACTGGCGGGTCAAGGTGAGGGAGGAGTCAAGAATGAGGCCAAGGTTCCGGGCTTGGTCAGTCGGGGTGGGTGGGTTTCCGAGGGCTGGGGGCCACCAGGAGCTGTCCCACGCAGTGGGGGAGGGTCCGAGGACGAGGACCTCAGTCTTCTCCGAGTTCAGTTTTAGGCAGCTGTTGCTCATCCAGGCTGCGACTTCTTTCATTCCTTCTTGGAAGCTTAGTCTGGTGTCTTCGGGGTCTTTTGTGAGAGACCAACATTGCAAATTCCCACCGCCCCCGGGCCCCTGCAACATGAAGGCGGAGGAGGGCCCACAGGGCTGACTCGGATGGTTGAATAGCCTGGGATGACTGAACCCCTCCCCCAAACCCCTCACCACATAAAAGAACCCTTCGGTCAAGTGGCCACAGGGGCCCCCGGGACTGCAGTAGAGATCCGAGGGGAGAAGAAACATCCCTAGGGTGAAGAAGGCGCTATAGTGCAAAGGACACAGTGGGGGAACAGACGCAGTGAGACAGAGATTGGGGGAGGCAGAAGTGGCTAAAGAGAGGCCGAAGCGCGCCTCCCCCCCCCCCGGGGACCTGCCTCACCACGGTTGCCTGACCCTGAGTGCCTCCCGGGTACTGAACAGTGGACGGTCCTGGAGCGGCCCTCCCATCCACCAAAACCTAAGAAGCTATCCAGACAAGTGTACAACGGACTGGAGTTGGGAGCAGAAACAGGGAGGGGGTGTGAGCTCAGACACGACTTCCAAGAGAGGAAGAGGCCCCATCACATGAGATGGCTAGAGTCAAGGAGCCGAAACCGACGAGGCAAGGGAAAATGGACCGCTATACCAAAACCCTGGGCCAAACGACAGGGGCTGAAGGGGAGACCCCACCCGACAATGCCACCATACTGCAGGCAATTCATTCGTCGAGGGAATCCTTGGAGAGGAGAATAATGGAGGTCCATTCTGAGGTAAACCTGCTACGGCAAGACCTACGCAATGAGTCAGAAAGAGGCGCACTGGCAGAGCATCGCATATCTGAAGTGGAAGATGTGTCGAACACCCTACGCAAAGAAGTCTCTGGCCTCACAACTACCCTGAAGGAGGTGGCCTGGAAAGTAGATGATGTGGCAAATCGGGCCAGAAGGAATAATCTCCACTTCATAGGGTTCCCGGAGGGCTCCGAAGCAACAAACGTTGGACTCTTTCTCACAGATTGTCTCAAGGCCTCCCTCCCGGCAGC
Source organism: Calotriton arnoldi (assembly GCA_963921515.1). NCBI lineage: Eukaryota > Metazoa > Chordata > Amphibia > Caudata > Salamandridae > Calotriton > Calotriton arnoldi. The sequence continues at coordinate 4,654,910 of CAWUFW010000020.1, forward strand.
CCAATTCTCTTCCTGCTTTCTAACTGAACGAGCACACAAAATGCCCGGTGTGAGACCGCCACCGGGAGCACCTCCTTGGCCGCTAATCGGGCGATTCCTAAATTTCTAAGTCTGAGAACTGATACTCTGAGAAACGAGACGCATCGGAGTAGTCCGGCATGCCAACACCAAAATAATGATTTTTCTGGACTACTCACGAGAAGTTCACAAGCAAAGAAGGACCTTAAACTCCATCAAAGCTAAACTGAGACAGCTCAACATCCAGTACACGCTGCTCTTTCCTGCAAAGCTCAAAGTCTTGTTCCAGAACATATCACTATTTTTCCAGACACCGGAGGAAGCCTGGACCTGGGTTGAAGAACGTCCCCCCCCCTGAGGGGCAGTCTTGCTTCCTCAGGTACCCTCGGAGCGGGGACATCACGCAGTCAGCAAACTAGACAAAGGAGGGGGGAAAGATCCAGAGGGTCTGGCGCAACAAGCAAAACATGGGAGGTGAACCCCTTTTGAAGGAGGCGCAGCTCGGAGGAGGCAAACCAGCCTATAGAAACAGAGGATGAGGGACGACGGAAAGAGGCCAGAAAGAACTACCACAGGGTCCGAGCACTTAACACCACGGACCCATTGGAAAAAGAACTCTCGGCAGATACAGACAGCGACCACCCGCTACTGCAGAATATAGCACGCATGGAGGAACCAAAAATAGACAATAAGGTACATGAACCTGCACATCCACAGGCTCCAGATAGAGGTGAAGAAGGATGAAGATCATGGGCCAGTCGAAAGAAAGAGGACAAACAGACGATAAAAAGTGCCCCTGACATCCATAAATTTAACCAAGTGGGTGTTTAACTCTTAATGAGAAACATTTTTCTGCTTTTTGTTGAAGAAGAAGGGGTTGTTGAAGGGGTGAGTTTTAAGAGGGGAGGGACACAGACCTCCCAGGCTTTACCTACAATGTAGTTATCATGTTGACCTTTAGAGTAGCAGGCATGGGTAGTGGGAGAGAGTGGGGGGGGATTCCAGTGATTAAAGGAGGGATGGGGTGGGAACTTTTGGTAGGAGACAGACGAGCAGACAATGGGCACAGGGACAAAATGATTGGGACACAACACCAGACACAAATGACATAGCGCCCTCACAAGAAAAAGCTTACAAACTCAAGGCGAGGGGGGATACTCAGTACTGACGTGGAACGTCAACGGACTCGGAAATAGAATAAAGAGAGGTCTAGTTACAAATTACTTCAGGAGGCTGAAACCTGACATCATCCTCCTCCATGTAACGCACGTGGTGGGTACACGCTGTGTGTTCCTTGGGAGAGGGATGTACACTATCCTTGCACACACAGGGTTTTCCAAAGGATTAAGGGGAGTGACAATATTGGGAAAACAAACCCCCCCTTTCACATCAACAAGACATGGGTGGACCCCAACTATACAGAGATTTAGCGGTCCAGGGCACACGGGGTCAGAGAGCACTCACCCTGATAAGCGTTTACGCGCCCCCTAGATTACAAAAAGACACACTAGAAAATGTAGCCAAGATACTACTGGAATCAGAACCATCAGAGCCACATAATAGGAGGCGACTTTAATGACGTAGTGGACCCAAGCGTTGATCGTTCACATTCACCGCCGGGGCGATGAGAGACGACACCGCTCATGGCTTTATGGACACACTGGGGCTGGTTGACCAATGGCGCAAACACCACCCCACTGACCGAGTATACTCCTTCTTTTCTGGGGCACACAAGGTGTTTTCCAGGATAGATTTCCTTCTCGCCCCAGCAGGGGAAATAGAAACCATAGAAAAGTCTAAATACTTGGCGAGAGGCCTTCCAGACCACTCGCCTTTATGGTTGACAGTAGGTGGACGAACACACCGGCGGCAGTCTGGGTGGAGGTTAAACGCATGGAACCTGCGAGACCAGGCGGTAGCCTGTGAAATAAGGGTAGAATCCGAACTATATTTCAGCGAAAACGACGACACAGTGTCCTCTGTGGTAACTCTATGGGGAGCATTTAAAACAGTGCTTCGTGACAGGGCGCAAAACGTCATAGCGCATAAAAAAAGGAAGGAGACTTGCGAAATCGAGGAGTTAGAATGCACACTCCTAAAATTAGAGGGACAGTTGGGTCCAGACCCAAACCGACGAATACACCAACAGATAGCTATCTCACGAAGGGAATACCAAGCCTTAGCCCGGCAGGAAGCAAAAACACAACACTTAGCAATGCAACATCGCCTGTATGAGACGGGGAATAGAGCAGGGAGACTATTGGCATGGTTGGGCAGTAAGGAGAGGGAGTCGAGATGTGTGGCGACCATTCGCAAGGATGGCATGACATACACAACACCCCAGAGCATTGCAGAGGCATTCGCGGGCTACTACGCAGACTTTTATAAAGCCAGAGCCCTGGAGGACGGTGACAAGATCTGCGAATACCTGAGCACAATCGACACCCCTACCCTCTTAATATACGATCGAACACTCCTGGACGAAGATCTGATGCTAGAAGAGGTCATGACAGCTATCGGCAAACAGAAGTCAGGGAAAACCCTGGGACCAAATGGGATACCGGCGGAATTCTTTAAGGCAAATGCAAGTCTGCTCGGCCCACATCTCCTAAAGATGTTCCTTACAGCACAGGAGGAATTGACCCTTCTGCCAGACCTGTGCCATGCCACGGTGGTGGTGATCCACAAACCGGAAAGCCAGCTTCAGAGTGCAGTGCTTACCGACCCATTTCACTACTTAACGTGGAAACAAAAATCTTAGCCACCATACTAGTCACATGGCTGCTGTCAGTCATAACCTCCCTTGTCCACTGCGACCAGTCCAGCTTTATGCCTAAAAGGGCGACTAGATTCAACCTTCGCCCGCTGGCTAACTGGCTAGATACGGTACAAAACAGGCCCGAACCACACGTCCTTCTCTCCCTAGAAGTAGAGAAGGCATTTGATGCCGTACATTGGCCTTTTATGAGACAGACACTACTGAATTTCAGGTTCAGTTCCACCTTCCTAGCATGGATTGACCTACTATATACTAACCCAAGGGCTAGGGTGCGGTTTAATGGGGCCATCTCAACGGAGTTCCCGGTGTGCCGGGGTACTAGGCAGGGAAGTCCTCTGTCACCACTACTATTTGCCCTGGTATTGGAACCATTGGCTTGCCTGATCTGTGATCATCCAGACATATGTGGTTTTATGATGATCAGGGGTTCCTCAGAGATGAACGCATATCACTCTGTGCAGATGTCATCCTCCTATATGTCACCAAACCGGAAGCTACGCTCCCCACCATACTACAGGTGTTTTAGAATTATGGAAGACATGCTGGCTACCGGATAAACTGGGGCAAATCCAGTCTTTACCCAGTAGGGGGAGGTTTAGACATAAGAGGCCTGCCCAGACAACTACAGGTGACAGAGAGGGCTTCCGGTATCTAGGCCTCTACATAACCACTAACACAATTGTTAGCCTTGCACGCAACATAAAGAAAGCACTGACGGAATTCCACGAAGATGTGGAAAGATGGAAAAGTCCCCCACTAACACTCCTGGGTAGAGTGGCCATGTTCAGAATGGTCACCCTCCCAATGTTACTATACATCCTCCAAAACACATACCACAAACTTCCTGAGGAAATCTTCAAAACAATAGAGAGAGAGACACGTACTTTTCTCTGGGATGGGAGACATAGCACTCCAGACTCTCCAGTGGAGTCAATACAATGGAGGCATAGCACTTCCCGACATACGATCCTACTATCGGGCAGCACACCTAGTAGTGGTTAAAGAGTGGGGTCACATAGCGGGTGACCACCCAACCTATGACCTCGAGATACTCCAGTTCCAGACTCAAAAACATCTTCACTACATATACGGGGGCAAAGGGGTAAGGCAACTACTACCGGCTACACAAAGGGCCGTAGAGGCATGGAAAGGGGCGGAACGTCATATGAAATGGAGCAAGGTATATACAAAAGAGACGCCCCTATGGGAAGGGACACGTCTGACGGAACTGGGTAAGCTTAAGGGTTTCAGAACATGAGACCTGTTGGGGATGTCGAGGCTCAGGGATATAATAGAGGGAGGTTCCCTGATTTCCTTCCACTCTCTCCAACGAGAATACAAACTGCAGGACACCCAACGGTACAAATACTTACAAATGCAACACGCTTGGCGGGCGGAACAATTAGAGACTACAAATATCCCTGAGTTAGCCCCCTTAGAGGGGCTAACTCAGCTTCAAGGAGAACAAACAAACGAGCCCGTATCATGGACATATAAAACCCTTATAAATAATATACCAGACAACCTGGGAGCTCTTAGAACGCAACGGGAGGCCACCACCGGGGAGCTAGAGGACATAGATTGGGAAGCAGCACTGATGCACCCGAGGGAAGTTGCCATCAAATTAAGGTTGAGACTGATACAGTTTAAAATCCTGCATAGGGTCTACCTAGACAGGGCCCGCTTTCATAAATTTGGAAAGGCTGAATCACCAGAATGCCTCCGCTGTAAGATAGAACACGGGACCTACATACACACATTATGGGATTGCCTCCATATCAAAGCATACTGGAACCGAATAACCGAAGCATTAGGTCAGGTAGTAGACAAAAATACCCATGGATGCAAAATATATCCTGCTGGGGGTCCCCTCAGAGGTAGACCTCCCCAGGCACAACCTCTTATTATGCAACTTGGGGCTGATGGTAGCCAAGAGAGACGTGGCCCAGAAGTGGGGAGCCCCTGCCATCCCAACTGTGACAGAGTGGAGAAAGGGTATGGACCTCTACATGGGTGCAGAAAAAGTGATATATAAAGCTAGGGGATGTCCGAAAAAGCTCACGAAGATCTGGTGTCCCTGGCTGAACTATTATGGGCTGGACATGGGAGGGGGAACAGATGAATCCCACCCGGGACCGAGACAACCGAGGCAACGAGGAGACGAATCACCTCCTCCCCTTGCCAATCATGATAAGAGGGGGTTAACCCTCAGGGGAGGGGCTGTGAGGGCCAGGCCAGAAGTGATTAGCAATTAAACTGGGGCTTGGCTGGTGTTGAATTAGTCCCAATTTATGATGATCTTTGAAACAAGATGTATGTCTTTACTCTTCTAAAAAAGGGAGAAAATGTTTTCATGTTGTGTTTTTCAATACGAAATTAACATCAATAAAAAAGTTTTAAAAAAATACATAAAATTGCATAAATAAGAATGTTTATTTTTTTTAGTAAAAAAAAAATTTCAAACATAAATGTATAGCTTGGGGGGGCGCTAGAGGGCGCACGGCAAGATGGCTGCGCCTTAGTGCAGCTCTGCCCGGCTGATCTTCCATCTGACAAGCATCTGCTGTGAAACGAGGCATCAAGCTACCAAACCCTACAAAATCGAAAGGCAACGCATTTCTGCTCACACTGATGCCACTGGGGGCTGCCAGCGCCGCTGCACAGTGGGTAAAATTAACCTTACAAGACCCGGGCGGCGAGGGCGCAAGATGGCGGCGGCCGCATTGCCGATCTGAGCTGAGCCGTGGTGCTGCCCCGCTCTGACCCTGCGGTGAGGGACGGTGTTGGGAGGAAGATCGCGGCGCTGCTGATCGCTCGCGCTACACGAGCGCACTGCGAATCGAGCTGAGGCGGAATCACCTGGCCGGTACCTGCCACTCTCGTGGCTGCTGAGTGGGCCCTGGAGGAGACGTGCCGCCCCGCTGAGACCCAGAGACGGAGAAGGACCCTGGTGCGGCCCCGCATACTGCTGAGGAAGGATTGAGTTGCCGCTGCTAGCTGTGGTAAGTGGGGTAGCAGCCTCGCCTGGGCCTGCAGCTGCGGAGGCGGGTTTGGGTCTTTGTGCGTGGTCGTGACCTGCGAGCTGCTGCTGGCGGGACAGCTGGGGAGGCGATTGGGCCCGCGTATGCCGGCCGCGGGCCTGGGTCGGATCCCTGCATGGTGCAGAAGCCGGGCGGCTGACGGACACGGTCTCCTTCCTATCCTGCCCTGAACGCGCGGAGCCCTCACCGCCTATGAGACACTCAGGCATCGAGGCCTTCATCTCCGGCTGGCCTGGCGAGTGACTGCCATTGTGACGCCGCGGGGAGTTGGCGGCGCTGGGAGGCCTGGATTATGCAGCCTCTTTGAGACATTGTTTTGCGTGCTCCTGCAATACGCCTTACACGCTGGACTCAGCTCAGTCAGCGGCTGCTGAACACCGCATAGGTGGAGGTGCAGGCTCTATAGGCCCATCATCAGAGACACGGCATTCAGCCTGGACCCATCTGCACTAATTATATGCAATTGGACGGCGCTTATGAACTTGATCAGTTGTGCTTCCCCTGGTGGAGCAGATTGAGGGGAGAGGGGCTGCCTAAATCTCAGTGCTTGCCTGTTCATGAGGCTGCTGCTCTTCCTGATTGCCAGAGGTGTGCGTGGAATTGGGGCGGGAGTGCCTGGTGCCTGCGCACACCGATCACCACCGCGGGGCCCACTGGTACCTTAATCCTCGCTGAGACGGACTCCAGGGGCGACACCTCTGTATGGCGCTGGCGTAGGCCCCGATTTTGCTGGTTTACTGCCTGGGACAAGATCTAGCCCTTGTGCCTCTTCTGAAATCTGCTACCCTGTGGAACTGTTGCACGCGGCCTCCAAGGCCTGGGCGCGTGGTGAGCGGCGGTTGGGGCCCGATTGAGATAGCTTTACCATGTGTTGGGCCTGAGGTCGCTGGAGCTGCTCCCTGTAGTCGGACACACCGGGCCTATTTGCTGATGTCTGGCCGCTGATTCCTTGCACTCCCTAAGAGTCTACGCTGATGCTGGTATCATCGCGTGGCTCACGCTCTGATGGCGGGGGTACATGGGAGGTCTTGAAAGACTTAAATCCTCTCTCTGCGGCTGACACAAGGGCCAAAGTCAAACTGGTTTTTGTGGAGGTCAAATTACTAGTGAAAAGCCCATTTGTTATGGTGTCATACATGCAGGAAGTTGCTAAGCTTGCGGCAGGGAGAGTCTTCTGCTGCTGACTTTTTGCACCACTAGTATCTTTCTCCTTGACTGCTACTTGGAAGCTGCGCCCCAGGTGCCATTGAGTGGTGGTGCCCGAATTGTGTCCTTATTGCATTTGTGGGTGTTGCTCCACTGTTGAGGCCGCTTCTCATACCCGTCTTTCCCAACGTCCAACATGGGGAAACCGGACAAGTTACAACCTCGCCTCATGTTTGAGGCGCGAAAATCTGGCAGGTACCAGCAAAAAGCGGCTTCGGACACTGAGGCTGAGTTACAGGGGGAGGGCCCTACCACGCTAGAATCCACATTACTGGCAATGCAAAAAAGCCTCCAATCCATAGAGGGCAGCATGTCCACCATCAATCACAGATTGGACCATATGTCTGCGCAGTTGGAAAAGCAGAACGCACGAATGGGGGAGGTGGAGCAGAGGGTCTCCACCACGGAGGATGGTCTCAGTGAGGTTGCCAGCAAGACGCTTAATATGGAAAAGGTATTGGCACTCATACAGGCCAAGAACGAAGACTTGGAGGCCCGGTCCCGGAGAAATAACATTCGGGTTACGGGCCTTCCTGAATCCACTAACACCGGAAGGATGGAGTCCTTTATAGAAACCTTGATCAAGGAAATCTTTGGTTCAGAGAACTTGTCCTCCATGTTTATAGTCGAGCGGGCCCATCGTTCTTTGGCAGCGCGACCAATTCCGGGCGCTCCACCTCGCCCTATAATTGCTCGACTATTGAACTACCGGGACCGGGACGTAATTTTGAGACTGGCCAGAGATAAGGGTATCATCTGTCATCAGGGAAACACTTTGTCCTTTTTCCTGGACTTCACTGTCGCGGTCCAATCTGCGTGGCGGGAGTTCGGTGCTGTTAAAAAATTCCTTCAGTCCGAAAACATTCCATACGCCATGTTGTATCCTGCGCGCCTGCGTGTGGGATCGGAGGGGAATTTCAAAATCTTCAAAACCCCAAAGGCGGCGATGGAGCACGCCAAGCAGTTGAAGCGATGTCGGCGCGAGGACACGACTGGCCAGGATGAGGAGGAACAATGATGTTAACTGTGGACTGTTACTATGTCTTTTTGGTTAGCCATCCGGATGGTGGGGCTCCCCTATTGCATCATGTCGTTAAGTTTACTGCTCTCGCACTTGTATGGCCCGGAGGGGGATATTTCCTTACATAGTTGTTGGGTTGGATGCCTTCAGATTATGTATTTGTTCTTTGATCCTAGCACAGGTACAAGACCTGATCAGCCACCTCCTACACTGTGGGAGGTTAGTAGCACTCTGACGTCCCCTATATGGGAGATCCCCACACTATGCACTCTTTTTGTTGTTCCTGTTGGGGTTTGTTTAACCTAGAATGGGATGGCTTTGGCAAGTTGGGAATGCCGAAGTGGGTGTGTGGTCGGAGGGGGGAGGTGGGTTGGGTTCAGTTGGCACTTTCATATTGTACTATATATGTACCCTGGCGATATGCTCTAAAAGTTTGATCTCAAATTAGTATGCTCCTGATGTTTCTTAAGGCACATGGGTAGTAATTTCAGATTCCTCACTTGGAATGTACGCGGTCTTAACAGTCCCAAGAAAATTCGCACTGTAATAGCGTGTCTGGACAGGTTGAAGGTCCAGGTGGCCTTTTTGCAGGAGACTCATCTCACTCAGCTGTCTGAGAAGAATGTGGGCGCACGGTGGGCGGGGGTGAAGGTTGCCTCCTCTTATTCCTCCTATTCCCGAGGGGTGATGATACTTGTTAAGAAGGGGATACCATTCAAGGTCCATGGAACAGAGATAGACGAGCATGGCCGGCTGGCTATTGTGCATGGGACGATTGGTGGCTCGAGTATTCTTTTGGTAAACGTCTATGGCCCGAATGTGGATGATCACTCCTTCTTTGCGGATGTATGGCGTCGTATTTCTGCAATCGCCACTGCTGAAATTATCTGGGGGGGGGGATTTTAATGCTTGTCTGGACATAACTGCAGATAGGGAAGGGAGCGGGGCTCCGTGACACAGGCAATCCACTGATGCACTTCTGGGGCTCCTGGATGGGGGGAATTTACATGACGTCTGGCGCCGGAGGCACCCTGGCGCCAGGGAGAGTACTTTTGTTTCTACTGTCCATGGCACGTGGTCCCGATTGGACTATTGGCTTTTGTCTGAGGCCGTATGCACCTGGGTGGTAGACGTTCAACATTTGGCCAAAACTCTGTCTGATCACGCCCCTGTGTTCCTTGAACTGCGGGTTCCTAATTGTGAGAGACCCCCGTTCTCGTGGCGATTGCAACCGTCATCGTTGACAGACCCGGTTTTTAAGCATACAGTTAGCGAAGCAATTCATAATTATTTCAAGGAAAATGAGGGCACTGTGGAAAGTGCTGGGGTTCTTTGGGAGGCCTTCAAGGTTACAGTGCGTGGGGTGTGTATTGGGGCTCAGGCTGGAGTCCTTAAAGATCTGCGCCGCAGAATTACGAAGCTAGCTGAGGAAATACTCGCTCTAGAGCATGACTATGCTCGGAATCCTGTCCCCGAAACACTGTCAGCGTTTCGGGATCTCGTATCGGAACATAATGAGACAGTGGATCAAGAAATGGTGCATAGATCTCGTCGGAGCACTGCTCGCTATTACGGGGAGGGGGTCGGCCTAGCCGATCGTTGGCGCAGAAGCTGGCGGCTCCTCGTAGCCAGGCGTACATTACCGAACTGCTGGACAGTGAGGGAGTGGCGCATTTTGGCACGTCAGAAATTAGCAGGGTGGTGCTGGATTTTTATTCTGATCTGTATGGGGAACGTGCTCAACCATCTGTAACTGAAATCAACTATTATTTAGCGGCCGTGGCGCTTGGTTGGCTGTCAAATGCACATCGAGAGTACCTCACGCAGCCCTTCGATGTAGAGGATGTTAAATTGGCTATCATGTCGCTCCCTACCTGCAAAACTGCAGGTTTGGATGGCCTTCCTAGCGAATTTTATAAGGCCTATGCCGATGACCTGGCACCGCGTCTGCGGGAGGTATTTGCTGAGGCGTACGATGCGGGTACGTTACCTCCCTCTTAAGGAGGCCCTCCTGGTGATGCTTTTGAAGCCTGACAGGGCGGCGAATGTGTGTGACTCCTACAGGCCTCTCTCTATTATTAATATTGACGCCAAAATTTTGGCTAAAATGATTGCCACCAGACTACAGCCCTTAATTCCTAACCTGGTCCTCCCGGACCAGTCCGGATTTGTTTCCTCCCGATCCACAGCGCACAACCTTTGCACCATTTTTGCCACATTACACTACTTTGAGCGGGATTTTCAGGCAGTGGCCGTGCTGCTCGACGTGGCCAAGGCTTTTGACTCTCTGCAGTGGGAGTATATGTTTACAGTCCTCCTGCGGATGGGCCTGCCTCCGTTCTTCTTAAAGTGGATTCAACTGCTGTACACTACACCAGTGGCACGGATCCGCGTGAATGGCTGGGTCTCTGATGCTTTCTTCATCAAACGCGGCATGCAGCAGGGTTGCCCCCTGTCGCCAATGCTTTTTGCGCTTGCACTGGAGCCCTTAGCCTGTAAATTGCATCAGCGGCATGCCCAGGCGGCGTTGCGGTTTAGACAGCGGCCTTTAGTGGTGTCGCTGTACGCAGATGATATGCTGCTCTATGTACGCGAGCCTGCCATACACTTATCGGAACTACTGTGAGAGTATGTCAAATTTGAACGATACTCGGGCCTGGGCATCAACTGGGCTAAATCCACTGTGTTTCCGCTGACGGCTGGTACCAAGGAGATCGAATTAGACTATCCCTTGAAGTGGTCGTTTGACCCGGTAAAGTACTTGGGGATATGGCTCCATAGAGATCCTGAGGTAGTGATCACCACTAATTATGACTGTGCTGTCAATACGATTACCGATCAAGCTGCACGTTGGGCTAAGCTGCCCCTTTCCCTTGCGGATCGCATTGCGGTCATTAAAATGACATTTTTACCCAAACTCCTTTATTTGTTTGTTAACATCCCTATCCGTTTGAATATCGCAAGGTTTAAGATGCTGCAGTCGACCCTGCTGACGTTTGTCTGGGGGGGTAAGAAGCCCCGTTGTAGCTGGAGTGTGCTGGGGCAGCCGTTTGAGCGCAGTGGTTTTGAGGCCCCTGACATGCGCTTGTATTACCTATGTGCTCAGGCGCAGTTTGCGCATTTCTGGTATTATCCACAACGGTTCCAGCCACATACAGCAGTCGAGGCGGACTCTGTGCTCCCGATGCCGCTGGCCGCAGCTGCCCTAATGGGTGGTGGGGGGGACCGCGGGCTGAAATTAGTCCGGTTCACTGCACGGCCTGGGCATGGAACACCCTTGCAAAAAGAGCGCAGTTGGATTATCTACATGCCCCGCTAGCGGAACACCCGGGCATCTCTGCTGCACAGGAACAGGCTGCCCTGAAAGCACTGGGAGAGGTGGGGATTACTCGACTTGGTGATTTATACACCCAGGGTCGGTTCCGGGCGCTGTCAGATCTGCAGGGAAGTCACGGCGAGGGGTTGATGCTGGGGTTCACTTATGTGCGGGTGCGGCAAGCAATCCGAGATGTCTACCCTGATTATCCGGCCGAACCGCGCACACTGCTGGCACTGCAGGCAGTGCTAGCAGGGGCAGAGCGTAGGGGCCTGATAACGAGACTGTACAATGCGTCCCTTCAAGAAGCTGATTTCATTGAATCCCCCTCATACAATAAGTGGAAAGCTGCTCTGTGCACCTCACTGTCACTAGATGCCTGGAAGTTCTGTTGCGCGTTGACTGTTGCGCGCCAAAGGCAAGCCCGTCTGTGCCCGTCCGCGCCAGTCCATCGCCAGACGCCAGACATGCTGTCCCTTTCATGAAAGATAGTCTAACTTACACTAGGAACGATCTGCTAAAGATTAGGAATGTGGTGAGCGGTTGCAGACAGGTCTGTGGGGACGCTGTGGAGGGCCCATTCTGTTGCCTACAGTGTGGCTTTGAAGCGGCATATATTCTGTCGCCACTTTCCCGGGTCCAGGAAGCATATTAACATGCTTAGTCTTAACTGTCGCTCCTTAGCTAAACACTATGCTGATGTCTACGACCTTTTAGAGGACGCCTCTCCGGACGCCCTCTTTCTTACCGAGACGTGGCTCTCTGACGTCATGATAGCTGAGCCAGGCCTTGCGCTTCCTGCGGGCTATTGCATCCTCTCCCTTAATAGGGCGTCTAGAGGTGGGGGTATAGCGATTATTTTTAAATCCTGCTACCCCTGTACCTTCATAAAACAGGTGGTAACCGGTTGCGAATGTGCATATTTTAAGGTCACACCGAGCCCGAATTATACGATGTCAGGGCTCCTAGTATACCGGCCCCCTGGGCCATCCTCAGATTTCAGGGAAGCTCTCGTGGAAACGGTCAGTACATTGGCGGTTAACACCGCCAATTTTACTGTCATGGGGGATTTGAACATTCATTTGGACAATCTCGATGATTCTGATATGGCGAATTTTGTAGCTGATCTCGCGGCATGCCAGGTGGTGCAACTGGTCTCTGGTCCAACACATATTGCTGGGCATCTGTTAGATCCAGTTTTTACTAACATACCCTTGATTACAGTGCACGCGCCCATCCCTATGGGATGGACGGACAACTTCTTGGTCTCGATGTCACTCCAGGGCTTAATCTCCGCTCAGGCTGAGGATCAGACGACCTCCCTCAAACGCCCCTGGCACAAATTGAACTGGGAGCAATTTGATGCCTGCCTCTCGGCTACCTGACCGAGCTTGCCAGAGGACCCTAATGAGGCACATAGGGTGTTCTCTGAGTGGATTAGCCAGCCGTTAGACAGCCTTATCCCTAAGAAATGGTCTGTCAACCGTAAAGCAAAAACGCGACCATGGTATAAGAGCGAACTTGCCGATATGCGCAAGGGCTGTAAGAGGCTGGAGCGGATATGGAGAAGGGACTTTAGTCCTGCGGCAAAGGATATCTATCGGGCGGCAATTAAGAGGTATCATAAGGCCATACTTGGCACGAGCAGCATTTTACGCCAATCAAATCCGCGAGAGTAATAACCCTTCTAAGAGCATTTTCTCAATACTCTCCAGCCTGCAATCCCGGCAGACCACTGCTTGGTCGACTATTAAGTCTAATGAGCAGTGTGAGGACCTCACCACCTTTTTTGTTAAAAAGGTGGATGACATCTACAGGTCCTTTCTGACTGCACATAGTAACGTGCAGGCGGCACGGTGCTGTCAAAAGACTAATACCTTAGATACCTTTCCGCCAATCCCGGTTGATCAGTTGCTAGCACTGTGCAGTAGGATTAAGTCTGGATCCCCTGCAGACCCGCTTAAACCAGATCAATTCAGGAAAGTACTGCCTACAATCTTACCCTCCCTGAGTCAGGATAACGGGTCCCTTGCCATGGCCACCGTGCCCAGGGCATGGAAACAGGCTAAGGTAATTCCCCTGCTTAAAAAACCTGCGCTCGATCCGGCCAAACCAGAGAATTACCGCCCTATTTCTTTGCTCCCTTGGGCGGCAAAGATCACGGAGGCATATGTGAACTCCCTCCTGTCGGATTTTCTGACCATGAATAACACACTGGATCCCTCCCAGAACGGCTTTCGACCAGGTCACAGCACGGAGTCTGCCCTCCTGGCCATGACAGAACATCTCTGGTCAGCACTGGATGCTGGGCGAACGTCGGCACTGATCCTGTTGGATCTGAGTGCCGCGTTTGACACTGTGTCTCATGCCATATTGCTGAGACGCCTGGAGGAAGTGGGAATTACTGGCTCGGCCCTGGAGTGGCTTGCCTCGTTCCTCCATGAGAGGTCATTCATGGTAACAGCCCCTCCGTTTGCCTCTGGCGAACACTCTATTAATCAAGGGGTGCCACAGGGTTCTTCCCTTAGCCCCCTGCTATTTAATATCTATGTTCAACCCCTGACTGCAGTAGCCATGAGCAGGGGCCTGACCATGGTCTACTACGCTGACGATACACAGTTGGTGGTGACACTCTCGAATAACACCAAGCGGGACGCATCATAGTCTTTGTCCGGTCCATCTGCTTATGTCAGTCTTTTTTTGGTATCAGCGCCGGGACGACCCTTTGCTGGGGCAGCTGTAGCGCTCTATAAGTCTCAGTAGAATAGAATAAGTCTCAGTAGACTGGGCGACTGACAGCGAACTGCAATCTTCGCATAATCCATTTCAAATACTTACATCAGCTCTACTATACCCCGCTTCAATTGTGCAGATTTGGTTTGCGAGAAAGTGCATGCTGCGTGCGTTGTGGGCAGGCTGATGCTGATTTTATGCACCTCGCATGGAACTGCGTTGGTATACATAACTTTTGGTGGCAGGTCACGCAAGTGCTCTCCGACGTTGTCATGGAACCTGTGGGGTGTATGCCTGCTCTTTGTTTGCTGGGCTGGGTACAGAAGCTTAAACCTTGCAATAGGAGGCTGGTAGCCGTTTCCACTTTGTTTGCCAAAAGGGCAGTGGCGCAATGCTGGGGTGCAAAAAGTGTCCCGACAGTTAAGAAATGGATACGTGATTTGCTTTACTGTAAGGAGCAATTGGGAACTTACGCGGAGGAACTGCCAGAGGCCTCTCGCCCTAAGGACTTCTGGGCTCCCCTTACGGGATACCTTCTTGGGAATCCAGACTTGAGTTGACTGCTTGTAATGTAGAGCCATTGTTTGTGCGGGGGGAGTTGGGACTGTTATTGGGTAATGTCATGTGTCACAACAAATTTCACCCAGGTATATTAGATATATGTTTACAGTGCCGGGACTGGGAGGGTGAGAGGGTGGCGGGCTTGTTTGTTGTGGGGTATTTCTTTGAAAAGAAAAATGGTTTGTACTGATATATTGTGCAAAAGTGCGTTGTTGAGCCCTATCTTTGGGGCTATGCCTGTGCTATTCTTACAAGCTGCTCAATAAAGATACTTTAAAAAAAATTTTTTTTTTAAATGTATAGCTTAAATTAAATACATTTAAAAAACTTTAAACATTATCAAAAAGAACAAAAACTATTTTAATCTTTACCAATAAGGTCCCACAAAATGTAAAATTCAAGAAATGTAAAATAACTAATAAAAACATTATAATTAAAATAAAAAATATATATTTACGCATTCATACTTTAAAAATCTCCCCACCCTTTTCCCCTCTCACAACATTCCTTTACTAAAAATTACTATATATTTGTATTATAAAAATTTTCAATAAATACATTTTAAAATAAAATAAAATAAACATTGTAGAATAAATATACATAACATCAAACTTTTTTTTTTACTACTGCTTTTGGCTAGCATTTGATTTTGACTGCAATACACTTTGGTCAAAGTTAAGCTGCCAAATGCAATATATATATGCTGGCAAATTGATATCTAATTAGCAAATTAAGTTTATACTTTCTTTTTTGTGTTAAATCTTTTTATTGAAGATTAGAAAAGTAAACAGTTGTCACCATACAAAGCATAAGTCGGGGAAGCATTATCATGAAGCTGTTAGGCCTCATACATTAGCAAGACATGAACGTTGAACAAATGCACTGCATCTCAAGGCATACATGAGTCGAAGGCCCTACATCTAGAGAGGTACATAAGCTTATCGGAAGCAATAAGAGAGGGTAAGTCCTCAATGGTGAGCAAGTAATACTCACTGGGGAAACAAAATAGGAACGGAAGAGAAAACATAGGAGTGGGAGGGAGGGGAGGGAGACAAGCCCTGGGTAGTGTAGTCGCATATAAGGGCTGGGGGGAGGAGGGGGTTCCTCGCCGGACCTGCAGCGCAAGGGCCTAGCCTGGGGAATCTTTCTGTCGTATGGCAGGATTACATCTTCGAAAAGTTGGAGGGCTCGTAGTCGGGGGGAGTATTAGAAGAGTGCTCTAGCTTGGAGAAGTTGTTAATTAGAGGTAGCCAGGTGTGTGCAAATTTGGTATTGGTGTGCGCAATCCGGGCCGTCAGTAGCTCCATTGACATGACGTATCAGAGATGCAGGAATCATGCCTCGATAGGTGGGGCAGAGGGTTTCTTCCAATGAAGGGCAATGGTCTGTTTAGCTGCCCCTAGCATATGTGTAATGAGGCTCCAATCAAAGTAGGTCATGGCTGCAAGTTGGTGCGGTCGGATGCCCAGTAGGGCCACTGTGGGGGAGCATGGTATTGAAAAGCCCAGTGTCTCTAATGTGGCTCAAAACTTCCTTCCAAAACACTGTCAGCCGTGGGCAGGACCACCAGATGTGCATAAAGTCCCCCACCGCTGTCTGGCACCACCAGCAGAGGGGGGAAACGGCCAGGAGCATTTTCTGCAGACGTGCTGGGGTGTAATCAGTTTGTAGGCCGATTCGCGCTGAGGATTGTTCCTGTAAAGTTTGGGTATGTCGCTCCAAAGATGTTCCCAGCCTTCCAGTGGGATCTCCTCCCCCAAGATGGCTGGCCACTGTCTCTAGTATGTATGTGAGTGGGTGGGAGGCAAGTGTTGTAGTACCTTGTATGTGCAAGAGATCAAGCCTCGGGTGCCGTCAAATGACCACACCAGGGTCTCGAAGGGGGTGAGCGATCTGGTTGCTCCCTGTATGTAGTTTGGGGTGAGCAGCCAGTGTCGAAGTTGATAGTAGTGTAGCCTGGATGAGTCTGTGACATGGGAGGTTTTCTTACATTGTTCAAAGGTTTTAAAAGTGTCACCCTCAAAGAGATCCAGGATTGTGCGACATTCGCCCTTCCCCCATGATGAAAATGAATGTGGCTGCGGGGCTGGGGGGAAGGTAGGATTACGAGCCACTGGGGTGGTGGGGGAAGATATATATGCGCTACGGGGTCGGGCCGTTCTGGGGAGCCAAGCCAGGTCACTTTAAAGGGGCCTACAGGCAACTGCATGGTCCATATGGAACCAGTGCTTTTCGCTTCACGAACGACCCATTCTGATATGTATCGGTGGTGGGATGCCCAGTAGTATTCCAAAATGTTGGGGAAGGCTAGACCCCAGCGGTCACAGGGCAGCATAAGCAGTTTATTGGAGAATCGCGGACATCCCTTACCCCAAATAAAGGAGTTTAGGTCGCGTTGGAGCCTTTGTATGTCCGTTTGGGGTATATGCATAGGCAAGGTTTGGAATAGGTACAGTACTTTTGGTAGAATGGACATTTTAACCGTGTTAAGGCGGCCAAGCCAAGAGATTGGGAGTTTTTTCCAGTGGCGTAAGTCTTCCAGGACATCCAGCCTTCAGGATGGCCAGTTAGCCTGGGACCAGGAGGACAAAGAGGAGGTTAAGTTTAGGCCTGAGTATCGGATCGAGTGGGTTGCCCATGTAGCGGTACAAGGGCTTGGAGGTGATGTACCTCAGGAGGAGAGAGAGTTAGATTTAGGGCCTGAGACTTGGCCGTGTTGATTTTAAAGCCTGAAGCCTTCTCACAGGATTAGAGGAGGGAGGCTAGCGCTGGTAGGGATGTGCTGGGGCCGGTTAATGAGAGTAGGAGATCGTCTACGAATAAGGCTACTTTGTGATCATGGCCTCCGAAGGGGATGCCCGGTATTTCCACCGACTGGCGTATCGCGATGGCGAGGGGTTCTACCGCTAAGGCAAAGAGCAAGGGAGAGAGCGGACATCCCTGCCAAGTGCCCCTGCATATGGGAATAGATGGAGAGAGATGACCGTTAATGAGGACCCGCGCTGTGGGGGAGACTTAGGATGCCATGAGCCTAGAAATCATGACCGGGACCAGGCCTATTTTTTATAAAACTGTACGCAGGAAGCACCAATCGATGTGATTGAAGGCTTTCTTTGCGTCCAGGGATACCAAGCAGACTGGGATATACCAGCGTTGGACCTTCTCGATGAGATGTGCCATCCGGCGGATGTTGTATGCTCCCTGGCGGTATTGTATGAATCCGACCTGGTCTGGGTCTATCAACCTGGGGAGATACGCCTCAAGGCGGTTCGCCAGTATCTTGGTGTAGATCTTGGCGTCAGTGTTAAGCGGGGCGATAGGCCGATACGATGCGCATAGACTAGGGTATTTTCCCGGTTTGGGGATGAGGACAACCTCTGCCTCTGACATTGTGGGGGTGAGACCCGAGGTTTCAGAAAATGTGTTGAGGAGGTGAAGGAGGTGGTTCTGAAGCTGAGGGAGAAAGATGCGATAGAATGAGATAGGGAGGCCCTCCGGCCCAGGAGATTTCCCAGATGGGAGGTGCCTTAACGTCCTGTGTAGCTCATCTAACGTGATTGGGTTGTCAAACAGTTGGGCATGCTGACAGGCAATGGAATCCCAGGGGCATGCGGCAAGGAAGGAGGATATCTCCTCCGGGGCGTGAGAGGTTTCAGTGTAGAGGTCCGCATAGAAGGCACAGAATGCCTGTTCTTTATCGTGTTCAGATGTGGCCCAGATGTTGTCTGCTTTTTTGACCTTCGAGATGTGGGCCCTAGTTGCATGAATGCGGAGGCGGCGAGCCAGGTATGTTCGCACCTTGTCTCCCCCATCGTAGAATTTCTGTTTTAGTGCAATGAGTGACTGTTCCGCTTTATTTGTCTGATGGACCCTTAGTTGCCCCCGGAGCATGGCTAGGCGTTTCTCATGTTGCCCTGAGGGTGCTGAATGATCCAGCCGCTCTAGTGTCTTGATGTCCTCAACCAGGCCTGTTTCAACCAGGCATGCTTCCCGGGATCGAGCAATGGCTATGGAGGAGATGACCCCCCGATTGGTCGCCTTGCACGCATCCCAGAGGGTGTGTTCGGGGTGTCAGAAAGCGCGTTCGTGTCGAAAAAGGCTGTAATCTCCCGATGTATCTCAGAAAGATCAACGGGGTCTCGCAGGATGCGGGGTGGGAGCCTCCAACGAGGGGACGAACCATGGCCCCCATCGGGGACTCCACAGGACCACTGCTAGGTGGGAGTGATCCGATTTATAGATATCCGAAATATAAGCTGATTCTAGGGACCACAGCAGAGAGAGGGATAGGAAACAATAATCAATACGTGAGTAGGAGTGATGGACGTGGGAGGAGTAGTCCTGGGAGACTGGGAATTGATGTTGCCAAGCGTCTATGAGTCCCAAGTCAGTGAATGAATGAATGAATGACCAACTTGTAGAGTGTGAACAATTGCCTGATGGTGTCCAGGCGCTAAAGAGGTTCCACTGCCAGGAGGAAGGGAGCATCAACCCTCTAAGGAACGGTTAAAGGGCAAAAAGACAGGTCTTTAAGGATTTACAAAAGGAAAGGTGTGACTCAATGCAGGAGATTGATAAGGGGAGAGTGTTCCAAAACTTGGAGGCCGCCACAGCAAAGGCTCTTCCTCCCCACCGAGCCCTCCTGAATTTGGGAATAACCAGACGATTTTTATCGGCAGAACGTAGCTGTCTGGTAGGGACATAGCGTTTAAGCAGGTGTTTAATTCCCCCTGGACCAGAGTTGTAACGAGCCCTATGGACAATGCATAGAGCCTTGAACAAGATTTGTTTCTCCGCTGGGAGCCAATGCAGCTTCCGAATGGCATTCCAAAATTCCGTAAGATCCCTTTTGAGGGCGGCGGACATTGCTCCTGTGTCCTGGTAGGAGGAGGCATTGCGATTCATGTCTGGATCCAATACCAGGTTGAAGTCACCCCCGAGGATCACATGTCCCTCCGGTCGCGTCCACTGCTCCTTTAGTAGGGATCTCAAGAAAACATCTTGCGATTGGTTAGGTGCGTAGAACATTGAGTAGCAGACTTCAGCAGCCGGGCACCTAGGTGTGACCCGTGGACCCAAATCTAGATTTACATAGGATTGCAACCATGGCTGATTTAGATGGGGAGGATGCCCACAAAATTGACATGGGTATTTGGGGTGAGCCATGTAGCGTGTATCGGAAGATATCAGGTGGGTTTCTTGGAGGAAGATAATGTCATCTTTTATGAGTAAGTAGCACCACACCTGGCGTCTCTTGTTGGGGGAGTTTAGCCCTTTACCATTGAGGGCCAGAAATGTAATATGAGTGGTCATAGTCATGTTAGTGGGCAGGAGGGTAATTTGCAATGTCTGGGTCATGGTAAGGGGGGGTCTCACCTCGTAGCTTGGAGGGAATAGAGAAAGGGTACAGGCTGTGGCCCAACGAATGCGCAGCCTATGTTCCAGCAGGGATGGAGTTTCCAAAGTACAAAGTGTGCGGGGGAGAGTTCAGGAGGCCCCCCTTGTCAGACTTGGGGATAAGGGTGGGAAGGGAGTGGCAAGGTGTGATTAACACAAGGTGGCCAACAGGGCCTATAGGGTCTAGCATCGTCTTGGAACAGCCCAGGAGTCAAAACAAGGGCCATTCTGAAGAAGTCACTCTTCAAAGGGACCAGCTGAACATTGGGCCGGTCTCCGCGTCCCGCAGCAGGGCTTGAACAGGGAGATGGAGAGCACCAGCCGCAGGCCCATTAAAGTAGGAAGGCAGGCCTATCGACAAGTTATTATTCATGAGGGGGTGGAGCGGCGCCAGGAGGGCCCCCGCCCAGAGGGTCCAGGTTGAGGTCACTGGGCCCCAGCGAGATGGGGCATCCACCCAGCATGCTTCACATGACCAGACCAGGGCGACCCCGCAACCAGGCCAAAGTGCGAGGCAGAGCCCGGTCTGGGCCGATGTGATGCAGAGTGATCATTTACTCAGAGGGCGTGGGGGAACGAGCCTGTAATTGAGACCTGTCCATGGTGCGGTGGTGTTTGATAATGTCTTGCTTCGGCTGAGAAGTTGCCTGTTCTTTGGTGCGAGCTCTGGGTGTGGGGGGGTGGATCCGTGGACCATTCAGGTCGGATAGGTTCTCTGGAGGCAGCCTGGGATGGGGAGGGGCTGGTGCCTCTTGACGATGTCGGGAGCTGTACAAATTGTTTTGCATCTCGTAGGGAGGGGAAGATCCGATGTTTGCCCTCCCAGGTGAAGATTTGCGCAAAGGGGTGACCCTATTGGTACTTGATATTGAGGTCACACAGCTTATCAGTGACCGGCTTAAAGTCTTTGCGCCGGCGTAGCATTACTGGGGCGATGTCCTGGAAAATGTGGATGAGGTAGCCATTGTAGACCAGGCCCTTGGCGCCTCGCACCTTCTGCAAGATGGCTTCCTTTTCAACAAAGAAGTGGACTTGCGTAAGAATATCAGGGATGAAGTCCGGGCAGCGCTGGTTACAAGCAACGCGGTGGGCCCTATCCAGCACCGGAGGGGAGGCATCGTTGTCGCCCCCTAATCGTCTGGAGTAGGTTCGCCGTAAAAGTCATAATGTCCGGTTCCTCTGCTCCGCAGGGGATCCCTCTAATGTGGATGTTATTTCGTCTGCTCCTATTTTCTAAGTCCTCCTGCTTCAACTGCAGGTCGATGTGCTGGTCCTCCAGCGCTGCCATCCTGCGCCATAGATTTTCGTTGTCTTCCGACCATGTGTCCACAGATCGCTCAAGGTCGTCAACTCGACCACCAAATTCTGTGACATTCCGCCAAAGTTTGTGAAGGCAGGTTTTGAATTCAGTTTTGAGGGATCCGATTTCCGTTTCGATCTCTTGTAGAAAGACGTTCATGTAGGCCTGCGCTAGAGGGGCTTTTGCAGGGTCGCCGGTGGCCATTGCCCCTGCGGGTTCTGTGGTGGCTGGTAGGGAGGGTTAGAGTTGAGCCACAGAGAGGCCACAGGGTTGTTTTTGGCCGGAGTGGACAGGGTATCTCTTCCGGACTTGGTATGTAGCATGTCCAGGGGAGTATCGCCAGGTACATAGAGCAGGAGCTGGATCCCTCTTATGTGATTTGGTGTGTAGATGGTGGGCGGGCAGGTTAGGAACGTGCCGCAGTGTCGATCAGGCCAGTCAGACCCTGGCGCAAAGTAGCATCAGTGCCGTAGGGGTCCTCGAGGGCTGCTGGTAGATGCGCAGGGAGGTCTTGGGGATAGCCAGCGATGTCCCTTCTCAGTGTTGTCAGTTATAGGACCCTTCCCTCAGAGGATGGGTGGCCCAGGTGTAAGAATGTCCCCTCCAGCTCATTGGGCCCACCGTCTACAAGAGCAGGGAGGGCCCAGTCAGGTAATTGAAAGTCTTGTTGTAGGCGTGAGAGGGATGCCCCCCAGGGGCCTCCCCAACCGGCTGCAGCAGCCCTCAGGTCCTGTTCGCACAGAGGTCTCCAACAGAAAGGAGAAGGGAGGCCCCAGCTCAGGTGCGAGAACATCCAGCGCACCCCGATCCAGCAGGATGGGCCGGGCCCCAGGCCCCAAAATGAAGTCCCAGACAGTGCATGCAGGGGTGTGGAGATTGGGGCCCGCTGTGCGGCCCCGCAGCTGATCCCCCCGTACCTCTGTTCCTGTGATCGCTTGCCTCCCAGCTGTGAGGAGGAGGGCCAGCAGCTGTGCCTAGTAAAGACGGCCCGGGCTGGCGGATAAGGCCCCCACCGATGTCCAGGCGCCCAGCTAGGTCCACAGGTCTGGTTAAGGGTCGGCGGCGGAGTTGTGCTCATGAACAGCAAGACTGCAGGATCCCAACCCCTTTAAAGCCTCAGTGACATCTCCAGGAGCCACCACCGGGGCCACAGCCACCCCCGCTGGCTCCACAATCAGGCAAGGAGCGGTGGTCCCCAGGGAGGCTCAGCCCAGGCTTGTGGGCCCAGGGTCACAATCTTCCAGCCGTGCCCGGAGCAGGGGCCAGGGAGTCCGGTTTCATGTAGCCCCAGGTGGGTGACTCCCACATCGGACGGTCAGGCTCCCAAAGTCCCCACCAGGGATCCCAAGATTTCGGTGCAGTCCGGGAGCCCGTGAAGGAGTTGGCAACGGGCTCCGATGGCTGCCCCGGGAGAGAGTCCCCAGAGCAAGCCGGTAGAGTTCAGGGGTCAGAAGGTAACACTGCCACAGATTTCAAGGGCGCTGGGGGAAGCAAGAGAAAGCCCGCCGCCAAGGGTCTCGATTGGCGACTCACAAGATGGCGGCTCCGTCGGTAGAGGCGGCCCTGGGCTGCCAGATCTCTCCGTACCACTCTCTCGACCTCACCGCAGACGCCCGGCCCCCATCACCGAGTCGTCAAAGCCCGGCCAGGGTCAGCAGAGCTTGAGGCGGGCCCAATTGATCAGCGATTGTAGCTGGGCCCGGCCGTGGGAGAGCGAAGACTCGGCAGCACTAGTCCTACTCCACCCGCGGCTTGGCCACACCCCCCAACATCAAACTATTTTAAAATTCACTATATAAAATACAAGTAATACAACAATTTAATAAAAATATATTGAAAAACGACATTATACACATTTTAGTAAACAATATATTTTACAAAGGTATTAAGAACAATAATGAAAAGGATATACTTACCTTTGATATTTCTGTCCACAATATTGTTTTCATCGCAACATTCCTGTCACAGTATTTTTGTATCACAATGTCTGTTTTCGATATTCTGTCTAAACATCTTCAAACAGAAATCTGGATGAGCAGCTGCAGGCAATGGAACACAATCCCAAAGTTGGAGGTGAAGAATTAAGCCCTCCCTTCCCCTTTGGGGCTAGGAAGGGGCAGATACAGGCACCCTTAGGGTATGGTTGGTTCAGGGATGATGCAGACTCTCTGCAGCTATTCCAACAATAAAGTGATCGTGCAGTGTCTCGATCCTTGGTAGTACTTTTTGCTTTTGCATTTTGGACAACTGGGGTGTAAAGATCTCATGGCTTCTGGCAAGCATGGTCCATCAAGGAAGCATCCGTAGACATCTTCGGCTGCCTGGCCCATTTTCAGGTTTTCCTGGGCAGTCATTGTTCAGCTCCTCTCCTCATCTGGCATCTTCTTTTTTCCTATTCAAATGACAAAGTACTCCATAGCGCAGGGTTTGGTTTGTAGTGCTTCGGTAATGCACGAATGGTTAATCACCATTTAGTACTGGTCTGCAGATTGCCCTCGAGGTCCAATAAGTCCCACATTATATGCACAGCCAGAAGACCTGAACTTACCAAATGTGTTTTTAAAAGTTTAAATTCTTTATCCAGGCCTGGATGAGTGAATCTTGGTTCTCTGTCTTTCAAATCAGTTGGCTTTTCTGCAGTTAGTACCAGGTCTGGCCAACTGTGACTGTTCAAGCACAGTTTATGGCGTTAACCTAGAATTGGTTTGCCACAGAGCCAGAAACAAAGGGAGGTGAGAGCAGTAGAGGACTCAGTTTCACTAGAGTACTGTGGAAACGTGCTTCATTATGGAAGAGATGGGAATCCTCCCGGCACCCAGGAGTTAACCCCCAGTATCGTAGGGGTATGCCCTGACTAAGGGAACAGACAGACTGCCAAATCCACTACTGACAGCCTGCTGGAAGTACCACCATCAATTGTACCCATTTTCATGGTGTACCTAGTGGGCACCTTTCACTCAGGTTGCACAGTCAAGTATGTGCGCAAGCCCAAACACACGCACACACTCTAAGGGCCTTATTATGAGTTTGATGGTCCTGTGGACTGCCGTATTGGCGGTGGCTGGCCGAGCGTGGTGAGCTTACGAGTTGGGCAGATCAGCTTTGTGAAGACCACCGCTGAACCACAAAAACCGTCAGCAGACCGCTGGGTTCGCGGTCGGAGAATGGCAGCAGCAATAGGTCGGTACTGGGAAGCTGCACCACCTTCTTAGGAGTTGCCTGTTTCATGAACGGAACTCGAAGGTCCAACCACCTGCTTGAAGGTGGCAGTGACTAAGGATTTGGGGTGCGTACTAACCCCTTTCTTCCTCTTCCAGGCAGATTCCGACTTGGATCCCTTTCTCCAGGTCCCCCCTTCACAGCAGAATCTTCAAGCCGAGGATTACGACCCTGTTTGCAGCGATCTACAGGTGAGTCCTTTTCGAAGCATATACCCATTGCTAGGACTGCCCACTTATGGGCTGAACCCCGGAAATGGGTATATGGTATTTTTCCACATATATCATGCATATGTGTGCATCTGACACATCTGCAGTGGAAATGCACACACAAGCATCAATATCTTCGTGAAAAATACTCACCACTGTTGCAAGATCCCCGCTTCCACATGGCTGGCGCCGTGGTCAACTCGTAATATGGTGGTCTTTGGACTGCCAGCACTGTGGGCTGCTGGTGGGGGTGGACGCGGTCCTACGGTGGTCGGACCGCCAAACTCATAATAAGGGCCTTAGATATTTTTCTCTGTCCACACACATATCCCACACAAGGCGATAAACAAATATTCTTGGTTTAGGGAACTGTATGAAACCTCTACTTGGGAGTGCTAATAGCTTGCTTCCTCACCAGTGGTGCAGAGAAAAAGGCCTGTACCTCTGATCTTTATTTGCTTCCACCACCATCAGTAACCTCATAGCCTAGTATTAACCCATACTATGGATATGAGAAACCTTTTGGTGTAAAATAAACCGGTTGTCCAGGAAGATGAGTCAGGAAGACTATGCTAATCCAGGCAACTCCTCTTGTTGAAAGGAGGAGCACCTCCAATGGTCTTGTGGACTGCTGAGTCTACTGGGAAAACACTTTCTGAGGGCAACATAGCTTTCTTTACAAAACTTCCATGCTATTACCCTTGCAGTCAAAACAGTGTGGACGTAAACAGCTTTATAATTCCTGTCCTGTCCTCATTTTGCAGTTTCTCCCAGTGTCCTCAAACTGATATGAAGATATTTGTGCTTCAAAATTGGGTTTGCCTCGTTGTACAAGGCACTGACTCAAGTATTCACAAAGGGATCATTTATTTGATGATGATAGTTGTTATTACTTAATCATGATTTTGTTTTTTCTGTCAGGTCTCTTTGCAACACATGTAAGGGTATGGTGCATCTGACTCCCAAGCCAAGATCCTCACATTACCAACACCTGCCACGTTAGGAGAAGCCTGGAGGTAGTTTTTTGCAGTGATTTTGGCTAAAAGACCCCTCTGCACCTCCCATAACTGTGAGGCTGTTGTCACTGCCCAGCTCAGAATGTTTACCAATGACATGAAAAGATAATGCAGACAGCACACTTATTAACCAAAGTCCAAGGAGCTGCATCAATCTTTGACTACATCTTGTTCATCTTCCTATTCTCTTAAGAGCCCGGGTTCGAGTTCCTCACCACCTTGATTGCATCACCTACACACAGACATTCAGTTCCTGTTCCACACTCTTCCATCTTGTATCTTTATCGTATTATTCAGAAATTCGGAAAATAATGTCAGGTTTACAAATGGATTGCAGAAATGCTCATTCATAGGACTGGCTCAATGCGCAAAAAGGGTGCATCGATGGAGAAGAGCCCATAGTTCTCCAAACTTCAAGCGCCCTCTTTTAAAATAGACGAGCTTCATTAGAACACTGTGTGCCGATGGTGAGCACACAAAGTGTAGAGAAGAATACTAGTGAGCCAGGTGGAGGTCAAGTTCTTTATTAGGTAAGAGGGAGAGCGAGACACAAGTACGTCCCACAGCGGTAGTCTCCAACTGCCACACGCTCTATACCCACAATGCAATTCCCCCCAACATTCCATGGGTGACGTCACTGCTGTCAGCGGGGAACCTTCTAGGCAAAGCTAGACAACACCACACATCTTCCCCTCTTACAATATTGGAGGGAAAAATAAGAGTGAGGGTGGAAGCAAAATGTGCTTTGCATAAACATGTGTGTATGGGCACCAAAGATGCTTAAGTCAATAAAAAGTGCATGAATACATATAAGGATAAATAGATAAATAAATAATTAAATAACGGTGTCAAGTTTGACGGACACATAAATGCCTAGATAATAAATAGTGCATAAATACATAAATAGATAAACAGTTAAATAACGATGCCATGTTTGAACAGTGGGAAAGGCAAAGTGCAATAGGATAATTCAAGACGGTTGCATAACAAACTCATCATATTTTGTTGGTAAAACAACAGGTCTGCCTACACGGGTGGACATTTGGGTGATCGGGTTATTGTGTGCCTCCTCTTCCAGAGTAGTGGATCCACTCTGTTTGCAATTTAAGTCACAAGGTTCACATAAGTTGTTAGGTTCACTCTGGATGGTAACACCTCCCTCCAAACCCTTTCCCTGTTCACTATTGTTTTCCGTAGTAGGCTCATGGGCTTCAACTTCGGACCACAACCAACCATCATTAACTTCTGTAAGGTTGTCGTCACGTTTCCACCACAGGACATTTTTGCATTTGGCCATTCTTACCAACGACCAAATTTTGTTGTCACTTAACAAAGCGGACTGGGAGTAAAGCTCCTTGATTTGGATTGGAAACGAATGCTAAGGTAGTTTCTGCTCCTTCTTTGGTTAATTGGGACAGAACTTCTCCCAGCCCTTTCTCGCTGGCATCCGTGGTTAAGATGCTCGGTGCTGATAACTCGAATCCATGGAGAGGAATGGTCTTGCAAATGTCTGATTTGATGCTTTCAAATTCTATGTTGATCTCAGGGTTCCAAGCAAAGGTGTTCTTTTCTTTCATGAGTTGACGCATGGTATGAGTCTTGGTGGCAATTTTTTTACGGATTTACTATCAAATTTGTGCTAAGCAGAGGAATGATCTGACTTCGTCTTTAGATTTAGGTACTGGAGCTGACTTGATGGCAGAGACAATGTCTTTTTTAGGAGTTATGCCTTTGTCACTTATCTCGTGCCCTAAGTAGGTTACAGAACGGAGAGCGAACTTGCATTTATCTAACTCTGCTGTGAGGCCATTCTCAGATAGTTTCCTTAACACTTTTCTCAATTTGACATCGTGCTCCTCTCTGTTCTTGCCCATGATGAGTATGTCGTCTTGAAAGTATAAGACGCCTTTGAGATCTCTAAATAGCCTGTGCATCAGCCTCTGGAAAACAGCGGCGGCTGACGCCAGGCCAAATGGTAAGCGCACAAATCTGTAACACCCAAAGGGAGTGGTGAACGATGTCAATTTCCTGCAAGATGAATGTAGGGAGATTTGGTGGTAGGCCGCCGTGAGATCGATCGTGGAGAACCACTGGATCCCTTTTGTTTGTGCATGCAGTTCGTCAATTTTAGGCAGAGGGAACTTATCTATGACAATGTTTTTGTTCAGCTCCCTGAGGTCAATGCATAAGCGCACCTTACCATTCTGTCTACGTGCCACAACTAGGGGTGCAAGCCATTCGGCACTTTCAATGGGTTCGATGATACCATTCTCTTCAAGTTGGTTGAGCTTAAGTTGCACAACTTCCCTGGTATTGAATGGAATGTTGCGAACTTTGTGGCTCACAGGTATGGCCCCCTCCTTTAAGACAATTTTATGTGAGAATTTAGACAGTTTCCCAATGGCCCTACAAAAGACATCAGGAAATTATTTTTTTAATTCTTCTTCTAGGGATACAACAGGATTACTCTTCATTAGTACTTGATCTTTACAGTTAGGGTTAAGGGTAATTCCTAGTGCTCCTTGGTCTGCCCAGCCAAGGACGGAGGGTCCTTTTTGTGCTACATATAACTTTCCTGCTGTCTGTCTGCCCTTGAACTCAAAATTGAGGCGTCTAAAGCCCAACATTGGGATTCTCTCACCGGTGAAGGTCACAGGATGGACGTCAGTGGGAATTAATTGATCTCCTAAGACCTTGACAAATTCTTTTTCCCACACTTCTTGTTGTACTATAGTGTGTGGTGAACCGGAATCCCCCACCATGGTTATGTCAACTCCTCCGATTTTCACAAGACAAGACGTTTTTTTCTTAACTACCGTATCTATGCCTAATACAGTTTCTTCAATACACAAAATGCAATCATTACTCTCAAAATTAAGTTCCTCTGCTTCATCAGAGTTTGCTTCATGCAATACACACTTGACTGTGGCATTGCCGGACTTCTTTCTGCATACCTTGGCGAAGTGTCCATCAATGCCACAATAGGTGCATCTCGACCGTATGGCGGGGCAATTCCTGTCGCTAGCCATGTGTGCTTGACTACCACATCTAAAACAGCTGGGACGTTTGTCAGTGTGTGTCCTACTCAGTGTGACAGTACTTCTGACTACTTTACTACTCCCTTTGTTCCCAGAACTAGTTATATTCTTGTTACCAGAAACAACTTTTTTATCAGACACTTTGCAAACAGTATCATTGATTTCATTTTCTTTCTTAGCAGCCATGGCACATCTTTTGGACATTTCCGCTTTTCTCACAATCGCAATAATCTCGTTAAGAGATGCATCCCCACACTTCTCCTGTACACTAGTGTTAACCGTATGCATTATTATTTGATCACGAATAAATTCATCATGAAGGGTACCAAATTTGCAATTATTTGCAAGTTTTTTTTAGGGCAGCCACATAGTCCTCCACAGTTTAAGTCTTGTTTTGCTTACGGTGAAATAAATTGTACCTGTCGATGGCTGCGCAAATAACAGGTTGGTAATAACTTTCTAGATCATCTAGGGCATGCTTGAAAACATCCTCATCCGCCGCATCTCTGGTTTTTTTCACCACTTCATTGTATACCCTTAAGCCCTCAGGACCAAGGCTGGGCAATAGAATCTTTTTTTTTTCTGTTACTGGTGAATTCATCACTACCTTCTTCTTCTATAGCGGATAAATAATTTAAAAAATAACTTTTCCAGTCCGCACCATTTCATTGCTGGTTCTCCTGGCTTGGTGAGAAAAGGAACAAGTGGTGTTAAAGAGAATGTTTGGGCACACATGTTGTAGAAGGCTACACAAATTGTTACAAGGAATTGCAAAGCAGCGAATGCAGAGAAAAGCAGCACACAGTACCTTCACGCAGAATACCGCTCCTTCTGTGTCCTTAGAATACCCTCAGCTGGAGTGGTGCGTCACCGCAAATGGTAGATCGCCGGATGCCCTCGTCAGGGGAGAGAGGGTGCTGGTGGGCGGGTGCGGATCCCATCCTCGTCACCAGATTGTAGAGAAGAATACTAGTGAGGCAGCGGGAGGTCAAGTTCTTTACTAGGTAAGAGGGAGAGCAAGACACAAGTACGTCCCACAGCGGTAGTCTCCAACTGCCACACGCTCTATGCAATTCCCCCCAACATTCCATGGGTGACGTCACTGCTGTCAGCGGGGAACCTTCTAGGCAAAGCTAGACGACACCACACAAAGCTGTCTGAGTCAAACAGCTACATAGTCTGCAACGTCACAATCCGGCCATGAGTAGTGTTGGCAGCAATGCCAGTGGAATCAATACGTGTGTCACTTAGCTTGGTCACTGCCAGTGGTGAAGTGATAGTTCATCAGCAACCAAATAAAATGTCAAAATGACTCTGTTTTACAAAGGACATCAGGACGGCTTCTCTCCAAAAGCCTTGATACGTAATTAAGAAAATGTTTGCTTCTGTGCCTTTTATTTATATGTTCATAGTTGTTGCAGGTGCCATCTTTGTACACTCCAATCTACCTCTGCATTATCAAACCTTACAGCATTCATTTATTAGGAGTGTGCTCCCTATAGGGTTGCCGCCTGGCAGGTTTCCTTCAGGCGCCACTGGTATTTTAATGTCCCGGCCGTAACAAAAATAAGCAAAATCACCTAAAGCCGATATTTTTAGCCCTTTTCTGTACATACTTCGAACAGAAAATGTAAATAAAAAGCTATTTTAAATGTGTTCTAGAGCTGCGTTAATGATCCCTGATTAATAATTAATGGGAACAAAGGCAAAAACAGTGATGTTATTAATAAATATATACGATTTTGTTTAAAGTCCTATTTAGTATCATGCCCAGCAGGCCTTTTCAGACTCTTAAAATAACAACAACTGGTCTATTTATGTCTTGGAAAGGTGGTAACCATATCTACCTACTTTTAAACTCCTCAGGAGGTGTAGGGCAGACTCAAGTTATGTTGGCGCTTAGGTAGAAGTACATTTATATGCCCCTCCCATTTACCCGCTTTTTTCTTTGCTGCCTTGTAGCCACAGCCCAATCAGTGTGGTCTTAAGTGGCTTCTCCAGCAGATGGCGCCACAATAGACTTTGTAGCCAGGGCCGGCTTTAGCTCTTGTGATTACCAGTGCGACAATCTGTTTTTTGCACTCCCCAATGACATCCTTCTCCACTAATTCCCTCACCACCACTCTCCAACAGTGCCCGTCACCTCTCCATAGCCCCTCTGATATACATTTCATTTTTTATAGCTTCACTCATAGTTCACTTGCACTCAGTTCTGTGGTCTGCAAGGTTCACATTCTTTGCAGCAGGCACATTAACCTTCTCCGCTACTTTATAATGAGTCAAAACTGCCATTAGACACTACTCCAATCTCTCACCAGCAAGAACATTAATTACCAGAGTTATCTTGACATTTTTATTGTTGCCTGAAAACTGCTGGATACACAAGGAAACTCTGCAGCAAGTGCTTTTAAACCCATAATTTATTTTAAAGACAGCATCCCCCCTCCAAGTCAGCGCCAGGTAACGCTGCACCAGTCGCATTGACTTAAAGCTGGCCCTGTTTGTAGCCTATGCCTAGAAACAGCCTTATGTGTATGCAATGCTTATTAGATAAACATGTTTCTGGGATCACGCAGCCAGTGGGAGCTCGTGCGCTGTTACGCCAACTTGAGCCGCTGCACTGGCGCCATACAAGACTCCAACATGAAACACAACATAATAGGCTTTTTTTGCCATGTGGATAAGAGACAGACAAGAGACAGAAAATTATAGAAAGGCAAAGCAACCCAGGAGATACACAAATAATGCCTCATAAGGGCTATGAGACATTATTTGCTGATCTCCTGGGGTGCTTTGCCTTTCTATAATTTTCTGACATATCCCTTTAAAAAGCCCTCTTGATAATGCCACTTCGCAAAGATAGGTTGATAAATTAATTATATATCCTTTGCATGTATTGTTCGGATTTCCTTGCTCCTCTGTCGAATTTCTCTTAAATGCAGGCCTAGTCACTAAAATATTGTCTTTTTATGCCCAGTCTATTTTACAGTTGAGGTTTTTCACTTGTCAGATTCCAGGTGATCAGCGCCTTCTCATTTTAGGTACAGTAACTTCTTCAGACTTGCTGACGAGCTCAGTCTATAATTGCACCAACAAAGAATATTTATGGAGTTGGAAACTGTCAAGATTATGTGCTGGCTCAGCATCTTTTTGAAAAATAGCTTCCTAAACCCTGGGCCAACATTCAGACACTCAAATAACAGGGGACTCCTTTTTGCATGCTTTGTCAGAGCTACACCACACATATCTAAAAATTCAGATTCTGAGAGTGTTGTGCACAACAATGGTGGAATGGACAGGGCCCAACAAGAGAGTGTGTAAATATACACAAACCAGAGTAAAGAGACCAGGTCCTTTTATGAACAGCTTCGGTGTAAGAAGAGCAAATGGTGCAAAAGAGGCGGACCATTAGAGAAGTAGTTAGGCGTGTGGCAACTTAAACGAGGGCATTGTTGGTGATAAGACTTGCTGAGAAATTATTTAAACTCAGGAGCTAAGCAAAGCTCTATATTTTTGTTCTCATCTCCTTGTGTTTTGTAATCTCTGTCTGGATTAGAAATTTGCTGCTGGTGTTGCAGACATTGCCAAGAGGGAGAATTTCTTAGAGGAGAAGCAGAGTAGCTGTAAATAAAGATTTTCTTCAATCATACAAAAGATCTTAAAGAACAGTACATGGTATCCACGGAGGAGAAACAAGTGAAGGGAGATGAGCAAGTGGATAAAGTTCTAATACTTTATGATGTAAACGATGAGTAGGGGGTGTATGTATCTAATTGTTTACCTTCTGGGCTGCGGTGGGCAGCTGACTTTTGGACATCTTTTAAAGAAACAAGAACAGTTTTGGTTCCATAATGTTGGAAAAAGTTCAAGAATTTCGGAACACTGGAAGAATGGGGAATTAAGGATCCAGCTCCTTTTTTGGAGCAAGTACTAATGTGGGAGAGTTTCCCAGAAGAGCATGTTGTGTGAAACAGGCTTAGATGTGAAGAGGAGTCACCTGGGAATACAAGGATCTTTGTTTTAATGCTTTGTATTGTATTTTTGTCAGGGTGAGGCAGGATTTTATAACACATATACATGTAGGGAGAACACCTTAAGGTGGTGTGTATGTATGTGATATTTTTTTATAATCAGCTTTATTTTGTTTATTCAGCGGCACCATCCAACAAATCCATAAGAGGACCACCACTTACCCCACACTTAATCATGCTTATGAGGGCATCCCTGTGCCTCATAGATTGGTTTTTCTTGCTATGCTCACCAATCGACTCCTGTTCGCCACAGCTGTATTAAAGGGGGTGAGGGTTGAATCCACAGCCGGGCAACATCCTTCTTAGCTACCAGACAGGCCACCCCTATAAAGAGCCTTTCAGATTGTGGACCTCCCAGCTCCTCCACAAGTCTCAGTACTGCAGCTTGGGTACCCAATTCAATCGGACGCCCCAGTACCGCCGAGATCTTCCGCTCCATCCCACTCCTGAAGGATCGCAGCGCCAGGCAGTCCCATGCCATATGGAAAAAGTCAGCAGCGTGGAGTGCTCAGTGTGCACATGCAGCATGAGCAGCAGAGCACATCAGTTGCATGCAACATGGGGATAAATAGGTTGCATGTAGGTAATTCACCTGTACCATACGCAGGCGTGTGGATATTACCAATTCCCTAGGAGCCAGGCACGCATCCCTCCAATCATCATCATCTAGCTCACCCACCCAGCTGCCCCATTTCTGCTGCAGAGAAGCAAAGCCATTTGGGGCATTGATAATCAGGAAGTGGGTGATCTGAGATATCGCCCCTTTCCCTAGGTGCCCCATTAAAAGCTTAGCCTTGAGGGGGGTTGTATTCTGAAAGCTGAGTATCCGGGGGAAGGTGTGACCTTATGGCGTGCCTCAGTTGAAGGAAGCGGAAAAATTTGAGTGTTAGCAAGGGCATATTGATCCTTTAATTCCTGGAAGGATATCAGGTTACCACCCTTGTATACATCTCCCAGATATGTCATTTCTATGCGTTCCCACTGTTGAAAGCCCTCTAGTTTGGAGAGCTGTTCAAGCCACGTGCTCTGCCACAGGGGGGTCAGCTCCATCAAACGGCAGTCCCACCTAATAGGGCGCAACGTCGCTCTCCAGCAATACACCGCCACTCGTGTACATGAGGGCATCCTCTGGGCAGTCTGCCCCCATAGAGCTGGCCAAGGAACCCCTCAAACCCCATCAAGTGAAGTTCCAAGCGATAGGCAAAGTCATCCCAATATCCAGTAAACCAATCACTGTTGGGCACCTATTGTGCTGCCAGGTAGTACACATAGATGTCCGACACCCCCAGACACCTATTGAAGGGTAATTTCTGTGCCGAGTTGAATGCTACTCTGTGACACTTACCAGCCGAAATAAAGGTGGTGAGTTTAGAAGTCAAAGATCGGAACCACTTCTGGGGTATGGGATACGGGAAATTCCCCATGACATACAAATTGCGGGGGAGACACATCATCTTAGAGAGTGCGCTGCGCCCCATGGGGTTGAGAGGCAGGCTATTCCAGCGGTGCAGGTCTCTATCAAGGGCTGAGGCAAAGTTCTGAAAGTTAAGAGTCCAGGCCAGATCTGGGTGGTGAGATATGTGAATCCCTAAATACTTAAACGAGTTTCACCGTTGGGGGACGTCTGGGCACCAGCTTTGTCCCTCAGTGGTGCCCTTTAACTCCACCAATACTGATTTACTCACATTAATGCGAAGGCCAGATGCCTCACCATAGAGTTGAAAAATCTCCAGGCTTCAGGAGCCAGAGGCCAGAGGGTCCCCTAGGAAAAGGAGAATATCATCTGCATATAATGCCACACGGTCTTCAAGCCCACTCCCCCATCTCCATCCCAGTATCTGCGCATTGCAGCGTATGTGGCACACCAGTTATTCAATAGCCAGAGCGAATAGTAACAGGGAGGGGGGACATTCTGGCATGTGCCTCTGTTGATTTGGAAGGGGCGGACAGAACGCCATTCATCCGGACTTGACCTGTGGGGTTATGGCAGAGGAGATGAACCATTTTGAGGAAGCAAGATCGGATCGTAGGAGGAGCACCTGTTCAGAGGCAGGCCTCTCCTTGGGGATAACCACAATGGTCTAGGTCAGGGAGGAACGATCCCCGCTATATCGCCTCAGTGCAGAAGTTCAGCAAGTGAGGCGTTGAAATGGTATGGAACTTCTTATAATATTCAATGGGGTAGCTGTCTGGGCCTGATGTCTTCCCGGATTGGAGTCCAGATATGGCTTGGTTGACCTCTTCCTCAGTCAGAGGCTGATCTAATTCATGGGCCAATGAAGGTGGAATAGAGGGCAGCGGAATATCCCAGAGGATAGGTATCTCTATGTCCGAAGGGGGCGCCGGACACTGTGTATAGAAGTCTTGGTAGAATGTTGCAAAGACCTGAGCAATTGCCGGCAATTCCTCCTGGAGAATGCCTGCTGAGTTTCTAATGGTGGGCACCACTCTAGTGGAGACATTGTGAGTCGCCAGCAAGTACAATAACTTACTCGTTTGTCCCCAGATTCATAAACTGTTTGGTTCGAGGCCCTCCAGCACTGCTTTGCCTCCTCAAGGGAAACCTGCCGCAGCTCGGTCCTTGCCAGCGCCAGGAGATGCTGTGTCTCCTCTGTGCCAGATTGCTGGGAGCTGCGCTCCAAATTAAGGATTTGAATTTCGAGGCCAGTCATCTGATTTTGTTGAAGATACTCTTGCTGCCTCACATAGCCCTTCAACAGTCCCCTCATGGAGGATTTGCTCGATACCCACAGCATCATCATTGATGACACAGAACCTTCATTAGCCTGTAATTCCTCCTCTATAAAATAGGCACATTCAGGAGCCTTCAGATGCCACACACTGAATCTTTAGGTGGGACGTAGAGTCTTCAAGTGGGCGCCCCATTTCGCCAGTAGGGGGGGCGTGGTCAGATATGCCACGAGGGAAGATTCGGATGGAACGCAGCAAGAGGAGGTCCATCGCCACACCAAATCAATCCAAAACTGTATTGTGAGCTGCGGACTGGTGTGTGTACGCCCGCAATGATGGGTGCCAGGAATGCCATGCATTACATAGGCCCATGGAATCAGTTCATGTCAAGAAACATGCCGAGCGAATCTGACGGCCAGGGCGGGGCGCGGCTGAGATGGCTCGGGGTCCAGGACTGCATTAAGTCTCTTCCCACTAGGGTGGTTCACTGGGAAGGGGCCACCAATTAGGATCTGAGTGTCTGTAGGGTGGGCTGCGGCAGCTGTGGGGGATGTAACATGTGATGAAGTTGTACTATCTTGCGGCCATACGGCCCTCAGCTCCTACATACCTCACCTGGGGATTCTCATGTATCTTGGTTACTGTCAATGGAAGAGATTTATGTAATAGGATGGTCACTCCTCTGGAGCCTTTAGCAGAACCAGAGTGAAAAAATGTATCATAGCCAAAGCGGCCTATAAAGGGGCAGTAGGTGCTTCATAGGTGGGTTTCCGGCAATAGGACTATATCTGGCTTGTATTGCTTGACATAGCACAAAACAGCAGATCTCTTGATACAGTCTAAAAGACCATTAGTATTCCATGCGAGTATCGTGATCATGTGAGTGTGCGGTGTGATGGCGATGCAACATTTGGGGACTCTCTAAGGACCTGAGTCGTCCCTGTACTGAATACCCGAGCACAGCTATAAAAACCTACATTAGTGCATTGGTGGACATGCTGAATGAAAACCTGAAAAGTAATAACAAAGTTAGAACAAAAGAACAATCCAATCAAGACCAACATAAGTCCCTCCCCCCAACTCCTTCCACCCCATACTTCTTCCTATGAAGCATCTGTCCCCCAAAACCGAGGCATATCTATGACAAGGAAATCAAAGAAAACACAAAAGAAAACTCACAGGGAACTCAATGTCAGTGTACACACCCAGAGGACAGATACCATGCCTGACAGCGTTCAGAGAATAGACTGAATTATAATGCACACTTTGTCATGAGGTTCAACACACGTTCAAGAACCACTATATGGGGCACATGAGTCTCATCACACCCCCTTCCCACAGACACGGACCAGTCCGCATCTCACACCAGCACCTCAAGTGTCCTCAACCGGCCATATATCCTTACGGGCCTTTGCCCTCTCTTTGGAAACTTCATACAACTTATGCCGATGAGGCCGGAAAGTCGTCTAGGGAGCAAAATAGCTGCCAGGTATCAGTAAGGGTCTCGTCCGGCTCCACTGTTGCTTGAACCCTCCCTTCGGTGGAGGGCTTGGCGGTGTGCCAATCTCCTGTCGACCCGGTCTCGGCCTCTGAGATCGTGAGCGTTTCTTCCTGGATCTCCGTGACTGGAGCGGTGGGGGGGATCTCCGTGTCTCCATGTCTCGGTGCTCCCTCAGCTTGGCAAGTCACAGCAATCTCTGTGGACCATTCTCAGGGCCTGTTCCGGGGTAGCAAAGAAGTAGGTGGAGGACTGAAAGATGACCATGAGGCATTCCGGGAATAGAAGGATATAAGGACGTTGAGGGCACAGAGTTTCTGTTTCACCTCTTCAAAGGATCCCCGCCACTGTTGCATCACCCTGGTGTAATATGGGAAAATCATTACCCTGGAATTCAGGAATCGGAGATCTGGCTGGTTCCGGGCTTTGCATAAGACTGCTTCACGTAAGTTAGGAATTCGTAGTATCACCGGTCGAGGTGGAGCTCCCGTCAGAGGCTTTTGGGTGAGGGACTGATGTGCTCTCTCAATAACAGTCATATTAGAGATCTTGTCCGCTGGGACCCAGGATCGAAACCAGGCCTCCTGGGTTTTGGCTAGAGTTGAACTCTCTAAGGTCTAGGGAAGGCCAATTGATGCAGATTATTGCGCCTTGAGCGAATTCCGGCATCTTCTGCCCTTGAGACGAGGGTCGCAACTGATGCCAATAATTTGGACACTTGATTTTTGAGTGTGGTGACATCATCTTCAGTTGTGGAGATCCGTGTTTCAGTTTTGGTCACTCTATCCGCTGCTTAGTGTAAGTCCTGCTGCAACAGCCTATCCGGAGACCATTAACCTTGTTCTCCACTACTTCGCTTGAATCGCCTTGAGGATCATGCTCAAATTTGCCACACACTGAGGTGCGGCAAGGGCGGAGGGGCTTCCGCGGCCTCTCTAATGCCCGATGGGGGAACAGTGTACTGGCCCATTTTAGTTTGGGCCGATGTGGGCGGAGGAGGCTTACCGCATCCCATCATCAATTGGACTCCGGTGAGGAGCAGCAGGAGACGAGCACGTCGGGTTCAGGCCCGCTTGCCACACAGCAGCCCCCCTTGTCCCAGAGGCGGTCCCACCACAGCAGCTAGGCCTGGAAAGGAAGCAAGTCCGACCCCAACGTGAGTGGAATCGAGCCCACCAACCCACTTGCCCAAAGGCAGCACATGCATTCAGCAGAGCCTGGTGAGAAATTCAGAAGGTGGGGGCCTCTGCAAGTCAGGGAATAGATTGGGCAATATGCTCCTGGGTACCCTCAGTGATTGCGTGCCCGTAGTGATGTGTGAGTCCAGCAATAGAGGCGTTTCCCCAAGGAGTACAGTGTACTCAGGTTATTGAGGCACTGAGGTGGAGAGGTGTGGTGCAGCGGCCAGGGCAGCTGACTTCGGAGCACAGGGTTCACGGTTCGATCCCCGGCTCCGGAGGCAGCTCAGCTCAGCACCATGTGACTCTGGGCAATAGCTCACTTAATTTCCACTCCGGCCCCCAGCGCCTTGAGACCCGTAAGGGTGAGTAGCTCTGCTATATAAAAACGGACTTACTTACTTACTAACTAGGGCTGTTCAGTGCATAGTGATGAACGGGCGCGAGGCATCTGCAGAGTGAGTCTCGCCGTTGACAGAGGAGAGCAGGAGGGAGGTCGAGGAGGGCTATGGTCCCTACGAATACGTGATGTCACCAGTTTCCCACATGGCTCACTTAGCAAGTCCGCCCATCGACCATTCCCAAGTGCTGGCCAGTGCCGTC
Organism: Calotriton arnoldi; assembly: GCA_963921515.1. Lineage (NCBI taxonomy): Eukaryota > Metazoa > Chordata > Amphibia > Caudata > Salamandridae > Calotriton > Calotriton arnoldi. The sequence goes on from CAWUFW010000020.1 coordinate 4,693,765, forward strand.
AGGTGGGAGGCCTGTATCAAGGGTTGGCCCCAGAGTCCGACGTGCTCCCCCACAGGACTCCTGGGGGACCCCTCAGCCTGCATCCTGTATCGGGTCAAGTGTTGATGGCCCAGCGTAATTACTTGTTCCATAGGGTCCAGGGTCTCCAGGATTTGGTTGGGAGGACCCTTTGAAGTTCGTCGGCAGGCCCGCAACCCAGCACCCGTGGGCGAATGCAGCTTCATGCAGGGTATAGGGCCACCACTGCCGCCACCTCCCACCTCCCCCGGTTGGCAGAGCATCGGGGACAGGGCCCCAGCGGGCCCCACAGCACACAACCTGCTCTACCTGCACCAGTGTTGGCGGGCCCCTAATCGCCTCTCCTGCAGTCTGCCTCGGGAGCAACCACGCTCCGCCGCAGCCACCGCTTCAGTCCCAGGCTCAGGCCTGCTGTCAGGGACCGTGCGGGTGCCCCCACAGGTCTGGGGCTCCTCCCAGCAAGTTGAGGGTGAGTTCACCGGCTATGCACGAATCCGTCAGTATCTAGGGGGCACAGTCTCTAAGTTTGGCTAGGGAACGCGTCGGTGTGAGTTTCACAGGTCGCGGGGCTGCAGCGTCTCGGTGGTGGCTGCCATTTTGGGCCCAGGATGCTCGCCAGTGAAACTCTGAGGCGTGGGTCCAGCCTCCTCGCCACTGCCCCAGGAGCATCAGGAAGGGCGGCAGAGGCACCCTCCATTTCTGAGGCTCGGCAAAGGGTGCCGCACCTAGCGCTGTCAGGCATGGATAGGATGGATAGATGTCGGGCGGTGGGAGCCACACTAAAGCTCGACCGTCATCCTGGCCTCCTTGGCCACGCCAGATGTATGTGATATTTTTAAAGTGTGAAAGGCAGCGGAGCAGTGTATAGTGGAGTAGTCAAAGGCATGCATACGGTCAATGAATGATAGTGATTGTGATTGTGATGTAGTGTTCTTTAAAGAAGTGAGTCACCAACTCTTTCCTAAAATAAAACAGAAGTAGAAAGGCACGCATGGCAAAGAAACAGACATACCTTGCTCCAATGGAGGATGGCTTAGGCATCTCCCACTTGGTGCGGTACTATCACGCGGTGCAACTCAGACACTTAGTGGAGTGGTCTAGGCCTCACACTGAGAAGCACTGGTGCTTTATAGACCAGGCGGTAGCTGGGATCCACATCTAGAAGGTGCTGTGGCTCCCCAAACCACACTGGCCACTGGAGGTTTATATTTCCCCCGTAGTTAGGGCAACAATAGGAACCTGGGACAGGGTGCAGTTGACCCGGAAGCTCTCCACCCACATCTCATCCAGACACAGATCATGAGGAATCCCGACTTCCCTCTGGCTCTCCAAAGAACCGCATTTTCACAGTTGTAAACAGCCAATTGTAAGAGGGTGGGAGATCTATTTGACCAAGATGGTCTTATGGATTTTGCACATGTCCAGTCCAACTGTGGCGTCCCTTCCAGGGCACATTGGCAATATGTTGCCATTGGGCACTGGGTAATACAGCCACACATACGCTACACATAAGCCTCCTCGCCAACATCTACGCATTCCTAAATGCCCCAAAGGACCCTACCAAATCTCCAGCCCAGCGGCAATGGGAATTTGAATGTGAGCACCCTTTTACCCTTGAGGAGTGGTCTCACATTTTACAACAAGACCACATGTCCGCTTGTAGTGCCTCCGGTAAGGAGACTTTACTTAAAATTACGCACTACTAATACTGCACCACGGCTAGAATAGCTAAATGAAAACAGGGTGGGGGGATAACTATTGGAGGCAATGCGGACATCTAGGTGCATTGACACATCTTCTCTGGCATTGCTCCAAATTACAACAATACTGGACGATGTCCTGGCAGACATTAACGAGATGTACGACACTGACCTCCCAGGTTCCCAAGTTACATTTTATTGGGCCTCCCCGACGCACTAACATTCCTCTTACAGTCGGTGAGGGGAATGGCTATTACTGTGCAGCCAAGCAAGTCAGTCAAGTCAAAATAACTTTATTCGATTTAGCTCAGTAAATTATAAAAGTACATTGATAAAAACATTTTAATAGCATCAGTTAAAATCCTTTAAAAACTAATTTTTTTCACTTTATGAATAAGAATGAACCAAACATTAAAACTATCTAAAAATGAAAGATACAGTAGAGCAGGCCTCACATGCATGAAACTCATTGGTAAGAGGAGGGGACGAATCTACTTAAAACGTAAACTAGCCAATTTTGGACAGATAAAAACAATATGTAAAGTGTCCAGTGCAACAGCCATATCACATGAGCAGAGCAGGGAATCCGTAGGTTTATGTCACCCCTGCTACAAGTTGTGGAAACAAATTCAGTCGAAAATATGTTAAGAGTCGTCTGTGCAAAACTGGCATATCCAGCGTTAAATACAATTCGGCTTAACTCACGGATCTCACTATCACATACTGTGTGCACGAACCTTTAATATGTGCGCGAAATGCCTCCTTCACCCATACAAAATCTGATTTGGAGATCAACCCTGGGTCAGTAAATAGTTCTGGCCTACCCAGTTCTCCCCAAATGCCCCTAACATTTTGCACCCATGGTATCTGAAGGCAATGGTCCAGACCCAGGCAATCTCTTATGATCTTCCTATTAAATTCCAAATCACTTTTCAGCCAAACCAAAAACCACAATAATATGGGGCGCATTTGGATATAATCAGAAATAAATCCTGCACCCAATTCATCATGCACAATCTCTGAAGGAACACTCTGGGGAATCCTCAATATCCTCCTGAAGAATTTGTTCTCTGCAACTTGTATAGGGTGACAAGGCTTATAACACCATATCCCAGCACCAAATGGCACTGTAGACACACATTTAGCTTTATAGGGGTCCAACATAGACTTATTATGAACATGACCACACGCCTAGAGAATGTATCAGTACTATGTGCTATCCTATTAAAGGACATGTGCACTCATCAATGGGTCCCAGTTCATTTTGCATTCTAGCAAAATGCCAAGATAACAAAATATATCCACTTTCCCGATGCCATGACCGTTAATTGAATAAGTTTTTGTTTTTGCATGTTTCTACCCCATTATCATGGTATAGGATTTTGTACGATTATTTTTCAAGCCCAGATTCCCCATAAAGTGATAAAATCGATCTAACAAAAGCTGAAGGCCGTTTGCTGCACATGCTATAAGTACAGGATCTTCAGCATAAAGAAATGATGGGACCTGTGTGTTCCCCACCTTCGGGACATCTTAACAATATTCCCCTAAAAACTGCTCTAACTGGTTAATATAAACAATAAATAGCATGTGAGCCAGTGTGCAGCCCTATCCGAGTCCTCTCCCAAGCAAGTCATACTGTCCAGGTGGGGCACAGATAGGACGCTGACGCGGCTGGATTGGCAGCATAAACTATGGGAACTCTTTGGCATGGAAAATCTGACGGCGGTGGTGGATCGCAAACTGCCACAATTTAACAAAGTCTGGGGGCCCTGTATACGGTTCCTAGCCCATGCAATCAGGGAACTATCTTTTCCAGCCCATCTACGGGTACTCCACCTCCACACATGGACCAAAGTACTGACTAAGGTGTAGAAGTGATGACTTAGCCTGTACTCCCCACCCAATAGCCTGAACATCCTGTATGTCCTACTGATGGGAGTTGTTGAGAGTGGAGAGGTGTGGTGCAGCGGCCAGGGCAGCTGACTTCGGAGCACAGGGTTCACAGTTCGATCCCCAGCTCCGGCGGCAGCTCAGCTCAGCACCATGTGACTCTGGGCAATAGCTCACTTAATTTCCACTCCGGCCCCCAGCGCCTTGAGACCCGTAAGGGTGAGTAGCTGCGCTATATAAAAACGGACTTACATTTTTTTTTTTTTACATTTTTGAGTGGATCCCTACCCCCTTCCCTTGACATCCCTTTCTACCATACCTCCTCTCTCTTCTTGTTAACCTACCCGCCTGGTTTTCCCTTTCCACCCAGTTAACCAACTGTCCCCTATGTTGCACCTCAACGGCCAGTGGATGTAGGTGAGAAGATTGTTCGTATCGTTTATCTTTTGAAACTCAATAAAACTGATTTAATCCTAAATTGAAACAGCATTGCGGCGGTCCTTAGGTATACCAAGATGCTGTTCCAGATACCAGGTGCATAGACGAAAAACACCTGCGGCCTTGCCTTTTCTTTTTTACACTGCTTAGACTGCAGTCTGATGTGGTTATGCCTGCGGGTGGGCTGAGAACCACAAGAGATGGAGAGCTTGTATGCAAGATAAGCAGGGGTGCTGGTTGTGATAGCTTTGTAAATGATGGAGCTGGTTTTGAAGATGGTGCGGGCTGGCAAGGGGAGCCAATGGAGTTCCACCAGGGTGGAGGATATTCAGATATTTTGCCTCTCCTAACTATTCTTTATATATTACAGTAGCTTATCTAACACATACCATTCAAAACCACATTGTTTTTTGTACTACCGCTCAATCCATCTACTGCCCTATGTACTGAAATGAAAACATATCCTTAAGTAAACAATTTCGAACTGAAGTATTACTTCCTACCTGTTAAAACTAATAAATGAATGAATAAATAAATAAATAGTGGCTCAGTGTAAATTATCCTGACTCGTACCCATAGACTCAAACCTCTGTTCAGAGCTCCATTGCTCTATATCTATATTTGGACCATGGAGAGGATCTTTCATGTGCCTAACCGGGGCTAAATGGTTATTGTAAGTGTTCTTTCGTGACTCAGTAGCCATGGTGTACCCCAGCCGTCATGACCCAATGTTATGTCACATGTAAATAACATCTACATTTTAATCTCTTGTCTTTAATCATTTAAATGTGCATTTTTTCCAAACACAAAAGCACCTCCCGAATTGTGGAGTGCTACCTGCATCCCATGGAACCATTTCACAGATACAAAACTATTATTATATTCATAATTCTCTAAAACGTTATACAATAAAAATAGCTCATTAATTCTCTTTACACAAAATACAAGTTAATTAACGTATTCCATCAACATCTGGTGTGTGCATATTTGCCTATCTAAAAACGATCTTAACGCACTTCCTGTTGTTAAACAACGTGATTAAAAAGTCTATACATTACATTGGCATGTAAGAAATACATAAATCAAAAAAACACATGTATAGATGAAAGAGAGCTTGGGGAAGATGCACGGCTTATAAACAAGTCTTGGGGGAAGGCGTGGAATGTAAACAGTTTAAAGAGCCATCTGCTGCAAGCAGAAACCTTACTTGTTATTGTTAATTAGCACTTGTATAGCGCACAACCTGCCATTATATGGCATTGGAGCGCCTTTTGCTAGTCAAGGGAAGAACCCTGGTTCAGTTTTGTGAATAAACTGTTTCTTTAAAAAAAAATGATGGATTTTTTTTACTAAGCTATAAAATACAACATAAAGTCCTCTCACGTGTTAGCGGCTCTGGGTAACCAAATGCTTCACAGACAAACTTTGTGATACAAAAGGTCCCCATAATCAGAAGAGAGCAGAGCAAGGTACTCGTATATGCTTCATTGAATGATAGGTAATGAGAGACCATAACTGCGGCAGACATTTTTAATAAATACATTACGTTTACAACTATTTTGGAGAATCGAGCCATATGTTCCCCACAAAGATAGCAACAAAAATAAAATGAATGGACGTTGTATATTACGATGAAACATGATGTGAAAGTATATGGTTCACAATTCAAAACAATACAATTTGATCGGCAGCGCATAAATTCTTAAACACCACTGCATGTTTTTTCGAGACACCTTTGAGTGTATCTAAAAGAAGAAGTCTGTGTACACTTTCCAGAAAGATCTAGAACAAGCGTGATTCTTTGAAGACAGCAGTTCTAGATCGAGGGAATGTTACTGGCACTTGGGCCCTCATCTACGGGGATTTGGAGTAGGGCAGCGCTGCAAGGTGACTTGCTGTGCTGCCCTACGCTAAAGTGAAAAGGCAGGAAATATGTATTTATGCAATATGGTGCATCCCTGACCTTTCCCCCTGCGCTGGTGCCGTTTCGGCAGCCAAGCGCCAATGCAGGCACCCTTCCACCATGGTGCAAGGGTGCCTGTGTTGTCGGCAGGATTGTTTTGGTGCAGGAAGGGGCACCTTCCAGCATAAATACAATCCTAAGAGGTGTTTTCCTCTTTCTATGTGTGCTTTTTGCAGCACACATAGAAAGAGGAAAAAACGATGAGAAATAAAGATATTTCTTCTTGTTACGCCTCACCTCAGGAGGCGTAATGATTTGGCACTTCCCCAGGTTTACATGATCTTATAAGTCTAGGGCACCGTCAAAATCCAAGGGTGTTGTGTGGGAAAACCCACTGTAACGCCAATGGAATGCCTCCCAAGCACAGAGTAAAGCAAGGCAGCGCAAATAGCTTTATATCTATGAGGTCATATAAAGCCACGCATAATGGCTTGGAGTGGCCTCATAGATATGATTTTGTGATCTGAGCTTCCGGAGCGTCAGAGAAAGTGATGCTCCGGCGGCTCAAGGGTCTTGTAAATAAGCCCCTTGATCCAGGATCCAGGGTGCGTTACATACTTTAAAAGTACCATCTGGACAGTTAAATGATGTCACCATATGTCTTAAATTGCAAGCAAACATTACTAAACAAAGGAAATTGTGGAGATTGTTAGCCATGCAGGACTGGGTAAAGAGGGCTGATTGTTTTCTCTGCAATGTATGGCGACTTTAATACGTAGTTAGTGGGGCGCTGCTGGTGCGCCGATCAGGATGGCAGCAACCTTTTGAGATCTGATACGGCACGGAATTCTTATCCAATATACAGCCACATACAGTGAGAATTAGCGGGCGGGAACCTCTCCGGATGCTTTCAATACTCCCTGCAGCACCGTGAGGCGGTTTTAAATCCGGCTGGTGCATTCTTTACATTCTGGAGCTGGGGCGGTGAGTTCTTCACAGACATAAGCTGTGGAACAATGCAGCACAAGCCTCTTTTCAAAAATGCTATGAGGGCTGTTTTTATATCTTTCTTCTCCAGAAGTGCTGACAGACTCTTCATGTTGTTTACTGCCATTTTTTCTCAATTCTGATTTATCCTCATAGCAGTGCTCTTCACATGTGGCTTCTTTATAAAAAACATCTCAGCATTTTCCCACCTCAAATAATACTCCACTTACTTTTTATCATTATGGAGTAAGCCTCTGTTGCTATTTTTCTCCTTTTTTTCTACTTTATAAATATTTTTACTTATTGGCATCAGTGTTTTCATTTTAATGCTGAATTATATGCTGCCTAGTGCTTTCTTTGCTTCTGGAGTTTTACTTACGAACTAAACTTGGTACTATTGTCACCTATTATCATATATTTTTCATCTTGGGGAATACTACACTTCACTTTGCTCACCTATGTAATTTTACACTCTGTTATTAACATAGTGTAGGGGCAAGCTTAGACCTCTCCAAAAGATCTCACATCATCCCGTATACTTGTCAAGTCTGACCAATCAAGTCTGATCAATTTGGCTTTGTTAAGGGTAGACTTGCTACTGACAATGCTAGAATGTTCTCAAATATTCTCGCATTTGGTAAGAAATATCATTCTCCTCTTGCGGCTCTATTTCTTGATGCCAAAAAGGCTTTTGACTGCATCAATTGACAATTTATGTTTACTAATCTTCATTGGTTTGGCTTTGGCCCTAAATGTATTTCCTTTATAAAACGACTCTATTCTGACCCTCGTGCCAGTGTTTTTGTTAACAGACGTTTTTCCCCTTATCTTCATTTACATAGAGGTACTAGACAAGGTTGCCCTCTCTCTCCCTTGCTTTTTATTCCTTGTCTAGAACCTTTTCTCAAAAGTATTCTTTGTAACACACTTATTACAGTTTTTAAACATAATTCCCCTGAAACCAAATTATCAGCTTATGCGGATTATATTTTAATGTATATGCCTGATCCTATCTCCTCTTTAAATCCTTTTTTTACAAGAAATCCAATTATACTCTGATATTTCTGGTTATAAATAAAATTTCTCTAAAACTGAAATTCTACCATTTAACTCCTCCTGTTATCAATATATGTTTGCGGATACTAATTTTACCTGGTGCTCTTCAAAAATCAAATACCTTGGTATTTGGTTTTCTTCAACTATTTCAAACACTATTAGTTATACTTTCACTGCATTAAAACTCAAACTCCAGAAATTACTTTCATCATGGTCCCCCCCTTCATCTAGCATGGTGGGGTAGACTAGACACCATCAAGATGTTGATTGTACCACATGTTCTTTATGTATTATCTATGCTACCTTTCAAATGACCTCTTTCCTACTTTTCTCAGATTCATTCTGTTTGTACTAAATTTCTCTGGAACAATAAGCATGCATCATTGCTTTGTCTTAACTTAAGCTTCCAAAGAGTGAAGGTGGTGTTTGATTTCCTGATTTTAAACTGTATCACTCAGCCTTTTTAATTCAACTATTTTATGCTTTAACTACTTTCAGGATCTTCCCACACCACGATGGATTGTATTTGAACATTCTTTACTGAAAGATTTTTCAATTTCTGATGTAGTTTATATGACCAATTGCACTTTTATTTTTACAAATCATATTCTAAAATATTCTCAATATTTGTTGCATACAATGTTTTTCACAGGTTCTGATTTTTATCAATGTTTCCTTGGCTCATGTGTTTGGTACAACAAATTTCTTAAATGTCAATGCAAATCATTCTATTTTAAACATTGGAAGGAGAAAGGTATTATGTGTGTTCATCAACTTGTAAATCAAAACTCTGTTATTCCTTTTTAGGTCGAGCCTAGCAGCGCACATGCGCTGCTCTGCGAGGCATGCTGTGTTCGGTATGTGGGGTTTCACTCTGCCCCCTGCTGCCGATTTGTTTACATGAGCGTCATTCCAAAAAGCTTGTTTTTAATTGGTTGATTACCTTTATTTGTCCCACATTCTGCTGTTACTCCTCCCCTGGCCTGTTACTGGTATCCTTTCTCTAGAGTGTTTTTCCTTTGTCCTTGCGCACTACTTTGTGCTTTGTTGCACATTGCAGCAGTCTTTTCGTGGCTTTGCACAGTGCCTGCTTTATGGACGACGCGCTTTAATTTTTACATACTCAGCGCGGCGCACACTTTAACTTTTAAATACTCAGCGCGGTACGCGCTTTAACTTTCAAATATCAGCACAGCGCCCGCTTAACCTTTTATATACTAAGCTCGGTTACCGCTTAAATGATCCCATGCCTTTTCCTGCTTGCCCTTTGCCACTCTAGTTATAGCACACTACCATTCCTTGGCGGAATTGGTTTCTTCGTAATCCTCTTTGAGTGCCCAGTCCTGTTTCTACCCCCATCGATTAGCTCTTTTCAATGAATCGCCCTTTGAACAGCTCAGGAATCAACGGTGGAAGTGTCTCTGCTTCCGAGCATGTGCAGGGTAGTGGGTTATGGACACCCAGGGTGTTGTGTGGATGGGGAAGAATTCATCCAGGAGGAGAATCAATGGCAAAAAGGTGTCCGGGGTGGAGGCAGAAACTGTAAGTACTGTACCGAGTGATGCATTGGGTGGTGATTGCATGTTTTATGGTTACAGATGTCCAAGGTGCTTCAACTTCAGAATAATAATAATAATGTTTCTGGCATGCTTGTAGCATTTTTTTATTTGCCACTTTGAGTGGCACTTTATCACAACAGGAGCAAATTGCTTACTACTAATTTCAGAAATGACTGCTTTTGTTGTTTAATTTAATTACTGAGTTTGGGGGAGGCTAATTGCCTAGAACAGGGCTGGTAGTAGCTTGGTTTAGAACTCCTACCAGTGCTTTGCACAACCCCTGCCACCCTCCGTGTTCTTACTGCCTCTTCCCGGCGCCCACCTAGTTGCTAGGCTTCTGGGCAACAGGGGTCCTTTGCAAGATGTTTTAAACTATTCACTTTAATTGACACACTTTCCATTCTGTGTATCAAGCAAGCATGAAATTCCTGAATCAGACTGCATAACCCCGGTGTGGTAATTGTATAGCTATTCAATCCCTAGCGGCACAGTACCCAGGATAATGTGCTGCATGGCTAAACACTTATAAGGTCCCAAAGGCGAGACCTATAGGTTATGCCAATGCTTGTTCCCACTTACAAGCACAATATTATCTACCAAGCTCTTTTTTACAGGAATATACTCAAATATCTTCTACTCTTCAATCCTTTCTCTCAATTAATAATTTCCCTTTTGACAGTTTATCACTCACACTCATGACACCATTGCATAACATTCCTTAAGACTCTACACCCAAAGCTGCTTATTTCTATAATATTCTATTATCCCCTACAACTATGAGACCCAAAACGTCTATTTAAATACTTTGGGAAGTTGACCTTTCTATCTCATTTCCTATTCACATTTGGGATAAAATATGGCTTAAAATATTTAAAATGTATAAAGCTGCGCATATTACCCAATCTCTATTTTTTGTTTATAATAGAGCTGTTATTATGCCTGACTGTATTTCTAAATTTGTTCCAACCTCTTCCCCGTTATGCTGGTCTTGTTCTACATCTACAAGTACTTTAACTCATTTACTTCATTATTGTTCTCCTGTTTTTAAGTTGGGGGAAATAATTTGGTTAAAATGTTTAAAGATTTTTCAATTTAATATTCCACTATCAATTCACAATGTTTTCTTTGGGACTATGTCCCCTGACTTTGAACATCTTTCATCCAAACCTATGCTAATTGATCTTTTATAGCACTTGCCTTTAAGGTTATACTGTCTTGTTGGAAGGATATGTCTAAGCTGTCTATATCAACATGATTGAATTTTATTTGTGATGAACATAAAATAGCCACAGTCTCTATATTATGTGTGCAACAGAAAATTAAATCTGATATGTATTGGATACCTTTTACTACATATCTCTCTTCTCACTCACCTTCATCTTAAAAAATCTTTTTCACCTCCTTTTCTTTTTCCTTTGTTTCTCTTTTCCTGTCTATATTAATTCTTCCTCCTGCTTCTCTTCTCTTTCTCTCTTTCTCTATTTTTCTCCCTCTTTTTCTCTCTTTTTTTATATAAAACATATATTAGATTCTTGCTAGTATATACTTACAATTGTTATTATATGCATATTTCTTCCTTTGTATATTACTATTGTTGATCTTCTTTTGAATCTTTAATAAAAATATTTAACAAAAAAAAATAAAACGTACTTATTCCACTGGTTTCAAATTTCTTTTTACATTAGACTGAATGCAAGCGTTCTCAAGAGGCCATATAAGGCACTAATAGATGCACATGTATTAAAATCATATTTCCTTTTAGTTATTGTAAGAAATTAAAATGATATCATAGGAATGCATATTTCCTATTATAACCAGCATACCACTTCGTTCTTCTACAGTCCTTTATCGAGGAATTTTACTCTAAACTGTTGGTACGGACAGAGGCCGTTGGTAGGAATTGATGCCAGCGAAAATTTCAGAAGAATGTAATTATTTAGAGCAATAATCACTTTGTGAAATTCATAGTAGTTGTGTGGCACATGGCAAACAGATAATGGTAAAACAGTCTCCAAGGCAATCGCGGACTCTTGGGTCCCGTCACTCTCTTGTGCAATTTCGAGCACTTTACTGTTTTATTGAGTACAACAGCTTTGTTGTTCAGTGCAAAAAAACAGAGCCCAGGGCCCATCTGACTGTGACCTCACTCTGCCCTGTTAGTACAGTGGATAGCATGTGATCACTAGTTGCATCTTCACGGTTCTACAGCAGAACCTATAGCTGCTCCACGCATTAAAGGGGCCCGTATTGACTAGAAAGAAAATTATATGCTATACAGTAACATATTATGTCTCTTTTTTTGTCCTGAACGACTTGATTTTTATTTTTGTGCAATGTGATTTTTGAAGTTTTTTTGCCTCATTTTCAAACACTTCAACATCGGTAGTCCGGTGTGTCTAGGCCTTGTTTTTTTCTGATGACATCACCAGTACCGGCTCCTTTCTCCACCATCAGTGGTCAGGGGCATGGCTATCATTTGTGTAGCAGGGGTTGTCGAACCCGAGCCAGTGAGGGGGGGCTACTGCACCGCAATAATGCATACATTCCAACATTTTAGAAGAGGAAAGTGGGAGATTAAAAAAAAAATTCGGGAGAATGTATTTCTTTGTCTCATGTTTCTCTTTACCTCATGTGGCCTCTACTACCTCAATTCTCTATCTCAGCATTTCTGTGTACCTTCCGTATCTTCTTCTTGTTCAACTCTACCACAGCTTTCTACCCTACATCTCTCTACCACTCGCTAACATCAACAGCCTCTCTCTATCACGCTCTATGCCTACTTCCACATGTCTACTTTTCCACGCCCTCCTTCTTGCTCACCTATTCCTGCACCTCATTGCTTTGCTTCCAGTTTACTTCCCCATCTCTCTCCTCCGTCTCAGTGTCAATACCCTGTGTACCTTTCTCTATCTCCTTCCATCCCTCTATACCTTGCCTTGCTCTAACTTTCTCTTACACCTTTTGCTACCTCACAATTCTCTACCTAATTTCTCTCTTCACCTCACATCTCACTACTTCATTTCTCTCTACCCCACCTCTTTCTGTCACCAACAACTAAAGTTATCTCTCCATTTATTCTCTACATCACATCTCCACTGCTCCTATATATCTCTTCCCTCTACCTCATGTCACTACCGTACTCATTTCTTGCTACATCTCTTTCTCTACCTTTAATTCTTCCTCCATCTCTTATTACCCCACGCTGGCTTTCCCTCTAATTTCACTCTCTACCTCCTCATTTCCCCCCTTTATATCTTGCCTCTCTCTGTATACTTCTCTCTAAAGCTCTCCGTCTCTGTCTCATCACTTCCTCTCTACGGTACTATGGTGCACATGCATCAAGCATTTTTGTCTTCGCAAAAAGGCCGTTTTGCCCGTTTGCTAAGGCAAAAAATGCTTTCCGGATGCAGCAAACCCCAATTTCCGATTCGGTAACCTGTTACCGAATCGCAAAATGGGTTTGCGATTCGGTATTTGGAAGGGGCGTGTTTAGGGGTCGCTTCCAAATACCAAATCCTAACGGTATGCATGAATGTTTTGTGACCGTGAATGCGGTCGCAAAACATTCGCATATTACCACCTACTTCAAGTAGGTGGTAACCCATTCGCAAATGGGAAGGGGACCCTTTCACCTTTGTGAATGGTTGTAAAAGCATTTTTAAGAGGAGGCAGTGGTCCCACTGACCACTGCCTGGTCTTAAAAAATGAAAAGAAAACTTTTCATTTCACTTTTTGTAAAGCATCTCGTTTTCCTTTAAGGGAAATGGGCTGCTTTACAAAAAAAAATATTGCTTTATTTAAAAGCAATCATGGACATGGTGGTCTGCTGACCTCAGCAGGCCACCATCCCCGTGATTTTTGCGATTCCTAGGGGCTCGCAAATTGCGACCTACCTCATTAATATTCATGAGTTAGGTCATTTGCGACCCCCTAGGAATCGCAGAAAGTGCTCAACACACTTTCATACATGCCGTTTTGCGATTTCCTAATTGCGACTCCTTGTGATTCGCAATTATGAAATCTCCAAATGGTATCTTCATACATCTGGCCCTAAGCTCTTTACCTCTGCATCAAGTCTCACCTCTCTCTTTTATTCTGTTTTTTTTTCTTTTAAGCAGAAGAGTCGGTCGTAATAGCTGGCACTAATAGTAAAAGATTCCACGTTCTTGTTTGCTCCCGCTCAGAGAAAATAAATCTGTAAACTGAATTGTTCACACAAGCTTTTTTTAAGCACTGACAAAGCCTGCCACCTCACAGGCAACAGAGAAACAGAATCACGCAGCAAGCGGGGCTCGCGCGCTGTTACGCCAGCGTGAGCCGACGCACCGGCGCCATACAGGACTCCAGCATGACACACAATATAATAGACATTTTTGTATTTTTTATTTTGCTATGGGGAGAAGACACCGACACACGAGCATACAGTTTGCTTCCCAAGAAAGGGAGAGCATTCCATCAAAGAAGAAAGGCATTTCATGTTTCAGAAAAAACTCGTTCTGTAAGTTAGCCGCTTTCACAGCGGCGCGTCTTGTAACACGCGGAGGCTGCGGGGCCTTGGCCTGTTGAAAAATGGAGCGGGCATTCCAGCTGGGTGCATCGGATCAATGAGACTTGAATGAGCGCCCGTCAAGAGTCCACCAGACAACATGGGCTCTCCTACGAAAATGGAACGTACCCTCCCATTTTCATTCTTGGACATGAAGAAACTACAAACCTTTGGACTAGGCATTACATTTCTCAAAATGTTCTGTTTATGCCGCCCGCAAGTATTTTAAAAAGCGACTGATAAGTGATGTAAAATTGGGAGCTTATGCTACCAGATGTATAGGTTTGGTCAGAATGAGTCTTATCTGTGCAGTTTTCCGTTCTATTATTCCTGTAATCCATCTAAACAATTGAAGCCAAACTCCCCAGCACTTCAAGCTTTGCACTGGCTTCCAATAAACCATAGAGCTGTTTTAAAATCACGCTGCATTGCGCACAAGACTATCTACACTCAGAACCACATTCATCAAATCTGTTCCAAACTTCCATAAAACACGCACTGGAGGAAATAATTGCTCTCTTAAAGGAGCTGTGTGCAGTAATCTCCAAACCCTCATCTGCACTACTCATCACCAGCTTTAGGCAGATGCTCAAAACATGTGTCTCCAAAACCACGAAAAAAGATCTCACAATGAATAATAATAGTGAACCAAAAAAATCCTTAAAGCACCCACTTCCTCTTCCACAACCCATTCCCAAATTGCTTTCTCCAAACCTTTGACCTTTACCCCATACTCCAAAATATCTACTGTCCAGTGACCGCATTTAACAACTAAGGACCTAAGAACATAACTAAAGTTGGGTAGCTTGGACCACCAGCTCAGAGTAAAACTGCAACAAAATGCTGCAGCAAGTTAAACATACCCACAGGGCCGGCTTCAGGGCGGTGCAGCCGCACTGGGCACTGACCTGGAGGGGGGGGGCACTGACCTGGGGGCGGGTGGCTGTGTTTAGCAATACCTTACGATTTAAAAGCACTTGCTGTAGAGTTCCTTGTGTGTCCAGCTTTCAGGCAGCAATAACAATGTCAAGATAACTTGTGATTACCTGCATGCGCTGTGTTCTGATTGGCTATGTGTTCTTAACTCATGTAGCATCTGACTTTATGGTGTTTTAAGAGCATGATTACCCTTTCCGGCCATGTGTGATTTATTGAGGCCATTCTCCCTTGACCACTGTAATGTTGCGGTGCCTATCTGTGGGATTGATCTAGGGCGGTGAAACTCAAAGTACGGCCCCGGGAGCCGCGTGCAGCCCTCTTGACCTTTACATGCGCCCCCCCCCCCCCTGGTGAACAGCAGCACGAGCTGCTGTTTAGTTGCTGAGCACTAATATTTAAAAAAAATGTTAAATAAACAGGCAAGAATTTATCAACCATCAAATAAATGCTTGCCTGTTTATTTAACATTTTTTTTAGACCTCCTTACACAATCCCTGACCCACCCAGACCCCATACCGCCACCTTGCTGGCATCAGAGCGGCCCTCTATCGCACCACAGACCATACTTTGTGGCCCCATGGCAAATGTTTGCGAGTACCCATGATCTAGGGTTTCCTATTCGTGCAGTTCTGCTAGCTACATGCCATCCCACCTGTGACCTATAAATCTGTAACCTGGGCCTAGAGCTCAGAGCTTGCCTGACTATGTATTTGCGAGTCGGAGTTGATGTGGAGTTCACAATGGGCGATTTTGTTAATTGGGACATGATTTAATTTTCATAAATGAATGTATCGTTTTCCATATGCACACAGTGGTGTTTGTGGTGAGCAGGATCTTTTATGGACCTTACCAGTAGGGTTGGAGCTCTGGCCTTTCAGTGATCTTCACATGCACTGAGTCCCCAGGCTGCAGACTGTGATAGGCCTAAGTCGAACAGATGGGCAGTGTGGCTTGTACAGAGAATGGAAGCTGTTGAGACAGAGATTCAGTTTGATATACTGCAGAGTCACATCTTCATTTAAATACAGATCAATCATAACTGGAGACATCAGAGGGGTAGAAGAAAGAATGATGTGTCGGCATATTATTCAGTGGCGGCTGGTACTTCAAGCAGGAGGGGTTCGGGCAGGCCGCACATGCACACATACACTCACCCATCTACATGCTCACTCGCTCACACACCCATACATTCACAAGCGTGCACACATACACCCACCATTTACAAGAACACATGCATACACACACCCATTCACACACACTCACAAATACACGTACATACATACATGCACGCATGCATCAAATATAAAAATAAAAATAACTTACCGGCTTCCCCAGAAATCTAGGCTTTGAGGTTTCTGCAGGATTGGGACTGCCGCCTTCTCTCATTGGCTAACATCTTGGATGAGTTTAACAGGAGGAACTGCAGGCTCATCCAATTATGAAGGGAAGTAAAACAGATATGTGTAGCTGGAAAAGAGCTGAGAATGTAGGAAAAAAGAAACAGACAGATGATATGAGAATCCAAATGAGGGTATGGTGTAATCAGTAGAGGTGGTGTGCAGAGAGAAAAAATGAGAGAACTGAGCCTTGAGGGGCACGACATGCATGCAATGTGGCTGCAGGTAATTTGGAATCTAAGGAGTCAGAAAAAGAGCAGTTATAGAAGCAGGACAGGCATTATTTTTATAAACCTTTTTTTAACATAAATCGATGATACAATCAACAACCATCAAAATGCAGCACATCACATACACGGTTGTAGGGCTGCTCTTTTTACAGTTCCTTTTTAGATTTTGTCTGAGTCATTGCACATTGAGAGATTCTTCAACTAACCGGAGAAATCTGGTGGGCAACTTGTCATCCAACACAATGCAATACAGCTCTTATATCATTATTGCAAGATTGATACATTCACTAGTAAACCTTCAAGTTCCCCATAAAAAACCCACTACAGCTAATAATCTCTTTTCCCACTTGATTTTTTACACCCAACCTCCCTTAAGAAAAGATTTCTAACAGGCACCCTTCATAGTTAGTTCTGCCATTCCTCTAAGAGAGGCATAAGTAGAAGAGACAGATCAATGAAATAGCCAGCCACAGCAAAGCTTGGTCAGCTTTGCTTGCAAAAAATGCTTTTCATGAAATACGATGTAATGTGATTATAATCTTTAAGTCATAGCAAAATTGAGTGCTGCTGTATAGGATTGTTCAAACCATTCAAGTTAAATAAAATTATCCTAAGTTATGCAAACATTATTGGACAAATATTTGTATATGCTAAGAGTTGCCATCAAAATGTTAAAGTGTTTATTGCAGTTCTCATAGAGTGTAGTGTTTTAAAATCCTTTCTTTTTTCCCTTTTGTGTTCTGGTCCACCGGTAAGACAAAGGTTAGACATCCTTGGGCTGTCCTCCAAATCTTATTGTTTTTGCTTACTTCCCTCAATTTGTTTTTTAGTATTTTTACTTGGTTCTTGGCTTCACTGAGAGTCCTCAAGGTCTGACATTTGTTCTAATTCTGTGAAGCGTCTAGTACAATATTTGAGTTTGCCATTGAGCTTCTTGATGTTTTCATTAATGAATGCAACACACTCTTTTTGAGGCCCTTAATCTTCTGTATTTCATTTGGACGCTTTCCCTCTTGTAATGCATGGTCTTTCTCCAGCATCTGTTTGTTCGCCATCTTAGTTGCATCAGAAGCCTTGGGAAGTTTCTGTCAGTCAAAGGCTAAAGGTGAAGAGTAAACTTCACCCACTACATTCGACTGTACCTTTGTCTTGTGTAATTGACATAACATGGCATGTGTATCTCTGATTCACTTGATCACCCCTAAGGGAATCCTGACACTGAACAGCGGGTGTTTATTGTTACTCAATTGAATGGTACTCATTTTATTGACCTTGTAAGTTTGAAAGGCTCACTGGATCCGCTGCGATTTGAACCTGTGACCATGAGGTCAAACAGACTCGTTAAGTTGATGCATTAGTCCAAGCAGGCAGACCCAATACTGCTTGATAAATCAGTACATTAGGGGGAGCAGGCGCATGATCAGTCGACTCTAACTCAGCCTGTAGGAGATTGAAGTATTCACAGCCTTGGGAATTATGAGGGGGATCAGTAGACTATTCAAAGCTGATGCATCCTGGCTGCCTTGATTCATATTTTTATACTTCAAATGCTTACACGCCTGTTTTACTTTCTCATCTAGTTTATGAAACTCCTACTGGCAGACTTGCCTGATGATTTTTGGTTTGGTTCCCAAGGGTAAACTATATCTCCAGTTGCTAAACAAAGGGTATTCACTATGAAACTTTGCTTGACAGCTAAAGGGCTGCGCAATGAGCTCCTTCCAAAATTTGCCCTGATGATGAATAGGAATTTTTTTCCATAATACCAGCTGCTTGTAAAATTGGGATAATACAGTGATTCAAAACTCAATCACTAGCTCTCTTTTTGTGGAATGTCAACAGGGCAGCTGAAGTGCTGTTTATTTCTGATAAGGTCTCCGATAAAGCCTAAACTCCGTCTGCAGGTTTTATGCCACCTTCTGCAATTTTAATCTGCTTTAAGGGGGGAAACTTGCTCCTGAATTTTTCAATCTTCTTGATTTTTTGGTGGGAGAGGTTAAGGTGTGTCTAAGCATGCATTGCGTTGAAGAGCTACTGACGTTCGTGGATGACAACACCTCTTTTGAGTCCTAGTTTACAGCCCCTTTCCAAGTGTCCGAAGGAGAGTTCCGTGGACACTTATTGATAAATGATCTCAAACACACAACCCTATTTGTGCCAATTACTGGAGTTCATCAGATTATCAGAATCCCCTGAGGCAGACTTCTCCCTCGGAGTGTGAAAATTGTGTTTTAGAAGCCTCTTGAACACTAGTATGGGTTAGTGAAAAGATTTAAAGAGTAGGAGAGGAAATGAGTGAAACAAGCCACATTAACGCTGCCATCCAAGAATACCAAACAACCTACATTGGAAGATTTCCTGCACCTACCTCCTGACTCCCCAAGCAGAATGGCACATCAGCCCACTAAGGTCCATGGCTGCCTGCACATCCCTGGCACAAGCATGCTAACCACTTCCGTGTCCCCTGGCTTCTCGTCCTGGTGAAGCTGAGACAGGTTGTTGTAGCCTCTGTTGTGCCTCCATGGAAGGAAAAATCAAGATAAGCAACTTATCCCCCACTTTTGATTGCAGTACCATTAAAAATGACCCAGCAAGGATTGAACGACCCATATTGTATTAATTATGAATGCTTTGGGCCATGACGTCTATTCAGGGAGGATGGAACAATTCCAGATACCCTGAGAGATAGCTATTAGCTAAAGGAAACTCTACACAGGACGAATTCTGAAGATAGAAGCGTGCAAAGTGGCTGACAAAGCAAAACACCCTGCAGCAGAATCCAATTGGATCCTACTCCTGGAAAGGGAAGAGAGGGACTTCAAACTGCAGGAAGGGGCATACAGTCTCCCTATTTGAGCCAAGAATCACAAAAGTGTATTCCCTGCCTAGTGTACAAATTCACTTAACTAAAGAAGCCTTGCTAGTGATGAAAAAAAATAAATCCTTTTCTCTTTGGTAGACATTCACCCATTCTAATAGTGGCATGCTTCACCATCTGGGTCTCATCCTGGTCCCTAAAAACCAGGATAGGCTCAACTGTGTTTCAGGGAGCACTTTGAATTTGTTTACTAACTGGGGCACCTAAAAAGATAAAAAATATCCCAAACCAACCTTGGTGTCCCTTTATTAACGGTTGTTTGGGTATGGTTAAAACTAACTTTCAAAAGGGGGTTAAGGATGTTATGGTTCTATTACTCTTAACTACTAGTCGACATGTTTCAGCCTTTAAAC
Source organism: Calotriton arnoldi (assembly GCA_963921515.1). Lineage (NCBI taxonomy): Eukaryota > Metazoa > Chordata > Amphibia > Caudata > Salamandridae > Calotriton > Calotriton arnoldi. Next base: position 4,713,662 of record CAWUFW010000020.1, read on the forward strand.
TATGGCCACTGGGCTCCCGGGCTTTCATCAATAGTGCATTATTTTATATGTAGTTACTTGAAGGTGAAAGACCGAAAAAATTAACAGAATATTTTGTTTTTTACCTACGCCTTTTCCCCTGGCCCCATGCTCAATCGACCCCACCTCCATTGCGTGAAGCATCGCAGATTCCATACTTTTTTTTAATGCAGTTCGATCCCTGAATTCTTGGGAAGCTGGGCCCGATGTGCTTGCAGTTTGTTTATTTGAGACACCACTGTCATCTAGTTTATTGTGACCTTAGCAACGCAAGTAAGTCCCAGGCATGGCGCTTAAATTACCTGGCAGCACCTGTAGCAGCTGAGTGTGCAGGCTTTACTTTGTTCAACTAAATGCAGTGCCTCATGACTTCATAAAGTCGGAGGAGCTCTAATTATGCGTGACTAATGTATTTTAATGGGGTGAAGTGGACACCTGCATTAAAATGCATTAGTCTAACCCTCAATGCACGGTACTTGGCAGGACTGCAACAGGCCACTGCCCCTTCCAACAGTTATCAGGCAGGCTGAAGAGCCCCACTCACCACTCCCCGCTTCCCATGTATCAGGGTTGCGAGAGGTCCATGCAGGAGGCCCTAAGAAGGCCAAAAGATCAGGGAGTCAGATGCAGAAGCAGTCCCCCAGCACACCCCGTTGAATGTCCTCCATGTGGCCAGTTCCACCATCCTAAGGGAGTTCAGCAGTGTTCAGAGGCAGGTGCCCACAGATGCAGCACCACTCAGCTTTGAGGGCTCTGTTATTTACAAATGTGCAATACCCTCCAGCTCTCACACTGTCTCTGGAGCCTTTGCCAGCGGCTTCGGAAGTCCACTCAATTCCCGGGCGCTGCCCCCGCTAACAGGATGGCTGGGGATTCTGGGCCCCGGTCTGGAGCTCCTCAGCTAGGCATCAGTCATATTTGGCACCTGGCCAAAACCCCAGCACTCCCTCCCTTGCCCCCCACACACACACTTTGTATTTTAACTAACTGTATATTTGGACCCACTTTTGTAGTGTGGATTGTGGCCTCATTGTCGACATTGCTAAGTTAGCTTAGGCCAGGCTGCCATGATGCCTCCTTTGCACACGTGACTATTCACATTAGAACTGTCTGCCTTTTTGCCTTTCACCTTTTCTCATGTTCTCTGTGGTTTTCGTCTGCACACAATGTACAAGGTCGAAAAACAGCGTCCCTTGTTTTTGCTGTTCTGGTCAGCCCCTCGCACTTAGACATAACATGACATACAGCTGCACTGGAGAAATTCGTGTGCTTTTAATATTGTGATCTCATTGTTGAAGGCACTTGGAGAAAAGCCTTTCCAGGGAGAAGAGCTGTGCTTGTCCGATGATGTAACCCTTGCATCTAGTTCTTGAGGTATGGGGGTCCCCCTGACCAAGCCCAGAGGTCTTCTATTTCTATAATAAACTAGTTACTAGCACGGGGAGGGTGGTAAGGCATTTTAGTCCTATATCCACTGTCTTTATAAAATGCTGTCCCCGTTTGTATTCTATGGAATTGTAACCATGCTTACTGTTTTATCTTTATGCATTATGCTGCTAGTACTGGCACATGTACTGTGTCTTAGAGCACGATAGTTGAAATAAACATTTTAAACTATACTGTGTCTCTTAATACGCACGTTGTGGACAAGTATGAGTGAGTAATGAAAGAGTGTTCTTGCTCCCGCGATTCCTGAAGAGTCCGTGTTCTGGGATGTCTAATCATTGGTAGCTTCGCTGTAGTACGGAGAACGAATGAGACACTATAGCTAGTCGGATTGGGATTTTGGGCACTAAGGTGGATGGTTGGTACACCACTATACACCGAGGTCCTGTTTTCCTGTGCATACTTCTGTATCTGTGCAGAATCCCCGCAACATGGCGCCACCAACGTGGTGGGCTTCTTATCTGCGAGATGCTTGAGTAGTACTTGTGCTTGTCCACAATTCCCTTCACATATGTTTCCGGAAACATTTGTGAGGGTGTAACCTCCTATATTGATGTTTTTATAGGTTCTTTCAAGCTTGAAGTTATTAAAAGGTGATCTCTTTAATATTAACCCTATATTGCGCTGCCACGCACTAGGTTGTTTTTCATTCTTGGTCTTAATGGCTGTGAATATAAATATCCCGGCACATAGCCGCGCTGCGCTCCGAGCTCATTTGACAGCGTATGGAGTGCCTGACACTGGTGTCGCTCTCATCTTTGTGGTCCAAGCTGATCCGGCTTACCACTTTGAGGTGTTTTACTCATGGGTCACTTTTCCGGCGGTGGAAGGAGCTGACAATTTGTTCCACGTTTACACTCCCACCGCCCTTCCTAATGTTTATCGGCCTTATCAGGCTCTTGAAGTACCGCTCACGGCATGGCAACACCGTGTTTGGTTTAATGGCGCCCTCCCACATCCGGTCACCCCGATTCGTTTAGGCCCCTTATCGATAGAAGGGGCCACTTGGCCTGTTTTGGCCGGGTATACCCCTCATCCACGTCATTTAGCGGTTCCGGTAGTTGAACTGCGCGTGTTGCATGCGTGTTTAATCCGTGTGCACAGAGCTTTAGTACAATATGTTACAGGCAATGTCCAGATGGCCCCTCCTGGAGTTGCGGCGCATCCAGCTGGACATGGCGGTGTGACCATAAGACTTGTCATGGTTAATTCGGTGATGGGCAAGCGCCCACAGAATAAGGATGATTTGCCTTATTGGCTTGCAGAAAAATTTGACCAGCTGGAGGCAATGTTTCCAAATACCTCTCCTGTGGAAAAACACAGGATCCTGACTATTAGTTTGCCAAAAGACTTAATTCCCGAGTTGACAGAATGCAACAACTGGGGCAAGGTATTCGCAGCAGTGTATTCGAAATGTTTCGGCACTCCATCCATGACGGTCCTCCCTACCGTGATTAAGCGTGTGCAAGATGAGCATGGCCCTGAAGCGGCTGGGGAACTGGGGATGAGATTGGTGGGAGTGTTCGATGTAGTGGCTGATCTAATCCTTGCGAACGTCAAGGGTGATGCAGTCAACTTTCAAGTCGCCAATGCTTTGGCTTTAGTCCCAGAGCCGGACAAGCCTCGCGAATTACCAAAAATGATTGCACAGGCTTATAAAACCATTGGCCGCAATAGTTTGGGGGTTAAGCCTTTTGCTAAAACGCAAGCTCAAACACAACCACAACAAAAATCTCAGTCTGATAAAGACGAGAAACCGTTCTTTTCTAAAAAGACCTGGAAGTTGAAGAAACAGGGAAAGCAACAACCAAAACCAGGGTCGCGTGCTGCGTCACCGGTTTCCGTGTCTTCTGAACGCACTATGATTTGCGCGACCGAGCGAGAATTAAGTTAAGTCTCCTGATAGATTTCAGGTTCCTGACCAGCGTTCTCCTCGTTCTTCGCAGGCACCATCGACCTCACAGGCTGGTGGAGGAGATCGCCAGGAAAAAGGCAGGGGTCGTGACGCCCCACAGGGACTAGACCAACCTCGACAACCTGGCAGAGGGAAACAAGAAGAATTTCCCCGTCCTCGCCCACAGTTTCAGAAGAAAAAAGTTGCCGCTTTAACAGCGAGATATGCCACAGACGGTGAGAACGAGACTCCTGAATTGGACGTGGGCAGTGACACTGCTAGACAGCGCAGCGGAAGTTACCATAGTGCGGGAGGCACTACGTCCTCATGTGGAGGCGACAGCAACTGACACTTTCATTACTGTCGAGGCAGCGGACACCCGAGTGGCACCCCCTGACAGACTATTTAATATTGTCCTTCAAATTGAAGGTGACATTGAGCGTGTTATTAAAGGGATTTTTGGGGAAAATCTGACCTCTTCCTACGACATTTTAATGGCGGAGGCGGATTGACCGCCCCCATTTGTTCTCGCTGCTCATAGAGGGGAGGAGGTAATCCTTCCGAGCTTTTCTCGTCATGTCCCCAAGGACAAAGCGGAGGCTCTCGCAGCTGAATGGGCTGTGGCCCAGGCCCCGGCACTGAACCGTAATCACATGGGCTGGGATGAGGATTCGCCCCACCATGATATACCATTGCGGTCTCTGCCACAGCCACAGCCCCAACCCCAATATCCCCTCCGGCGGGAAGCTAAGGGTCCCGTGTCAGACATTCTGACACAGTTAGAATATCAAGGAGTAATTGAAACATGCGTGTCCCCAATGAATAATCCCCTTTTTGCGGTTTCTAAACCCGATGGGTCTTACCGCTTGGTATTGGACTACCGGCATTTGAACTCCCATTGTCGAACCTTTGCGGTACAGAATACCCATAGTTCTGCGCTCGTAGACAGTCTTGTTCATAAAAAATATAAAACGACTCTTGACCTTTCCAATGGTTTTTACACTCACAATTTGTCCCCGGACTGGGGTCAATGGACCGCGTTCACTTCCGGTGGAAAACATTAAAATTCCGGCGTTTGCCAATGGGCTACTAGAACAGCCCGGGGGTCTTCGCCGCCCGTGTTGTCTCTTTGTTGGACAGCATAGACCCAGATGCGTATTCGTACGTGGATGATATATATCTGACAGACGACGAGCTATGGCCGCATCTTTCCCGAGTAGACCGCATTATTCTTGAGTTCGCGGTCTTAGGATACAAATTTAATTTTGCCAAATCTCACATCGCAGAATATACTGTGTTGTTTTTGGGCTATGAGCTCAACAATGAAGGGAGGGGCTTAGCTCCCCACTTCCTGGAGAAGTGCGCACTTTTGCGCTCTCCAACAACCCTGAAAAAACTTCAGTCTTTGCTGGGATTTTTGAACTTCGGGCGCTCTTACATTCCCGAATATGCCCAGCGTATGAAAGCCTCTCTATGCCCTGATACAACCTACCTTTTCGAAGTCATGCTGGCTTCCGGAACATTCGCTTATTCTGCAATCTTTGCAGTCTGATCTACTTGAATCTAAGTTCTTGTTGACACGTGATAACCACACGAACCTGGTGAACAGAATAGTGCCAGGGGCAGTGGGTTTCACTTACTTTTTTTTTTTTTTAACACAAACTTTATTGGGCATTTCAATTTTACAGTATGTGGTAACGGAGGCAATGTACCCATTATTGCACATAATCTAGTGGGTTTCACTTACTTGGCGTTTAACGAAGGTGACACAGTACCTATTGCCTACAAGTCACATCTTTTCACTTCTGCCGAGTTGCGATTTTCAACTGTGGAGAAAGTTTTGACTGCAGTGCAAATGGCGATTCTTAAGGAACGCGCACTGGCACAGGGAAAATGCATCTTGGTTGTCACCCCCTATCCTGCCCTTGAGGCAGTGACAAAGGCAAGTGTACCAAACTCTAAGGCTTTGCACCCCCGTTGGATACAATGGGCTACTTCTTTGACATCTCCGGATGTCACCTTTATCTTTGATTCCTCTCTTCAGACACAGGAGTTCTTACAGTACGAATTTGTTCATCCTCCTCCTCTGTCTTTGCTGCCGCTTGAGGAGTACAAATGTATCATTTACACCGATGGTCCGGCGCAACCGGCCACAGGTTCTAAGCATGCGTACTCAGCAGCATGTGCTATTGTGGCAGGTCACATGGTGAACGGTGGGTTCAAATCGAGTGTTGTGCACACGCAGGCACTGGGAGACAGTACCGCACAATTGGCCGAGCTGCGTGCTTTGGTGCTCGCACTTGAGTTTGCAGATCCGGATGTGACTACACTTATTGTATGCGATTCTTACTACTGTGTCCAGGCGTTTAATGACAACGTATTCTTTTGGTCTCAAAACGACTATAGGGATTCTAATTAATTAAGTGGAAGATCTTAAACAACGTCTGCCTCTCACACAGGTGATTCACACTCTTGGCCACCAGCGTGTGGTCGCACACTCGCTCGGTAACAGTTTGGCGGATGAAGCTGCCAAATCAGCAGTAGCCACGTGCTCAGTAGCAGCCGTTACAAGATCCATGACAAAAATAGATAATGAGATTTTGGCAGCTATTGCTGCAACCAAGGAAGGCTCTAATTACCCGCAGGGTTTCCCTTCCAAGTACTCTTTAAGTCCCGACCATGTTCCTTATGTAAGAATTCCGGACGTTGGTGATCGGCTGATTCCCAACGCAGACCGCAGAAATTCTTTGATAACAGCCGCACACGAAGGCTTGGCTTTGGCCCATGCTGGCGTGTCTGCAACTGTTTCAGTCTTGCAGCAGCATTACTGGTGGCGTGGTTTATACAAATAGACCCTTAATTATGTCCTTTCTTGTGACATTTGTCAGCAAATTAAACCCTCTACGGTCACACGTCCGCCACAAACACAGCTCTGCATTTCTAATATACCTTTTGGTTGTGTATACCTTGATCACTGCGGTCCATTTTCTTCTGATACTGCATATAAATATATCTTAGTTGCAGTTGATTCGTGCACACGTTTCATCTGGGTTTGGCCACAACGCAGTGCTGATGCTCGAAATGTCATCAGGGATTTGCGTGTCTTTATGGGAATTTTTGCCTGTGGCACCTTCCATTCCGACCAAGGTCCAGCGTTCGCCTCTAAGGCGTACAAGGACGCGATCAGGTCTATGGGGGTGCTGGTGCAATTTTCGTCTCCATACAGGCCTGAGGGCAACTCAATTGTGGAGCGAATGAACCGTGACTTAAAGCAGTCCTTGACAGCTAGAGTCTTAGGTACTGGCAGGAACTGGCTGGCCCACTTGTATGGCGTGCAACGTGCACTTAATAATCTCCCTAGAAGATTTCTGGGTGGGCGGACCCCTTACGAAATGCTCTTTGGCATACAGATGTTTGTGCCAGACCTTGATGGTCTAGACTTGGCGGCGAATGCCGCAATCTTTGACGTAGATAATCATTCTACTATATTGCAGGACTTACAAGAGACCCGTGACAGACTTGCAAACGAACACTTACCTTCAGCCACTGACGCTGCGTTGCAGATTCCGGTTGCCGAACTGGCTTCCGAAGATTGGAGATCTGGTCCGAGAGAAGGTGGAGAACAAAAAAGAATTTGGCCCCTCTTATCGTGCACCGGTTCCAGTTCTTGGCTTGAAGGGTACTCGTACAGTCATCCAATCCACCGCTTCCTGGTCGCAAAGACAACAGATACATCTCAGTGGACAATGTCAAGCTACAACATCTGGCCGATCCTGAATAGTGTAACACCTGCGGTATCATGTCCAGCAATTTCAAGAAATCCTGTTCGTGGCCCTCCAGTCTCCGCAGGCGCTGATGTTGCCATTGAGATGGTCGCTTTGCCAGATCACCTGCTCAACCTCCCGGCTTCCTCCTGCAACGAGGAAACCGAATATGCATACCCCGCAAGTGAGTCAGTGGCTCATTTACCTACAACACCTCTGAACCCGACTCGTTTTTCCTTTGATTCGTCTTCCACCTCATCATTTGTCCCCACCAAATTGAGTATTTTTGTATCCTGGTTCAGAGACAATTTTTTGGTCCCTCCATGGACATACATCTGGTTGGTGCTCTTCCTGATTTTCCTGTTCATGTCCATTGGCTTTGTGACAGTTTTTTTCTTGCTCATCAATGGTCACTACTTGCCAGAACGCTCTGCGGTGAACTCTGTGGCTGGAACTTTCGCTCCGCATTCTTCTTCTCACATCATGAAGCGTGATCACACATTTGTGAACATTTCCGCCTTTCCAGTTGCAGATGGCATCGTGTGGGATGCAGTGAATTTTCAGATTCATGGACCGACAGAAATTATTAATGTTCCTAATGTCCTTCGTGTTTCCATGGGTGATGTGGTAAAGAGGAATATTCATTCAGATGATTGGGATGTGCATGCCATTGAATCGTTATTTTCTGATTTGAAATATTATGCTGCTTTTAACGCTGAGGATTTGTACTTAAATTCTGCTAATTATGCCGATTTGTATTGTTACCAGCATTACGGCAACCATTTTCTGCATAAACCCAGTACAATTCGAGGTAGTTTCAATTACACCCAATGGGAACATTGCCCGACCCCTCTGCAAGGTAGCTTCCAAACACTGATAAATAAATGTACCTACTTTACAGACTTTGGCAGATCTAACCCAGGGTCCTATTATTTTAAATTGAACATTTCTTCAAATCCAAAGGTACTGTTGACCCACACAAAATTGCTCTATTCCAGTTCCTTTATGGATGCATTAGCTATGGGTGGCTATGAGCACTGGAAAAACACCATTGACTTGAAATCTATTTGGGGCACTAAAGCTTGGCAGGTACGCGGTACAGAAGCCTTGCACCGTGCTTGCCTTATCCCCACACAAATGTTATTTTTAAACAGTACTATATATCAAACAACTTGTTTGGGTTTGGCAACTTCCAAACAATTGAATGCACCTTCCACTCCTGCGTTGTCTTCCTGGCCGAACAGAAGCTTGCTTTTAAATATTTCCCTAGAAACTTTGCAAGCGTTGTTTCAAAATAATTTGTTTAATGTCTCTGCACTAGATCGGTCCGCCTGGTTGGTGTGGCCCATAGCATGTAATGCATGCCAACTGCGTTTTTATAACTCTGCTCCGGGTTACAAACAGGATAGACCAGATCCACGATTTTCTGAATCACGTACGGTTACGACATATTCAGTTGGTAAATTATGTAAACCGTGGTTGCAGCACTCTACATTAGATTTCGTAAAACAACATTTATCCCTCCTATCAGACAACATCGATCTGGCCGATTTTGTTTTAGGACCTCGAGGTCCAAGACCTAAAAGATTTGTTTATGCGACTTACAATGAAATCTGGAAGCTTTCACAAATAGAAGCTGCTTCCCGTTTACGGGAAATAGATCAAGCAAATCTAGAAAAAGTGCTTGCTGTTGTCGACAATAGTATTAACACCCTGTCTTCCCGCATTTACACATTAGAGAATATTGCTTCATATGTTGTTGATATTGTACAGGATGACGTGTCTGTGTTATATCATGGTCAAAATCAATTGCGGTCAGTTATGCAGTTTGCATGGACTTTGCAGACACTGAAAATGGGGAAGGTTCCATGGCATTTTTTAAACACATCTGCCTTGTTCTTGCCGTTTAATTTAACTGAGAAACAGCCATGAAAGATGCAACATACACTCTTCTACATATCGAAAAAATAGATCCTTTACCATTCTCTGTGGCGGAGACTGACTCTGCAGTGTGGCTAGTACACGGGGTTATCGCTTTGCCTTTTTCTTTATTTGAATTTAGTTCATGCATGAAACATTATCCTGTTGGCCGTTTCGAGCCTTTGGGTAGTGCCTTTTTGCACGAACTCTGGTCCCTACCTTTCACATACAGATGCCTTAGGGATGACAAGGAGGTATTTCTCACAGGGGAGTCTTGCGATTCTACAGTGGGTCGTCCGATGATGTAACCCTTGCATCTAGTTCTTGAGGTATGGGGGTCCCCCTGATCAAGTCCAGAGGTCTTCTATTTTTATAATAAACTAGTTACTAGCACGGGGAGGGTGGTAAGGCATTTTAGTCCTATATCCACTGTCTTTATAAAATGCTGTCCCCGTTTGTATTCTATGGAATTGTAACCATGCTTACTGTTTTATCTTTATGCATTATGCTGCTAGTACTGGCACGTGTACTGTGTCTGAAGGCACGATAGTTGAAATAAACATTTTAAACTATACTGTCTCTCTTAATACGCACGTTGTGGACAAGTATGAGTGAGTAATGAAAGAGTGTTCTTGCTCCCCCGATTCCTGAAAGAGTCCGTGTTCTGGGATGTCTAATCATTGGTAGCTTCGCTGTAGTACGGAGAACGAATGAGACACTATAGCTAGTCGGATTTGGATTTTGGGCACTAAGGTGGATGGTTGGTACAACACTATACACCGAGGTCCTGTTTACCTGCGCATAGTTCTGTATCTGTGCAGAATCCCTGCAACACTTTGAGATCTCTTCCGTGGTAATGTAATTTAAGATACTCTCAACTGAAACAAAATGTTATTTTGACGTACTTTTTGTTTCCCCCTCCTTTCCTTTCAGTATTTCTCTACCTACCAAGCTCTGTATCGCTTAATGGTCTATTGCAGATACGGAGCACTGGGTTCTGGTTTTCCCCCCTTTTTCCTTTTTTTGCCTCTTTCTTCGCTGCTTTGCAATATGGACACTTGCGACAAAGTTCAATAAACATACTGTTTAAAAACAAAAAGTCCCAGCAGCAATTATTCTCTTAGATATAAAGAAAGCATGTGACCTCGTGAGATGGAAATGTCAGTTTTCAGTATTGAGAAAAATGGGATTTCCAAAACAGATCACAAGGTTATTGGAAGCACAATATAGGGCTCTGTAGTGGCCTACTGTTAGGTAGCATGCACCATTAATGTTACTTGACTTGCCAAGGATGCCCTTTCACCCTTATTTCATTCACCTTTTCATCAAGCTGTTAGCGATCTGCCACCTAGATGGTGATGTTCTCTTTCCACCAGTTACATCGATGTCCAAGTTTACATTTTATTTTGTAGACCACGTGGTCCTTTTAAGGTCTCGCCTAGCGTCGCAGCGCATGCGCTGCTCGCTCTGCGAGATCTATTGTCGTCTGTTGCTTTTGGAAGTGGGGTGGAAGCTCCGCCTCTGCTTTTCATTGGCGCGCGTCACACTTTATGTTAAACGCACGCTTTTGATTTGCAGTGAGGCTTTTTGGTCCCCTCCTTGTCTCCTTTCCGGCTCGCCCACCCGGACTGGCTATTTTGCTCGCACACGGCACCAGTCAGTGCAGGCACGAGCAGTGGCTCTTTTGCATCGCGCTTTCACTTAAAGTGAAAGCGCGATGCAAATATAAACAAGCGGCTGCCTTTGTCACTCGTATTGTATGCCTTTTATTACTTTAATGAGTGCGGCGTCTGCTAGGGACACCGCGCTCACTGTATTTATTTATATTTAGCATTTCTGTTGAGCGCGGTGTCCACTTCAGGGACACCGCGCTCTGTTTGTTTTTTTTGTTTTTACTTAAAACCAACCCGCGACTTCATTCGCACAAACAAAAGGAATTGATTCTGGCATTTATTGGAAAGTACGCGCGCGCTTTGTTTGAGTGATTAGCATAGGTCCGTTTTCATTCTTTGTTGTTGACAGTGCGCGGCCACATATTGATTTTTATTGAGGGAACAATGGAGATATGTTTTCACGGCTCCCCCTCACTTCCGCATTAGTGCTGCTCTGCCGTGCAGTGTCCACGTGAGTATTTGGGTGCTTATGCTATATGTAACAGTCGAAAGAACCTCTTGTCACCATTTTATTTCTGCTGTAGCTGCATAGGTTTCCATTATCAGCGAATCGGTGATTTAAGGTTGTGCTTCACATGTGTTACATTTTAGAAACACTTAAACGTGGTGTAGTGCGGAGGCGAATGGGCGGGCCACTAAGATTGGCAGCTTGGCTTCTACGGTATTGTGAATTTATATAGCGCGTTGAAGCGCTCTGTGAACAGGTACGCGCTTCTCAGTGGAGCTCAGGGTTAGTCTGGCAGTATCCTACATTCCCGTCTGTACATTTAGCACTGTTTAATCGTGCATGTGTGTTTGTCTGCACACTGGCATGTCTGGGTGTGCGGCGCTTTCAGAACGCCGCATTCCGCCGCTTGTGTGCACGTGTTCGGCGTCCACTTAAGGGACACCGCGCTCTGTTTTTTTTAACTTTAAAACTGAGCGCGGCGCCGCTTGAAAGACACTGCGCTTGGTTTCCTAATATATTTTTTAACTTTAACACTAAGCGCAGCGCCCGCTTCAAGGACACCGCGCTCAGTGTTAAAGTTTAAAAAAAAAAACGAGTGCAGTGTCCTTGATGCGGCGGCGCGCTCAGTTTTAAACTTAAGCATTTGCAATGCAATTGAACCTATTGCATTGCAAATGCTTGTTAGTGCTATGGTGTTCCTCTGTTTAGTTAGCGCCTGGTATTGGATCTGTTTTCACACCCATTACATGTCTGTTGAACATCAGTCAACCCCGGGGCCCATCTGAAATATACACGAGTCAGCGCAAACTACCCTAATCTGTAATGGGTTCAGAAACTATTAGCGCTCGGCTTTCCTCTTGACATTTTTTAAAATTTTGTTAGCGTGAAATCTATTGACTGTTCGGAGTTAAAGTTGTTGCGCACTGCTGGTCTGAACTTGCATATTTTAAAGGAAAAGTTGTTTCTGGACAATACCGTCATAGTTGCTGCAGAATCTACACTACAAGGCTCACACATCTCCCTTTCAGCAGTTTCAAAGATGATGCAGAGTTAAAGACACCGGCATCTACAAAATGTTGACTTTTTATGCTTTTAGCCAGGGTTCATTTTAATTTTAATTACATTCCTAGCTCACAAACAACAATAACCGATTACTTTTTTAATGTAGCAATTTGCTTGTGCCGGCTTAATGTTACTGGTGGGCTTTTGAATGTCTGCATCGTCTTTTGATTTTTATTAGATCATGGCCGTGTTTTCTATAGTTATTTATTTTTCTAATTTATATGGCGCAACAGCTACCCGGAGGTTTCCCGGCGCCTACGGACTTGACGCTAGAAAGAGAAGGGCAAAAACTCTAGTGGTTGAATAACCACGTTTTTAGGCCTTTGCGGAATTTGTGGTAGATAGTTTCATGGCGTAGTTAAAAAGGGAGTGAATTCCATAAGGAGGGAGCTAAAAAAACAAAGGACTGTCCGCCCATGCGTGCTCGTTTGATCCTGGGTACTTGAAATTTTAACTGATTAGTGGATCGCAGGAGACGCGCAGGGAGGTACGGGTGTACCAAGGCGCTAAGATAGAGTGGTGCTGTACCCGCTTTGATCCTATGCATATAGCAGAGGGCTTTAAATTTAGAGCGGTTTTCCATCCTGAGCCAGTGAAGGTCACGAAGTGGACATGAGATAGAGGCCATTTTAGGTAGCTGGCACAGAAGTCTGGCCGCAGAATTTTGGACCACTTGCAGTTTCCGAAACACCTCCTTACTTGCGCCCAGATATAAGACGTTGCAGTAGTCCAGTCTGGACACGATCAGCGCCTGGATAACAGTTTTTTGCGTGGGAGGTGGAAGCATCCATAGTATTTTTTTGAGCCATTTTAAAATTGTAAAGCAAGTTGAGGCGACCTTAACCACTTGCTGTCTCATATACAGTTGAACATCAATGATTATACAGAGGTTGCGGATAGATTGTGAGGGGTTGGGGAGGTCACCCATCTGAGGTGGCCAATGCTGGGGACCCCAGAGGCCGTTATTTCCACCGATGATAAGGAGTTCCGTTTTCCCTCCATTTAATTTCAGCCTATTTGTATGCATCCAACCAGCTATTTTTTGCAGCCCTACCTGGAGAGAGGATACATTAGAAGTCTCCTTGGAAGACAAGGAGAAAATGAGCTGGGTATTATCCGCATATGAATATATGGTTAACCCAGCCTCCTCAGCAATAGTAGCCAGGGGGCTAACATAGATGTTGAAAAGTAGTGGGCTGAGAATAGAGCCCTGTGGCACTCCATACGGGGAAGCATGGGTCTTAGAGCTAGCCGTAGGGGAAAAGACCTGGAAGGTCCTGCTGGACAAGAAGCTTGACAGCCACTCGAGTGCTGATCCGACAATGCCCCTAGAATGTAAGACTTGTAGAAGAGTCGTGTGGGACACGGTGTCGAAAGCAGCACTCAGGTCAAGTAATATGAGTGCCACAGTGTCTCCCTTATCAACACGTTGGCGAATAGCTTCAGTGACTCCCAAGAGCGTGGATTCCGTAGAGAAGCCCGCTCTAAATCCCGATTGGGATGGGTGTAGAATGTTTTGGGAGTCAACGAACTGTGTCAACTGGAGGTTAATATGTTTTTCCAAAATTTTGGAGAAAGCTGGGAGCAAAGAGATTGGGTGAAAGTTAAATAGAACTGCTGGATCAGAGTTAACTTTTTTAAGAAGAGGAAGAACCATGGCATGTTTCCAAGCCGCGGGTACCATAGCTTCGCGTAGCGAGGCATTAAGGAGTTCCATAATGGTATTAAGTATAGGTAAATCCAATTTTTGCAGGACGGAGATGGGGAGGGGATCTTTAGGAGAGCCATATATAGGATGATGTTTCACACAAAGGTCACCGTTTATCAGACAGCACAGCTGACTGGCTGGCTATGCGAAAGACATCTTGGTGACTTTCAGAAAGTTGACCTGGTGACTCAATTCCGCCCATGGCTTGCTATTGGGTTTGTGGTTTCTAGCTCACGTCAGTATTCTTGCACGAACTCGTTTTCTTTAATAAAAGGCCTTTAAATCTTATCTCGTCACATTTGCTGAGCATCCACAGACAGAGGTAAAATGTCAAGCTGTGTTTTCTTGTGCGCCTGGTGTTTATTTTGCTTTTGAGTTGCTTGAAAGTGAAAACGTTTATATAACAAGCATTTGCAATGCAATAGGTCTCACATTTACACGAGTTTAAGCTATTGGCATTGTAAATGACAATGCCTTTTATTTATGTTTTTCAAACGAAAACAAAAATAAAAGGCATTGTTATTTGCAATGCCAATATAGCTCAGACTCGCGTAAATGCGAGACCTATTGCATTACAAATGCTTGTTTTTCGAGCAACTAGGACGAACACATAACAGGTTTTGAAGAATTCACAAATCTTAGTGGCTACGAGGTTAATACGAACAAAACAGCAAGTATGCTCTTGTCTGCTCTAGTTGAAGAGCTCCTGGCCTAAGCGATAACTTGGTGTCTGGGTAACAGAAGTTAGAGGAACTGTATGATAACAATGATCACCTGTTAGGTGAGATTGCAGGCCTTGTGGAAAGATGGCAGATGCTCCCAATTTTATTTTTAAGAACAGTGTTGATCAAAATGTCAATCCTCCCTCGTTTTCTATTTTTGTTTACAACATTACCCTGGCATTTGCAGTCAAGGGTCTTTAAAAAGCTTGACAGTTTGGTCTCCTGTTTTTTTCGGCAGATGATAAGGGAAGCTCACCCTGCACTGTTACATATGTTCCATCAGAAGGAGGAGTGCAAGGGCTCCCCAAGGGCTCCCCAATATTCGGTTGCATTTTGCAGGTGCACTTGAACTTTAGCAAACTAATTTTATATTAGTGATTCAGATCACTATTATGATACTACTTTGTTAATTAAGGGTAAAGTCAAACAGTGATATTAATGAGACCCTCAAACATTTATTTCAAATCCGAGGAAGCCTACATGGATTAGATAAAAGATCCAGGTGGAGAATATTAAAATAAAGGTTTTTCACTTTTAAACATCCTTATTTCTGTTTGTATTACAATCTTCCCCTCTACCTCTTATGTTTGGTGGGTGAATCATGGATGAAGCTTACTATATTTTACATTAAATATTGTATTTCAGAGGACATTTGATGACTTGGGAGGTAATGAGGGAGAATAAAGATGAAGATACTTCTTGGTATACCCTCACATATTTGCAGACGCTAAGTGTTCAGATATCGTTACCTCATGGAGGAGTATATTCGGCAGCAGAAAGGACGGATGCATTATTACCCATTTTAGGCAGTCCAAAGGGATTGTTGAATGGTACAGATATTGAACTAAGCAATTGTCTCCATCAATTGATTCCATCTTTCAGAAAATGTACAAAGATACAGTCAATATTACATCCAATATGTTTGCTGAAGTGTGCGATTTTAATTTTTCTTGTATTAGAGGAGCAGATGTTCACAAATCCTTTTTTTGCAAAATGGTTACTTTAATATACCTCAGCAGTGCTCAATAAATTTAATAACATGATCTCAAATACATGTCTCAGATGCTTTAATGATAGTATAGGTGACACGATGCATATGGCTTGGGCATGTACGCATAATATCTTTTCTATTAGCAGCTCGTGCATTGATCTAAAGATGGAACCGTGCTGAGATTAATGTTTCAATACTCAGGACATGTTCCAACTTTTAAAAAATATTATTCACTTTATTAGTATAGGAGGTAAGTACAGAGCTATAAATACAATTTAAACATATGTTACACCTTTTTGACGCAAATAATAGCAGGTTTTGCTTTACCTTAGCTTTGAATGCTCGGTCTTTTTATTGGAAATGAGCTGAACCACTTCCGTGTTTGGAGTGGCTTATCAAAATGCACAGGGTTCGTAATTATGAATTTTTGTGTACAATGAATAATAGATCCAACAAGAAAATATGGAAATTAAGGTCCAGATATACGCTTTTACCACAGGAATTTATTAACTGTTTGACTAATACAGTAATATCGGCAAAGTGTTATGTAAATATCAACGCTTTGCTATAAATCTATTTATTTATTTGTTGCTCTCTGATGTTGTGTAAGTTTTTTTATGAACTCCAAAAACAAAAACAAAAAATGAATGTCATTGCTGTTGAGACCTTTATTTCGTTTAAGGTCTTGTCCTTTCTTGAGATTTGCTCCAGAATTATGGAACTGCTGATGTATTCACATTTGTATCTATCTTGCACTAAGTTAATCTCTCCGAGTCTCTCGCACATATTCAACGCTGTAATAATGCCTTCCAATTTGCAATACATTGGGGTGCAGCGTTTTGTGGGTGCACTGGAACCACACCATTCCAACTCGTGGGTCCTCTCCAGAATTACATAACATAGACTGTTCCTACAACTATTAATCAATGATGCAACATTATTAACCATAACTTACATGTTTGTATGTGTGTTCTGGTATTTCTAAAGTGCGAACTGCCTGACTAGCAATAGAGCGCTGTACATTACTGCACATAATGTAAACATCTGCATCAACAATAACAGGTAACTAGCTCCCTGCAGGGGGGCGTGGCTCGGCGCACGGCAAGATGGCCGCACCGTAGTGCAGCTCTGCTGGCCACCGACATTATCCTTTGCCAATCCTGCTCCCTCACTGCCATCTGAATCGCCAAACCTGTGGCGCCTCTCCTATACACACTGTGCGATATGTTAGCAGAGTTTCCTGGCAGTTAACCGGCCCGGACGGACAGAAGAGGGGGTTTATGATCGCGCCGCCCCAGGGACAAAATGGCGGCCTCGTGAATTACTGCGAGCTCTGCTGGGACCCGGAGCTCAGAGCTTGGCTGGACTGTACCAACTCTTCTCGACCACCGACTACGGCAGTTCACATCAGCGCCGATTGGGTCGGCGACAGCGTCCCTGTGTCGGCGGTCCCGGGACAGCTGTCTGTGTGGAATCGCCGGTTGAATGGCCCACGAATGCAGAGAGGAAAGTGGTGAGGAGTACGTGCTGCTGCGTTTGCTCGGGTGCTGTGCAGATTGCACCGACGGTGGGGCGCCTACACCGAGGACTCCTGCAAAGCGACTCCTGCCCCCAGAGCGGCCCAAAACGTGTGATTGAGGGAGGTGCTGTGAATCGCTAAATAGCTGCTGTTTGGGACCTGATGTTGCAGTGCGGCCTGATGCAGTGAGTGCAAGCCGCGGAGCCGCAACATATCCTACCCCGAAGTCGGCCGAATTGAGATGGCCTTGTGAGGACATAGTGCTGTGTGGAGAAGGCGGAGGGTGTTGTGAACTGGCAGAGCAATGCTGATCGTGGCCCGGTGTTGTGGTGCGGCCTGACGCGGTGAGTGCGTGCCGCGGGGCCGTGAAATACACTGTCCTGGTGTCAGGCTGTGCTGAAGCATTCTGGTGTGGCCGTGCTGCTGCGGGGAGCCCGGGAGCTTCGTTACCACGGTGCGCAGAGCGGTGGAGGAGCGGCGACGCATACCGTGCCATTGGTGGCCTGGCCTGTGGTGAGTCTCTGGGGCGCGCTGGTGTGGGGGACGCCACTCGGCAGGACACGCATTCTGTATTGCAGCGGGGCCTACGAGATCGGTCTGCTGCGCTATTGGAGTTCGCGCTACCTCTAACTGCTCTGAAAGACATCTCCGTATTTAACTGCTTTTTCGAACCTGCTGGTGTGCCGCCACTGAGCCCCGGATGGATTGTAGGCCTTAGGCCTGATAGACCCCCTGCATGTTTGGCCAAGTGTACACGCTTCTGGCACTGGGGCTGGAGGTGCGCAGGTTTACCTGGTGTTTCCCTGGGGTGCTGTGAGTCGGGCCTGCCCTTTGTCCATCACACGGATCTCATAACAGTACATGACGCTCTCAGCGCTTGAAAAGAAGGGCTTGTCATGTGGCTCCCTGCACTGCTTATAGTGGCCTTGGTGAGAGAACTGACCTCTTGAACAGTGTGCGTGAAGCCCGGCGAGAATAACTGTGCGCACCGATCTTTCCTGCTTTCTGGCAGCTTAAAGTGAGTGGAGGGTCGGCCATATTAGGGTAACAATCAGCGACCTGAATATACTGAACTGGGGCATGCACTCCGGAGTTTCCATATATAAGCAAACATGGGCAAGCCTGACAGGAATCAACCACGCCTTAATTTTGACTTGCGCAAATCTGGCAAATCCCAACAAACAGCTGCCTCTGATTCAGAGCTGGACAATGCCACTGCGGCCCGACCGCTCTGGAGAAAACCCTCGCCGCTATCCAGACTAGCTTGCAATCGATAAATGACAATATGGAGGCTCTCAATGGGCGCATGGACCATATATCAGCCAAACTAGACAGACAGGGGGTGCGAATTGGCGAGGCAGAACAGCGCATTTCAAATACAGAGGATGGTCTGCAACAGGTTGTTACGAAAACATCTGACATGGAGAAACTCCTGGCGGTCATCAAAGCCAAGAATGAAGACCTTGAAGCGCGCTCCCGGCGCAATAACATACGCATTTTAGGTCTGCCAGAATCCACAAATGTAGGGCGCTTGGAAACCTATGTTGAAAATCTGCTTCGGGACATGTGCGGCGCCGACAACCTTTCTGATATGTTTATTGTGGAGCGGGCTCATCGTTCACTGGCGGTGCGACCGCCACCGGGTGCTCCACCCAGACCGATCATCGCCTGTTTGCTTAATTTTAGGGATAGGGATGTGGTGCTCCGCATCTCCAGGCAAAAGGGCAACATTACTTACCAGGGTAACACTTTATCATTTTTCCCTGACTTTACGGCGACGGTACAGGCGGCTAGGAAGGAATTTCAACCAGCAAAAAAGATTCTGATCGCCGAAAACATACACTATGCCATGCTCTATCTACGAATAGGCACCAACGACAAGGCCAAGATTTTTACTAACCCCAACCACGCCATTGAATTTGCCAAGTCTCTCTGGCGCAAAAAGAAAGCATCTCCTGATGCATCGAACACTGAGGAATGATAGCCATGACTTTCCACACACTAAATATTCCACAGCACTGGTGCTGTCAGGGACTTCGATGTCACTGATTCACTGCAAAATACAGCTTGGAGCTACTGCTACGTTGGATCTTCCGAGTTCGCCGCCAGGTGGTGGGGATGGACTTGATTGAGCTGATGTCCTCATATCCTTTTCTAAGGGCTGATTTTGACACTAGTGTAATTATTCTTATATAATCTGCTGTGACATGATAAGCTCACTACATTTTTTCAGGCACAGAGTTATTGATTCAGGGAGCACACTCTTTTTAATCGGTGGCCACCTCCCTTGTCCACCAGGGAGTTGAATGTGCCGCGGCGTCCCCCCGAATGGGTGTTCCCCACATCTCTTTATCTACCTTTTTTCACACGTTGGGGTATTATTTGATTAATGGGTATGGCTTTGGCATTTTGGGGCTGCTAAAGTGGGTGGGGGTGGGGGGAACATGTGTTGTTGATGCGGGAATTGTTCAATGTGATTGTATTGATACGAGGAATGGGGACTATATTTTCTTTAAAATGTACAGTGACTGCCAGTTGACCGCTCCAATGTTGGTAAAAGTCTTTACAGGTATTAATGGGTGATGGCTACAGGTGTTTATCGTGGAATATCCGCGGGCTGAATTCCCCCCCAAAAATCTGCCAGGTCTTTGCATATTTAGACAGACACGGCACTCAGGTTGCTCTCTTACAGGAGACACATTTGACTAACATTTCCGAAACCAAAATTGCACTTAAATGGGCTGGGTTTAGGCTAGCCTCCTCATACTCCTCTTACGCCAGGGGGGTTCTCATTTTGATTAAAAAAGGTATCCCATTCACACCAATCAAAACCTATATAGATGACGGGGGACGCTGTGCTATGGTTCATGGTAAGCTTGGGAATTCACTGATTACTTTCATAAATGTGTACAGGCCCATAGCTGATGAACCAGAAGTATATCAGCGAATGTATGGCGTGCTGAGAGACTGGCCGGAGACTGCCATTGTGTGGGGGGGGGATCTTAACACCTATCTAGACCCCAATCTAGACAAATCCAGTCCGCAAGGCGTTCGTACACCACGGGTGGCCCAGAGTGTTAACAATGCGATGATGGAATTCGGGCTGGTAGATGTTTGGAGACTTCGCAATGGTGCAGCGAGACGCCACACCGGCACATAATAGCTGGTCTAGATTGGATTATTGGCTTCTGAGTGAGGGAGCAACTGAATGGGTCACTGACGTCACCACTCTTCCACGCACTCTTTCAGACCACAACCCAGTGCAATTGGTTCTTAACATTCCAATCACAGTTCACCGTCCGTTCCCATGGCGCTTTCGGTCAGAGGCTTTACTGGATCCCATTTATGCAGACACCATTCGAAAAGCCATAGTACAATATTTCGAGATTAATACAGGCACAGTTGACAGTGCTGCCACCCTTTGGGAGGCCTTTAAGGTGACGATACGGGGGGTCTGCATCAGCACCACAGCCGGTATTTTAAAAGATATCAGAGGCCAACTCACTAAGATAGAGACCACACTAGCGGCCCTTGAGAGGGACTACACAGTTAACCCATGTCAAGCCACACTTTCTCGTATCCACGAGTTGGTTCTGGAATACGACACACTAGCAGAATCCGAAATCCGTTATTTGTCACGCAGACATGTAGCCAGGGCATATGGGGAGGGTGGTAGACCAAGCCACAATCTAGCTGCGAAACTCAAAAGTCGCACCGAACATCATCACATAGACAA
This sequence comes from Calotriton arnoldi, assembly GCA_963921515.1. Taxonomy (NCBI): domain Eukaryota; kingdom Metazoa; phylum Chordata; class Amphibia; order Caudata; family Salamandridae; genus Calotriton; species Calotriton arnoldi. Next base: position 4,734,563 of record CAWUFW010000020.1, read on the forward strand.
AATCACTGACTCTCATGGGGCGGAATATTACACTCCCCTGGAAATAGTGGACCAATTCCGAGACTTTTATGCCACGATGTACACGTAGCAGGAGACAGCGCCGGATTTAGATATAGCAGAGTATTTGGCGGACACTGCCTGTGCGTGGCTAGCGGACGGTCACCGTGATTATTTAAATCAACCAATTGATGACTCGGACATAAAAGCGGCAATATGTCCTTACCTAACGCAAAGGCGCCGGGACCGGACGGCCTTACAGCCGAATTTTATAAAGCATATGCAGATATAGTCACACCACACTTGTTAGAAATGTACGCTGAAACATATGAATAAGGTATTCTGCCACCGTCCCTCCGTCAAGCTTTAATTATCACTCTCCTAAAAAAGGACAAACCATCTGACCTCTGCGAATCGTATCGGCCCTTATCCCTGATCAACCTTGATACTAAAATACTCGCAAATCTTCTAGCCACCAAACTCCAGCCTTTGATGTCCTGTTTGGTCCTTCCGGACCAATCTGCCTTCATCCCGGAACGATCAACATCCCACAATCTCAGAACCATCTTTGCGATGATGCATGTCCTCGACCCGAGCCTGCATGCTGCTGCCGTAATGTTAGACGCGGCTAAAGCTTTTGATTCCATAGAGTGGAGCTACATGTTCCAAATCATGCAGCGGATGGGGTTTCCACCAATATTTCGGGGCTGGGTGAGGCTGTTATATACCGACCCGTCGGCGCGGGTCCGGGTGGGGGGTCTGACATCAGAGCAATTCCCAATTAAACGGGGCACCCGACAGGGTTGCCCCTTATCACCTTTGCTGTTTGCTATTGCACTCGAGCCCCTGGCATGTGTGATTCGTCAGAGACATAAAGAGACAGCTCTCAATTTCATACACCGACCGGTTGGCATATCCCTCTATGCTGACGACATGGTTCTTTTCATCAGGGAGCCCGGTCGTTATTTGGTGCAGGTGCTGAGAGAGTATATCAGGTTTGGGCTGTTCTCTGGTCTCACTATTAACTGGGACAAATCAGTGATTATACCTCTGACAGCTATAACCCCTCCGCCGACTATGGAATACCCCCTAGTATGGACCACAGATCCTGTTAAATACCTGGGGGTTTGGATCCATCACGACCCTGAAGTCGTTCTAAAAGAAAATTATGGACGAGCGTGTACCACACTCGATCAACAAGTCGAAAGATGGTGTGCATTGCCGTTGTCCCTGGCTGATCGCATTGCAATTATCAAAATGGTCATATTGCCGCGATTTTTGTATCTATTCTCCAATATTCCAATAAAACTGACACAACATTTCTTTAACGCCATGCGAACATCTCTGCTCAGATTAATTTGGGGAGGCAAACAGGCTCGTGTGGGCTCGGCGACACTCACACTCGATTATGCCAAAGGGGGATTCAGTGCGCCAGACCCGTATATTTATTATTTAAGTGCCCAAGCACAGTATGCATATTACTGGTTTAATCCACATGCCTACACTTCTCACGTGGCAGTTGAGGACGGCGACGCCCACCCGACCCCCCCTGCCTAGTATCATTACACACACACGGCGAGGTACCCCAAAAGCTGAAATTAACACACTGGACACAACGATTGCAGCATGGCATTCCATAGGTCAGCTTGCCACTAAACTCCCTATATATGCCCCAGCACTACCCTTGCCACATCATGCCGCACTGTCAGTGACACAAGAGGCTGGCCCAGTGCGATCGCTCAGGGAGGCAGGCATAGTTACTATGCAGGACCTTTACCCAGATGGCAATTTCATCACTTCTGAAGACCTCCAATATATTACTAACCCTACACCGCTATTCCAGTTTACTATCCATAGACTTAGACAAGCTATTAAATCGCATTATATTACGTATCCGGCCGAGCCACCAGCTCTACAATCCTTACAGCTACTATTAACTACTCCTACACGGAGAAAGCTAGTCACTAAACTCTACAGGGCAATTTGAGCCAAAAAAAACAGTGAAACGGATAAGAGTCTTGCCCGTTGGAACGATAGGCTGACTCCCTCCCTGACGCTCTCAGAGTGGGAACATATCTGCAACCTCACCAGCAGACTCACACCCAATGGCAACCTACGAATCATACACTTTAAGTACCTCCATCAGATATATTACACGCCCCTCCGATTACACAGATATGGACTACGCGAGTCTAGCAGATGTAAGCGTTGTGGCCAATTGGATGCAGATTTTTGGCACCTCGCCTGGGACTGTGGGCTGGTGGCACAATTTTGGGAACAGGTGGTACACCATGTACAAAAAATGTCTGGGACAGAACTACAATGTACGCCGTTGGTATGTTTATTATGTTATGTTCCTCATGTGAAAGGGACTTTAGGTAAATTTGTACGCATTGCATTGCTGATGGCCAAACGCCGGGTTGCTGTAACGTGGGAGGGCACTCATGCACCGAAGGTCGACCATTGGCTCAAAGACATGGTGTATTGCAAAGAAAATCTGTAACTGTACGCGGAGGAACTACCAACGTCGTCTAAACCCAAGGATATTTGGGAACCACTACGCCAATTTCTTCAACAACAAGCCTTGGCCAGAGCTCCAGATATAGCGGACTGATACACTGCATGACCATAACTTATTACGCGTAGTGTCAACTGAGGTCACTGATTTGATGTATGATGTTCATGATCTTCTGTGTTGGTCAATCACATATTGGTTATATTAGTTCTGTTTTTGAGCTACCTTGTACGGTAACGTCGCTGCCTATCTCTTTTGAAAATGCAATAAAAAAGAGTTTAAAAACAAAAAAACTAACTCCATGCAGACTAAAAACGACGGGCTGAACATACGACTAACCAACAACCTGACCTTGACCTTGCCAGGTAGGTCGCTCCCCCACCACACAGCTCCGCCTGTGTTGTCCTGCCTGCTGCTGCTGCTGGTAAGCTCGCCCCTCTGCTCGTTGCCTCTGTGCCCGTTTTGCCTTTTGTTCCCCTCGTTGCCCCCGTTTTTCTGTGTCCATTTTGCCTTCTGTACCCCTCGTTGCCCCTGTTTTTCTGTGTCCATTTTGCCTTCTGTACCCCTCGTTGCACCCGTTTTCCTGTGTCCATTTTGCCTTCAGTACCCCTCGTTGCCCCTGTTTTTCAGTGTCCATTTTGCCTTCTGTACCCCTCGTTGCCCCTGTTTTTCAGTGTCCATTTTGCCTTCTGTACCCCTCGTTGCCCCTGTAATCTGTGTCCATTTTGCCTTCTGTACCCCTCGTTGCCCCCGTTTTCCTGTGTCCATTTTGCCTTCTGTACCCCTCGTTGCCCCTGTTTTTCAGTGTCCATTTTGCCTTCTGTACCCCTCGTTGCCCCTGTTTTTGTGTCCATTGTGCCTTCTGTACCCCTCGTTGCCCCTGTAATCTGTGTCCATTTTGCCTTCTGTACCCCTCGTTGCCCCCGTTTTCCTGTGTCCATTTTGCCTTCTGTACCCCTCGTTGCCCCTGTTTTTCAGTGTCCATTTTGCCTTCTGTACCCCTCGTTGCCCCTGTTTTTCAGTGTCCATTTTGCCTTCTGTACCCCTCGTTGCCCCTGTAATCTGTGTCCATTTTGCCTTCTGTACCCCTCGTTGCCCCTGTTTTTCAGTGTCCATTTTGCCTTCTGTACCCCTCGTTGCCCCTGTTTTTCAGTGTCCATTTTGCCTTCTGTACCACTCGTTGCCCCTGTATTCTGTGTCCTTTTTGCCTTCTGTACCCCTCGTTGCCTCTCTCCACTCCCGCTCCAGCCGCTGCGTCCCCGCCCCCCTGACTGACCATTCGCTGCCCCTGCCTCCCGCCTCCCAGCTGCTCCTTCCTCCCACCTCCCCATATATGGTGGCCGCTGCGCGGTGAGGAGAGCGACCCTTGACCTTGCCAGGTAGGTCGCTCCCCCACCACACAGCTCCGCCTGTGTTGTCCTGCCCGCTGCTGCTGCTGGTAAGCTCGCCCCTCTGCTCGTTGCCTCTGTGCCCGTTTTGCCTTTTGTTCCCCTCGTTGCCCCCGTTTTTCTGTGTCCATTTTGCCTTCTGTACCCCTCGTTGCCCCCGTTTTCCTGTGTCCATTTTGCCTTCTGTACCCCTCGTTGCCCCTGTTTTTCTGTGTCCATTTTGCCTTCTGTACCCCTCGTTGCCCCTGTTTTTCAGTGTCCATTTTGCCTTCTGTACCCCTCGTTGCCCCTGTTTTTCAGTGTCCATTTTGCCTTCTGTACCCCTCGTTGCCCCTGTAATCTGTGTCCATTTTGCCTTCTGTACCCCTCGTTGCCCCCGTTTTCCTGTGTCCATTTTGCCTTCTGTACCCCTCGTTGCCCCTGTTTTTCTGTGTCCATTTTGCCTTCTGTACCCCTCGTTGCCCCTGTTTTTCAGTGTCCATTTTGCCTTCTGTGCCCCTTGTTGCCCCTGTTTTTCAGTGTCCAGTTTGCCTTCTGTACCCCTCGTTGCCCCTGTAATCTGTGTCCATTTTGCCTTCTGTACCCCTCGTTGCCCCCGTTTTCCTGTGTCCATTTTGCCTTCTGTACCCCTCGTTGCCCCTGTTTTTCAGTGTCCATTTTGCCTTCTGTACCCTCGTTGCGCCTGTTTTTCAGTGTCCATTTTGCCTTCTGTACCCCTCGTTGCCCCTGTAATCTGTGTCCATTTTGCCTTCTGTACCCCTCGTTGCCCCCGTTTTCCTGTGTCCATTTTGCCTTCTGTACCCCTCGTTGCCCCTGTTTTTCTGTGTCCATTTTGCCTTCTGTACCCGTCGTTGACCCTGTTTTTCAGTGTCCATTTTGTCTTCTGTACCCCTCGTTGCCCCTGTTTTTCAGTGTCCATTTTGCCTTCTGTACCCCTCGTTGCCCCTGTTTTTCAGTGTCCATTTTGCCTTCTGTACCCCTCGTTGCCCCTGTAATCTGTGTCCATTTTGCCTTCTGTACCCCTCGTTGCCCCTGTTTTTCAGTGTCCATTTTGCCTTCTGTACCCCTCGTTGCCCTTGTTTTTCAGTGTCCATTTTGCCTTCTGTACCCCTCGTTGCCCCTGTATTCTGTGTCCTTTTTGCCTTCTGTACCCCTCGTTGCCTCTCTCCGCTCCCGCTCCAGCCGCTGCGTCCCCTGCGTCCCCGCCCCCCTGACTGACCATTCGCTGCCCCTGCCTCCCGCCTCCCAGCTGCTCCTCCCTCCCACCTCCCCATAAATGGGGGCCGCGCGCAGCGGGCGCGCCACAGGCGCGCCTAAGCCAAGCTTGTCTGCGCCCATCCGTGCCTGGACCGCGCCCAGTGCCAGAACCCCTGGTCCTCGCGCCCCCCGCTCAAGCCTCGACGACCGACGCCGATACGATGCCACCACACTCCACGCTCTCAACCCCGGACGGACACACAACTGCTTCAAGGCCGCCCGAAACGCACTCATGGTCCCTTCACCTGCCGGAACTGCAGCTACACCAGCCTCAGAGCCGCCGAAGCGCCCGCCAAGAAGGACCTCAACCACCTCCGATGCATCCTACTGAACACCCGCTCCGCACACAAACACGCCGTCGAGCTCTGGGACCTGCTCGACACATCATCACCAGACGTCGCCTTCCTGACAGAGACCTGGATGAACGACTCCTCCGCACCCGACATCGCCATAGCCATCCTAGACGGCTATAAGATCACCCGCAGAGACCGCATCAACGGAGTAGGAGGAGGAATCGCCATCGTCCACAAGAACACCATCAGGGTCTCGACCAGCACCGACGACACTCTCTGCACCGCCGAACACATGCACTTCCAGATCCACACGGACCCCAACACCACCCTTAGAGGCACCCTCGTCTACAGACCCCCTGGACCCCGACCCCAGTTCAGCGACTCCATCGCCGACTTCATCAGCACGCACGCCCTGACCTCCACCAACTACATCCTCCTCGGAGACCTGAACTTTCACCTGGAGAACAACAACGACAGCAACTCCACCACCCTGATCGATAACCTCGCCAACCTCGGACTGAGACAGCTCGTCACAACACCGACCCATTCCGCCGGCCATACGCTCGACCCCGTCTTCTCCTCAAGCTCCCACGTCTTCTTCAGCCACACCACCGAACTCCTCTGGACCGACCACCGCTGCATCCACTTCACCTTCCAGAAACCCACCACACACCACCGCACCCAACAGATCCCACGCCGCTGCTGGAGCAAAGTCACCGAAGACCAACTACGGGCAAACCTCGCTCTCAGCCCACCCTCCGACCCATCCGACACCGACGACGCTGCCTGCAACCTCAGACGATGGATAGACGACTGTGCCAACACCCTCGCCCGCTGAAAAAACTCACCTACAGTAACACCACCAAAAGAACCAGCTGGTTCACCCCGGAACTCCTAGCTTCCAAGCGTACCTGCCGGAAACTAGAGAAGAAATGATACAGTGAAAAGACACCGGACAGCCAAGCAGCCCACAAAGACGCCATCCGTAACCACCACCACCTCATCAGGTCCGCCAAGAGGATCTCCTTCAAAGACCGCCTCGACAACAACGCACACAACAGCAAGGAGCTCTTCAACATCGTGAAGGAACTCTCCAACCCCAGCTCCAACACCAACGACATCCCGCCGTCGCAAGCCCTGTGCGACTCCCTCGCCACCTTCTTCCACCGCAAGATCGCCGACATCCACGACAGCTTCAACACCCAGACAGCCCCAACTGAGACCGATGCACCAGACCCGCCGCACACCATCGACCACGACCCCTTGCCAGCCTGGGCCAGCGTGAACATCGATGACACCATCAAGACCATGAGCACGATACACTCCGGCTCCCCGTCAGACCCTTTCCCGCACCACATCTTCAACAAAGCCAGCAGCTCCATCGCACCCCACCTGCGCAACGTCATCAATCTCTCCTTCGAGACCACGACCTTCCCAGAGAGCTGGAAACACGCTGAGATCAACGCCCTACTCAACAAACCCAAGGCGGACCCGAGAGACCTCAAGAACTTCCGGCCCATCTCCCTGCTTCCGTTCCCAGCCAAGGTCATCGAGAAGATCGTCAACAGACAGCTAACCCGATACCTCGAAGAAAACAGCATCCTGGACCCATCCCAGTCAGGGTTCCGCAGCAACCACAGCACTGAGACTGCCCTCATCGCCGCCACCGACGACATCAGGACCCTGCTGGACAACGGTGAGACCGCAGCCCTCATCCTGCTGGACCTCTCCGCCGCCTTCGACACTGTCTGCCACCGCACTCTACGCGCACGCCTCCACGACGCAGGGATCCGAGACAAGGCCCTGTAATGGACCTCCTCCTTCCTCGCCGGCAGAACCCAGAGAGTCCGCCTCCCACCATTCCGATCCGAAGCCTCCGAGATCATCTGCGGTGTACCCCAGGGATCATCCCTCAGCCCGACACTGTCCAACATCTACATGGCCCCGCTCGCACACATCGCCAGACAGCACGACCTCAACATAATCTCCTACGCCGACGACACTCATCTGATCCTCTCCCTCACCAAGGACCCCCTCACCGCCAAATCCAACCTCCACGAAGGAATGAAGGCCGTCGCCGATTGGATGAAGAACAGCCGACTAAAGCTGAACACGGACAAGACGGAGGTCCTCATCCTCGGCTCCAACCCCTCAGCCTGGGACGACTCCTGGTGGCCAACGACACTGGGGGCAGCCCCGACACCCACCGACCACGCACGCAACCTGGGAGTCATCCTCGACTCAACGCTCTCCATGGCCAAACAAGTCAACGAGGTCTCCTCCTCCTGCTTCAGCACCCTCTGCATGCTTCGCAAGATCTACAGGTGGATCCCGACAGATACAAGAAGAACAGTCACCCAGGCCCTCGTCAGTAGCAGACTCGACTATGGGAACGCCCTCTACACGGGAGCCCTGGCCAAGCTCATCAAGCGACTGCAACGCATACAAAATGCCTCCGCACGCCTGAGCCTCGACGTACCACGCCACAGCCACATCACCCCCCACCTGAGGAACCTGCACTGGCTCCCCGTCGACAGGAGAATCTCCTTAAAACTCCTCATCCACGCACACAAGGCACTCCACAAGACCGGCCCAGCCTACCTCAACAGACGACTCTTCTTCTACATCCCCAACCGCCAGCTCCGCTCCGCCGACCTCTCCCTCGCCACCGTCCCTCGCATTCGAAGAACAACCACCGGCGGCAGATCCTTCTCCCACCTCGCCGCCAAGACCTGGAACACCCTTCCACTCAGCCTACGACAGACCCAAGACCTGCTGACCTTCAGGAGGCTACTCAAGACCTGGCTGTTCGACCAGTAGTGGCACCTCCCCCCCCTTTTTTTCCCCAGCGCCTTGAGACCCTCGCGGGTAAGTAGTGCGCTCTACAAATTCTGTGATTGATTGATTGATAACACATCTAGCACTAAAACCAACCCTTGGCTCCACGGAGTAACGAGCTATCCATTCACAAAGTGCTGCAACACCTCGTCGAGGACAGTAAGCGTTATATAGATTCATTGCAGTTCAATACACCATATTGGTAAAAACAGCTTAATAATCAGGAAAAGGAGAAATAGCAGAAATATATTCCAAGGTATTACTATGAAAAATAAATAATTTCCATGCCAGGAGCAGGCTGATGGAGAACAGGGCATCTAATGATAATTTGCAATCGTAATTTACATCGTGTGATGAATATAACAGGTTTTCTTAAGAACTCATCACCATCCTGCTTATTCCATCCCCAGAGACCCACTCTTTTCGACCTGATTTGGCAGGAAGCTGAACTCCCCACCTCTTTCACGAAAGTACATATTGAAAAGCTTCTATCTGAATTGTTCGAAATGTCCCGTCACTGCCGCCACCGCTGGAACACTACCCGCGCATCTGTGACTCCTTCCGGCTGGCTCACCCTCATTCGTATCCCTGCAGCAATTTTGTGCCATAATTCAATTAATTGCAGTTGTAGTTTATACCCAAGGGACCTACCACGAGGGCGTTTGGGTACCGATTGCTTTCTCAGCCTCAGAAAGGCTAAGACAGTTCTGCGTAACAATTAAGGGCAAAATATATTAAGCAGCCCTGGGAGGCTCAGATGCTGGTCTTCGGATCTTACTAGAGACGTGACGAAAAGGCAGGCTGCACAAGGATGCAGCAGCACGAGGGAGGAATATTTCCATGTCATTTTGTGGGCACCGAATGGACAGAATAGTGATTTAGCTCACAATGTTGTGAGTGGGGTAGGGTCGTGGTTGGTGAATACCTTCATCAGGCGAAATGGCGCGAGGAATAAGGGGACCACCATACAGAGCGAAAGGCCGCGTTATTAGGGCAGGTGTGCATAAAGTCAACCGTACAATAATCAAGAAGCATACCCCACCTCACTGATACAAACGTTGTCTTCCAACTTCCCATCCTATAACACCTCCCGTCAACCCGCAGGCCTTCAGTGCTCTCGACACCCAGAAAAACAAGTACCAAGCGTTTTTCTGACTCCTTGCCCCGTATAACAGCTATCTGGCTGCTGCTAAACAGCCACAAAGTTTAAACTCAACCTCTAACTGTGACTGTTGCCAAATACTTAATGTAATAAATGCTAATCATCTATAAACGCCAAAAAACTCTCTTTTGGTCATTAAGTAATACTCATTGCCCAAGAAAGATAGATGAACTCCATCCTGTCTGAATAACGAAAAATCTTTCTCCACAATGTTGCCATGTTGTAGAACAGACACCCTGAGCAGCACAAAAACGTCCCATATCTCTGTTCAGTTTCCTTCTCGCCCTCTCTATAGCTGTGTGTTTCGTAGCCCCTCCCCACACTCTTCTTGGTATCAATTCGGTCCAACAATGTGCGTTCCTGAGCAAAACCTTGCAATCAATGCCATATCGTCGTTCATGCAGCACAGTAAACATAAATCAGATACCTGCACCAAGTCATCTCCAAGGTGAATCAATGGCATGTCAGGACACACCCTGTTCGACACCAGCTCAGACAACCACGGTAATAGTTGGCTCCATTTCATACTGCTCTTTCCCCACCATTTAACTTCAAAACAGTCTGGACTTAGACCCAATACCAGTCTGAAATGTCTTCTTGACCTTCTTCTCCACCCACGAACAAAGGAGTGCCCAATGATCCATATAGAAAATAGCGCAGACAAAGACCCCGCAATACAACCTGAAAAGAAAGCAGACAATTAACTGCACACGTGTATCAACATTCAAGTAAATGACGAAACACCAACAACAGGTAGACTCATCTCCTCAACCTCCATATCTCCCCTGTTCTAGACCCAACCTGTGTGCTTCAGAAGCAGCTCTAATCCTGAACGAGTGAGTTCTTTATAGCCCTGGTTCCTTACCTGATTCTCTCAAAGGTTTTTTCATTACAGCTGGCAGCTGAAATTATGTCAGAAGTTTCCCATTCGGATGGCAAAAGATTAAACTGTATCCGTTACCACCTGCTCCTGTATTTTCTCCAGCTATCCGATGGACAAATTGGCCGAGCACCATGCTTCAAAAACAATGCCCTCCCTTTACTGCTTTGATCAGTTTTTTATTTCCTTAACCAAATAGTCAACACCGCACCCTTCAAATGAACTTCCTCGTATTTGAAGCCTGGAGAATAAGCATGCCATAGAAGCTCCAAAACCCGAAATGCCCCAAAAACATCCAAACCATGCACAATTTAAATAACAAATATTCAAAACTCGAGAAACGTGCTTTAAACTTTCCGACAATCAATAATAACAGATCCACTGAAATAGGTTCCCAACCCCTGGGTTTCCCACCCCTTACGCGGCTCCAACCTTTCAACATTCTGCCACCCAGTTCTCCGGCCGAAGGCTCATAGCCCCAAAACATTTAACTGTAGAAAAACACCTACACCTGCCAACTTTCCTGCAATAGTATCCACTTATAAGTATTTCTCCATTAACTGCAAGATAAAGGAAACCACACAATCATACCTAGCTAGCAAACCATCATTCAAATAGGACCTCCTGCATGTACCTCCCTCAATGAACACCTGCCAAGCTTGCATGCACGCATGTTTAGTTGAAGGAGCCAGGGACTGTTCAACAACCTGCCTTATTTTTAATTCAGATAGCGCCCACACTTCTTTCAGTACTTCTTTTGTCTTCTGGGCCGTCCCTACAAACTGGAAATCATCTAAATGTTGCATGCTATACTGCCTGACAGGACTAATCTACATTGTACCAACTGTAAATTTAGCCTCCAAACGTCCATCCAGGTCCCTCTGGATACTACTAAAGATAAAACGTACAAAATGCTGCTACTTAATTGTCGCTCGCTCCCCAAACACTCCAATGAAATATATCTTCTCCTTGAAGAAAGAACCCCTGATGCCTTATTTTTAACTGAGACTTGGCTAAATAGTGATTCGGATTTTGATGTTGTCCAATCTCTTCCTTCTAATTATGTTATCCAAAGGCTTGATCGCAGGGTAGGGCGTGGAGGTGGCTTAGCCATCATCCACAAGGATAGCTTTGTTTGCAGATTAACTACAAACCCTGTCCCTGACTGTGAAAGCATGTCCTTTGTAATTGAGCTAGCTCCCACGTATACGTTTTCAGGGATCTTAGTTTATCGGCCACCGGGCCCGATAGGGCTCTTTAGGAAGGATTTACCAGATGTGGGTGCAAATTTAGCCAGTGCCTCCCCTAATTTTACAATTTTGGGTGACATCAACCTGCATTTGGATGACCACCTATCTGGGTCCATAGCGGAATTAGTTGATGATTTGGCAATGTTCCATTTAATGCTAAAAACAAATAGCCCCACTCATATTAAGGGACATTTGTTGGACCCTATTTTCTCCAACATAAATCAGCTCGTGGTAGAGGATGCGGTTCCTATCCCATGGTCAGATCATTTTTGACTCCCTTTTACCTGGACGCTACCAGACGCTATTATTCCAACTGTTAGAGCTACTAAAATTGCTCGCAACTGGTCGAAACTCCGCTTGGATACTTTTATTAGTACCCTACAGGACACGGCTCCCCCAGTTCATCCTAACCCTATTGTTGCCAATGATAACTACAATAATTGGCTTGAGCTTGCACTTAACAGTGTCCTCCCGAAAAAGGAAATGTTGGAAAGGGTGGGGAAACAAACAAACCCTTGGTACTCCCCAAAACTCCGTCAGCTTAAACAAGTATGTAAAAGGCAGAAAAGAAGCTGGAGGAAGGATCCTTCCGAGGTTAGGAGAACTAAATACCGAGAAGCTATTAAAATATACAAAAATGAAATAAAAAATGCTCAAGCCCTCTACTATCAAGGAATTATTTTAGCCACAAACTCCTCAAGGGAGATTTTTAAAATTGCCAACTCTCTCCTTACCCCCCCCACTCCTCCCTCTGACATCAATAATGCTCAACTGCGTTGTGAACAAATCGCCGACTTTTTTTCGGAAAAGATACAAACCATTTATAATTCTTTTCCTCATATGAGTGTTCTCCAAGTAGGTGGATCAAATGATATAAATCCTTCTGACACCTTTCCTTTGTTGGAGGAATTTCATGCCTTGGATTTTAACACCCTATATAGATTGCTGAATGAACTTAAATCGGGTTCCCCCCTAGATGTTGTCCCCCCCAGCATTCTTCACAAAATTGCGGAGGTGGTATCACCGGTTATACTTGAGTGTATCAACTCCTCACTTAGAAGCGGGATTGTGCCACCACAATGGAAACATGCCCGGGTGAAAGCGCTTCTGAAAAAACCGAACCTTGACCCAGATAATTGGGGAAATTATCGTCCAATCTCTTTACTGCCAGGGGTCAGTAAACTTACTGAAAAATATATTAATTCAATTTTATCAGCGTTCTTGGAAGACAGTAATTGTTTACACTCCACGCAAACGGGTTTCAGGCCCCAACATGGCACCGAGACGGCCATATTGGCTGCAGTAGAAGAAATTAGGAAGACTATCGACAACGGAGGCTGCGCTGCGCTTATCCTGTTAGACCTTAGCGCAGCCTTCGATACTGTCAATCACCAACTTCTGATACAAAGACTGAGAGATGCTGGAGTGACTGGACTGGCATTAAAATGGTTACAGTCTTTCCTTCTTGATAGGGTTTATTCGGTTTTCGAAGGGGAATGCTCTTCAAAACCCATCTCTTTGACTTGTGGGGTTCCGCAAGGGTCTGCCCTAAGTCCAACGATGTTCAACGTGTACATGAGCTCGTTGGCCGAATTAGTACTCCCATTTGGGGTACAGATAATTACGTATGCTGACGATACACAACTTATTGTCTCCTTGAAGCAAGTTAACCAACCAGACCCCGACCTATCCACCTGTCTTCAAAAAGTTTTTAACTGGATGAGTAATTCTTTTCTCAAACTTAATGGATCTAAGACTGAACTGTTGCTCCTGGGGAAGTCTGCTCCCCTAAACGTGGAACACTTGTGGCCCAAATGCCTTGGTTCCCCTCCTGCTCCTAAAAAACAAGTAAAGAGTTTGGGAGTATGGATCGATTGCAATCTTGATTTTAGAGAGCAATCACGCATGGTGGCGGCGAGTTGTTTTGGTCTACTAAGAAAATTTAGAAAACTACTTCCCTTGCTTCCGCCTTTGGCGAGACGACTGTTGGTTCAGGCCTTAGTGCTTTCACGGCTCGACTATGCTAATGCCCTGTATTTGGGAGCTCCCCAGGCCACCATCAAAAGACTGCAAACAGTACAGAACTGTGCAGCGCGGATACTCCTGAATATACCTAAACGCTCTTCTGCAAGACCTGCTCTTGCTACCCTTCACTGGCTGCCTGTCCAGGAAAGAGTGCAATTTAAGGCCCTCTGTATCACCCATAAATCTTTTTTTGGGAAAGGCCCGCCTCTGATCCGTTCCTGGAGTAAACCTTATGTACCCAACAGAACCCTGAGATCGGGGAAAAAAGGATTGATCTGTGTACCTAAGATTAAACGTTCACGTAGTGGAGGTCGACTGTTCACATATAATGCATCTCGACTTTGGAACAGTCTGCCTCTACACATACGCTCTGAATCTGAACATCTTAAGTTCAGAAAACTTTTGAAAACTTTTCTCTTTCACTAGTCTTCCTTTAGCTTACTTTTCTTGTAGCCTACCGGACGTCTAGCGCTGGGATGCCCCTGGGTAACCATGCGCTCTATAAGTGTTCATTCATTCATTAATTCATTCATAACTCCTGCATGACCTGTTCTGGAAGAAAAAGACCACTACAAGAAACTGCATAAACTTTCAAATAGCTTGCAAGGTATGACACACCCTATCAGTAAGCCTTAGTCAACAAAGAATTGGCCTTCAAAAAAATATGTCAAGTAATTCAAAGTCACAAGGGTGAACACATAACAACTGAAAAGGAGACTTATTTCTCATTTTGCTGACAGTGCACCAGGACCACAACGACTAATCAAGTCAAACGCTACATCTATTGGTAAAAACTGCACTGCAACATCCTCTCTTGCTATGAAATCATTCACTGATTGCCCTTCTGGCCATGACAAGTGATGTATCATGCGGAAATCTCCTGGTTTTTCATCAGCACTACACCTAAGGGTCATACAATCAAATTCGCAAGTGGCCAATCATTAAAGGGACTTTGCATTTGTTAGGATTTCGGCAGCAGATGACCTTGTAGGAGAAATGTCGTTACCTTGATGCATGTGTACTTCCCTCGTTAGTTCACAGAGTGAGTTCTTTTGAGACAACCCCTAACTGCTATAAGAGGCCGTCTCACCCAGTTGCCAATGCTTGACTTACTATCCCTAACTAGTGACCACGCCCCCTCCGAGCTCCGATTTGAGTACTTGCTCTCTGGATTGATTCCTGGTATCCGGCTTGAACTCTTCTATCCCGAGTTACCTTATCTACTTCTGCTACCCCCTAGAAGTTCTGTTCCTTCCCTGACGAGCGTGTGCCCCGCTGATCCGCTCCTCTCCCCACGGAGCCGGCCAGCGCGCCACGCCTTCCATTGCTGACCTGCCTTCGTGAAAGCGTGTGCGCCGCTGATCCGCTCCTCTCCCCACGGAGCCGGCCAGCGCGCCACGCCATCTATTGCTGACCCGCCTTCGGGAAAGCGTGTGCGCCGCTGATCCGCTCCTCTCCCTACGGAGCCGCCCAGCACGCCACGCCATCTTTTCCTGTCCCGCTTTCGTGAAAGCGTGCGTTGCTGATCCGCTCCTCTCCCTACGGAGCCGGCCAGCACGCCACGCCATCTTTTCCTGTCCCGTTTTCGTGAAAGCGTGTGCGCCGCTGATCCGCTCCTCTCCCTACGGAGCCGGCCAGCGCGCCACGCCATCTTTTCCTGTCCCGCTTTCATGAAAGCGTGAGCGCCGCTGATCCGCTCCTCTCCCTACGGAGCCGGTCAGTATTTCTTTGAATTCCCGCTCCCCTTAACAAACTAGTGGACTCTCCCTCTTTTGAATAAACCCAACGTGACCTTGAATGATTGTGGAAGTGAGTGGTTGTGTTTGACGTCCCTTAGTAGTTCCTTTTCTCAGTATTCCCTTACCTGCACTTCCTGGTCTTTCATCAGTTGAGCCTGGGTTATGCGCTCATATGACGCTGGGAAATTTCAGAATATCCTGGGACTCCCTCACTGGTAAGTGAACTGTATATGTTGGGAAGTGACATGCATTAATGTTCTTGACTGCTGTTTAGTTCATGAGAAGTAAAGCCAGTCTTATTTGTTATCTCTTTATTGTTTAGCTTCTCTGTGGAACCAGCTCCCCACTACCACGCTACCTGGTGTCATCTTTGGGGAAAGAGTGGTGGTCACTCTATGCGTTATTCCCCTTACTTTTGGTTAGCAGCGTCTTGTGAGTGAGTCACTATACCTCCTCCAGGAGTTGTTGTCTAAAGGTGGGGGTGAACTAATTTCTTTGCTCCTGTGGAATCTCACGTGGATTGGACCTCAGACCCGACAGAAAGTCAAGCCCAAGAGTTATTTCCACCTGAGCAAAGATGAACACTGACGGGGCTAGCGCCCCTCTAGATCCCTCTCTCCACACATCCTTATTAGGTCCCTCAGTAGAGGAACTTGCGGCAGTTCTAGTAGAATTGCAATCTGAGGTAGGGAGGTTAAGGTCTGAAAATCAGAGATTACAGACAGAGTTACTACAATCAAAGTCACAGAATTCACTAGACCCTAGGAACCCTGGTACCCTTCCAAAGACCCGGAAAAGTTACATTCAGCCTGCGCATTTTTCAGTTCCGTCCCATAGTCCCAATTCCTCCACAAGGGTAGATAGCAACATACCTCCTGTTCACTTTACTGTTCATACTCCCAGCCCAGTTCCACTAGCTATGCCAGAGAGGTTCAACGGAGACAGTTCTAGATTTAGCGTCTTCATGAACCAATGTCAGCTACAGTTCCTGTGTAAGGCAGCATCGTTTCCAGATGACGCTGCTAAAGTAGCCTTTGTTATATCTTATTTAGCAGGCAATGCTGCAGATTGGGCTGTTCCATTGGTAGAAAACAACGATCCATTATTATATGACTTTATGCTATTTCAGGATAAGATGAAGAGTCTTTTTCGAAACATACCTTTATGCAGGCCAGCGATAATGCTCTTCTCAATCTTAGGCAGGGATCCAAGGACCTACTTACGTATATAACTAACTTTAATAGGCTGGTAGCGGAGACGCATTGGCCTGAGGAAAAAGAACCTCTCTGTTTTATCGAGGGTTAAACGATGAACTTAAAGATTTGTTGTCTCAAATAGTAGATCCTCCCGATGACTGCTCTGCCTTCATAGATATGACGGTCAAGTTGGATCATAGACTCCATGAAAGGAAAGGGGAAAAATCACGTCTTACTCCTTCTAGATATATGATGTTAAGACCTGAAAAGAAAGAATCAAAAGACATTAAAGACGTTGCTGAGCCTATGCAGATTGGAGGACTGAGGAGTCCGCTGTCTGCGGAAGAAAAAGACAAGAGCAGAAAGAACAATCTCTGTTTATATTGCGGGAAAGGAGGACATTATGCTAGTGAGTGTCCAATCAGACCTCGTTCAGTTGCAAAGAAAATCGCAAGTAGTCATCTTCCTACTTATATGGAGGAAAACTAGAAGACTTGAAGAAAGCAGAGACCAATTCTTCAAGTGTTGTCTTTTCTAAGGTCTCTACCACAAAGAAAATCTTTCCCCTAGTACCAAGACATTTTACCTTGTCCATTACTTTGGTGATATCTCCTCAATGTCGAAAGAACATGTCTATATTATTGGACTCAGGGGCCACAGGGAATTTTCTTGATATTCAGTTGGCCCGAGATGTCGGAATCCCTTTCTTATTGAAACCTCATCCTGAACCGGTGAGAGCGGTAGATGGGTCAGAGTTATCATCTGGATTGATTACCTATCAGACTCCCCCGATTGTAATGGTGTGTAATAACGGGCATTCAGAATCTATAGTCTTTGATCTAATAGACACCCCCAATTTCGGCGCTATCCTGGGGGTTCCCTGGCTACAAGTTCACAATCCCCAAATAGACTGGGTGACTCGAACAGTGACACTAAAATCTCATCATTGCATGATAAACTGTTACCAAGAAGCAAGTGAATGGAACAGTTCGCTTTGCTGTGCTGTACATATAATGTCCACAGTTCCTGACCTTCCGGCGCACTATGAGGAATACTTAACTGTCTTTGACGAAGTTAAAGCCTCTGCCTTACCTCCGCACAGGAGCTATGATTGTCGCATTGATTTGGTACCCGGAGCAACCTTGCCAGTTAGTAGTATTTATGCCCTAACAGCACCTGAAACTGAATACTTGCAGAAATACATCGAAGAAATGCTGGAAAAAGGGTTCATACGTCACTCCACATCTCCAGTGTCCTCACCCATCTTTTTTATTCCAAAGCGAGAAGGGGTCTTCGAGCGTGTTTGGATTATCGCGCCCTTAACAAAGTCACCATAAAGAATAAATATCCCCTACCACTTATTTCAGTTCTTTTGGATCAGGTACGAGGAGCTAAGATCTTTACCAAAATAGATCTTAGAGGAGCCTACCATCTCATTCGTATTAAACATGGAGATGAATGGAAAACAGCATTCCGTACCAAATTTGGGTTATTTGAGTACTGCGTGATGCCGTTTGGTCTTTGTAATGCTCCAGCGGCATTTCAATTTTTTGTTAACGAAATACTAAGAGAATACCTTGATGTCTTCGTGATCGTCTATATCGACGATATCCTGATTTATTCACAAACAGAACAAGATCATATTATCCACGTCACGAAAATCTTGAAAACATTGAAGGAAAACCAATTATTCGCCAAACTTGACAAGAGCACCTTCCATACCACCAGAGTGGAGTTTCTAGGATTTGTGATCTCTCCTGAAGGCGTACATATGGACCCCAAAAGATAGAAGCCTTGGTTAACTGGTCTAGTCCCTGTACAGTAAAAGAGGTGCAATCTTTTATAGGCTTTGCCAATTTTTACCGCAGATTTATAGATCACTTTTCTGAATTATTAACACCCATTACTCGACTTCTGCGGAAAGGAGTACAGTTTGAATGGAATAAAGAAGCAGAACGAGCCTTCTGCATTTTAAAGGAATGATTCACTACTGCTCCTGTCATCAAACATGCTGATAATACGCAACCTTATTACGTTGAAGCAGACGCTTCTCAGTATGCGGTGGGAGGAGTTCTCTCGCAGAGAGATACTAACACAGGACGCTTGCATCCTGTTGCTTACTATTCTAAAACCCTATTGCCTGCTGAACAGAACTACACAATTGGAGAACGTGAACTATTGGCCATCAAGCTTGCCTTCCAGGAGTGGAGACACTATTTGTTAGGATCCCCACATATAGTTACCATCTACTCTGATCATAGAAACCTCCAATATTTTCGGTCAGCACGAGCACTCACTCCCCGTCAAATGAGATGGGTTTCATTCTTTAGTGAGTATGATTTCGTTATCACCTATCGCCCTGGATCTCAACATGGCAAAGCAGATGCACTCTCTCGACTTGGTCCAGAGAAAGTTGCCTCTCCTGAATGTTATCCCCCTTTTTTTCTGACAAAAAGATTATAGGGGTAGAATGCCATGGGGACGTCACTCCCTTGGGGTTTATAGACAAACTAAAAGAATACTACCGTACCATCCCGTCAGAAGAATGGGAAAACAATCCCCTGAATCAGATCAGAGACCAGCTGTATTATCACGAAAACAGATTATACATACCAACTGTTGCATTGCAAAAACAACTATTGCTCTGGTGCCACAATAGTTCACTGGCAGGACATCCAGGGAGTAGCAAAACCCTCAAGATCTGTCAGAGATGGTTTTGGTGGGAAGAAATGGCCAAAGATGTTATAGCCTTTGTCAATTCGTGTTCCACCTGTGCTCGACAAAAAGCCTCACATTGTGCTCCGGCAGGGTTATTGAGAACCACTGCCGTTCCCCTTCCCCCTGGCATTCCATTAGCATGGATTTCATTACAGATCTCCCGAGAAGTCAGGGATACAACACCATCTTTGTAGTGGTAGATATGTTAACCAAGATGGCACATTTTGTCCCTCTAAAAAACTTACCCTCATCCAAAGAATTAGTGCATATTTTTCTAGAACATGTAATCAGATTACATGGTCTTCCTTCGATAATCATTTCAGACAGAGGGGCCCAATTCGTGTCCAAATTTTGGCAAGGCATGTGTAAGACACTGGGTATAGATCACAGACTCTCCACAGCTTATCATCCCCAAACCGATGGTCAAACCGAAAGAACGAACCAGACTTTGGAACAGTATTTACGTTGTCTGTTAGCCACAATCACAAGTGACTGGTCCCGAGCTCTCCCTATGGCTGAATTTGCCTATAACAATTCCACACATTCTTCTACTGGTGTGTCTCCTTTCTTTTTTACACTAGCACAACACACTAAATTCTTGCCTATTTCTCTTCCCTCGGAATTAGAGAGTATCCCTGCTCTTAAAGATCATCACGAAGTTCTTTTGTCCAACTGGGACAACGCAAAAAGAATTACAACGAGCCAAGGAAGCCATGAAACTACAGGCTGATAAACACAGACGTCCTGAACCTGCTTATCAAGTAGGAGACAAGGTGTGGTTATCAACTAGAAATCTGAGATTGAGAGGCTCTAAAAAATTACAACCTAGATACATAGGTCCTTATCTGATAAAGAGAGTAATAACACCTGTTACAGTACACCTGCAGTTGCCAGACGACATGCAAATACACCCTGTATTTCATTGCTCCTTAGTCAAAAGATACATACCCCCTCTAGTCCCTGAGAAACCACCTCCCCAATAATCATAGAGGGTGAAGAGGAATATGAAGTAAACATGGTTTTAGATTCCCGCAAACACAGAGGTAAAATACAGTATCTCATTGATTGGGTAGGCTATGCCCCAGAGGATAGGTCCTGGGAACCAGCTGAAAATATTCATGCCCCTGTTTTGATTCGCAGATTCCATGCACTCCATCCTTCTAAACCTCGCCCGGGAATAGGCCTTTGGGTGGGAGAACTGTTAGGATTTCTGCAGCAGATGACCTTGTAGGAGAAATGTCGGTACCTTGATGCATGTGTACTTCCCTCGTTAGTTCACAGAGTGAGTTCTTTTGAGACAACCCCTAACTGCTATAAGAGGCCGTCTCACCCAGTTGCCAATGCTTGACTTACTATCCCTAACTAGTGACCACGCCCCTCCGAGCTCCGATTTGAGTACTTGCTCTCTGGATTAATTCCTGGTATCCGGCTTGAACTCTTCTATCCCGAGTTACCTTATCTACTTCTGCTACCCCCTAGAAGTTCTGTTCCTTCCCTGACGAGCGTGTGCTCCGCTGATCCGCTCCTCTCCCCACGGAGCCGGCCAGCGCGCCACGCCTTCCATTGCTGACCTGCCTTTGTGAAAGCGTGTGCGCCGCTGATCCGCTCCTCTCCCCACGGAGCCGGCCAGCACGCCACGCCATCTATTGCTGACCCGCCTTCGGGAAAGCGTGTGCGCCGCTGATCCGCTCCTCTCCCTAAGGAGCCGGGCAGCGCGCCTCGCCATCTTTTCCTGTCCCGCTTTCGTGAAAGCGTGCGTTGCTGATCCGCTCCTCTCCCTAAGGAGCCGGCCAGCACGCCACGCCATCTTTTCCTGTCCCGTTTTCGTGAAAGCGTGTGCGCCGCTGATCCGCTCCTCTCCCTACGGAGCCGGCCAGCGCGCCACGCCATCTTTTCCTGTCCCGCTTTCGTGAAAGCGTGAGCGCCGCTGATCCGCTCCTCTCCCTACGGAGCCGGTCAGTATTTCTTTGAATTCCCGCTCCCCTTAACAAACTAGTGGACTCTCCCTCTTTTGAATAAACCCAACATGACCTTGAATGATTGTGGAAGTGAGTGGTTGTGTTTGACGTCCCTTAGTAGTTCCTTTTCTCAGTATTCCCTTACCTGCACTTCCTGGTCTTTCATCAGTTGAGCCTGGGTTATGCGCTCATATGACGCTGGGAAATTTCAGAATATCCTGGGACTCCCTCACTGGTAAGTGAACTGTATATGTTGGGAAGTGACATGCATTAATGTTCTTGACTGCTGTTTAGTTCATGAGAAGTAAAGCCAGTCTTATTTGTTATCTCTTTATTGTTTAGCTTCTCTGTGGAACCAGCTCCCCACTACCACGCTACCTGGTGTCATCTTTGGGGAAAGAGTGGTGGTCACTCTATGCGTTATTCCCCTTACTTTTGGTTAGCAGCGTCTTGTGAGTGAGTCACTATACCTCCTCCAGGAGTTGTTGTCTAAAGGTGGGGGGGAACTAATTTCTTTGCTCCTGTGGAATCTCACGTGGATTGTACCTCAGACCCGACAGCATTCTCCCTTTCCTCACTTCTTTAAGTATCTTGCCCCTTACAATCTGCAGCAGTTTTTAGCAGATTTTAGATTTTCAGCAAAAAGTGTGTATTCTGGGGCCCTGTTATCCCAGGCAGAAAGCCTCTCTGAAACCTCAAGCTAGCTAAGAAGTGTCATCCCTGTTGGGGTAATACATCAGCCATTCTTCCAAAATTTGCAGCTTAACCGGGGTAAACGCTCTTGTTTCCAAGCTGTTGGCCTTCCACGCCCTCCTTCTCTGTGTAAATTGTTTTGTTCTCCCTGTGTCATTCATACATTGTACAATAGGGTGCCTGCCTCCACAATGCCTGTTCTTTTACTTCTTTTTCTTTCACTTTTGAGGCTTGGTCTTAAGTTGCATTTCCTTCTGAGCCAGACAGCTATGCGTGTTTCACGCACTTTTCATGTCAAAGTATTATGTTTACCTTCTCACTGTACCTCACTGATATGTATCTGTTTTTCTGTTAATGGATTGTGATGAATCTTTCGTAGTATGAACTCACTTTAGTTATTTTGTTTGTAGATTCCCCTGAAGAAGGGCAGTATTCATGCCCGAAATGCTTTGGGATTTAAGTGTTACCCATGGGACTCATGTGTTTGCTGTTCAACGCATTTGAAAGAAAATATCCCTTGGGACTTTCACGAACCTGTCTTCAATTAAAAGATTCTTTTGTTCTACTATTGTTGTTTCCACAGAGTACTCTCTTATTGTACTTTGTGTATGTACAAATGAGTTAACCTTGATCATTTGATTTGTGACAATAGATCAATTGTGCCATATTGTTGAAAACTGTTTGAGTGCTTTTGGTAGTGCACAAAGAGGCTACGACTCTTGTCCTAGTTTTCTTATTGCCTCCACAATGTAAGCATTTGTGCTTATACCTGCAGGGGATTTTGTTGCAAGATCCCCTGTTGAAACCTCAGCATGTCCCAGAGTTGAAACCTTGCCCTCTGCCTGCCACTCCCATCCCGCGTAAGGGTGGGATGCCCCAGAAAGGGCCGATATAATACTAGTAAACGACTAGCCAACTTTTCAGCTGTACCTCTGCGCTTCGGAAGATGGCCTCCTGCGATTCTGTACAGAAGCCATTCTGGTACGGAAATGACGTGCGGAGCCTATGTTAGCGCCACTCCTGCATGCTGATGTCAGTTGCTTTAGAGACTGTCTGCGCCTCCAGACGTAGAGCCTAAAGCAATTGGTGTGACTGTGCAGATCACTAGACTTAGGATCTTAATAATGGTTAGAGTCCAACCACAGAACAGGAGGATGGGAGGGTCAGTAAGAAATTTACTGCTAGACAGATTCTCAAGCAGAAAGAGAGTTACCAAAGGTAAGTAACTTGTTCTTCGTATAGAAACTTCTATCCACAGATTGCTCACCTTTTGAATAAATATCAAAGTAGTACCTAAATGGCGGTGGGTCTGTGGATGGAATCAGACCAGAAAATCCTACAGGACTGAGCAGGCAAAATGCCCTTTGGTCGAACCTGACTATCCAGACAATAATGTTTCATGAACATATGGAGGGACACCCATGTAGCTACCTGGCAAATGTCTAGGACAGGTGCTCCATATACTAACGCAGTGGAAGCAGCTTTGGCCAATGGTGTAATGAGCGTGCATCGATCCCGAAGCTGCTTTTTAGTTAACGCGTAGAAGATCTTAATGCAGAGCATGATCCAGCAAAAAATGTTTCTCTTCTGCACTGCCTTGCCTTTTGTCACCCCAGAGAACCACACAAACAGCTGATTGTCCACCCAATGTTCCTTGGTACGATCTATGTAAAAGCTCAGTGCTCTCTGTGGGTCCAAGCGATAGAGGGGCTTATTTACAAGCCCCTTGTGCCGCGGGTACGTCACTTTTAATATGGGAAAAAGTAACGTACCGGCGGCGCAAGGGGCTTGTAAATAAGCCCCAGAGTCTCTCCTCCTCTGTAAAGGGGTGAGGCGGAACATAGAATGCTGGCAGGTCGATGGTTTGGCCGATGTGGAACGACAGCACACTTTTGGTACGAAGGATGCCCGTGTCCACTGAACCAGTTTGGGAAGAAAATGGTTTACAGCAGGTTGGCACAGAGAACCTGAAGCTCACTCACCTGGTGTGGCAATGTAATGGCGATGAGGAACACTTTCTACAGGGAAAGGAGCCGGAAAGGGCAGCTGTGAAGCGGGTCGAATGGAGTACACATCAGAAAGATACGGACCAGGTTAAGGTCCCACTGTGGTATGACAAATAGAGAGGGAGGAAACAAATGTAACCCTTTTAAGAAACATAACAACTGGAGACTTAAACATTGAAGGCTCAGATAGCAACCACAAAAAAGCTAAAAGAGGCGAAAGTTACTTTAAACTGTGCCCTGAGCAAAGCCTTGCTGGGCTAGGGTCAAAACAAATAACAAAACACTAGAGAGCTTCACCTGGAGAGGGTCTATCTGTTGTGTGCTACAACAAATCACAGATTTAGCCTAACAACAGGCGTATACAGTTTTTGTTGAGGGAGGCTTGGCTGGTATCAATCATGCCTGGAGGCAGGTCGAATGTGTTCAGATGTCGCCTCTCAATCTCCAAGCTTGAAGGTGGAGATTGTGAAGTCCTGGGTACAGAACCTGTCCCTGCTGCTGTGGCAGCAGATTCTTCTGGAGGGGCAGTCTGTTCGGAGGACAGATGCTCAAGCCCAAACCGTGCCAAAACTGGAGCCACTAGGATAACTTTGACCCGGTCTGTCGTGATCTTCTTGAGAACTCGGGCTTGACTGACATTACTTTGTGTTTCCACCAAATGCGGTAATTCTCCTTCTTCCAGCTCTTCCTCGTCCAATTCATTTTAATCGAGCTCCAACGCCCAACTCCACCTCCTCCCCACACCATTCGCACCAGACCTTTCATCCCCATCAAACACTTCCCAGTCAATTATTATTATTAATTATTAAAATTATTTATCCAGATTTGTAGAGCGTAGCTGCTTCACCTGCAAGATCAAGCTGCCTGTTCCTATTGGCTGAACATCCAGGTCTTGAGGTCCCTCCTGAACTGCTGGAGCGATGGTGAGGCTCTGAGGTGCAGAGGGAGGGAGTTCCAGGTCTTAGCCACCAGGTGGGAGAAGGAGCGGCCTCCGCTGTTAGCCCGGCGGATGCGTTGGGTAGCTGCCAAGGAGAGGGATCCGAAATGGAGTTCCTTGGTCGGTTGGTGGAGATGAACTCATTTGTTGAGGTACACCGGTCCTTCATTGTGTAGTGCCTTTTAAGCATGGGTGACCAGCTTGAACTGGCATCTCTTTGTGACTGGTAGCCAATGGAGTATCCTGAGGTGAGGGGTGATGTGCGTCTGTCTGTGGAGGTCGAGGATGAGTCTGGCTGCTGTGCTCTAGATGATCTGGAGTTTCCTCATGAGTTGGGTGGTGATTCCTACGTAGAGGGAGTTGCCGTAGTCGTGTCTGCTGGTGACAAGGGCTTGCGTGACAGTTCGCGTGGTGCTGGGTGGGAGCCATCTGAAGACCTTCCTGAGCATTTGGAGGGTGAGGAAGCAAGCGGAGGAGACAGTGCTGACCTGCTTCTTCATGGATAGCTGGCAATTGAGGAGAATGACAAGGTTGCAGGCATATTCAGTGGGTTTGAGAGTAGGGCCCAGCTCGTGTGGCAACCATTCGTTGTTCCAGAGGGTGTCCTTGCCTTTCCCGAAGATGAGTACTTCCATATTGTCTGTGTTGAGTTTGAGACAGTTGTTGTTCATCCAGACGGCCACATCTTTCATGCATCTTTGGAACTTGTCTTTGATGATTGTTGGGTCGTTAGTCAGGGAGAGAATGAGTTGGTTGTCGTCTGTGTAGGAGATGATGTTTAGTCTGTGGCTTCTGACGATGTTGGCCAAGGGTGTCATGTATACGTTAAAGAGGGCAGGGCTGAGGGATGAGCCTTAAGGTACACCGCATGTGATGTTCTTAGGAAGCGTGGAGTAGAGAAGGAGGAGGATCTACTGCGTTCTTCCCGTGAGGTAGGATGCGATCCACTTGAGGGTTGCTCCTTGGATTTCGATCTGGTGGAGTCTGTTGATCAGTGTGTAGTGGAACACGGTGTCGAAGTCTGCTGAGAGGTCGAGGAGGATGAGGGCTGCTGTTTCTCTGTGCTCTAGCAGCATTTTGATGTTGTCTGTGGCTGCGACTAGGGCTGTGTTGGTGCTGTGGTTTGCTCTGGAGCCAGATTGGGAGGAGTCCATCGGGATGTTGATAGCTTTCTCGATGACCTTGGCTGATAAGGGGAGCAGGGAGATGGGTCGGTAGTTCTTGGATTCCTCTGGGTCCACGGAAGGTATCTTCAGCAACGGCTTCACGTCAGCATGTTTCCATTTCTGGGAGAAGTGAGCCATGGTGATCGAGGAGTTGTGTACCTTGGTAAGTTCTTTGCTGATTGTCGAGGTTGAAAGTGTGGTGGGGGAAGGGGTCTGCTGGGGCTCCAGAATGGATGGATCTCATGATGGATGCTGTTTCCTTCTCGGCGAAGGTGTTCCACGAGTCAATTCTATCATCTGTAAAAGCAATTGGGGTATTTGATCCTGCTTTGTCAGGGCGGCTGCTTCATGCCACTCCCTCCCTTTGTATCTGCGTGTCCAGGCTGCTGGAGACCTCACCGGAAGCTACTGCCTTGCCCTGGCCTCCTTCGCCAGGATTGTTTCCTCGTTGCCCACAGCGTTGCTCCAATCTAGGGCAGCTGTGGTCCTGTCCTAGGGGACAGTCTCTTTAACCTGCACCCCATGCTGGTGCCCTCTCTTCCACCGGGATCCAAACCGATTCACCTCTCTTACTACTTTTATTCCCTCCGTGCTCTGATTTGTGCCCACATCTGTCAACCTTGTTTCCACCATCGAGTCCAAATATGCTTGCTCGGTCTTTTAAACTCTGCATGTCCTCCCGACAATGGCATATGTCTAATTCTGATAAAATTCCGACTGCCCTACACCTGTCCTTGTGCACGGAGGAGCCTGAGCAGCTATTGGAGAAAGGTTGCACTCTAGCGCCCCCTGTTGTGCAGACTAATGTGCCGCATTTCTAGCCACAGGCATTGACAGCACCCGCCTCCTCAATCGTAAGGGCCTTCCCTGTGCCCTTGCTGCGCTCATACTGCAGGACGGGTTACTGACCTGGCCACCGATTCATTCCCTGTTGAATTCCCTCTTATTCCCTAAATACTAAATTTACCTCAACTTATTCTTTGTCAGGTAATACCAGAGGTAGCCCTGCCCCTCTTCCTCCAGTCAGATTGTCTCTCCCTCCTGCTGTACTTTTCTTTTTTTGCCTTCCCTCATGGCGGTGAGCATGCCAAAATAGCAGCCACCTTTTCTACTGCTGCTTCCTTTTTGGGCCTTCAGAGACCCCACCCAAGCCTAGGATAAAACTCCTGGCTTCAGGAGGCCGTCGCATCCCACCTAACAAAGCGCCTGTAACCAGCTTTAGCCTAAACACCTCGGGGGAAGACTTGCTGAGCCTCTCTCTTCCCTCTGAGTCCCGTTGGACATGGTGTGGCAGGGTTGTGGAGACCATGGTTGGGTGCGCAAGACAGTGGGTGGCAGCAAGCGCTCTGAGAAGCTGCGTGCAGTCCTGACTGATTGTCCCTTGAGCAATCCCACGAACATGGAACTGTGCAGTGGTGCCTGTGCGGAGCCAGTGTTTGTTTTTCAGTGGAAGGCATGGGCTGCAACACAGAATGGGTGATGCTAAACACAGCTTTAGAGAAAGGTTTTAGCAATGACAATAAGAATATATGTGAACACCAGCTGTGAAGAAGCCCTAAAGAGTCAAGGTAGCGGCCAAAATTACTTTCATACATCCCAAACTATCTCGCGATCACCCACTTGACTTAAATTTCAGTCTGTCCGCCACTGGTGGGTGAGAGTACGTGGTCAGGCGAGGGTAGCCTGTTTAATCTTGGCTTTCTAGTCCTGTAATTGTATACCCAGTTCAAATGTAATGTTTGTTAGTAACAATTATACTGAACTCTAATTGCAACATTTTTTGAGTTGGCATAATTTAGTTTACTAGTCTAACCATATAATCCATAGTTGCTAATCATTTACTACAATAACCATATTTACAAATCGAACCACATAACCAGTTATATACATCAAATGTACTTGGCATTTCTCAAACCACCAACACCAAATGCACAATAACTTGTGTGGTGCACCAACAGAGCTGTGTGCGGTACTAATACTGGAATAGCAGGCTCTGCTGCAGGCCAGGATTTGGGAGCACAGTCAGAGCTGACATGCAAAAGACAGGTGGCTGAATGCAAATAGAAACCAAATACCAAAACCACTGACATGTTTGTCAGTGCTGTAATGGGTGGGGGCGTTGCAGGTAGCTGCATTGACAATGCTGGGCTTGGCTCCCTTGTCTATGCACCTCTGTTTTGGCCTGCAGCACCCATCCTACTCTGACCATCATTGTAGAGTGTTGCGTCTA
Source organism: Calotriton arnoldi (assembly GCA_963921515.1). Classification (NCBI taxonomy): domain Eukaryota; kingdom Metazoa; phylum Chordata; class Amphibia; order Caudata; family Salamandridae; genus Calotriton; species Calotriton arnoldi. The sequence goes on from CAWUFW010000020.1 coordinate 4,762,811, forward strand.
CTACTGAGGCAGCCAGAGGTCTCACAATAATTTCCTATTTTGATGCATACCATGCAATGTCTTTAAGGTACTGAAACACCTAAGCACATTTTGCACACTTACACAGAGCTTGCACAATGCATCCATATCCTGATTTGAGATATGAGCTGGTATCCTAGTGTTGACACACTTGCAAACCTAACAAAATGCACCTCTGTCTATACAAATAGCATGCAATACCTTTTCAGCGCCCAACTATTCACAGAGCTATAACAATGCATGTCTGTCCATACCTGCAGCATGCATTGCTATCCTGCTGCTGGGACACCCACAGTGCTCTCTCCTGATACCTCTGGCCTGGCCTGAAATGTGCACTAGTGCCACAGTGCTACCACCCTCAAAACATGTTTACAAGTACTCTGGCCCCATGAATTTCAGTGGGCCATAGAAGCACACCCATGTTGATGTTAAATAGGATAGCAGGACAAAAGAAAGCACCTGCTGCACAGATCTGTACAACGGACGGGGTCACAGGTGTGAATCCTGAAGGTGCTGAGTCCTCCTTACATCGGCGATAGAATCTCTACTCTGAGTTAGTATAACTCCTCAAGCTAGACCTGTTTGAATGTGCTGAACAAAATACATGAGTTGAGAACTCCTCAAATCTCTTTTATTTTCAGTTTATACCGGTACAATCCTAAAACATGATTAAATCTTCAGTTATACACATGTTATAAATACAACAATAAAATCAACACAAAGGTATGACATTTTTTCTATTATAATGAAATCTAGCATTCAATGTAAAAACTACACTCGATGAAAAAGGAAGCTCCCCTCCCAAACCACACGGCCTATCCATTTGTAGAATGCACAGTACTCAAGCCAAAGACTGCAACTCAGTCTATCTTATACATGATGCTTGCCACAAATATGATGCTACTGTTTTACAGATATAAGCACCCTTTTCTGCTTATTAGGAAAATGCTGTCACAACATTCTTGCTCATTGGAATTTTTGTATTTGTAAGATATTCCTGCTCGGTCAGTTGGCTGGCAGGCTCCCTTCTTGAAGAAATCCTGTGAAATACATCTGTCCTACTCACCTACTTACCTCCTGTTGTGATTCTTTAAGGTGGGATCTTTCACTGGTGATCAGTGAACCTTGTCCTCTGCCACATGGAGGAGCAACTGTAGTGGCCATGGATCAGCACCTTCTTCGTGTCAGCAGTTCATTCCAGGCAACAGGGCGGCCGCATTCTATGAGAACTGCAATTGTATCAAGTCCGCAGCAAGTATAGAAGAAAAAAGATTATTGAATTGTTTAAGCAATAGGTTTTTCTGGCCACTGGCATGCACATTGCTTTTACTCTCATGTGATCTGCTGTGTATGTGAGCAATGTCATTGTATGATCAGTCACGTGCACCTTGGACCAGTGCACCTTGGATCAGTGTTGCCTACGTTTGCGAGGCAAAGCCATCCATGCAATGCCCAGCTACTCGCAAGCACAATTCCATGCACAATCCAAGCGAAGGATTGCGCTAACTCCGAACTCTGTGCGAGGAAGGTTCATTAATGAGCAACTGATCAGCTGTGTGTGGGCAAGCGCTAGATTGTATTAAAAAATAAAAATCGTAAAAGCTACCTTTCCTTAACACGCCAAGAGACCCAGTTATAAACTAGGAGGACTGGAAAGAAGGTTTTAATGCTTATCTAGAAGTGGTGGGAGAAAACATATTTATTGTTACCTGCAAACTCGCAATGCTCAAACCTTGTCGACATCCAGGTGACTCTGCTGACAATTTCATGGCAGTTTCTAGTTTTTTAGCATCTACCTGCAACTACAAGAGACTTCTGGACAAGCTGTTGTGAGATCAGCTGGTGCAAAAAGTAATCAACAAAAGATTACAGGAGAAATTGCTGAATACTGAGGATCTTGCTTTGCAGAAAGCAATTGATATTCTTAAGAGATCAGAGAACACTGATGAAGGTTTAAAGGAGATGGTGTCCATTGATACTGAGATACAGAGAAAGTGGCAGCTGTAATAGAGACTATGTACAAAGCTGATGTTAAGAAGAAAGAGACATTTCTAGTCATAAAGGCGGTGCCCTCAATGACAAACACTTGTGTTGTTACAAGTGTGGGTTGAAAGGTCACCTCTCCACCGATACCAGCTGCACTGCTGTTGCACAAATTTGTGATAAATGTTAACTGAAGGGGCATTTTAGCCAGGGTGTGTAAGGGAAGAAGCGAAAACTTTCATGAAAGTCTAGAAGTTCTATCAGTATCATCAGTGAGAAAAAGACAGGCAGTGTGACAGAGGAGTTTATAGTACAAGTCATTGAGATAGGAACTATGGAAAGGGACAATATTTTCTGCACTATTTTAATTGACGGAGTGAAAGTGCGTGTGATGGCAGATTCCGGTGTTCTCTATAATTTAATTGGAGAACAGCATCTCACTAAATTTCATAAGCATGTGTTGAGCACTCCAGGCAAAAAGGTAGTAGCCTGTGGTAATAAACTGATTGATTTGTTGGGCTATTTTGAAGGATCACTTTAGTTGTAGAGTGTCAAAATAGTATCATAGGTGTACATTGCTAAAGATGGTTCCTGTCTGCTGAGGTGGCCACAGCAAAGAGATTTATACATACGGATAAACCCCCAAGTTCTGGGAGCGGAGGCCAAGATAAATGTTTTGAAATGTGAAGATGGGGAAGGATAATTTCCAGAAGTATTTAGGGGAAATTGGGGTTGCTCAAAGGTTTTACGTACAAAAGTGTATTGAAAGAAGGGGTGATTCTTAAGGCACATTAGGCATGTTGTGTACCTCTAGTCATGAGAAAACCCCCTGCGAAGAGCGTTACAGAGGTTATGTGAGGAGAACATTATCGAGGAGATTGAGGCACCAGAATGGTTGGCCCCAGTGGTGTTGACAAAGAACACTAACGTAGAGTTGCAGTTATGTGTTGATTTCTGTGACTTTAATAAAGCTATTTGGGTGGACAGACATCCTCTGCTCAACATTGGTGAGATGCTGATGATGATCAAGGGGGAGTAGATTTTCTCCACATTAGATATGTGTAAGCATATCATCAAATTTCTATCATCTGGATTCTAGGCGTCTTGCATTCTTTCTCACACCTGGGGGTGCATACAGATTCATACAGATGCCCTTTGAGAGTGGGTTGACTATTAAACATAACAAATGCAAAATCTGAGCTAAAGGCGTTGATTATCTCATCCATTGGTTGGACGAAAATGGGGCATCACCTGAAGTATAATTAGTGAAGGCAATTGAGGAAGCTCCTTCTCCACAATGCAAGGAAAAACTATGTTCATTCCTGGGGCTAGCAAATAATTACTTTTGTTTGGCTTTAAAATTGGCTCAGGAGGGATGCTTTGGTATGAGTGTAAAATAAAAGCTGAATATTGGTGGGCTGTGCTAGACTAATATATAGAGAGAAATATAAGAGACTGCATACCATGTGTATGGAGCGACAAGTCACAGAAAACTGTGGAGTATCCAACACAGCAAATCAATAAAATGGATGCCCTGTGGAAATAAAATTGGTTTGGATATTTCAGACGTGTACAATATGCTGGACAGTTGTCCCAAATATGCCATGGTGCTTGTTGGTTATCATTCGAGGAGACCGGGGGTTAAATTCACCTATCAAGTTGAATGTAAGTGATTAAGTTTCTCAAGGAGTTGTGGGGGAGTGAGGGAATACCTGAGGTCGTTATGCTGAATAATGGGGTAAACTTCATGTCCCAAGTCATGAAGGACATTTTGAAAGTGAATGGTGTTGAGCAGGTCCTTTTGTCTGTGTATTATCCCCTGGGGAATAGAATAGTGGAAAGGTGGAATAGAACTCTTAAGAAGAGTCTGCCATTGGCTTAATGCCACGGTGGCCAATGGAGTAAATTGTTGTGGGCATATCGTACCACACATAATAGTGCCACAGATAAAACAACCTTTGAGGTCATGCGAGGAAGGAAGTCCAAAGTACTCTTGTCCAAGGGTGTGCAAAGGAGAAAGATGAGTGGTAGCAATGTTAAGTATTTGCAGAGTTCTAGACATGAGGATATTTGTGTGGTGATTGGGTGCGAGTGAGGAAGGGATGAAGGGGGAACACGCGGTTGTCAAAGTTCTCCAACCCACTTCAAGTAAGGAAAGTCAATGCTTACACTGTTCTTTTAACCAATGGGAATGTGTGAAATTGCAAAAAGGTAGTAAAATTGCCTGTGTGCCTTATAAATGGCGGGAAAGATGAATTTTGGTGTGAAATTAAATGATGTGACACATGGGGGGTCTGAAGCATAACACCAGAGAAGGATATGTCATGCACTGAAATGGCTGAATGATTTTGAAATGTATCAATTTATGCAACTTACCACAATTGTATGTAAATGTACTAATTTAATATTCTTTGATACATGTGTCATTCTGTTACACACTCAGATAGGACACATAGACAAAGCGCGACTAACATGCTTTCTAAGGAAAGAGCGACATCAGAACTGCCATGCGAACTCACCAGGGTGGTTTCGCTGTTCCTTAAACTGCGCGAAGCATGGAATTACATGTGACGGGAAGTATACATGGGAATGAAGACTACAATTCCCATGATTCCGCTGCTTCCTCTTCAAACCAGGAAGAGGAACCTCTTCGAGGTTTGGAAGTTCAACCAGGAAGTATTTAAATGGCTTCAGACATCGAGGCGGGGAAGATTATTCCAGTTACGAGGCCCGTGGAAGTGCTGTAGAAATTCATTGTGATCTTTTCCCAGTATCGTAAGGGTGCTTGAACCATTTTCTGATTCTTTTTCAGGCTTTTGCCATGTTAGTATTTTAAGTCACTCCTTGCACTGTGCTCTGGTCAATAAGTGGGTGTCTGGAGTGTTGTTTTGTTTTTCCCGCGTGGTGAATGTCCCAATCTATGAGTGCGCTTGGAGACAGTGCGGTACAACGAGAACTTGCTGTTCTTGGGATTATTGGATCACTCTATTTGGTTCTAAAATAGATATTGACTTTTGCTGAGGGGATAGGATTTCCTCTATATATGGATATTTTCGGATTCCAAGGATACAATGAGCATTACAGAGTTTCAGTGCAAATAATTCTACAAGACATTTCCTGAGTCGCATTATTCAGACTACCATTACTTGGCATTCACAGACTATCCTAGGGGTATGACGAAATACCCAATCATCTTATACTTCTACAAATACGGCTCCAAAGCCTAGGAGGTGGTAGTACGCTTTTTGTTAACCTGCATTTATTCTTTACTGTTTATTAACAGGGTTCAACGTGAGTCCTGTCAAGTTAAGGTTCACTCCCTGTGATGCAAGGCATATACTAAGTGTTAGGTGGGTACATCAAATAACAATTCAAAAGAGAGATTCATAAAGAGGGAAGAGAGAGTAGTCATTGGAGAATGGACATGTGTTACCAATATTGTTTTTTCTTTGTTGTTACAGTTAAATGAGGTATCCTTTCCAGGTTATAAGCCACTCGTTATTGAAGAGTGAGCGGTGTTACATAAAACCTATACTAATGTTTATCTACATGAAGATGGACTCAGTTTCAAGTGTTGACACAAAGGCTTTCTTATTGTTTACAGGTACATTAAGGCGTTCATGATATGTTTTGCACAGGTGGATAAAACTACACATATTGATAGTGTGTTGTTTATATTTCAGGTCGCATTCCCTGCTGTTCACTCCCTTTCCTTCCCTCACTTGATCACCTTAAAATTCTGGTCTATTATGGCATGCAGAATTGAGGCTATCAAGAGGTGGACCTATTGAGCATCGGACCGACCCCGAGGACGAACCCACATCGTTACACATTCAGTCATTCTTGTTTTCTGAAGTTTTATGCTTATTTATTTTTTGTATTTAGGAAGGAAGTTGTGTTGTATCCTGGTTTACTTATTATGAGAATGTTGTCACAAGATTCTCATTTGTTGGAATATTTGTATTTGTAAGGAATTCCTGCTCAGTCAGTTGGCTGGCAGGCTCGCTCCTTGAAGCAGTCCTCTGAAATCAATATGTCCTACTCACCACCTATTCCTTAAGGGGGGAACTTGCAACTATCTAGGCAAAAAAGTGAATTGAACATTTTGCCTCATGGTAAATGCAGTCCAAATGAACTCTGAGCCACTTGGTACTCTTTGTGAGTTAAATAGGCTGTTGTGGGCTGTCTTCATAATTACTTTGGTTTGCAGCCCTCAATAGTTGTCCTTAAGCAGTGATGCTGTATTGCAAACAAGAAAGGCTGGATTAGACCATAAATTACCTCTACCCAGTTTAATAAGTAGGCTTATCATATGTCAAAACCATATAATCTGAGATGAATCATTAAGAGCTATCATTTCTCCCATAGGTTTTATATAAGTGCTTGCATAACGATTCCTATTTAATCTCATCTAGTATAAAATCAGGAGCAATGCAATAATATCAAGAGATAGGTCTTATACCTAGTGCCAGATAAAGTGCTACTAGTGGTTCCTGGTCCTAACCATAACAAAAATCTTTAAAGTTTATTTTCAGCATCTTGGATCTCTTTTGTATTTGCAAAGCCCTACGGTTCTGCTCCATAAATTGTAGAAACTACTGCTTTTTGTCTATAAACTTGTAATACAGTTGTTATTGATTGGCTACCAAGTTTGTGTTTACATCATAGTACTACATTAGCAGTTTGGCTTAATATATTCGCTGCTTTTATTCATATGGGGAGAACAATCCTATTTGCAGTTGAAACATTCTCTCAAGTAATTGCAAAGGTTCATACTTTCCAAGGTTTTTTTTTTTTTAAAAGCAAATGATTTTCTGAGACAGTGAGCACTTTTCATATCCATCACTTTTGTTGTCCTAATATTTATTGTAAGGGCTTTATCTCGGCTGTGTTGCACAACACCGTCAATCCATTTAATGCATAGAATTTGCCGTTAGGGAAAGAAGGACAGCATCATCTGCGAATAGCAGTATAGGTACCTTTGAAATACACAGTTTCTGTACCGCGGCTTCTAATACTTCAAAGTAGCAAAATATAATGTTCAAAAACAGGCTGAACAATACCAGGATAAAACACAACCCTGAAAACCCCCAGATAAAATTTGGAAGCTGTTAGTACTCGCATCACTGTGGTTATAATGCGCCTCACACTTGTTCTATGATATATATACTTCATATCGCCTCCAACAATGGGTTGTCTCGAGCTAAACTCTCCAGTGTTGCACATAGTTTATTCCTATTGACCAAGTCAAATACGGATTTAAGTTCTAAAAAAGTCATATATATAATGACATCTTCTTGGCTGCATAGTTTGTGCAAATCATTTAGAGATGCATGGTCTGGTCAATCGTCTTCATATCTTTTCTAAAACAAGTCTAAAACCAGTCTGAGCATCCGTAAGCCTTCTCCTCATGTCTACACAATTCTCCCTAAATTGTGCCTGCCCCATCTAGTAGGAAGATAGGTCTGTAGCTTGATTGGTTACATTAGTATCCCTTTTCTGCAATGGAATTTTAATGGCTAATTGCCAGGATGATGGAATCTTCCCTGTAGTAAGTGTGGCATTAAACAACTTTTGTAACACGTTACCAAAAATGAATATCTATCTATGTAAACCAGCTGGTACTGGTCCAGCCCAAGAGCTTTTTTCGACTTCAGTCACTTAATGGCGAATTCCACCTCATGGGATAGAATAAATAAGGAACCCCAGCATTCCCCCTCATTCGCCATAATTTCTTCCTGTCCCTTTCTCTCTCTAAAAAGCCAATCGTGGGAAGATATTTAGCATTCCATTATGCAACTTCTTTCTTGGTATCCAGATGATATCAGCTCCCAGAATTTCTTTGAATTTTTATTGCTTTCTGTTTTTTTATCTCTTCTCATATTCTCCTCTAGGTTTCTCTCTTTTTCTCTGACAAAACTTTTTGTTTGTTTCTCCTTGCATCTTTTAACGTAATTTCATTAATAGGGCTGCAATATTGTATGGTTAATCAAATTGATAGATTTTGTTTCGTTTGGCAGTATTCGCTATCGAACTATTCCGATTTGGCAGCTGATTTAGTATTGGTATAAGGATTTGTTGTTGTCATGTATTTAGCTGTTTTTACCATCATTTAGTCGAAATGGTACAGTACTACCACTGTTCTCGACTTTTTACATCCAAAATGCCATTTATATCCTGAGACGAATCTATCATTAATATGTGGGGTAATCAGGTGTACTGAAACAAGCTCCATTTAACAGCACATCTATTTGCTGTAGGAACTAAGCCTGGTACATAATAGGGTCCTTAAAAATCCCAAACAGATTTAGGTAAAAGAGATCTCTCAAAGGTGCTAATCAATGGATCATGATCACTCTCTGTCCTTATATGTACCTTCTTGGTTCTCACAAGATGCCAACATTCCATATTAGCAACTATATAATGTATTGTCCTTGCCCTTTACCAAACCTAAAAGTCTGTTAGTTTATCCATTAAAAAATTGCAAACCACTATTCAGGGTCACCTTTAAAGAAGTATCTTCCTCATCTAGAATACCTTTGCCTTGATAAAATAGGGAGGGTTGTGGACCACACATCCTTCACATCTCTTATTGCCTTCTCAAAGGATCCCCTTGGTGAAGCGACATTAAAGCCCTCAAACACCAGAATAGTTTGTTTCAGTAATTGGCTGGCAGGGACCCTAATGGGGATTACTAGATTTAATTATAACCATTCCTTTCATCCTATTGCCAGGATGGGCATATGTATTTAAAATGTCTAATGACTCACGGATGTATTTTATTTTATTGGTCAAGGTCAGTCTTGTATATTGCCATGTGCTGCTTTTTTATAGATAGTTGCTGCACATTTATTTGAAATTAAGTTGTGGATCCACGTTAATAAAGCACCACTGGATCTCCCTGATGCTGATCTTACTGCTGGTACGTGCAATTTACTAAAGCCGTCTAGCATTATTCCTTATTGAGCTATGTCTCTTGAAAACAACATATATCCTATTTTGAAACAAAAGTACGCCATCCAAAGTCATCTAACTTGGACTCGAGACTTGCAAAAGCAGCGAAAAATATTCTTTCTTTGAGTTTGTATTTACGGCATGAACCAGCTCGCTCCATAACGTATTTGGAGACATGGCTTATACCGTGCTTAACCCCAAACTAAGTGACTGCTATAAAAGCAGACTGAAGCCAGGCCCATTTGCTCGTCTCAACAGGACTCTCTGTGATGTCTCTTGTAGTATTTGGATTTTCACAAATCTCCTATTATTGACACTTTCAGCATCTATGTTCTTTGCTTCTTCCCATGACATGTTATGCAGCGTTGATGACCCCGACTTCAAGGGCAATTTTATCTCTTCAAAAGATACTTTATCATACTTGAATGGAGCGTAACTGGCATACTTGGATTTGTCACATGGAATGACGTCATTGCCAACTATGCTAAAATGGATCTGTTTTTCCATGATTATTTCCCCCACTTTCTGGGGTTTACATTTATCACCTGGTTTTCCTCCCATATCTCTTGGGTTTCCTGGTGGATTGATTCTGTCGATTAATTCAAAATCAAACATGGTTGCAACAGTAGCCTTTTCTGGTCTTGCTACTCTTTAATGCACTCTTGTATTGCTGATCATACTTATGAAAAAAGGGTGCCATTGGATCTAGATCGTGTGCTGTTGTATGTACATAGCATAGACTAGATGGATCACAGGTTGATACTTGACTTGACCCATTGTGTTTGTTCAAGGGCGCTACATTGCTATTAGATAATGTGACTCCACTCTAATGTCTTGGCTATATTTCCCTCAATTACAGTATTGTGTGGTGTGAACCTCACTTAACGTGGGTCTCCCTTGGCTTCCTTTTTGGCTTTCTCTATTTTCTGAGAAATGTATTTAGTGATCTGTGTGTGAACTGTAGTTCACAGGTTTCAAGTCAGTATGCTAGGGAGGCAGTTGAATGTCCGGTGACACGTCAGTCTCATAAAAAAAAAGGTCACTGTATCTGTAGTAATATGGATGTGACCTCTAGGGCACATATTGTGACCCTAGTAAGACAACTCAATGGGACTTTTGCACTTGATTGAGGAGAATTCAGACCCCAACAGCAGGCACTGCCAGGCCTCTAGAAGGGACCGCCATCACCAGAATTCTCAGCGCCTGGAGGCGCTGCATCGGAGTAGGAAGGGGACGGGGCCACCCTTCACCAATGCGTTCATATTACCCCCCTCCCTTCCCGTTCACAGGACTTTTGCACTACATGAAGGGGTATTCATACCCCAGCAACAAGTGCTGTCAGTCCTGTAGAAGGGACCACCATCACTAGAATTCTCAGTGCCGGAAGGCGCTGCATCGGAGTAGGAAGGGGCCGGGCTGCCCTTCATCAACACGTTCATAGCGAAACCCAGCCTTCCTGCATCGCAGGACGCGACCGGGCCATTCCCGGGCAAAGCCTAGGCCACGGCTGGGCTGGGTCACCCATCTTTCAACTGCTCTTCTACAGTTACTGTCTTTTTATAATTACTCTGTCTCCATTCCTCGTGGTGACTTTTGTGCAACATTGGAAAGCGCAAGACTCCAGTGGCCCCCCCATGCACCTACAGGATCTACCTTGGACGGTTTCTTAAAGCAGGCAATAGGGGTCATCTCTAAGGAGATTGAACTGGCGGCGTGCCGCCTGTCGCTCTCCTCTTTTCCGGGTGTTACTTTAAGTCCTGCACCAGCCCCTATGGGCGCCCAAAACGGTTGTGCTAGTGGCAAATTTAGTATCTCAGTTGTGGAGTTAAGCCCCGAGACAGATAAGTTAATTACTGTTGATGCCTCCTTGTTAGCTCAAGCATCAGGGGATGTGTCCAAAACCCAACATAGCGGAATAGTCACTAGGGGCCAGTCTGGCAAACGAAAGAGGACATATGTCAGCTCTAAGTCAAAAGGGCCTTGCGTATCCAATATGTAGGAAGGTAGGATCCTTCTGCATGGTTACCCCCACTTTTTGCCTGGTGCTATGCTGCTTCTGACTAGTCTGACTGGAATTCTGCTAATCAGGACCCCAGTCTCTGTGCTTTCTCCCCTAAATTGGTTACGGTAAGTACTTAGGTACCTCCCAGATTGGATACTGGTGTACCCTTATAAGTCCCTAGTATATGGTACTGAGGTACCCAGGGCATAGGTACACCAGGGGTCCCCCATGGGCTGAAGCATGGATTATGCCACCCATGGGAAACCACTCAAACTGTAACTACAGGCCTGCCATTGCAGCCTGTGTAAGCTGGTGCTAGCATCATTTACGGAAGATAAAGGTTTCCCTATATCTAAGGTCACTGCACTTAAAACCTATAAGTCACCTCTAAAGCAGGCCTTTCAATCCTGAAGGCAGGGTGCTCGGTTCTAAGTGGAGGGTGCCCCAGCATGAGCAGGAAACCCCTACAACCTAAGCCAAGCTCGAGCAGGGGAAGGCAGAACAATAGGTATCCTGTCACAGGGAGGTGTGACCACCTCCCAGACAGGGTTTAGGGTATTGGGGCGGGGTGGGAGCGCTTGCCAGCGCTATCAGTCTGCTTGAGGGGCACCTTTGGTGCCCTCCTTGCATAGTCCAGTTCAAACCAGCTCAGGGAGCCGTTGGCTCCCGCTCCGGTGCGAAACTGGACAAAGGACATGGGAGTCAGACATGGGAGTGTCTCCCCACTGTCTGACCCCTCCCCTGGGAGGGAACCTTGAATCTTCCCAACCCTCTCCTTGGGGTACTTAAGGGCTTACCTGTGGGTGGGTCCCTAGATTCGTCATGAGACAAGATTCATATCAAGACACCACTTCTTCTTCGACAGTCTGAGCACTCTGGACTTCGCTGGACTTCACTCTGGGCATCAAGACTGCAACTGGGAAGACTCCTGCTGCTCCTGGTTTCATCGCCATGTGTCTGTGTTCCATACAGGAATCTTCCAAGGCCTGTGGATATCCAAGACACCTGAAGGAATCTCCCTTGAAGTGAAGGAGTCACTTCCCTGCATCTGCAGGCACCGCAACAAATCTGACCTGTCTGCTGATCCTAGGCTCCCACGGACTCCGAAAGGCTCATTAACACAGGTGGTGGTTCTTCATATCCCTCGAGGCCTGCCCTGTGCTCTCATCAAGTTTGAGGCCAGTATCCCTCGTTGGAGCCGCAGGAACCGAACCACTGTGCACCGCGTCGAATCACTGTTGCAAAGGCTTGTTGGCTTCCTTCCACCAAGATCTTTGGGCTCCAAGTAGCCCCAACCTCAAGCATCTCCTGTGACTAAGATCTTTGTCCTCACCACATCACTTGCATCTTGGGCCTGCATCTTTGGTGAGCTGCTAGAGGTCTTCTTGCGACTCCAGTGCCTCCGGCCTGTGGGTCCTCTTGAGGGTCCTCTTTGATTTCAGTGGGCTCCCCTGATTGCTCAGGGCCTACTCTGACTCCCCTGCTTGTGGTGAATCACCTAGACCTTGCTGGTCCCCACACTGCACTCTCTTTGCTTCCCACGTTGTTTGCAGTTGCCAAGGCTTGTTGGTGCTCCCGACGGACACTGACCCCTCAATTCTCAACATCCGATGTGGGACAGCTTGTAAATGGCTCCTGCTCTTCCACAGCATCACCTAGTCCTCACAGCTGCAGCTCCAAGGTCATCGTCAGCTCACCTGCAACACTCGACTTCGGTGGGCATTCATCTTCCGGGCCTCCTGGTCACTCCCAAGTGGCATAGACTCTGTCCCCTCTGCTTGTAGGTACTCCTCATCTTGAATCCACCTTTGGGTTCCACCGAACACTTTAACCTTCTCCAGCAGCGGCATCTTCCTGAAGTCCTCCACTGAGTTCGACGTCTGTTTCCGACACCACTTCACACCTATGCACCCGGGTTCCCTGGTGTAGGTATCCTGGTCCCTAGGGTATCCACGGGTGGGGTGGCTCTTGATCCAGCGCGGCTAATATAAATATCTCTTTAGGACACGAATCCAGGTAAAACATTCACGTCTATTAAACCATATGTCGGTGGGGCCCATGACACCGCATATCATACATTCATTCGTTCACTGGATTACACACCAAGGAGAAATGTGTTGCTGGAGGAACGGGATACCTTGTTAAATTTGACAGAATAATACCTCAGACATCATATACATCACCTTTGATCCTGTCAGTTCTAAACATCAAGGTATTCCACTCTTTGGTCGATGGACCAACTAGTAGAATAAGTTGATGGTGATTAAGACCAGCTCAATCACTCTTAAAACCTGTTAACCTTTAAACTTATTAATGAACTAAAGAACCACAGACTCATTTTAAGTTAGAATTAAATTTTATCTAATTTCTCAATTGCCCGGGTGAAATTCTTTGTTTATTAATCACTTTAATACATTAATAACATTTATGTGAAAAGTCTAATAAAGAATAGAAAATTATGCATTACCCTTTGATTTAGGATGCGGATAGGAATGGTTCACCAAAAAGAAGGTAATCCGCAGATCACAGAATAGAACTCCCAAACTGACTGACTGTCCCGCTAAATGCCTCCTCGATCGGACCTCCCTTGCAGATTTCCCGCAACGATCTCGTTCCTTCCCCAGTCAAGTTCGAAGTCCAAAAATGACAGAGTCCTTTCGTAATATTGAGGTGGAAAAATAGAAAATAGAAAAATGGCAAGAAAACACCAACGGCAGCAGTAGCATCAATAGCAGCGGCCACAGCAGCAGCAAAAGGAGCAACTCACCCCACATAAGATAGACCCTCTTATACCCTACTTTCTAGCTTACTACACAAAAAGTTGCACTCCTTAGGGGCAAGAATCACGCTAATTGGTCCATTTGAGGGGTGGTGATGGTCACCTCATCGCCCTCCTTGTTCAAACTGGTTTTGGGGACAGTTAAAGATACATTGAGTCTCATGACTTCTGGGTTAAAAGCAGTCCAATTTGCCATTCATTTTGTTGCAATCTCGATGGTCACAATTTAGTTAGTCCATTGTTGCTCAGTACTTTTCTCTTCAATTCCCACGAATACGTGTTGAGTCTTTCTTGGCACCCTCCTTATCAGTGGTGGCTGGTGACATTTGAAAGTGGTGGGGCGTAAAATTATTGGCATACTGCACCGCAGCGAGCGAGCGTAGCGAGCGAGCCCGAACAACCTAAGGGGGTTCGGGGGGTTCTCCCCGAGAAAAGTTTGAAAAAGAGTGGACAAATGGTGCATTTTCAAGCAAATTTGAGAAAGCAGGAAGGTTAATAAAGCAATTGTGAAAGTGCAGTTATTACATTAATAAAGAGATGTCATATAACATAGGTAGCTGCTTATTCAAGCTTTCTTTCACCCCATAGTCCAGCAGGGTCTTGATACAAGACAGATAAGAGAAAAAGCAGTGTGGTCCTCGACCAGGAAGACACTCATATTTTGTTGGTAAGAAGTCAAAGGATTGGTCAAATTGAAAACCTGAAATGCAATATGCAATCAAACAATTTGCAAGTACATCTCATCTATGTTCAACAAGCCATGTTTTACCCATGATTGGAATTGTGAATCACCAAATAAACTGAGCCACTGCAATCAAAAGCAGAGGGCCTCCTCAAAAAGTATGCCCTTAAGAGAGTTCTCTCATCTCATGTCCTCTCTATATTTTCTCTGGAAGTTGAAAACTCATCACATTCTACTGCACAAACCTGAACCCTTCTGCATATTCCAACACCAGAACTCATTCTTGGCCATTTAGTTTGGAGCCATTCATACCAGAAATACAGAAAATACCTTTAAATAGAGTAGAAGGTTTATGAATACAAGCACTTAGCAATTGTACATATACTATGAATGAGAGCCAAAGGAAACAAAAAGGAATAAAGAAGGGAGCAACACTCAAACACAACTCATGCTCCGGAACGCCATAAAATTCTCTATGTGGCAAGTTCATCACCTATAGCAGAACACAGTACATTTAATGTCTCCCTCAGTTTAGCATATTAAACAATAGCAAGTGGTAATTCTTGTGATATGTACTCATCACTGTAGACTATTGTAGAGTCGCTATATAAATACAATTAATACAATATGTGGTGTTAGGTGTAGAAAATCTAGACTCACACCTGTCTATATTTTTTTGATGTTTTATCCTTGATAATGTGCCCTATTGATACTCTGGGGTCGATATTCAGTGTGCGCGCCCTGAAACCGCTCATAAACTCGATAAGTAAATAGAAAGTTGTTTAGCAGAGAAAACTATTAGGATGGCAAATGAAAGTATTTAAAGGTGTACAGTTCATCCTTCACTGGAGAGTAATAAAAAGACAGCGTTTTCAGATATTTGCACAATATGGTCGGACATGGGTACAGGAGTAAAAGGATCTGCACCCTCACCACTTGTGAATTTTTGTTTTTGCCCTTGATGTAGGAAAGTTGGCAGAGGCAACTGTTGGTGACATTGCGGAAGTGTTTGTAGGCCGTTTGCCGAGGGCCTAGCGGGATGTCACCTGAACAGACACAGCAAGCCGCGCCGCGCTCTGGTGCCACTTAAAACACACAAACACTTACTCAGGTGAATTCAAGAATCTGCGGGTGGAACCAGAAACAATATCCTGATATCGGTTTGCAATGTGGCTGTGTGATGTACACACAAGTTACTGACAGCACATCTGTAAGGAAGTACCATCAACTGCAGCACAGACACACTCACATACACACATATTTTTAAAAAAGTAAACTGCGGATTTCCCTTTATGTACAACAAAACGCATCATCACACAAACATAATATCATTGGGCCCATGGCGAGTCACAAAACTGAAGAACTGCAGAGGAGATACTCGAGTGCAAAGATGTGCACACTAACGCTGCTCTTTAAAAACTATAATGGTCAGAGGTGTATGCGGAAGAGAGAATTACAATGGCTGAAGGACACGTGTACAAACCAACAACTGTAACCCTTCAGACACAAATGAGAATCTCCATCCCATCTAAACTCTCAGCATTGACTCGCCGGATTAGCCACCAAAGTGCAACATACACATTGTCTGATGTACAAAACAAATTAAGAGATACATTCACAAAGGAAATTAAACGGATGAATTCGTGTAGTATCTGCTGTACTTTGTGCATTTGTGTCTGCAGTAACTTAGAGGAGGAGGTCATCGGCACAGAGATCTTTTGTCTCTAGATTTAGAGTCCATTTAAAGACGTCACTTCCTCATCTACACATGTTTTCCTTGCAAGCGGTTCAGTTGCAAGTGCAAAAAGCAGATGTTGAGTGGACACCCCTACTGGGTGCCCTACCAAATAGGGCAGAGGTAACACCCTGCTGACCCTGACTCTTGCTGGATGTCGTCTGTAGAAAAGACTTGTGTAGGCGATGTGCACTTATTTTTTTGTTACAAAAGTTTTATTGAGTTTTAAAACCATTCAAAGACAGACAAGCAAACAACTTTCGGTGCTGGAGGTTACACAGTAAAACAATGGCCAATGACAAGAGAAAAGAACACACAAACTTGTATTGGTAATTCTGTTCTTAGTACACCGTACAGTATTAGTGGACAAAAACATGGTACAAGGTCCTAGTTGTCACCCGCCTAGGTACGTGCTGGCCGGGCAGTGTGCCTTCCCGCTTTTGTAGCTCGGCATCCATTGTGCACTGGTAGGAACGTGCGGTGCAGGAATGCTTACATTATCTCCTGGTTACGGTGTCTATGGGCCATCATCACCCAGCCCCCTCTTTCCCAGGGCAGAATTTTCAGGATGGATTACAACATTTCAACTCAAGATCGGTATTGTTTAACTTTATGCAATGTAGGTAAGAGGTTGCACAAGCAGTGGAAAATTTCAAAAAAATGAACAAATCGAATCGCTTTGTGATTAGGACGGCGGAAATCTGCCGTCTATACAGAAAAGGAGGCGTGCTGTGTGTCAGGGCGAAATTGAGTTGTACGTTACAAATTGATATTTAGCAGGCATGCTGTGAATTTTCATGGAGAAATGCGCAATGACACGGATTGAGCAGTGTCTGCATGCAGACGGACATCTCTCCAGAGTGCGGGGATGTGAAATGTGAGCAGCCAGCAGTTTGCAGGCATGCATCAGAGAGTGATCCTGTTTGTCATGGGCAGGGTGAGAATGATGTAGCACACGGCGAATGCAAGCCCACCTCCAGAGCTGAGAGATAGCTGGCCTCGTGCATTGCGCTGGTCAGCGCCTGACAGCCGCCTGGATGCCTGCTTCCTTGCTAAGGCCTGTCATCGCGCGCAGCTTGTTAAACAGGAAAGTGCACACCTAAGTTGTTTTATCTGCTTTGCTTTTCCTCTCCCCTCGCTCCGCGCTTTTAAGGCAGGCCGCCTGGCAAGTATAATGAGCAATTTACATTTCCCAAGCCCAGGTCCCACTTCCGAAACCCTATAAAGATGGGCAGGAACAAACCTTTAAAACCCCCCTCAGGGTCTCCAGCCGCAGCATCACAATAGTGCAGAGCAGCATCCTACTCAAGAAGTATACTTAATGCCAGGAATCAAAGTAGGTCGGCAGCTGTTTGTGGCGTAAGCAGGGGCTACCAGGGGAAGTAGTGGCGACCTATAGAGGCCATCACGATCATCTCTTCGCGTGCCCCCGAGGATGAGGATGAAGCGCTGTCAGGCATGTGAGCAGGGGAGCAGCAACTCCCAGTGATAGACACAGGCATCTCGAGAGCCTGTTTGTGACCTGCAGGCATGCACTGCCTGTCCGCGCACCAGGGGCGCCGGCTCGATGAAGCACAACAGCTCTGTCGTGATCGACTAGTAGTAATATCATGTGAGCATTCTGCCTCGTGCGTGGCGACGAATTTGGTACGGTTCTATCCAATCCCAGGCAACTTCAGGCTCCAGGAAAAAGTGTGAGCGCTGCTGCTCAACCGTTATCCGCAGTTTAGCAGGGAACTAAAGCGCGTACCTGAGTCCTGTCCCATTACTCTGAGCTGCGTTTATGTTGTACCGCCAACGTGAGGTCTGGAAATATCATTATGTTAGCATTCTCTATCTTGAAGCGGCCCGCACTTCTCGCCGCCTACAGCACTGTGTCTCGATCTCTAGCCCTTCAATGCCCTCGCGCAAGCAAACAATACGCAAGTAATTGCGGCGCCCACGTTCTGAGACATCACACAATATCTCTTGGCCTGGGCCATTGTTTGAGGGTGGAGGCCTGGAGGGTTTGAAGGAGGGCATTGTTAATTTGTACCTTCACTGGCTGCTGCAGAAGGCCAAGCCACTTCCTACTGAAGATTTACAGAATTAGAGATTGACGCCTATCGATGAAATAAAAAAAAAGGAACATAAAATACAAAAGGGACACGTCACCTGAAGCAGAAATGCACACATGTGGCCGTCAGATTATGTGAAAAAGATACAGGCTGCCTGCAAGACAAGGCAGCAGCTGCATTCGGCCAACCCGGAAGGAGACAGCTGGTTTAATGACGTAGAACAACTCGCACAGCTCGAACCAGCACCTACAGGGAGCGACGGAGGTCAAATCAGTGCTGAGAGTGTTCCGCGAGAGGAGCTTTTAGGTGAAAAGAAGGTCTGATGTGCACTGATGGCAGTGGCATCTACTAGACGTAAGCCCTGGTAACTCAGTCCGTTCTTTAGCATACAATTCTTCATTTCAGCCTATTATTATACACTTTCAGCGGTCAGTCCTGCAGTGACTGAGGTCACGCAGTACAACAACAAGAGATGGACAGACAGACACACGCTTTAGAAGCTCCATAGGAACGGTGGAAAATTGGAGTAACTCGAAATAAACATTAAAAGTGGGCCCGAGTGCTCTTACAAACAGCAGTTGGAACTGGAGGAAAAATGTTCATAAAACGGTGGGTTGTGATCGTGACCTGCTTATTGAAAAACTTACAAACATCGTTGAACCTCCGAGTTGGTGGAAATACATATATTTATCCAGCCGCCTGGTTTCACCTTTCCTGAATATTAAATCGAAAGCAAGCACAAATTCATGCTTTGAAAGCTTTGTAATGCAGTCATGCCAGCAGCCTCGCAACAAGCATGAGCAAAGCATGTTCTTTTAAAAAGGACCCCGTGCAAAAACATAAGGGGTGAACTGCTCATAGGTGTAACATGTAAACAAATGAACACTACCCCCAAAGCGCAGCTTTTTGGACACAGGGGAGGTGTTTATTTAATAAATAAGGGAATTAAAATATTAAGCATTTTCAAATTAACAAAAAAGGCAGTTTTCCTTACGTTTTTCCACCGAGCTAAAAAAGACAATTATATTACCTGGAAATGTCAGTCAAATCTGCCTCGTAAAAGAACCTGCGTGATAATTGAATGCTTTCTCCGCATACTCTCCGCTCTACCCCATCTCTACCGGAACAACCAGCATGTCAGGCAATCTCCCCAGTACAGGCCAATTTAACCCCTACCCAGTGGCATGTCTGGGCCATCCCTCACATGCATATCTGCCAAAAAGCAAATTAATTTTCATTATAGCGCTGCCAACCCACAAACGCTAAATCTTTTACTGACTGTTTGCCAGATAGATAATTCAACGCAGAGATATACATTACTCCCGAAAATTATGTTCGTTTTGTTTAGAGTGATTGGTTGGCTTAAGTTGTCTGAACTCTTGCAATATAAAATAGATTTGGATTAGTACCGTCTGGAAGAAATACCAGGTCAAACAGCTTTATTAATCACACGAGATATGATTTTGTTTCACTTTTTTCGCCCACTTTCAAAACGGTACCTTTGCATCAATGACAGCCTGGCAGCAGCCAGATCTTAAGCTTGATTGATGGAGCCCTGCGAGTTCCAAAATTAAGATGCATTTAAGTAAAAGCCCATTGGCTTAATTGGCAGGCAGAATTAAGTGCGGTGGCTATGTGACTGGAATGAACGCAACATTTAACACCTTCCTGACAGTCACAGTGTAGCTGGGCTGGCGGTGCGGTGCCTACTGGTACCAGCTCACCAAACTGGCACTGCCCCTTCCAGTCGCCTCCCTTCTACCTCTGCCTTCCGTTTTAGTCCTAATACGAGGTTTTTGGGGGACTGCATGCTGACTTTAAAGAAAGCTTTCAGTGACGGAGTCACTTTTATTTTCCTCGTTCCTCCTAGGAACTTCTCTGCGTTTGTCCTGCTTATGACATAGGGCCCACACCACATTGGGACTCTCACTGTTGTGGACATGTTTTTAGCAAACTCCACTGTTTAAGTGGAGTGCCAACGCTTGCCTATTAGCACTGCAATTCTAACATCTGCACATGAGAGTCACTCTCCGCCCTTTTACCACTTCACTTACGAGCCTTTAATTGCTTTCAGAAGTAAAGGCTGAACATCACATCGCATCGCTTACACAGTTGTCAATTGACCCATTGTCTTGTGTGACACCTTGAGGCAGTCCTGCAAACATGTCAGTCACGCTGGTATTGTATACCATACCATAATAATTCTTTTTACCCATGGGAAGTTCTGCATTGATAACACCCCCTGGAACAATGCGCTGTTTGTATTTATAAAGCTATAAAGCTGTAAACCCCGTGGGAGAAAAATATTGCAATGCGTTGATTTTTCTACTGGCTATTGTTATATGTATTACTTGAATGGAAATGTTTTGAAAAACAACACTTTTCAATAATTTTTGTATTGAATGAAAATTGCGATAGATAATGAGGAATGTTACAAATAAATGTGAAACTGCTGAGATAACTGATACAGTAATAGCTAAAATGCTGAATTCGAAGTATCCTGTCTGTGAATGCTGTTCTTGAACAAAACTTTAATAAAGATATATCCCCCAAAATAAAATAATTAAATGTGAAACTAGTAGGCTGTAGGACCCATGTTTTATTGTTTATTGAACCAGAATCTGAAGCCAACATTTTTATTATATTGACCCTGCATCTCGTGTGCCCTTGTGCGGTCTCCTTGGGGCCTCTATGTGCTACAACTGCTGGGGCGAGGCGGCCACGACCTCTACATCCCTGTTTGCTACTCCGCCAGGCGCGGCTCGCGGGAGAGGGGGGAGGTGGGGGGGGCGTTGTGCCACTCACTGCCAGGGGCCCCGGGGATTAAAAGAAAAAATAGAAAATCCTACCTGACTCTGAGGAGGTCCGCCGTCCGCGCCGCCTCGGGTCCGACTCCGTTTGGCCCTGCCTACAGCCCCTCTCAGCCAATCCTGGCGCTGCTGGCAGCGCCAGGATTAGCTAAGGCTACGGTTACCTCTCGCCCGCCTGCCCATTAGGAGACCGAGGTTTGAGCCTTTGCTCAGCCCTCGCTCTCCTAATGGGCATGCGCTAAGCCAGTGCACACACAAGTGCGCATGACTGGGCACGGCGCGAAAATTCGGTGCCCTTGCCCACTCATGCGCACTTGTGCTGCAGTGCTGCCTGCTGCCCCTAGTCCCTCTGACAATCATGTCAGTCAACATGACGCATGGACCGCCCACCCCCTTCAGACTCTGAAGGGGGTGGGCGGTCCGACGTCATGCTGACTGACATGATTGTCAGTTCTCCTCGGCTCTTTGAACTTAAGTAAACTGATTCAGTTTACTTAGGTTCAAAGACGCCGAGGGAGCTGCGGGCGGGGGGGCTACGCCCCAACGCCCCAACGGACGCACCGCCCCTGCTCCTTATGGTAGGTCAGTACGACCTTGACATCTCTCACTCCGTGCACAGGCCGCACCCACATGATTTAGTTTCTCTATTTCTTCTGCCTAGAGGCCAATTTTGGCTTTTCACGTGACCTCATCTGTTTCGGCAGCCATTTTCGCAGCATGGCCTAACAGGCCCGAACGAACTATCATAAGAACAAACACAACCAAAATTAAAACAAAGAAAATAAGCCTTTCTGTTTACCACCCGCCATTTTAAAGAGCTGTGTTAGGTGTTACCTAGCAGAAGCGACATTTAAAGCCATTTTACTTACCATCTGCATTCTTTGCCACAATACAAATCTACTACATAGCATAAATCGTGCGATTTTACTCTATCACAATATTATGGTTAATCAACTTCACAATTGTAAATAAATTAGATTTTGCACAAATTGGCAGGTTACCCTTATATAGTGTTTACTAAAAGTGCATTTGTTGGTTATTACATGCTCCTTCAAACAATTAGTATTGTTAATTTATTAAAAGTTCATTACTTTTCCAAGGGGTTACAAATTATTTTATTTACCCTGCTCCATCAATTCCCCCTTTGGTGATTTTTAATATCACCACAAAAACCTATCCTACAATTTATCAGATAAATGTTTCTTGTCCACTTGCTTTCTTGTTAGTTCATACAACTGTGTTTTTCTCATCTTGTCTTTTAGACCTTTTGTACATGTTCTCTTTTAACTCTTCTAATTCTATCTCTCCCATCTCCCGTTCTCTTTCTTTATTTTTCTCATTTTCTCTTTTTACTCTATTTTGTCTTTTTCTTCTTTTAATACACACATATGCTAATCTCACTAATAACATTACTAATATTATCACTGTTACTGATATTAGTATCTTCCCAATAAGAGAACTACCTATTTCTGTGAACCATCTCTGCATTGAGGAAAAACTCTTACCAAGTCTCTCCCAAACACCTTCAACCTCCAGTGGGGCAATTTCTTTGTGCAAATCAGTAATATTCTTTATATACTTCTGTATATTCTCATTTTTGTCTGGAATGTAAGTGCAACAATGTTGGACTTTCAGCATACCACAGACTCCACCCTCTTTTGCCAAAAGAATGTCAAGGGCAAGTCGATTTTGCATTACCATAGCTCTCATGGCAACCATTTTGGTGTTTACCATCAAGAACCCTCCAGCAGTATTCGTTGATAAACGATCTACTGCTGTAGACAATTTCCGAATCTTGTATGCATTCAAAGATATACCCACTGCTGGTATCAATGCTCCAAAAATGTCACCTACTATTTCTGAGAAGCTTTCCCTTCTCCTGCGTGTTAATGTTTTACCTATCTCGTGCATTCCTTTCGTTCCTCTCTCCATGTGAAAAATCTTTGGAAAGACCAGGCCTAGATAGCATGTTCCGTACCAATGGTCCGGCAACCTATAATAAGCTCCATTTCCGCAAATATAATAGATCCCTGGAAATACTGGATCTTTTCCTCCTTTAAATCCCCATCCCCCTAGAATTTTATATGTATCTCGGCACTTACTAGAACCCATGAAATAGTTATCATACATAGTGTTACTTCTACTAATACACAATTTTCCCTGTTGGGGCCAATCCAGAACCATAGCTGCATTTGTTTCTCCTTTGTCGTAATTTTTCTCTTCAAACGCCCAAAGTGGTGTTTTTATCTTTTCTTCTGCTACCTTTCTTTGAAACTTAACTCTTCTGTTTTCTACCATGTCCAAGAAAATCTTTTCCTCTTTCTTTAGTTCACAGGTAAGATTGTGTCTAACTATATACTCTAACGTTAAATCTTTATTTTCTAAGAAAAATTCTCCAAACATTTTTGCGACTTTCACCTTATTTAATTCAGGGATTACGGGAACTTTAGCAAAAACAGTGTCTATATCAGTGTAATAATATTCTAATCTACCTGTTTTGTAAAATAAACTAGCTAGAACGCTACAAGTTATCCCATACGTCAAAGGAAGGTGATGATAGGTCACACCTTCTGTGACAGACGCATGAGTAACTGCATACAAACATAACAATCTCTCACATCCATTGTCTCCACATATTCATATAATAGTTTCGTGAAGACATTTTTGGAGAAATCTGTTATGGACTTATCCCTATGTAAATCAGTACTATCTACTAATGCTGCAGTGTTCTTTATGATAGCTTCTTTGTCATTATTCGTGTCATTCACTATTACGGATGTATTTTCTACAACTAACCTAAGTGGAATTATTATTGCTAAAATAAACCAGATATGCATTAGCAAACCTGTACAATAAAAACACATTCTACACCACCTACGTAAAAACTCACATCTAGATCTTCCATTCTCAATGTCTACCATGTTGTACTATTATCTAGCTATATATATATGTACAGAAAATGTGTCTCCACACCCACTCTACCCTTTATTTTGTCTCCTTTTGGTGCTTTCTTCAGCTCTTTTCAGAACTCTTTCTCGTCTTATTCAGTTTTGGTGTCCAGTCCGGGTTTCTTTCTTTGTCTTTTCAGATTTGGTGCAATTCACTTTCACCCATTTGTTTACAGCCTTCGTCTGGGCTTTCGTGACTGCTATCCACTTCTTTAATGTTGGTCAATGCGATGTATAGCCATTCAGGTGACTTATATTTCAAGTTAGGTCTCTTCACTCTTTTCGGTTTCTGTAATTGTCTTTCACTTTGTTTTCCTTGTCCTTTTTGACTGGTTATTTTATTTACTTGTTCCGCATTATCTTTGTTCAAATTTATTATCTTATATCTCAGTCTTTTAACTTCGTGGGGCCAATTGTCTCCTTTTCTTGGCCTTTTTAGTTTGTTTTCCTTTTCCTCTCGTTCGGCTCTCCAAGTTCTCTTTCTTGGTCCTATTCTTTGCTTTCTTTCTTCTTCACTTTCTTCTGATTCTGTCTCAGACCTTACTTCACTTCCTCTAACTTTGAACCTTATGATCTCAGTTTCTTTGTCTGAATCTGAACCTTCTTGTGACTCTTCTGCTGGGACATTTGATTCTATCCCTCCTCGTTTGTCTTCCGCATTTATATTAATCTTTCTATCTGAATCTAAATTTCCCTGTGTTTCTTCTATTTGTTGTTCTGACCCTACTACTCCACGGGTTTCTTCCGCTTTTTCCCCTATCTCTCTGTCTGAATCTAAGTTTCCTTCAGTTACCTCAACTATCTCTGGAGGAATTTTTCCATAACTTGTACTTGGCTGTTCGCTGTCACTGTCTCTTTGTTCGGTTTCTTCGTTTATAATATCAGTTCTTTTGTTTCCTGTTTTTCTCTTTTGTCTTTCCCCAGATTCAGGTTGGTCTGTTTCAGATGCCGAACTGGTATCCGATATTTCCAGATGTCGACTTACAGGTCGAGCTTCAAGATCTGGAACTCTGTTCGTTTCAGTTTCTTTTTCAGTTGTCAAACTTGTACCTAATTCTTCCAGATGTCAACTTACAGGTCGAGCTTCAGGATCTGGAACTTTGCTTGTTTCAGCTTCTGCTTCGGATGCTGAGCTGGTATCCGATATCTCCAGATGTCGACTTACAGGTCGAGCTTCAGGATCTGGAACTCAGATGGTATGACTGGCATGAACCCAATTTTTCACACCTGCACATTTTACAGCAGTTGTTGTCACCAGGATCACTTGACGTGGCTTATCCCAGCGAGGAACCAAACAGTTTCTTCTTCTGTGGACTTTGATGCGGACCCAGTCTCCTGGACTCAAATCATGAGCTGGTTTTCTTTCAAGAGTGGTCTCATCCGGTCCAACCTGATGAAACACAGAATGTACCACATCAGCCAATCCTTTGCAATAGTCCAATATGAGATCATCAGTTATAGTCAGTAATTTGTTGACAGGTACATGTGCTTGTCTCATTGCTCGTCCCATGATTATTTCATGAGGACTCAGACCTGTTTTTCTGTCAGGTATGTTTCTGATGGTCATCAGCACCAATGGCGGGGCATCGGGCCATTTGAGTCCTGTGGCTTGACACATTTTCCCTAACCAATTCTTTATTGTTCCATTTACTTGCTCTACCACTCCAGAAGCCTCTGGTCTGTAGGCACAGTGCAATTTTTGTTGAATGTCAAGTGCTTCACATATCAATTGGATTATTTCATTCTGGAAATGTGTTCCTCTATCTGTTTCGATCGTTACTGGAAAGCCATATCTTGGAATGAATTCTCTCAGTAGGAGCTTAGCCACAGTAACTCCATCATTCCTTCTTGTCGGATAGGCTTCCACCCAACGAGAAAACAAACAAACGACCACAAGGACATATTTCAATCTATTGCTCGGGGGCATTTCAATAAAATCTAGTTGCAATCTGGTAAAAGGACCTCCTTCATGTCCTATTGTTCCCAAACTCACTACTGTTTTCCTTCCAGGATTTATCTGTTGGCATGTAAGACATCTTTGACAAAGGCTTTCAGCTATAGCCCTAAATTTCGGGTTGTACCAAGTCTGTCTGAAAAGTCTGATCATGGCATCCCTACCAATGTGTGCTTGTCCATGGTACATCCGTGCCATATTAGAGATCATGCTATCAGGCATAACTGGTCTTTCATCTCTATAAACCCAAACTTCATCTTCCTCTCTTTGTCTGCAGCCTGCTTTTATCCAACCATCTTTCTCCTCTTCATCTGCTTCTTCCTGCAATTGCCTTACCTCATCCCAGGTTTCAACTGTGTTAGTAAACAGCAAGGGACATGAAACATTCTCTTTTTCTCTTCTCCTATTCAGTGAGACCATATTTCTGGCACAGTATTGAGCTATTTCATCTGCGAATTGGTTTCCCACTGTAATATAATCAGTTCCATTTTTGTGTGCAGCGCATTTTACCACTGCAATCTGTTTAGGTAGCTGTATCTCCTCAAGCAATTTCTTCACAAACTCACCGTTCCTAATAGGAATTCCTGCAGAAGTCAGGAAACCCCTCTGGGACCAGATCTGTCCGAAGTCATGGACCACTCCGAAGCCATACGGGCTATCTGTGATCACCGTAATCCGGAAGTTCTTTCCCAGTTTGCACGCTCGAATCAGAGCAATGAGCTCAGCCACTTGGGCTGAACGTATCCCTCTCAAACAGGATGCTTCCATTATGGTTGCCACTGTACACACAGCATACGCAGCACTTAAAACTCCTTCACTTGTTCTCAGGCATGACCCGTCCACAAACATCACATAATCTGATTCTTTTAAGGGCTCATCTTTAATAACTGGGCGAGGCTTTGTGCAAAATTCAAGCACATCCAAACACTTATGATCAACATCATCTTTGACTCCTACATTTACTTCATCTGGCAGTGAAGTTGAAGGATTCACACTTGTGCATCTATCAATGGTTACATTATCTGCACTCAAAATCACTTTTTCGTACCTAGTCAGCTTCTTTGGTCTTTGATGCCACTAATAGGTCATCAATATACTGGACCATCACAGATTTTTCAGGCATTTTTAAATCTTCTAATGATTTCTTTAGGATCTGATTAAAGATTGAGGGGCTTTCTGTATACCCTTGAGGAATTCAGCACCATGCCAAAATACGCTCTCCGAATCGGAACGCAAATAATGGCTGGCTGTCTGGGTGCAATGGAATAGAGAAGAATGCATGGCACAAATCAATAACTGTGTACCATTCTGCATCATGTGGAATCTGATACAGTATTACAGTATTACAGCGTGGTTAGGCACAATTGGACAACAAGGGATAACGATCTTATTTACCTTTCTCAAGTCCTGTACTATCCTATATGTCCCATTCGGCTTTTTCAATCCCATTATAGGTGAATAACATGGGCTACTCATTAATTCTCTCAAAATTCCTTGTTCAATCATCTTATTAACTACAGGTGTTATTCCTTCAATAATTTCTGGCGTTAATTTGTACTGTGGAGTATTTGGGTAATTTGTTCCTTCCCTTACAGTAATTTTTACAGGGTCTACTCCTCTCATTAGCCCAATGTCTTCGCCTGTGAAATCCCATACATCAGATCTGACTATTCCTTTCAATTCAATTGGGATTTTCTCTGCATCAAACACAGGAAACATGTCATTCACTCCTGGTTCTAGTTCTGCCATTGTCATTTTATACAGGACATCCTCATCTGGTGTCTGGAAAGCAATACCATCTGGGGTACAATAGATGGTGCAATTCATTTTACAAAGCAGATCGCGTCCTAACAAATTTACAGGACTGCAATCACATACCACAAACCGATGCATCTCTTTGAATGGTCTAACTTTCACCTCTACTGGTTTGGTAAGAGGCGCTTTAATCTGTCTGTTTGAAACACCTACAACTTGGATATATTCTCCTGAGAGAGGAAGGTTTGGAATTTCCACTGATCTAACAGTAGAACGGGTAGCTCCAGTGTCCACAAGGAATGTAACATTTACACCATTCACTTCTCCATTCACAAATGGACCTGACTGATCTACCTCTAGAGTTGCGCCAAGCACGCACTCTTCTTCCTCTCCTAGGCACCGTCATAAACTTTCATCCGATTCATTTCCATCCTGCCGTAACCAATACTGCGACACTGCAGCTGCGCGCGGCAATTTTGTTACCTGCTCTCCTCAGTAGAATCCTGCCTCTGCACTGTATCTCTGGGGGTTTACACTCTTTGGAAGAGGTGGTTGTGGTACCTGACTCTGTTGAGTAACTACCTGCGGTTGTTGCAGCTCTTGGTAACTCACCTCATTCTGCACCTGTGGATTTAATGGTTGATTTTCCGTATTAGCTTTTGGAGGAAATTTACACTCGTTTCTCCAATGCCCTAATTTTCCTCAATTATGACACGCCCATTTCTTTTTAGCCTCTTCTATACTCATTTGACCTTTTTCCTTACTATATTCGGTTTGGATTTAGTCTGTCCTGCATCACTAGACTGATTATTCATCTGAGCTTCTTGTTTTTCTGCAACCTTTACTTGTGCCCACATCGCCTTTTCTTTTAGTTTGCGCTGTCTACACTCGATATCATCACTACACTATTTAGCATACCTTAATACTTCATATACAGTGCTATTCTGCCAAAACAACATATGATGCTTAATCATTTCACTTATTTCAGGTTCAATCCATATACAAATCTATATACGAAATGACTCATGTCCTTTTCACTCAAAGTCTCATAACCACTATACTGTTTAAAAACCAAAAGCAACCTCTCATAGTAGGCATGTACAGATTCCTTACTTTCCTGAGTTGTTCTATCAATCTTTACCCAATCTGTCTCTTTCGGTGGAATCTTATTTTTCAAAAACGTGATGGCTTGTTCATACTTTCTTATTACTTCTGGACCTGGGGCTCCAGTTTTTGCATCTCTAGGATATTCTTCCTTCGGCCAGTCAATTGTAATCTTACATTCTGTCCATAAATCTGCTGGTACTACAATTTCAAACAATCCATCCAGATCTTCCCATAACACCTTTGAAACCTTTACAAATCTTTCTACCTGTCTATACCAGTCTACGGGTTTCTCTCTCAATCTTGGAAGGTCATTTGTGAATGACAATATATCTTGTCTGGGCCATGGAACATGTACATAGCTACCTCCTGGAGTTTCCCTCATTGGATATTCCAATACTATTGGTTCCTTCTCCTTCACCGGAAAAGCCAATGATGCTTTATCGGTCGTTCCCTCCTTTCTTCTTATCCACCTGCTTCTCCATCTCTCCACATCTCCCCATTTTCTCAATAACACAATCAGTTCCTTTATCTGTGTTAATCGTCCTGATGTGTTCAGATTTTCTATATCCTTTTCACTAAAGTCTACCCTGTACGGTTTCTGCAATCCTCAGATTTTTCCAAATTCTACTCCTAGTTCATTCGCTGTTTCTTCCAGTTTTTCATGCAAATTCCTAGCTCTCCAAGTAACACTCTTACACATGAACATGAGCTCATCATCTTGGTAGGATTTCAATCTATCTGTACCAATAGTCCCTAAAATTAACTCTTCCATATCTATTTTTAGTCTGATTACATCCAATGGTTGTGGTTCAGCATCTTTCTTCTGTAAATTCCTCATCCACTCATTTAATTCTTCTGGAGTCGGACCCACAGGGGTATTATTTATCTCTACCCAATTTGCACTGCTCTCTGGGGTCTCAGTTGCTGACTCGGTTCCCATAGGAATCCTATTTATCTGTCTCTCATTAATCGTCAAATTTGTAGGTGGACTCGATCTATATGAGCCAACTAAATCTCTTGTCTCTCTAGTTTCTGGAATTATCCCTTCTCTCACTCTTTGCATACTCGAGTTCATTGGAATTGTCAAGGAATGCTCATCTATTCTTTGGTTTTCGAATACCGGTATTACTGGCCCTATCGTCACTGGCACAGTCACAGCTTCCATGTTCTTGGTTAATTCTCTTATCTTCTCAGTTAATTCTCTTGTGGTTCTGGCTAACTCAGCTGTATTACCACTATCAGGCTTCGCATTCTGTGGAGTTTCTAATTTTTCATAAGACCTATTTATTTCATAATTTCGTTCAGGGCTTTGACTTCTTACAGTTTCCATTGGTGGTGCATTTGGAGTCACCACCGCAGAATTCTGTTGATATGGAGGGGTTTTCTATTTAAAATGTCTTCCAGCAACTCATCCTCTGTGTCGCTAACTCCATACCCATACCTCTCTGTTACTGCATGTTTCTTTTTCTCCGTACACTTTCTCCCTGTAACTTCTTCAACTGTTCTGACAGGAAACAATCCATCCGTCATATTAGCGTACCTCCATCGTCTCATCCTGTCTTCATGATTCACTCCCCATACTCTTCCATGGACTAAACTATAATTCTTTGCACCTCTGTGTCTTTCTCTTTCATACATCTCATCTTCCCATTCACCTAACGCTTCGAACTGTGTTGGTCTAGGTCTCGGTTCAAGTTTCATCATTTTCTCTCTCAAATTTCGAAGTACAGCTGTGCTAAACGAACCATTTTCTGGAAACGCCAATACTCCATCGTTTTGGGTATATTTTGCCCAATTTTCCAACCAAATGCAAGTATGATAGCCATATTTCAACATCATATGAGAAGCTGGCGTTTTCGGCGGAGGAAGTACTTCTCCTTCCCTAGTCACTACCTTTTTGTCTTTCTTGAAAAAGTTTTTAATCTTCGCAAACCATGACGGTTTCTCTCTACCATACTCATAATAAGCCATATTGCACTGTTCTTTCTCTCAAACAAACACATGAAAATTCTTCACTACTCTGTTCTTTCTACTGTTTGGCTATTCAGACCTATCCCAGCGCGACTCACACCAACGCACCAATCCAAAAGCTCTACGTCACTCTCAACTGGCTAATACCAGTGCGTCTTCACACTAACGCACCAATCAAGAAGCTCTTCGCTCTCCCACAACTGGCCAGTACCAGCGCGGTCTTTGTTGACGTCAGTTCTACTCCTGTCTTTTCTGACCCCTCCTTTACAATAATTATCGGCAATTTTCTTACCTTCTCTTTTCGACTTAAATTTTGTTATTAGTTATAACGTAAGACACATTACCATTGTCTGTTTTCGCTAAACAAAAGAAATAGTTTGTTCTAACTTACAAGAATACTATTTTGTTCGATAAGTGTAGCACTTCTCTCTACCTTACCCTTCTCTCAAGCAAGGGGTAAACCCGTTTCTCTGGGGATAAAACACATGTGGAGACTACACTGCTCCTGAGAATTAAGGCCAGAGTTTCACAAGAAAACCTGTTGCTATTTCACTCATGCATTTTCATACAAGAAATGTCCCTACCATAACACAAACCTGTGTTATCACCAATTTTAAAAATCAGACAATGCACAATTCCGTGTGACTTCTCTTGCCACACGTGTCCACTTCCTACTTCCCGGAAGCTTCAAAATTTTGACTTACACATAACATAATACAATTCAACACAAAGTGTTAGACATGAAAAATCAATAAATCAATAATCAATAATCACCAAACTAATCTATAGTAACCATAACTCTGCTACCAAGAAATCTGATCCAGCGCGGCTAATATAAATATCTCCTTAGGACACGAATCCAGGTAAAACATTCACGTCTATTAAACCATATGTCGGTGGGGCCCATGACACCGCATATCATACATTCATTCGTTCACTGGATTACACACCAAGGAGAAATGTGTTGCTGGAGGAACGGGATACCTTGTTAAATTTGACAGAATAATACCTCAGACATCATATACATCAACTTTGATCCTGTCAGTTATAAACATCAAGGTATTCCGCTCTTTGGTCGATGGACCAACTAGTAGAATAAGTTGATGGTGATTAAGACCAGCTCAATCACTCTTAAAACCTGTTAACCTTTAAACTTATTAATGAACTAAAGAACCACAGACTCATTTTAAGTTAGAATGAAATTTTATCTAATTTCTCAATTGCACGGGTGAAATTCTTTGTTTATTAATCACTTTAATACATTAATAACATTTATGTGAAAAGTCTAATAAAGAATAGAAAATGATGCATTACCCTTTGATTTAGGATGCGGATAGGAATG
Organism: Calotriton arnoldi; assembly: GCA_963921515.1. Lineage (NCBI taxonomy): Eukaryota > Metazoa > Chordata > Amphibia > Caudata > Salamandridae > Calotriton > Calotriton arnoldi. The sequence continues at coordinate 4,794,908 of CAWUFW010000020.1, forward strand.
GTTCACCAAAAAGAAGGTAAACCGCAGATCACAGAATAGAACTCCCAAACTGACTGACTGTCCCGCTAAATGCCTCCTCGATCGGACCTCCCGTGCAGATTTCCCGCAACGATCTCGTTCCTTCCCCAGTCAAGTTCGAAGTCCAAAAATGACAGAGTCCTTTCGTAATATTGAGGTGGAAAAATGGAAAATAGAAAAATGGTATGGCAAGAAAACACCAACGGCAGCAGTAGCATCAATAGCAGCGGCCACAGCAGCAGCAAAAGGAGCAACCCACCCCACATAGGAGTAGACCCTCTTATACCCTACTTTCTAGCTTACTACACAAAAAGTTGCAATTCTTAGGGGCAAGAATCACGCTAATTGGTCCATTTGAGGGGTGGTGATGGTCACCTCATCGCCCTCCATGTTCAAACTGGTTTTGGGGACAGTTAAACATACAATGAGTCTCATGACTTCTGGGTTAAAAGCAGTACAATTTGTCCATTCATTTTGTTGCAATCTCGATGGTCACAATTTAGTTAGTCCATTGTTGCTCAGTACTTTTCTCTTCCATTCCCACGAATACGTGCTGAGTGTTTCTTGGCACCCTCCTTATGGTAGGTCAGTACGACCTTGACATCTCTCACTCCGTGCACAGGCCGCACCCACGTGATTTAGTTTCTCCATTTCTTCTGCCTAGAGGCCATCTTTGGCTTTTCACGTGACCTCATCTGTTTCGGCAGTCATTTTCGCAGCATGGCCTAACAGGCCCGAACAAACTATCATAAGAACAAACACAACCAAAATTAAAACAAAGAAAATAAGCCTTTCTGTTTACCACCCGCCATTTTAAAGACCCGTATTAGGTGTTACCTAGCATAAGCGACATTTAAAGCCATTTTACTTACCATCTGCATTCTTTGCCACAATACAAATCTACTACATAGCATAAATCATGCGATTTTACTCTAATCAGTACGCAAATCACAATATTAGGGTTAATCAACTTCACAATTGTAAATAAATTACATTTTGCACAAATTGGCAGGTTACCCTTATATAGTGTTTACTAAAAGTGCATTTGTTGGTTATTACATGCTCCTTCAAACAATTAGTATTGTTAATTTATTAAAAGTTCATTACTTTTCCAAGGGGGGGTACACATTATTTTATTTACCCTGCTCCATCACTCTCCAACCTTCTGTCTTCCACAAGGTTTCTTCAGGGTCCTCTGGGAAGGGTCCTTATTCTTTACCTTTATTGTACACCAGAAGCTTGGGATGGACTATGCCGAGGATACCATTAAGTTGTCAACCTTGCTTTTGTGGTCCATTTGGACTAATCCCACAAGCTTCGTTAACAGGGAGATTATTAATGATTGCCTCACGCGTGAGTGAGGCATGAATATCCCCTGGTTTGACTATATCAGAACAGAGCTAACGATGTTGGGCAGGCCGTCCCTTCTCACCAACCCTTCTGCCATGCAAAAAACAGATGTTTTGTGGGTGGAACACGCTTTAAAGGCAAGATCAAGAGTTCTGAGGGAGAAGCATGAATACAATAAATGGTCAGTTAAAGAGTATGCAGAGATTCACTTTCCCCTTCCCTGGAGCCTTACCTAGAGTGCATTGATGGCTCCTGGAACAGGCTATTGCTCACGAGGTTCAGTCCAGGTTTAGTGAACCAGGTTTGGCCAATTTGAGCCCTCAAAAGTCTTGTTATGCCCATGTGATAAATCCTCCCCGCAAAGCCTCCTGCATTTTACTTTCTTTTGCAATTTTATTTATTGACCTTAAAAATGTTCTTAATTCCTATTATACGAAAGCAGGGGATTAGAACCTCCAGATCAGCCCTACAACTAGATTCCCATCTAACTGTGTTAACATTTGTTCTTTTTTTTAAATGTGCTGGCAGCAGAAGGAAATCATTAATGTTTTAAATGGAAGGTCTCACTTTATGATGGAAACCTTATGCACTTCAATGAACTCACCTTGTGATTTTCGCACTATGCGCTGCACCTTATATGTATCCACCTGTTATGTAAGATAACAGTCAGTGTGTAATCTATTGTTTGTTATCTGATCAATTCATGTATTTGTGGAGCATTGTTGTTTGCTGATGGTTTTTATCTAAATTGTATTTTAATTCTTTTATAGATATATATTTTGAAATGCGATGAATTATGATGTTTATTATGTGTGCTTTTTTGATCACTTTTGTGCACGAAATAAAGTGAATTTGACTTTGAAAAGACAACTCAACATCTTAACATACCTCCAGGATAATTCCCTTGCTGCACAACTCTGTGTATAACTTGCAGGTCATAGGCTCCAACCCTAGTGTACCTGATGCAGAGATCTGGGTTTGCCTTGCCCTCAGGTTGCTATCCCAGTTAAACGAGTTAAATGAGTAATCTGAATCGTGATGACATCTGTATGCATATGCTTATGACGGGTTCTTAACCCAGCATTATCAACTCTTATGTTACACCTTCCTAGATCAACAAAATCTGAATACCTTTAGGCTTCGACCTTTTTTAAAACAAGTAATTTTCATGGGTCCTCCCTGAAATGTCATTCTTTGCAACTTTCTCAAACTGCCAGGCAGGAAAGGGTAGTTGCAGAACATGCTTTCAAATTTATATACCTACAAGTGGAGAACATGTCTTTCAACAGTTGAAAAGAGATATATTTGGGCCAATTGCCCAAATAAAATACAATGGTTAAATACATTTTTTTTTTTAAAAAAAAGGGAAAATACAAACAAATGATCCTCTTTTAGGTATAAGAATTATATTTCTGTCCCCTGAAGAAATATGACAAGTATGAGCAAATCTACGGACGTTTGAGGCACAAGTAACCCCTGTAAGGCGCATAGTCAGGATTTCTGAATTTGAAAACTACGAAAGTATGAAAGTAGGCTGCTGATGGATTGTGCCTTAATTTGCTTTAGACTTGGTATATTTTTGGAAAAGGGCATTGATTGATGTGCTTTGGTGTTTGCATTTTAACTATGGTCTGTGGGAAGGCTATGTATGCGTTCATGCACGGGAACTATTATATCATGTACTTGTTACTTGGTCCCTTCGTGGTCCTGACGTCAGGCTTTTCATAGTTCTGTGTCTGACATTTGGAACCACAGAAGATAGCCAGGGACTAAGCTGATAGCACCTTGCTTGTGTTGGGGCTCTGACTAATACACCTGTGTACCTGACTGCTGTGCTGATCTACATGGCAATACATATTTACATATCCACCTGTCTGCCCCTAGAAATCTGTCCCTGCATTCCCTCATCTTTAATTGTAATACTGGTAATGAGGTTCAGAAGAACCATGTGATTGAGAGGCTGAAGGAGAAAGTGTGACCAAGACACAGTATAGAGAGGCTGTGTTGAGGGAAGAGGATTCAGTGATTGGAAGATGTCCCAGCTGAGGAAGGTGTAGCATGGAGGGGCTGTACCAGTGGAGAAGTGTTTAGCGCTAGGGAGATTAAGGAAGACCCAGAGCGCAGACGCTATGCACAGGGAAGAGTGGATACAAGTTAAGTTAAAGAATATACTAACAAGAAGTGTAAGGATGTTTGCCTAATACCATGGACTGCCATGCTGTACGTTTCATGAAGATTACAGCAGCTGTTATTTATACTGTATGATGCTAGAAGGTGATGGGCCGCATCAAAAGACTGCTAGGATGCAGCTTGGGACAAATGTCTACATGATTTGTTAACTCTCTGCTACGGGGCACAGAAATGCTGCCAAGCTGAAGTTTGGTTGGGGGTGGGGGGGCTTTTTGAGGATTTACATGTTTGGACTGGGAGAGCATTCAATGACATAACTTGGATGGGCACACACTAGGCTTCGACGCCTTAATGCAAACTACATTTACTAGGAGTCTGCTGAACTCTCGCATTGTTTGAAAATGTGGCCATTTTGAAATTTGACTGTAATTTTCCGCATGGTACAGAAAATCCATCTGGAACCTTTGTTGCTGCAACCAGGGCCTTAAACTTGTTAAAACCTTGGACGCGCTTGCAGAGACACCGGGGCCCACAAATCCCGGCATTCCACGCGGCGCGAGTGCCGCCGACAACTTCCTTTGCGCCTGGAGGTGCTTGAAAAGGCCCTCTCACCCCCGCAGCGCGGGACTCGCACGGGGGCATGCCCGGGCCGTGCCTGGGCAAAGCCATGGCCAAGGGCAAGCCTGTCTGCGCCCAGAAGAGGCTGGGCCTGCTCTCTTGGTTTTGCTGTCTCTGTGGGAGCTTTCTGGCGACGTGAACCAATCTAAAGCCATAGACAAGGAAATACTAGCAGTTGAACGTCGGCTATCCCTAGGGGGTAGCTCCCTTATCATTCTGAACCAAGATCTAGTACAAAGCGGGGTGCTCGAGGACATTGTCCACGGTGATCCTGAAAGCGTACAAGTACCAGTTACACCCCCAGTCGGACCATTACTGCCTCCCGCGAAGCCTTTTCCCCCATGCCAAGTCTCTACACTACCTGCCCCACCCGCTAAAAAGAAGAAAAAGCTGAAACATCTGGAGCCCTCAGTGGGTGCAAAGACTAGGTCTAAGAAAAAGCTGCAGGAACCACCACAAGGAACTATTAGCACTCATTCTGCTCCAGTTATTGTGCAAGAACCCCAACCTGCCCCGGCAGTCATTCCAGTTCCACCCCTGCAAGACATAGACTCTTTATTAAATCAGTTTGAAATATTATTAACCAAAAATCTCTTACCAATCCTGTATAGACTGGACAAGCTTGAGGTTAATGTGGAAAACTTATTGAAATCCGTCACATGTCATCTGGAAGGGGTAGGAAAAGACAAAAGGTCCGATTCGGGCCGGAAAAAATACCGACCGACTCGGTACGGGAATTCAGTCCGACCGACTCTGACCGGCGCCGTACGACCCGGGTAGTACGATGAAATGCATGTGAAATCCGACCGACTCGGACGGAATACAAAACGACCGACCGAGCCGGACGTAAACAAGCCATCCGGCCGGAAATCACGCGAAACAAACCGACCGACACGCACCCGGATTGAACCCGAACGAAGCGTACCCGCGAACTCCGACCCGCGTGAGTACGATGCTGTGCGTGCAAAACACGACCGAATCGCCCGGAGCACAAGCCGTACGACCGACACGTATACAAAACCCAGCCGAAGCAACCCAATACTCCGTGACCGACTCGTACGCCGCATATGAAACCTAGCTGACACACAGCGGGAACGAGTCGGACAAGATCGCACCAGACAACTGCAGCGTCCTACTCGGACACAAGAACGACTCCTACATGCACCAAAAACACCAAGGAATTTTTTTTTTTAAAAAAGGGCCAAAAAAGCAACCTCAAAGCCAATAAATACAGGGAGGAAAAAAAATGGAACAAGGACACACCTCCAACTCCACCTACATAAAGGCCACAAATCCCTACCATGATCCTTTGCAAATTCCACTGACCTGCCAGCACAGAACACCATCACACAGCAACCACAGACACACTCACAGCTCATACATCACACAAGCCACACACCATTACCACACCTACAAATAGCACCCTCACACACACCCAGCTAAACCTACACTCACACCCCCCTACTTGCACACACACATCAATCACCACCACCACCCATCACCATGCCCCCAAAGAAGAATCATAAGTTCCTAGACAGTGAATTGGAAGTCATGGTAGATGAGATCCTCAGGGTAGAGCCACAGTTGTTTGGTACATTGGTACAACAGACCCCCATGTCGCAGAAAACCAAGATGTGGGCGAGGATTGTCGACAGGGTGAACGCACAATCACCATGTTTGCGCACAAAGGAAGACATCCAGAACAGGTGGTATGATGTGCGCAGGAGGGTCCGGGTGCTACTCAAAAAGGACTACCTCCTCAGCCAGCACACCGGCAGTGGCCCTCCTGCAAAACCAGTATACCTCAGGCCCTGGGAGGAGAAGGTGCGGGCCATCCTACCACCAGTGAGCGTATACGGACTAACAGACATCCCAGAGCCTGGTGAGTACACAACTAATATACACAATATGGTGTGACAACACACACACATCACAATCAAGGTGATAGGCAAACCATGCACCCTTAGCAAATACACAGCAACCAAAAGATATTCATCCCAAGATGTGAATGCTAGTCAGACAAACACAATACCTGCCATCTCATAGTGATATGTAACTGTGTCATGACATGTACAAACCTAACAACAAATACAGCAAGGCAGTGGCACAAATAGAACCAACAAACACTCCCAGATATTTACCCACCACTAGAACACCACCTCACAGGAAGCTCACTGAAAGGAAGGAATTCTGTGTATGCTGGTGAAGTCAGTGTAGCCAATAGCATGATGGGAGTGGTAGTCACAGATATTGGTCACACCCACAATTGGCCCATCAACACCACTCTGAACCATGCTCACATCACAGGGAGTGGAAAACAACTGACAAGATGGCTGACACTGGGTACTGCTGTGGGGAGCACAAGGCCCTGATGGGAACTGGGCACCAACAAACAACAGAACCACACTGTCAGCCATCTTGCCATTGCTGTCACACTCACACACAGTGAAGTCCACTCAAAAGGAAGGAAGTATGGGCATGCTGGGAAGGGGGGTGTAGGCAATAGCATGATGGGAGTTGTAGGCACAGATATTGGTCAGCCTCACAATTGGCCCATCAACACCACTCTGAACCATGCTCACATCACAGGGAGTGGAAAACAACTGACAAGATGGCTGACACTGGGTACTGCTGGGGGAGCACAAGGCCCTGATGGGAACTGGGCACCAACAAACAACAGGACCACACTGTCAGCCATCTTGCCATTGCTGTCACACTCACACACAGTGAAGTCCACTCAAAAGGAAGGAAGTATGGGCATGCTGAGAAGGGGGTGTAGGCAATAGCATGATGGGAGTTGTAGGCACAGATATTGGTCAGCCTCACAATTGGCCCATCAACACCACTCTGAACCATGCTCACATCACAGGGAGTGGAAAACAACTGACAAGATGGCTGACACTGGGTACTGCTGGGGAGAGCACAAGGCCCTGCTGGGAACTGTGCAACAACCAACAGCAGGACACCACTGACTGACATCCTGAAAGACAACTTGCACTCCCTGCAATGGAAGCACGTTCCATGGTGGGATATCTGGCTGTGTGGGAAGGAGGACTCACAGCACTGGCCTTTAAGATGCTGTATTTTCAACCTAGTGCAAAACTTTTTATAAATGGCGCGTTTACAGATTCTTTTGAAATTACTAGGGGCACGCGTCAGGGCTGCCCAAGCTCCCCGCTGCTGTTTGCTTTATATATCGATCCATTTTTACGGCTCCTCGAGACCAATAGGATTATTAGACCCGTTGAATCCCAGGGATGGGAAACTAAAATTTTGGCGTACGCCGATGATATTGCTATTATTACACCTGACCCCGATACAGCAATATTAGAGATCGAAGGGGAAGCAGCAAGATTTGGGCAAGTTTCGGGGTACTCTCTTAATACCACTAAAACTCAGATTCTTTGTAAAAATGTTAACATGATCGATACTAGCAGACAGGTAGAGAAGGCAACATATCTTGGAATTGATGTCCTGGTTAATATGGACACAATCGTTAACTGCAATATCAACCCATTGATTGTAAAAACCAAAACTGAATTAACGAGAATACACAATTTACACCTATCAATTATTGGTAGATGTAATATAATTAAAATGATATTTTTCCCTAAATTTTTGTATATGTTAAGGGCAATTCCTTTAGAATTTTCCACTATGTGTTTAAAGCAAATCGAAGATCTATTTTCGAGTTTTATCTGGGCATATGAAAAACCCAGAAGATCATACAAATTTCTATCTCTTCCAAGAGAAAGGGGAGGTTTGGCTTTACCTAATATCCGATTATACTATTGGGTCACTACCCTGCTATGTAATCTAACTCTTATTTCCGAAAAACCGAGAGATGGCACAGCTAATGAAATACCATCACCTATAGAACTTATAATGGGCAAGGATGCATGGGGCTGGCTCTGGAAATTTCTGAATGATAGTCATTATAAAAAGTACGCTTTAAATCACTAATTGGTGGACATAGAGTTATGAGGCAAGTACGGAAATTATTAGGGATGGGACGATTAAATTACTACACCCCGATTTCTAATAACCCCAATCTACCGGAAATTTTTAGAGATTCTGTCGCTAAAAGATGGTGTGAGGCTGGCCTATCTAAACTGGGTGATTTATATTCTTTGTCAGATATAGCTAGCTTTGATAGCCTCAAGGCTACATATAACTTAGATAAGAGGGACTTTTACAAATATTTGCAAGTCCGGGATTTTTAAGCAAAAAGGGGGAGGCCCTTCTGGCTTTGATAAAAATGTTATGATAGATAGATTAAGGAAAAATGCTACGCTTTCTATTGGAGAAGTTTACTCCTTCTTTAATGCTTTATTGCCTGATGATTTGGAGATTAGAGCAGGGAAATGGAAGACAGAAATAGGAATGCAGGAAGATTTATTCTTTCACTCGTTAGAATTAGCTCAGAAAATCTTAATCCCGGCTCGACTTCAGGCTCAATACTTCAAATCATGTTTTTCACTCTATTATACTCCCAAAAAAATAGCTAAATGGGCAACAGGGAAAGGAACTCATTGCCCTCGCTGTTCACTATCTCAGGCTGACCTAAATCACATGTTTAATGCATGCAGTGCCTTGAGGAATATAAAACAGGAAATCTCTAAATTTTTTAAGGAAGTACTTGGGACTGATGTTTTTCTATCATCATCTCTGATCGGTCTTGGGGTTGATACGCAATTACAAGGGAAGCCTGGCGAGTACCTTGTGTTTATCGGCATGGCTATATTACGTCTTTGCCTAGCTTCTGCCTGGCTGGATTCAACTCCTCCTGGCTTTCAGCAATGGCTGTCCCGCTTATAGGCAAACTATCATTTTGAGAAAGCTATCTACTCGAAAAGGGGGTTGAGGGCCCGATCCAAAGGTCTAAAAATTTGGGCTCCGCTGACGTCTTGGCTTGAGAAGTATTAGGCCAACTGATTTTGATTTTGTTTTTTGTCCAACCCCTGGGGGGAGGGGAGGGTGGGGTCAAGGGACGAAGGGCTGGGGGGAGGGTTGTAAAATTATTAAAATGTGCATCATTTTTACTGCTGCTCCTTTTTCTTTTATATTGTTGTAAATTATAATTGATATATTTTGATGCCATGTGTTATGCTTTAAAGTTTCTAATCACTGTATATTTTTCTTTGGCTATATATGTATGCACTAATAAAAAATAAAAAAAATAAAAAAAAGGAAGCACGCTTCATGGTGGGATAACTGGGCTGGGTGGGAAGGAGGAGTCACAGCACTGACCATAGTTACAAGCACCTCCCCTCACACCCCCCCTCAACACTAACTTCACATAACCCACCTGGGAGAATGCAATGCCTCACATCCTAACTGAAGATCCCACAAAGAACCACCACCCTGGGTTATGCTGTGTGAAGCACAGGGACACTCTTGGGACTTGTAGCCAAACAACTGCCAGGACAACACTCCCAGCCATCCTGTCAGCACAGGCACCCCACCCCACAGGGAAGCATAGTCAAAAGGAAGGAAGGATGGGCATGCTGGGAAGGGGGTGGAGGCAATAGCATGATGGGAGTGGTAGTCACAGATATTGGTCAGCCTCACAATTGGCCCATCAACACCACCCTGAACCATGCTCACATCACAGGGAGTGGAAAAGGACTCACAAGATGGCTGACACTGGGTACTGCTGGGGGAGCACAAGGCCCTGCTGGGAACTGTGCAACAACCAACAGCAGGACACCACTGACTGACATCCTGAAAGACAACTTGCACTCCCTGCAATGGAAGCACGCTTCATGGTGGGATAACTGGGCTGGGGGAGAAGGAGGCCCGGATGGCAAGCAAATACCACCAATGCTGGTCATGCACACACCTCAACATTCACATTGACATGCCACAGGTTGGCAGGACAATGTGCTACACCAATATCACTCTCTGCCTGTCACAATTTAGGAGAATGCAATGTCCAGGCCCACATCCAGAGGTACAGTCACAACTGTCAGGTGTTTGAACAATTGATGCCAGTAGAAACATAACATACAATCTGTGTCTCTCCCCAAAACAGGTGATGATGGGGACACAGCAGCAGACGAGGAGGAGTCCCTGTCCCAGGCTCCGGTGAACACTGAGCTCACTGGTGTGGATCAGCCTCTGCACTCCTCGGATGGCGAAGAACCAGCTGGACCCTCTGGTGTGAGTCATCATGCAGCACCAGCAGGACCAACATCTGCACCCCCTGCACCCACCCCTCCAACAACTGCCAACACACAGGCCACCCCTGCCAACACGGACAGACCAAGGAACACAGATGACAACAGCGCAGGGACCCAGACCCAAACTGGAGCTGGTGACAACGAGCCCAGGAACAACACCCAAGTGGGCCCACGGTCACCTGTGCGTGCCACCGCAGGTCCTGCACGTGTCGCCAGGGGTGGTGGGAGGGGTGGTAGACATAGGTCGCTCTTTGCAGAGGGGTCTGGACTGCATGATGACCCACAACTGGCTCGCATCGCGGATGCGTACCAGACTAGCACCGGAGAGGTCAGCCAGGTAGTGGGGATCCTCAAGGACATACAACAGCAGCAGGCTGCCCATCATGCCCGCTTGGACTCCCACATGTCCCGTGTCGAGACACACATGTCACATGTCGAGACACACATGTCACATGTCGAGACACACATGTCTGGCATGGAGTCCAAGTGGGACACATTGGAACAACTGACAGCGGTGCATAGGGACATACTGACATGCCTCCGCCAGATCAGCACCAACATGGCCTCACCTCCCTGTGTGCCCACAACATCTGCTGCTGAAACAACTGCAAATGCCACAGGGAGGGAGGAGGACTCTGGCAGAGAGTCCCCTGCACCGCCGCAGCCTGCACCTGAGGGTCCCCCCCAAGAAGAGGGGCCATCCGAGGAGGCCAAACTGAGAGGCCGATGGCCATCTACATCCCCCAGGAAGCCAACACCTGTTCTGGAACTTTTCCTCTGTGTGCAAACTGCACGCCCTGTCGAAGCCAACCCAACTCTCCACATGACATGGGGAGCTATAGTTGGCCAAATTCATCAGATGACTGTGGACTTTACTCTGGACATTTCAGCTACCAAGACTTCCGAATCACATGGGAACTTTGGATTCCAATTTCTATGTACAGCACCCACCATCCTGTGCACCATCCTCACACCTGTATGTAAATAAACTCACAAATACACCATATCTGCCTCTGTTGTGATTCCAACGTGCTCTCTGTCATGGAGATGGTGATCAGAAAAATGACACTGTGCATGCTAACTGCTACAGCAAGTCCAACACCGTCATGTCAGTCATGGCGACGTGACACATATGAGGGAGACACACCACTAGGGCCACACAACACATACACACCAGGGCCATCAGACTCATCACCTATACTGATGTTGCAACTAAGTACAGTGGAATGCACAGACACGCCACCTATTCACAGTCTGTGTCAACTAGACTACAGGTGCAGTAAGCAAATGTCAGTCAGATGTGTGACTACAGACAACGCACATCCCAAAGTGAAGCACAGGTTTATTACACATTTGCAACATGTTGTTTCCACTACAAATGCTAGCTAATCCAACCTGGCTGTGGCCACAAAGTCAAAAAGTGCAGAAGATAGAAAGTCCAGGGGTGTGTGGCACATCACCTGTAGGGAAACGACTGCTTCCACCTTGGAAGTTGAATCATGGATTCGTGGGATCCAAGTTGATCAAACAACTCCGGCAGCACCCTGTGAAGGACAGACATGACACACAGTGAAAACCACTAAAGAACAGCACAGAACGGCAATACTCATGTCTAATACATGTCACGAGATAATTACACAAAACCAAGTTAGCATGTCAACACTGTTGATCAGTACAGACCACCTGCAAGGACACATCGCTGCACGCATCCAGTCAAGTAGCACATGGCCACACTCAAACAGCACCAGAGCACCACACACACATATCATGCAAACTCAAATCATTGACATTACAACCCTCCTGAGACTCACATTCAGCTGAAGAAGTTGGTGATGAGCTGTGTGCGGACATCACCATCATCATCATCATCATGTTCACTGGCATCGTGACCCATGCCAGGATCTTCCACAGGTGGCGGACGTTGGTCATCGTCATCCAGGATGAGAGGCAAGTCCTTCCGCACTGCCAGGTTGTGTAGCATGCAGCAGACGATGACAATCTTGCACACCTTTGCTGGGGCATATGGGAGGGCCCATCCTGTCTTGTCCAGGCAGCAGAAGCTGCTCTTCAGGAGACCAAAGGTCCACTCAATCACCCTCCTCGTCCGACCATGTGCCTCATTGTAGCGCATCTGGGCTGGTGTCACAGGGTTCCTGAGGGGTGTCAGCAACCACGGCATGTTGGGGTATCCCGAGTCACCTACAGACAGACAATTGCACATTAGCCGATTTGAAAATGTTTGCGGAAAACAACATAGCAGAACACACACAATGGTACAAAGTCAGTACACACCAACAAGCCAGGCACGCTGGTTTGGCATCTGTGACATCATCCTCAGGATGCGACTACTCCTCATCACGTAGGCATCGTGTGCCGAACCGGGGAAACGGGCACACACATGTGTGATGGTCATATCTGCAAGACATACCACCAGAGCATTGATCGAATGGTAATGTTTACGGTTCCGGTATGCCTGCTCATGTGCCTGTGGTGGTATCAAAGCCACATGTGTCCCATTAATGGAGCCAATTACATGTGGCATCCTCCCCAGGGCATAGAAGTCACTCTTGACGTCAGTGAGTCGTTGACGTGTTGGAAAATAGATGTACTGGTTCAGGTATCTCAACATTGCCCCCAAAACATCGCGTAGCACACGGCTGAACATAGTCTGTGACATCCCACCGGCAGTCGCCACAGTGTGTTGAAAGGTACCGGTGGCAAAGAAGTGTAGGGCTGCCATCACCTTCACCTTGGGGGTCAGCGCTGTAGGATACGGACGGCCAGGCTGCAAATGTGGGTCCAACCGCACTGCCAAATCCTCAATCATCTGCCTGGTGAAGCGGTACCGTCGGATGCTGTCACGTTCCACCATCGTTGCCAGGTCTGGGAATGGTCGATGGACAGCAGGAGCCCTGCAGTGCATAGGTGAAGAAAGCAAGATTGTCAGTCACCCCACCTATGTGCCGTTCACCATACTCAATTTCACATGATACATCATTAACAAACACAAGTACTTGATGTGTGTGTCGTTCTGTTTGGACATATATGGCACCTACATGGACATCATCTAACATCTCTGTTCAACAAGTGTTGACAACAGGTTCCAGGGTGTGCTATGGGAAACCATTAGGCTGTGTCACAGTACCCATTTACTGCTCTCACGTTCCACACACATACCACAGTGACATGTCTGGACAGATGCTCCACAGGCATCACAGCTCATTGACAGGTAGATTCCCAGGGACCCTGACTTGCCACATGGACACTGGCATGACATGGCATATCATGTACACGTCAGAATAACAAACATGACACCCACAGGTAGTGGCCCCTGTAGCCTCTGCAGGACAGACATGGACGTCTGTGACACACACACACACACAACATCAAAGTTCATGCACAAACCACGTGGATGTGGAGACTGTCTCCCATTGTGCACATGGAGTCAGAGACATGTGAAACACAACATGCACACAGACTGCGGAGGGACATCGTTATTGTGGCAATGGGCCACCCTGTGACGTACATGCCTTCCCACATGTGAGCCTGGGGGTATGTGACATGTTATACACATACACAACCTGGAAATGTGACCATGACACATGCTCCAAAATGAACAGTTGCACACCACAGTGGTCAGGTGCACAACACACAAAGGACCCTGTCCCCATGAACACGTGCAGAGCCTGGGTATGTCTGCCCCCAAGTGCCACCCCAAAAACCACATGTTCACCCACATACACAGATAAGGTTATGCTGCCACACATGCCTTAGATACAGTGTGGACTGGGTGTGGTGTTGTAGGTGTGCCCCTGAGTCCCTGGAAAGTATATGTTGTAGAGCAATGGACCGATCGGTGTGCCCGCACGGTCCATTGCATTGGATGTGAGCGGGTATGCGTTGTATCCTGGGTACGCGTTGTAGAGCAATGGACCGATCGGTGTGCCCGGCCGGCCCATTGCATATGATGTGAGCGGGTACGCGTTGTATCCCGGGTACGCGTTGTACAGCAATGGACCGATCGGTGTGCCCGCACGGCCCATTGCATTGGATGTGAGCGGGGACGTGTTGTAGAGCAATGGACCGATCGGTGTGCCCGGCCGGCCCATTGCATATGATGTGAGCGGGTACGCGTTGTATCCCGGGTACGCGTTGTACAGCAATGGACCGATCGGTGTGCCCGGCCGGCCCATTGCATTGGATGTGAGCGGGACGCGTTGTAGAGCAATGGACCGATCGGTGTGCCCGGCCGGCCCATTGCATATGATGTGAGCGGTGCACGCGTTGTATCCCGGGTACAGCGTTGAACAGCAATGGACCGATCGGTGTGCCCGGCCGGCCCATTGCATATGATGTGAGCGGGTACGCGTTGTATCCCGGGTACGCGTTAGTGCAGCAATGGACCGATCGGTGTGCCCGGCCGGCCCATTGCATATGATGTGAGCGGGTACGCGTTGTATCCCGGTACAGCGTTGAACAGCAATGGACCGATCGGTGTGCCCGGCCGGCCCATTGCATATGATGTGAGCGGGTACGCGTTGTATCCCGGGTATGCGTTGAACAGCAATGGACCGATCGGTGTGCCCGGCCGGCCCATTTCATATGATGTGAGCGGGTACGCTTTGTATCCCGGGTACGCGTTGAACAGCAATGGACCGATCGGTGTGCCCGGCCGGGCCATTGCATATGATGTGAGCGGGTACGCGTTGTATCCCGAAATACGCGTTGTACAGCAGTGGACAGAACGGTGCGCACACATTGGCTGGGGCCTGGCATGGCAACGGACGCGTTTTCGAAGCTCCAACGAGTCTGATGCAGTGAATTCAGTTGGCCAGCCACAACAATGTTGCAAAATCATGGGTGTCATGAAGTTGAAGATTTGAAGGATGCTGTGGGCGTGTATTAGTGCTGCTATTCCATGGATTGGTCAGATTCAGAAGATGCAAACGACTTGGACCTATCACTTTGGACACATGGGACAGTATCTGCCTCTGCAGCACACATATAATGCTGGCTGTTCCCCTGAGAGCTCACTTGCCTGCACTACATGCTCCAGGATGACATCTGCCACCAACACTGCTGCTGTTTATGCATCCTCTGGCTCCTGCAATGGCACGTACTGTGGAGAGAGCCCCAGCGTTCAGCCTTGAGGAGAACCAGGCCCTGCTGGACAGCCTCCTTCCACAGTATAGCAAGCTGTATGGGAAACCAGGGGAGCAGGTGAGTGTGCTGTCCACTGCCTCACTAATTGTGCATGTTGTCTGACTAGCAGGACTTTCAGTGTGCACACCACTGGCTAGCATGCCCACTGAGTAGTTGTCACACCCCAAAGTGTGTAGTTACATGCACTGAACTGGTACAGTGCAGTAACAGTGCATTCCAACTAGGTTTACTTCCCATGCAATGATACCATGTAGTGACTGCTGGCAAACTGTTCATAGCCATTGTTGGACTGCCTGTGTACATCATATGCCCCTGTGATTGAGACATGTATATCCAACTGTGTGATGCACGTATATGTTGCATGTGTAGTAATGGCCTTTTCACTTTGTCATCCTCACAGGTTGATGCCCACCAGAAGCAGGAAATTTGGCTGACCATCGCCCGGAAAGTAAGATCCGTGGGGGTCTACAGGCGCAGGATCCGCAACTGCCAGAAGAGGTGGCAGGACCTTCGTGGCTGGACCCGGAGGATCGCAAGGGTCCAGCTGAACTGTCGCCTCCTCGAAGGAGGGGCGGACACCGGACCCTGACCCCCCACATGCTCCGGATCCTGGCGGTGGTCTTCCCTGACCTGGATGGGCAGCTGAAGGACAGCAAGGAGGGGGTGAGTCCATGACTGCACTGTGCACTTTGTCTGACATGCTATGTGCCCTCCTCTGGCCTGGTTAAACTTCCACAGTACATCAGTCATGTGGTCCAGGACCCATGTCCCTCATTTGTGACATGCCCACTTCTCCTCTGATACGCATATGTGTGGCCCTTATAGTCAGGAAATTGTGTCATTTGGGGACTGTGTCATTGCATTTTGCTTTGCTCAAGGTGGGGGGACAGCATTTGTTCCCGTGACTATGTTGTGCGATTCATGGGTGGCTCAATTGCTTACACAATGCCTAAGTTCTGACATGTAATCTGGGTGTAACTTTGATATGTGGTCCGCTTGCTGCTCTGACTCACCACATGTCCCTGGGGAATTTGGCACACACCCATGCTGCTGGTGGGAACAATGTTTGGGCCTCAGGAGTATGTGTATCCAGTGTGTCACACATGCTTAGCCACCTGCCTACTGTCCAGGACTCATCCCTCTTACAGGTGGAGCTGGACAGTCATGCCTACTCCAGGGCATGCAATACACTCTGTACTCCCACTCCCGTGTATCATCTGGCATGTTGTGATCAGTGTAATGTACCCTCAGGTATCTGCCTCTGTCTCATTGTGCTGTGTCTTCGTTGTCAGGACTACTGGTATGTTTATCGGTTAGGGCTCAGCATGCCATCTGAGATGCGACCATGATAGACGATACTTCTGTGACTTATAGGTGTCTGATCACTTGACTGTGCACACAGGTGTTTGCAACTGTGACTTTCAGGCAGCTGTATTGTCATTCACAGCACACTGTGAGGTGCTCATGTTCAGAGAGTTGTGTTTCATGTCCCCCATATGTCCAGTTGGTATGACGTGGACAAATAGTAGTACAGATGATGTGGTATTTGGGGGATGGACATGTGCACTTGTCAGTCACATAACTTGCATTCCCCATGCCCTCGGATTGTGACACAGTGCAGACTGTTGTTGACTTGAGACAGTAATGTATGACTTTGCACGCATCCCTGTGTCATGGCATTAAACTTCCTGAGACTGATCCTGCAGGGGAGTGACATGTGCAACATGCACCCCATTGTGGCATTGACTATCCGGACATGGGTGCATCATGGTGTCTGGTGCTGGTATGCATCACATGCATTTCTATTTAGACTCTGGCCATCCCTTTATCCGGACACCTGCACTGACTCAGTGGCAAGAGATGTGACGTGTGCATGTTCACATACTTCACCGTGTTCCCTGCAATGTCCAACAACTGTGTAGGTGGTGCATGTGTCCGCACTGGGGTCTTACCATCAGACAGGCACCAGACAGATGGGTGCAAGGGCAGGAGGGGTGTGAGTCCCATGGTTGACCATCAGACTGACAATTGGCTTCCCCGAATCTGTGTGGGGACTTTAGGCAATGTTCAACTAAGGATGCCAGGGCTTGCTCTGTAATGTGCTGTACTTACTGTGGTGTGTGCGGTCAGTGCAGGTGACTGATGTTTGTCTGTTTCCCTAATTGTTTGCAGATACATCCACGGCCACAGGAGGGGACAGCTCCACCGACCAGGAGGAGCAGCGGAGCCAGACTGGGTCAGCATCGGACGAGTGGTCAGAGGGACCCAGTGGCACGGAGGGCGAGGGGAGCCACACCGAGGAGTCCTCAGCACCATCCACCTCAGCTGAGGACCACAGCAGCTCGGAGGATGACTCCCTTGTGGAGGCGGGTCTCAGCAGCCACCAAAGGCCAGCTAGTCTGTCTGGCCCCGCCACCACCACCACCACCGCCCTCCCATTGGCTCCCATTCCTGAGGTCCGTGGAGGCTCCCGTACTCGGGAGCATGTCTCCTTCGTGCCAGGCACCGCACCCCCTGCCCCTGTGTCCCCTGCTGCCCTGAGTGAGGAGTCTGTGTACCTCCTTCGGCAGCTCCATGTAGGGCAGACAGCAATGCTGAGTGTCCTCCATGCACACACCACTCTGTTGACACAGCTGGTGTCGTTCATGGAGGGCATCTCGACGGGTATGTCTGCCCTACAGAGGAGCAATAAGTCCATGGACTCCTCCCTGACGGCAGCAGTGTCCCTCCTCCAACAGTCCCTCACCCCTCCCACCTCTGCCCCATCCACACTTCCTGCCCCCTACCTGTCCAAAGCACATGCACACCTGCACAGTCACCCAAACACACAGACACGAGCAGCACAGACACACCCAAGAGAAAGGCAAGACGTGCACACAAGCATCCTCAGGGGACTGATACCACAGACACAGGGGATGGGGAACACACACACACACAGGCAACCACAGTCACTCCGCAATCCTCAAGATCCTCTCCCTCCAAGACCCCTTCCCTTGCCTCACCTGCAACCCCACCTGATCAGCAGCTCTTCCTCAGTGACCTCGGCCTCTTCCCCTCCAATCCCGCTGATCCAGCATACCGGGGGAAGAGGAAGTCCACCCACACAGAGGGGAGTGCCCCTCGCCCCCGGACACCCTCCCCCAGGTGCAGGCAGAGTGAGCCCCCACCCGCAAGTCCCCCCGGTCCCGGAAGAGCAAGACCCCGCCACCGCACTGCAAGTCAACCACCCAGTCTCTCACCTCCATCCCCCAGGCCACCACTCCACAGGTTCCACCGCCACACCCTGCCCCAGGTTCCCCACACACCGATACCGCATCCCCAAACTGCTTAGGCCCTCCCCCCTGCCACTTGCTCTTCCACCCCCAAACCAGACGCTCTGCCTGTTTGTGCCACTGGTGTGGAGACCGTGTTCCCCCCTCTGTCCTGCCCAGCTCTTCTGCCCCCCTTCCACTACCTTGGAGTCATGCACTGCGGTGGAGTCCACAACCACCCCGTCTGACTCGGGCACTGCATTGGGGACCCAGTCCACTCCATCTGACCAGCCCACTGCAGGGGTTGCTGCACCAACACCATCTGACTTGAGCCCTGCGGTGGTGCCAGCCCCCCCTGAGTCAGACACCTCCACTGCAGTTGCCGGTGACACTCCTGCACCCACCTCCCCTTCACTGCCTCCTTCTGGCATCCCCTGATCCTGTCCCTGCGGTGCCTGGCCTGCCCCTCGTATGCCCCTCCAAGGGGGATGTCCCCTGTCCGTAGCTGTGCAGGCAAGCAATTGTTGACAAGTTGTCACACATCACCCTGTTGGGACTGTATATTTGGACTGGCCATTGGCCTTAGTTTATTTTGGACTTTTGATTTGAATTGTACACTTGCTGAATAATGCCTCTTTTTGTTTACTTGTGGTTAATCTTTGGAGGTACATGATGTAGATGTGTAGAATCATGCATTTGCTGTTGTAATAGTGTTCAGATCAGGTAAATGAAGTTTTGCTGTGATGGGCTCCATGTGGTCCATGGGATATGTGTCCTAATCTAGTCTGGATCTATAGCATCCTTTGCTGCAGTCTGAGGGTGTAATGTTCAGCATTTGACACAGGGATGTACGTTTAGCATTTGTAGATTACCATCTTTGTCCTACACTGATGCACATCTGGTGGGCTTACCACTGTCCAATGTTCCTAGTACCCTGACTGTGTGCCCGTCTCCAATGGACATGCAGTTTAGCACATCAAATTTGGAGGACTCATCTGTGTACACAGTGCAAGTTGCTTGACACGTGTCTTGGGTGTATGCAGATGACTGACGTGACACTCCCGTGCCCAGGCTGATATGAGCAGAGCCTTCAGTGTGTTGTAGTTGTTGACTCACTGACCGAGTGTTCTGCTGACATGTTTGAGTCGTGCACAGACAAGGTTTGGCACAGCTGACCTTCCACAGGAGTGGAGTGCCCTCATGGCAGTGCGTGATTCCGTGATATAGGCTGTGCCCGTGTTGTGTGTTGTGTAGGCATGTCTGTGCGTGTTCCCTTCTCCTTTTCCTACACAGGCTGTGTCCCTACGGATGTTCCTGTTTGTGATGCTTGCTGAGTTGTTCTGTGTTCATCCAGCATCTTGGACCTGGTTTCTCCGGGATGTGGGTGCATGGCAAACTAATGTTCATGAGGTTGTCATCCCTAGTTGTCGTTGTTGTCAGGGCTGGGGATGTGGGCAAACGCAGATGGGACACAGTCAGGATTCCTCTTGGCACTTGTTGGTTACACGAGTAATGTGATTTTCTGTTTGTGTATGCTTTCAGTGATTGTGACACGTTGTGTGTGTGACTGCTGCCACTCCTCAGGGTCAGAGCTGCAATGTTGGGAGTTGTCTATGTGTGTCCTTTGTGGGTCAGCTTGGCTTCTTCATTGGTGTGTGACTATGGCCAGGATCCCATTGTTTGGGGTGGATTTCACGTCATGCCCATGTACGGCATACTGTGCAGTGTGTCAGACATTCACAAGTATTGTTGACTGGCCATGTGTGATGTGGTTCTGCACCTTATTTCCCCCACCACCCCTGGGATTGTCATGGGTGCATGTGCAATGTCAGCAGTCCATGTGAGCTTCACTGCTGCACATTGGTGGAGTTCAAGGTGTGTGGCGTTGAGTGTGTGCAAATGTGAGTTGTTGCACGGCTGGGGCACTACCTCCATATTTTCCTTGGCTGGCAGGCCATGCTGAGTGCTTTGTGCTTGTATAGGTGTGATGGTAGTTTGTTGCTCAGGACACATGGCTGTGGTTCACAGTGTGGATGACATCTACCTTTGTCATCACAGTGTGATTGTCATGCAGGCTAGTGTCACCACAATGTGGGGTCCCTGGGGGGAGTGCTGTGGTGGTTCTGTCTCTTGCTGTGTTTGTTGCTGTTCCTACAAGCTTGTGTGACATGTGTAATTTGGGCTCCCTCTCATCTCACAATGCCTGTTTGCCCACATAGGGGAATCCAATCGCAATCACCATCACCTCATCAGATCCGCCAAAAGGGCCTCACTCAAAGACCGCCTAGACAACAACGCACACAACAGCAAAGAGCTCTTCAACATCGTGAAGGAACTCTCCAACCCCAGCTCCAACACCAACGACATCCAGCCATCGCAAGACCTGTGCGACTCACTGGCCACCTCCTTCCACCGCAAAATCGCCGACATCCACGACAGCTTCAACACCACGACCGCCCCGGCAACCACCGAGACCACTGCCCCCACAACCACCAACCGCCTGCTCTCCTGGACCAACATCAACGACGAGGACACCAGCGAGATCATGAACACCATCCACTCCGGTTCACCGCTAGATCCGTGCCCTCACCACATCTTCAACAAAGCCAGTACAGCCATCGCGCCCCATCTCCGGAAAATAATCAACATCTCCTTCGAGACAGCAACCTTCCCGGAAAGCTGGAAGCACGCCGAGATCACCGCCTTACTCAAGAAACCCAAGGCAGACCCCAAGGACCTCAAGAACTTCCGACCCATCTCTCTGCTCCCGTTCCCCGCGAAGGTCACCGAGAAAATCGTCAACAAACAACTGACCCGCTACCTCGAGGAGAACAACATCCTGGACCCTTCCCAGTCCGGCTTCCGCAGCAACCACAGCACAGAAACCGCCCTCATCGCCGCCACCGATGACATCAGGACCCTGCTAGACAACGGAGAAACAGCAGCCCTCATCCTCCTGGACCTATCAGCCGCCTTCGACACGGTCTGCCACCACACACTACGAACACGCCTTCACGACGCCGGGATCCAAGAGAAGGCCCTGGACTGGACCACATCCTTCCTTTCCGGCAGAACACAAAGCGTCCGCCTCGCCCCCTTCCGATCCAAGGCCACCAAGATCATCTGCGGCGTACCCCAAGGCTCCTCCCTCAGCCCAACGCTGTTCAACATCTACATGGCACCCTCGCCCATGTCGCCCGACAGCACAACCTCAACATCATCTCCTACGCCGACGACACCCAGCTGATCCTCTCCCTCACCAAAGACCCTCACACCGCCAAAGCCCACCTCCACGAAGGAATGAAGGCCGTCGCCGAATGGATGAGGACCAGCCGCCTGAAGCTGAACTCGGACAAGACGGAGGTCCTCATCCTTGGTTCCAACCCTTCAGCCTGGGACGACTCCTGGTGGCCAACATCACTGGGAACAGCCCCGCCACCCACTGACCACGTACGCAACCTAGGGGTCATCCTCGACCCCACCCTCTCCATGACTAAGCAGGTCAACGCCGTTTCCTCATCCTGCTTCAACATCCTCCGAATGCTCCGCAGGATCTTCAAGTGGATCCCCACCGAAACAAGAAAAACAGTCACCCAGGCCCTCGTCACCAGCAGGCTGGACTACGGAAACGCCCTCTACGCAGGAACGACGGCTAAGCTCCTGAGACGGCTGCAACTCATCCAGAACGCCTCTGCACGTCTTATCCTCGACATCCCCCGACGCAGCCACATCACACCCCACCTGAGAGACCTGCACTGGCTCCCTGTCAACAAGAGGATAACCTTCAAGCTCCTCACCCACGCACACAAAGCACTCCACAACTCCGGACCAGCCTACCTCAACAGACGACTCAGCTTCTACACCCCCACCCGCCAGCTCCGCTCGACCAGCCTCGCCCTCGCCACAGTCCCCCGCATCCGGAAAACGACCGCCGGCGGCAGATCCTTCTCCCACCTCGCCGCCAAGACCTGGAACACCCTCCCCACCAACCTCCGACAGACCCAAGACCTACTGGCCTTCAGAAGACTCCTCAAGACCTGGCTCTTCGATCAGTAGCAGCACCACCCCCCTCTTCCCCCAGCGCCTTGAGACCCTCGCGGGTATGTAGTGCGCTTTATAAGTGACATGATTGATTGATTGATTGATTGACTTACTTTTGTATGTGACTGTGTTGACATCTGTGTATTAGTGAATCTGGCCTCCTCATGTGTTGTGTGTTTGCCTGGGGACACTGGCACACAACCCCCCTCACCTGTTGGTATGATATGCAGTGTGAGTCTGCCTGTTTGTGTTTGTGCATTTGCACCACTGCATTGGCATATCTTTAGTTTGCCATTGGCTGTATGTTGTTTGTTGGCTTTCCCCTGCTGGCCCTGGGACTGCTAGGTCATCAGTCAGCACATTGATCATGGTTAGTATGTCCCATTGCTGCCATGGTATGGTATTTGTTCACCTGACATCTACAGTCTCCACAGGATATCTACATTTATGTGTCCATTGATGCAGATATGTGGGTCTGCATTATGATGCTCACTTCTGTCTTTGTGTTATTTGTGAATGTAGACAATGTGGGCCCCCATGGCTGATGTTTGTGTGCACATGGCCAGAACGATGTGTCATTGGCACTGCACTGCTTGCCTCACACAATCTATGTTGCTATGGGACACAAGCACTACAATGCCACTGTAGTGTTTGGTGTTGTGTGGCCAGGAATAATCCCTGCAGTTTTGTTTTTGCAGCTTTTACCAGGACTACACTTACCTTTTGGGCACTGTGGTGATGGGGCTTTGGGCCCCATTGCCACACTGTTCAAAATGTGCTTCAGCTATGGAGCACACACTTACCTTTGGGCACTGTGGTGATGGGGCTTTGGGCCCCATTGCCACACTGTTCAAAATGTGCTTCAGCTATGGAGCACACACTTACCTTTTGGGCACTGTGGTGATGGGGCTTTGGGCCACATTGCCACAGTGGTCATGGTCTGCTTGCATTGTGTAGGCCACACACACAATTATGTGTGACACATGTGTTAGGGGGTCACATTGTATGTTCAATGTCATGTTCAGTGTTGTATGCATTTGACACAGACCACACACGCTTGTCATGGTGTTGGGGGTGGGATGTAATTTACAGACAGTCCTTATGTGGGAGTATGCTAGTTGTGTCATGCATTACCCGTCCTATGAGTAGGGGTGGTTGTGGTGACAGGCATCCAGCCCCCCATGAGTGGGGATGGTAGTAGTGGTAGGCATCCAGCCCCCCATACGTGGGGATGGTAGTAGTGGTAGGCATCCAGCCCCCCATGAGTGGGGATGGTAGTAGTGGTAGGCATCCAGCCCCCCATGAGTGGGGATGGTAGTAGTGGTAGGCATCCATCCCCCCATGAGTGGGGATGGTAGTAGTGGTAGGCATCCAGACCCCCATGAGTGGGGATGGTAGTAGTGACAGCCATCCAGCCCCCTATGGGTGGGGATGGCAGTAGTGTCAGGCATCCAGCCCCCCATGAGTGGGGATGGTAGTAGTGGTAGGCATCCAGACCCCCATGAGTGGGGATGGTAGTAGTGACAGCCATCCAGCCCCCTATGGGTGGGGATGGCAGTAGTGACAGGCATCCAGCCCACCCTGAGTGGGGGTGGTGTTAGTGGTAGGCATCCAGCCCCCATGAGTGGGGATGGGAGTAGTGACAGGCATCCAGCCCCCATGAGTGGGGATGGTAGTAGTGGTAGGCATCCAGCCCCCATGAGTGGGGATGGTAGTAGTGGTAGGCATCCAGCCCCCCATGAGTGGGGATTGTAGTAGTGGTAGGCATCCAGCCCCCCATGAGTGGAGATGGTAGTAGTGGTAGGCATCCAGCCCCCCATGAGTGGGGATGGCAGTAGTGGCAGGCATCCATCCCCCTATGGGTGTGTATGGCATTGGTGATGGCCATCCCGCCCCTATGGTTCTGCTGTTGCTAGTGTACGTCATTTGTGCATCCCTATGTGTGTGTGACATATTTCGGGTACGTGTCGTTTGTGTTGTGGGTGTTTGACTTACCATCTGCGCCGTACGCGTCCGTACCGGTCCCGGTAATAGATGTAGAGTATTGGTAGGACCTGCGCGATGGGATTCATGGTTGGGTCGTCTCGTTCGGGTTTCTCGTGGCTTCGACTCGTACTCGTCGCTGGCTTGTTCGTCTCGTCGCCGTGGATCGTCTTGTGGCGCGAATCGGAGCTTATGTGCAGCTCTCCCGGATGCTCAAACGTGCCGGACGTAGCGACGAGTTCGGCGCGTACGGAAGACGCATCGTACTAGTCCGGCCGGAAGGTGCTGTGTATTTGGTTCCGTGCGACTCGATTCGGCGTTTACGGATCCGGCTCGGGCGGGGAACAGGAGCTGGAATGGGTAAGTACGGCTCGCTCGGAATCTGGGCTGTTATGCGCATCGTACTTGTTCGTTCGGTAGAGTGTTCGAGTCGGTCGGAAAACACGCGTTCGGCTGGTATTTTTTCCGGACGAATACTGTTAGGTGCGCTTCCGGCCGACATCGGAATCGACCCCAGAGTATTGCCTTTGGTTTCTACCACCGTGGGGGGAGCACATGGCCCTGTTGGTATCCTGAATAGGATGGGAAACCAGAACATCATAAGCCCAAAAAGAGCTCCAGTAGGGGTTGCGGGGATTGGCCAGGATAAAGCTCAAACAAAAAATGGAGCACTGAAGCAATTTAACCAAACAAGCGGAAGTGGGTTCTCGGGTGGTAGCCTAAGGCCCAAAACCCAGAGTTCTGAAACTAATTTAAGGGGGAATGGTTCAAGGGGTAATGGCTCAGTGAGTCAGCCTTTCTGTCAGACAAATGTTGTGGCTCATCCCTATAAACCAGTAAATGAGGCTAAATTGGATCTCCCGCCCGAATGCTGCCCATATGTTGCAATATTAATCAATGTCCCTCCACTTCAGGACAGCTCACATGAAACCACTGAACAATTGAAAAATAAGGTATGCCACTGGCTATCCCTAAACACAGAGGGGCCGATTCCGATCTCGGCCGGTAGGGCTCCGAATCGGATTCGGCTTTACCGGATCCGATTCGGAGCCCTGTTTCCCGACCGAACCGTACGCGGGTCCGGCCGAGCGAGTACGATGCGAAATAGCCGACCGACTCGTCCGGGCGTCCCGACCGCTCCGACCGACTCGCTCCCGGCTCGAACCGCTCCGACCGACTCGCTCGGACTCGACTCGCACCGCGCAATGGAGACGTTTCCCGGCCGGGTAAGTACGATGCGTGCCGCGAGCAGTCCGACCGAGCCGCGCACTCCGGCTCGTAAGAGCTGTCGGAGCCGTACTTTGGGGGTCCGTGTCGGACCCCTGTACGCGTAGCCGCGCGAGTCGCACACAGGGGGACCCATGGGTCTCCCCTACCTGTGCGTGTACGGCGCGAATCGCTTCGCCGCGTACCCGCTGTAGGGGGCGCCCTTGTCCGACTCGCACCCATTGAGTCAATGGGAGCCCCCGTACACGTTGTACGACCGGCTCCCATTGACTTCAATGGGAGTCCGACCGACTCGAGTCCGATAACATACGGACGCATCGTACTCGTTCGGTCGGACTGCACGGGTCCGATTCGGTCGGAAATCTCTCCGGGTCCGGCTCGGTCGGAGAAATTTCCGGCCCGAATCGGAATCGACCCCAGAGTATGTAAATTCCAGCTATCATGATATTCTGATGGTCAGACGAGTGAGCTAGGTGGGTCCCCTATGTAAGTCCACTCATGGAGACTGTATTGTGATAAACTGCCGAAACCCTGACCGTGCAGAGTTTTTAATCAGGAGTGTGAGAAACCAATCCAGATGGGGCCCAGACCATGGGATAGGCATAATGCTGCTGTTTTTTTTTCTATAGACATCTAAATCCCTGCGGCCCAGCTAGCTCACAAAAAGCCCGACTAATACGGCATGAGCAGATGGGGAAGAAGCAATCTCCTTTGGTAACCAGCAACAGATATGAAGCACTAACAGATTTGGATCAATTAGATTGACTAAAGCCTAGTAATGTCGTTTTTACGACGGGCCAGGGTACTCCCCAGGCCGGTAATCCTATGGAGGATAAAACACAACCCATCCCTAAAGTAATAGAGAATCACATCTCGGCTAGCCCACCTAAGAATAGGGCTCCCACCATAGACACAACAAGAGACAGCTCCCAAACAAGACATCTACTGGGGGGAATTCCTATTACTAATTTACAGCTGAATATCATATCTTGGAATATTGCAGGGTTGAGCTCTAAACTCAATGATCCGGAGTGGGGCAGATTAGTGGATAACTGTCACATCTGTCTGTTTCAAGAAACATGGTCCACTGAACAGATTCACAGGGTGGGTTTTTCCACATTTAGCCTAGAAGCGAGACAGTCCTCATCTGGCAGACCTGCGGGTGGGTTGTTGATCTGGGTCAAGACGACATTAGCTTGTAAAATTAAGCGCCTAGACATAGACTCACAGGAGATCCTGGGAATTGATTTGGTCTTGTTTAAAAGGGACATCCATGTTAGGATTATCAACATATATAACCGATTTAAAAGCCCCCATAAGCCCTCTGATACCATGACAATGCTAACTAACTTCCTTGAAACTGCCAAAACTGAGTACCACCTGATTATAGCGGATGAATTTAATACAGCATATGAGCCTGTAGAGTATGTCCAGGAAATAGTTCAGGAGGAAGAAGAAGCTAGAGGTATTAAAAGGCTTCAGATCCCAACTCTTAAAAGATGCACCAGTGTTGGGCAGCAGGTTCTATCATTCACTCTTGCTCATGGGGTGCGTGCCTGTAATGGGAGGACACACTCAGACGCAAATTCAGATTACACTTTTAAGAGGGGGAACGTTAAAAGCAGAATTGACTTCATTATGGTAGACCTCGATCTTTGGCCACAAGTTAGTGATATGTCCATCCTCAATCGTGAGGACAGTGATCACAATGCACTGACCCTCTCTGGGCTCCCGGTCTTTCAGCCCCAGTACAATCTATCAAAGGCCCATGGTAACAACCAATAATAAAAGGAGAGTTAAGTGGGCAAAAGTAGTTACTGATGGCAAGCTTCTCCCTAAAATCTATAAAGAGGTGGCTCAGACTCTAGTGAACATGAGTAATGTTAATACAAATGATGATACCGTTTTGGCTATTTATCAAGTTTTGTCGAATAACATCTCGCCCTATTTTAGTAGCCAGGAAGGCCACTTCCGCTTAAATATAAAAACGCCACATGGTATAACGATGCATGCAGACAAGCAAGAGCAGAATTAATGGTGGCAGTAAAAGTAGGGTCAAGGCCCGACATAACTCACAAAATGATCCTTTACAAGAGCACACAAGCGGAGGCTAAACGGAGCTGGGATATAGAAAATTGGCGTATCCTAGTCAAGGCATCCAGGCAAAAGGATTGTCGACTTTTCTGGCACCTTTTTCCTAAAGGGGTAACCCATCAGTGGAGAGGTGTGGTGCAGCGGCCAGGGCAGCTGACTTCGGAGCACAGGGTTCACGGTTCGATCCCCGGCTCCGGCGGCAGCTCAGCTCAGCACCATGTGACTCTGGGCAATAGCTCACTTAATTTCCACTACGGCCCCCAGCGCCTTGAGACCCGTAAGGGTGAGTAGCTGCGCTATATAAAAACGGACTTACTTACGTGAAGAAGATTTCCATATACAGCCACACATCTGGGAAGAGTACTTCCAGGCATTATATTCTGAGAAGGACTGTGGGCTTGAGAGTGATGCGGTAGAACCAACCGGGGCTAGTAATGACACGCTTGATACAAATGAGGTAGTGTGCTTCTCCTTAATGGAGACTATGAATGCTATTACCTCACTACAAACAGGGAAAGCCCCTGGGTTAGATAGACTGCCGGGGGACCTATATAAATCTGAACCCAAAATATGGGGCCCTCTGCTGCATACAGTTTTTAATGCCATTGCACGTGGAGGAGACATCCGGCATCCTGGAAGGGTGCCGAAATAATCCCAATATTCAAAAAAGGAGGAAGAGGGGACCCTGCAAATTATAGGCCCATCAGCCTCATAGATGTGTCCCAGAAAGTTTTTAGCAAAATGATTTTATTACACATTCAAAACTGGATAGAGGACATTAGTATTCTTTCGCACTTGCAGGCAGGATTTAGAACTTCTACAAGCACTTTGGATCAGGTGTTTCATTTTCTCTTGCTGATATGGAAAGAGGTCAAGCTTAAGAAGGGTCATCTTTATGTAGTGTTTGTTGACCTCAAAAAGGCTTTTGATTCCATTGATCGTACTAGGCTCTGGTCTGTTTTGAGGGATTTGGGATTCCCCCCTGGCCTACTCCGACTCCTAATTCGTCTACATCATGATAACTATGCCAGAGTTAGATGGAACTTGGAAGGGAGCCTGACCGACACTATACCGATTATGAAAGGAGTCCGCCAGGGATGTGTGTTGGCCCCAACCTAGTTCACTCTATACATAAACGAGATCATAGGAGAGCTGTATGATTGTGGAGGTGATCCGCCCAAATTGGGAGGCAAGTTAATACCGTCCCTTTTATTTGCCGACGATACATTACTTATATCAAAAACCCCAATGGGCATTCAGAATTTTTTAACGAAATTTGCGACAGCCTGTAAAGCTCGGGGCCTCAAAATTAATTGCTCAAAAACAAAATTTATGGTTTTTAACCCATACAGATCCACTAAGGGGAAAGTGAGGCTTGAAGCTCAATTATTAGAACAAGTCAAGGATTTTGATTATCTGGGCATCAGAATTAGTGATATCCTGGCATGGACTTCCCAAATCCAGAAAAGTGTCCTGACCCTTCAGCATGTAGACTGTGCAATTGTGAAAAGAGTCAAACGCTCAGCTTTTCGCCCAATTTCTCCTATGTTAGAAATACACAGTGCCAAAGGCTTGGGCGCGGCTCTCTATGGGGCTGAATTGTGGGGACTGGAGCATATTAGCCAACTAGAAGTTACTGAAAATAAATTTTTAAGAGCTCTCTTAAATCTACCAAAGAATACACTCATATTACCCTTACGCCTCAACCTTGGTTTAAAGTCCATTTCCCATTTTGCTGTTCTGAAGGTGCTTATGTTTTGGATAAGACTGTGGACTAGTAACACCCAAGTGCCAGTGAAGGATGCTGTAGAGGAATTATTAATACTCCAAAAGAGATCAGGACTCCTGCTGTGGTTTGCAAAAGTCAGAGTGGCTATTTAAATTGGGGTTGGGGATTATGTGGAACGACCCACAGTCCATTAGAAAAAAAATGAAACCACAGTTAAAAATAACGTATTAGAACCTCATTGATACCCCAGGCACTGAGTCCAGGTCATTCGGCACCTTAACCACAAGTTTTTTAAAGGTCAAAAGCTGTTTGAATTTTGATATGTATATGGATGATGTTGAACCACCCCAGGCACGAGCACTTTACATGCAATTACGATTAGGCACTTTATACCTCTAAATGCTACGAGAAGCAGGTGGGCAAAAACCACTATTTCCCCTGTATGTCCGTCCTGCAACTCTACTGCTGAAACTATTGATCACTTTGTGTTTTTCTGCCCCGCATATGCTAATCTGAGGAAAACATGGATTATCCCTGCATGTCGGCTGATGTCATTTTCTCGCCCCTCAGACGCTCTTCGTGTATTTAGCTCTGACACGACCAAATGGCTTGTTTTTGCCCTATCTAGATATCTCCTTTATGCTTGGTGGCAGAGGTCTAAAGTGGTTGTATAAAGCTCCATTACGGGACGATGGGGATATCCACAGAGTGGGCTTAGACTGTGATCCAAGTGTAAATTATGACGCAGGTTAAATGTTGCAGCTCCCGTCTTCTTAAAACTGATTTTTATCCTTTTTTAACTTAAAAAAAAAAAATATATATATAATATTTTTAAATCTTGACGATATATTTGTAATTCTGTTCTCTTTTAATATTTTGTATGCAGTTTTACAGATGAAATTATGTATTGAGATTTACTGTTATGTGTATGTGATTTTTGTACTGTGTATGATCATGCTATTGATCGAATAAATAAATTTTAAAAAACAAAAAAACTTGGAGATTTTTTTGCACTACTTTTGAATGTGTTTTGGGTAATTAAAGTGAAATACAGAACTTTTAAATAGTTTGAAGTACTGATTCTGAATTTACCTGGAAGCAGTATATAACTATAGTTTACTGCACATTTTTGGATCCTATATCTACATGAGAAAACGGAAAGTATATGATTCATCTTGAAAGACTGTTGAAATATTTATGATGCATTTGTGGTGTTTAAGTAGTGCTAGTGTTAAGGGAAGTGAATAATTCGTATCAGTGAGTACTGTCTGATTCTGATATCTTGCATTTAGAGTTGTCTGTTCACTCACTAGCATGCTAGGGGGACGTGTTGTATATAGAGTTGTGTGTTCCCTGGCAGGCTAGGGCATTTGTTCTTTTTAGTGTTGAGTGTTCTCTGTCAGACTGGGGAGGGAGAGTTGTTGAATGTAGTGTTTTGTGGTCGCTGGCAGGCTAGTAAATGTGCTGTATTTAGTGTTGTGTGTTCCCTGGCAGGCTAGGGCATGTGTTCTTTTTAGTGTTGAGTGTTTTCTGTCAGATTGGGGGTTTGTTGAATGTAGTGTTTTGTGGTCGCTGGCAGGCTAGTAAATGTGCTGTATTTAGTGTTGTGTGTTCCCTGGCAGGCTAGGGCATGTGTTCTTTTTAGTGTTGAGTGTTTTCTGTCAGATTGGGGGTTTGTTGAATGTAGTGTTTTGTGGACGCTGGCAGGCTAGTAAATGTGCTGTATTTAGTGTTTTGTATTTGCTTGCAGGCCCAGCCAAGTGTTGAATTTAATATTGCGGGTTTGCTGGTAGGCTAAGTCATGTGTAGCATTTAGTGTTGTATGCTCACTGGCAGACTAAGGGGATGTGTTGTAATTAGTGTTGTGTGGTTGCTGGGAAGCTGGAGTATATGGTGTATTTAGTGTTGTGTGTTCACTGACAAACTAGGGGGATGTGTTGTGTGTTCTCCCTCAGACTAACTGGGTAGAAGATGTGTTAAATTTAGCGTTGCATGTTTGCTGGCGGGCTGGGGCAAGTGTTGAATTTAGTGTTGTCTTTTCATTAGTAGGTTAGGGCATGTGTTGCATTTAGTTTCCTGTGTTCGCTAGCAGGCTTGAGGATATTTTGTAGTTAGTGGGTGGTTGTTTCTAAAGGGTTGTTTTGTACTTAGTGTTGTGTGTTAACTGATGAACTAGGGGGATGTTTTGTATTAAGTGTGATGTGTTCTCTACAGGTGGGGGTATATGCTCTATTTATTGTTGTGCTTTTGTTGCAGGCTAGGGCATATTTAATGTTGCTTGTTCACCTGCATGCTAGAGTATGTATTCTATTCAGCTTTGTGTGCTCGCTGCTTGCTATGGAAATGTGTTATGAAATATATGTTATTTATTGTTGTAAGCATAGGCCATATAGTAATTTTAACATTTATAAATACTACCCCACCACTACACATACCAACAACATAATACAAATGTATCATCTAATAAAATGTTACAATTACTCGAACAAGATTAAAATCTTATTATAAACAACGTAATAACTTAAATACACATATCATAAATAAGAAGTTGTGGTCCTATTTTCTTTAATATCCCTTATCACTGTGTTTGCTTTCGTAGTAGACACCATGCGGATCAAATATAAGAAGCGGCAGGGCAGATAATTGCTGGTTGATCGTCCTGAAGCAAAATGTGATTGGACACCATAAGTTCTAAATAGTGCCACAAGACAATGTTGATGTTCTTTCGAAGTTATTGTGCAAAAAAGCAAAAAGTGCAATATTGTCTCCCACAAATCGGACAATTGCAGTATTTGTTTCCTTCTGTAAGCTTCTGCACTTTACCAGATACACTGGTTGGGAAAATCCCCAAACTAAACTTAATACATAAGGTGCAGCACATTTCAGGATAGATCAAGTCCAGACATGATTCGAACCACATATCCACTTTGCTCTCCAAGTAGCATGCTCAGTGGCGGTTCCTCTGCTAAGGCGGAGAAGCGTCCCCCCACTGCTTTTTAGCAGTGCAAAAAGGAAAAATAAAATGATAACACAATGTTACTATCATTTTATTTTTCAGTGCGAGCCAGGTTCGGGTGGAGCGTGGCGGGGCTTGGCTGTCAGAGCAGGAGGAGGAGGAAATATGTGCACTTAGGTGCGCATTACGGTTTTGACGGCCGTCATGGGCCGGCCAAACAGTCATGCGCACTTAGCATGTTCTCCACCTGGCTGTATTGCACAGCCTGTGTGGAGAACATGCACAGGCTCCCACTCCATGGCTGAGCGCCAAACCAGGCGATCAGACCAATCACGACGCTGCTGTCATGCTGGTGACAGCAGCATTGTGATTGGCTTAGGGGAGCCTGTGAGCTTCCTGCTTCCGGGAGGAGAGACTACGGAGGAGAGATGGCGGCCGTGCAGAGGTAAGTGAAATTTTGTTTTTTCACCTCGCCACCCACGTTCCGTACCAGCCGCCACTGAGCACGCTGCAAGCTGCCTGCACTGGTACTTACGGTTTTTTGCTTTAATCCGAGAGGCCCATAGCATTCCTTAACTAGTATAATTGTATTAGAACCAATTAAACCAGGCTTAATCCAAGGTTGATTCAGTTGCAAATCGACAAGTCTTTTTAATACGTGATAACCAACTTTTTCCTCTTGGGCCACCATAAACAGACACCTCAAGTATAGATGAGACTGTATGTGGGTTCCTACCTACATGCAGCCAGTACAATATAGATTGTAAAGCAACTGTATAAATAACAATAGCAATACCTAGTTCCAAATAAAACAGTATTAATGGGGTACAGGATAAGCATTATAAGACTGCAATAGCCTTTTTTTGAAGTGCTCATGCCATTTATATTATTTATCGGATGCCCAAGTATTTTAATTGTGTTACAAATTCAATTATTCCTCCCTGTATGCAGAATTGCCTTCTTAGTCTATGAGATGGTTTAATTTCATATGCTTCGTTTTTGTGTTGGTTATAGCCTACTCCCTCTCTCTGCAGTATTTCGTAAATCTTTCTAACAGCCTGTGCGTTGCATTTTCAACGCAAGTTAATAAAACTGATTTGTCTGCGAAGAGAAGAACTGGAAATTTTCTATTGGCTGTTTTCAGCACATCAAGGTCAGCCTCCATTGAGTATCCTGCTACATTATTCAACAAGCATTTGCAATGCAATAGGTCTCGCATTTTTGAAACTTTGACCTATTGGTATTGTAAATGACAATGGCTTTTATTATTGCAGGTTTTTTAAACACAGAAATAAAAGGCATTGTCATTTACAATGCCAATAGCTCAAGATCTTGCAAATGCGAGACCTATTGCATTGCAAATGCTTGTTTTCATTTTCCTTGGGATGCTGTCTTTACTTATGCTCGGTACCTTCAGGGGCTTGGACTAAAGCGTTCCAAAAACAACATAGCCACTGCGTTATATTTGTTGGCAGCCACCCAATCTGTATGGAAACACTAAGACTGGCTGTAATACACAGTAACAGTCCATACACAAGACGCGTGGCCGCCATGTTTTAATGGTAAAAAAAAAAACGACGAGTTGGGCAATTTGCGCAGACCATCCGCCGAGTGATGCATGGCTTCATTGTGAAATTGAAAGCCCTGCAAAAAAGAAAAAAGCAGCCGCCATTGCTAAAGCTGGCGCCCCACCAGTGCTCTTTAGATTTATTAAGCAAAGAATTCTCCCGAAGGGCTAATGCAAGCAATACTGTAAGGACACACGTAAAAGGTCCAGTCCTGATGGGAGGTTACAAAATAAGACAGGGAGGTACTAAAGAGGGGCTAATAAGCCTATTAACAAATCAAAAGCCAACATTTAGAAAGGACAGTCATAGCAGTCAATTGAAAAGATGGGCGAAGAGTGGGCGGAGCTTCAGGTCCATACCTGAATACAGCATGCCTCGCAGAGCAGCGCATTTGCTGCCCAGGCTCGACCTAAAAACAGGCTAAGTAGAACCAGAGACAAGACACAACCCTGTCAGACTCCTTTAGTGATCTCAAAACTATTGCTACATTGGCCATTGAGGCCTTAGCGATCTCTGGCAGGGTTGCCGTTATGTAATGCCTTCACGGCAGACAAATGTACATGATCAACACACAATTCCTGCAGTGAAGTCCAAAGATTTCTCTTTAGTGGGCATAGCTGGAGGTTACCATGAGACATGGTGTACTTAATGTTGTGTGTTCCCTGGCTGATTAGAGGAATGTGTTGCATTTAGTGTTATGTGCTTGCTAGCAGTGTGATGTGCTGTATTCATGTAGTGTGCTCATTGATAGGCACGGGTACGTGCTGTTTGATTGCTGGCAGGCTTGGCAGATGTCCTGTTTTTGCAGTGATTAGTGTTTGCTGACTGGCTAAGACATGCGTTGTATGTTCGCTGGCAGACTAGGGAGGATGTGTTGTGTTTATTGTTGTGTGTTCGCTGGTAGGCTAGAAGATATGTTACATTTATTGTTGTGTGCTCTTTGACAGGCTAGCGGGTATGTTGTTTTTAGAGTTGTGCACACCCGAGAAAGTTATGGAGATGTGTTGTATTTAGCGTTGTGTGTTTGCTGGTAGACTACACAGATATTTTGTATGTGACATGATTAGTGTTATGTTGTTATAGAATTATAAATGGGTAACAGTGAATAACGGGGATATGTTTTACCAAGCGGTTTCTGAGTCATTAAATGGACAATAAGTGAGATTGAGAGACAATTTAAATGTTGCATAGTAAGTTCTCTCTTTCATGGATTTTATTCTCTTTTTACCACCAATTTTATAGTTATGTAGTTCCTCCCAAATTATCTGCCCCTGCTTTCAACAGTTAAAGCAGGGACAGAGAGGTAATAGTGATGCTATCCATAGCAAGGTCACCCTTCCCAACTAAATGCAAAAAATAATACTTGGCCTCCTGCCATCCACTTTGACTGACTTCTGCTTTTATACTCTCCCACCAACTAAAATAAAAATGTAACCTAGGGTCTTGCCCCCCGCCCACTTCCCCCTCTTTTCAATCCTCATCATCTTCCCGCCCAAATATAAAAAAATATCTGTCGTCCTTCTCAGTGGCGGCTCCTCCATTGGAGAGGAGGAGCGTTGCCCCACCACTGCCGGACTGGGAACAGAAACCGGCCCTGGCAAACTGCTCGGCCGGCCCCCCCCTGGGGTGGGGGGGAGTGCAGCCGAGCAGTTTGCGAGGGCCGGTTTCGGCCGATTTTGTTACCGGGGGCCGATATTGCCGACCCCTGGTAACAAAAACGGCCCCCCGGGGGCCCAAAACCGGCCCCCACCCTAGCGGCCTACCGGGGAAACGCCCGGTGCCCGCTATGGCCAGTCCGGCCCTGTGCCACACTTAAATGCCCCCGAGCCCCGACATGAAAAATGAAATGGTCATTCATTACCATTTTATTTTTCAGCCTCCCGACCCTAACTGAGAGTCAGGTCGGGGCAGGGCTTAGTGAGAGCAGCAGCACGGAGGAGGATGGGCTGTATGTACACTTTTCAAAGTGCGCATGCCTAAGCCAAGCCCGTTTGCGCCTGTCAGCATCCCGGAAGCGACCAGCGCCAGCCACGCTGCCCATGTCACTTCATCTTGTAAGTCCCTATCTATTCCTTATAGCAGGGAGGAGCTCCTATCCTTAAACACCCTGAAGTGTTGTGGATATCCTAGATGGGACGTGGCTGCTAACACAGCTCACATCTGTGACAAATGCAAGTTTTGCCTATCTCCTCAGCCCCTCCCATGTTTTAATCTGTCCAGTGGCAGGCGCGAGGTGTATAAGGTTAAGGCGGCCCTTATCAATGCTCGTTCGGTCGTCAAACACTCCCAAAACATTTTTGACATATTCACCAACGAGTCCTTAGATCTGTTCTTCCTCACTGAAACCTGGCTAACGGAGCACTCTAGCCCTGTGATTGAGATGGCCATCCCTGATGGCTTTAAAATCTACAGAGTAGATCAAAAATCCGGGCGGGGGGTGGTGTAGCTGTGGTGGTGAGGGAAGAATGCGAGTGTCAGTGGAGTGAACTTGAGGAACTGCCGGAAGTTGAAGCCCTTTATTTCTGCATCAGAGACTCCCATCAATACTCTTTTTGGGGTATTCTGCTGTATAGACCCCCTGTTCCCATGGGCCTTTTCCTTAAATCACTCGACAAGGTGATCACTCCTAGGGCACTCCGCTACTCTCACTTTGTGCTCCTTGGACACTTTAACATCCATGTTGACAATGCTGAGTTGGGGGACTCGTGATTTTCTTAATTCTCTGCAGTCTGCCCAACTTCAACAATATGTAACCTCACCTACGCATCGCGAGGGCCACATACTGGACGTAGTTTGCTCTAGCTTCCCACTCTCAGTGGCTCACCCTCTGCCTGTAACGTGGTCAGACCACTTTCTGATTCACTTCACATGGCAAACCCAAAACAAATCTCAGCCGACTCGCCCACTCAGAGAACCCCAGGGTAATGCTGTCCAGAGAATTGATCCAGTGGCCCTCAGCCTCGCTCTAGCCGAATCTCAGCCTGAGATAGCTGACGATCTGAATACCGCATTGGGGAATTTTAATAATTGGATTGAGAAGCCGGTGGCGCGCCTTACCCCTGAGTCTGGCCAAGGTGCTCTAAAAATTCCCTTTCCAAGCCTTGGTTCTCTATCTCCTTGAAAATGCAGAAGCAGCAATGTAAAAGGCTGGAACGGAAATGGAGACAGGCTTACTGTACTGTGGCCAAAGCCTCCCTCAAAATGGCACAAAATTCCTACTATGCCGCCATTGTTCAAGCTAAAAGCGCCAAATACTGAGCGCATTGCCCTATCTGGCAATAACGCCAAAGAAATTTTTAATATCGTACAAAGCTTTGTAACGCCTAAAGCTGAGACTAACAGCCATACCCCATCTCTATCATGGTGCGGGGCACTCCAATTTTTTTAGTAACAAGGTTCGGGCGCTGCAATCCCACTTTGGTGACTGGGACAGCTGGCCTGCAGCTGCAGCATCCCCCCGACTGGCACTTCCTTCCACCCATGTCAAAATTACTATCTTTGAACCCATCTCAGTGGCGGATTCACTGGCTGCCACCACCCTTAAATCCGGTTCTCCCAATGACACGTGTCCCGCCAAACTGCTGGCTGGTGCATCAGTTGCGATTAATCCATGCATGAACTCGCTGATTAATGCATCCCTAGTATCGGCTACAGTCCCTGCTCCTTGGAAGCAAGCGATGATTATCCCCCTACTAAAAAAATCATCACTGGATCCCAATCTTCCTGCCAGTTATCCCCCTATTTCTCTGCTACCTGCTGTGGCTAAGGTTTATGAGAAATTGGTCAACAAACAGTTGTCCACTTTTGTGGAACAGCATGACCTTCTGCACCCAGCTCAATCCGGTTTTAGAGCCTCATACAGTACTGAATCAGCATTGGTGGAAATTTCGGAGTCCATATGTGAAACATTAGATGCTGGGGGCAGGGCGGCACTGGTCCTTTTGGACTTGTCAGCAGCATTTGACACCGTGCCACACGCCCTGCTCCTGGCTCGTCTTCAGGAGCTTGGCATAACAGGTTCTGCATGGAAGTGGCTGAAATCCTTCCTTGAGGGTAGAACTCAGCAAGTCTGGATCCCCCCCCTTTGCGTCTAACACTCAGAATTTACTGACGGGGTTCCCCAGGGGTCAGTCTTGAGCCCCCTACTGTTCAACATCTATATGTCACCCCTCATCTGGATGGCAGAAGACTTGGGCGCTAAAGTCATCGCTTATGCTGATGACACTTAGCTCCTTTTCACCTGGAAAAAACATGAGACGTCCTCTTCCCATGTTAAAACCTGTCTTAAAGCAGTGTTTGATTGGCTCACTGCTGCCCAGCTTAAATGCAATAAGGATAAAACCGAGATTTTATTCTTCAGTAACTTTCCACCTCAGTATTGGCACACTGTGATGGTAGGCAAGGATCAGGCTGTACGCGGGGGCTAGCAAGACTTGGTTTTATTGAAAACACTCTTCTCCTGCGGGATGCCAGATTCAGCATTACACAATGACAGACTGTCTTTCAGTCCTGTTATCCTTCACAGGCTCTGGATTCGGTCCTGATGTCTTCCCGAGACCTCTTCCGTCGACTTCCCTCTCTTTAAGGCTCCTGGCTCCTCAGGTATCCCCGGGCACTCAGGAAATGAAAGAGAAAAGGAAGGGATCGTGAGGGCTATGCTCACAGTTCAAAGCAAAATAAGGGAGGGTGTGAGGGAGCACCAATGCCCAAATTAACTCCTTGAAAGAAAAGGAAACCGTGCTGGGAACCGGGTAGTTGTGAGAGGATAACTGGAGGTGGCTATCTGTTGGGGTGCACCCTCCTCCCGATCCACCCCGTAACACGCTCCCGTACCTGTTGGAGCCACGCTCCTCCAGAAGCGTGGCGGGGCGCTGCGCGTTGTCGTGGATCTCCTGGCTCTGCCGTAGCGTCTCCTTCTCCTCCTGTAGTCACGAGCAGCAGCGCTTGACTCTCTTCTGGACACTCGTCGCTGGATACCGGGAACTCCTCGCGTTTTCCTACGGCTGCCCTCCTTCCGGGTCTAAGCGTCGCCTCGTCATGGTCCCGCTCCGCTTTCATTGGCTGAGTAACGATGTCGTCACTGTTGTAGGCGGCGTTCTCATCGACGTTTCCCCAGTTAAAGGGACCCGGTCCGTAATACACGGTGTTCTCGTCGTCCGTGTTTCCACAGGTATTCAGTCATCCGGCTGGAAAGAGAGGAAAGGACTGGATTCAGGAGGCACAGTCCACCAGTCGCTTTTACTCTCTTGTCCCACCCCAGCCCTGCAGGAATCGTGACACACACCTTCTGGCCAGATGAGTCTCCCCGGCCTACACCACGGGGGCACCTGTTAAGAACTTAGGGATGTGGTTCGACGGAAAGTTGAGCTTTGGTACTCAGATAAACAAACTGACAGGAATGTGCTTTGGCATACTGAAAACACTAAAAAAGGTTCCTGCCTTTACTCCGTCTATCTGCGAGGGAAACGGTCACTCGAGCACTCATCAACTCTCGTATTGACTATGCCAATGCTTTGTATGCTGGTCTGCCCGGCTATCTACTAGATAAACTGCAGGTTGTCCAAAACGCCGCGGCCAGAACCCTTCTCAACCTCCCTAAGAGGATCAGCGTTAGGCAGCACCTTCGTAATTTGCACTGGCTACCTGTGAAAGTACCAGTTAAATTCAAGTCCCTGGTAATGGCACATGATGCTCTTTATGGGCTCGGTCCGGTGTACTTAAGGAAACGCTTTTAGTTCTATGCCCCTACCAGGCAACTGCGCTCTTCCACAATGCTGAGGGCATGCACCCCCAGATTCTGTCTTAAAAGGACAGGTGGCCGCTCCCTGGCCTACATGGCGGCGGCGGCCTGGAACCAACTCCTGTTTGACTTACGCCGTCTTCAGGATCCCCAAAATTATAGAAAGAGACTTAAAACTTTTCTTTTTAATTAAGCCTCTTTCCTTTCATAAGCTGTTTTCTCCTTCCTTTCGCTATTTCGACTTCGGGCTTGCGCTGGGACACTCTTTGAGTAGCTGTGCGCGTTATAAACCTCTATATCATAACATAACATGTCCCTTTGGCCGGCCGTCTTGCGACGGCCAGCCAGACACGCGCACTTTGAAACCTCTAACCCAGCTGTCTGTAGACAGCTGGGATAGAGCAGGTGCAGGCCTCCAGAGTGCGGTGGAGCGCCAAGACAGGCCGCTCCCTCCAATCAGGGTGCTGCTCTCATGCTGGTGAGAGCAGCACCAGGATTGGTCAAGGGAGTTGCTTGGGCCTGCACTGCAGTCGTGGGGAGGTCCGGAGTGAGGAGGTCCTGTAGTGAGGTAAGTGTTTTTTATAAATTTTACTTTTGTTTGCACTTGTGCGCCCGTTTATTTTCATATTTTTACAATTTATTTGCACGTGCGTGCCAGCTTTTCCTCCACGTAGATGCCAGCCGCCACTGGTCCTTCTACCCATCCCAACCATCGTCTGTGCTTTCCCTCCCTCATCCTGCACAAAGCTGAGCTCTCTGCGCTCACATGAGCGGAGAGCCAGCGCCGAGCTGATACCAACTGCTCAGAGTCGTATGTATTCTGTGTTGAGTTCAGGACTGCAGAGACCCCGAACGACTGGGTAATGTGGTGGTTAGCAAAGGCACAGCGCCACTTGTCTTCTCCCATCTTCCTTGGGTCTGTCAAGAGATAGGAAAGGCGGAAGAAGGTGGATAAAATCACCCACTGCCAATCTCCACTGCCTCGCTCAGTTCTCCAAACACCCAGGCAAGGTGGGGGAACATAGGGGAAGTAAGTGATTGCCCTGGTGACTTAAGAACAGTGGAAAACAACTTTTGTTTTCCACTGTTGTTACGTCATAGCAGTGAATAACTAGATTTCAATCTGGTTATTTATCCTAAACAGAGGCATAATACCGGGCCCTGCAGCCCCTGCAGTGCAGAGTGCCCCAGGATTCCCCATCTGGCAGGGGGCCCCTCTGCCCTGCTGTGATAAAAATGCAGTAGAATGGCAAGGTGCAAGCAAAACAATTAGCATCTTTGGAAAGTCAGTGTGCTTCTTCAGGCCCAAAGTAACAAATGTGCAACATGTGTTTTATTTAATGTTGCTGGTGAGAGGGTCTGGCAAAAAAGTTGCCCTCATGACTCTTGCTGGGAAGGGTATGCCCAGATGTGGATCCCGTGCTCACTGTGCCTCTGGTTTCAAGCTAGCCTGGCTGATGAGGGGTGATACCCTGAAACCGGTCCCAGGATGCTTGTTTCCGATCCAGTGAGGACTTGGCTTGGCAGTTCGGGCTGCATGTTCTCATGGGAGCAGGGTCAAGACTGATTTACATATGGCTGGGTCCAAACTGGG
Source organism: Calotriton arnoldi (assembly GCA_963921515.1). Classification (NCBI taxonomy): domain Eukaryota; kingdom Metazoa; phylum Chordata; class Amphibia; order Caudata; family Salamandridae; genus Calotriton; species Calotriton arnoldi. The sequence goes on from CAWUFW010000020.1 coordinate 4,836,552, forward strand.
GTGGCGTGGTGAGCAAACAAACAATGGATTTTACCCAGATCTGTGATTGGGGGTGAATGCTTGACTTGTTCAGCATTCCATCCATCATCTATTCTTTTTGCATTTGTTGCCCAAGTGGGAAGGGTATGCCCAGATAAGGGTCCCATGCTCACTGTCTCACTGGATTCAAGCTAGCCTGGCTGATGAGGGGTGATACCCCGAAACTGGTCCCCGGATGCTTGTTTCCGGTCCAGGGAGGACCTGGCCTGGCAGTTCGGCCTGGACTGTTCCCAGCAGGGTCAAAGATAATTTGCATGTGGCTGGGTTCAAACTTGGGTAGTGCGGGTGCACAAAAAAGATTGATTTAACTCAGATCTGAGACTGGGGATGGATGCTTGATTTGTTCAGCATTCCGTCCATCATCTGTTCTTTTTGCACTTGTTGCCTCAGAGCACTAGAGTTAAGAGAGAAAGAAGAGGGAAAACAGTACCCGTGAGATGACACAGGCCTGGGGAAGATCACAAGTGGAAGGACAGAAAAAGTATTAAAGAGGAAGGAAGACACAACAGAGAGAGACAAGCGAGAAAGAAGGAACAAAGAGGGGGATAGAGACAGAGATGAGAGAAAGGGAAGAAGAGAGGCAGGAAAGAGGTGAGAAAGGGACAGATAGGATAGTGGAGAGGTGCAAGAGACAGGTAAGGGAGAGTAAGGTTGATAAAGATCTAAAGGAAGGGATAGAGAGAGAAATAAAAGTAATGAGGGATACAGGTGAGATGGTGGAGAAGACCGTTGTGGGGAGGGAGGGAGAGAGAGAGGACAAGGGAGGTAGATGAAATGCAAGAGAAGGAGAGATTAATAGAAAAGCAAAGAGATAGACGAAGTGAGGTAAAAAGGGAGACAGTAAGAATAAGAGAGAGGATAACAGATAGACAGCTGAGAAATGTTACAGAGACAGGTGAGAGAGAAAGAGAAAGCAAGAGAGAGGGAATGGAAACGCACTAAAAGTAAGAGAACGAGAGAATAAGGTGATAGAGACACTGAGAAAAACAGCAGAGAGGTGATAGAAAGCAAGTGAATGAATGAAAGAAAATTGGTAAAGTGCAAATGGAAGACCGATGGCCTCATGACACTAACAACTGCAAGAACATAAACTATAGCCATATATGTCTCTAGTAGAATAGATAGGTTTTCAGAAAAAGGAGAACAGAAAGATGACCAGAATAAGGAGATAGGCAAGTGATAAAAAAAAACAGAGCAGGACACACGAGGGGGGACAGGACAGGGTAGATGTGAAGAACAGAGCATGGGCGAGAGAGACAGCATTGACAAAAAGACAACAGTGGGATGGAAAAAGAGAAATTTTAGGAGAAGAAGAAAGTCAGAAAAGCTAAAACGTGAGTGAAGTGAGAGAAACCAAGTAAATAGGCATGTTCTTAGGAATCATAGGAATAATCTAACAGAATAATGGGCATGAAGATTTTCATATGTTAATGTAATGAACGCATGCATGTATTTTGCGTCAAAAATCTACATTTGGTCTGTGGCAAACCGATGGCCATGTGTCATAGAAAAACAATTGATTTGCTGTCCATGCACATTTTGTGAGACTTTAATATGATTTTCTTTGGGTATTGAGAGGCAGCAGATTATTTTGTAAAGCCTATGAGAGCAAAGCAGTTTAGTCTTGGTGAAGGCACATGAGCAAGCATTGCTTGATTCTAGATATGTCAAAGGGGGACCAAGCATCTTTTTAAATGGGCAGGGCCCTTTGGGGGGTTGGTGAATTTGGGATATGATTGATTCTCCCATATTAGCCAATTCTTAGAGAGTTGTTATCTGTTTTCATCACCTCCATGGAAGCTTTTTGCCTTATACAGATCTCCAAAACCACCATCCTTATAAAGGCACAAAGGCCTTGCATTGTTTGAAGGTTCCCCAGGTATTAGCAAAACTGTTTAATCTGATTGTTAATTTTGTAAAGTGCACTCATACTCGAAAAGTGCTTTGAGAGACTGCCAACAATTGACAATTGCTATGTCTTGCAAAAAGTCAAACTTTCCGCAGTTTTCTTAAATCAAGCAAATTGCTCTGCTGTTGTTGGTCTTTTGGAAGGTCATTCCATGGTTTGAGCCCAAGCAAAGACACCACCTCTGTTCTGAACCTGTCAAATTCTTGGTATCCCTAAAAAGGAACAATAAGACCGACGCGCTTGAGAAGGAGATCAATAGAAGGGCTTTGCAGATTGTCCAATGAAAAAAAATCAGAGGATCGTAAAGGTAACCCTTTTTGACCAGAAGTTAGTGCAGTTTGGCCAAATGCTGAGAAAAATACATCCACATATTCAGTCTGATGGTCAGCCTAGCATTTTCAATAGTTTGGAGTCTTGCAGTTGTTTGGGCATTCCAAATGCAAAGCATTTCCACATAAGATCAAACGATTACCTAATCAGTGATTTTTCTGGTCTAATCACAAGAATAGGAATAATTTTACATAGAGCCCTATATAGAGTTTGGTAAACAGGATACTACATGACAAGAGTGGCTTTTTTCCCGTCAGCTGTATTACAAGTTCATAATAGCCCATGGCACTTGTAATATGGCGAACAGGATCTGTCACGTTTTGATTAAGTTTCCCATCCCCAAACCACAAATATGGACCTTGTTTTCAATACAGGAAGAGATGACTTTATTTACCTAAGGAATCAAGCTGATAACCAAGACTGCCTGTACTGAACCCTGTAGATACTCTAACATCCAGTACAGCGCATAGTTTCACCTATTCATTCAGTGGAATTAGGAAATGAAAATAGAATGGTTGATATGAATCAGATGGGTATAACAAGAGAAGCAAATAGGTTACATGAAGTGGACAGAAGCACCACGGTGTGGCCTTAGATTATATCAGGACTGAGCCCAACAATCTGACTAGGTGTCAAGAGTGGAGTCTTGGTGAGATAAATAGGAGGCTACCACTGGCTCCATCTCATGTGAGTTACTGTCTGTGGACTGGTTGCTGTCCATTTTGTTTCAGAAACACCATTGATTTGCCATCATCTCCTTGACAGGTGGCCATGTAGAAGGCAATGCGAACAGACGTTAGTCATGCATCTTTTTGATTAACACAGGCTACAAAATGCCATTTCTCTGGGTAATGACCTGTGTAACGTTTCGTGCAGTCATGACCCATGACATCATGTGGTTGGGAGGGCATCCAAAACTTGTTTACATGTGAAGTTCTTATACCAATGTTAAGTGCCAAACCTGGAGAGCTGATTGACCGGAGGTACTGATCAGATTGTTGTTCCTTTTCCTAACTCATTGTAGGCCCCAAGATTTAATGGAGACAGGAACCCGGGATAGGTGATGGGGGACAGACTCCTTTACAAAGCTGCTTAGCTCTTGGACACTGGGGTGTACTGAGTTGTCACATGAGAAAAGTTCCTGTATCCGATCTGGAATAAGTTGATGGCCCACTCCAGGATGACATTGTCGGCACTTGTAGTGCGGATTGCATAGGTTGGGGTACATACTGCTTCAGTGTTTTGAACCCTGAAACTGTGGGCCTTTACAAGTGCCAAGGCCTTAAGAAGCGCAGGGGTGGCCACCACTTTTACATTTTAGAGATGACGTCATTAGCTGATATGGTCTGGACGATCTCGGCCTAATGATATTTGATGTAATTATCCGTCACCACAAGGATGTTCCTGCCATTAGACAGGGTGCAGAAGTCTAAATTGGCCCTCGCTCGTCCACGGAATGGTCAAAATATCCTCCATGATGATATTTGTTTGACTTTGAGGCCTAATGCTTGGGATGCAAACAGCCTTTCTTAATCAGTTTGATTTAGAGTGTCAGTGTGATGAAATCATACATTTCCAAGAACACGGGCCTTAGCTTTGACAGCTGCAGTGCGCATAGAATCATTGTTGCTAGCACTACTTGGTTGGTGCTCTGAACAGCAGGACATTATCGTAATCAAAAATGGCTGCATCCCAAATTACTGTGGAACTCATGACAGTGGGTTTGTGATCCAGATTTGCTGCACAATTGAAACTGACTGTTAATCAAAAGAACCCAAGCAAGGCCTCATTATTGAAGATCTCTGATTGATCATACAGCAAAGATAGGGGGCGGGGGGAAGGAATATAGGATTCTTGCAAAAAATGTTTAGAATGATTAGAGAACTCAGTCTTTGATCTATGCCATGTTGAAGCAGTCATGCAACTGTATCAGTTTAACCTGAGGGGATAGCTCTTCTGTGTGAGGTTTGGGCCTAAGTCTTACCTGAGGCATAGCCTTATAGCCAAACTCTGAAGCCTTTGGCACTGTGTGACGTGTGTGATAGCTCGGTTATAGTTGCATGCTCAAAACACAAGGACAGTGGAGAAAGAAACTCAGCAGTGTGCATTTTATCATTTATTATGTACTCTGTAATTTAGTTTAAAGTCTTAACGTGCTTGCTGCTGAACTGTCTGATCACTTAATAATCATTCACTTTCTCGTCAAACCCCACTGCATTTTCTGCTTCACTTCTCAACCTCTGCTGTTAGTACCGAAACCCCCTTTTTTCCAGGGTACATTATTTTTCATTTTTTCATTGCTCCAGTACGTCTCCCTAAAGCAGCATGAAAATTCGTGGAGACAAACTTGCACATTTAAAATAGCAAAGACAGAAAACATACCATAGGAAGGACGAGGTGACAGAATAATAAAGGACATTTCCACAGGTAGTATGTATGGTGGTGCACATGTGCACAGGTAGTATGCATGATGGTACACATGTGCACAGGTAGTATGTATGGTGGCGCACATGTGCACCGGTAGTATGTATGGTGGCGCACATGTCCACACGTAGTATGCATGGTGGCGCACATGTCCACATGTAGTATGCATGGTGGCGCACATGTGCACCGGTAGTATGCATGGTGGCGCACATGTCCACAGGTAGTATGTATGGTGGCGCACATGTCCACACATAGTATGTATGGTGGCACACATGTCCACAGGTAGTTTGTATAGTGGCGCAACTGTGCACAGGTAGTATGTATGGTGGCACACATGTCCACAGGTAGTATGTATGGTGGCGCACATGTGCACAGGTAGTATGCATGGTGAAGAACATGTGCTCCAGTAGTATGCATGGTGGTGCACATGTCCACAGGTAGTACGCATGGTGGCACACATGTCCACATGTAGTATGCATGGTAGCTCACATGTTCACAGGTAGTATGTATGGTGGCACACATGTGCACAGTTAGTATGTATGGTGGCGCACATGTCTACACGTCGTATGCATGGTGGCACACATGTCCACAGGTAGTTTGTATAGTGGCGCACCTGTGCACAGGTAGTATGTATGGTGGGGCACATGTCCACACCTAGTATGTATGGTGGCACACATGTCCACAGGTAGTATGTATGGTGGCACACATGTCCACAGGTAGTATGTATGGTGGCACACATGTCCACAGGTAGTTTGTATAGTGGCGCACCTGTGAACAGGTAGTATGTATGGTGGGGCACATGTCCACAGGTAGTTTGTATAGTGGCGCACATGTGCACAGGTAGTATGTATGCTGGCACACATGTCCACAGGTAGTTTGTATAGTGGCGCACATGTGCACAGGTAGTATGTATGGTGGCACACATGTCCACAGGTAGTATGTATGGTGGCGCACATGTCCACAGGTAGTATGTATGGTGGCACACATGTCCACAGGTAGTTTGTATAGTGGCGCACCTGTGCACAGGTAGTATGTATGGTGGGGCACGTCCACAGGTAGTTTGTATAGTGGCGCACATGTGCACAGGTAGTATGTATGCTGGCACACATGTCCACAGGTAGTTTGTATAGTGGCACACATGTCCACAGGTTGTATGTATGCTGGCACACATGTCCACAGGTAGTTTGTATAGTGGCGCACCTGTGCACAGGTAGTATGTATGGTGGGGCACATGTCCACAGGTAGTTTGTATAGTGGCGCACCTGTGCACAGGTAGTATGTATGGTGGGGCACATGTCCACAGGTAGTTTGTATAGTGGCACACATGTCCACAGGTTGTATGTATGCTGGCACACATGTCCACAGGTAGTATGTATGGTGGCGCACATGTGCACAGGTAGTATGCATGGTGACGCACATGTGCACCAGTTGTATGCATGGTAGTGCACATGTCCACAGGTAGTATGTATGGTGGCGCACATCTGCACAGGTAGTATGCATGGTGGCACACATGTCCACATGAGGTATGCATGGTGGTTCACATGTGCACAGGTAGTATGTATGGTGGCACACATGTCTACACGTGTTATGCATGGTGGCACACATGTCCACAGGTAGTTTGTATAGTGGCGCACATGTGCACAGGTAGAATGTATGGTAGTGCACATCTCCACGCGTAGTATGTATGCTGGCACAAAGATCTACTCTGGAGAGATGGAGGGAGTTTATTCAAGAGCATTTTTCATGCCACCCCCGCCGATCTGCCACCATGGTCTAGGACAGTGATACTCGATTCGCTGTATGGGGTGGTTAATGAGGGAAGGATTCGAGATGCCTTTGTAAAATCATACACCGACCTTTATCATTCTTTATGTCTTAAAAGCTGGATCAGGGACCCAATGTAGGTCCCTGATAACTTTGTAAATGCGTTTCATTTAGTTTCAAGTGTGTAAATGTATCTTGTGTGCATCCCCTGAAACTCTATCGTGGCCTCGGCCCTCCTGGATCAACACTGGACACTTCTGGGGTAGATGCATATGGCTAGCACGAGCCGCACTTTACCTTGGGCCTCTAGGCCAGAGTATAAAATAACGTGCCCCCTTCTGCAGACTCTCAGGATGTCATCAATTGCCGGGGTATTCTGAAAGCATAATGCCTCAGGACAGATAACGTCAAGGGACTCACGTAAGATGCACTTGATGGGGAGACATTATTCTGTATAACGCAAAATGGCAACTGTATTATGCTTTTGAAGCACACAATAGGTGCCCTAGAGTTAGGAAAAAGCTTGCTTTTAGAAATGCAGCCTTTTGTTTTCAGGAAGGACAGCTGTGAGAGCTGATATGCGCCCTGGTTTTTTCCCTCGCTCTGGTGAATGGTTTCCAGTTCGTTTGTTTATTTACATTCAGAATTTATGAGTGTTATGAGTTGTCTTTGAAGAAGAACAAAGAGGCATGTGTTTTGCTCTTCATCGGCACATCTTTATTGCATTGCTTTGGCACCACAATACATGAAATGTCAGCAACACGTCATTCATGAATAATAATTTAAATGAAGAGATAAAATGATAAAGCGTTTCTCAAAATGTAAAGAAAAAAACAAAAGAAGCATATTTACATATAATTAAAAACCATAGGAGTGTACTGTGTACAACTAAATATTATTTGTATAAACTTCTCATTACATCAACTTTTAAAGAAGAGTATACTGATAATGCCACGTACTAACTTCACTTTCCGGATACAAAAAGTGTCTGTTCCCTTCTTAAGGCAGTTTTAAGGAAAGCATACATAATGTACAAATATCTTTCCTTAGCGTAAGACAGTTTAATGCTGTCCTAAATCAATGAGCCCCATCTTTCCTAGCTTTAGGCAGTCTTAAAACTAACCTCCCTGGCTCAACACATCCATAAAACTGTCTTAAAGCAAAACACCCTTGTAAATCAAACCCTACTTTCCTGGTTTAACCTTTCCTGGCTTAAGATAGTCTTAATACACACCTTCATAAGTCAGGCCCACCTTTCCTAGTTTACACTCCCTGGCATAAGATAGTCTGAAGACTGCCTTAAAGTAGTGAAACATTTTGTAAATCAGGCCCATCTTTCCTGGCTTAAGGCAGGCTTAAGACTGACTTTCTAGTCTTAAGGCTGTCTTAAGATCAAATAGGAAACACAACAAGATGATGGACGGAGTGCTGAAACTTTTCAGCCACTCCCCCCCTCCCCCCCAGTCAAGAGATATGGGTTTAATCCATCGTTCTTTTTTTGCTCACTATGCCACCCCAGTTTGGACCCAGCCATATGCAAATCAGTCTTGACCCTGCTCCTCATGGGAACAGTCCAGCCCGAACTGCCAGGCCAGGTCCTCCCTGGACCAGAAGCAAACATCCTGGGACCAGTTTCAGGGTATCACCCCATATCAGCCAGGCTAGCTGGAATCCAGTGGCACAGGGAGCAAGGATAAACACAATCCTCAGCACACGTCTTTTAAGTAATATGCAATTATCCAATTTGTTTTAGTCAAGCATAAATGATACAGAGAAATTTTCGAGCTTGGTTTCTTTTCTTTATTCTCTTTGTTCTTGCATCAGCCAACACGTGTTTCGTCACACAAAGGAATTTTGTCCCGCGACTTTCTCAAGGCTGTATATACAAAACAAACACAAGCCCTTTGTAAAATTACACAAAACAGGTGTATTTAATACACCCATCAAACCTCACCCGTGTGCATAGCGAGCAAGGGACCCACGTCTGGGCATACTCTTGGCCACTTAGGGCAAACATAGCAAACACAACAAGATGATGGACGGGGTGCTGAAACTTTTCAATCACTCAGCCCCAGTCAAGAGATATGGGTTTAATCCATCGTTCTTTTGCACACTATGCCACCCCAGGTTGGACCCAGCCATATGCAAATCAGTCTTGACCCTGCTCCTCATGGGAACAGTCCAGCCCGAACTGCCAGGCACTCCCTGGGCCGGAAACAAACATCTTGGGACTGGTTTCGGGGTATAACCCTATATCAGCCAGGCTAGCTTGAATCCAGTGGCACAGTGAGGAAGGGACCCACGCCTGGGCATACCCATGGCCACTTAGGGCAAACATAGCAAACACTACAAGATGATGGACGGAGTGCTTATCTTTTCAATCACTCACCCCCAGTCAAGAGATCTGGGTTTAATCCATTGTTCTTTTGCTCACTATGCCTTTTATTATCTTGCTGATGAAGGACAGGTTCGAGAGTGGTCTATAGTTGTCTGATTCCAGTGTGTTGGCTGAAAGTTTCTCTAGTAATGTGGTGATTGCAACCTGTTTTTTACAGTTTTGTGGATATTTCTTGTTGGAGCAAATTGTTTATAACTCTAGTTATATCCAGGCCAAACCTGAGAAAATGATCTTTCACTGTAGTTGGTGTACTTGCTGAAAAACAGCTCTGCGGGAATAATTGACGAGTTCAGACTACTGCTAAGTCTAGTTGAGGGGGGTCACACCTAAAAATCAGCCCTGGAAGCATTGAGAATGTTAATAGTATGTAAACTAACAGCTCCCAAAGGGCTAGACAATTGCTAAAAACCCAGGGCCCCTTCCCTCAAATGATAAGAGGGTTAGAGTCCCATCTTATAACTAAAAGAGCCTTAGGTAACTGCCACAGCAAGATATTTGTATGCCTATGATACCTTCTGTAAGGAGACAACATTGCCTGCACTACCATGGTTTCTTGTGGGGTTAGTGTTGAGTCAATCTCAATGAGGATGTGCAGGTTTCTCACAGCTCCAATTTGAGAAATGAACAAGTCATGTTTCCTGGGACAGAATGGGGGGCAAATATCACCACAATCAGAGAGACACAAATCATTAATAAGTGTTGGAACCCCAAAGACCATACACTAGTGGGATTCATTTTCAGCCCATCCTGACACATCCCTTCTTGAGCTGCATGAAGACAATGTTTGATTTCAAGGTTGGTGGCTTTTCGGTTTTGATTGTGTTGTAGCTAAATAGAAACTGCATACGGTCAGTGAACATGTTATATACGAAAGTGAAAAATTAGGTTCACCATAGCACACAGGCTTATAATACACTGGAGGGTGATATAGGTGATCAGTGTGGGATACTACAAGATAGTTGTCTAGGACAGAAACAGAGGTAGAGAAATGGCTTTGCTGTGTCCTGTGAAAAATAATTTAAACCAATCCAGGGCATTACCTCTAATGCCTGATGTAGCTGACTGATCACGATGCAGTAGCCAATGGTGTCAAGTTAGTAACAGATATAAAAGGATCATGGTGTTGACCCATTTGCCATCTACCTGTCAATATCATAGCTACAGAAGCAGCTCTTGACAAGTTCAGCAAGCACTGCCACATGGCAGCTATACAGGTTGACTGATAGTGCTTTGAGATTGTGCATCCTAGATTTTCTTGGAAGCACTTCATAAAAAATATAAGCAAAAAATGTATGTATGTATTATGTATGTTTTATTTGCGTTGCACAAACCTAGCCAAAATCAGCCGAGAGCAGTAATGGGTCAAAGGCAAAGATACAGCTAATGAATGATTGCGGGGCAAGCTGAGTTCTGTGAGTGAAGGTGGACTGTTACCTCATTATGCCATAGCGCAGTGTAAAGAGGTCCTCCTTCAAATCTTACCTAAATTGGAGCAGTGTTTGGGCAGTCCTGATGGATATGGGGATGTCGTTCCAGATCCTGGGTGTAAAAATAGAAAATGCATGTTGCTTTGTTTTTTCTTTTTTACACTTATTTTCAGCCAGTCTGATGTTATTCTGGCTCTGGGTAGGTCGAGAGCCACTGTAGTTGTGAGCTTGTCAGCTTTGTAGATGATGCAGCTGGTTTTGAAGATTGTGAGGGTTGTCCAGAAAACCAGTGGAGCTTCATTGAAGTAACGGTTATGTACTCATATTTCTTCAGACCCTTAAGACTTGCTATGATCTAAGGCAACAAAGGAAACACCACTAATTATATATGATGTTCAAGAGACACATTTGGCTCTGAACATACATTCCTTTGAAGTTTGATCCAGGTGACAGGCAACACTTTGTCTGTAAAGCCTTTTATATATCCTCCATGCCATTCCACGGGCATGTTCACCGAGGACTTCTATTTCCAAAGTACTACAACTCTGTAGCAAAAACACAGACAAGCAGAGAAGTCCATCTGAGGTTCTTTATTAGTAGAGGACCGGCTCATTAGAGCAATGACCCCAGTTTGCAAGACAAAGAATGTCAAATCCCTTTCCTATTTGATAGGACTCAGACAGAGAATAGTGTTGCTCCTTGACTGGTGATGCTTCTTTTTCCACAAGGAGCAGGGTCAAGACTGATTTGCATATGGCTGGGTCCAAACTGGGGTGGTGTGGTGAGCAAAAGAATGATGTATTTAACCCAGATCCTTGTGACTGGGGGTGAATGTTTGCATTGTCCAGCATTCCGTCCATCAATTGTTTCTTTTGCATTTGTCGCCCTGAGTGGGAAGGGTATGCCCAGACGTGGGTCCCATGCTCACTACACCACTGGATTCAAGCTAGCCTGGCTGATGAAGGGTGATGCCCTGAAACCGGTCCCAGGATGCTTGTTTCCGGTCCAGGGAGGACCTGGCTTGGCAGTTCGGGCTGGACTGCTCCCACAAGGAGCAGGGTGAAGACTGATTTGCATATGGCTGGGTCCAAACTGGGGTGGTGTGATGAGCAAAAGAATGATGTATTTAACCCAGATCCTTGTGACTGGGGGTGAATGTTTGCATTGTCCAGCATTCCGTCCATCAATTGTTTCTTTTGCATTTGTCGCCCTAAGTGGGAAGGGTATGCCCAGACGTGGGTCCCGTGCTCACTACACCACTGGATTCAAGCTAGCCTGGCTGATGAAGGGTGATGCCCTGAAACCGGTCCCAGGATGCTTGTTTCCGGTCCAGGGAGGACCTGGCTTGGCAATTCGGGCTGGACTGCTCCCACAAGGAGCAGGGTCAAGACTGATTTGCATATGGCTGGGTCCAAACTGCGGTGGTATGGTGAGCAAAAGAATGATGTATTTAACCCAGATCCTTGTGACTGGGGGTGGATGTTTGTATTGTCCAGCATTCCGTCCATCAATTGTTTCTTTTGCTTTTTTATCTTTTTCAGCAGTGGCATCACGATTATAAATTTAAGGCAACAATTCCTAATAAAGAGAGGAACTGAGTATTTGTGAAATATGTTGCTAATTTCCAGTAGGGTTTTCTGTAGAAGGAAGCCAACACTCAGCTCTTGGACAATGGAGAAAAACTACTTCTGTGAAGGTAAGAGAAGGTGGGATCAATATAGGTTCTAAGTTGATGTGACTGATTGTATTTCTAAACAGAATATCTCCACTTTACAGTGTAAACGCAAAGATAATTACAAATCTAGAGTGGTTTTGTTAAATAAGACTTGACAGAAGTAGAAATGTCTTACTCGACTGCAGGAGGGCAATTTTTATCCTCAGTTCTTTGTATTAATTAAATGGAAGGCCTGAACCATGGGATAGGGACACGAAGAACAATCAGAGCACAAAAGTGAACTTAAACATTAATAGACTGTAGCCACAAAGGTGCTCTACCAGAATATTATATATAACAAAACGTCAAGCAAATATATAGTAAGTAAGTAAGTAGTAAGCTTATAAAGCGCACGAATGCCGAGGCGTCTTGGCGCTGAGGGAGGACACAGGTTTAGCACAGGTGAGGGACCTTACTTCTGCTTTGCAAAGAGCCACGTCTTCAGTAACTTCCTGAAACGAGGTCTGGATGGTTGGAGTCTGATATCGTCCTGTAGCTGGTTCCATAGTTTAGACGCACGGTATGTCAGGCTTCTACCCCCCCATCTGGCTCTGTGAATCCTGGGAATCTGGACTAAACCTTTGCTGGCCGATCTAAGGTTACGCTGAGGAGTGTACTGTAGAAACAGTTTCTGTAGATCCGCCGCTCCACCCCCAAACTGGGTTTTATGTACCAGGCACAGAGCTTTAAACTCAATTCGCTGTTGCACCTGCAACCAGTGGAGGGTTTTAATGCTGCCAGATATGTGGTGGAACTTGGGAATGTTCAACAGTATTCTGGCTGCCGCATTTTGGATACATTGCAGTTTTGAAAGTTGCCGCTTATTAATGCCAATGAAGAGGGCATTACAATAGTCGATCCTAGAAAGGATCAAGGCAATGACTACTGATGTCCGCAATTCAAGAGGAATAAAAGGGAAGATTTTACGGAGGACTTTCAGCTGAAAGAAACATGCTGATGTAAGCTGGTTAATTTGGCCTTGAAAGCTCAGCTGATCGTCCATTAAAATTCCCAAGTTCCTGACCTTTCCTGCGGGTACAGGGCAATTTCCTGCCTCTGCCGGCCACCAGCCCTGGTTCCAGAGTGGTGCACCAGACCTCCATCACTTCAGTTTTCCCGATATTAAGTTTGAGATAGTTCTGGTGCATCCAGTCCATGATATGTTTTAGACAGCTGTGGAACTTCCCTGCGATAGTGTTAACATTGGAGGAGATGGAAATGACCAGTTGGGTGTCACCGGCATATGACACTAACGAAAAGCCGTGTCCTCTGGTTAACTCAGCCAGAGGTGTCACATAAATGTTAAAGAGTGTTGGGGACAGTGCAGACCCCTGGGGAACTCCACAGGGGAGGGTGAAGCTCTCTGATTGGTGGTTGCCCCAACAGACCCTTTGTTTCCTAACTGTAAGGAAAGAGTTCAGAAGACTGAGCGCCCCCTCACTGACACCTATTTCCTTCAGCCTTAGAATCAATACCTGATGGTTAACGGTATCGAAAAAGGCTGATAGGTCCTGGAGGATTAAGATGGCCTTGCCACCGCTGTCCAGTTGTCTACGTATCTCCTCCGTAGCCATAATCAAGGCAGACTCTGTGGAGTGATGTTGTCTGAAACCGTGTTGAGAATGGTCAAGAATGTTATTCCGCTCTATAAATCCCATTAAGTCTTGATTCATTGATATCATAGCTATAATATCTGCTACCATAATATTGTGAAGGTAAGTATCTATAGGTAAGTATAAATTGGCTATTTGTAACGCCACATATATATACCTTGAAAGTAAATGTATAGCTCCAAGATACATAGATATGTAGTTAAGAATAGTGAATCTAGTTAACATCCATCTCTGTGCCCAGGGGCCTGCCTGACCATGTCCCCTTTGCCATCACAATAGGCCAAAATAAGACTAAGCATCAAAGACATGTGGTGGCTCAATGCTGGTGATACACCCAAAGGGAAGAAATAACACAATATTTTTGCATCAACATAGGATCAGTTGAATCCCAGACAACACTTTGGGAAGCCCTCAAATAAGTCTTAGATGCAGGGCACAGAGATATTTTATATCTTACGCAAAAAGTCTCTGTGGAAACCACCCCCTTGGACAAATCCACACTCAACCTTGATGATCAATTCCACAATTCCAGGGGGAGGAATGAGAGAACGATCTCCATGAACTTAAGCTCGCAAAGCTCCAATATCAACAGCTTCAATTATGTGAAGCCAAGGGGGACCTGGACTGTCTCTCAGAATAGTGTTTACAAACATGGCCATTCAGGACTGGACCCTTAGAAGGTCTGTTGAATCCCCTTTATGTGTGCCCGAGTAAAGAGGGACTCCTTCCAGCAGCCACCCTGCAAAAAACCGTACATGTGAAAGGTATCAAGGGTATCTTTTTAGAGAGTTCCAGTTAGGGGAAAAACAGGTGAAAGACATCAAGTGTCTCCTTAATACAGTCCATGTTAAAAGAAAAAAACACAAAGGTTAAAAAAACCTCCTTGACAATCTTGTAGCTCTTTATTGATGATTAATAAAAAAGTAAATAGCAATGTACCAAATTCCCCCTGACACCAGGGAAAAGTAAAGAACCAAGCAAGGAGATCCAGAAGTAGATCCAGTAGACGTTCAAACTGCAAGAAGCAAAAATCTGAGACAAAAATATGTGGCAAGCGGGAAAGAACGTAACAAAAACATCCTTATATATGATTCAAGCATGAACTGACATCACAGGAAAATACTTTACCTCATCTTGAATTGGGAACTTAAGATAGACTTCTCTGGACAGACTATCATCATGGAAAGGGCAGTTTATAAGGCTTGTTCATCCTTTCCCTGAAACTCATGGCATCGGTTTGACACACTCCGAAAGACGCCAGGTTGAAACTCCCTTGCCCACTGGTGAACTCTGCAGTCCCGCCACTGCCCTTCTAGCCTGACGCTCCGAACAGCTCACGAAACACCCCTCTGGATGACCATGTAAGTGGAAATGCCAGTGCAGTCTGAATTGCAAGGATGCTTAATCACGCGCTGAGCGCAGCATCCAACAACATGCTGCCTGACTGCAGGAGAAGTACATTGTCTTCTCCTGAAGACGTGCAATCGCTGTTAATTTCTAGGCACAGTTGTAACAAATGGCATGGTTGATATATTGACAGTGTACTTAATGATACCATACAGTTAGCCATGAATTGTGGATAAATGGATAGGAAAACACACAAAGACCTTATGGGCGCATACAACCACAGTTTGTGATGTAACTGATTACGGTCCTGGTGAGTTTACTAGTGGAAGGAGTCCCAGTTCGAAGTGTAGCCCTCATTGGAGGGGCAATTCTGAGGATGTGCAATAATCACCAGAAGAAGTTAACTATTAAGAAAGCTCATGAGGGCTATGACATGTATTTTGACAATAAACAGACTACTATGGATATTGTTATCAAAGAGGGTTCAATGGGTAATGAGTAAAGAAGATTGTGAAAGTGCACAAAGGTGCAAATATTTTGACCATCAGAGCTTTCAAGTTTATGCAAAATTCTGTTAAGTTAAGCAGTGGCAACATCTGACATTTAAGCTACCTTTGCTTGTGCAACAAGGAGTGTGTGCAAAGAACATGACCTTACGGTAAACAAAAATACGTGGTATTGGTTAGACTTGGAAGTGAAAGACTTTGAGTGTTCAGTGAAAGGTGGAATGAGTCCATTCACCTCAATGATATGATTGAGGTGAATGGACTGTGCCCATGTATAGAAGTAAGTAAGGAGAATGGTGAATGTGGAGACGTGGCAATAGTGTTACAAAAGACACTCGGTGAACATGAAGAATGATGTTGCAAGTTTGCAGACGTTTGTGAAAATTCAATCTCCCAGAAACAGAAGATAAGACTACCGGAAAGATATGATGATTTTCAGCACACTGCACATAAATGCGTTTAAGTCAGGGGTCTCCAACCTTTTCTGTAATGAGAGCTACTTCTGATCAGTGAAAATCGTTGAGAGCTACTGTAGGCCATGTAACTCACACATTGTTACCTGGCACCCCCTCACCCAGCTTCATTGACTTAAACCTAATGTCCATGGAGCCCGATACTGTGGTTTGAACAAAATACTGCACCTAGGGGTACTATGATAGGGCCACATGTGTCAGTGAGTGCATGGTCTGTGGGGATGTATGAACATGCGTTTGAATGAATGGGATATATGTGTATAGATGACTGAGAGCCTGTGGCATAGGACATACCTTTCGCCATATGTGGCACCGTTACATGTACAACACAAACATATAAACCCTTTATTTTTTAAATGGGAGAAATTTAAAGTCCAGAAAAATGTTCTGCTGAAAAGTGTATAAAGAACATAAGGAATATTTTGCTGCACGTGACTCATGGCCATTAAATTTCTTTCATTTTAAAAAAATGGCTGTATTTTCAGTTATAAATATGGCAGCACGTCTACCAACCACTAGGAGCAAGATGCCTGCTGTGTGTAAATGCAACACTTTGAAAAGGGAGAAAATTCAACTGAAGAGTTAACTTTATGTTTATATGCATTACAAAAAACTCATCATTTTAATTTTCTCTCATGTCAAAGTGTCTTTACAAACAGGAGGCGTATTACGCCTAGTGGCCTGTAGACATGGTTCCATATTTATAATAGGAAAATACAGTAATTTGTTAAATTTGAGGAATTTAAAAGTGAAGAAACATTCTTCATAAAACATTAGGACTTAATTGGCCTAATCTAAAGTAGAGAAAAACATGAAGACAATGTTTCATAGAAACATTTTTCTTCACTTTAAATTTGTCTCTTTTAAAAGAAAATTACTGTATTTTTCAGATACAAATATGGCACTGTGTCTATCAGCCACTGGGAGCAAAGTGCCTGCTGTTTGTAAATGTGACACCTTGAAAAGGGAGAAAATTAAAATAAAGAGTTAACTTAATCATTAAGTAACTCTTCATTTTAAAATCATTCAGAAATATCATTTTGTTCTCATGCTCCAATATCAAGTTGAGAATGACTTTTATTTAAGAGTTAAAACACTCAGTGCTTCAGTTCTAAACCTCTATGACCCACAAGGGTCATCCATCTGAGTGTAGCACTGCTTATTATCAGGCTCCACTGTCTGCAGCCTGATAATATTGTAAAATAAACATAGAATTTCCTTAACTTTAAAAGAAAAACCCAACACTTATTTATTGCAGTTCTTAGTTAAAAATGAACTCAAGGCTGGGAGCAACTCTGAAGGTTTCTGCTAGCTATTGGTAGTTCCCTATCGACTGGTCATGATACAGCATTTATTATATAGGCAAAAATGTATTAAATTATAGTTTGGTTTTGGTTCTCCTCCTTTTACTCTTTCGTTGATTCATTGTGTTGTATGTATTGTTCTAAATCAATCAATAAATCAGGATTTATAAAGTGAGGCTAATCACCTGATAGGGTATCCAGGCGCTTGCAGGTCCCAGAGGCTTATTCGAACAGCCAGGTCTTGAGTGCCATTCGGAGACCGAAAGTGAGGTGATGGTCTGGAGGTGTGTGGGGAGGCTGTTCCAGGTCTTTGCTGTGATCTGGGAGAAGGAACGTCTTCCACTTCTGCTTCGGTAGATGGGGGGGAATATGGGCAAGTGAAAGGGACGCGGACCGTAGTCTTCTTGACGGCTGGTGGAAATTTCAGGCAGTGGTTAATGTATGTGGGTCCTTGGTTGTGTAGAACCTTTTGTGCGTGGGCCAACAGCTTGAATTGGCATCTCTTCTGTAGGGGGCCAGTGGAGTTGCTTAAGTTGTGGTGTGTGATGTGGGTTTGTCGGGGATGGCCGAGTACGAGTCTGGCTGCGGTGTTCTGAAGTTTCTGTAGGAGGTGTGCGGCGATTCCGTTGCCGTAGCTCAGTCGGCTGGTGATGAGGGCCTGTGTTACGGTGTGTCTCCTGTGTAGGGGTAGTCCCCTACCCTACGACATTGTACCAGGTTAAAGTTGTTTGTATTTTTCCTTTTTCCTCTCTTATTCTTTTCTCTGTCTTTAAAGCAGAGGATGTTTCAGTGTCTGTATTTATCTTCTTTTTCTCTCCACCTTAAGCCGTATACTTTTAGCTTGTTTCTTTCACATACAGCTCTATGGTTCCATTCTCTATAGTGTTGGCTTTAGAATGTCTAGGGGCAGTTGGTTTTTGCGGCTAACATTAGGTTGAGGGCAGAGATTGTGGTGAATAAATCATAATGCTAAAGCGTCTTCTTTGACTTATTTGCTGACACTACAATCCCTGGTTCGAAATGTAGCTCTTCTGTCAGTTATTTGGTTCTGCAGTGAGCTGCGTGAGGTCAGCGAGTCAAGGAGGTGCCTGAGGTGGCAACTGTTGATGACAAAAAAATGTCTGCCATTTTGCATGCTTCCAGCAGCAAGAAAGGTTATCTAGGGATTTTGCAATGCTTTGGAGCTTACTGTTACTGGGCGGCCGTGGTGGAGCTCTGCAATATTCACCAGTTAGTAGCAGGCTGCATAGGATGTCATGTGATCTCTGCAACAGACAGCTCCTAGAGCTCAGGAACTGAAGAAGACAAATTCTCAACCTATTAACTTAAATACTGTTTGTGGCAGTGCACATAGCTAATGATCAGCCTATGGCAAGAGCAGTGCACTCTCAGCCAAGACTTTTTTACTGGATGGCTTCCCTGAGCTAATGGAATAAAGGCCACCTGGTGTATAGGCAAATCAAAGGATTTGATTACAAGCCAGTGCCTCTGAATTTTCCTATGAAGGCCATCCTGTCTTAGCTGTGCAGTGAGTCTGAATGACTCTGGTGTAATATCTGCTGTATGTAGAAGGAAGGGAGAGTACACCTTAAAGGAGTACTACAACACTAAAGGTGTGTGTTTTCTAGTCTCCAGTTCACAACACTGTACTAAAGCTCAACGCCTATTAGGAGCACTGTGTATATTAACTGATGTAAATCCATGTTCTATGGGTTTTTTAATGTGTATTATGATGACACTATATCAGGCTACATTTTGTCTCTGATTTTCCCTTCCTTCCCATCCAGAGATTCGAGTCAGCTAGAGGTGAGCTGCACTACGTCTAATTCTTTTTTTTAAAAACTTTATTTATGAAATTTTACACCAAAACTGAGCGGTCATACACAGAATCCTTTGAGACAATAGCCATTGACTTATTCCCATTACATACATTAGAGTCCCGAACACATTGCACAGTTAAATATACGGGGCAAACCCAGCGTCAAACACAATTAGGGTTGACACAAGCACCAACGTTTACATGCTGCTGCTACTATCAGACTCACCAGCCTGCTCACTGCCAGTCCCCATTGGATAAGTCCCTGCATAACTCTCTCCAGATTACTATGTCCTCCTCCAACTTTTCATCCCTGCGGCAGGCTTTCATGTGCAGTTCCTCCGCCAGGGACCACTCTCCCACATCCCTCATCCAACTCACGAACGATGGAGCCCGCTCACCCATCCAGCAAATGGCCACCCTCCGTTTAGCCAATGCTAGCTGTAATAACTTATTGGCCATTTTCCTTTTTTTGCATTGCGGTACCAGCCCCAGGAGGCACTGTTCAGGCGTAGCCTCTAGTGAGATTCCCACCCCTTCACGGAGCCTTGCAACTACAGCAAGCCAATACTGATGGACTTCCGGGCATTCCCACACCAGGTGCATGAACCCCGAGTGGGCTCTGTGACATCTAGGACATTCATGCGACCAAGTGACGTCTATACGGTGGAGCCTCGCCGGGGTCATATACACCCGCTGCAAGAAGTTATAGTGCGGTAACTTCAGCCGGGCATTGCAAGACACCTTACTCGTTAGTGTACATACTCTCACCGAGTCCTTCTTCGGCAACGGCACCTGCAAATCCCTTATTCCAAGCATCCCATGTCCTAAGGGCTAGAGACCTCGAATACACCCTAATGCCCCTATACAACAATGACACCAATCTACGCCCACCGCCACACATTAACAATATATCTAAAGTCTCAGTAGTCCGGGGCATGTCTGGGTAAGTGGGCCATGTGACTTTGTATTACACAAAGAGAAGGGGTGAGAGGCTAACCCGGCCCCCATGTCCACAAACTCACACACACATGGAGGAGTAGAGAGTGGTGAAAAATTTGTGGTGGCACGTGCTTGGTGTGAAAATACTGCCCTCACTCACAAACACCCTATTGCTCCACCCCAGGCGTTGGTCTGCGCAGGGGTGTACTGAAGCAGCCCTATGATGAAGCAGAACACAATTTTGTGAGTGAGGGCAGTATTTTCACACCAAGCACATGCCACCACAAATTTTTCACCACTCTCTACTCCTCCATGTTTGTGTGACCATGTGACTTTGGCCAGCTCCATCAGGCCAGCGTATTGAAGATATTGCCCCTGCCCCAGGTCAAACCCTTCACACGCCTTCTCAAAAGTAAGGAAAGTGTCATTCACATATAAGTCTGCCAAGACCATGCAGCCACACTCTCTCCGTGCCTGGAAAGGCATGTTTTCCACTATCCTTCGCACTGGAACTAACTGCCAGATGGGCAATTCCGGGTGAAAGGGAGCCCGCCCCAACACTCGTTCCACAACTTTCTGCCACAGGCAGGCCGTTTGCCTAACCACATATGGTAGTTCCACACTCACCCCAGCACCCTCCATCAAGATCGCAGGTAGGTACCCTGGTTGCACTCGACCACCAGTAAGCGCTTTTCCCAATTATCACCCTCATCCAACCATTGCACAGCATGCTGAAGGTGCGCCACGTAATAGTAGAGATCAAACCTGGGCACCCCTAGCCCCCCCTCCTTATACCACTTCAAAAGCACCTGTAGCGCTACTCTGCAGCACTTCCCCGCCCAAAACAGGGTCACCAGGAGGGAGTTCAGCTGTCGAAACACCTTCGCAGGAATTGGGCTCAGCGCATTCTGCAGGTCATACAAACATCTCAGCAGCATCACCATCTTTGCCACAGCTATTCTACCCATTAGGGACAGTGGCAGCGTATTCCAAAAGTCAACAGAGTGCCTCAGCGAATCAACTACCCTGGTCATATTCAGCTGAAGTAACTTAATCAATCAATCAATCACGGCATTTATAGAGCGCGCTACTCACCCGGGAGGGTCTCAAGGCGCTGGGGGAGGGGGTAAGTTACTGCTCGAACAGCCAGGTCTTGAGCTGCTTCCTGAAGGAGAGATGGTCCTGGGTTCGCCGAAGGTGAGTGGGGAGGGAGTTCCAGGTCTTGGCTGCCAGGTAGGAGAAGGATCTTCCTCTGGCGGTGGTTCTGCGGATGCGTGGTACGGTGGCGAGGGCGTGGCTGGTTGATCGTAGCTGGCGTGTGGGCGTGTAGAAGGTCATGCGGTCGTTGAGGTACTTTGGGCCCAGGTCGTGGAGGGCCTTGTGTGCGTGGGTGAGGAGTCTGAACGTGATTCTCTTGCTGACGGGGAGCCAGTGCAGGTCTTTCAGGTGTCCGGTGATGTGGCTGTGTCGGGGATGTCCAGGATGAGTCGTGCGGAGGCGTTCTGGATGCGCTGGAGTCTCTTTTGAAGTTTGGCTGTGGTTCCGGCGTAGAGGGTGTTCCCATAGTCCAGTCGGCTGGTGACGAGTGCCTGGGTGACGGTCTTCCTGGTTTCAGTGGGGATCCATCTGAAGATCTTGCGGAGCATGCGCAGGGTGTTGAAGCATGAAGATGAGACGGCGTTGACTTGTCTGGTCATCGACAGGGAGGAGTCCAGGATGAAGCCCACTTAGCGTCCCCGTGTGCCACCTGCACCCCAAGGTATCTAAAGTAGTCTGTCTCCCATCTCAGACCCAGGCTAGGCAGCTCCTCCGCCCCACTCTCTCTCAGTCCCGCCAGGGGGACGCCAAGGATTTACGCCTATTGATGCGCAATCCAGAGTAGACCGCAAATTTGGTCCATCAACCGCAGCAATTTCGGTATAGCCTCACGCGGGGACGTAACATAAAACAGCCCGTCATCCGCATGCAACGAGATAAGGTGTGTACCATTCCCGACTTGTATGCCCCAACGACCTAGGTCCTGTCTTGCCCATACCGCCGTGGGCTCAACGGCCAGAGCAAACAGCAGCGGCGACAGCGGGCATCCCTGCCACGTACCATGCCCCAGCAACCACTGCACTGATCTGGTTTGGCCTAACCGCACACATACCGCAGGGTTCGTACATAATATTTTAACCCATCTACAAAAGCGTGGTCCAATCCCCAATCTTCAGAGAATTTCCAACAAATATCCCCAGTCCACCGTGTCAAATGCTTTTTCAAGGTCAATAGAGACCAGCGCCATCTCCTCAGGGGCCGCCTGCGTCTCGTGCAGTATATGCGCCAACCGTCGTATGTTCATGGACGTACTACGGCCCGGGATAAAACTGCACTGGTCCTCCTGAACTAAATAGCCCATGTGCGGTCCCAGCTGTTTGGCCAGCACTTTGCATAGAATTTTAACATCTGTGTTGATCATTGTCAAAGGTCGGTATGCCGCCGGGTCCTGAACATCCCCACCCAACTTTGGAATCATACAAATCTCGCCCTCGCGCATCGTAGGAGGCAATATTTCACTGTCAAAGGGCTCATTAAAGGTCTGCAACAATGGCTGGACCAGCATTGCTGAGTATGCCTGGTAATACTCGATGGGCAGCCCGTCGCCCCCGGGACCTTGGTCCTAAGGATGTCCGCTATCGCCTCCACCAACTCCTCCTCAGTAATCTGCGCATCCAGCTCCGCCCTAACTTCTTCAGACAGCTGCCTCAGCTGGAGACCCTCCAAAAAAGGGATATAAAGGTCAGCACTGACCAAGGGGTCAGCCCCGTACACTGTCTGCAGGTGTTGCCAAAACAACTCCAGCATAGCTGCCTGAGTATAGACCAGCTCACCCGACTAGCTGTGGAGGCTAGTGATCAGCGGGGGGGCATGTTCCTTACGCAATATCCAAGCCAGTAATCGACCAGATTTGTCTCCCTCCGCATGCAGTCGTTGGCGATACTTCGTAAGCGTATACTTATCCAGCCTATTCCACGTATCAGCAACCTGCTCACGCAGTGCACGCTCTTGCTCCTGGGTATCATCTTGCCCCTGCGGCCCTGACTGGAGCTCAGCCAGCGATTTCTCCCTATCCTGCAACTCGGACTGCAATTGCTTCCGAATGCCATATGTCAATCCCATTGCCGCCCCCCGGATTACCGCCTTCATCGCGTCCTACTCATTGGCTCTATTACTTGCAGTGCCCCAATTAAGGGACATGTACTCTGTCAGCGCGTTCGAGATTGCCTCTCTCCCAACCTGGTCTTCAAGGATATCAGCAGGAAACCACCAGCTACGGGGGCCCTGCTCCCCTGCCACCCACCGTACCGAGCAGCACACTGGTGCATGATCGGACAGAAAACGTGCCAAATGAGTAATCTCCGCTACCATAAACGCTGGGTGCTTCGTCGCCAGCACCCTGTCTAACCGACTATGTGTATTATGAGTGGGTGTAAAACAGGTAAATATTTTCTGAGTCGGGTGGTGTTCTCTCCAAACATCCCGGAGGCCCACGTCACTAATCAACTTCTGCAACTGCTTGGTCATACGCGGCTTGGTGCCCCTTCTGGGCGGACATCTGTCCAGTTCAGGGTCCAGCACACAGTTAAAGTCTCCTAACCATAGCAGAGGGATGTCCAAGTCTGCAGTGATCAAATCCTGCAGGGCCACAAAGAAATTTGGCGCATCAATATTGGGGGCATAAGTATTTAGTATTCTAACATCTCTACCATCCAGCTTGCCCCTTAATAACACATAGCGACCTTCTACGTCCACTTCGGTATACTGTAGCGTAAAAGGGGCACCGGGTGCCACCCAAATCAGCGCCCCCCTAGCATAAGTAGAATACGACGAGTGAAACACCTGGCCCCTCCACTTTTTTGCCAAACGTACAACCCCAGCATCATCCAGATGCGTCTCTTGCAGGCATGCAAACGTTATGTTATGTCGCTTAAGGAATCAGGGGTGTGGAATTTAATAAAATATCTACTTGGCCATGGGGCAGACTGCTTCATAAATCTACTTGCCCATAACAAAATCCACTTGTCCCTTTTGTGTCATGTAATATGGCGACAAATTATGGCAGCAATCTCATTATATAAGGGCTCTGAAAAAGCTTCTCTGATTATGACAGGGCTCTTGCAATAGTAGGGTTTGAATACTAGCAATTACCTTATGTTGCCACGTTTACGCAGATCTGCATACTGGGGCTGAAGGTAATGGTAAGCAACAGTTCTAGGGTTGGAATGCCCTTTTGAGTCTGTGCAAACCTACTAACTTGCACGCTTTAAGGGTTTTCACCAACTCTTCTCTAATCTTTTCCCATACTGAGAACGGTTGGAAATTTACTCCTGACAATGGCAGACATAAAACTTCTTCCAGGGTTGGGGAAAAAGTGGTTGGAGGGAAAGTGAACTTGCAAATCTACACCTGTATATTTGTTCATGCTAAAATGCAGTTCACAAATATTTTCTAGGAGTACTATTTCTTGGCTTACTTCTGTAAAGTCTTGTGAATTCATTAAAGTCGCATATCTGCACTTAATGCAAGGACATGGGTGCACTTTTGAGACTTTATTTAATAATTGGGCCCCTAATTAGGTCTGGCGTTAATCATGACCATTTGTGTTTATTAAAGTTCTGTCTCTCTCGCTCTCTCTCGGCTAGCTTCACTGTGAGTGACAGCATTCAGTTCTTTCACAAGGAGCATACCGACACACAATCGTTTTGTTCAGTGCCAGGAACTACTGTGGCAATGTGTCCTTTTTGAGACCAAAACAATTTTTGCTTTTGCCAATGTTTGTTATAATAGAGAGGGCCCAGCAGGTCCCACACAGTAAGGTTTTACAAATATCATGCCAAAACAAGTCAAGGGCAACAGGTTTTCATGTGTATTTTGTCCTTAGGACAAATTTTAGGTACCATTTCTTTGCAGCTTCATTTTGTAAAATGTGTTGATGTATGCTAGTATTTTCCAAAAATACCCAAGGACAAAATACACATGAAAACTTGTTGCCCTTGACCCCAAACAATATGTCCCGGGCGGGCTATAGGAATTCCACATCCCTGCAGTAATGAGAGGACTCTATGCCGTTTAGTGCAGGTGCCTAATCCCCTAACATTCCAACTAAGAAACGTTACCGCACGCGCCATAGTCATTCATTCGCACACACCGTCTTGCAATGTGCCAGGACTCATCACTCTCCTGCAACGACACTCCCTTTTTCGTAACACAACGTACGTTCACACAATAACAACTAATCAAACAACCCCCCGACCCATGGACAATACTCGACTAACATCACAGACGATTCTGCCCACCCGCCGCTCGTGCCATGACGTGCACAGCAACCCACTAAGTCCAACAGGGGCAACAAGAAAAGGATCCCAATCCGCCCACCCTCTACTGATCTAGAAGTCCGCTGTCATTTCGGAGTACATACCCTACGTATACACATAAGCCGGGAAAAGTCCCCCCCCCTGAGTCCATTCAAGCATGCAAGTGTCTCAGTAATCCCCCTCCCGCACCCAGGCCACCCGCCATCCCCCACAGCAACAGACAACACCATACAGCGTTACCGCAGTTCTATGAAGTAGTCCTGGGGGCGGCGAGCAATGCCTGGGCCCTGTATTGAATGTTTAATCACTTTCTCTCCCAGGAAGATCTTCCAACAAAGTCTCGGGCACAGTGTCCATTGTCAATTGTAGGGTCTAATCCTGTGCATCAGGATCAGTGGAAGCAGCTCCCAGCAAGTCAATATCCACAGTACCCTCCACGAGGGGATCTGACTGCAGCGTTCCATCATCGCCCACCGTTATCCTCCGGTGCTATAACTCCGGAGCACTCTGCGACTCCGCTCGATTCCGCTGCTGCCGGCGGGCCCCGTCCGGACGTGTCCCCCATCGTCGCTTCTGACCCCTCGCTTCTCCAGGCGGCAGCCCATTACCACGGATCTCCAACCACTCCCAGACATCCTCCGGGGAATCAAAGAATTGAGCTTTACCCCCTGAGATCACCTTCAGCTTGGCAGGATACAAGAGCATATATTGCATGTTCAGCTCCCGCAGTTTGCGCTTCACTCCTAGGAAGGATTTTCAGAGGTCCTGAACTTGCTTAGTGTAGTCCGGGTAAATAGCCACTTAATTATTTTCATACTGGAGTTTCTGGTGTTCCCTTGCCGCCCTCAGGATGCAGTCTCTATCCCGATAGTTGAGAATTTTAGCTATATTAGCTCGAGGCAGCGCCCCCGGAGGTGGGGGAGGGACGAGGGCCCTATGCGCTCTCTCTATCACGAACACATCCGACAGTCCCTCGGGGCACAGTTGGGTGCGAATCCAGCGCTCCAGGAACTGCTCAGCTGCTCCTTGTTCCGCCCTCTCCGGTATGCCCAGCACTTGGATATTACTGCGCCTCACCCTCCCCTCCGCCTCGCCAGCACGACTCTCCAAGGCCTTCGTGACCACTGTCATCTGTGCCACTTGCTGCTTTAGGGTGACCACCTCACCTTTCAGATCTGCTATATACCCCTCAGCGCTCGTGACTTTATCCGCCACCTTACGGAGATCCGCGCGTACTAGGTTCACATCCACAGAGACAGTATCTATTCTGTCCTCAAGTGCCTTCCTAGAACCCTGGATGGCTGCCATGAGTTCCGCCCTGGTGGGCTCCGGGCTCTCCCCCCCCGACTAGTCCCTCTCCGCCCCTCCAGTCTGCCTGGTCAGCCACTGGGGAGGGTGCCTAGGGGTAGTATACTGTGTATTAGTGTTAGGTCCAGTCGGCTTCTGGGCTTTCTCTTTGCCCATTGCGATCTCCGTCACATGCTCATGGCACGCTCACCTGTGCAATCTGTGTGCCAAAAAGTCCTCTCCAGCGAGAGTCTACTATTGAGGCCGGCCAGTAGATGTATCAATGCATAGGGACCCGCCAGACGCACAAATATCCCCAATGCAGCAGGGCGGCAGACACTGCTCCTCCGTCCCACAGAAGCAAGCAAGAGCTGGAGCCAACCCTGCCCCAGAAGGCTCACACGTACAGCAACCCCAGATCAGCAGGACTGCAACAAGTGAGATCCTTGCTTCACACAGCCAGTGTGCCAGGGGGGAGGCCATATAGTCGACAAACAATTCAGCCCCAGGATCTCTCCCAGTTATGTCCATAAGGTCCCCACACACTCACCAGGGGCACCGCCGCAGGACCAATGCGCCAAGGTATAGGGCCACAGCCCCCACAGTTCAATTGTACTCAGGGCGATAATCACAGGGGGGGGCAGTAAACAGTGACCCCCGTGCACACACCGCTCCCGGGGTCCACGGCCCCCGCTTAAGTCTCGCAGCCTGGGGGGGGCACCAAGCGCAGGCGCGACTCACCAGCACCCTGACCAGGCCCACAGCGGACCGCTCCGTTTCCCAGGCCCTGGCCGGGGGAGCCGCGATCACCAACATCCATCGGGCGCGCAGGCCTCCACACGCCGTCTCGCCGCCATTCAATCCTGGACGCCGATAGCAGGCAGCGCATCCCAGGAGCAATCCTCACACCCGGCCCGGGGGTCCGCAACAGGCTGCCCCACCAGCAGGCGTCTTCGGCGGATCACGCTCTCCGCAGCAGGATCGCCACCCTCCACGCCCCGGTATCCGACTGCAAGCAGCCGCAGCCGGCCACCCAGAGGCAGCCCAGTGATCAAGGGCGCAGGGAGGGGGCACCACAAGTCGATTCTCCGCTCGATCGAAGGCCGGAGAGCCTCAAAGAAGTTCCGGTCCCAGCAGGGCGTTGCCCGCAGGGCCAGCCAGCACCACGCACTTTCTCGATCCCTGCGGAACGGGATCACAGCTCGCCCCAAGTTGATCCCACAGACTCAGGGGATCACCAGCAGTCTTCTCCCGGTCAGAACGTCGGGATTCCAGCGGGGCAACCAGGATAATTTTAGGATATTCGGGCGGACGGACGGGGAGCTGGAAAGGCTCACGTCCTGTCGGCCATGTTGCTTGGCCACGCCGCCCCACTACTTCTAATTATTACTGTTAAATAGTTTTACTATTTTTTATTACAACTTTCACAGTCCCCATACATTTCCTTTTGCAGTTAATGTGTGCATCTTTAACAACTGCACTTGATACACTTACTTTTTGTAGCTCTGTAATTGTGCATCTGATGAGCCTGGTGCATAGGCCCAGCCCCCCCTGGACTTACCTGCGACCAGCCCTCTGACCGGTCAAGGTGCCTTGGACCCGGTTTCAGCGCCTTGAGCAGGGGTCTACAAAGTGGGGATTTGTCCCCCCGTAGGGGTGCCTTTAGTGATCCCAAGGGGGGGGGGGGGGGCGCCAGGCTCTGGCCAAAAGACGCATTATGCTGATAACAGTGCTTTCTTTAAAGCGGAAAGAAATGAGCTGCAGTAAGCCGCTGTGTAATGGCCCATCACTAACATCTTTTGTCATTTATTACTTAGCTGGGAGTTTGCGTCAAAAGGGAAGGGACTCCAAATATGCTTCAGACCCCCTACTCCCATTTCTAATAATCACACTGTTGATACTTTTACATGTTAGTAAGGCCTGCCTGCCCAGAATAGTATGTTTGGAAATCATGTATTTGATTGCATTTTCAAAATGGTAACAGAACTTAACTGCAATGTTTAAATAAGTCTAGACATATTTAAACATTGCCAATTTAATAGAATAATTGTGAAAAATTCTGAAGGGGACCCGATGATTTTTTTTCCTACTGGGGCTGGGTCTACGACATTAAAAGGTTTGAAGACCACTGGCTTAGAGGCACCCTCCTCCCTTCTCTGCCTCTCGCTCTCCCTCTCACCTTGTTCTCTCCATCACTCTCTGTGACTTTAGTGCCACTCCTCTCTCCCTTTATGCCTTTTCTCTCACACCTCGTGCCTTTTCTCTCGCTCTTTTTGAGCTAGAGCAGAGAAATCTTTACAGTCGTCAATGACTTCACCACACCCACATCTGCCGCCTGCAACATCAATACATTAGAAGATCTGTGTGATAAACTCTCAAACTTCTTTTGCAGCTTCTTCGCCCTACAACCAGACCCCTGATCCTCTCCAGAAGACTCCCAGTGAGGAACAAAGACAACACAATCACCACATGGGACACCATTAGCACAGAGGAAACCACAACAATCCTGGAGACAATACAATTTGGGGCCCCGGCAATCCCCTGCTTCCATCACGCCTTTGACAAATGAGCGATCCTTATCTGCGAGGCCCTCACTCCCATGCAGCCATCAACACCCTCCTAAAGAAACCCTCAGCTGACACCACCAAACACGCCAACTACCGCCTGATATCCCTTCTTCCCTACCCATCCATATTCTTGGAAAAAGCAACAAGCGCCTCTCCAACTACCTCACCAAACACCATCTTCTTGATGTGGCAACATAAGGATGTAGACCCAACCACAGAATGGAAACTGCTCACATAGAAGCAATGGATGACATCCAGATGATCCTCGACTGGGGGAAACCACAGCCCTCATCCTTCTAGAACTATTAGCAGCCTTGGTGGGAACCACAGCCCTCATCCTTCTAGACCTATCAGCAGCCTTCGGCACGTCTCCCAACCCATTCTAATCCAGAAACTCCACGATACAGTCATTCAGGGACATGAATGGATCTGCTCCTTCTTCACCAGAAGAACCCACACCTTGAACATGACCCTTAGGCCTCTGAAGTACGAGAACTAATCTGGGGATTACCAACCAGCTCTCAAGAAGACTGCAGACCATCCAAAACGCAGCTGCCAGACAAGTTCTCAACCTCCCACGCCAAGCCCACTTCACACTGTTATGATTCGTAATGTACCCCAATATAGGCTTGGGTAGTCACCTAACCTTTCACCTACATTTACCGTACCATTGCACTACATAACGGGTTTGTGCTGACCTTTTACCTAGTTAGTTGCTGTATAAATGTTGTGTAGTTTTCTCCGATAACTAGCCTCATTTATTATGCATGAGGATTCTCAGAATCACAGCAGGACTATCATCTTCTGCATCTTCTGCATAATAACTATGTATAAGGGTCATCCCTTTCGTCATCCTCGGCCGACATGACACAGCAAGGTAGAACCCCTGAGGGTACCTGTTGGGGTATATAAACACCATATCTTTGCCGGGGCAAGCAGAGGAGAAAGACTTCCATGCTGACACGAGACGCTGAAGCTCCTGCATGCAGACACTCCACCTCGCGGGGTGTCCATCTCGAGACCAAGACGGAGTCCTACAGTTTCTCACTTCAGGTAATGGGGTTGGCTTCATCCTAGGGGTATTCTTGGCTATACACTTACATACAAGCTAGGGACATTTAGGTACATCTAGTTAGAGTTAGCATTGCAGGAGTACGCATTATTACTGTCATGTATCTATATACCTACATATATCTATTGTTTAAGCAGGATGGTAGAAATCTACAATCCATTTACTCTTTTGGTGCTTTTAACCGTTTATATCTGTTTCTGTCTTATGGTTGTTGCAGGACACATATTTTACACTAGAATGACGCTGGCTCAATAAATGCTTATTGAAAATGTCCCCATCATTTATTCTGTGTATCTCTCTGAGACAAAGTGAGCATGAGTGACTGAGGGAAAAGTTCTATACTGTTTCCACGATCCCTGAGGGGTCAGGGTTGTCATTTTCGATAGTTGCCAGAAACTATTCTCTCCTTGGTAAGAGGGGTTCATAGTGGCACTGTGAGCTAGCTGGTATACAGGCAAACATATTCGGTGGGGGTGTCTAGAGTCAGTTTGGACACCAGTCCCACAGTTTATGTTGTCTAAATGCACAGATCCTATATACATTTATAGGAACTACACGACATGGCGCCACCAACGTTGGTTTGGTTCTTATTTAACGGAAAATCTGAGTGGTTCAGTCGTGCTGTTCTCAGAGACCCCTACTCACATCTATACAGAGACGTCTGGAGTGGGAAGGGAAAATCCGCCACAGCTGAGTAGGCATAACCTAAGTATTGGCTGTAGGTTTCTTCAAGCTTGAAGGATAATAGTTCCCTATTGTGCATAAACCTTATCTCAGTTTCCTTGAAACTCTTTCAACAATGTCTGAAGAAGACAACGCTGTGCCAGCAGCATTACGTGCGAATGCAGCGGGAGAGGGGGAACAAGAAGGTGCTACAAACATTTCAGAAAATGTCAGAACTGCCCTTACTTTAGGTTTAACTCTTTTTTTTTATTATTAGTATCTTCATTATACATATAATTGTATCTCTGCATCACAATTCGTAATTAACACCTTGTCATTAATATATTTTCTATTACATTTAGCACTGCTCTAACAAGTATTATCAGCATAATCCACCTTATGCTCGTGAGGCGCTCATTGTTCTTGAACAAGAGAAAGGAATAACATAAGGAAGTGAAAAACTTACCCCAAGAAAATTAAACAGTGCAACCCCTCCCCCCTCCCTCCCTTCCCTCCCCAGAACTGGTATTCATATTGCCTATCTCCATGGTGAAACTAGTGTGTCGAGAGTGTTCCAGGCTAGATTTCAATTTGTGCTGAGTGGTTCTTCCGCTGACGTTAGACAAAGAAGGCGGAGGTACCTCGGGCACGTAATTACATTAAATTCGGCTGACAGCAGGGTCAGAAGAGGCTTCCAAACCTCTTTAAATCTGGATTCAGAATCTGTGAGGGAGGCATGAATGCGTTCCATCCCCAAGATATACCATCATCTATGGAGCCAACCTGTGTATGTGGGTATCGTTTGCGTGCCCCAGTGTGTTAAGATATTTTGAAGCGCCGCCCCCAGAGCTAGTCCCATCTGTTTTACTTTGCGGGACTTCAATGGAAACATTAAAGGGTTGGGCAGCCCTAATACTATATAGACCGGGAATCTTGGGATCTGTGTCTCGAACTGCTTATCTATTTCATCCAATATTTGAAGCCAATACGTGGACAGTACAGAACAGTCCCACAACAGGTGTAGTAAGGTCCCTTCCTCCCCGCACCCCCGCCAGCAAGTAGGACTGTGGTCTGGATTCCCTTTATTGAGGCGCACGGGCGTCAGGTACCAATATGTAGCTATCTTGAAAGCTGGTGATAGAGAACTTCACTTAAGGCAATGCGAATCCAGATGGATTTGCAAACTAAGGAGTATCAGTCAGGGATTCAACACTGATCATGAAATGCATTACTTTTTAGGAAGTGGCTGAAGTATATGTGTTGAGTCTAAGTTTGGCCTCACTACTGTATATAATGGGATTATCTAGCTCCCACTGAATGCATATGTCTCACGCTGTTACTGTGACATCAAACTGCTGCCCCCTACACACCAGCACCATAGGAGAACATATACACAATGTCGGTCCATACAGATTGTATGTCTCCTTTCCTAAACAGATTATTATCATGGGTGACCCTATACGTGTTGCAGATATTGACTAAGCAACCTACAACCCTGTAACATTCCACACCTCAGCACATCTATTAACATACTGATTGTGCAAATTGGTTTGGCATACTTTTAGTGGACACAACTGGTTTTCATGTGTCCTACGCTGTTTTGGCTTTTTAGAATCAAAAGTGGAGGGGACACACCACACATTATTTTCAAATATCTCTTTCTTGCCTCCTTGGGACTTTGGATTGTTCAAACTTTAGGAGTTCATGCTCCGTTTTGCCAGCACGTCTGTATACACTTCTTGGCATCAGTATCACTATTAACAACTGTATCCACCTCAAATACACATATTCAATATTATGATCGACTTCTTCGCTCCTTTGTGCTCTTTGCACAACATTCAGGTTTTATTGATAAAATATTGCCATATACATTACGTCAAGAATTGATTCAAGGAGGACATTTTTCATACGGGGTCTGATCTTTAGGTCGAACCGACTTAGCTCTGAGCTGCCAAGAAACTCCCTGTAACTTATATGTTTTGGTTCTCCAATATGCTTTCTAAACGGGGGAATTATATACGTTTGTCCTATTTCGTACCGTTACGATTTCTTTGGTCAAGTTATTTCGAGCATATCATGTCATTTCTTGTATACTCGTATGCCGCCTACACTCATGACAATATGGCGGCAACTTTCACTTATACATCAATACTTTTTCTTAGTATGGTTACTTGCCCCTTTCTATTATCAACATTGTGCGATGAATAACATTACAATTCAATCTTTTAAATATAGTACCTTCTCATCGAGTAGCTATGCGCTGTTGTCTCACTCCCGGCTGTCTTCATCTATTAGACCGCAAACTTATTTTTTATTCTACATTTGATATAAAGTAGGCTGATATTTCATTTCGCATTTTTTTCCCACTTTTACGCTTCCTTTGGCACAGTGGGATTACTACTTATTTAATTCTTTGACTCACTAAACATCATTCTAGACCACTATAACATGGCGGCCATTCTTTCTTAACTTCCCCTTTTCTTACATGATATTTCCATCATATCCAGGAGTGGTCCTTTCCGATTGGTTGCAACCATTCAGCTAGGGGAGGAGCCCCGTCTATTTGTATAGCTGGCGGGAGTCTGACATTTACACACGAAGATACAGAATAACCGACACGGCGTCTAGGTAAGAGGATTGCGGCTAGCGGTACTTTGGGCTTTTTAAGATTACTGCTCTGGGTGGTACCGTTTCTATTTTAATCGCACCACTTGGGGGTAGACAGCCGCTGCGAGGCTGAACTTTAAATCGGAGAATTGATTGTTTTAATGAGGCGGGACTTGGAATAGGCAGACTATCGATATGGCACACCATAGGCAACACGCCTGGGTTCTTATCGCCTCGTACGATCTGGCTACTTTGATCCTAGGACCTGGGGGCAGGCAGCCACTGTGAGGCTGAATTCTCAAATTGGATTTCTTTTAAAAACACTTAACGTCACGTCCCTGCGGTGTATTCCGCCTCTTGGGATCCAT
Organism: Calotriton arnoldi; assembly: GCA_963921515.1. Taxonomy (NCBI): domain Eukaryota; kingdom Metazoa; phylum Chordata; class Amphibia; order Caudata; family Salamandridae; genus Calotriton; species Calotriton arnoldi. Next base: position 4,870,476 of record CAWUFW010000020.1, read on the forward strand.
TATTGGTTGGGATTTCTGGTGCTCGTAGAATGTGCATGTGATACTTTCAACTTGATATGGATTTTTGGTCGGGTTTCATTTAACTGTGACTTGGGTGCAGACAGCCGATGCAAGGGTGAACTCTGAAATTGGATTGTCTTTGAACTATTTAACGGTACGGCACTGGGGTATATACTGCCTCTTGGGATTTAATATTGGTTGTGTTCTCTTGTACCCGTAAAATGTTTACATGACACTTTTAACTAGATAGGGACCTTTTGGTCAAGGTGCTATTCAACTCTACTGAGAACTAGCACGCTGGTGTCACATGAGTACAGGTCAATTTTGGAAATATATACCCACTGGGGTATATACTGCCTCTTGGGATTTAATATTGGTTGTGTTTTCTGGTACCCGTAAAATGTGTACATGACACTTTTAACTAGATAGGGACCTTTGGTCAAGGTGCTATTCAACTCTACTGAGAACTATCACGCGGGTGTCACATGAGTACAGGTCAATTTTGGAAATATCGGGAAATGTACAAATGAAATATGAATGACCTGAGTTGCTGCTAGGATTGGGGTGGTTTATAACTATTTACCTTGGCGGACTTGTTACACGGGGATTGACAGCTGCCCTGGGACGTATTTAGGATGGAATATTCAAACTCACGCTTCTGAGTGGAATGGAGGGCTTTGGGGATGCGCGTGGTGCGCTTAGGGGTCCAATCGGACTTGTATTGATGGCCTCCCCCCCCCTTCTTTTGTCTTATAGATTTTCCTTTGCAGGAATTATCATACCTGCTACTTCTCTGTTTGGCTCCAGTGCAATACACTGAACCACCTCGTACTACATTTCAAGGAAAGCATGAGCCATGAAACCAATTTCCTAAAAGGTACGGCATTTGAGTGTTACATACCTCATTATTGGGTTATCTAGACCAGTATTGGGGGGTGATATTTGTGCTTTTTACATGGGTCCCTCTGCAGAGTCTTCACATTTTGGTTACATGCATTACTTATCACGGCATGTGTACAACATTGTACTGATCTTAATATATTGTTTTCTATCAAACGTGAGCCAGGACATTGCTCGCTCATCAAGTGTGGTCGAGAAGCAATTCTATCGCTCATTACTGCACTACCCACATATTGCTCATGTATACACCTTCAATTTCACCATGGGTCCCCGCGCAGTGAATCTCTGTCTTCCTTTATCTATCATACAAATCTGGCATTTAGACAGTACACCATATGTCATTGACAATATCATGTGAGTCATTTGAAACTCCCCCCCTTGTCCTTCCACCCCCCCGCCTGCCCCCACCCCTTTTTTCAACATCTGTTGCCCTTGAAGAGTCGTTCTTACAAGATGTGACACATATCTATTTAGCCTTGTTTGAATCTTGGATCTCTCATTCTCCAGGGTGATATATGGACGCTCATTGATTTTGGGAGCACTCGTAGTTCATGTTATTCCAGAACGCCTTAACTGGCCATTGTGAGTGGGTACATTCCAGTCTTCACTTTCATTGGTAAGGAATGCAGCGCGGTCTCCTTTACCCCCCCTTTTTAGGTCTCGCCTAGGCAGCGCGCATGCGCTGCCCTAGGAGATGACCTTTAGAAATTGGTCAGCTCTTTTCAAGCACTCGTGCTTGTGCTGGCATCCACCTTGCGGGAGTGAGCAGCGGTGCGCATGCTAATTGAAAACAGATGGCCTGCGCAACGCTGCTCGCTCTCGTGGATGCCAGCACAAGCACGAGTGCTTGACTAGGCTTGTCATCTCTGCACGGCTGTCCTTGCCCTCACTTCATCGGCCTCCCAATGTCCGTAAATCCGCACCAATAGCGCGCACAAGCTAATATGCATGGCCATCCCCTCACTTCAACGCACTAATCTATCTAATCCGGCAGTTAATCCCCCGCTCTCTCACCAGTCCTCCTTTCCATCGCTCCTTCCTTTTTTTTTTTTTTAAACTTCTTTTTATTGATTTTTATGAACATACCTTACAGTGGAGTCATTTAAGCATACCATGTGTTACACATATCAGTACAGCAATTGCATAGCTTCATACAGTTTTATATCACCTCTTGTTACATTACAGGGCATATGATATTGTGGATATACGTAGCAAAGACCAATCTACAGAACAGCAGAACATCATACATTCCCTCCTACAGTGAAGGATTATTATGGGTGTGCCTCATTTTTGTCCGGTAGGCATCTTGTATCTAGTCTCTCAGTAAGGTCTAACCTTCAGCATATATGAGCGGTTCTGTTTCATCCGGGCATACTACTCGCTCAGCAGTGACAGCAGCCATACAATAATGAAGGGGACATGTATCCGTCCTTCGTGTCTCGCCTCCGTGCTCCTCAGTGTGCGTGCACCCCTCTCTCTGGTGTGGCAGTCTCGCATGGATGTGCCAGAAGATAACATGTTAGAGGAGCCCAAATGTCCCTAGGCCTGGAGGTGCTGGGTAGCAGCTCCGCATATGTAGTGAGTTGTTCCTGACAAAAAACTAAATCTCCCAGCCAGTCCTTGAATTTGGGTGCCCTTCCCCTTCCCCATCGACACGCCACACACCTTTTTGCCATGAGCAGCGCGAGAGCTACATATTTACGGTGCGCTACCTGCAGTGGTTTTACATACCCCAGCAGGGCCAGCAGTGGTGTGGGTTCAATATGAGTATTCGTCATTAAATTCAGTGCCTCGAAAACCTGTTTCCAGTAGTCTTGTATTCCCGGACATTCCCAGGCCAAGTGCAGACAATCCGCTCCCGGGGCCTTACACCTGTCACACCGATCGGTAGTGCGTAAGTCATGCCTGTGCATTCTGGCCGGTGTATGATATAGCCGATGCAGAAATTTGTAATGCAGTATACGTAACCTACTGCTGGCCGATACTTGTTCGGTCTGCGAGCAGCAGTATTCCCATTGCTCATCTGTCAGATCAAGGCTCAGTTCTTCACTCCAACGTGTACGGGCCAATGCAGCCGGTTCCTCTTTGTGTGTGTGGACTGTACGGTATATTAGGGAAACAAGGCGCTTGGGTGTCGTGCTTCTAAGCATTAGCTGTAGCGGAGCTAGTGTTGGGGGTTCAGCTGGGAACTCCGGGGTCAAGGAGCGGATGCCCTGTCTAAGACGGATATATAAGAAAAGATCCATTGGTGTGTGCTGTGTGCTCTGAAATACATGTTCGGCGGTGCGAAACTGGCCTTCATGATACAGGGCACCCCAAATCTTAATGTGCATTCGTTCCGCAAACTTGTGAAATATCGTCTCCTGCAGCAGAGGCATAGTCGGGTGGTATGTGAGAGGTAATTGCGGGGAATAGAGCAGCGGGGTGCCTAATATACGGCCTATGCGATGCCACGCCGTGATTGTACAGATTACCGTAGTGGGCGCCCTGTCTCTAATAGGCGGGGTGTCATGCAACGCTCCTTCAATCGGCATGGGGTGCGCAAGCCAATGCTCTGCCGCCACCTGAGGCATATATCGTGGCTGATACACCCAGTAATATGCATAATGGGCTTGTGCACTGAGATAATATAATTCAAAATTAGGTATTCCAAATCCCCCCTGTGAGTATGGCCTGGTAAGAACATTCCACTGCAGTCTCGGGTGCTTACCCCCCCACACTAGTCTCGTCAATTCTGACCGGAGTGTTTTAAAAAAAATAGCCCCCTGGGTGAAATGGAATATTCAAAAACAGATAGAGCAACTGGGGTAATATCACCATTTTTATTAAGGATGCCCTTCCTGCCATTGAAAGAGGAAGTGTGATCCAACGGGTGACATAGTCCGTTATGCGGGTCATTGCTGTGCCATAGTTGAGTCGCATCAGCTCGCCTCTATCCTTCGTGACACGAATGCCCAAGTAGCGCACATCGTCATCACACCACTCTAAGGGGTAGTCCAGTGGGAAGCGAGCTATTGCGGCCGTTAAGGGGAAAATACAGGACTTGCTCCAGTTGATTTTGACCCCTGATAGTTCCCCAAAAACAATAAACTCCCTAAGGATTGGGTTTAGGTTCTGCTGCGGGTCGCGTATATACAAAGTTATATCATCCGCATAGAGAGATAGGAGTATCTGCCTCATGTTACATCGTAAGGCTTTATCATTGTGATGCTGCCGCAGCTTTGCAGCCAATGGCTCAATCGCGAGCGCAAATAATAATGGGGACAAAGGGCACCCCTGCCGGGTTCCCCTAGTAATCGGGAATGCCTGGGACACCCGCCCATTCATGAGTACCTTAGCGGTTGGTAAATGATATAACAACTGAATCCAGGAGAGGAAAAGGGGCAGAAAACCCATGCGCAACATCACCCCGAGAATGTAATCCCACTCAATTGAGTCAAAAGCTTTTGTGGCATCTAAAAATGCAGCCGCCAAAGGCAATTCAGAGGAGACATTGTTTAAAATTGTAAATAGGGTTCTTAAATTATGGGAGGTGGCCCTTCCGGGTACGAAGCCAGATTGGTCGGGAAGAATCAATTTTTCCATCAATAAGCTTAGCCGGGTGGATATGAGCTTGGCCAATATTTTTGCATCACAATTAAGGAGGGACAGTGGTCTATAGGAGTCACTGTGGAGGGGTGATTTTCCAGGCTTCAGCAGCGAGATGATGAGAGCCTCTCTCATGGAAGGTGGGAGGCATCCAGTGTCTAAGGAGTCCTCATACACCTCACACAGTATGGGGGCCATCTGATCTATATAGGTTTTATAAAATTCAATTGGAATGCCATCTGTACCCGTGGCCTTCCCTGACTGCATGCGCATGATGGCTTCCCAGACCTCGTCCAACTCGAACGGGGCACATAAAAACTGTCGTTGCTCATCACTCAACCAACCCAATGTCACATCTGCTAGATAACTCTCCAAGTTCAGACTTCCCGCCCTGTTTGTGGTATAGAGTAGAGCATAATGGGAGGTAAAAGCATTCAGTATGTTTGCGGTATCTCTGTAGACCACTTCTCCTGGGCCCTCAAGCTCTAACACATAATTGGAGCAGCGTGGCCGCCTAATTGTGTCTGCTAGCGCCTTGCCTGGCCTTTCCCCCTCCCCATATCGACGAGCCATCCAGTATCTACCCCTGAATCTCGATTCTCTTTTCGCCGTCTCCATGTACTCAGTGAGCGTCTCTCTAGCCTTAGCCTGGGTGGAGTTGTCCGAACTTGAGGCCAACGTTATTTCCAGAGCTTTTAGCTCTGTTTCTAACCTGCGCATTGTGTTAGTGATGTCTTTTAGCACTCCAGCACCCTTTGATATGCAGAACCCCGAAGTGTAACCTTGAATGCCTCCCATACGGTTTCCACCTTCTCCACAGAGTCCTTGTTTCGTACAAAAAAATCCCCCACTTCTTCCCGCAATTCCTCCTGAAAAACCGAGTCTAATAGAATAGGGGCGTGTAATCTCCAACTATTGCGCGGGGCGAAATCTGATGAGGACAGTGTGAGCTTGACAGGAGCGTGGTCCGAGTAAGTACGGGCCAGATGCTGCACCTGAAATATGGCTGGGCCTAGCCCTCTGGACAGAAACAAATAGTCCAGCCTCGCCCACGTTCCCCTTTGCGCAGTAAAGTGCGTTCCCTCCAATCCATGTGGATGGTGTGCCTCCAGGCATCAATCAAGTGATAGGAAGTTAGCGTGTCCTGCAGGACGGTGCGCGCCTTGGTGTAGTGATGAGGGGCAGGATGAGACCTGTCAGTACTAGGGTTACATGCAACATTGAAATCCCCTCCCCAGATTATATGACTGGAAACTATAGCAAAGATCTTAGCCCATAGGGAGGTATAAAAATCCGGGGCATCTACATTCGGTCCATAGCAGCAGGCCAGGGTGACCGACTCTGTCCCCAATCGTCCCCATGCCATACAGTACCGCCCTTGCTCATCACAGGTAGCCCCAGCTAGGTGAAACGGAGTCCGTTTTTTAATAAGTATGGCTGTTCCCCTCGCATAGGTCGAGTAGGAGGAGAAAATTCTATGGTCCGCCCATTTACATGCAAACGTATTAACATCTTGGGGGTTAAAGTGCGTTTCTTGCAACATCGCTATATGCACTTGATGCCTATCCAGGTATGCTAGTATGTGTCGCCTTTTCCGCGGATCTCCCAGCCCTCTGATGTTCCACGTTACAATATTCAACCTCCCAAGGTCTGTATTAGCCATTGTTCAGTGTGCCTGTCGTAAATGTGGTCCATGCCCAGGATCCACCACCCAGCGCAACTGTGTGTACGTATGGAAAATCTATTCTGTATGCCACGTGTATAACTCGCTCTTCACATGCCATCCACATGCAATTACGAAAAATGCTATCTTGCTCAACAAACGTCATGCGCAAACTAAACCATTCTCCACAATAACCCACCCCCTCCCACTGAAGCAGCCCCAACTTGCCAGAAATGTTTACCCGCCCACCCTCCCCTGTCCCCAACAACATCATCATAACCCAAACAGTCACCGTTAGAGTCCTGCAGTGACCATCAGTGGGGGAACGCCCGCGGGGGGATCCCTCTGGGTGGCAGCACAGGTGCATCTCGCCCGGAAAGTCCACCGCAGTTGGTACGGGTGGGCCCTGTGGGGCAGAGGGTGCCCAGCGTGCGATGTGAAGATCTTAGATTGGTCCAATAGCCGAACAAGGATACTTGACCTACAGTGCGGGCCCGATAGACAGAACATCAGTTCATCTCACTCCACTTCTCGGTAGACAGTGCATGGCAGTGCAAAGGTTCATCATGATTCATCCTCTGCTCCCACCGAAGGAGACGATTGCGACGACGCTGATGTCCCAGTAGCGTGATCCATACGCTTCAATTGCTTGAGGAACTCTTCCACTTGTTGTGGCTTAGTGAAAAAACGTTGTTTGCCCTGGTGAGTGACTCTGAGGCGTGCAGGGTATAGTAGCGCATAATCAATCTGCGCCCGACAGAGCTTGCCTTTAACATCCATGAATTTTCGCCTTTCCTCTTGGACCGTGGGAGTAAAGTCCGGATAAATGGAGAATGCATTGCCATCATAATTCAGAGTTTGCTTGCTTCTCGCCACTCGGAGTGCAACATCCCGATCCCTGTAGTTCAAAAGTCTTGCTACGATGGGACGCGGTGTGCCACCCGGAGGGGGACGCGGTCCCAGGGATCTATGCGCACGTTCTATGATAAACTGGTTGGAGAACGCTTCAGTTCCAATTGATGACAGTAGGAGTTTTTCCACGTATTCCTCCATCTTCCCCACGTTTGTTGACTCCGGGACACCAAGGATGCGAATATTATTGCGCCGACTGCGCGCTTCCAAATCTTCATTTTTCGCCTCAATGATTTTCAGGAGTTTATCCATGTGGGCGACCTGTGTAGAAACTTGAGTGGTCACATCCTCAGTGTCCGAGATGTGCCTTTCCGCCTCCTTGAGTCGGTCCTCATGCCCCTCCAGCTTGTGTGCAATGGCATCCATGCGCGACGACATTTTGTCTACTTTGTCCACTATGGAGGCGAATCCTTGTCGCACCTCCTGGAGTATACTTTGCACATCGGTGTTTTGCGCAGTCGCCACGGCCTGTGTCTCATCTCTCCCACCCAGAGCTTGGTCATCTAGCGTGTTACTGGTACTCCTTTTCGCCGCATCAAAGTTCAATTTGGGTTGATGGATATCTGTTTTCCCCATGGTGTTCTGTAGTTACCGACTGCTGGACTAGCTGTGGTATCGCCGTGTGCGCTCCGCAGGGAAAGGCTATGACGCGCACACTGGTTGCCGGGGTCCAAGTATGGCAGAGACAGTGGTACAGAGGGTATGACACAGTGCACGTACCCTGTGCGCTCAAGCTTTTTAGCCTCTCCAGCCAATCAGTAGTGAGCTGTGTGGACTAGTCGAGTCTCCCCGTCTCCAGGTGCTTACACCGCCACACGTGGACTCAAGCCAGGTCGAGGAGCCCAGAGAGGACAGCGTATCACCCTACAGTCGCATCTCCCATCAACCGCATACAGTTATGTTCAGGGTATCACTAAGGCCGGTCCCACCTCTCCAGCCAGTACCGTCTAGGGGGGAGATCAACATCCAACAAGAGCTCCCCAGGTCAGCAAGACTCCACTTCCAGTGGTCTACTGCGCAAGATGGCGGCCAGCAATAGTCGGGTTCGAGTCGGTGCCCATCCAGGGACCTCAGACGCCCATTCCCCAGCAGCGGAGGGGGCACCGATATATGTCCTATCTGCAAGTACCCGCCTCCACCCCCGCTACCTTCAACGGGGGCCTCCTCAGAGAGCAATGGCCACGTCTGCGCTCTGTGTCTTCAGGTGAGAAGCCGGTGTCTCATGCACCCCAGCTGCAGTGACAATAGAGGCCAAGCGTAAATCCACAGCTCAATGTGGGCAGAGTCGCATCCTCGGGAGGCCTCCAATGCTCAGTGCCCCAGCGTTGTCGCGCCTATCAGCGCGCGAGCAGCCCAGTGTCCATCCGCCAATTCAAAGGGGCAGCGGTAGCAGCGCAGTCACTCCAGGGCCCCGACTCCGCAGTCCCACTCCAAAATAGCGCTGTTAATGCAAGTCGGATCGCAAGGGATCGCAGTGCGTCCTCAGCGCCAATCTCGCGCCGCCACACACCCACCTCCTTCAGCTTCTAGGCTGCAGTTCACTCTGCCCTCGGTCAGCGGGTAGGCAGCGTCTCCGATGCGGGAACAGTTGCGAGCTCCGGATAGGCAAGTCGGGTCGCCGTCTCCAGCGTCTCCACACGCCCCGCTTCCAGGGCCTAGCCGCCTCGTGTGGCGCACCGATCTCACGCAGGTCTGGTGGCCGCGCCGGAGAGTCACGTCGCACCTCCCTCACCCACGGCCGGATCTTCACGTCTCCCCGGCGGGAGCAGGGTAAGCTCAATCTCGCTAATTTTCTCAGCGAGTCTTCATCGAGCCCAGCACACCAACATGCCGTAGTGCAGTTCGGCTATGGGGTCTAAAATCAGGATATATTAAAGGATATTCACGCTAGGCTGCAGGAGCCTCACATATGTGCGGCCATCTTGCGTGTGCGCCACCTAGCGCCCCCTCCATCGCTCCTTCCTTACACAAATATTTACACCCTTTCCCCTCCCTTTCTCTCCATTTAGTCACCCATTTTGCTTTCTTAAATTATATATTTAGTCACTGTAAAACGCTGCCGCTTCACTCTTCTGCGGCAAAGCAAAGCCTGCACCAGCCGTCACCCTCTGATGCGGCGCCAGTCCCCGCACCTCTAAACCTTCGGGACACGCGCGTGCCCTCCCGCGCGGCTCTTTCTCCAGCATGGCTCGCTCTGTACCTCCCCTGGTTGGCCCCTGCATTCATTAATGTTACTGGTGCCGCTCCTCTGAGGCTGAACTGAAACTGTCCATCTAAGAGCCAGGCGGGCAGTCCTCAAGGAGCATGGCTTCGGCGTTTACAAGACCTCCTATCAAGAAGCTGCTTGGCGGAAGGGCTCACACAGCCCAACGGCTCAGGCTGCACATGTCTTCCGTCTCGTTTCCTGTATTCTGCGATAGCGAAGTAGTTTTATTTTTTATTTTATTCAGTTCTCCCTCCTCTCTGATAAATCTTTTTTCTCTCTCTGTGATCCTACGCCCTATTGCTTCGCTCGCTCGACATTGTCGTGTCTATTTCTCGCCCCCATCTCTTCCTTTCTCACTCATAAGCCCTCTCTTTCTAACCACGTATTATTTATTCCTCTTTCGGTTTCAATAGCTCTTGTTTCTCAGCCGCACTCCTCCTCTGCTGCCCGCATCTCTCTCTTGCCCTTCACCCTCCCCCCGTCAACCCCCCTGCCCTTTCACAGCATCTCTTCCCTCACTTGCCATCTCTCCTTTTTATGGTCTTTGAAGCCCAATCTCGCTGTATTCGTTCCTTGTAGCCCATGCTCTCGCATCCCAGCTCTCAGCACACCCTCCTTTATTGTACCTTCTACTTCCGCCCTATCCCTCTGTATGGTGCTCCTGGCTCCTACACTTCAATGCCCTCCCTTCTTCATTTTATTTGTCCCCCCGCCCAAGTCTACCTCTCTCTCTCCCTCTGGTCTCTCTTTAAGGCCCCTCTCCCAGCCAGCCCCCACCCCCCCTCCACCTTTATACATATGGGTTTGCCTTTTATCCTCACCGCCAGTGCTCACCTCCCACCACATTTTCTTTCTCCTCCCCCTGGCAGTCCCCACTCTCTCCCATTCCACCCAAGGCCCCTCGCTGTCCTCACTCGCTCTCTCGGATCAGTTTCTTCCTATGGTCTTCTCTCTGCTCCTTTCTCTCAGTCCCATTCTCTTCCTGCCCTCTTGCATCTCATCCTCGGGCCTCTGCTCTCCCTTCCCAGCTCCCCACACTTCACCTCAACTTAGTGCTCCCCTTTACCAGTCCCCCTCCACTGTCCTCCCATGCTCGCTCCTCTGTCCTTCTCTTTCTACCGACCCCCTTCCCATGCCTCCTTCTGTGCTGCACATTTGACTGTATTTTCATATATTGGATTCGTACCAACATTTCCGCGGGTTTTCGTACATTTTCATGTTTTGTGAAAACATTTTATAACTTTTTTAGCACATATAACTTCATATACTGTCTGTACAACATTGCTGCGTGCTCCAGACACGTTTGGTGTTTTATATTGGGGATTGCTCAAGGAAAACATAACCATGGCAGGTTTATATATTATAACTTTACAACATGCTGCACAACAGCCACACTACTCTACAACATAGCTTAAATACAGTGGCAAAGCCAATAGCTCTGACTAAACACTTATAAGATCCCAAAGGCGAGACCTATTGGCTATGCCAATGCTTGTTTCTTTCAGTGACTATCCCGGATTTACAAGTTACCCAGTTCATCCACCTTTACGCGCAAAATACACAACACCAAACACCCACTTTCTGTGTTTGAACTAGGGGTTTGTTATAGCTTGCAATTATATTCGTTATAAGCATACGCAGTAGATGCGCCTTGAATCCTAGACAATGTTTCGCCTCACTACCATGTCTGTTTGAACACTATGCAAACTCTCAATCTAATATGCACATTATGTTTTTGGATTTTGTATCTTTTGTCTTGGTCATTTAAACAAATAGTTTATTTATGTTATGTGGTGACTTATGCGTTTGTATATTTATGTGTTATTAATATATCAATATGTGTATATGTATCATTTCAGTCCTGTGTCTTAGTATTTAAATGTAATATTTGTGTTTGTTTGTCATCATTTCAGCCCTGATGAAGTTCCCAGTGTGGGAATGAAACGCGTTGGCTGAGTGTCTCAGTTTGCTGAATTTAAAAAAAGTTTGGAATAAAGAAATTGATTTTGTACATCACTACTTGACTATTGGACTTTATGATCTGCGCACCCCCATTTCATAAACAGCAACTTTTGATCTGGAGCACAGAAGCGTCATGCAATGGCTGGCGTCGGGTTGGCTGCGCAGTAAAATCACTCATTGGAACCGGCGTGAGGTGCGGAACTAGAGGTCCGCCGTTGCTCTACTGGACAGCTATCTTGAAAGCTGATTCTTTACTGGCCGTGTTTTGCGCTGTGTGTTTGGCCCTATAGTATATATCCCCCCATTCCTTCTTCGAAAGGTCCCTTCCTAATTCCTTCACCCAGCGTCTCTGACTAGGAGTGGGCTGTGCGGGGCCGGCAGGCGCAGCATATCGTAAAGCTTGGAGATCAGTTTCTGATCAGTTAGCTTTGTGAACAGCCATTTTTCATATTTCGTCAATTTTCGATTAACTTTTGGGTGTATGTCGGGGTGGAGTAGCCAGTGTCTTATCTGCAAATAATGAAACCGTTCCGTCTCTGGGAGTGTGTAGTTCAGTCGCAGTTTTGCGAGTGGGATAATCCCCTCCACATCCACTCCCATGTTTTCCAAGTATGAAAGGATAGCTTTCCTCTTAGTGGGATTATTGAGGCCTCTTACGTTGAGTGTGAGAATTTTCAGTGTGTACTGTGACATGATGTGATGTTGTGGTTGTAACAGCATTGGCCTGGTTCTGAGTCCTTGTGTTCTCTTTTCACCCCTATCCCCCAAGCCCTGCCTGTCCTCCAGTGAGTACAATCTCTCTCTACAGTGCCTTTACCATGTATACCAGTTCCCCACCCTTCCCTCCCTAACCCCAACTGAAAACCCCATTGTTCCCCAAATTGTCCAAGGCCCGCAGTTTGTATTTGCGTGTCCTTGGAATTCTGGTAAGTGAATGTATCCTGTGTCCACCCCCACCATACATGCTGGGCCACCCCCGCGTCCCCTCCCCCTCAGTCGCCATAAGCAGATAGAGTAGTAGAACTTGAAAGAAGGCTACGAACAGGCACCCAGAACTTAACCCCAAAACTAACCCCATAATAAACCAAAGTCTTTTGGTTGGGAACAATGTCCGAGTGATCGTCCCTACCCAACAGGAAAGTGTCATACTGGGGGACATCGTGGACTCTCTGGGGGTCCTCCGCTCCGTCCCTATTCCCCTCCCGCCATGTTACCTATATGCTCAGTTGCATTATGCCTGGTCAGAGCTGTTCGAGCCTTCCAAAAGCTTCTCCAGGAGGGATTTTCGCTCAGTCGCGATGGTAGCTGGGTCCGGTCCCGACCCCCAGCCACTCAGAGGTACCTTCTGCCACCGCTCCCTGGAATTGCGATTCCGGCGGTCGGAGCGGGCCTCTTCCTGGGAGCCCTCCGGCACGTCGATATGAAGGAGCTCAGCTGCTGCCGTGAAGGAGCGGATTTGATGGAGTTGACCTTGCCATTTAAAAATTAAGCGGAAGGGATGGCCCTATGAGTAGGGGACCTTTTGGTCTTGGGAAAACTTGTTATGGGTCAGAATTCTCCGCGCTTCACCAATGTTGAGACTGCCAGATCCTGAAAGAGACAGACAGTGTGACCTCTAAAATGAATGTCAGCTTGGTCACGGGCTTGTTTCAGAATAGTTTCCTTGAGTTGGAAGTTATGTACACAGGTGAGAATGTCTAATGTTCGAGCGTTCCCTGAGCCCCAGCTCCCCACTCTGTGTGTTCGATCAAGGCGGATGGGCATGGACGGGGGTCCCCCCAGCACGTGCGTGAACAGGGCGATCACATAGGCCTCGATATCTTCGCCCTCTGCGTTCCTAGGAGCTCACTGTATTTGAATGTTATTACTCCGGGAGCGATTTTCCAAATCCTCCGCATGGGCTTGGAGGTCTAGCAGTTGTTCCGAGAGCCTGATCACTTCCTGCTGCAAATGATGGATCTTCTTGTCTTGCGAGGAGCTCTGTTCCTCTAGGTCGTCCACTCTCTGCCCAATGTCCATCACATCTTTGATACTCCTTGTAGATCAGATGCGAGGTCCCTTTTGAGTGCCTGGATATCTTCTTTGAGCCCCGAAAAAAGAGCTCCCAGATAGGCTTGAGTGACTGGCCCCTCTGGATCATCATGAGTGGGTGAGGACACCCTGCTCCGATCCCCTTTAGAATCGCTCTCCTGCGGTCCCCCAGTGTTAGCAAAGAGGTCTTTTATGGAGCCCCACTTCTTTCCTCTGCCCGCTGCCATCTTGCTCTGTTCCAGCTCCCTCGCTAGGCCTCGGAGAAGCAGTTCTTACACCCCTGTGGGACTGGTGCTGAGGCTTAGGCGCGGTCTTGCCCTCTTCTGTCTGCTGTGCCGCCGACTGGTACTAGTGTGACCGTGCTATATTCCGTGCCCTCTCTGGCACCCCAGGGGGCCTCTCTCAAGCTATAATCTGCCCGAGTGGGTCGCGTTGGGCCACTGTATCCCTTCCTCCTGCCAGGGGGCAATTCTCGCTATATCTGTTCTCCCCGCTCAGATTCCAGGGGAGGGCGGGGGAAATCTTCGAGGCCTGGAGGTAATGCAGTCCCCTCTCACACTCCCCGGGTAGCGCACACTAGAGGAGCTTACCGCTACTAGGCACCGCCGTTGATGATCAGTAACCCCTGACAACCAGCCGCATGTTCCGTGGGCCAGTCGCTAACTCCTGCTGTCTCTGTGTGGTCACCGCGGGTCTCCAGTTGTAAAGTGCAGGATCGTAGGCCAGAGCCGGCCTGTCCTGGGCCGCCAGCTTCCACCAGGCCCGATATTGCCCGGGCTCCTTGCTGACCGACCCAACAAACCTCTCCTGTGCACTTTCCTTCTGGTGCCTTGGTGCCTGTAGCTCCGGGGTAGGGCCGGTAGATCAACTGCCCTGCTCGTCCCCGGGCGCACGTTGGGGATTCCTGAGGGCGTCCCTCTAGGCCCGGCCTGCCACGCTCCGATCTCCCAGGACCAGAGTACTGGGCCGGGGCACCTCCCGCTCACGGGCACCCCGGTCTGCGTCACCCCACTGTTGCCGTGTGCTCCCCTGGCCCCAGAGCTTTGTTAGGCTGGGTCTCTGGTCGGGATCACTGTCGCGGCGTCCAGCTCCACCGGGCGTTCCGCCTTGCTAATATGGCCGCATCCGAACCCAGCACCACGACCCTCACGGGATCTTCAGGGGCCAGGGCTCCGGGCCCGCACTGCGTCAAGGCCACTCCGGTACTCGTAAATGGGGGCCAGTCGTCTCCCCGCGACCCGGACACTCCTGCAGGCACCTGTCTCTCGCCGTCTCTCTGCTAAGTGGGAAGCGCCCTCACTGCCGTTCCGGTCACAGAGACCCTCCGGCTCCGCTGCTGCATTGGCTGGATTTCAAGCCGTGTAAAGAGCGCCCTCGATGTCAGGCGGGGAGGTAAAGTACGGATCGGTGGGATGGAGCGGAGGAGAAAGACGTCTCACTCCGTCGCCATCTTGGCCACGCCGCCCCTGCCCTTACTTTAAAACTAGCAAACTATAGAGTCCCAGCCTTGGGTGGGACTGTTACCTTCATGATTGAGGCACAAGAATCATTCAGAAAAGAGGTATTCTAATCGTGGGTCAAATTCCCACCGGCAGATGCACACACAAATACATTTCATACTTACACTCCGGATAAAAAACCGGAAGAATGTTGTCATTACGAGGACATTGAAGTTCCGCTCACCTACCAGGAGCACATAAATTGGTTTAAAGGTGCCCTCCCACACACAACAGGTAAAGTGAGACTCGGTCCGCTCAGCAGAGACGGAGCAACTTGGCCGGTCCTAGCAGCTTACACACCGCATCCAGACATTGACACAATGCCAGTAGCAGACTTACGTCCACTACACAAAGAAGTAATAAATCTTTACAGAAATTTAACACTGTTCGTTATGAAAACACTCACACTTCAACCTACAAGGGTTACACCAGCAGGACAAATACAAGGAACTGCAACTAAAATAACTCCATAAACACTCGCAGTTATGGGAAAAATGCCCACTAAGCGTGAGCAAATGCCATTCTGGATAGCTCAGAAAATCACACAGTTAGAGGCAGTGTTTCCACACATAGGCCCTCAAGAAAAACACAGAATGCTAACAATCTGCTTGCCAATGGGGATAGCTCCTCCGATAGAGGATTGTATCTCTTGGGGTACAGTTTTTGCTGCCATCTATACCAGAACTCATGGTATCTCTTCAATAGCAGTGATACCAGATGTATTGAGACAGATACAGAATGAGTATGGAGCAGAACCTGCTCTGAACTTAGGGTTGAAATTGTTAGGAAATTTTGCCCAGGTATCCACGATTATGTCGGCAAACATAAAAGGGGAGGCAGCAGTGGCTATTTGCCAATGCCTGAGGGATTTCACTCCCAAACAACAGGAGCGTGATTTACCTAAAATTATAGAAGATACATATGCCGAGTTAGGTAGAGATAGTTTGGGAGCTAGAGCAACAAAACCTCAACTCATGGGTGGACCTGAAAAGGATAACACCAAGTGAGCACCTGATTCTTCCAAAAAGAAATGGGATAATAAACAACAAAAGAATAGAGAAAATAGATCACAATCAAGGGATGGGTCTCCTCAACAGGAGCCCTCCGAAAGGAGGTACAACCTTAGGAATCATAATAACATTAAGAAACCTGACGGGTATAAGGATACTGATACACGTTCCTCTCGTTCCTTTCAGGGTTCATCAAAAAACTCTGAGAAGGAAGGACGGTCAGAAAACAGACAAGAGAGCGTACAAAGTCCAGAGACACACAACGCGCTTCAGACTATAATATCAAAAAAGAAGATAAAACAAAATCAAAACCACAATTCAAAAAGAAGAGAGTGGCAGGTCCTAAAGTCAGAAATGCCAATGATACTGAGGACTCAACTTCTGAATGGGGAATGGGCTCTGACGATGCTAGACAGTGCAGTAGAAGAAACAATAGCTCACTAGAACCTGATGGAATTTCTGGTGACAGCGGTATTGAATGAACATATCCATGTGGAAACACCTTATACAAGAGTAAGTGTCCGACATCAGTTACATGAAATAACTCTCCAAATGGAGGGGGACAAAGCCAGAAAAATTAAAGGTCTCTTCTGGGAGAACCTGACTTATGGCTATGACATCCTTTTGGCTGAAAAAGATTGGCCACCTGAGTTTGTAGTGGATTGCCCAAAAGGAGAAACGGTAATTTTACCAGCTTTCTCTGACCTCGTTCCCAAATCACTAAAACATTCATACACGCAGGAGTGGGCAGTAGCATTAGCCCCTGCATTATATCGCAACCATGTAGGGTGGGATGCTGAGTCACCTCACCAGGTAATCCCAGTAAAAACTACTCCAACTCCACAGAGACAGTACCCAATAAAACAAGATGTGAAAAAAAAGCCAGGGAGATCTTAGATCAACTTGAATACCAAGGTGTGATAGAGAATTGCACTTCTTCAATGAATAATCCTTTGTTTCCCGTAATGAAGACTGACAATTCATATCGTCTAGTTTTAGTGAATGAATAACATTGTGCGGAAAAAATACAAAGCAACACTAGATATCTCAAATGGATTTTTCTGCCAAAATATAGCATCTGAAAGCAGGTATTTGACAGCATTCTCAGCCTTAGGCTCCCCACGTCAATTTTGTAGACTGCCCCAAGAGTATAAGAATAGCCCTGGATTGTTCTCAGCTAGGGTAACAGAGTTACTTCAAAATTTAGATGAAGAGGCATTGTCCTATGTAGATGATATTTATCTGACGGATGATGATTTATTGGATCATTTGACCAGGGTGAGCAACATAATTTTGGGATTCACCTCTGAAAGCTACAAATTCAACTTTAAAAAATCGAAAATAGACCACCTCAATGTCCTGTTTTTGGGATACGAGTTATCAAATAAAGGAAAAAGCCTAGCAGCTAACTTTTTAGAAAAGTGCGTGCTTCTCCAACATCCAAAAACTCAGAAAAACTTACAATCCATATTGGGATTCCTACATTTTGGCAGACATACATTTTGGATTATGCAGAAAAGGTGAAACCTTTCTACGACTTAATCAGACCTGATTTTTCAGTTCGACATTGGACACAGGAACACACAGATATCCTTTGTTCCTTACAAGCTGACATGATAGCTTCAAAACACTTACACACACGTGTAAACACTACAAATTTGGTGATTGGTGTAATCGTGGGTCAATTAGGGTACACTTACCTAACCTTCAATGAAGGCGAAACTGTACCAATAGCATACAAATCACAGTTGTACACAAACGCTAAAATGCTTTTTGCTTCTACAGAAAAAATTCTGACAGCAGTACAGACTGCCATAGTGAGAGAAAGAGCACTGGTTCAGGGGAAACAAATAATTGTCATAACTCCAGTACCGGCCTTAGAGGCGGTTATAAAGGCAAGCATTCCAAATGCTAAAGCTTTACATCCGCGATGGATACAATGGGCTAATTCTCTCACTGCAACAGATGTACACTACAAATTTGGTTCTACATGAAAAACACAAGCATTCCTGCAATACGAACAAGAATATCCTCTCTCAAATGTAATAATGCCTCTAGATCAGTATGAATACATTATTTACACCGACGGTTCTGCTCAGCCTGCCATAGGAAGTAAACAGCAATACAGCGCAGCTTGTGCAATTGTTAAGGGACGTATGCAGGAAGGCAAGTTCCATCCTAGCAGTACGAAGACACAGTCTCTAGGAGACTTCACTGCACAGCTGGCAGAATTAAAAACTCTGTTACTGGCACTAATAAATATGGATCGGGAATTCCACACACTTATAGTGTGCGGTTCATTTTACTGTGTCCAGTCTTACAATGAATATCTACACTACTGGGGTCAGAATGGGTTTAAAGACTCAAAAGGTTGCACAATAAAGCACAAATTGCTTTGGGAACAAGTGGCAGAATTGAAAAAAGGCTTGTCAAGAGCTCATGTGATACACATGCTAAGTCATCAACGTGATGGCGTTCACGTTGAAGGGAATTCATTGGCTGATGAAGCCGCCAAGGAGAGAGTGCGAACTGCTGCTGTAGCTGCAATTACTCGTTCTAGCACGAGAAGAGATGGACAGATAATAGTAGCTGTCATTGCTTCACGCAAAAAACAGCTTAGCCGTGCCTAAAGGTTTTCCACTCAAGTACTTCTACAAGTTAGATGCGCAAAATATTCCGTATGCTCAAATTCCAGGAGTGGGGGATAGAGTGATACCAAATATGGATCGCAGATTAGGTTTAATTCTAGCTGCACACAAAGGGTCTGGGTTCAGCACACGCAGGGATTACTGCAACAGTTTCACTACTGACACAACGCTATTGGTGGCCAGGTTTAACGAAACAGACAAAAGCATTTGTCCTTAAGTGCGACATCTGTCAGCAGATGAAGTGTTCAACCGTAGCATGTCCACTGCAAACACCACTACTGATATCAGACAGACCTCTCGCATGTGTTTATTTGGACCACTGCGGTCTCTTACAATCTGATGGGGCTTACAAGTACATCTTGGTGGCAGTGGATTCATGCTCTATATTCCTGTGGGTTTGGCTTCAGCGCTCGGCTGATGCACGAACTGTTATAAAGGATTTGCGAGTCTTCATATGGACATACGCAGTTCGCACATTACATTCTGACCGTGGCCCTTTGTTTAGCTCTCGGGCTTTCAAGGAAGCCATGGGAAGTTTAGGTGTTGCATTGCGGTACTCCTCTCCGTACCATCCCAAGGGTAATTCGGTAGTGGAGAGGAAAAACCTGGACTTAAAGCAAGGGTATTAGGTTCGAGTTGCAGTTGGGTCAATCACCTAGATGGAGTTCAGAGGGCATTTAATAACATGCCAAGAAGTTCCCTAGGAGGACGTACTCCTTATGATGTCCTATTTGGGACGAGAATGTGGGTACCTGACCTTGATTGTGGCAGCACAGTGGCAGATAAAAAACAATTTGATATTGATAACTGTTTGGCTGTTTTACAGGAACTCAATGAATTCCGGGCACTTCAAAGCAACGTCCAAGTAAAATGCACCGCCGCTGGGGAAGTCAAATCAGTAACAGCAAGACGTGCCTGTATCCCAAAAGTCGGGGATCTGGTCAGAGAAAAGATTGTGGACAGTGAAGAATTTGGGCCATCCTACAGAAAGGCTGTACCTGACCTGGCTGCCGAAGGAACAAGAACAGTACTTCTTCCGCCTCTTGCCGACAAGAAAGAAAAGAGATTTGTCTCCATTGATCTGATAAAACCACACTATGTGGCCGATCCTGAATAGCAGGCCGCGTGGGCTCCTGGGTAACCGCCGCTCTCCTCTCGCCACCATACAGGAGGTTCGGACAGAAAGACTGATAATATTTGAATAGTCTACTATAAGTAATAATGGTGTTACCAACAATGAAATGGAACTTGTTCCTATTGAAAGTGAACATCAAAGCACAAATGAAACAGAAAATATCAATTCAGCCTACCACCGACATCTACATCAATATGCCTCTACAGGAGACATCTGCAAGTTCAACAAAACCTGCTGAGCTACCAAAGACAGATCGAACTGCATCTGGCTATTTCATCAATTTTGACAACTTTTCTCTGGATCCAAGTGAACCTGAGTCACAGCCAGCTCCAGTTTACTGCAAAAAACAACTTCATGATTTCTACCTTTGGCTGAAAAAGACATACCTAGTCTCACCATGGCTACAGCTCTGGATAGCAACTGGCATACTGTTCCTACTCTTCTGGATAGGTTTAGTGACTGTCTTTTTCTTGCTCGTGAATGGACACTATCTCCCAGAATGCTCCGCAGTATCAGATGTGAACTTGGTACTGAAACCTCATACGTCATCTCATCGTGAACAGAGAGATTATGTATACATTACAGCAGTTCCAGTTCCTGACAGAATAGTTTGGGACAGAGTTTCATATGATGTATTTGGTCCCACTGAACCTTTAAAAATACCACATGTATTTAAAATTTCTTTAAATGATATCATCACCTCCAGTACATACTCTGACGATTGGGATTTTGAAACTGTAAACAGTATGATATCTGATATAGAACTGTCTGCATGCGTGTTCGAAAAATAAGATGTTTGATGATTCATCTGATTTTGACACCATGTACTGTTACCAACATTATGGTCATCATTTTTTGCATAAAACAAGTGCACCACATAAAGTTTTCACATACCACCAATGGGAACATTGCCCAACACCGCCGATAGGTAGTTCAAACACGTTTGCACAGAAGTTTGCTTATTTTTCTGCATTTAATACATCAGATCTACGCTCATATTACTATAAGGTTGCACCTACACCGGCACGGAAAATATGCTAACGAACACCAAACAGATATACTCTGCATCCTTTATTTCCCAACTGTCTGAACAGGGTTTCGACTTATGGAAAGACACTATAGACATAAAATCCGTCTGGGGTACTAAGGAATGGCAGGTTCAAGGGACTGAGGCACTATTTAGAGCATGCCTCACACCACGACAAATTATCTTCCTGAACGACACTGTGCAACAGATTTCCTGTCTTGGGTTAGCCAAGATTAAGGACTTGAACACACCTCGCATTCCCTCGCTTTCACACTTTGAGGTTTGGCAAAACTATACAGAAAATAGTGAGGGTACACTAGATGACATCATGCAGGGCGTTTCGTACAATACAACAGACCCCAATTGGAAGGGATGGTCAGTTTGGCCTATCGACACAAATAGGTGTCAGTCAAGATCAAGGGTACCACCGAAGGGTTTAGTATCCATAGGTCTGACTTACGCTATGTACAACGAGAACATCCGGGGGTGGTGACATCATACAGTGTTGGAAAGTTATGCCTCGATTGGCTAAGAACCTCAACACGGTCCCAGGGGAAACAACACTTGTCCTTATCTCAGAAGACATGGATTTAAGGGATTTTTTGCTAGGTCCCCGGAAACCATGTCGTAAACGCTTCTTATACGGTGTCCATAATGAAATTTGGAAAGTCTCTCAACAGGAAGCTGCAGAGAGACTGCGTGAAATTGACAGAGTAAACTTAGAAAAGGCTTTGGCTGTGGTTGACAATGGTATGACCACACTGACATCCAGAATTTATTCTCTGGGCAACATTGTATCTTCTGCTATAGATATACTGGAACAAGATCTGTCCATTCTACAACATGGGCAATCACAGTTACGTTCTATTATGTCATTAAGCTGGATGCTACAATCCTTGCCCTCTGGTTATGTGCCCTGGCGATATATCAACAGTATGTCTCTGTTCTCTGCATATAATTTGACTGAAAAGCAGACAACAATGGTACAAAGAGATGCGAAATATACAATGTTGCACATTGAAAAATTAGACCAATTACCTTTCACCGTGGCAGAGTCACTGTCCACAGAATGGTTAATTCATGGCCATATAACATTGCCAGTAACAACTTTCCAGTTTCACTATTGCCTAGAACACCACCAGGTAGGCAGGTATGAAGCAATGGGTAGGGAATTCATTCATGAATCTTGGGAATTACTGTATAGATTTAGATGCAGGAACGGAGACACTGAAGTGTTTCTCAGCGGTACAGACTGCGAGAATTCATTAAGTGGCTCTCTCATTTGCCAGGATATTATGCTTCATGGAGCCTGTAATGGTTCAGTTGCAAACTTGTCCTGTCATTTGAAAGGGTCCCCAGCTGCCGTGATTAATACAGTGTTCAGGCTGCTCTCAAATGGGAGTTACTTAATGCTGAATGATCAAGGTTGTTGTGGGATACTTCCAGGCATCGCATATCTAGTCACGGTAACTTCCAGGGTTACTTGTTGTATGCAAGTATTGTTTCCACCGACCTACACAGTCAGGGAGGCGCCGTTATGGTCTTTGTTGTATGTTTCCTTTATACGGTTTGATACTCTGAACCGAATGAAAGCTATGCTTTTACAGAGAGATGTGCCTTTAACCTCAGCCCGAGAGACTTTTGATCTTCAGGTCGCATGGTCCTCAGCAGAGATACAGGCACTGGTACGAACTAACTGCCATTTCCATTTCAGAGAAATGGTACAGCGTATCTTTAACATGTCTGATACGAAGGGTATAGTACACCTATTTAAGACCATAGGTTCTGGACTGTTAAGCACCTTTCAGACAGTCTTCGGAGTGATTCCAGCTTTTATACACTCCGTATTTGAAAGCATTTTTGGAGGGCTTCCACTAATCCTGCTACTGGTAGTGGGGATCCTGATTTTAAGTTTTCTGCTACGCAATGGACGTCCCAGTCACCAAGGAGATGGAAAAACGCTCTTGGAGTTATGTTACCGTGATCGCATGGTACTCCATCTCGACTTCGGAAGCTAGGCGAGTCTTGGTTCCTATCATTCCGACCAGTCTGGATTGACTGTGTTTTGCCTGTTCTCTGCTGCTTGCTCTGCGGACAAGAATGCGTGTTGGATCTCTGTCTAACATTTCCATCGGTTGCGCCTCCGGACGTGGATGTATTGCTGGACCCGTTAAAGGCCCAAGTACTACAGTGTCCTCAGCGTATTCCCATGTTGATGTCTGCATTCTTAGAGCCACCACGGGATGCTTCCGCTCCTGTCGGATTGGATACCGGCTCTACTACAGGCACACAAGCTTTGGATGTTTCTACTGCTTCCTCAGCATCGGCTGTGGGAACTGAAGAAGATCACCTTTGCTCGATTGACCTGATCTGTGAGGTGTTACAGGGACCGTCGTCTGCGAAGGCAAGCAGCAGTGATGTTGCGTCTCCCACATAGCACACATAAACATTTGGCTCTCTGTGTGCTGGGAAGAATTCAGCCTTTTTCCAAAACAACCAAAATTGGATTTTAAACAAAATGTTTTCTTCTTTACTCTTACTGAGCACCATGGCTTTCAGACACTCTCAGTTGCTCAAACTCTATATATGAACATATTTTAAAGGACTTATAGGACTTTTAACATATATATAAAGGACTTAAAGAGTTTTTAGGCATTTTTCATAAACTTTTCAGAAATGTTTATTCTGAACATGTTAACAATGTTTTATGATTGATTAGAAGGACATTCCCGTTTTAGTATGTCATCCGGTCGAATGAGGAGTGGGTGTTATGATTCGTAAAGTACCCCAATATAGGCTTGGGCAGTCACCTAACCTTTCACCTACATTTATCGAACCATTGTACTACATAACAGGTTTGTGCTGACCTTTTACCTAGTTAGGTGCTGCATAAATATTGTGTGGTTTTCTCCTAAAACTAGCCTAATTTATTATGCATGAGGATTCTCAGAATCACAGCAGGACTACCATCTTCTGCATAATAACTATGTATAAGGGTCATCCCTTACGTCATCCTCTGCCGACATGGCACCGCAAGGTAGAACCCCTGAGGGTACCTTTTGGGGTATATAAACACCAAACCTTTGCTGGGGCAGGCAGAGGAGAAAGACTTCCATGCTGACACGCTGACACGAGACGCTGAAGCTCCTGCACGCAGACACTCCAGCATGCAGTGTTCTGACATCCCTCGCGGAGTGTCCATCTCGAGACCAAGACGGGGTTCTACAGTTTCTCACGTCAGATAATGGGGTTGGTTTCATCCTCGGGGAATTCTTGGCTATACACTTACATACATGCTAGGAACATTTTATTACATCTAGGTAGGGTTAGCGTTGTAGGAGTGCGCATTATTACTGTTATGTATCTATATACCTATTTATATCTATTGTTTTAGCAGGATGGTAGAAATCTACCATCCATTTACTCTTGTGGTGCTTTCAACCGTTTATATCTGTTTCTGTCTTATGGTTGTTGCAGCACACATATTTTACACTAGAATGACGCTGGCTCAATAAATGCTTATTGAAAACGTCCCCATCGTTTATTCTGTGTATCTCTCTGAGACAAAGTGAGCACAAGTAACTGAGTGAAAAGTACTGTACTGTTTCCATGATCCCTGAGGGGTCAGGGTTGTCATGTTCGATAGTTGTCAGAAACTATTTTCTCCTTGGCAATAGGGGTTCATAGTGGCACTGTGAGCTAGCTGGTATACAGGAGGGTGTCTAGAGTCAGTCTGGACACCAGTCCCACAATTTATGTTGTCTAAACGTGCAGATCCTATATAGATTTATAGGAACTACACGACAACACCAAACCTTAGGGAACTCCACTATCTCCAGATACACAAGAACACTTCATATTCCTCATCCACACCTACCAAGCACTCCACAACACAGGCCCTGCCTACCTGAATTGCCACATTCATTTCCACCAACTTTCCAGACACCTCTGCTCTGCTGGTCTCTTACTAGCACACACCCTATACGTACACAAAAGCAGAGCAGGGGGTCACGCCTTCTCATACCTGGCTCCTAAAGTTTGGAAAGACCTCCCACAACACACCAGAGCTTCCTCCTCCCTTCTTGACTTTCGAAAGAAGCTGAAGACCAGACTTTTTGAGTAGGCCCTCCAGGTCTGGCCTCACACACTGGCTACAGAGTGCTTGGATACCCTCATGGGTGATTAGTTTGCTATAAAAATACCAATAACATCAAATAACAAAACATAATACCTGGAGGACTTTTTATTGGAATATATTTCAACCAACTCCATCTACCTCCCAGAAACCTCTCCTGCCCAACCCCACCTCATGGTCACAGTTCTTCTCCAATTTTGATAACTTTCGACTGGTTTCTCTATTCGAGACATAAAGACTTCTTGAGATTCCAGAATTTTCTGAACATCCATCTGTTCTACCTGTCAAAGTCCTAAGCTTCCCTTGGGTTGAGGCCATAAAACAACAATAGTCTTGCCCCTATCCAGTCTAGGAGCCCAGGTGTTAGGAGGACTGATTTCCCTAAAATCTCACCCCCTTCCTTAAAATGGGCAATAGGCTTTAGAGCACTATACAGAAATCCAGAAATAAAATAGGGTTAAGGAGAGTGTCTGAGCTTCAAGCCTAGTATTATGTGGTCAAAAGGATGGTCAGTGATGCTAGGGCTCTGGTGATTGTGGCGTCTGGCGGCTGGGGTAGCGATGTAGGGCCTGGCCTGGGGTAATTATGTTCCTCCTTTCCAGGGCCTGACTGAAAGAGCAGGACAGCATGATGGTCTTCCGTGAGAAGGGGGACAGGGCAATATTTAAGGGTGAGTTAAAGTATCACACCTTGCCTTGTGACAGTGGTGGGCGGGTTCCTATTTCTGCTACAATCAGTGTGCACTATTTGCATTCCCTGTCCTTTCATTGCTAGGGCGCTGGAAGAAATGGTGTGGGAGGTACTTCAGCACCGCCAAAATAACCTTGCAGGAGTCCAGAGGACGAATGAGTAATAAAGATGCCCTTAAGTTTTGCTTTCGGCAATATGAACCAAGTCACAGTCTTGAGGGAGTGCAGGAAATGTGAAAGAAAAGACTAAAGGATGTCAAATGTTTTCTAACACACAACAAAATGTAAAAGCTCTTAAATTTACTTTACAAATGTTTCAAAATATAGCAAAGCAAGGAAATTAAAAAGGTTTTTTATGGAATTTTGAAGTGTAATGGGAACAGACATTTGAATAGGCTCAAAACAAAAGAAGGCACTTTACTTGCGTGGTGTGCAAATGATTAAGATGCACAGAAATCCAATTTCCACACATTTTTGTTTGGGCGCCCTATATGTTTAGCAGCAAAACTACACCTCCAAGGCACATTTAGTAGCCATTTCAAGTGGCCATTTCATTGGAATATGTACTGCAGTACCCTACCGCCCCATGCTTTGGTAAAATATTTGGCACAGTGTGATCCAAAATGCTCCACTGGACGTATACTAAACCCCTGCCAGTCCCCTGCTGAGTTTGTTTTGCTCACTAGATACACTTGTTCTTTGAGTAACACTTAGATTTGTTTTTACAACCCCTATGACTTCAGTGACGTAATGTTGATGGCAGCACCCTCACTCTGACAATTGTTTCAATGCCCCTGTTTTGTTGTGTTTTCTCCTGCTGGACCTTCTCAACTCATGTCCCTATTAGGCTCTTAGGAAGACTTTAGGTCTTCTGTCCTACAGACGGTCACCTGTGTCCTGTCCGGATTCTGACACAACTTCCTGTCCTCTGCGTTTGGCTCTGTGGTGGTTCCCTAGTAGTCTAGGGTTAGTCATGACACAGCTCCACCTTACCAGTAAGCTATCAAAGCAATGTCCCTATTGATACTGAGTGAAGACATTCATTATGACGTAGCCTGATTTGCCTAGATTTAAAAACTCTAGGTGCTCCATTGACTAGTCAGCTAGGGTCTTTAAACTTAGCTGCAGTGGCACTGTTCTGTCTCTCTCTCTCTTTCTCTTTCGCTCTCTTGTTCCTATCCCCTTTTTCTCCAACTCAGTCTGCCAGGTCTTCTCCACTGCTGTGGTTGACTGGGGAGGGAAGGAATAGGGTTAGCATCAGAGTCCCGTGGTACGCATGTAACCTACAGATCCTGACACAGGCCATTTGTGGAACAATATCCTTAAGAGACTTGCTAAACCTGGCGAGGTTGGAACAATTCATTGGCCCATGGTTTAGAAGAGATGTAGGGCCAGATGTACGACCAACAATTTTGCGACTCGCAAATTGCGTCGCAATAGCGACTCACAATTTGCGACTCGCAAAATGGGATGTTCAACAGTGTCAGAGACACTGTTTGTGATTCCCAATGGGGTCGCAAATTGCGAGGCTCATGAATATTAATGTAATCACAATGCGGTAACCCAGTATTGTGGAGAACCTGGGGATAGGTACAGTATAGGAACAGTGGTTCTGCCACATAAAAAGTTTCTTTAAATTATGTCCCCCACTTCTGATGGGACTTCACAACATATGTATGAGAAACACACAACTGATACAACAGCAATTTAGTTTCTTCAAATCTTTTTGTATTCGGAAGTTTAAAGCATAAACATAAATTATTGACAGACCATATATAACATACACAATAATTAACCAAAAATATGTTCACACTAGTGACATGAGTTGGTGACAGATTGTGACAAACCACATCAAAAACTCCACAAATAGAAACAGAAAGATAAAAACGTCAAAATTGAAATCATATTTCTTCTATTATTACTAGCAACTACAAAGACCCTAGCACGACTACTTTGACTCTATAGATCTTGCTTGCCTGGAAAAAATGCTAGTTGTTGAACTTCGACATTTCGACCCTTATTATCGTGTGTGTTGCATGAAAATCATAACGGGGTCTTCCTCAAGACCATAAACAATTGTGTATGCCCTGTTTAAAAAGAAGAAACGGCTATTTTTAGATATCAGTGTGTGCGCAAGTATGAAAAAGTGTCTAAAAATAGGCTCACCTTATGAAAAGAATGAAAGGATTATAGTTCCATCGGATCAATAATATATGACATCCCAAAATGGTCAGGTGTCTCGTTCCTGATAGTAGGGACGTTCCGAATAAATCATTCAATCATCCCGACCAAAGGTATTCTGAATGAGTAATAGGATTGTATATGAAAATTAAAATGGTAGGCGGGTAAAGATTACACAGAACCCACCACCTACGTGGAGATTAAATCTGACAAAACAAGTGACCACCGAAGTCTATGCTGGTACTATAAATGTGTCACCAAAAGTGTACAAAAAACACCCAAAGTATTCATTGAGATACACCGAATTATCTAGGTGTTCTATGGATAGGCGAAAAGTGAGGGTCACACCACCGAGTGGTTTAAATTCAGGCCAACTCACCTTCGGCTCATGAGCTCGGAGCGATCAGTAATTAATCACCAATAATTCATTGGATTTGATTAAAGCGTCTCCTGATAGACCTGGACCAGCCTAGGTTCTATCATACCCCCTCTCGTAAGGTATTAGACCTCCAAATCTGTAAAAGATGAATTAAAAACATGACTAACGTTCCAACCCGTTTGAAGGGTGTGATGATTCTTTCAGACAAACGGAGTAAGTACACATGTTAAACTTACCTCCGGCAGGGCTGCTCGGAGTCTGCGGATGAAGGCGAGAGCCTCAGTGACTCCGCACTATTTGTAAGGAAGCCGGTCCGCCTCCCGCGTGCATGTTTGGCACGTTAGGAATGCCGGGACGCGTTGCTCCGGCAACGGCAGCGTAGGTGTATTAGGAATGCGGAACACTTTTCGCCTATCCATAGAACACCTAGATAATTGGGTGTATCTCAATGAACACTTCGGGTGTTTTTTGTACACTTTTGGTGACACATTTATAGTACCTGCATAGACTTCGGTGGTCACTTGTTTTGTCAGATTTAATCTCCACCTAGGTGGTGGGTTCTGTGTAATCTTTACCCGCCTACCATTTTAATTTTCATATACAATCCTATTACTCATTCAGAATACCTTTGGTCGGGATGATTGAATGATTTATTCGGAACGTCCCTACTATCAGGAATGAGACGCCTGACCATTTTGGGATCTCATATATTATTGATCGGATGGAACTATAATCCTTCCATTCTTTTCATAAGGTGAGCCTATTTTTAGACACTTTTTCTAATTTTTCATACTTGCGCACACACTGATATCTAAAAATAGCCGTTTCTTCTTTTTATGGACCTGAGGAAGACCCCGTTATGATTTTCATGAAACACACACAATAATAGGGGTCGAAATGTCGACGTTCAACAACTAGCATTTTTTCCAGCCCAGCAAGATCTATAGAGTCAAAGTAGTCATGCTAGGGTCTTTGTAGTTGCTAGTAATAATAGAAGAAATATGATTTCAATTTTGATGTTTTTGTCTTTTTGTTTCTATTTGTGGAGTTTTTGATGTGGTTTGTCACAATCTGTCACCAATTCATGTCACTAGTGTGAACATATTTTTGTTTAATTATTGTGTATGTTATATATGGTCTGTCAATAATTTATGTTTATGCTTTAAACTTCCGAATACAAAAAG
This sequence comes from Calotriton arnoldi, assembly GCA_963921515.1. Lineage (NCBI taxonomy): Eukaryota > Metazoa > Chordata > Amphibia > Caudata > Salamandridae > Calotriton > Calotriton arnoldi. The sequence continues at coordinate 4,899,625 of CAWUFW010000020.1, forward strand.
ATTTGAAGAAACTAAATTGCTGTTGTATCAGTTGTGTGTTTCTCATACATATGTTGTGAAGTCCCATCAGGAGTGGGGGACATAGTTTAAAGAAACTTTTTATGTGGCAGAACCACTGTTCCTATATTGTGCATGAATATTAATGAGCCTCTCGCAATTTGCGAGCCCATTGGGAATGACAGGCCCTCCCAGGGATGGTGGCCTGCTGGGCTCAGCAGACCACCATGTCTGGGACTGCTTTTAAATAAAGCAGCTTTTTCCTTTAAGGAAAACGGGATGCATTTAAAAAAAAAAGAAAAGAAACGTTTTTGTTTCATTTTTTAAGGGCAGATAGTGGTCCCTGGGCCCACTGCCTGCCCTTAAAAAATATGTTCAGAGCCTGTCACAAAGGGGAAGGGGTCTCCTGGGGACCCCTTCCCATTTGCGACTCCATTACCACCCTCTTGAAGACGGTGGTCATTTGCGAGTGTTTTGCGACCGCAATTGCGGTTGCAAAACATTGGTACATAGCTTTGCGGTCGCTATTAGGAAGGGAACGCCCCTTCCTAATAGCGAGTCGCAAAACCTATTTAGTGGGTCGCAAATAAATTGCGACTCGCTAAATAGGCTTTGTACATGGCCTATGAGGTTTTTGCATGCGCAAACGGGTCGCAAACCCGTTTTCGCATGCAAAAACGGGTCGTACATCTGGCCCGTAGTTTCTTTTAGAAATGAATATGTAGCAAAGCACTTGATAATATTGGAGAATTGTGTAATCTGACCAAATGATGTCACTACCGGTGATATCATGCCACTGGCGATTTAATGCCAATTCCTGTGACGTCAGTGAGTCAAGGGACATAGAGCATATCTGTCACCATCCAAGCTGCTGAGAAACGTTATGGTGCATGTGTCAGACTTTCATTGGCACCTAATTTCTGGAGATCACTTGGTACACTCCTCTGTGCATTGTGCTTCCTCTTTGGCACCTGTTACGCTCTACTTTTTGGAAAAGTCAGGGCTTTAAGTGGGCCATGTCCTCAGCACCGGCAGTTCTTAAAAGCAGGTGCTGAGACGGGTCCCTATCGGGCTCTCCATTTTCGCCCTCACTCTTAGAATGGAAATAAAAATCTTAACTCTGCAGCAGTTCACTGTTTTTTGATGTAACTTTTATTTTTTTGCAGTTCTATATTAAAAAACTCGAAGTGCTTTACATGAGCACCAACAAGGACATATACATTTATTTTTTGGTAGGCACGGGCGATTAAATGATTTGCCCAGAAACACAGGATGTTGAGCCGACGCTGAGACTTAAACCTGCTTCCTCAGCTCCAAAGTTGTAGTATATTTATCTTATGCAACTAACAACCTTTGACAAATCTCATAGTCCTGGCTTGTTGTAGGTGTAATGTTACTTATGTGGAGGCAATAACAGAAGCAGCGAAATACCAGCACATTATGCTGAGCACAGATTTTTTGCATACATGTTTTAAGCCACGCCCTTAATTATATCGCCCCTTTGAGAGACCCCCTGTAGGAAGCTGGTTCTGTATATACTATACCAAAATGAGGTATAGTGTGCACAGAGTCCAGTGGAACCTCAAAGGTAGGCAGAGTTAAAAGTAGATAGCACCTTACTCTCTATTTGTGGTAGTGTGGGCGAGCAGTAAGGCTTTATCAGAGGGTAGTGTTAAGCATTTATTGTACACACTCAACTAGAAATGATGTCACACACTCAAAGACTGAACTCAGACCAATTTGTTTGCATAAAAATATTATTTAGTTATTTTATTTCTAAAACCAAGCCAGACCTGGTGCAGGTAAGTGAAATAATACTTTGCAAAATCTTATGCAGTGATTTACAGTTGAATGCAGGTTCAAATGCAGTTGGTTGTTTTACAGGTAAGTCAACAGTTCAAAATTACTTTTCAGTTACTTTACAGATTACTGTGCACGTTACGTTTTAGATTACTTTTCAAGTTACTTTTGCTAATCAGTGTAATATTCCTAGATATCACACTGAGACATTTCCTAGACAAAAGGTAAGAAATTCCATTTTTACACATATGCAGTTTGTTCAATGTTTCATATAAACCAACTCCACACTTTAAAGGATTTTCAAGGAAAAGCAGTCAATGCAATCCTATAGGAGAAAATGAAGTTATCGGGTTTGCAGGTAAGTACTGGTTTGTGGGAGTTGGTGTTCTGGGGTTAGAACCAGGGTTCCCCCAGGGTCGAGGAAGCACTCTCAGAACACCCTCAGCGGCACTAGGGCGGCCGGGTGCAGAGTGCTGAGGCCCAATGTTATCCAATGGGGATAGGGGGCCTCCGGTTGGTGGCTGCTCACAAGCAGGCCACAGGGTTGTGGGAGCAAAGCTCCTGGTGTTTGCTCAGGGCAAAGGGGGGTCCGAGTTAGCACACAAGGTGCACCCACAGCGGCACAGGGGCGGCCGGGTGCAAGGTGCTGTTTTGGCGTCTGGTGCCCTGTCGTTTTCAATGGGGATTGCCGTTTTTGGTTTTGGGCTGCAGGCTCGGTCCAGGAAGACTTCTGAGAGGAACCAACAGCTGGGCAGGTAAGTTGGAGTGCTCGAGGACATAGGTGCACCTTGGGTTCTCTTCTCCAGGGCGCAAGGCGGCTGGATGCAGGTGTGTCTTTTGAGGTCAGATTTCACCTTACAGGGCCACTCGCGGTTTGGGGGGGGTCTCCGTGCAGAGGCTGCAGGCGACGTCGGGGAGTCCTGGAGGGGTCAACCCACAGTGGACTCAGACTCTGGAGCACTGAGGGACCTCGCTGGGACCGGTAGGCCACCCAGATTCCGGCCGTAGGCGTCGGGTACAGTGGTGGTTACAGGCGTCTGGTTTCTTTGTCCTCAGCAGGCTCAGAGTCTGTCTTGGGAGTTTCTTTTGAACAGAGCTGCTGTTCACTGGAGATCCGGTCTTTGTTGAAGGCAGTCAGTCCTCCCAAGGGTTCTGGAGGTCACTGGCTGCAGGACAAGGCGACTTTTGGCGCAGGATCTCTGGAAACTGCAGACGGGCCGGTAGGGCTGGGGCCAAGTCAATTCTTCACACAGTCTCCTCTGCTGGGCGTCTTCTTTTGTCCTTCTTCTTCTTAGGTTGCGGGAATCTGTCTTCTTGGTTCAGGGCTGCACCCTAAATACTGAATTTAGGGGACGTTTTAGGGGTCTCGAGGTCAGTAGCCAATGGGCTACTGACCGCTTAGGGTGACTACACCCTTGGTGTGGGCACCCCACGTGGGGGAGTGGGCACAATCCCTAATTCTGATTGGAGAGTGCCTGCCATTTGCAAGATGGTGAGCACTGAAGAGTGGGCTGCACCTCGCCTCCCCCACCTGAGGGGTGGGTTTGGTAGAGGTGGGCACACCTTCTGGGCTGTGCTAATTTTTCCCGCCTGTCTTACCGCCGAAAAGGAAGAGAGACAGGAAGGGGGCCTGCTCCTGATAGCAGGAGAGGCTGGGGGTCGCGTTACAAAGGCAGCAAGGCCTTTGAAGCTCCCCTGCCACAGATGGCTCTCCCTGGCTTGGGGGAGGTGTGACCACCTCCGCCCAGGAAAGCCTTTGTTTCTGGGCTCAGGGAGGGAAGGCTCCCACCCCAGCAGTCCAAAAACATGTCTCGTGGTGGCAGGCTGGTGTGTACCAGTCAGGGAACCCACCTGAGACTAGTCGTTTTTCAGGGGGCATCTCTAAGATGCCCTCTGAGTGCATTGTATAATAAATCCCACACTGGCATCAGTGTGGGTTTATTATGCTGAGAAGTTTGATACCAAACTTCCCAGAATTCAGTAATGCCATTATGGTGCTGTGGAGTTCGCAATGACAAACTCCCAGACCATATACTCTTTATGGCTTTACTGTACTTACAATGTCTAAAAATGGACTTAGACACTGTAGGGGTACAGTGCTCATGCAACTGTACCCTCACCAGTAGTATTGTGCACCCAGCTAGAGGGGTGTCTTACCTATACCATAGGCAGTGGTTTGCAGGCATGGCACACAGGAATGTGTGCCATGTCGACTCTTCACTTTTCTCTGCACTAAAACACGCAGCCTGCAATGGCAATGTGTGTGTGTGTTAAGGTACAGGACCTCTATGGGTGACACAATATGTGCTGCAGCCCTTAGAGGCCTTCCCTGGTCACAGTTATGTTATGTTATGTTATAAAATACTTATACAGCGCACGTACACCAGGAGGTTTCATGGCGCTAGCTCTAGAGTGTGTTGGGACCATTGGGTGAAGTTATTCATGAGCCTGCACAAACAGCCATGTCTTGAGCTTTTTCCTGAAACTTAGATTATTACATGACCGAATCTCCAGTGGAAAAGAATTCCACAATTTAGGGGCCAAGGATGCAAACCTGCATCCTCCCTGACGTTTTAACTTGAAGGCAGGGGTGGTTAGTAGCTGAAGGTGAGCTGAATGCAGGTTGCGGGAGGGAGTGTACCTTGATAATAGGCAGTTGATAAATTTAGGGCTCCGGCAGTATAGGGACTTAAAGATTAGGCACCCCGTCTTGAAGGCCGTGCGTTGGGAGATGGGAAGCCAGTGGAGTTTTTTTAGTAGAGGTCTGGCAGATTGCCATCTGGGTTGCTGGTGGATCAGTCTTGCTGCTTGGTTCTAGACCATCTGGAGTCGTTTGATTAGGAACAGTGGCATGCCTAGGTAGATTGAGTTGGCATAATCTAAGTGTGAGAGTACCATGGCAATCACGACCTGTATCAGTGCTGCGTGGGTAAGCAAACGACTGATCTTCCTGATTTTGCGTAACTGAAAGAAACAGGTCGAGACCACTGCACCAACTTGGGAACTTAGTGAAAGGTCGTTATTTATGGTGACCCCTAGGCTTTTGACAGAGGTAGAGGGAGCAGGAGGGGACCTGAGTTCCGCCGGCCAATAGTGTGGGCCCCAGAAGATCTGGCTACTCCCTGTCAGAACCAGTTCGGTCTTACCTGGATTGAGTTTTAAATGGTTTAGGTCCATCCAGTGCCGGATATGGAGCATGGTGGCCTGGAATTCATGAATTGAGTTAGGGGAGTTGTCAATAGTAAAAATTAACTGAAGGTCGCCAGCATAATTGAATGTGGTCACCCTCCTGTCCTTCAAGGACTGGATCAGAGGTAAAAGGTATAGATTGAACAGGTGGGGGGATAATGAAGATCCTTGTGGGACCCCACATGTAGTAATAATCTTGGGAGCAGTGAATGAGGCTAGGCGTACCGCTTGAGTACGGCACTCGAGAAAAGAGCCGATCCAGCCGAGGGCTGAGCCCTGGAGGCCGGCCTGCCTGACACGGTCCAGCAGGATTTCATGGTCGACCGTGTCAAATGCGGCCGAAAGATCTAAAAGCACCAGGGCCTGAGGAGTGCCTCTGTCGGTTTTTTCTTGTAAGGCGTCTAGTACTGCAAGAATCACTGTCTCCGTAGAGTGGGCGGGACGGAATCCCGCTTGGTGGGGGTCTAGATATTCAGAGTGTTCCATGAAATTGGACAGACACTTTGCCACGTGGGCTTCCAGAACCTTGGCCAAGTAAGGGAGCAAGGAGATGGGGCGATAGTTAGATAGGTTCTGGGGGTCAGCTCCCGGTTTCTTTAGGAGGGGACCACTATGGCATCCTTAAATGCTTTAGGGACCTTGCCCTGTGAGAGGGACTCATTCAAAAAGGACATTATGGTGTGCGGCAGGACGGAGAGGGTATCTTTTAAGATATAAGGTGGGCAGCAATCCCTGGGGGAGCCGGATTTGACTCTGGACAGCAAGTCCAGGAAGGACTGGGTGCTAATGGCAGGGAAGTGATCCAGAGTGAACGGATTCATTATCGTGGTGGGGGGAGTCTCCGTGGGGCTAGATGTAGGGATGCTAGCTTTAATGTTGGAGATCTTTTCCACGAAGTAATTGTTCAGAGAGTTGCAGAGTTCTTGGGTAGGTGTAGGTTTAGGTAGCACTTTCTCTGCATTGGATAGTTCATTGACAATAGAGAAAATTTCCTTCGACCTATTGTGGGAGTTTAAAATTCTGGCGGAGAAGTGGGCAGCTTTGGCTGCAGTAATGGCTTTTTTGTATTCTTTCTGTGCCTTCGCGTACTGGAGTTTCCCTTCGAGGGAGTAGTTTAGCTTCCATTTCCTTTCTTTTTGCCGGAGAGCCAACTTTTGGTTCTTTAGCTCATTAGAGAACCATTTCTGTGCGTCAGAGCGGCGAGCACGGTTTAGTTTTTTTGAGAGGAGCATGACGGTCGCTGGCCGCTAATAGCCAGGCTGAGATATTTGCTTCCGCGAGATCCATATCAGGATTGAGAACAGGGGCTGAGCTAGCCAGGGTGTCCTGAAATTCCTGTTTGTTAAGGGCACTCCATTTCCTGATCATGCCTCCCTCGGCCGTGGGGGTCTTACTACTGATAGGAATCATTGCTGTCAATTTTATTAGGTGGTGATCCGACCATATACATGGCAATCACAGTGCCCCTGGTACCTATAGTACCTTTTACAAGGGAGTTACATGTGGCCAGAGAGGTGCCAATTTTGGGTACAAAGGTACAGTTTTGAGAAAGAACACAGGCCCTGGGAACCTGATTGGTGGGGACCCAGGGCACATCAAGTCAAAGTGCATCAGAAATCTAGCAAAACGTAGGGGGGTTACTGCAACAGAAACCCAGCTTCCTACACTCCCCAGTTTTTTCATCCCACTTAAAGCCCTGCATAATAGCAATAGTTTAACTTATATCTGAAACTCTATGCCGCCGTCAATAGCATGCTAAGTTACTTCAAGTGTCTGGGAATGCACCCTGCATTCAGACAACTCACTCCTCATTCTCGCCCTTCACTTTCATGCTCACCCTGCACTCACAGCGATCACAATGCACTCACACTGATCACCATGCACTCACAACATTCACCCGCTCACCCTGCACTCACAGCGATCACTCTGCACTCACAATGCACTTGCGCTGTTCACCCTGTACCTCACCCTGTAGTCCACACAAACACACTACTCACCCGCACTCATGTGACACTTCACCCACCTGTCCCCCTCACTGCTCAATCTGCAATCTCACTCAAACAAGCCCATCTCTAACCTTGCATGCGTTCATCCCACTCTGCACTTAGATCCACACCATATGGTCACCTCATTCACCCTGCAGTCACTCCTCTTACCCTACTCTCACACTGTTGCATCGCTCACCGTGCACTCACATGGGCACTCCTGCCACCCACACATTGCAGAGGATTAATGTGCCTGCTACAAAGAACATGTACCATGCAGATCACAGAAATGTGTGAGTGAACTATGAGTAGCGCTATAAAAAAATGAAATGTTTGTCAGAAAGGTGCTATAGAGAGATGAGGTGCATTGTTGGTGAGTGGTACTGAGGGAATTCATTGAAAAAGGAGGATATGGTGGAGGGGGCGCCCAAAAGAAATGTTGCACCGTGTGCGACCAGTGCTAGGGCCAGCCCTGGCTGGGAGTGTTAGCTCCCCCCCGAAGTTCGGGTCTAGTTGCGCCCCTGGTCCAGAACGTCTTCTTTAAAAGCCCCAGATCTTGTCTGTAATCCCTGCAGCACGAGACACAGCTGTGACATACTGCTGCCAGCACGTGGCTCCTGACGCACAATGGCGGCAGAAAAGTCAGCTTGGGAAGGAGCCTGCACTGCCTCACAGTCCCCCCCAACCCCCCATCTCTGCTTGGACGCTTAGAGATGTACAGCGTGCTGTAAAGAATATTTATTAGGTTTTTATTACATTTATGATATAGCTCGGTCACTGCGCCCACAGCTTTCCACTTGCTCACAAATTACAGTAATTCTGATGCAGCAAAAACCAGAGCTGAGCTGAAGAGAGACAGGATAAAGCAAAGGAAAAAATGTCCTCAGGCTAAAAGGCCCAGGCCTGGGTAGGACTGGCTTACTCGGGAGCTTAGACATGGCGATGCCCCCTGCAGGGGCAGGCCAGTCCACCTGTGTAAGAGTACTAATAAAACACAAAATCATATCTTGTAATACATTACCCAATTTATGCTGGATTACTTGCAGGGGAGCCCGCGGCTGAGGCCATGCGTCCCCCGCGGCCCAGCTAGGGCTGATGTGCTGGTCGTATCATAATGCCTGGAAGGTGCGCTGACGTATTTGCAGAGCCCCGGGGACATTCATACTGGCTGGCGTTCTCATCGCTGGGGTCTATCCCCGATACCTAGGGTGACCAGATCTTGAGAACCAAAAACCGGGACATTTTGGAAAAATACAAGAAGGACTACAATTTTTCATCCACGGAATGGAGCAGAATGACAGCTCTCATCACGATAGGATCACAGAAGATGCATTAAGAAAATAAATAAAATGTAATTTGTACAACGAACATGATACCTATTAATTAAATTGCTTACTTATAACAGCTGCTAACTAGCTCAGCTTTAGAACACCCAAAAAGGTGCCTCTCACTGTTTTCAGTCGACCCCTCTAAAAACCGGGACATGAGCCAAAATTGCCGAAATCTGCCGGGACAGCTGGTGAAAAAGCGGGACTGTCCGGGCAAATCCAGGACGTCTGGTCACCCTACCGATGCCCCCTGCCTGGTGTGTAGAAGACAGCATTCCCCTGAGGAGGACCTCGATCATACAAGCAGAGTCTTGTGTCTACATGGGACCACCTAGCGCTACCTGCAGCAGTGTGCCCCACTAGAGTGGAGGGTCAGCCATGCCCCCCAGATTGGTTCTCGTCCTCCCATCAGAGCACATAACGTGGGGGTGAGGTGGGACCATAAACAATCACATTGATTAATTGCTGTGCATTCACGTGGTGATTTCATGCAGCTGCTCTGTGTTGATCCCCCTCCCACCTTTGCTGGCACTGAATTGGCTGCAATCTACTAGGCTGCAGGGACAGAGTGAGACTGCCCTGGGAGGGATTGACTGATGCCTGGCTGTGCACTTGGATCTTGACTTGCTATATCCTCTGCCCTTTTTCTGGAAATCACAGGACACCTACCGTGCACATGGTGAGGCTGGGGGCGAGAGCGCAGACAGGGAATGCTTCATTGCTCCCACTGGTTGAGTGCACAAATGTATGTCAATGCCCACTGCTTGCAGGCAGGGAACACAGGATTTCTCCCGCCTGAATGGGAGCAGAAACAAAAGCTGCTCCCACAGGGTGGGAAGAAACAAGTAAAGCCAGCTTCTGCCCCCACTCAAGATCATCTTCTTGTGTTTGCTTTGTTCACCCTAAGTTGGCAGGGTATGCCCAGACGTGGGTCCCTTGCTCACTTTGCCACTGGATTCAAGCTAGCCTGGCAGATGAGGGGTGTTACCCCGAAACAGGTCCCAGGATCCTTGTTTCCGGTCCATGGAGGACCTGGCTTGGCAGTTTGCTGGACTGTTCCCATGTTCCCATGAGGCACAGGGTCAAGACTGATTTGCCCATGGCTGGTTCTGACTTGGGGTGGAGAAGTGAGCTAAAGAACGATGATGGATTCAACCCAGATCTGTGACTAGGGGTGAGTGTCTGAAAAGTTTCAGCGCTCCGTCCATCAACTCCTTGTGTTGACTTTTTGACAAAGCCAATAGGTTTGCTCTGTATATCTTTATGCGCTGACCCCTTGATAAAGCCAATAGGCCTACCTTTTATATTTTGGTGTTCTGACCCTTTGACAAAGCCCTTGGGCCTGCCTTACTTAAAATGACAGCACTTCATATTGTTACATTACATTAACTAAAACTCAGAAATTCACTGGAAAAAAAACAAAAGTTAAAGTGACGTTTTAATTTTGTATAGTAATAATATCTTACTTTAAGTTAAAAAAAAGACCTCAGCTATTCACTGAAAAAAACAAAGTTTAAAGTGATGTTTTAATTAGGTGAAAATGTCAGTACATTTTTGAAAATAAAAAAAAAATACTGAAGTTTACCAGTTGTAGTTAACTGAAGTAACTATAACTTGCACACTCGCCATACACTGCGTATGACCTCACATATTACATCACTCATGACACATTCTATGACATCATTGATAACTTCACTTCTGACATCTCAAATTTCATCATTGATTATAAAACTGTGCATGGCAAGGCCGTGAATTATAGTTAGTTCAGCTAACTATAACTGGTGACTTTCAGTGTTTTTTTTAATTTAAAATGTTACATTTTTACTGACATTTTCACCCAACTATAATGTCATTTCAATCTTTGGTTTTTTGAGTAAATCTATAAATATGTAGAGAGAAAGAGAGATCTGACAGAGCCCTTACTCTCATATCAAATTTGCTAATCCCCACTCAGCTCTGGCACTTTGTTAAGTTATGGGCCAAAGTCTGCGCCTATAGCACTATCCAGTCATTAGCACAATAGGCTCATTGACGAAGAATGCTGAGTGAATGTACTTACCTACGCTACATGTGGAGTGCTTAAAGTTTTGCCCCTCCATTCCTTCGGTCTTAACGAAGGCCAGAAGACCCGTAGGGGCAACTTATGGCAGAAACATGTCAACCTGACCACTAGGTGTTGTGGACCAGTAACTTATCCACTGAACACCGATTTCTTCCTTTTAATTATCCCTTTCCTGGTTGATTTTGTTCAATAAAGTTTTCAGTACAGGATAGGAGATAATTTTAATTTCTCACTTCTGTCAAAACCCAGACAGTCACCCTCATGGTGGAGGACGATGGGGTCCCTTGGATAACGGAACACTCAAGTGACAGACCCAATGATTACACTATCCACCAAGCCACAGGGGCAGAGATAAAATATATACCTCAAACTGTGAAAGTGTGGTTCAGGGTCTCCGAGACAATCTCCCTGAGACTCTGGCTTATCAACATGTGTGATTCATTCTCCCTCCTTTGATTATTAGATTGTTGTCTCCGGAAGCTGAATGAATCTCTGCTTCTCTCTCCCTCTCATTCTTTTGATGTTTATAGAACTTTACCATTTATAGAACCTTGCGAGGAAATCCTTGTTATAGATATCTTTTTAATTTCTTAGAAATTTCTCATGTGGACTCATCTTTATTTCCTGTTATATATTTTGATCTTTGCTTTAGAATTTGTTAATAACTATTGTATTGTATGATGGGAAGGGGATGTGTTATGATGTCATATGTTATCATCATTCTTGTGTGAGAATACTGAGGGTGGAGAATTCCAGGACTGTCAGTTGCATCCTGACTGTCTAGGGAAAATCACACTCCAGTTGTGTGCTGCATTAAATCGCACTAGTTACTTTGTCTGTGGCAATGGTTCCTCCCCTTTACAACACCCTCCAACCCAAACAACTTCTTCACAGCCATTGGAGACTTGATGGTTCCCCTCAGTGGCGAAGGGAAACCCCCACTTAAGCAGCTTAAGTGGGGGGTTGCACTGTGCTCAAGGGGCTGAGGAACTGTGTCCCATTAAATAGTTGTTAATGGCCCTCTTCTTCCTGCAGGTCAGCAGATAAAGTTCTCAATAATGATACTGCTAGTTAATACGCAGCAGAGGGAGTGTGGTATGTGGGTTGATATGTAGATAGAAAGTGTACATGAGAGAAATGTAAGGATGAGATAAAAGATGATTAGATGGAGGAAAAAATGCAAGGAGTAAGGAAGGGTGAAAGAAATGAAACAAGGGAGGAAAGGTAAAAGGTAGGATGGAAGGATGAAAGAAATGGCGGGAAGTGAGAAAGGATGGATGGATGGATGAATAAAAGGATTGATAGTTCATGTGAATGGAAGGATGAAGAATGAACAGACTGGGAAGAGTGAAAGGGTAGATGGGTGAAAAACTGGATAGATGGATACATTAACTGGTGGGTTTGTGAAGGGGTGGATGTATTTATGAAAGGATGGATGTATAGATGGATGACCGAATGATCAAAGTGTGAATGTAACTCTCCTAAGGAGGGTCGGTTTGCGTGCTTCACGAACTCAGTGTGATTAGAGGTATAGGTAAAGTGGGGGTATTTTTATTTTCTGGCTACTCACTTGTCCCCGATCGTTCAAGCTCACTCGTCAAAGAAAGCCATCTATTCCCTGGCTCACTGTGCTTCACCCACTCTCTGTCACTCATTCCCTTAATCCATCCCCTTCTGCGAGGAACCAAGGTGTGCAGCTTAATTCCTTCATGAAGGGGGTCTCCTTCATTGGTGCCTCCGCCAGGTTCCAAACATTAGAAACATTATTCTGCACTTTCCCTTCATCATTGCAGAACCGCTCAAAACCATCCTTGCAGTGACATCCTTTCAGTGACACCCTGCAGTGACACCCTTGCTGTGACATCCTTGCTGTGAAACCTTGCAGGCATCCTTGCAGTGACACCTTGCAGTGACACCCTGCAGTGACACCTTGCAGTGACACCCTGCAGTGACACCTTGCAGTGACACCCTGCGGTGACATCCTTTCAGTGACACCCTGCAGTGACATCCTGCAGTGACATCCTTTCAGTGACACCCTGCAGTGACATCCTGCAGTGACATCCTTTCAGTGACACCCTTGCAGTGAAATCTTGCAGTGACATCCTTGCAGTGATACCTTGCAGTGACATCCTTGCAGGGATACATTGCAGTGACATCCTCACAGTGACACCTTGCAGTGACATCCTTGCAACGACATCCTTGCTGTGACATCCTTGCTGTGAAACCTTGCAGGCATCCTTGCAGTGACGTCGTTGCAGTGATATCCCTGCAGTGACATCGTTGCAATGACATCCCGGCAGTGACATCGTTGCAGTGATATCCCTGCAGTGAGCCATCTGGATTATTGCAGGGGCCTTCCACATGGCACGGTCTCGAGCCAGTCCTTCCATTCGGCGCTTTGGCGCGACCCTGAAGGGCACTTGATTAAACTTGAATGAGGCGCCCTGCGGGCCATTATATAGAATTGCAATCATGCATCTAATGTACGTCAAAGGTCGTGTTTATGTCTTGCCTCCTGTCCCACCGACGTGTCTTTGTACACGCTCCCTAAATTGATACAGTCACGCGCCTTTCAGTCACTTTATGCACCGTTGTGAAACCACGCACAGGACTTCAGAGCTAAACAAACCATGGATAAAAAAATGCAAATACTCAAAAGTGCTCGTTTAACAGGCTATACTCGTGTCTACTCTTTCAGAGGTGCTCTACTCCCCTCTTTTCTGCCTCTCCAGCGCTTGGAAGCGGCACAGGGCAGTGTAAGCGCGCAGGAGCCGACTACAAATGTTAGGTCACGTGGAACAGATTTGGCAGCAGCTCCTCGGAACCCTCTGCACTGTCCCTCTGTGCGTATCCAAACGCTTCCCACGAGCAGGCAACGCTTGTTTTCATTGGGCACGCAAATAAATAAACGAAGTTTATTTCCAACACAAATATACAAAATGAACTACTAAAACTGATGCCAAAAATTCTAACATTCCCATGAAGTAAACATAAACAAACTTCACATTAGTAATTCGTTTCTGCTTTTCTACAAAAACATGAAAAGCTATTTGCTTAAGTTGAGTACCCTCCACAAATTACTCCCCACTTTATGATTTATTGCTGTCCAATGAGTGGATTACACATCCTCAGATTGGACTGAAAAAAGCAGTTTAAAAAAAAAAAAGGAAGCACTGCAGATATATTTACTGTACGCAGCACACCCTTAACGTGCCTGGTCCATATAAATGCAGGCCCTCATTTATGAGGATTTGGCGTAGGGCAGTGCAGCAAGGCACCTTGCTGCGCTGCCATATGCCAAAGTGAAAGGGCAGGAATGCGCCGTATTTATGCAAAACTGTGCATTCATCTCCTTTACCCCTGTGCTGCGCTTTCGGCAGCCTAGCGTCAACGCAGGCACCCTTGGGTTCCTGTGTTGTCGCAGGATTATTTTTATACAGAAAGTGCACCTTCCTGCACATAAACAATCCTAAGAGGCGTTTTCCTCTTTCTATGTGTGCTGCAGAATGCAACACTCATAGAAAGAGAAAACAAGCATTGGCATAGCCAATAGGTCTCGCTTTTGAGACCTTATAAGTATTTTGCCATGCAGCACACATATATAATTAATATATGAATACTATATATAAATAAAAAATTATGGAGCAGAGATTGAAACACGAGCAGGAAACATAAATAAACATGTGTACTGAGAAACCCACTGCTGCATTTGTGCTTGGAGGGGGGGACTCTTAACATGAAGTGTCACACTTCAAATCCCTCCTCCATGTGTCACATACACCTGAGCAGCATAGACTGTAGTCTTTTAAAATTGCCATTACTTAATTGAATTAAAAAGAAGCACTCATGAAACGCACCCAGTACATGTATGTGGCACCAATATAAGACAAATTAAATCATAGCCACCGAGTTTTAAGTCGAACGTACTTTGCGTTCTTTGGCTTGCAGTTTCACTGTTGCTTTAAATCGTGATGATCTTGAACACCCAGAATAGAAAATGTTGTTTTAGCTCGTCAAGTTTACTCGACAAAGAGCCCCACGGCAACCTCAACAAATACCTCGATTACACAGTAAAGCAATATGTTCCCCAAACAGATGAATGTAATACCACTTTCCAGCTACATTAACACGCTTAAACATGTTGAGAAGATACAAAAGGAAAACAAGGAAAAACGCGAGCCAATTAACTCGAACGCAATAATTGGAAACAGATGGCATTGATGCTCGCTCCCGAGCACCCTAGCCCAGGGAACAAAGAAGGCGGGACAATCACCCGCCTTGGACCAATTGCGTGCTGTCTTTTAAGAAAGACGCATGCACAGGCCAATTGCGGGTTAATTAAAAAAAAGCACACGCACGAGCGTGTGTTCTGAGTTCAAAAGCCCTTACTAAATGCCTCGCAGAGCAGCGCATGCCCGCTGGCTCAGGCGAGACCTAAAAACGAGGAGAAATAAAGTTATTTCTCCTCATTACGCCTCACATTGGGAGGCGTAAGGTTTTGGCGCTTCCACAGGTTTACATGCTCTTGGAAATCTGGGGAGTTTCAAAATCCATGAGTGTTGCATTGGAACACCCACCGCAACGCCCGTGGAATGCCTCCTGAGTGCAGAGCAAGGCAACGCAGCAATTTGCGCTGCCTCACCTTACTCCATGTCTATGAGGCCATTTAAAGCCACGCAAAGTGCCTTTGCGTGGCCTCACAGTTATGATTTTGTCATTTGTGCCGCTGGAGCTTCACAAAAAGTGAGACTCCGGTGGCGCAAGAGGGCTCGTAAATATGCCCTTTAATGTACTGCATCGTGATTTCTGTGCTGTTGCACGAATGCACCACAAAAATAGCTGAAAGATCCTTTTGGGAGCACCAAAGTGCAAGCAGCGGAAAGAAGTGGTGCAAAGTGGCCAATTCCTCATTTGTGTTTTAGGGGCTAATAGATTATTTTACCAGTTATCTACAATACTCTTGGGTCTGTCTTCCTCAGGCCATGTATTTATTCATGAGGGGTCACCTCCTGAGAGAGATGGCAAGCTGCCATCTAATAGCAAACTTCTGAACCCCCCCTTCTCCCCTCCCCTTACTGTTCCACTGACCTCCAATATAGGGACAGTCCAAATCTATGTTGCAGGTGTTTCTGCTGAAAACGCAAAATGGCTTATTTCTCTGCAAATTCTTGACAGTCTACAAATGTTGAGATTTTAGTGGGAATTCTGGAGATCGCCCACATTTTTAGGTCTCGCCTAGCGTCGCAGCGTATGCGCTGCTCGCTCTGCGAGCTCTATTGTCGTTGGGTTGACTTTGGAAGTGGGGTTGAAGCTCCGCCCTTGCTTTTCATTGGCGCGTGTCACACTTTATGGTGAACGCTCGCTTTTGATTTAAAGTGAGGCTTGCTTGTACCCTCCCTGTCTCCTTTAGGCCCCGCCCATCCGGACTCGTACATGAGCACGACTCCACTCTGCTGACGAGCTGCGGCGCGGCACCGCAGGCCCGGGCCCGCCGTCAAGCAGGAGCCCGAGTGGAGCGACAGCGACCTCTCCTCATTCTCTCTGTCCCTTTAAAGGCTGTGTCCTGCTGGCGGAGGCGGTGCTCTGCGGCTCATTGTTTTCTCTCCAGCAACATGCAGAAGAAGCTCACTCGAGCGCAAGAGAAGGTGAGGGGCAGGGAGTATGGCCGGGGCCTGGCAGTTGGCGGCAGAGAGGCTGGGGAGAGCGCAGGGGACAGCTGGCAATGCCAGCTCAGTGCATGCGGCGCTCAGGGGTGAGCTCAGCTGCTGCTTTTTTTTCTCCGCCAGATCTTGACCACCAGCACACTCTTTTCCTTCACATTTTATCAGGTATTTGATTTTAAGATGCCATAATGTAATGCTTGAATCCTATCTGGCATGCTCTTAACACATTCCATGCCACATTAGCATCGTCATTCGTAGAAACATAAATGCTTTTACAACTGTACCGCGACAAATCAGAATCGCTATGAACATTTTCACTTTCTTGTGTTTTGCAGTTCTGAAAGCCACAAGTGTATCGATTTAAACTTGGCAAAGGGGATTCACCATTTTTCCTGTCCATCCGTTACTGTTCTAAAAGGCACGTGACAAGTTTCCACTCAGTGGCAAGAAAAAAATGCTCCTCATAGCAAAGAATCGTACACAAAGTATTCGAGGGAAGACGGAGTGGGGAGGGAGGATTTCGCTCACAGACTAGCTATACCCCACGGGAACCTTTCCCTGCCATTGAAACTTCCTGTTGTGTCTGGGCGCTGAGCACGAGAGTGTCTGCTCAGATACCCAAACCCACTGCACGAGAGCGGAGCGAAGAACTTTTTAAAGCTCAGTGTGCAGTACCAAAAAAGTGGTCATTGCCCGGAGTTAAGATCCACTTTTAAAATATTTGTTCACTGGCATTACGCTCTTGTTCCCAGCATCTATAATTTTTCGCAGATTAAGAACAAAGGTTTGCCCAAGATCAAGCAATTTGTCGTGTTTCTCCAGGAGTGAAATTACTGCCCCTTTTAACTTTTGAGGCAGAGATCAAAGATACCAGTTAGCATCGAAGTTACCACACCGGATTTCCTCACATCTCCCCTCTTTCTAACCTCTTCTTCCCATATAATTTTCACCAGGTAATACCTGTGACTTGGTGACATTTGCACGTGAGAAAATATCTGAAGAAGGGGTTATTATTGCCCATCTTTGAACAACAAAACGAGCCTAGTAGTTTCTCACAGCTCAACAGAAATACAAAAAAATATATATATTCCAAGTCTGCTACAGATCTAACAAACTACTTTTTCACCAAAATGCCCAGCTGCTGCTAGGCGCAAAGGTTTGTGGTGACGACCATGTCCTCCTCCTCCCGGTCTAACTACAAGGTGCCTCGAATATTCACCACTAAGATCATTACACTCAGCTGATACTGTGTTTTCCTGTGGTACTAGCCACTCTCCCAATTTTTTTAGATTCTGATGTGGAAGAGCACAGCACAAATAATTTTAATCGCTAACACTTACAATAAAAGGATCCAGTGTTTGAGCAGTACTGCAATTAAACACCACGAGCAAACACTTTAAAGGGTGTGTACCTCTATTTCTTTTTAACAATTCTGATCGTCTCTCTTGCATCTGTTAGTCAAAATCTGGGTACGGTCTGTGGCAGGTCTTTTTCGTTTACCCTTTAAAAGCTATTTTAAGTGTGCACTGCTTATAACTTTTTAGGACCTGCAGCCCTTTATGCGAATTAACCACATCTGAGGAGTGCCAGCTCTCTTCAAGTCACCCATATGTTGACCCATCCAACCATTTCATTACTCCTCTTAGCCCTCACTCCCCACGTCTTATCTTCTTCCTCACCTTCCATCACGCCCATACAAATCTAGTTGATACACCTTAACTGCATGCCTCTCTCTTGACGTATCCCCCCTTTCCTTCTCTTCTGCTCTACCACCTCGTCTCATTTGCTTTAAAAAAACACAACCTAGAGATTAGGAATGGTATCTAAAAACCAAAGCGCTATAAGTGAAAAAAAGTGCAATAGCTGGAGCCAATAGTTAATTAGGAAGGTAATATATTTATTAGGTCGAGACTGGGCAGCGCGTGCGCTGCTCTGAGAGGCATGCTGTACTCAGGTATGGAGTTGAAGCTCCGCCCATTTTCCGCCCATCTTTTCAATTGGCTCCTGTTACTGTTGTTTCTAAATGGTTGATTTTGATTAATGAAAAGGCTTAGTAGACCCTCCTTAGTACCAGCTTGTCTGCATTTGTAACCTCCCATAAGGACTGGACTTTTTACCTGTGTTGTTACATGGTCTGTTTTATCTACAGTCTGTGAGCAGTATTTTTATTTAATGATTTTCCCCTATTGCAGGCACGAAGTGCTTTCCTGCAAGGGCCCCACTTTGCCTTCGGCGCCTGCTTTTACATTTTTATTAATAGGGCCAACTTGACAAAAAAATGCTTTTTGGGGGGAAAAGCGCCCCATACCACGCTTTCACTTTAATGGCAGCCACCCACCTTTCTTTAGACGAGCCGTGTCTAGCGAAAGGTGCACAGCCACCATTAAACTGAAAGCGCGGCATGGGGCGCTTTAAAAAACAAAAACATTTGTTTGCAGTGCAACAGGTCTCGCATTTGAAAGAGTTTAAGCTACTGGCATTGTAAATGACAATGCCTTTTATTTATGTTTTAAAAAACAACACTTAAATAAAAGGCATTGTCATTTACAATGCCAATAGCTTAAACTCTCGCAAATGCGAGACCTATTGCATTGCAAATGCTTGTTTCAATGTGTGCCAGAATTTCCTGCCACATAAATGTGTAGATTTTCTTTGTCTGCTTGAAGACATATCCAGACAGAGAAATATCCCAAAGGAAGGAGGGATGATTGGGACCGAAAAGGTGGCGCTGCTGTGCTGATATTTAAACAGACTGGCAAAGCTGAAGGCACTGAATGATCTACTCATTCAGGGCCGGCTTTAGGGCAGTGCGATTGGTGCAGCGGCACAGGGTGCTGACCTGGGGAGGGGCCCTGACCTCAGGGGGGCGCTGTGTTTAGTAATAACTTTCTGATTTAAAAGCACCTGCTGCAGACTTCCTTGTGCGTCCAGTTTTCAGGCAGCATTAACAATGTCAAGATAACTCTTGTGATTAATGTTCCTGCTAGAGAGAGAGATCACAGTTTTGTCTAGGGGCCGTTTTGACTCGCCATAAAGTAGCACAGAGGGTTAATATGCCAGCTGCAAAGAACGCGTACAGTGCAGATCACAGATCTGTATTTTATATGGATAGCTGAGTGGACTACTGCTTCTGTCACAGAAATCTTTTTGTCACCGTAGTTCATAAGATACAACCCTAATTTAGAACAGTGACTGTTATGAACTGTCAACAAAGAGCTGCATGCAAACTACATAAAATAGGTTAGGACCTTATGTTTTTTCTCCCAGACTTTCATTATCTATTCCTAATGCTGCCGAAAAGTGTTTGTTTGGGTAGATATACATTCATATTAGTAAAGCCAGCCTTTACCCGCGCTTTAAAACAAATGAAATGTATGTAAGAGAGGGGCTATGGAGAGATGAGGGGCACTTTTGCTTGGTGGTCCTAAGGGAATCTGAGGAGGTGGTCAGGGGGGCCACCAAAAATGATTGTCGCGCCAGGCGCCAACAGCTCTAAAGCTGGCCCTAAACTCATTCTCACAGTGGCTTTGCTAGGTTGCAGAGTGAACTAAGCAGCTGACGTGCGTAGTAAGTCTTTTCTGGGAAGCCATCCCACCCAAGATCCTATAGCCAAATGCAGCAAGCACATGATTGCTGTTAGGTGCACTGACATACAACTAGGGGTCTTTAAACGGAGTGTGAGGGTGCAGATGGCCTGATGACCACCCGCTGAGAGATGTTTGAGGGAGCTGGGGATCTTGGTAGCATGACTTACTAATGAAAGTTGCAGAGAGAAGTGCTCCAGGGAGACTAAGACCCTGCATATTTCATCAGTTCATTTCTGAACACTACAGTTTAATTTGTATTCCTCATTATTTTTTACCTTTGGACTATGAAAATGTTGCTATGCTTTTTCACCATCGCCTCCACATATTATCTCAACTGTTTTCCACAGCAATGTGAAAATATTTCCACAGATTTATTTACCCATACTTTCATAGATTTGAAGTACCTCTGCTTATAAATATTGAGCTTGGCTTGAAGAGAGCTGTCCATCCCTCCATGTAGGACCAACATAACCTTTCTAAGTCAGAGATCTCCTTGTGTTGGGACGCTAAAGGATTGTCCATGTACTGGGGCAAGTAAGGAAAATTCCTGAGAAGTAATCTCATAATGACATCCGCAGACCACATATTAGTCACCTGCTGTACTCCTGAGAGGTGGGCAAGAAAAATTCCACATGACAGACCAGAACGCAGGATCACACCTGAATTTTATTCACTACCAGTAGGCCTCTGTACAGCCAATTTATATGGCACTACAACTGAACTTTTAACACCAAATCCATACCCCCACCAGTCCCCAAGAGTAACTTTTAAAGAAGAGTAAAGGTAGAAGCCCCCCCCCCCCAAAGGCTGCCTCGCACATCCTAGATACTGCATCCCCCTAGAGAGGAGCATCTCCCAGGTAGATCTGGGTGAGAGAGGTCTACACTCCACTCATAGGCTTAGGAAATTACCAACCTGTTCAGAGGCGTTATCAGTGGGGTTTTTTGACTGATCTAATTTACTACCTTTTAGTGACCAGCAGTGCTCTGCAGAGCTATTCCTCTGATTTAATTGACCGACATTTTGGATTTGTCCATATACTTTTGCAACAATAACATCTACCTGCTCACCACATTTATCCTAGCAGTAATCCACAAACCTATTTTACTAGGTAACTGCTTATCACATCAGCTATGAAAGGTGCTACCTGGAATGTCATAGATAAAGACCTCATGAAATAACTGTGTAGTATGTGGTTGACACATCAACCATACCAGCTTTGAACTGTCCTTAACCATAATAGTCCTGGAACATATCTACTCAATTAATTCTCAGTTCCTGCTGACTCAAGGAGCAGACAGTCACTGCAACCTTTTGGATTTCCATTTGAATAAACTAACTTTTAATGTTTGCACTGTGCCGATACGTCACCATGTGTTGCAGCACCCTGTTCCTTACTTTTTGAATACATAAAAAAATCAAAATATATCTATTTATTTCCAAGACTGTCTTATAAAACTTTGGGATAAACTTTAGCCATAAATTCTATATTTTAATAGAAACTTAAGATCAAAACTCAAATTTCATTTTCTATATTTCTATTTATTACCATCTGTAAAGGGCACGGAGCCTGACTTAGAGTTTGACAGATGGGTACTCTGTCATAAACGTAATTAAGCGAACAGGATACTTGTCACAAACTCCATAGGATGTAAAGCACTTTTTATAGAACTTTTGATTATTTTTAACATTTAACTTATTAGGCATATATGCAGACACCACACTGGTACGCATGACATCATATCATGACATCATATTAAATTTAAGTTTGACGTTGCAAAGACTCTGTGATGTAGATAATATATACAGTGGGGTTATTCATGTGTCAGTTAAGCTAGTGCAGTTTTTCGGGGAGTTCATTCAAGGTCCCCACACTTTAGCATGTTTTCTGTGGACACCTCTTGACTTGTATACATGTTCTTCTATCTTTGCACAATAGTCCATGCCCGTTGTCCATTAAGCAACAGTGGGAGTTTTTCCGTCTTGCCAATGCCGTGCCAGATTCCCCTTCGTGAATAAGAAAGGCCATGGCTATTAAATTACGAGTGTGGTGTGGGCTCCCAGCTCCTCCATGATCCCCAGGAGAATCAACTTGGGATCTAAACTCTGCTGATATCCTGGCAGTAATTACTCCCTACGGGGCACTCCCAGATTGTGTGATAATTGATAGTGGGCGAGGACTTACACATCAAACAAATGGGCTATTTTCCGATGTGCCGGAGTCATGTAGGGCAATAGTAGCACCTAAGGAGGCATTTAAGTTAGATATGAAGGACACACAAGGAAATAGCCAAGGACCTAGGGGCCATTTTGGCCTCGGACTATTCCTCATCATCGAGTCCTCCCAGATCAGCCTCCCATGCACGTCGCAGTTCCATCAGAGAGTCAGGTGAGTTTTTCACGAAGGACCTTTATACTCGCAAGATGCCACCATTACCCAGTCTGTTTATTGTTAACTTAGCTTCCAAGGGGCTATACTTTGGTATTGCTGTAAGCCTGTCACAGTGTGCTTCTAAGACGTGACACAACCGTAGGTAGTGGAAAAATTGAGTTTTGTGCAGTTGGAATTCTAATGCCAGTTATTCAAAGGACTTGATATGGTCATGTCACCAAATGTCCTCAAGGGTTGAGATGCCAATTAAGTGCCATTGTGAAAATCTGGGGAATCTTGCTGTGTGTGAAAGCTATTTACGATGCCAGAGGGGCAGTGGCCTCCGGGAGGGCGCTATACAATTTAATATGTTTGAGGGTGGAATGCCAGCAGAGGATGGGGAGTTTGCATACAGACTGAAGGGTACAGGGCGCAGTTGTATCGTAAATTAAATCAAACCGTCCGAACCTGTATAGTAAGTCTAATTCCAATCTATTAGATTGGTCCCCTTTGTCCCTGAATAACCAGTCATTAATGGGCATCATTTGTGAAAACCAGTAATTCCGTTTTACGTCTGCCCATCACAACCCGGCATCATATGGAAACTGGTGACATTTCTCGAAGGAGACATGTAGTGCCTTGCCATCCCACAGGTAATTATCAATCAGAGATTGCATCGCTGAATAAAGTGGGTGGCCGTATGAATGGCTAGTATTGTAGAGGATAAAGAAAGCGGGGAGGGGATTGTACTACTGAATATCAACACCAACAATATCGTGGCATACTAATATCGAGGACAGAACATCAAAGGACAAAATAGAAAGGTAGGTGCATTGGGAGGTATAAATAAACGATTCCTACCTCCACATCTACATACCTTGAAGATATATGTACCACGTAGAGACATATATGTGGAGTTAGGTGTAGAAAATCTAGACTTACTCATCTGTTAATATTTTATTTTCAATATTTTGTCCTCGATATTCTGTCCCATCAATACTGTTGATTCGATATTCAGGGCCACACCAGGGGGAGGGAGATCATTTTAAACAGGAAACCTCTACTTACCATAGAAAGAGGTCATGGGTGACCTTACTGAGGAAAGCAGGATACGTCAAAACCCCGTATTTCTGTTGAGACTGTGTTACCACTATTCCCCAGTATTAAAAGTGATCTCCTACCACATAAAGCCTGGTTTCAGCTAGGTATGATGGCAGATTTGTTTGTATCTGTACCCTAAGCCCCAATGCGTCTCTATAAATCCCCAGGATCTCCACAAGACATCTGGCTGTTGGATTAAGAGGAGCATATCATCAGCGCACAAGAAGATTCTGTCTTCAAAGCCATCTTTCCATCTAAATCCCCTTACGCGGTTGTCTCATCTGAACAACTCCATCGGGAGGTTCACCAGTAGGGCAAACAGCAAGAGAGAAAGTGGGTAACACTGGCGCGTGACCCTCTTTATAGGGAATGGGGCAGAGACGGCTCAATTCACCCTGACCTGTGCCCATGGGGTGACATTTAGGGTTTCAATAAATCTAAGGATGTGTGGTCAAAAGTGCATCTTGCATAGGGCTTGGATCATGAATGGCCAATGTACGGAGTTAAAGGCTTTCTCAATGTCGACTAGTAGGAGCATGCTGTCAACCTGCATTTCATCCACTAAGGCCAGTGCGACATGAAGGCACTTAAGGCAGTGTCTTGTACTTCTATTCGGCATGAAGTTGTTCTAGTCTTCATGTATCAGAGAGCCGATCACTTTAGCCAACTGAGATGTCAATACCTTAGCGAGAATTTTCGACTCAGTGTTAATGAGGGAGATAGGGCAGTATGACACACAGTCATTTGGAGACTTACCAGGTTTTAAATTAACCCCAATCATTGTCCCTCTCAAATCATGTGAAGAGAACGCCTCCTATAAGCATATTTTATAATGCACTACTAATTAGGCGGATAGGATATCCGTCATGTTTCTGACAGAGTAACCATCTGCCAAATTCTAAATCACGACCAAAGACTTTAAAACCACAGGTGCTACTGTATAAATATCCATAAATTGCATCTTATACAGAAAAATCAAGGCTTCGGAGTGATTTCTGAAACCATATTTACAAAAGAGATCGCAATACTTATTTACGCTGCGTTAAGAGTTGTGAACTATCCACAAGTAAATGTATGACATCAAATTCACCTCAAGGTCGCTATCTTCAACCCTATAATCTGCCATGTCGGGTAATCCCTATTCTTAAACATAGTATTTGATCAATTTTTTCTTAATCAGGTAGAAGAAATAAATTGGGGAGTTCTTTACTAAATGAAAACAAAGAGTTGGAAGCTGATATTTTTTGTTGCTTGGATAAAATCCGGTCTCTCCGTAATGCATATTTTAGGGCAACCATTGATGTAAACTTTTTTGCAGTAGAACTGCTTGACCATCCACAGGTTTTCCCAGCAAAGTTTTTAATCTGGGAAGCAAATATGCTCCTCCTGTCCAACAGATACTCCCCAAAAATTATAGCTCTCTCATTTTGATCTTTATTGATCGTCATTAATAAACAAATCTGAAGATCCCCAATTGAGCAGGCAGCTCCCAGGCTGTAATACTCAACACTACTCTTACAGTGTGGACCATGGAACTGGGAGGCAGAGAAAACAGGTTCTTCAAACAACTGCTTTCTACCCTTTCCAAATTAACTTTTGGGTCCATTGACAGCAACTCAGCTCCATAAAGAGCCTGTGGGATTAATTTCTCTTGGGAATCCTTTAATAAAGGTTCAACAGACAGAATCCCATAGCAATGATCAAATCACAAAAAAGCACGTACTGAAGTTAATAACTTCAGTTTTAAAGAGAAAAATGAGCATTCCACCATAAGTTAGCTTAGAATAAAAGGCCAGGATATTTATAAGAGCTCACCTGCTCTAGTTTAGTATGTGTAAGCCGCCAGCAATGTTGGATAAGTTTGTTAGAAAATACCACAGTTTTAATCTTATCTGCATTCATTATAAGTCTATTACAATAACTACCAAGTGCTATTATCATACGTTGAAGTTAAAGAAGTGTCTAGCCCATGACCACAAGGTGGCCAATAACAAAAGATATTAGTATTTCCCTTTTATGGTGTATCTGATAAACGTTTAGGTAAATCAGCCAAAAACAAACTAAAAAGCGTCATAGCCAGTACATACCCATGCCTCAAACCATTCCCAATAGGACTCCGTGAGGTACAATTGCCTCTACCATCGCAGTCAACCTGAGCCCAGTTGTCAGAAAGCTGTTTTTGTAATATCGCAAGTAAGCAGGCGGGAGGGAGGATACTTGAACTCAAACATTTGGCCCACAGACTAATTTGGGTCAACCAGATCAAAAGCTGCTTTGATGTTACAAAGTAGCAGCATAAGTGGCTCTTTACTTCATTCGACCATCGAGCAATTGCCCAGAAAACAAAGCAGATGTCTATAGTGGAATGATTATCTCAAAAACCGCCTTGCTCAAATGAGTTGAGCCTTTGCCTTGAAACCCAACACAATAGCCGTTAAAGGATCATCTTTGCATAGATTTTGGCATTTGTATCAAGCAAGGAAATCAAGTGATAGTTAAATGTGGAATTCAAATTTCCTTTCTTCTTTGAATACATTAAAAACACTTTCGTCTATGTATCAGTATTGCATTATTCACTCTGCGGCCTTACTGCTTGCACTAGAACATATGTGGGAGATTG
Source organism: Calotriton arnoldi (assembly GCA_963921515.1). Taxonomy (NCBI): domain Eukaryota; kingdom Metazoa; phylum Chordata; class Amphibia; order Caudata; family Salamandridae; genus Calotriton; species Calotriton arnoldi. The sequence goes on from CAWUFW010000020.1 coordinate 4,925,328, forward strand.
AGGAACTATGGTTGACTTCTTATGGTACAGATAGCATGATGAACTATTAACCATTAACTCACATTTCTTATGAAGTGTTCTTACTAAACCATTTCTTTTTTGGCGAAAATTCACAGATTCACAATGTCTAAATTCAGACATCTAAATGAGGTAGATGCCCACTGCACTGTGAACATCTAGGGAGACGAAGGGTTAGAATTCAAGGGAGGAAAGCACTACCCCCTGAATCAGATTAGAGCAAGAAACAGTCCTGCATGGAACATTTGTGCTTAACTAGAGGACCACACTATCTAAGAAAATTCTTAAAGAAGAAAATGAAGCGTCAATGATCACGGTTTAGCAGAAGTTATTGCCACCAGGAAGAACTCATTTAAGGACTTCAATGAAACCTAATTAAGATGCAAACCCTGTAGATCAAGTAAGATCTGAAGTTTTATAAAAAAGCTTGTACAAAGGAACACAATTCTTCGGGCGAGATCTAGACATGTACCACCGCTTAAAGCGATGAAGGGCATATAACGTTGTAGTTGAGAGGCTACTCCAGAGATCCATTAACTCTTTGATGGCTGACCATTGAACTCTTAAAGTTGAGTCACCAATCCCTTAGCAAACTTAGCATACTTAACTCACTGCACCATCTCTGACAATAAAGTTAGTGAAATCATAAGCTTTTGAGGTAGGCTAGAGGGAAATGAAAAGGGACTCAGCAAAGAAGGAGACTCCATTCATTCCTCCTTGTCAGACCGAAGACATCCGTGGCTAAAATGGGGCTATCAATAAGTGCCCTACTCCCAACCCCGCTCATCCTGATAAGGAGCCTGGGCAGAAGTGCAACACATTCAGAAGACCTAGTGCCGGGGTCTCAAAACACTTTTAGATGGTGCTACTGCATGTTAATCGTGGTAATTTGTAGCATGTTATTTGAGGCGGTGCTTGGTGGAAACATCTGTTATCACTGAATCATGAAAGTGGCAATATGTGAGAAGTTTGTGCATATTTAAGCAGAAATACTGCAGTTGAGGGAAAACAACAACACAATATAACCCCACATAATAATAACATAGCACTACAATGACACAGCAGCTATAAAACACAGCACCAGCCATAGAGTACAACAACAAAACCTCACACAGCAATCAGTACACAGCGCTACAAAAAAATAATGCCTCAACACATTTCAACACACCAGCACAACACAATGTCCGCAGAACAATACGATGACACAACACCACACAAACACAACAAACCAGCTTGATGACATTCCAGCACACCACAACTGCACACTATCATACCAAAGCAATGCAATACAATTCTATACCAAGAAATAAACTACATAACAAAAAACACAGCTCAACTAAACAACACAAAAGCACAAACGTGCTGTGCTTGTTTGTTGTTATTTTGTTATGTTTGTCCTATATTTTGTTACGTTATTTTTCTGGTGTATTATTGTGTTGTAGTGTCTTGTGATGTTATTGTGTTATACCTGGTTGTGTTGTTCTTATGTTTTTGTATTGCATCCTAATGTGAGTTTTTTTGTTCTGTTGTGTCCCATCTTGTTTTTTTGTGTTATTCTCACCTCTTATGCAATGTAGTTCTTTTTTACAAACTTCGACAAATGCTCCTACTTTACTGTTAACGTTTCCATCCAAAGCCAGCATATTTTATCAATATTATGTTAAAAAAATAACAATTTACCACTGTCAGAGGTGATAATATACCACCTCTCCAGCTCTTCGATCTTTCAAGGCATCAGTCAGTCCTAAACCATGGCACACACGATTTTGTACATAAGAACGTTGAAACTACACTTTGTGATCTGGCTCCTGGCGCCAGGAACAAGTCAGAGCGTCACTTACCTATGAATCAGGTTTCCTTAAATGCGAGGGAGAAAAAGAAAGGATTTCCGCCTGCAGGCATTGCTGTCCAATGCAGGGTTCCTCAACATTGTGCAGATTTCTGACAAAATCTGAGTGATAAACAAAGGCTCTGTGATGAAAGGAAGTTCTGGCTTAGGGCTTCCTCCTGTGAGTTGTCCAGCCCTGGAATATACACAGCCAAATGAGACTGAGCATTTGCCTCTGTGCATCTTCCAATTTATTTTCGCAGAACGACTAGTCCTCTGACACTCCCTGCAGTTCAGGAAAAAGACATGGATGTTAGGATGGTATTGTTTGTCTGGAAGCCAACAGCGCCCACCACGATTTGGCCTTGAAATTTAAGGAGCCCCATCTCCACTGACCTTCCACTGAGATGATGTCAGCGTCTCGAGAGTCCAAGGGCAGAAGGATATCCTGAAGTTACAACTAAACCACAACTCCTGTCATCCATTGCCCATAGAGGGGAAAGGAATGGAATTCCACTCGAAAAGTTTTCACTAGTAAACCAAATATATAATTCCTACCTGATATTGGACAGTGGACAAACTCCTGTAGGCGTGAGGTAATGGAAGACCAAAAGGGCAGAAGATGGTGATCATAAACCCAAGGCGAAGCGCGCCGATGAGACAAGGAGATGAGTAGCTGACAAGTCATCCCGCCTTGACTCTGAGCCATGCACATTCATGTGCCCATGCTGTTACAATGAATCAAAGTAGTTGATGCCTTAGCTTTGTTATCTGCTGGACGAAAGCTATTTCCAATGCCTTTTGCTCTAGAAGAAGATATAAAGCACTCCTAGCCCCATCAATCCATAAAGTGCCAGAACCGTGGCTTCTCCTCAAGAAATCATCCAAGAATTCGAGAGCAGACTGGGGACCACGCCTGCCATACTGGCATCCCATCTGCACCCAGCCTAAGGAGGCTGCAATTACCAAGGACAAGAGCTGTTGTGGGAATCACTGTGCTGAAATCTTCAAAGTTGTCAACCTTCAAGTGAGGCCACCGTTGTGAGCCTGGTAGCTCCGAAGCCGCTGCACCAAGAGCAGGACCTCTTATTTATTTATTTATTTAATGAGATTTTATATAGCGCAAACATTACCCGAAGGTGTCAGAGCGCTTTACAAAAGAACCAGTTGCGTTACATAAGGACTTTGAATTACAAGAGTTACATAAGAGATACAAACAGAAAAAAATTGCAAATGTACAAGTTGTAAAGTCACTCAAGGAAGAGATACAAACAGATAAACTCTAAAATCACATAGGAGTGGTAGTAAGTACAATGGTCTACTACATATACTAGTGGTTAGAGTTATATATATACAAATTGCAAATTCACTCAGGATTACATTTTAACAGCGATTAGGCTTGGACAATTATATATTACATATCTACAGAGCAGGAAATTCTTGCCATCGTTCAGCCAGGTGTTCAGGTGGTGTTGGAAGGAAGGCGCTGACCAACAGTGAGGATCAGTTTGAGTGTCAGTTGCAGCCGCAAGATGGAGGGTCCAGGTCATGGAGGTAAATACCTCACAACAAAATGGCGGGCAATGCATGCAAAACCGAACCGGCTGAAAAGTCAGAGAGAACACCTACCCCTGAATGGGAAGGCAAAGTCACCAAAATTTGAAGGAGGAACAACAGGGTGTCGTCGATCCCTCGCCGGGCATCGAAAGTAAGGGGAGAAGTTAGTGCAGGCTCGGATCCGTAAGGGAATGGGAGTTGCGGGGTCAGGAGGGCGCGACACAGCCAAAGGGGAGAACAAGCTCGGAAAGACGGGCTTCTGCGTCGCGGCACTCTCCAGGAAACTCCGTCCGGTGCCACAAGATCCACACGATTCAACTGCAGCCCCAGAGCGGCGCCGCCGGAAGATAGGAATTCGCAACAAAGGTCTGGGAAGGCAAGCGTAGATCGGCGGGACCGCCCGGTCAGCAGAGTCAGGTATCAGCTGCAGCGAGGCGGACAGGCAGCCGGCAAACCCACCGGAGTTCACAAGAAGGCGGGGGAAGAAAGGAGGACCAGCGGAGTGACGAGGGGCACTGATGTCCCGCTGGGTAGGTGACGGCAGCGGCGGTGTACAGCTCCACCGGACATCGGCCATGTTGCTCTGATGCCGCCGCCGGAAAACCCCGACCACGAATCCACGGGAAATCTCGAGTCCCAAAGAGGGAGACCAAAGAGGCGAGGACCGCAGGCAAACCGGACCCCCGGTAAGTAGAAAAGATCCGAGGGGGGGGGGAGATTTTAGGGGAGTTAAGCCAAAAAAGGCAATCCCTGGCCGGGAGCTCCCGGCCGGAGTTCCTCACCAATCGGCCATTTTGGCAACTATACGTATCTGTCCTGTAGTCGCCCACAAGGCAAACCAACGGGACTTGAGAACCTTGAAAGAACGAGAGACTGAGTAGCAGATCAAGGTCTGCAGAATGAAATAAGACTTTCTACAAGTAACCACGAGCAGGAAAAAAGTGAACTGAACTACTGGTCACATTGTGGGTGATCTACACCTGTGCCTAATTAGTGCCTTATCCCAACACAATATTTAAGGTATTACAGACGCTGGGGGACTCTTTTAGCTGGGGGAGGGTACTGAAGGGTGTAACGCCTCAAAATCGCAAACAGGATTTTTTTAACACATTCTTTATTGGTTTTCAAGGGTCTGTTGCATATACATTACTGCTGAATCACTTTGATAGTCTATTACAAATAGACTATGAGCAACAATATATTCAATGTAAATAGTAGCATTTCATATGTACATAGCAGTGTACATTTTCTATATGTAGCTGCAGGTACTCATGGATTGCATATGCGAGAACAAAGAAAATGCATTCATTTCAAATAGGAGCAAGCAGCTCAACCCCTTCCCCCCTCCCTCCCTAAACTTGCTTGAGTGGACTTGGTAGGCCATTAGCGTATGCATTGGAAAAAGGGAGCTAGGCACCAATGGGGGGGGGGGGCAGGGGCCTTAGAGTGGTAGTCTAATAGTGTGTATCCTAATGTGTAGCAGTATAGTGGGAAAGAGGGCCTCATTGCGTACATTCGCTAAGTGTTGGAGAATTACCTAAGTTGCTCTAGCAAGTGATCCCACTCCATCGAGATGGGCTTCTTGCGAAGCCCTCTTTATTCCTCATGCCTCAGGGCCTCTCTCTCTGCAGTGGCCCTTCGTATTACTTCCTCTCCTCATGCCCCTTCTCTAGGTGCTGTGCAGGATTTCCAGCGCTGTGTGAGCATCGAATGCATTGAGGAGGCCTCAGAGGGTGAAGACCGAGAGCGGGCTTTTACCAACAATGTTTCGGTTTTAGGCCTTGTGCGCCCCATGATCAGTGGTAGGCAAATGCCCGGTTTACGGATACCCTGGGTGCCAGTTCCAATAGAGAGTGAAGGCAAGTGGAGATACAGTCTAGCTGGCAGCCCAATCTCCAGTAGAACGATTGTTGGGGGCTCTGTCTCCTCCGGACCGACCACTGATGGATGTTCCGGGCCTTACCGGAAGTTCAATGCTTCAGGGGCAGTAGGGGACGTGCACAGCCCCAATCAACGCCCCCACTCGCCCTAACAGTCCAGGGATGACCGGGGGGGAATCACTGTGCCAACAAAAAGGTTCCAGGCTGCTCAGCAGGCTGTAGAAAGCCCCAACATAGGAGGGGGATTCCCCCACCCGGGCCTGGCCAACAGTCACACGCTCTACTGATGGGCCAGGTCTAGGTTGTCCACGCTGTCCTAAAAGGCGGCCAGGGGGGGCAACAGATCGCCCGCCAGGATCTCCGGCCCCACTGCCTCCAGGGGACTGGAAACGCCGGCAAGGCCGCTTCGTGCACTGGGGTGGGCCAGGCCTCCCAGATCCCAGGGGGGGTAAGGGTGATCAGATCCGGGCGACACCAGCCCGTCGATTCAAGGGGGCAACTGCTGCTATAAGTCTCCGGCCCGGCCCTTGTCAACAGCCTGCTACAGGTGCCACAGAGGGCCTCGCTGCAGTAGGCCTCACCTTTACTTTGATGCAGTCACCAGCAGGCCATCCAGTTCTCTCCCCAGATGCCGCTGCTTAAGCTCCACCATCCCTGTGCCCTCTCACCAGTCAGCACGCTTAGGGCTACGGGGGGAGGGCAACAGCAACTGTTGCAAGATATCGGCACCGTCTCTCCTCCAGGGGGCCAGGAGACGCCAGCGAGGCCGTCCCCCCCACAGGCCGGCTCACAGGCTCCACAGCTCCAAGACAAAGGGGAGGGGTGAAAAGGCTCCAGCCGGCACCAGGCACAAGTCCGGAGTCCCAGAAGGCAGCCGAAGCAGCGAGTCCCAGCGCAGGCCTGGGGTCTACTTGCAGCCGGTCGAGGACACTGCAGCGGGCCTCATTTCTTCAGGCCTTCCCCCCATGCTCCAGCGGTCATGGCAACTGGCGGGCCAGCAGGGACTCACTCTCCGTAGCCACAGTTCAGCTGTCCCGGTGCCCCCTCTCCGGCCCGGCCAGCACTCCCAGACAGCTCCACAGGTATGCAGGCAGCTCCTCTCTCCACCCACAGGGGAAATCTTCAGCAAGGGTCGCTAATCAAGCCGGAGTTGGGCCAGGTCGCAGTGACGCATGCAGGCCTGTGGTCTATCCGAAGCTTTTTAATCGCCTTTGCTAAGTTTCCGCTAAACAAGCTCGCCTATGGGGAGGCCACGAGCGGGAGCACAGCTCCGGGGTGGCTCAGCTGTGCCTATTCCCGATGTTATTAGGGGACGTTGGGCGGATTATTGCCCTGGGTCCGGGAGCTCGTCGCTTATGCGGCCGCCATCTTAGGCTGCTTGCCACGCCCCCCTTCGCAAACAGGATTTAAACCTTGTTTTTCCTTTTCCTAATTGTGCTGTGTAGTATTATGCTGTGATGTGTAATTAAAGTACCTTCTTTTATTCGAAGATACACGCAGGGATGGATAATACTTTATTGTGTCTGTTGGCTGACTGTTGAGTTCTGAGTTCCTGCTCTCCTCGCTACTTCCCTGAGAAGCCTTTGACTGCTTGCCCTTGCTACCGTAAAGATCAAGTGTGAAATGGGTGTACTAGGCCCAGTTTGCAAATCGATTGCTGGACAGACTCAGTGGCAAATTACCTCAAGCACCACAGTTGGGTCCTAGTAAGTCCTGTCTGCCTTAGAGCCCCCTAAACGGGATCTGATAGCAGCCTAAGAGACAGTTCTCTCACCTTTTTAAGTGTTCCGGTATCTCTTCCAGATCTGATGCCTTTGCCCACAATGACCTCAATGGAAAATGTGGAGGACTTAAGATGGACAAAGAAGATATCTGGCTTCCTCACAGATTGAGGTGCTGGTACCATAACACACAAAAGACCAACCCAATCTTCCCTCAGGAGCTGGGTGCGTAATGCGAACAACAAAAAGGCTCCTGAAGAAAGTGATTAGAAAGTCTTTCATACATTCATAACTGATTAGTCAAAAAGATAAAATTGAGGGAATCAATCAAAATAAAAATTAAAAAACAAACAAAATGTAATGAGGCGTACTCAATGATGGGATTCTAAAATAAATATAATATAAAAATATCAACTGTCATTTAACTCCTGTGCCTTGCTGTTAGCTTATTTCAGCTATCCATTGCCAGCATTACCTAAGCATCTTCTCTCCTCTGAGCTAAAATTTCAGCCCCTACAAAATGCACCCCGACGTAATCTGAGCTCCTGCCTTGGCGCCAACCCTGTCACCTGTTCTCCCACATATACTGAGCAATGAATCCACTCCCATGTGTATAAACAATGGTGATGGAAGTCGGGGTAGGTTTAACAATATGAACTGATCACTGTTAGGAAAGTGCTGGGCCATCCCAAAGCACCACCAGCATGTATCAGAAATTAGTACTCGTTATGGGAATGATCCAATCAAACAGAAGACTTGGAATGTGGGCATTAACACGTCATTGGCCTGCATTCTACCTGTGCTTTAACCAGAAGGGATGATTTGTTTGAGTTACATATATATGAGATGAGACAAGTGTGAGCTGCCATCTTGCCCACGACCTGCTAGGCATGTAAACCCTCTACCCGAACATACTAAAGTGCATCCCCTACTTAAGACCACATCCTCGGGGGAAACATCCTTTACCACGCAACCATTACATCGTGGTATGGTTACATCCTCGGTAGCTTTCCAGTGCTACCCAGTCCTATAGCACAATATGTCAACTCTCCTTCAGTTTAGCCCCTCACCTGCCTATTCCTTAAACTCGGCATAGTAACCCCCTACTGCAGGCCGTATTACTTTATTACAAGGGTCCCTTAAGTGCCCATGAAGGGGCTGCCTTCCTACAGCATCCATGGATTGCTTTTATCACCTATGACTGGATTGTCATCGTACTACTAGTTTCAGGCAGCTTGGTGGCCTGAGGAGTCTGCCTACTAAGGTAGATAAGGATCCAAGCGGGGCAGGACCGCTCCAGCCCAGAGGCAAGGTGGCCCCCTACAGAACCAAGGAACTGCGAGGCCTCACGCAGAGGTGTGCATGGACACAGAAAGAGGACTGGCTGCTTGCTGTGGATTGGCTTCTGGAGTCAGGTGGTTTATGGACCACACAGACCTCGTTAAGAGTCGAGATGGATCGCCAGACCCTGGGGTCAGGTGTTCTGCTGGTCTCACTATTGTCTTCAGAAAAGGACAGGGAAGCTCAGGGTCACAATCTATTGGATTCTAAAGACCGCCAATCCCGGGACGGTCAGTTCCTGTGTACAGTTATCACTGGGGAGACAAGGCAATCTGAGGACCCTGCTGTCAAGTATTCTCTCCCACATTCCTCCTGTGCGCCTTTGGTGAAGACCTGGAAAGAGCCGCTAATGCTGTGTTTGCAAGGCCTAGTGAGGGCACACATGCTGCTCCATCTCACATTGCCTGGAGGGTACACCACAGAGGATGGACCGCTTGAGTGGTGAATTTCTCCTCGCACGCATTGCTGAGAACTTACCGATGCTCTGCCATTCACACTTGCTGATCCTTCACAATTTCAACAGAGGCCTGCTGCTGCAACCACCAGGGTACCCTACAACTGCATGCCTCAGCCCTAGGCGAGGAGACATCCTACCACTCAGAGACAAGCAGACTGTGTCTAGAACTTCCCGTTGTTCCCCAGTGCCAGAGACCCTGACTCTGCGGCCCTTTCTGGACAGTCCTGGGGGCCACAGCCCCTGCATAGCAGCTGTTGCTCTGCGAGGAACTTGCACAGAGTTTACTGTACTGTGGACCTCGCCTTCTTCCCTTACAGGGTGAGGTAATAAACCTTGACCCATTCGTGCTTTAGCACTATGGTTTGTCCTGTATGATTTCTTCTGCTGGTGTGTTTGACATGTGTTTACCTTGTGTGTCTTCCCTTTCAGGAGCTAGGTGATTCTTTAGGTCACAGCTAGTTCATCTGCCCGTAGGGAATTGTTTTTGGTAGTGTGATACACACAACGCATCCAAAGAAAGGGTGGGAAGGGATCCTGTGCAAATTCCCGTGGAAGGATGTTTTTTTCGCTCTACGTGCTTTTAGCGGGGTGCGGGATTCCTACACCTCAAGAGCCAAGCTACCCCCCAAGAGGGCAGGCTGGCCCATAGTGCCCAGAAGCGTCCAACCTTCTCCCGCTCCCAGCAAACGTGACTCCTCTTCACCGCCGCCTTGAGCTGCATTTGACCCCGTTCGTTTTTCTGATGTGAGCCAGGGCTTTAGAAATGAAAACCGCTGCACCGTTTTCAAATTAAGCAGTTCGAAGCCAGAAGAGACTGCACAGCACACGCGCTCTCTGCGCGCGGTTGGCGGCGGTCTCGAGCCACCACCCAGCGGGAGCAGGAGCTGGAGTTTATCACTCACATCCCCCGGCACCCCCTCTCTATCTCCCGCCAGGATCATTCATCTCTGAAGCTCTCCGCGAGTCTGCAGCAAACCATCCCGGACGCCGTTTCATCACTTTCCAACACACGCCGAGCCGCACCCTGATAGGAGCCAGGAAGCTGATAAAACAGCTGCACAAATAAACCACTGAAAACGCCAACAACCCACAGATTAGCCAGCAACAGCGGTGCATTTTTTCCAGATGAACAAAACTTTACATTTTGGAGCCAAAACAGAACGTTTAAACGTATTCCCACTGCAAGGGTGCCAAAAACAAGTGAGCCTGTTGGGGTGGCCACCTCATCCCATGTTATCATGGGCACTTGTCCCAGTTCAGGCGTTCGTGTGAGCGTTGCAGTCTCGGTTCGTTGCAAGTGAACGATGAGACGAGCACACCTGACAGCGATGATCTGCGAGCTAACAGCCCAGGACTGGAAACACTGGTGACGTGGAGGCTGCATGTCTGTTTCCTTGGTTGGGTAGCAAAGCATCACTTGGAGTGCACTGGGCCCCTCGCACCCTTTGGCCCCGGTGCCCTGAACCTCCTGTGTTTTTTTTATACAGCGCTTACACAGCTCTTCAGCAGATATGGTGATGCAGCGCGATATTAGCAAACAGCATTCATACACTAGATACTCACTTGGGCCCATACATTCATACTACGCTAATACTTACGCTGGGTTTTATCAGTTGTTACTCTCTATCAAATCCCTGCTACCAATTACCTTCTGATTGAAGAGTAATGACTTACCAATGAATCCTTTGCTAATTGGGAAATTTAAAATGAGTGACATTCATTATAATACATAATTAGGGCTCCCGGTTTTATGGTATTTATTTTTCGGCCATTTCCGTCTGTATTTATCCATATTTATTTCTGGGCCATCTTTTCTGTATTTATCCGCATATATTTTTCCCACAAGCAAAAGACGACGCTACAGCTAGTATTTTTCCACATTTATTTAAAGTTGACAATGCACACATGCGCTCTTTCCCTCTCCTATCCCTCCGCTATCCTCCTTAAACCGTCAGGGGTAGTAAGCGCTATATAAATGCAATTACACAATACAAATCAATACAATGCAAGAAAAAAGCATAGTGGAGAAAGAACAGAATAAACAGTCAGAGATATTGGTCACAGCAGAGGCTCAGCTTGTCTAAAGTTCCTTAGATGAACATTTAGCTTTCAGCAGGTTTATGTAACGGACATGAATCATTCACGTCAAGAAACGTTCGTTTAAATCAAGGAGGCAGCAGGCACGCCGTACAGCTTTACTGCCCTCAGCTGTTGTACTTTCAATTAGTGGCTTGAAGCGAAGAGATTGCATGTCGGCATTACCGCTAAAACATTTAAAGCATCACCATTTAACCCCAAATTATTTGGAGGACTGATTGTTATCTGAACACGTAGTTCGGTGTGGTTAGATTTCTTAGTAGGTCAGCCCCGCTTTTTCTTAGTTAATAGCAGAAAGTAAACGGAGCAGGACTAGTAGTGGCGGCGTGGAGTGTTGGGGGGGGAACGGGGTCACGGGACAACATTTAATTTAAAAAACAACATACCTGCAGCTGGAAACGCAATTCCGAGGCTGCGGAGGGACAGAGAGAGGCAGGAGCGGCTTGCAGGCACGCCGTACAGCTTTACACGTACCTTGCTCGGAAGTACAAATGTCGGCAGGCTGGCGCAGGCTAACTCGGGTGGCGGGCTACCACAGAGGTAATTCGAGCGGCGGAGTCCTGGATCCCTGCAAGGCGTCCTCAAACGTGGGGGTCCAGTGCAGGCAACAAATAGGAAAAACAGGCAGGTGAGCCCCCCCAAAAAAAGCCCAAAAGTTACCAGGGCGGAGCTGGGTGTGTTAAGCACGCCCACACAGTGACGACCAGGATTGGCTCAGGGTCTCGACCTTCACTAAAAGACCCTGAGCCAATAGGTCCACAGTACGTCACTGAAAGCAATTCCCAGCACCGGAGCAGGTGCGTGGCATGGCAACTCTAAACCACGGCAGCAGCATCGCGTCAAAATTTACTCGTTTACTCGTATTTTGCCGTTTTTACATATAAATACAGACAAAAGAAAAATACTTTTCCGTCTGTATTTATATGTAAAAATCCGTTTAAACGGAAAACCGGGAGCCCTATACATAATCCTGAAATAACCACTGAGTCAGGAAGTTTTAAAATGTTTATCTAAAGATTTAGCAGAGTAAAATACAGAGCCACATGGTACTTAATCGCAATACCCAAGATTAAGCATAGAAATGATTATTGCTAATCAATGACGGTGTTTAAAGAATAGGAGAAGATAGAGACAGCAGCGCAACTAAAAGGTTGCATTATATTTACCTAAGTGCGAGAACCAACCCCTTAGCCAAGGAGTTGAAAGAATAGGACCCAGGAAGGATGAAGAGCAAAGACCTCCTCCAGGATCAGGACAGGACCGGTGACCTCTCTACAACGACGCCTGCGTCGCTCCCCTCTCTGATACTCGACTTCTCCTCGATTCTCCCGTGCCTTCCTTCTAATGGACTCTGCCGCCCCCTCCTCAGGGCCTCTCTCTGGACAGCAATTCGGTCTGCAATCGATCAGCTTGGCAGTCTGGAGCTAAGAGCGCTCTGGCAGCATGGACGCCTGTTCTTTGTGAACGCATGCTCTGACTAATTAACTAATGCTATATTCTATTATACCCTTCTACGCCCATGTACCTCCCCTTAATGTTACTAAAATATGGGGCCACTACTTCTGATTGGACAGGGACAGGGGTGGATTCTCGCACCATATCAATTTTGCCTAAATTGTAAAGCCTATTGTCTTTACATTCCCACCCCTTCAAATTAATACATTCGCTTTATTTCCCACCCGTCTCATGACAAATGTAAACCAATTTTCATAGACAATGTGTCAATATGCAACAGGAAAGCCAAAATACAGCATCTTCGGCCATCGGGTCGCGACCTTGGACGACGTCCAGATTGACTTCATTTGGCAGGCACACAGGACACATGCGCAGAACCATTTGCCTCTCGAGTTTCAGGTCACCAACCCAGGCCCAAGTTTACGAACTAATAAAAGTGCAAGAAGAAAATATTAAAATCACAAATAAAATGTTTCACTGTATGCCCACTTTCTCTATTCTATTCCCATTTAATTATATATTCTAACCCGCGTTAGTAGCGTTAGGAAACGACAATTTAGTAATGACATGAGAGCAAGCTGAAGCATGTGAAAACATTACAGCCATTTTAATGCACACTGCGCAGAAGCAGAAGTTTCCCACCAAGCAAAGAAAGACGTCACACCATGTGATATGGTTGCGACATGCGCATTGAGCTTTCCCGCGCATAGCGGCCATTTTGAATTACAAACAAGCGTTATTCATTAGTAAAACACATAGGCAAGCTTCCTTTTCTGTCGTGCCGTGAATGCAAAGGTTAGTATTAACAATACAAGTTTAATAAATTAATACTGTGAGGAGGATTGAATACAAGCAAGTTTCATTTATGAAACCTTGCTCCATCAATGGAATATTCTGCAATAGACTGAAATAATCTGAACTACAGCCACACACAAACTGAAATGATCAACTACCATTACAGCAACAAGAAGAAGAAAGGAATGGTAGCAAAGACATTAACAAATCCTAATAAATATTATCTAACGTGCAATGACCACTGGTGCTTACAAAGGTCTTGAGGAGATATAAAACAATCTGCAGTAGAGTGAAAGAATCTAAACTGTAGCCCCCAAACAAACTGAAATGATCAACTACCATTACAGTAACAACAAGAAGACAGAAATGGTGGGACAGACATTAACAAATCCTAATAACTAATATCTAACGTGCAGTGACCACTGGCGCTTACAAAGCTCTTGAGCAGATGTGGAACATTCTGCAATAGAGTGAAAGAACCGAAGCTGCAACCACCAAGCAAACTGAAATAATCAACTACCATTACAGCAACAACAAGAAGACAGGAATGGTAGCACAGACACCGTGCCAAGGATGCTCATCACAACCCCTGAGCACCTCTTAATTTTATAATTTATTTTAACATTTCTGAAAACCGTGAACCGGGTCATCTGGGCTTGGAAGTGCTGTACAATATACAAAACAGATTAATCTGTACAAAATCTAATTGATATAATACAAATACCAAATGGAAAAACAGCAACATAGAGGAAATTCGAGAAACACCCAAGAAACCCAGTCTGATCTTTGCATGGTTGGAGAGGATAATTTGCAAGAACGGGCAATGTTTGTAGCACGAAGCACAAAGACAGGGTCAAACTAGTGGCTACTCAGAGCCTAGAGTAACAGTCAGAGGCTGTGGGAGTCACAACGAGGCTTTCACATAAGAGGGGTGGTCTTACTATTTATCTTACCACTTGGTATCTTCTCACTAAGCAATGTTACAAAGCCCTTTGTATAATCAGCTTTAGACTCACTATTCTTCTATGTGCCATAAGTTCAAGAGAGCAGACCTAAGAAGTGCCACATGTGCTTGGGACGCAAGTCAGGTGCCAGCACTGGACGCGGGAGCAAAGCTACTAGAACTTCATCGCAGTAAACTGTGGTTAGACTTGATTGACGCCTGATTGATGCTTCTCCTTCCAAGGTGTCTTATTTACAGCGCAGAAGAGTAAATCTAGTGGCAGCCCGCTTCCTCAGGAGAGTCTCTGCGCTAGGTGATGAATCAGCAAAGCTCCGGCTGCAGTGAACATAATTATCGTACCGCTGGCTCTGTGCTGTCGTTTGCCCATCAGACTCCTTTAGACGTGAGGTCTGGCACATCTTGACGCTCAAGTCTACTTTGGTGTTCGTGCACTAGTGACAGATGCAAGGGGAGACAGTTTTGTTCTTAAACTGTGGTGACAACCGCGTGGTCACAAGGCCTGGAGATGAGGCAGTAACCACTTGGATATGGACGCAAGGAACGGTTGACCAAGCTGGACACACTTTTGCCTTTAGAAACAGACACTGCATTCTATCAGTGAAAGGGAGATTCCCTAACAGGCCTGGTGTGACACCTTTGCAAGGCTGGTAGAGCTGAGTCAGTCACATGTTAGGCACAATCTACTATTTGACTGACTCCACCAAGCACAATGGTCTATCTAAGACCCCGAGTTTACTGAAACTTCAGAGATGACAGATTGTCATGAATTTCCATGTAGAGCAGCCCGCCTCTGGCACAACACACCTTGTCAGGTCGTTTCCTCCTCAACCCCTCCTTGCCCCCCCCCACCCCCCTCCCTGAGGAAAAGGGCACGAAAGAGCAAAAAGGTCAATTCATAACATTTACTCCAGGAGCCCGCTGACTGAGGGAGTGACAGCAGCTCGGACTGAGTCAGGCTGGGCAGAGTCTGCAACTGTCATCCTATGGTCTGCCGGTACATGCACATTATTTGTTACAAACGTAGTCCGTAAAGAAATTGAGACCAAGGAGAAATTTGATAGTAAAGCTATTCTGCCTTACTGCATTGGTCAACAAGTGGCAGCATTTTACATACTCTCTTGTACTTTAGCACTTCACTTAACACATGACCAAATCTGGTAAACACAAATTAAGCTCATATTCGTGCATACCAGAGGATCTATAAGCACCCCAATTTCATTAATGCCATCAACCATGTCTGCGCAGTAGAAGTTGAGGATGTAGGATAAAAGGAAACAGGGGACAGAGGTTTAGGGTAGGGAGAATAAAACAAGGTAAGTTCAGTTGCTCGGATAATACATAAGGAGTACACCATTTGCTCTAAAGCAAGCAATTCATTAATGCAGCAATAAACACTCAACGGTATTCACGGTAACTCACAAGCAGATCCACCATTATTCCATGGGTTAAGTAGCAAGCAATTACACAAAACACAAAAAGCTGCACATGAAGACAGGGAACAGGGTGAGCAAACTCGCTGGCAGCAGAAGAACCCACAAACTACAGACATAGACTAGAAAGCAGAGTTGACTTTTATACTGTCAGAAACCCTTATAATCTGGAAGTGATGGATCATCAACCCAGAAGTCAATGACGGCGACCTTTGATTGAAAAATAAGCCATTATGAAAACAGAGGTCATAAAAAGGAGTGGAGAAATCTAACCACGCACAAAAGGGAGTGCGCGGTGGGAAAGCAATCTCCATTGCCGTCCTGGTGACTGTTGCCACCATCGTTCAAAACTGGTAAACAAGGAACTATAACACCCTGTGATGAAGATGGAGAAGCAGGCTGCAACTTTCTGCCAATCTCGAGTCCTTAGGAATCACACAGTAAGTCCTGACAAAAGCTTGAGACATTTAGAGAACAACCCAAGCAACGATGAACAGGAGGACAAAGGACGAGGCCTGGACCTGTGTGGAGTAGGCCTCAAGTACAGGACCAGTAGAACCCTGCAGTTCTGCCAGCCATGACCAAAGCTAAGGAGATCTAAAATCCTCAGGGTCGAGTGTATGCGGAAGACATCTAAGGACTGTCACTATGGTCCTTAAACACCCCCATGTCTTCTCTGAGAAAGCTAAGGAGGTTTTGCTAGACTCAGACCCGAGCATGAATTTTCAAGTCAGGTCTGTGGTGAAGCACCTTTCTTTATGCTGCCACAGCTCAAAGGTTTTAACTGTTCCTTTCACACACTGTAGGTTAGGTTGATGAGGGGTTTTGATCAGATCCTGGCTAGGTTATGCCAACACCCTTTATTCATGCTTTCAGGAATAACAGGTTAAGCATTTTTCAGTAGTGTGAAATGCTGCTGGCTGCTTGGTCGGTGGGAGAAGAATAATGGACGGAGCCTCATCTCTGCTAAAAATCTTTACACTGGCTTCAGGTGCATCACTCTACAGAATTTAAAATCAATTGTTTGACCTTCATATGACTTCATTACATGGTTCTGTGCTATCTATCAATCAAAGTGGCACCTTGTAGTCAATCACAAATCCTTTATTTGGCTCATCTGAGTTTTGTGGCGATCCGTACAATGATGTAAGTGCTGCAGTAGGACCAGAGGTTTGCAGTTCAGGACTCTTGGCTGTGAATCAAATTTCGAATAGCAATATAATCACTACCATCTTTGATCCACTTTCAAAAAGCCCTTAAAGATTTTCTTTTTTGTCAAATATTGACGTTCAGCTGTTTCGTAGATGTTCTTTCTTAAAATCCTTACACTTACAGGAGATTTGTAAGACAATGCAAATGAAATAAATAAATGCAATAGTGAGTCTGCATTCCTAAAACTGGCCCTTAAGCACTTACATTTTGTAAGACCCTAAATACCCTGGAGTCCATAATCATTTGAATCATCCCAATAGGACGTAGGGGTCTGGCGTTGGTTGGACCATTTTCCCTCTTCTAAGTGAGAACACGTGAGTCCAGCAGCATCTCCAAAGCCATTGGCTGCCCATGCCATCCAAAAATGTTGAGCATCCCCAGGCACCCAAAAGGTTTGATTCCTTTGGGGAGCCTAACCATTTTTAAGCACCAGCTGCTCCCTCGTTGGCCACTAGACTTTGAAACCTATCTGTAATTGTACCTTTTCTCCCTCAAACAATGTCCAGTGGCCTTTGTCAGTGACCTTGGGTTTCCCACTGGATGCTTGGTTTTTGATCTTGGGGCCAGTGTCTGTGCTCATCCCTGCTTTGTGGTTTAGAAATCTGTGTGACCATTTTGATAATTGGGTTTGGGATTTTGTGAGGTCTTTGGTTATTCTCAGCTCCTAAGGGCTTACCCACAGAGTTGCCAGGTACACAGCAACACAGAGCAAGAACAGAAGTACCTAGTAAACTGCATACATTTGTGATATTGTGTCTGGCATGTTTCTTATTCGATCAACATTGCCAATAGGAAAAATATTACATCCAAAACCATATAGAAATTGCTGAGGACCTCCTGATTGTAAAGCCCATGAAGTCCAATATTATTCTTAATGATAGCACATTACTGCGTAAGTGCTATAAAACTATTAGGGATATAACCACAGCCTCAGACGGTGCTATGGCTTTCTGGTATATATGCCTTTATATATTTAATTCTGCAATTGTAAGTAAGGCTCTCTGTTTTCCGTTTTTACAGATAAATGCAGACAGAAAACATTCATTTTCTTGTCTATTTATTTTTAAATGTTGATAAAAATGGAAATTGAGTTACTTTTTGAGTAATTCTAAATACTATCTGCCATAATTACCAGGCCAATCGATGTGTGGATTGATAGATAAGGGGGTTAAAAAAGAAAGGACTTTTAGTAAAGAGGCTTTAACAGCAGTGGATATGCACAAGGTTGATACTGAAATCTGCATATTTTCATATAAGTGCACTGTTTTATCTTCTGCGGGTGTTCACAACACTGAAACCTGGCAAACATTCAAGCATGAGTGCATATTTGTCGGTTAAATAAATGTGGAAATATACAAATTTCAGCTTAATTGTTCCACAAACCCCAAAATAAATATGGATAAATACAGATAAAATTAGCAAAAAATAAATATGGATAAATACAGACGGAAATGGCAAAAAGATAAATACCATAAAACCGGGAGCCCTAATTGTAAGTAAATGTTTATACTGTTTTAAAGATAAAACTCTAAATGGACATTAGGATTTATTGAGTGTTATTACCGTGGGGGGGCTTGGCTTGGCCAGCATGGCGGACGCGAGCAGCTAGAGCTCCGTCTTCAATCCCTCGGTTCTCCTGAAAAACTCCTGCATCCCGGGCCATCCACACCTGAACAATGTAGGGGTGAACTGGTAACCGACTGCGGTTGCCGCTAGTGACCCCAGAAATCTGCATGAGCTCAATTCCCAGCGGAAAAGACTTCAGAGGCCTACGGCATTCGCGCTTGGTGTACGAGCACGTACAACGCGGCTGGAGGAAATGGCTGTGACTGCGGCGATACTCGCGACTACAGCAGTGTGGAGCAAAGATCAGGCGTGAGTCGGAGGGCGAAAGCAGGCAATATCGGAGGCTCGGCGGAGCTACCCTGCGACGGAGGATGGACCCTCGGCTGGGGAGGCTCGGCGGACGGCTGCGGACCGCCCTTCCCTCTGGGAGCGCACGCGGGAGGAGGCCTTGAGCTCCGTGACTTGAGCCCTGGCGGCAACGGCTGATCCTGGAAGGTGACTCACGACACCAGGTGAGGGGCAGCGCGGGGTAGAACCGGGGGCCCCCAACGAAGATTTCAGCCGTAAAATCATCGCCCGCGTGTGGAGGAGGCAGGGAGGCGTACCTGACAAGCCCAAGAGGGAGGCCAAGCACCAGCGTAGCAGACCTTGCTGACACGCATAGACTACACCAAGCCCAATGAGACACGCGACTAGCTGCGCCTACACACGGAGTTGTGGAACACCGAGGCCGACGCCTAAACACAATCAGGGAACTGGCAGCAAGGAGGAGCTTATCGTAGGCCAGACAGCGGGCCTTACTGTGGTGCCCCAGGGATGGGGCCCCCGAGACACTCTGCTGGGAAACATGGATGGCACTAACAGGGGGAGAGCGTAGGCATTGTGGTGTAGCTGCCACAACCGATGCTCCTGTCAGCAGCACAGTCCAGCGAGCCCGGGGGCCGGATCGACCCCAGGCCGCAGTGGCAAAGTGCACTCATGGCATTCTAAGGTACTGTCAGCATACGCTGGAGACACACTATATCTCCTGGGCAGAACGAGGGAGCACCCTATGAGGAAGAGACATAGCCTGGCACCTGGCGAAGCCCACTAGAGTTACACCTCCCTGATGAGGCTCTCATCGCGCTGCGCCTAGTCAAGAGCCACGAATGGACATCTGGTCACAGGAGGCCCAATAACAAACACCTGGTCCTCGGCGGTGCTATCACACTGGGCACGTTCGTCATTCCACCGTGGGCACCCTTATCACCCGGTGTGTTATTAGCAGTGTTATCCCGGAGCACATCCATACAACACATGAACCGTCATGCCCTGCTTGCCGTGAGTTCCCCGCAAATCGATGTGACACTCAGATATGACTCAAGTTAACGTAGTCACATGGAACGTGCAAGGTATGCACACACTACACGTAGATACTCAATCTTTTCATATCTGCAGCGCCGTTCCACTGGCATCGCTCTGCTGCAGGAAACACAGATGACAAGAGTAGAACTAGAGCGCTTGCGTAGGAGGTGGAGAGGCCAAGTTTATGATACCACTTACTCAGCTCACACGTGCGGCACACTAATAGGGATAAAAGCTGGAGTCCCGTTCATATGCGAAGGGGAAATGGTTAACGCTGAGGGCAGGTATGCATTCGTGAGGGGTCGGTTGAATGGCCATATGTTGCTGATAGGCTCCGTCTACGCCCGGAACATAGAACAGGCCTCCTTTCTTGTTCGTCTAACAGGGGCGCTCGCCCAATGGAGTGGAATACCATGGCTGCTGGGAGGGGACTTTAATTCAGTGCTAAATGTAGACCTAGATAGGTCATTCCCACCCCTCACTAAAACTACCGCCACATCCAATGCGCAAGCCCTGACCGACTGGCTCATGCATTGGGCCTGGCTAAACATATGGCGCACTCGCAATCCAGTCACGCGGTTTATTCACACTACTCCGCAGTGCATGGTCTCCATGTGAGACTCGACCGGTTGGTGGGATCACAGGCACTGCTCCCCCTTGTTAGACAGATAGAATATCTATGCCGGACACACTCCGATCATAACCCCTGCTGTTACAACTCACTTGGGAGGTAGATCGGCCCCCGGTCCCCACGTGGTGGTTCCAGCCTGCTGTGCTGGAAGACCCAGCCTTTCGCTCGTCACTGGGGACGGCAAGCTTGGCATACTTCGAAACAAATGAGGGAACAGCAAGTAATACACTAGTGGAGTGGGAAGCATTCAAAGTAAAGATGAGGGGACATTGCATAGGAGCCACCTGGAATATTCGTAAGCAACTGTCTAACTCGCTGAAGAGAATAGAGTCACAAGTATTGAGACAAGAGCAGGTAGGGGAAGGGGTGGGTAGGGACTTGAGCCATCTATAAGCACTGAGCGCAGAACACGCCGAACACCTGGAACGCCTCCGCTGCCACAACTACGCAGTGCACATGGCCCGAACACACGCTACGGCGGATTGGGCAGGTCGTATGCCCACATGCCTGATAAAGCAAGAACACACCCACACGCCAATAGGGGTGCTAAGGACCAATGCGGAGTACATACTTTACACACAATGTGAAATACATGCAACCATGACGCATCATTATACCCAATTATATCAGTCCCAGGGGTGCTGTAGTGAATAGAGTCTAGAGAGGTTTTTGGGCCTTCTACAACTGCCCGCGGCAACAATGGCGCATAGGGAAGTGCTCAACGAACTGATCACCACAGGGAAATCACTGGGGCCGGATGGACTGCTGGCAGAATACTATAAGGCGTATCAGGTATCCATCACGCAACGTCTCCATGCCCTATATGCAGCTGCCACAGAAGGGCGTTGACTCCCTCCCTCCCTACGAGAGGCGCTCCTGGTATCCCTATTAAAACCCGACAAAGACCCCATGGATGTGGGCTCCTACAGACCCCTTGCTCTGCTCAGTACCGTTATAAGATACTTACGAAGGTTTTGGCAGACAGATTAGCACAGTTGGTCCCCGCATTGATTCACAGGGATCAGAATGGTTTTGTGCCGTCCCGTAGCACTTCCCTTAATCTAAGTCTGTTTTTTCAGGATAGCGACTGATTCTGTGGGTGCCTGGCCGAGGGCCGGCTGTTTGATTTTAGACCTCGAGAAGGCCTTCGATTCCTTAGAATGGGATTATCTATTCACGCCGCTTGAGAAGTATAATCTAGGCTCTACCTTCCTCCAGTTAACCCGTCTGCTTTACACTGAACCAACTGTCAGGGTTAAAATGGGCCCCTACTTATCGGACGCAATTCTGGTGCGGAGGGGGACAAGACAGGGGTGCCCTCTGTCTCCCCTCCTTTTTGCACCAGCAATAGAGCCGCTAGCGGAGACGATACGCACCCGCATAGAGGATGGTATCCCTTTGGGAGATGGCACACATCAGGTATCGCTTTATGCAGATGATCTTCTAATTTATCTTAGAGACATAGAGGAGGTTTCCGGACAGTTGGCGCAAATCCTGCACGATTTTGCAATGCTCTCGGGGTTAAGGGTGAATGTCGACAAGTCCTGTATATACTCATTCGGCGAGGGGAACCACAACCCGGGTCATTGGCGGCAGGAGGGTACAGTGGAGAGAGGACATATTCCGTTACCTAGGCATACGAATATATTGTCAGCTGAAGGATTTATTTGACGGGAATCTGGGTAGAGCGACAACAGCCATTAGGTCCCAAATGCAGTTTTGGAGCACACTTCCACTTACTGTAACAGGTAGAGTGGCACTCACTAAAATGGTCACTCTTCCGAGGCTTTTATACTATTTCACGAACCTCCCCGTGTTTATTCCCGCCTCCTTCTTTGTCGCGTTGGAGAGACTAGTCAGAGATTTTATATGGGGCAGTGCCAGGCATAGAGTGGCACTAAAGAAGCTGTATTTTCCCACGGACCAGGGAGGTTTAGCGGCCCCATGTTTCGAACACTACTACTTGGCTGCCCAGCTGCAATGGATAGCGAGGTGGCTGGCCGATAGATATCATGAAGAGACAGCAACCTGCCGCCTTACTCATTGTCACAGATCATTAGACTTTTCCACCCGGGCACAAGGACGAGGCCTCCGGAACCTCTGCTACTCGGAGTGGCATACAAATGTTTTTGCAGGAGCCTTTACATAGCCCGGCGTATCACGCCTTATGTGCCAGCGATGCCCTTAGAGGGGTCCCCCAGAGGCCAGGCAGTACTCACGGTAGCTGAACTCCAGGAATGGCAAGAGGCGGGTGTTCAAACACTTGGGGACTTGTACTGTGACAGGGCGCTCATATCATACATGACACTGGAAGAGGGACTTCCGCCAGGGCAATTCCTGCTGCACCGCTCGCTGATAACTACACTCATGGTCAAGTGGGGTGATATATCCACAGAGCCACAGTCACACCTCACCATGCAATACTTACATGTAATGGGACAGGGCAGACACCTCACACAATGGTTCGCGGCCTCGTTCAGGACACACGCAGCGGTAGGCTTGGATTTGCTCCGACACAGCTGGAAACAAGATCTAGACTGCCATCTTTCAGACTCAGAGTGGGCTCAGTTGCTAGAAAGCCCAACACGTATCCCCAGAAATATGCGGTTCAGGCAAATTCAGTACTACATAACTCAAAGGGCGTACCTCACGCCCGCCAAAATAAATCAATACTTTCACCGTGAGGACGCTGCATGCCCGAGATGCGCCGCCTTAGATGCTGATCTGATACACATGCTTTGGAGCTGCACCCGTCTCCACACAAATTGGAGGGAGGTGGCCAACATACTGTATACTTGCACTGAGCATGAGATACCTTTTGAATGGCCGACATATCTCCTGCACCCCCAGCACCAAGGTAACCTCCCGCTTTTTGGACTTAGGTTTAGTGACAGCCAAGAGGCTGATCACTAAAAGACGGAAGGCACCGGACCCCCCCCCATGCACAGGCATGGCGTCACTCAGTATTAGCATGGGCCAAAGCGGAAAGCATTGCTATTAGGTGTGAAGAAACAATGGGCTTGCAACAGGTTCCCATTGCCACGTATTGGGATGCAATCCTGGCAGAGCTACAACAGTACACAGCCGAGGCGGGGGGGGGGTGAGTTCCAGGCGGTGTGACACTGCAGATGGATACCACATGGATGCACCGCAGTTCCGGATGGTCCGTGACGAATAGACACTAACTATACATCTGATATGCACACACATACATCTGCGCGCCATCGAGGGGTGGGAACGTATGGTCAGCAGACACCGAAGTTGTAAGCAGGAACTGCACAGGGTGATGGGTGGGGTGCTCTGGGTTGGTTTAATATTTTTTGTTCACTTTTGATTTCTCGGTTCTTGTCAACTATATGGACACTCCCACTGTGCTGTTAATGTACTTTGTGAACCCTAAAGTAACGCAACAGCCTGTATGTTGTGATCAACAGTTGTCTATCCACATTCGCAACAGTCAATGAGATATACAATGTGAATATAATACATGCCGTGTTGAAATTACATCATTGCTGTAAACTGTGACTATTATGTAACACCCTCAGGACATACACGATGTAACAAATATGTTCCCAAAAAGTGGTAATAATAGTACAAAAATTTATTGACAAAGCCGAAAAGTTTAATAAAATATATTTAAAAAAAAATAATAATTGAGTGTTATTACTTTGTGCCAAACAATGTCAGCTTTCCAAACCCTCCTAACGTACTGCAGTACACCTCGTGTCGTGAACTCCCAAGTCAGACTCAATTTTGAAAAGCCTTTGTTCCACATTCAACATGCCATTGTCTTTCGCAGAACTTGTAAAAGTGTCATTTCATATAAACAATGATTTGTTATAACATCAGTCAGCACATGTCTGCCACAAACTACTCTATATATGTTTGAAGGTTTAACAGTAGACGTGAGAGGTAAACATATAGTCTAAATTGACCTATTTTCATCTTGCTAGTTCTAACCGGTTGTGTATTGGTTTTGGAAAATCCTTACTAGATTTTGCAATGCAGGCTAAATGTAAGTGATCAATACACTATATAAACCCCTTGAATTGACAGCTGCAGTGGAGAGGTCTTTGCACCAGGTTATCACAAGAGGTCCTGCCAAACTGCTGGACAATCTACTCTTATGCTAAGGGTCAATCCATTGATGAGAGGAGCTGATCATGTGTTTTTCTTCTGAACGAACTCTCTCTCCTGGCTGAAGTCTGATAAACACAACGGATCCACTGTGAACACGTATGCAGTGCCCTCACATAACACTCCAAGACATGCATAGAATTATTGACTATATGTCTTCCCCTTGGAAAGGTGCCATCTGTAGAGGAGTGCAACACCTGTGGAAGTATATTTACGCGTATCTACACTAACACGTGTGGTACACCCTCATTAGCAGTTCTTCCAGAAGTATTACAACAAGTACAAAATGAGCACGGGGATGCACCAGCTCTGGACTTAGGTATGATATGAATGGGACATTTTTCTACAGTTTCTTCAATCATTTTAAGTCATATTCGTGGAGAAGCGTCAGTTCTGGCTGTACTCCAGAGGCTTGCAGCAGATCCTGTTCAGGAATTTGAGGTTTATACCTCTGTGGGTCCTGATAACTTAGGGACACAAGCTGTTAAATCACATCTCAAACCTAAAGGGGATGTTGAGAGTCCTGCTAAGGAAAAACCTTCAACTATAGGTATAAAGAAACAGATGGGGAGAGCGAGAAAACAAACTGGATCTCTGGTAGCCCAGGAGTCTAGACAGGCTGGTTGCAGTGTGAGGGATCACAATGAAATTAAAAAGCCAATACAGTATTGCTATTCTGGTAGTCGCTCTTCCCATTCTTTCCAGTACTCTGACGATAACCGGACAAAGAGGGAATCGGACTGTGTATCGAAGAAGGGACAAATATATCAAGCCCACAGTGAATCAGGACGAGAGACTGAGGTTAGTGTAAAGAGAGAAGAGATTGTTTCTGACCCTAAGACTCATTTTAAAAAGAAGAAAGAGGCAGAGCTTTCTAAGAAGCATGCCATGCCAGCTACGGATACTTCTGAGGAAAAGGACTTGGGAAAGAGCACTGCTAAACAGTGCAGCAGAAGTGACAGTAATGCATCAATCAATCAATCAATCAGGGGTTTATAAAGCTCGTTACTCACCCGAGAGGGTCTCAAGGCGCTGGAGGGGGGGGGCAGCTCCGGATCAGTCGAAGAGCCAGGTCTTGAGGACTTTCCTGAAGGTGTGCAGGGTTGGGGAGCGTCTGATGTTCACGGGGAGCTCGTTCCAGGTCTTGGCAGAGATGTAGGAGAATGCTCTCCCGCCTGTTCTGTTTCTGCGGATGCGGGGGACCTCTGCCAGGGCGAGGTCGGCGGAGCGGAGGTTCCTCTTGGGCACGTGGAAGGATACTCTCTCGTTGAGGTATTTGGGTCCGATGTTGTAGAGAGATTTGTAGGCGTGGGTGAGAAGTTTGAAGGTGACCCTTTTCTCGATGGGGAGCCAGTGGAGGTTTCGCAGGTGTTGGGTCATGTGTTCGTGACGCGGTGTTCCGAGGATGAGTCTGGCCGCGGCGTTCTGGATGGTCTGGAGTCTATGTAGCAGAGATCTGTTGATTCCGGCGTACAGAGCGTTGCCGTAGTCCAGTCTGCTGGTTATGAGTGCGTGGGTGACAGTCTTTCTGCAGTCGGGGGGGATCCACTTGAAGGTTTTGCGGAGGATGCGCAGGAAGTTGAAGCTAGTGGAGGCGACGGCGTTGATCTGGCAGTTCATGGAGAGGGAGGAGTCGAGGATGATGCCGAGGTTGCGTGCGTGGTCTATCGGAGTGGGTGGGTTCCCGAGGGCGGAGGGCCACCAGGTGTTGTCCCAGGCGGAGTTGCAGGGTCCGAGGATGAGGACCTCGGTCTTCTCTGAGTTGAGCTTCAGGCAGCTGTCCTTCATCCAGGCTGCCACGTTCTTCATTCCTTCCTGGAAACAGAGTCTGGTGTCTGCGGGATCCTTCGTGAGTGAGAGGATGAGTTGGGTGTCGTTGGCGTAGGATACAATGCTGAGCCCATGCTGTCTGACGATGGTGGCGAGGGGGGCCATGTAGATGTTGAAGAGTGTGGGGCTGAGAGATGAGCCTTGGGGTACTCCGCAGTTGATATCGGTGGGTTCGGAGAGGAAGGGAGGGAGTCTGATCCTCTGGGTTCTGCCGGAGAGAAAGGATCGGATCCAGTCGAGGGCGGTTCCCTGTATCCCTGTGTCGTGGAGTCTGGCTGCAAGGGTGCGATGAGAAACGGTGTCGAAGGCTGCGGAGAGATCTAGAAGGATGAGGGCCGCGGTGTGTCCCTGGTCGAGTAGCAGGCGGATGTCGTCAGTGGCGGCGAGGAGAGCGGTCTCGGTGCTGTGGTTGCTGCGGAAACCAGACTGGGAGGCGTCTAGGATGGAGTTATCTTCGATGAAGGTGGTCAACTGGGCGTTAACGAGTCTCTCGGTGACTTTGGCCGCGAACGGGAGGAGAGATATGGGCCTGGTAGTTTTTCAGGTCGGTTGGGTCGGCTGTGGGTTTCTTGCGGAGGGGTTCAACCTCTGCCCGTTTCCAGTCGTCTGGAAAGATGCCGGACCTGAAGGAGGCGTTGATGGTCCATCCTAGTTCGGGTGCGATGGCTGTAGCGGCCCTGTGGAATATGTGCGGTGAGGCAGGGGTCCGTAGGGGCTCCTGAGTGGGTCTTCTGCATGGTCGTGGTGATGTGTTCGACGGTAGCGGGATTGCAGGTCATGATGGTTGGTTTGTCGGCAGCATGGGGGGGGAGATGTTGTCCGTCGTTGGTTCGTTGAAATTGTCATAGAGGGCCTTGATCTTCAGGTGGAAATATGAGCTGAGCTTGTCGCAGAGTTGCTGGGAAGGTGTGATGTCCGTGGCTTCGCTGGGGGGTTTTGTGAACTGCTGTATGACGTTGAACAGTTCCTTGGCGTTGGTCTGGATTTTTTTCTCTTATGAAGGTCCGTTTGGTGTCTCTTATGCGCTGGTGGTATTCCTTCAGGGCGCTCCTGTGGTTGTTTCGTGATTCCGTAGTTTTATGGTTGCGCCAGGTTTTCTCTAGGCGTCTGCAAGAGCGTCTGGCTTCCTGTAGTTCGGTGGTGAACCAGGCGGCCTTCAGCGGTCGTAGTTTGGCGGGGTGTCGGAGGGGTGCGAGTTTGTCGGCGCAGCGGGAGATCCAGCGGTGAAGTTCTGTGGCTGCGGAGTTGGTGTCGGTGGTGGTGCTGGGGGGGTCTTGGAGGAGGGTGGTGATGAGGAGTTCTTCTGTGACCTTGCTCCAGTTTCTTTGTTGCGGTCGCGGTGCGGGCTTGGGTGCAGTGGTGGTGTTGAAGGTGAAATGGACGCAGTGGTGGTCCGTCCAGAGCGGCTGGATGGTGTGTCCAGCTCTGTGTGTGGGTGTGTTGACCAGTTGCTTCAGTCCGAGGTTGGCGAGGTTGTGAAGGGGGTGGTGGTGTCGGGGTCATTGGGGTTGTCGAGGTGGAAGTTCAGGTCCCCGAGTAAAATATAGTCCATGGAGGTGATTGCGTGGGGTGCGGCGAGCTCGGCTATGGTGGTTGCGGACTGGGTGCGAGGTCCCGGTGGTCTGTAGATGAGGGTGCCCCGTAGCGTGGTCCTGGGGCTGGTCTGGATCTGGAAGTTCAGGTGTTCTGTGTTGGAGAGGGGGTCGCTCGTGCTTGACGTGGAAAGGTGGAGGGGGGTCTTGTGAGCGATGGCGAGTCCTCCTCCTGGGCGGTGGGGGCAGTCCTTTCTCTGGATTTTGTAGCCGTCGGGGATGGCAGTCGCGATATCGGGCCTGAGGTGGCGTTGGTCTAGGTTTGAGTGAAGAAGGCGACGTCGGGCGAGATTGTGTCCATCAGATCCCAGATATCTACGGCGTGTCGGTGGAGGGAGCGCACGTTGAGGAGGATGCACGTCAGGGTGTCGGTGGTGCGTGCGTCAGGCAGGCTTTCAGCGGTGGTGGGGGTCTTGTCGAAGGTGAAGGATCTGCGGCAGGCTCTGCACGAGAACTGTCCATGGGTGGTGTATGGGGAGGATCTTACGCAGTCGGTGTGTCTTCCGGGATTGAGTGCGTTGAGGGTGGTAGAGTCGTAGCGGTGGGACCTGGGAGAGGCAGGGTGCCTGGCGCTGGTCGCATTGGGGCCGCAGACGGGCTTGCCTTAGGCGCGCCTTTGGCGCGACCGCGCAGCGGTCTGCATTAAATAGGGGAGGGGAGGGAGGCTCAGCTGGGAGGCTGGAAAACGGGCGCGGGTAGAGGGGAGGGGCCGGGACAGCAGTGGCGGGAACGGGGGAAAAGCGCGAGGGGGCAAGCACAGTTAAGGAGGGAAAATCAAGTAAAGATAACAAAAAAAAGAAAGACAGATGCAGGTGGCAAAACAAACACAATTAGCCAGAGAACACAATTAAACCAAAATCGCAATACTCAGAGGCAGCAGCCTCGGACACCCAGGGCAGGGGGTTCAGCAGGCAGCGACGAAGAGCAGGAGCTGTCGGGGAGAGTGCAGGCCTATGACCGAAGTCAAGGTCTTACGAGCGTTCCCCCGCAGCGGTCTGCATTAAATAGGGGAGGGGAGGGAGACTCAGCTGGGAGGCGGGAAAACGGGCGCGGGTAGAGGGGAGGGGCCGGGACAGCAGTGGCGGGAACGGGGGAAAAGCGCGAGGGGGCAAGCACAGGAAAATCAAGTAAAGATAACAAAAAAAAGAAAGACAGATGCAGGTGGCAAAACGAACACAATTAGCCAGAAATCACAATTAAACCAAAATCGCAATACTCAGAGGCAGCAGCCTCGAACACCCAGGGCAGGGGGCTCAGCAGGCAGCGACGAAGAGCAGGAGCTGTCGGGGTGAGTACAGGCCTATGACATGCATCAGACTCTGCAGGAGTTTCTGGTGGTGGTCCAACTCATACAAGTTGTGACTCCAGATAAATATTTAAATCCTCCGGCTAGGGTTTATAGTTTAGATATACAAATTGAAGGGGATATCCTGTACACAATTAAAGTAGTCTTCTGGCCGCATTTAGCTGCACCTATGACACTATTCAAGCAGAAGATGACTGGCCCCCGGTCTTCATTAAGGAAGCACCTCAAGGAGAGGAGGTGATATGAGTAGCTTTCTCCTCTATAGTGCCTGAGGATATCAGGGAAATTTAGGCAAGAGAGTGGGCTGCAAAACAAGCCCCATTCTTGTGCAGAAACCAAGCGTGGTGGAATAACCACTCTATTCCACATGTTATTCCCCTATGCAGTGAGCCCCAAATATAGGCTCACTATCCAAAGAAGCCAGAAGCAAAGCACAATATATTATATCAACTACAGTATAAAGGCATAGTGCCTTGTAATTCACCAATGAATACTCCTCTTTACCCTGTTTTAGAACCAGACAGATCTTATAGAATAGTTTTAGACTAAAGAAACCTGAACTCACGCACACAGATATATACAGTTAAAAATGATCACAGCACGGGATAATGGCAAATATGGTATGGAAAAAATACAAAACAACCCTGGATATTTCCAATGGGATTTTTACCCAAAACATAGGACCTGAAAGCAAGTATCTAAGTTTCAATGAAATTCCATATTTCTATACCAGACTACCTATAGGGTATAAGAATAGCCCTGGTTTATTTTCAGCACATATTATGAAAATCTTACAACCAGAGCCTGAGGCGCTATCTTACATCAATGACATTTACCTCATAAATGATAACTTAATCACACACCTGACTAGAACGGACTGAATAGTAACAATACTGACATCACACGGTTATAACATTTACTTTAAAAAATCTAAAATTATTCACCTGAATGTGATTTTTCTTGGGTATGAATTATCCAACGAGGGCAAAGGACTGGCATCATATTACCTTCAGAAATGTTCTAACCTGCAGACACATTGAAGAAGTTACAATCCCTATTGGGATTCCTTAACTTTGAGCACACTTATTTTCCACACTATTCTGAGCGAGAAAAGCACTTCTATGAAGTGATTACTACCACATTTTCTCTAAAATAACGGATGGACAAACATACTGATTTCTTGTGTGCACTACAAGCAGACATGCTAGAGACAAAATATTTACAGACTAGGAATAATAAGTTGAACCTAGCACTTAAAATTGTCCCAAGCACCTCTGTTTAAAAATATGTAATCTACAATGAGGGACAGCCAATTTTCATAGCTTACAAGACACCCTTGAATTCTACTGCTAAAGCACGTTTTAGTTCCATAGAGAAAATTCTTGCTGCTGTGCAAACAGCCAATTTGAGAGAGCTCCCTTTGGCGCAGGGAAAACAAATACAGGTGGTTTCTCCCGTTCCTACACTAAAAGAGGATACAAAGGCAAGCATTCCTAATGCTCGCACTGTACACTTAATGGGTGCAGTGGGCCTCTTCGTTAAGTGCACTAGATGTACATTTTGAATATGATCTGAATCTCCGGACACAAGAATTTCTCCAATTATATACCCCGGACACCCCAATTATTACCCATTGATTTATACCAGAGTGTGTTTTAAAAGGGCGCCTCTGCACCACCTGCGATTGGTACTACACAACAGTACTCCGCAGCCTGCACATCAGTGTAGGGTGTAATCAACAATAGTGAATTCCAGTCGCAACACACCTACACCAAAGTTTTAGGGGACAGCACAACTTGCAGAAATTATTCCTTGGTATTTGCACTACAAAAGGCTGATCCATCAGTTTCCACACTAACGATGGCTGTTTCCTACATCTGCTTAGAACATTACAATGTTGTCAGGAATCACAGGCCCCGGGGCCTTCCCAGCGTGATGTAGAGGAGGAAAGACTACAAATCCCATGGAGCCATCTGCTGGAGGCTCATGGGATAAAAACGGAGGACGAGGGGTTTGGAATCATAAAAGATTTAAAAAACACCCTCTATACTAAAGGTTTACTTAATAAGGTTCACCAACTGGCAACTGAAAATAACTACATCAGATACAGACTTAAATAACATGATTCAAAATGGAACTTATAAATCTTCACTCTTGTCTCCTGAAGGTTTAGCCCTATGTCCTATTGACTCTGATTCATGCACGCACTATATTCTTTCCAATGCTCCTCATCCAAAAGCAAATTGCCCTCAGCGGCAGTTCCTCCATTAGGACGGAGGAGCGCAACCCACCCTGCAGCCAACGCAAAAAACATAAAAAATAAAATGGTCATAAAATGATTTTATTACCATTTTATTTTTTCAATATGTCCAGTCAGATCCAAGTGTCAGGGTGGGGCAGGGCCATTGCTGCTGACTTGAAGCAGGGGAGGAGTGGTGCACTCCTCCAGTTAAAAGTGGGCATGTCACTTTGGCCAGCTGTCTTGTGACAGCCAGCCTGACGTGCACTTTAAATCACTAACAACCGGAGCTGCTTTAGACAGCTGGGTGGAGAGCAGGCGCAGGCCTCCAGTGCCTGTAGAAGCGCTGAGCCAGCCTGCTCCAACCAATCCTGGCGCTTCGCTTATGCTAGTTAACAACATGAGAGAAGTGTATGGATTGGTTAGGGGAGTTGGCTCTGAGACCCCTCTCTGCTTTGGATCCAGGGTCTTCGGGACCGGAGAGGAGTAGGTAAGTACTTTATTTTGCTTTTATTTAAAATTCTTTTATTTTCGCCACTGTTAGGCAGTGTGAGAAACTCGCACTGCCTTCTACTTCAACTCCAGAACACTTAATTGTGGCCCGTTATAAACACTGTTTATAATGGACCACGATTGAGAGCTTTGGGATTGCACCTAAGGGCATTCCTGGTTTCAAACAGTGCCTGAAAGTTGGTTGAAATGTTCAACTGATCACCCCACCACTTTGAAATACAAGCAGCTGCCACTGATTGCTCTGATCTCTACTATAACAGACGCATACCTGTAGTCGATACTACGTATAGTGTGAGCAACGTTGGCTAGCACATTCCAGTCTTCCGTCTGTGAAGGAGCATTAGTCCCTAATTAAAGAAAATATGAATTTTTCTGATTTCCTCCTGGGACAAATGGAGAGAGAAAATATGCAAGCAATTTTTTAAGTTATAGACAATGGCATGCACACACTCTCTAAAAGAGTGTATTCAAATAACATAATGCTCTCAGTATTAGATCTCCTCAAAGGAGACTTAGGTCTTTTACAACATGGCTAGGGTCAATTAAGAGCCATAATGCAAAATACATTGGGCTTTACAAACTCTTCAAGCTGGTCACGTGCCTTGGCAACTCCTAAATGAAACAGCCATTTTCGAGCCCTGAAATTTTACATTAACACAAAAAACAATGGCTAAAAAATAATTCACCTACACCTTATTAAGTATTGAACAAATGGAGGGAACCCCACTTTCCGTAAATGAAAATCCACCTGTCACTGGCTTATACATGAAGTCATTTCCATTCCAATTACAACGTTCCACCTCCGCCAGAAATATAAATCATTAGGATGATACGAAAAAATGTGCAATCCACGTTTGCATCATTTGTGGAATTTTCCTTTTTCCCACGTGTTTAAATGAAGAATATCCTGTGTTTATCAGCATTTCCAGCTGCAGAAATCCTCCAGAATACTCGCTACTGTATGATTTCTTTTTGGAGCTCAGCTCGGTGGCTCTCACAGCTGGGCTCCCCCCAATACCAGTCCACAAAGTTAGGAACCTGGGGGTCATCTTTGACAACAAAATTGCTTTTCTCCGATCATGCAAACCAGGTGGCCTCTGCTTGTATTTTTACTTTAAAGGTCCTGAAGAAAATCCTTTTATTTCTTCTGCTGGAACTAAAGAAAACAGTGATCTCAAAGCTGGATTACTGTAACGCACTGTATGTGGGTGCACAACAGAATGCCCTAAATAAACTTCAGATGCTACAGAATGCAGCGGCGCATATCCTGCTGATTCTCCCAAAGTTTAGCTCCATATCAAAGAGCACTTGCAATCTCCATTGGCTGCATATTAGAGAGCGGATACAATTTAAAGCCTTGTGCCTGGCCCGTAAGGCCCTTCACAAAGTTGGCCCTTTCTCCCTACAAGCTAAGATTAACTGGTACATACCCTCGCGCAACCTCCGATCCCTTACTGACAACAAGGTGGTGTTCCCAGGATAAAGAAAGCCACATAGGGAGGAAAAAGATTTTCCTACAATACCTGTAACTGATGGAATGCTCTGCCTGTTCACCTGAGAGAGCAGACAAACCTGCTCAGCTTCAGAAAGCTTTGAAAAGCCTGGTTATTTCCTGCTGCTCATTGATCAGATCGTTCTTGGCCGTGATGGAACACTCTCTTAGACACAGCGCCAAGATGCCTTATTGGTAGATGCGCACTTTATAAAATATATTAACATTAACATAACATAACATAACATGATTCTATTTCTCTTCATTGAATGTATAACCCTTTAAAGCCAGGGTTAACTTGTGTTTTATCAGTAACTCCCATTTCATTTATCCCAACACACCACACACTTTTAAATAATGGTTAGTATTTAATGTTAACTAATACCAGCTGTTGTGGGCTGGAGCCCGGTCAAACGTACATGATCACAGTTTCGAAAACAATGCAGTGTTGTGGTATGATCTTGTATCCCCCACCTCAACAGGTAATCAAAGGTGTCCCTTGGCCTAAAATTGATATAAAACACTTGTGTTTTGACAAACTTAGTAAATGTGTTGCTGCCTTACTACAAATGGAGATGTCTTTAACCTCTGCGGCTGAGATTTAAGACTTGCAAGCAGCCCAAACTGCGTCAGAGATACAAAGGCTGTTACAAAAGCAGTACTCTACTCATTGTGCAGACTTTGTGCAAACAATCTTCAACACATCCAGCACAACTGGTATTGTGCGCTTTTTTAAAAGAACATTTAATCTAGTCTGGTGACTGGATTTAAAACTGTATTTGAACTAACTCCCTGGTTTTTCCACTCCTTATTCTCATGTCTTTTGGAGGATTCCAAAACATGGATAGTGTCTTTCTTAGTCCTATACTTGAGAGTGCTATTCTAAGACCGAAATTTGGTTTAAATTATCACTGCATCCCTGAACCTTTTATGGGACAATTAGTAACCCAGAAAGCACAAACACCTCGCCTTCAGGAATGCTCAGTGGGTTGTGTGGGGCTGCAGTAACCATCCTTCCTTACTAAGTGATGGTGCACTGAACAAGCCCGTGAACCTGTGGGTTTGGAATCAAAACCCTGTAGACATGGGTCCTAAACCCCAGGATATGCAACACTTTAAAAATAAAAAATAATATTTTTTAATGCAGTTTTCAAGTAAAGAATTCTACATTACAAAACATATAAAGGCAGGTGTGCGCAGCTGGGTAGGCGGTTACCGACATACGTTCTAAACAGAGATAATATTTTTTTTAAGTGCATAACTCACGGATTCATAACATCGAGTTGAGGCTGGTGCAGCAGTTCACAATGTCAATCCATTGCAGTAGCGCAGAGCTGTAGGCACAATCACAGGTAGTAACTCAGCATTCCCCCGCTGCACTCATGTCACACACATCTAGCAAACGGGCAAATACCCCTCACAGATCTAGGTTAGCACAATTCAGACAGCAGAAACAGGGTCAGGGGACTACGGGGTGCACCGCACCTGGAGAGAGAACTGCAGAAACCACCTCCTCGGCTAATATATGGCCCTGGGCATAAATTCTGGGGCAAGCCACTAAAATCGCTTCTCATGCAGGCAAAATAGGGACCTTGCGCACTCTCTTGAACTCCTCTCTCTGGAGCACCTCTCTCTCACAATCTGCCCATTTGGAAAGCGCATTCCCCCATCTGTACAGGTTGAGGCCACTGGCCGATTTTCAGCTCATCGTCAAATGCCTTCGGGCAAGTATAAACGCTAGATCTGGAAACCTATCTGTCACCTTTCGGACAGCGATGTGATTATGGAGGCCCAACAAGCGCAGCTGTGGGGAGCAGTCAACGCGTCTGTCTGTGGCCAGGCAGATAACTTGTAAAACAGCGTCTCGGTATGCAGCCAACACCCTGAAAGTCCATACCATATGATAGCAACCCGAGTGGCATTGGGGGCATGCAAACTAAGCTCCAGGGAACATGGTATGAATACTCCGAGGGGTAAGGTACGCTTGGTGTAAGAAGTAAAGCTGAATAAGTTTAAATCTAGCATTACAGACACCTTAGGGGTGAACACCAAAGTTTTCTTCTATGACCATGCCACCAAACACGTGTCCCAAATCCGCCGCCCAGTGTTGGTGTAACTGAGATAACTCAACCTTCGTTTTCTTCAACGGCGCTCTATTGAGAAGAGTGATCGCCCTTGTTCTCCCCGTTATGAAGAATGGACAGCGAAGGCACTCATGTTCCGAGGTATCGCAGAACCCATCCCCCACCAAGCTCCGACCTTACCCAACAGTGCCACATATAATAGGAATTGCCGCATTGGGATGTCAGATGTTTCCCTCAGGTCCAGGAGTCAGCTAGCTTCACCCGCTGCAAACAGGTCTCCCAGTATGGTGAGCCCTGCCTCCGTCCACAGGCGCAAGTCAGCCCAGCCAGTACCGAGCAATCATCAAGGGGAGCTCGCAGGTGTATGGGACCCTGGTGTGAGTCCTCTGTAATGCCCACACATACCACGCCGTCCTAACCAACACATTCTCGCCACACACCATTGTGGCAAGGGGAGGTTTCAACAGAATCCAAGCCAAAAGAGTCTTGGAAGGCATCCCACGCTCCCGGTGACCTACAGCACCCAGAGCCCAGACCGCCACCGAGCAACCCACTGTAACTGGGCAGCTAGATAGTAAAGCTCAAGGTCCGATACAGCCATTCCCCCCTAGTCCACTGGCAGTCGTAATTTCCACAAGGCCACCTGCCATCTCGAGGATCCCAATATAATATAAGGAGAAGGCTATCAAGTTCCCTAAAGAACCCTCTAGGGAGTTCCACCGGCAGGGCCGTAAACAGATAAAGCAGCTGCGGCAGAATTACCATTTTAGAAATGGCTATCCGACCACAGACTGAAATAGGTAAGGTACTCCAAAAGGTCACCTACTGCTTCAAGGCAGAAGTAGTCCAGACAAAATTACCCTCAACGAGCAGTTCCACAGATCTGTATACAGCTACCCCCAAGTAACGGATGGTAACGTGCTCCCAAAATAGTGCCGGTACGGCAGTGGGGAGCTGTACCTCCCCAGAGCCGGGTCGTAGTGGGTAGGAGCAGGACTTGTGCCAGTCAACCTCTAGGCCAGACAGTTGCTCAAACACCGACAGAGCCGCCACCGCCTTCTGTAAGTCAGAAACCTCGCCATGCATTTACAGCAGCATGTAGTCTGCTATAAGGAGATGTACAGGCAATTTCCCGATATCTGCTGACTCCGATAGTGTCAACCCTGCTGCATGGTGAGCGCAAATGGCTCTAAATCTAGAATGAATAACAGAACCTGCCTGCTGCCTTCCTCCATCACGCATGTGTCCGATATCACTGACCCAGTCATAACCCTTGCCACCGGCCAGGAATACAACAGTTTGGTCCATTTAACAAAAGCGAACCCAAACCTCATCCCGAGTAGAGTAGAGTAGCATACAAGAACTCTCAGCGAAGAGAATCAAATACTTTACGAATGTCAACAGATAATGTTAGCGAGTCTGGCGGGAGGTGCTCCTGTATGCCGAGGATGTGGAACAGCTGGCGGATAATAGGCAAGGTACTGTGGGTTGGTATAAATCATGTCTGATCGAGGCGTATCAAATTATCCACATGCGGCAAAATCCTATTCGCCAGAATCTTCCACAGGATTTTATAATCTGCGTTAAGCATAGAGAGGGTATGGTAGGAATGTACTAGCTCCGGGTCTTTATCTTTCTTGGGTAGAGATACAATTGTGGCCTCACGCAGAGAGGGCAATCGCAGTCCCCGCTGCCGAGCATCATTAAAAGTTTCCACTAGTTTAGAGGCAAGGGCAGCAGAATAAGGGGCGTAGGATTCTATGGGTAGCCCATCACCCGGGGACCTTGCCCCAATCGCGTCCCGCACCTCCTGCACAGTAATATCAGCACCCAGTCGCTCCGCCATGGTGGAATCTAGGACCAGAAGGTAGGAATCTGCGATGTATTGCAGAACGTCCGACTTGCGGATATGCATCGCTTGATTGCTCAGTAACACTGCTCTTTGGCAAATCAAGATTCGAATATGAATAATTGACAATTAATAAACACTGCAGTGCTTATTATGTGCTGCTGATTGCAAGTGGTGGGCCCCAATACTCATTTTTGGGGACAGGGATTTATGTTTCATCAGGCTGTGTCAAGAGAAGGAAAAAGGTAGAAAGGGATAAAGGGGGAGGAACATAAAGATAGGAAATCATTTATAAAGGGAGAAAGCAGGGATGCAAAATAACCTCCAAAAGTGAGACTAAGACAGGATTTGTAGAGCAGTGGAACAGAGGCAGCAGGTGGAATCAAGACAAGGCAGTATTGGTATTCAACAACCTATGCATTCTGCAATACCAATGGTGAGCTTCTAAGAA
Source organism: Calotriton arnoldi (assembly GCA_963921515.1). Classification (NCBI taxonomy): domain Eukaryota; kingdom Metazoa; phylum Chordata; class Amphibia; order Caudata; family Salamandridae; genus Calotriton; species Calotriton arnoldi. The sequence continues at coordinate 4,963,117 of CAWUFW010000020.1, forward strand.
AAAGATTGGGCACCTGAACTCAAATATATATATATTTTTATATATTGGGCACTGGCACGGTGCAATTGTACTCAAGGTCCTCAGACACCAGTGGTAAATGAGAATAACACACCAAAGTACAGCCCATTTACTGCCAAGGACCTGGGGAAAATCTGATGGTGGATGTTCCTCTATTAAAATGTGCATACCAAAATCAACTCCCGTTGCCTAGATTCCGGGGTGAAATCCCTCAATAAGGGTGCGCAAAGAGGTGTATGTGAGGCAGTTGAAACTGTGCTTCCTCTGATGCATGTGGTAGTGGCTGCTTTTACCTCTATTTTTACTCCTGCCTTTACAGCATCTATCTTCAAGACCTATTGTTACCAATATACATTTGAGTAGGCTTAGGCTCCACCCACAAGAGTATTTTCCTCTCACTTTATGCTATTGGTAGTTTGGTGTATCATTCCGCCCCCTACATCTCAAAAATATACTGAACAATCGATCACACATTTAATTCTTCATTTCATTGATGCATTCTATACAGAAAGCAAGTGTTTTTTGGTTTGTTTTTTTCTAACTGCAGACGTTTTTTTTAATGCTTTAATCAGGACTCCAATAAAAGACCTATTGGCTTTGCCAATGCTTGTATTTACTAGCCATTACATCGAGATTGTATGACCCCCTCGCATGCGTTTCTGGCAACACTGAAATGAGGCTTCGGGATTTGTTTGTGTCGTGAACCTTGTAGCCCGTGTACTTTGTTGCTGTAGCAAGAGGGTCAAAGGAAAAGAACCTCTGAGTTCTTAACAAGCAGAAGTGTCAGAGCAAAACTGTGTTCCCTGCAAAATTATGCGCGCTTGGCAACATCTCACGGCTTAGAGAGAGCTGTGACATATCCAACAAGCAGCGCTGCACGCACGAATGTTGTTTTATTCATACAAGATACTCCTAGCCCAAGGCCTTCTGGAGCTCTGTGTTCAAAATTAAAAATACGGAAGTGGCGTGACTGCCTAAAATAACCAGTGCCCAGCTCAGTCAGCCACAAACAGTAAAACTGAACACTAATACTGCCAAGCTAACCTTTTTTTTTTGTTGAATATTTTTATTTGCATTTCCATACAGTAAACATCTCACACAGCAATATATTCCAATTGGCATCATTACATACATCTCAACATTTGTATATGCAGTTGCCTGTCCAGTAGAACGTGTGTCCCATACAAAGCATGGTCACTGTGTCATATATTCTCATATTGTTGTGTATGTCTTTCCCCGCGGAAATGAATCTCCTTCCCATCTTCTACCGGTGTATCAACTACCGGTTGTGGTGCAGAACTATTAACTGGGGGGCGAAACTAGGGTAATGCGTGCGGGTTCTAAGATGTGTCTGTCGGGCGAAGTACCGGGGGTGCACCTTGTTCTATTGGCGGGCACTATTAAGTGTATTGACGTGAAACCTGTTTGGTGGTCGCGATCCATCAGACTGATTTTATTAGCGCATGATTCAGTGCACAAGTGCCGTTCCATGCCTACCGCTATTAAGAGATTAGTGCGCGCGTTTAGCTGCTAGGTCCGTGTATGCGAGTCTGCTGGGGCCTGTGACATTGTTTGTGATGCATCTGGTGCAGTCTGTTGTTTGAATTGGTGTAGTAATAGGATCCATTCCATGGAGATGTGGCGTTTACGTATTCCTTTTATTTCCTCCTCCCGGGTTGCCTCTTCCTCTGCTGCCGCCCATTTGCCCACTGCACCCTTCCAGACTGCTATCGGGGGTCCCATTGGGGCCCTCCAATGCATGGCAATCCCTCTTTTGGCTAGTAGTATGGCTAGTGACGCAAAGCGAATCTGTACTTTGTGTTGTTTCCGCCTTCGGAAGATACAGAGAGCACAGGCTTCCCATGTGTGCATGTCCGTGAGGCCCGTAAGGTCTCGCAGAGTCTCATGGACCGTGCTCCAATATGACTGTATTGTGGGGCATAGCCAAAACATGTGATAGAAGTCAACGTCTAGTGATTGACAGCGGGGGCATAAAAATTGAGTGGACGGGTAATATCGTTGGAGTCGTGCTGGTGTTTGGTATGCTCTATGTAAAATATAGAATTGAATATTTTTAAAACGTGCATTGCGGGATACCTTTTTAGGAAACTCAAGCGCTATCTCCCATTCTTTGTCATGTAGCTGGCGCCCTAGTTCCTCCTCCCATGTCTCCCGCAACGCTACTAGCGGTTTATTTATGAGCTCCCGGATGGCCCCATATATCCAGGTAACCAAGTGGCGGCCCGCTCCCATGTGCATGATTGCATGTATTGCTGGGTGTTTGCCCGGCTCTCCCTCCGACATGTCATGAAATGGAAGATAACTCGTTACAATCTGCCTATGAAGCAAGAACTGTCCAGGGGGAAGGTCAAATTCCCCCATTATCTGGCGGAACGGCTTGCGTTGACCGTCCTCAAATAGAGACTCAACCTCTGTCAACGAGTGTTCCGTCCATACTCGTAGCATATGAGTCGTGTAGTACGTCTCTTGTTTAGGCCATCCTATTAGGGGTAGCAGCGGGGAATAGGGCGGCGTCCCTGAGGATAACCTGTGTATTCTCTGCATACATTTGTGAGCTATGGACACCTGCAATGGGTAAGTGCGCCGTGGTTTAGAGCCTGGCATTAACATACGGCAAAGTTCCGGGATGGGTATGGGGCCTGCTGCCGTGTAGGTTTTCCCTGAATGTCTGCCCGTCGTCCAGTAGGACAACCACTGTAATTGCGCGGCTAAGTAATATGACTCGAAGGATGGTGCACCTAGCCCTCCCCGATTGGTGGGCAGCTGTAACTTAGTCAATGCGATTCTGTGTCTACCCGCCCCCCAGATGAGTGAGCTAAGCAGCGAGTCCAGTTCCCGGAAGAAATCACGGGGTGGGATCACCGGCAAATTTGTAAAGTAATATAATAATCGCAGAACTATTATCATTTTGGCCAGAGCTACCCTTCCTATCGGGGCCAGGGGGAGGCTCTTCCAAAAGCCTACTGCAGATCTGATCCCCGCCAGTGCTCTACGGTGATTCCCCTCAAACATATTAGAAGGGGAGTGATACAAACGAACTCCCAGATATCGGGGGGCGCCGGCGCTCCATGCTATGCCCTGTTCTCCTATCCTAACGTCTCGGGAACAAGGTCGGGATGCAAGGGATAAACCATAGATTTGTCCCAGTTCACTCTGAGTCCCGAAACTTCCGCGAAGTCCGCAAGTGTTGTCCATATGGATGTCAGATCTGCCGCAATATCCTTAATATATATCAATAAGTCATCCGCGTACATAGAGACGCTGTGTGTCGTATCTGCTACTGGGATGCCCCAGGCCTCTCCTTCCTGACGTAGTCGTATTGCCAGCGGCTCCACCACGAGGGCAAACAATAGCGGTGAGAGTGGGCACCCTTGCCGTGTGCCTCTCTCCACTTTAAAAGGGGAAGATATGTATCGCCCCATACGGACTCTCGAGGCGAGGTGAGCCGCGTGTAGGCGATGAGGATTGGACCGATTCCTATCTTTTGGAGGACCGCAAAAAGGTAAGGCCACAGGAGGGTATCAAATGCCTTCTCAAGATCTAAGATAAGACAGGCCGCTCTAGGAAAGGCGGTGCCCACCTGGTCCTGCACATGAAATAGTCGACGTAGATTTTGGGAGGTGTTCCTTCCCGGAACAAACCCGCATTGGTCCGGGTGGACCAGCGGACGTAGTATCTGTACATAGCGATCCGCCAATATTTTCCCTAATATCTTACAATCCGCTGATAATAGCGTAATAGGTCGATATGAAGCCAATAGTTTCGGATCCCGATTTGGCTTCGGGAATGTTATTAAAACCGATTCCCGAAGGGACCCTGGGAGCTCTCCCCTTTCCAGGGCGTCTGCAAACATTTCCCTGAGGCGGGGAACTAGTAAAGAGGAGAAGGTAACGTAGTATTCCGAGGGGAAACCATCCATCCCCGGCACCTTACCACGTGCCAGGGCTCGAACTGCTTGAGAAACATCTGTGGGCTATATCTCCGCATCTAATGCTGTTTTTTCTGCTATTTCAATTTGGGGTATAGGCAGCGGATCTAGGAATAAGACTATTGCGTCATGTCGGGCCTGTTCCGGAGCACTATATACCTGGGAGTAGTATTGGCGAAATAGCTGTAAAATGTCTGTCTGAGACCGTATTGTGTTACCATGTGAGTCTAACATTTCCGTGATTGGTCTTACCTCTGTATCTTGTCTAGCTAGCCAGGCAAGCAGGGTCCCTGTCTTATCCCTTTCCTTATGTACCCTTATTGCATACGCTTTAAAGTTGTACCTACGGAGATCCAGGGCAGCTGATGCATATTCTTTTTTTGGCTGCAGCCACCTGGGCTGCTGTAGCCGCGTTTGCATCTTCTTTCTTCGTGAGGGACGCCAGCTTCGTTTCAACTTGTGTCAGTGTTCGCTCTAACGTCTTTCTAACCCCTGCTATTTGCTTTATACTCTCTCCCCTCGCTACCACCTTAAACGCGTCCCACTCCACCAATGTTGACGTCGCGGTTCCTGCATTGTTGGCAAAGTATTCCTGTATACTCTGCCCCTGTTCATGCCTGAAGACCTGATCCGCCAAGCACTTCCGCGGCAATTTCCATATGGGTACTGGCGGACGGGGAGGTGTCCATTGCAGACTTAATACATGGGCATCATGGTCCGAAAGGACCCTGCCAAGATAATCGGAATGCTGCATTTTGGGAATCAGTGTCGCCGTGCATAGAAATCTGTCAAGCCGTACTCGTAATTTGTGTGGGATGGAGTGAAACGAATACAGCCTAGCCTGTGGATGGCTATCTCTCCAGGCGTCTGTGAGCGCCCAGTGTTTGATCCATGTCAAAAAGCGTTCTGTTTGCCTGTGGGTGGGAGAGTGTATGGGCGGGGGATGGGATCTGTCCAGGGTCAGGTCCATCACGCAATTATAATCTCCTCCCAATATCCACGGAATGGAAGCATACTGGGCTAGGACCCCCGAGAGATGTTCCCAGAACTTGTCTTGTTCGGTATTTGGGGCGTAGATGCTACCCAGGAGTATGGGTTGGCCCTCTAGAAGCCCCTCTAAAAGGGCATACCTCCCTTCTCTATCAATTGTTCTCTGAGCTCTTGGAAAGAGGTGCCCGGCCGGACCCAGATCAGCGCCCCCGTGCGTACGCCGAATAGGATGTGGCACTAATGATCCCGCGCCATCTAGTACGGAGCTTGTCTACTTCTTGTGCGGTTAAGTGCGTCTCTTGTAATAAGGCAATCTGCGCATTCTGGCGTTTAGTGTACGAATAGACTGCGTATCTCTTACTCGGAGTGTGTAAGCCTCTAACATTCAGCGTTAAGAGGCAGAGGTCGCTAATTCTGACTTTGTGAGTCATAACGCATTACGAGCGTAACCGAGAGTGACATGTCCCGCCTGAATCAAGGTGTCCGGTGATGCCCTGGTGCAGTGATCGTCGGGCGTGTATTGTTGCCTCGCCCGCCTGTGTAACATATGAAGCCTGCATTGTGGGGTATCTGGAAGGGAAGGGGTGAACCATAACAGGGGGACTACGTCCCAACAGCGAGGATCTACTGCACTCGGCGGCACGTCCAAACTAGATATAGTATGTTTACATTAATTCGTTTTAATGATCGGGGGGTGTCGTGGTCCTAAGTACTAACAATGCAATTTCTATGTAGCCCCAAGGGACTCTGAAATGAGATATGGTGCCGGCGGTTCCTCCGCCCGTGCGTGTCAGAAGTCTGCCGGATGAGATTTGCCCTGCACTCAACATCGTTTCTATGTGACGAGTGTAGGTTGGTGTAACATCTACCTCTGTACTGAGCAACAGTGTGGTGGGTGCGACAACAAACAAAGCCTACTACAACCAGCAAGTTCTATCAAATGAGAGTGTCCGCAGTTTGAGGAGTCACTTTTGGCGGAGTATCCGAACCCTCGTGGGACGTATTGTTGTCCTCTGTTTCATCTTCTGATGTGAAAATATGAGGGCCCCTCTCACTGTCCGAGCTTCCTAGTGTAGGCCCAAGATCTGCTGCTGCTTGCAGTGCTCTGCGGCGCTCCGCTATGATTTGTTCAAGGTTTGGGGGGCTTTTAACCGATGTCTCCAGGCGTCTTTCAGGCTGCTTTTGGGTGGATCTTTTTGATTGTCGGTTTTGACCTTTAGGGGTTTGTTTTGTCGATGTGGGGACATGGGGCCCCGAGTTTTGCAAATGCTGTTCCGCCCAATCATACGCATCTTTAGGGGTCATAAAGAAGAGGGAGCGATCCCCGTGTATCTCCTTCAGCCACGCCGGGAAGAGCAGGGAGTATTGAGTCCCCTTGTTTCGAAGTATGCGTTTAACCTCCAGGAATGATGCTCGCTGGCGTTGCAACGTCTGGGAGTAGTCCGGGAACAACATCACTGTTTTATCCTCTACTCGTATGGGGCCATGCTGCCTGGCAGCCCTGAGTACAGCATCTCTGTCCCGAAAGTGCAGGAATTTGAGGAGCAAAGGCCTAGGCGGGTTTCCGGGAGGTAGCCTCCTCGCCAGTACCCTATGCGCCCTTTCCACTGAGAAAAATGGGGTTCTGTCTGACTCCGGGGTGAACGATCTGAACCAGGCCTCCACATAGCCAACAGGGTTTGGATCCTCTACGCCTTCTGGTAGATTGATCACACGGATATTGCACCGTCGGGAACGGCCCTCCAAATCGTCCGCCTTTTCTTCTAATGATTTAACTCTGCGCTGCAGTTCCACCAGGGTGTCTTGGTGCGCTTTGCATTGGGGTTCCATAGTCTGGAGGGTTTTGTCTCTCTGCTTCACCCTATCTGCCAGCTTCCGATGGTCATCTCTGAGCAGATTGATGTCCGTGGCCAATGCTCCGAATCAATCTTCCATTGTAACGCGGGAGTGTTCAATCGCTTCTAGTACTCTTTCCAGCTTGTCTGACATAGACAGTTGCGGCGCGCCATCCCCGCCGGGCCCGGAGCTTTTCGCGGCTGGGGAAGATTGTCTTGTGGGGGCTGGCGTCTGCGAATTCCCAGCGCCACGCTGTCGCCCCATATTGTTGCTCAAACCCAGCTCAGGTAGGTGTGATCCGTCGTTTTTCGGTATCTTCCCCGCGTACTGCCTTCTTTAACTTATTCCCTCGTTATTGGTCGCAATAGTTTCCCTTGTGCCAGCGGCCGTTTTGCTGTCTCCCTGATGCGCCCTCCAGGTCCTGCACACTCTCTCCTCCCCACCTCGCCGCGCCTCGATTCTCAGCGCCGACCGGCGAGACCCCCCCAGCGGGATGTATCTGCGGGTCCTGATAAATGGGAGGAAGGATCCGCTACTCCCCAAGCAGATGTATTCCGTTTAGGTTTCTTGTCGGGTCTTCTGTCGGCTTATAGGAGTGGGGGGGGGGTTTGGGGTCCCCTGGGCACACAGGGGGGGCTAAGTGACCCCTCCCACGCAGATATCTCCTGCTCCAAATACGAATGGCCTCCCCACTGGTTAGGGGTGCTCAGTGATGGCGCGCGTCAACCGCCCAAGGGTTTTCTGCTCCATCTCTGCGCGCCTAATATCAGGTTGCCTGTTGTGAATCCGGGATTTCCAGCGCTTCACCGAGTTTCACCCCCTTCTTTGCACTCGCAAGTACCTGACCTAGAGATGCTCCCCCTTCCGTCTCCAACGGGCACCATCCGCGGTGGTAATGCCGCCTTGGTAGGTCACAAATGCCGGTGGGACGTCCCCCCACCTCGTCTCAGCCTCCAATGGCTCTCCGTCCCCCCACTTTGATGCAGCTCTCACTGGTGTGCTCCGTCTTTATCAGGCCTCCCTGCTGCCAACTGCAGAGTGGGTGGGGGTACGCACCATCCGGTTCCCGTCTATTGCTGGCTCAGCCGCTCCTGGAAGCTCTGAAGGTGCGGTTCCCGCCTCCGCGTGCCGCCGGGGCAACCCCCCTCCGGTGCTGGCCCTGTTGCCCCGTGAAGTTCTGCGGGTGTGGTCCCTGCCCTGCATAACACCGGGGCACCAGTCTCCTTCCTACGGGTCCCCGCACGGGCGCTCACCTGCGACCACTTCTTTCTTCGGTCTGCGCTCAGGGTTGCCTCCGTTGCTGTCACTGGAGCAGGGCCTCTCTCCCCCAGCTCGTCTTGGTGTTATTTCGGAGCCGCTCCTACGCCGACGGGTGCCGCCATCTTGAGAAGCAGGGACTCTCACCATCGCCAACCGGCCCCCCAGCTGGTCACCGCCGTGTCTGCGTCACATTCGTTCTTCTCCGACCCCGCCAGCTCTCTATTGCCCGTGCATTGCACATCAGTGTCGGGCCGCTGGTCCGCGTTGTCGGTTTCGCTGTCTTCGCCAACGTGGATCAGGCACCAGGCGCCGCCATTTTGCCTTCGCTCACCATGCTCCAGCTCAGGTCGCGAACTTCATCTGCCGTTTGGTCGCATCCAATGTGCCCGCTATCAACTCCGCGGGTTCCTACCTCCCTACACACTGCGCTGATTTAGTTTACGGGAACCACCGGCACCTATAAATGCCCGTTATCGGGGCTGCCTGCCGGAGCTCTACGCAGGCACGTCCACCATGCTGGCTGCCTTCGCCACGCCCCCTCTGCCAAGCTAACCTTAATGCTGCTCTGCTCAAATCATGCTTACTTTTTAAGTCTGGCGGTAGCCATGACTTTCAAGGTTGCGAAAATTACATTTAATATATATACGTATAGGGACTTTCAGCCAGCCCTCTTCATCCATTGGTCTGTTCTTGTGCAATTAACATTTTTCTTCAGCCCACTACGCACGTGCAATGTGTAGCCCACCCAGGGGTTTAAGTGGGATGAAAAAACTGGGGGGTCTCTCAAAGGGGCGTGGTCGATGTAATTAAGGGTGTGACTTAAGACATTTAAGCTAACTTTTATCTGTGCTTATTTTGGGATACTGTTAACTCGTCTTTTTTAAAGGATGATTCCCATCCTGACTTACTGTCGCATGTCACCTGCGAGGCATAGGTGACGCACTTCACTGGTATCTTTAATCCCCCTGTAACAGGACTGGTGCCCACTCTAAAAAGGGGCCAGTTGATAGATCCATCTTTACCTCTGGATATTACCTTACAGGAAGTGGTTTGGGCACTGAATGAAAGCAAAGGGGGGTAAAGCACCGGGCCCGGATGGGGTACCAATGGATGTTTTTAAACAATGTGTTAGTTTATGGGCGCCAATTTTAACTAGAGTTTTTAACATGGCTGTAGAATCAACACCTCCTCTTACTTGGGGTGGATCTATCATAGTTCCTATTCACAAGAAGGGCAATAAATCAGACCCCAAAAATTACAGACCAATTTCATTGTTAGACTCGTCTGTTAAAGTGAATGGGCTTGGGACTGTTCAATTCTCTCACCTGCGCAGTTTGGTGTCCGGAAAGGCCTAGGGACTATCGAGCAATGCGTGAATCTTGACCTGCTTATAGGCAAGTATACTTGTGCCAAATGTGGAAGATTATATCTTTGTTTCGCTGACTTGAGCAGCGCTTTTGATCTAGTAGATCACCCAACTCTTTGGATTACCTTGCTCGGTATGGGTGCCCCTAAACCAATTGTGAGCTTCCTGGCCAGACTGTATGAGAACTTAGTAAGCAATGTAAGTTATGGTTCTCTGGGAGAATGCACTAATAATTTTGCAGTTAAACGTGGCATTCAACAAGGTTGTGTTTTAGCCCTATTTTATTTTCGTTATTTATTAATGGGGTGGATCAGACTTTGCAAACTGTCCATGCTGATGTCCCACAAGTGGATGGGCGCCCCATTCCGATACTACTGTACGCAAATGATGCGGCCCTGCTGGCCAGCACCCCTCTGGGGTTGCAACGTCTAATGGATGCTTTTGGGGATTTTATTGTTGCTCGGAAACTGGTCATTAACAAAAGTAAAACTTACACAATGGTATGTGGGTCCAGGGTTAAAAAATGTAGATCATTCCTTTTGGATAAATCACCAGTGGCTTCTGTTGATTCATTTTGTTACTTGGGCATTACCTTTTCTGGTAATGGCTCTTGGACTCGTGAAATCATTAATGTTAAGAGTAATATGGACAGAAGTACACATGGCATTTTTAGATTTTCTGCCAAGCTGGGCTCCAGACCAGTTAAGGAGATGACTGAAATTTATAAGGCAAAGGTTTTATCCATTGCAACATATGGGGCTGGTGTATGGGGTTATTTTAATAGTAAAGTTTTGCAGACTAAGGAAAATGGTTTCCTTAAACGCTTACTTTGTCTGCCTACCTCAGCTTCATCTGAGATTATTCACAGAGAAGTCGACTACAGTACCTCACAGATGTAGTCGCATCACGCCCCCTATTGCTTTGGCATTCTATATGGTCCAAAGATGAAACCAGCTTTACCAAAGCAATTATCCAAGACTGTCTTAAATTGGACAACGCCATGATGATCCCTTGGCTAAGCTATATTAATTCTGTGTATAGAAAAATGTTTAATATGTCAATCCAGACTAACCCCCTACAAGTTTTTTCACTTAGTAAATTATCCATCAGAGAAACTTATATGAATATTAGGAGGGAAACCCGAATTTCGCCTATCTCCGATCGAGCATCGCTGAAATATCTGCTGTGATGTCCCTCCCAGTGAAAATGTCAAGATGGTGCCCGGGGAGCTATGAACACTCGCCTGGCGCCGAATGAAGTGCACCGTGATGCCACTGACCTCCGTTCTATCCAGCAATCAACGCCCCCACCCCTCGGCCCTCATCTTGAATTCCCTGCCGACCCTACTGGGATGATTTCGCCGCATTGTACAACTTCGTTTACCTGCTCGGCTTATAATGGCATGGCTGGAGGGGGAGAGGCACTCGAGCCCGACCTGCAGCGTCCCCTGAGATCCACAGCGGACGCGCTTCATAGGCGGTGAGTGGGGAAGCGGAAAATAGCCTCCAGCGATCCCAATGGGAGTTTTGAGGACCTGATGGCGCCTAAATTAATCCCCTAAAAAAACTTGGCTAGTACTTGTAAGCGGGATTCCCCGAGCCTGACCCCAAAATGGCGCCCGCCAAGGTAATCCCACCGGAGAAAACGCAAAGAGGGGGAGGGGCAGAAAGACGACGATCTGTACAAGGCGCTTGCCTGGAGTCCGCTGAATCCGACGACTCAACTTGATCTACTAACATCAAACTGCAAGTATTAACAACCCAATAATACTGGTTTGATTTGCTCCGCACCACCTCTGCTGATTGCTCAGTACGCGCCAGATAGCCGACATTCCAATGCGACATACCGAAACGCTCAAGCAAAATGGTGACCGATAAATAACTCCGGAGCTTCGCTGAAGCGACCGTACGACCACATGCCCAGCTGACCAACATACCCTATACACGCTATGCACGTTATGGACCAGTTAACACCACAGATCACCCTGCCTAACGTGTTATATCCAACTCACACGCTGCATCCACAGTCGGCGAGAGAAACGGTCTGCACACATCAGTCGGATTTGTTCACATGCATTAAAAGGTCCAATGAGAGTGCCCACTAATGCTCTTCAGACAAAAACGATCACTTAGATTCCCTTTTAATTTCTAGAGGGCTCTAGAGCATTGTTCTTGTACAATAGCCCCTTGCAGCTTGAATGATCACCTCACAGCCTGCCTGACAACCTGCCTGTTCTTAGCTGGCGACTAACAGCAGCTCTGAATCACGCCAGACGATCCTCAGCGTCCCAGGTGTCGCCTCCTTCACTCGAATCAAGAGAACTTTTATGACCTCAACATCCTACATCCAAGGAACTTGACTCCAGTGTCATTAGCGGTAGAGGCGGGCAGCGTTTTCCCTTGAACACCGGGACTGGCGAGGCTGATGGAACTAAGACGATGCCCTCTGGCGGAAACCTTATATGTTATACTGACCGCGGTGCCCGAGCAACATGGCCCATGCCCGGTGGAGCTGTTTTAGGCAGCTATAGAGGAGATTGACTTTGGTTTCACCCCCTTAGCCGTCACCTACCCAGCCGGACATTGGACATTGTTTTTCCTCGTCTCTCCGCTGTGTAACCTTCCCTCCCCCGCCTCCTCCCTCCTTGATCCTGTGGCTGTCTCCCCTTTTCAGCCCTATCTGAACTTTTTTTTTTTTTTTCCTACACCCCTGTCTCGAACCCTCTCCCCCCACCCTCCCTCATGCTCCAGGTAACTCGTATATGTTTGTTATTTTATGCTATGGTAACTGATGTAACTGTGTGCAACTTGTTCTTATGTAAAGCGCTCTGATAACTCCGGGTCTAGCCAGCGCTATATAAAACTCTTCAAATAAATAAACAAATAAATAGTTAGTGAGAATAAGAAACCATCAGTCATGTTTTATCTAATGCTTAACCAAGTAGAAAGCTGCCCGAATTATCTGACCTATATACACAATCCCATGCATCGTTTTGTCCTAGTTAGACTAAGATTGGATATTGTCCATCACTTGGTTGCTTTTCCCATAATGAAATCCTGTCCCTCAGACACGTTTCCGTGCCCATGCGATGGACGAAGTAAACAGAGCATTGTGCACTTTATGTTGTTTTGCAAAATTTATACTGGTTTTAGAATTTGCTATCTTAAACCACTTTTGCTTGCATTTGGTGGTGGATCACATCTTGCTGCAGCAAAATTTTTGTCCGAGCTCAGCGATGCTAGGGTCTGTTTTAACGTGCCGCTTTTTATTATAAATGCACTTAATATACGTAAAAGCATAATGGTTCCCATGGAGCGCTGAATTCTTGATGATTTGATGTAATTGTACTATCTTTTTAATCACTTTTTTCGAGTTTTTATGTTATGAACTACTTGCAATGTATTGTATTTTATGTATACTTTTATGGTTGTTTCTACACACCGAATAAAGTTTAATGAAATGAAATGAAATCTGTGCTTAGCACAATGTGCCGCCCGACTAGATTTTGTCTCTACTGTCATTGTATCCAGATATATAATACAACATGTAACACTACACCTACAACAAGCCAGGACTATTGGCTTTGTCAATGGTTTTTAGTTGCATAAGATAAATAAGCAACAACTATGGCTTCGTTGCATATAATACTAAAAATGCTTCAGGTCTGAAATGATGAGACTGTGAAAGAACTATAACGGGTTTCTTTGAATTTACATCAAAGGCTTTGAGCAGTGGTCCTGCTGCAGAGTTACGATTTGTTTTTTACCGAGGGTGAGGGCAAAAATGGAGAGCCCGATAGAGGCCCGTCTCGGCACCTGCTTTTTTTTAGAACTGTCGCTGCTGAGCACCGGCAGGACCCGGCCCACTAAAAGCCCCGAGCCCACCTCAGCCATTGCCTAAACTTCCCTTTGAGTGACAGCGTTCTGTTTCACAAGGGACAAGTCCACACACAAAGTAGTTCCCTTGAGTGCCAGAGGCTACTATGGCAACGTGTGATTTTCGAGAATAACGAAAATATTTTTGCTTTTAGGGATGTACTGGTGAGGATTTTGAAGGCCCTCTAGCAATAACATTTTACAAAAAGCATGACAAAAAACATGCAGTGACAAAGCCAAACGGTTAGGAGCCGAGGCCAGACCTACTGTTTTACACGATGCTTGCAGAAGCTGGAGATGAATGATAATTGTGAGCCTGTGCTGGTGCACGAGTGACAAAGGGTAAAGTCTTTTTTTTAAGTAAAACAATACGTGGCTGCTGAAGTAATGTAGATGGCTAAAATGATTTTGCAGGGAAAATGAACTAATGAAACTAAACGGGCAAGTTGCAAAGGAAAACTAAGTTTTTAGTCGATTTTATTGACAGGACGCAGTAAGGGGATTTGGTTTAAATTAATTCTTACATTTTGAATAAACATTATAAGTAGAATTCCAGATCAAGGGGCTACCAACGAGTTAGGAATACACAAGGGAAACAATTGAGAAAAACAGACCTCGAAATCAACCCAAACAAATGTCTCGTGGACAGAGACTGAGAAAGGACATACATACTTCTAATCTGAAGATCTAAGAAAAACGGTCCTTTGAGAAGTAGCTGTCTATTTTCAAGAAGCCGGCAAAGAGATTATGGCAGCAGAAGCTGACGAGGGAAGAGTTTGAACAGGCAGCACACGCGCACAATCATGTGTGATGTATAGAATCTCTTTTGACAGAAGACATACATTTGTGAGGAAACATACCAAGAACACATCTTGATTTTGGAAGATACCCCGGACTGGATTTTTCCCACTGTAACGGGCAAACAAACGCATGTTCTCCATAAGTACACAGGAAGAAAGAAGACATTACAAATACAATATACACAAGTCAGTTGAAGATGTGACATCTCTGCTTTCAATAGAATAGAGAAATAAACATTGGGTGGATCAGTAATTCTATTTGTTATTTTTTGTAATTTTTTTTATTGCATTTAAAAAAAGAAAACAGAAACAGAGCAAAAAATACAGCGTAACGTGTCTAACTTTTGTGGATTTATATCACGCTGAACTTAGTAAAAATATATAGTGTTGCAGTCTAGGATTAATAATATTGCTTAAATTCGATTAAATTGCATGCAAAGTTTAAGTCAAACGACCACTACGTTTTCTTATATGTTCCAATGATACCTAGATAAACAATTGCATAGTTTTTATCTACAATCCCGATTTCAAAAGAATTGGTTTATAAATCCAAGGTGAACAAAGTTAACAGTTGGAACAAATTGTACTTCATCATGTTTGCTTATTCCCAAATGGGTCATAGATTCAAAGATAAAAGATAGGAAAAAATAAATCACAGAGGGAGATCAAGAAAAGACAATGGTATTGAGTGGAGGGAGGATTAGTAGGCATCCTGGGAACTTGGAACACTTGCTTGTCTACACCTTCCTCAATTTAAATTTCTCCAGAAATGTTATTACCTCAGTAAAGGTTTCGAAAATGGACAATGGCCACTCGCCAGCCTCTCAAAGATGTAAATCAGAGTACGCTGACTTCCTACACATGGTTAGGAAATTTTCAGTGAGCCTGTGTTATTGGCAGGCGATTGGAAGTACTCTCACCAAGGTCTGGGGATACCCAGTTGATCCTTCCCTCAAATTAGGCGTTCTTGGAATGATGGAAAGATGCAAGGGCTCCCTTATGGGCATGGGATGTCTCTTAGCCATACGGGGTATTGCACAGTACTGGGAATCTGATAAGACCCCGCCTTTTCAAGACAGGCTGAGGGCGATGGACCATTGGTCCTATACAGATACAGTATAGGACCAATTGAGGGAGTGACCAGCTAAACATCTGAAGATATTGGATCCTTTGTAGGATCATTTTGGTCTTGATGTACTGTGACATGTCTGACCGACCCAGTACTTATACCAGTGACTCATTCGTATTAAATACCTGTGTCTACCTATGTCTGTATTTGTGTTGAATGCCACACTGAATTTTTGATTTTACCTCAAAATTGATAAAAAAGAGTTTATGAAAAAAGAGAAGATGCTGGTCGATGAGGAGGAATGTAAAAGGGGATGTATATATATATGATCAAAAAGTGCATATGTGAAGAACATATATATGAAAGAAATATGGTGGAGCAGGTGCTCTTGTTTCTACAGCACCCCCTTAATACTTAAGCCTGTCAATCACAATGTGCGCAGAAAAAAACATTATCACAAGTATTGTAAAGATGTAGTGATTTCTAAAATCATAGAGATCAGCGTTCTCCCATAACCTTGCCCAACTGATATTTTTAAAGTGAGAGGCTTTCAAAATATTCCCATCACATCTGCGTGCATAGCATACTCATCACCGCAACCAAAGAATGAAGGTTTATTTGCATTCTGTCATTGCCAGTGTTTGAAGCCAACACTGTTACAAAATGAAGTAGGGACCATCATGTGCATCTCAAGTTAGTATGGAATGATTGATGTGAACCCCAGGGATACAGATGCTGCTTGAATCCTCATTCCACCTTACCTTATAGGGCCACTTCCTTGCACTACTTCCTAACACATGCATGACAGTTTCAACTTGACAACCACCCCCTTGACCGCTGATGTGCATTCCTCAAAAGAGGCTGTAGACATACTAACAAGCTGTTTTTGGTCAATCTCTAACAAGAAAGGTTTTTCCTTCTTGTCACAGGTCTTCGCCTCCTGCTCGATGGAGCGGAGCATTGAACAGGAGTGAAGGATAGTGGATGAAAGAAGACAGCTAAGCAGCCCCCACCCTGTGGTGGGGTGACTGAAAAGCTGCTTCAGCCACTATTTACAGAATGAGAAAACTGGTATCGTTTTTTGTTTTTAAAAAGGCAGGTCTTGTTTCTTCTGTTTCACTGTTTACAAAAAATAATAATGGAGATTCCGTAGTCCTTTATGTTTGCCTCTTGCATTTTTTTAAAAGAGAGAATGGAATTTATGATGTCATTTGTATTTTTACAATTTTATAAATTATAATTTATATGACTAGGTGATATTTTAATGTATTTAATTTTTGGTAATCATGAATACTTTAGCAGAGGACACCTTTGGCTTCTGGGCCCCTTCTCTGTCACCAGGCCCCATTCTGACCATTTATTGAAGCAGTTTATCTGAGTCGTTGTATCTTAAGAGCTGGTAGAGCACTCTTTGGCAAGCACTCTCAGAAGAGAAAGCATGGCGACTTCTCCCCTGGAGATTTACAAGACTCCCATTCAGTAGACAAAATACTCTCTCTAAAGTGAGGCTTCTATAGGATCTATTAATCCTGCTGCTTTGGCTAAAGGATTGTGTGAAGTGGGTCTCAAAGAACTAATGAAAGAAATCTCAAATAACTATTGTCGTCTTTTGATTTGGGAAGAAGTTATAAGGGCACATGGTGCTTCCTCCTTCATAGGTGTCTTCTGCTTCAGCCTCTGACCAGGAGGAGTGACATGGGAGATTCAACTAGCAAGTACTTCTGCAGAGAAGACTTGGAGGAGATTTATAATAATAAGTGAAGCTACATCCTGTACCAGCAGGGGGCTATTTCTTCAGTTTCACAAAGACCTGGTTCATTGTCTTCCTATTAATCAAATGATAAAAGACCACATTAATAAGGAATGGAAGGAATAGATAAAGTCACAATTCCAAGATTCGCTTCCTCTTTGAATGTTCTGAAAGAAGAAGAGGGTTTTATGCCTCTGTCTTTAAAATTTGATTCTCTTATTTCCAATCTGTCTAGAAAGTCCTGGTTAATGGAGAAAGATGCTACCTCTACTAACACTATAGATTGTAAAGTAGATGAGTTTATAAAGAAGATGTATGCTGGGTTGAACTTAGCTATGCCCGCTGATGTATATGCTAAAGTCATTGGTAAAGGACTTCTAGAAGCTGTCATTACCCATTCAGAATGGGGAGGGGGTTGTTGGTCCAATGGCTTAAATGGAAACGCATACAAAATTCTTATCAGATTTACCACCTGCAGCTGTGATTGTTGGCCATTGACAAGTACTTATGCGAAAGTGGAAGGGAGAAGGAGTGCATAAATCTTCGCTATTTAAACTACTGTTTTCAGGGCAACATGTATTTGGTCTTCAGCTGCAGCCTTTAACGAATGCAAACTATTGCCAATCTCAAAGAAACCTAACCCTGAGAATTGCAGGTTTTGTTCCTTTTATCGCTCCAACAAAGTCACTTGTTTCTCCTGCTCCTCCTCCAAGGGAGAACTATCAGGAAAAACAACAATTTTGCTGGTGTTCTTCATTCTCTCCCTCTAAGCAACCACATCAGACCACATGCCGAGCATCGGAAGGTGTCAGCCCTTCCAGTAGAGGAAAGAATCACTCAATTTTGCAACAAAAGGCTTCAGCCAGTATCAGATCAGTGACAGACATAGTGAAGGAAGGATACAGTATAGAGTTGTCTTTACTCACAGATTCAGGGTTGTTTCTCAACCCCATTTACTCAGAACTGCCTGAAACAAGAAGTGATGGATTCCCTAATTCAGGGGCTCTTAAACAAAAGGGCAATTATTACTGTTCCAGAAAAAGAGTAAGGACGAGTATTTTTCTATGGTCTTTCTGGTGCAAAGACATTAAGGATAATATTGCTTCATAATAGACTTAAAAGCTATTAATCAATTTATCCAAAAGCATTTAAAAATGGATAAGTTGAATAAAACTTTGCCTATGGTATCTCCATGGGATTTTGTAGTATCACTGGATCTATATGACATATTTCCACATACTAATTCATCAAAAGTAACAGCAGTTTCCTCCCTTTGACATTCACTCCTTCCTATTGCAGTTTGCGATTCTTCCATTTGGGAAGTCCTCCCGAAGTTGTTCACAAAGGACCTGGCGCTTATTGTTGCAATTTTTCGTGGGGAGGGGAGTCTGGTTCATCGGTTCACCGACAAAATATCGATAGCAAAAATATAGATGACAAAATTATAGATGAAACAATATAGAATGCAAAAATATCGACTCCCTATACTTAAACAGGTAAGTACAAAAATATCGAATCAAAAAGATCAAAGTGAAAAATATAGATGTAAAAATATCGATTAAAAATATAAATAAAATAAAATTATATGTATTAACTATATAAAATATTAATATTATCTAACAAAATTGATTACATTTAAAATACATAACTAAATATAAAAAATAAACTTAATAAAAAAATATAAACACACAAACATAATAATTTATACATATACATATATTTACTTTAAAATAATTTATTAACTTTATCTTTACTTAATTTTTTTTTTTTATTGTTCGTTGTAATTTTTTATTGATATTTTGCAGGAATCCATCACAAGAATAGTAATAATAGTAACATCTAACATTCCATAATAGATAAATGGATACATAAAAATATAAAGGAGAAACATCTGTAATGGATATTATTTGTTAATAAATAGAATACATAAAGAGATAAATAGTTGAATAAATAGTTGAATAAAAAGAGGAACAAATGCAAAGATTAAAGAGCAAATCACCATATAACTGAACAAATACATGAATTAAACCGTTATAGCTATGATTAAATTGTAACATATTAAATCCCTTTATAATTCTTGAATTAATTCATTGAATTAATAGAATAATATAAAATGAGTCGGAAATAAAAAAAATGAACAGATGAGAATAAAATATCTTATAAAGGTAGAAATAAAGTACATTGATATAAGATAGAATATGAAAGGGGAAGTGAAATTGTACAAAATATAATGAGATTAACAAGATAGATTTAGAGAGAAGATATCCGGGGGGAGAGGGGAACGGAAATTGTAGGAAAGAGTAAAAGCAATAAAGAAAAAGAATATAAAAAACAATGCTGGACTAAGAGACACAAATATCTGTACCTGAGGTATTAATATCAATATCATTACCACTATTCATATTCAAGAAAGGAGACCAGACCTGTATAAAAATGTCAGTTTGATTCTGAAGATTGTAAATTGCTCTTTCATGTGATGCTGTGTGTATCATCGTTGTCAACCATTCTTGTTGTGAAGGGGGGGATGATGATTTCCAATGTCGTAAGATACATATTTTTGCTGTAGCCAATGCTGTATGGAAAAGGCGGCGCTGTGGTTTAGAGAGCTTTGGGGAGAGTTGTAAGTCGTGGAGAAGAATAGTAGCAGGAGTAAGTGGGAGACACAAAGGCATTGTGAAGTGTAAGATTTTACCCACATATGTCCAAAAAGACTATCATTGGACATTCACATATGATATGTGTTTAGTCCAATTGGTGTTAGAGCATCTCCAACAATTGGCATGGGAAAGTAGCCCAGCTTTGTGCAATTTCATCGGAGACCAATGCCAGTTATGAAGGATTTTAAAGAGACAAAATTTTAATCTAGCTTCACGAGTTCCTTTGTCTAAATGTTCTTTCATTTCCTCCCACTCTTCTGCGGTGTATGATATTGAAAGCCGAGCCTGCCATTTAATTTGCAGTGCCCCCGATAAAGGTTGAGAGTAAAGGTGCATTGTAAGAATTTTATAAAGACCAGATATTACTCCTTTATGCCTGCCCCAAATATTTAAATATGATACTATTTGTGAGGTTTGAAGTGTCCTAAAGGCTAAACCTAGTTGTTTTTTCAAACATTGTTGAAGCTGGATATATTTCATGGATTGATGCATTGGAAGATCAAATTCTTCTCTTAGTTGTGAGAATGATTTAAAATCACCATTGTAAAAAATTAGATCTAATGTTTGAATGCCTGCTGACTTCCATAATGGCCAGGATAATATTTTCCCATTAATACGAACACCGGTATTATTCCATATAGGTGCCTTTTCATGAATGTTTGGGTGTAAAGCTAATAATCGATGAATCCTTTGCCAGGATTTGAGCATAGCTGATAAGATTGGGATTTTGGGTTTCTGACGACTGATTGTAGTACCATATTAGGCGGAAATACCTGTGTCCGAGGATAAAAGGTGTCCCTCTATATGGACCCAATGTGGAACATCCAAGATCCCCGGTAACATATATGATAATTGAGAAATCTGTAATGCTAGAGTGTAATGTTCAAATGATGGAAGACTCATTCCCCCACAGGAATGATGAGCTCTTAATTTCGCCACTGCTAAACGGGGTTATGCTGAGCCCCATATAAAGGTTTTTATTTTGGAGTCTATAAGTCTCAGCGTAGATAAGGGAATGTGGAGAGGAAGCATACCTAGAGTATATAAAAAACGTGGGAGAGTGACCATTTTAACGGCTTGAACTTTGCCCCACAAGGAAAGACTTAAGATTTTCCATTTATCAAAATCACGTTACATTTGGGGGATTAACGGATTCAGGTTGTCTGTAATCATGCCTTCCATACCTTTGTTTACTAGAATACCCAAGTACTTAAGGCCGAAAGGTTGCCAGTGGAAAGGGAAACCATGTATAGCTGCTTTGGTGGTTCCATCTGAAATGGGTAATGCTTCACTTTTGTCCCAGTTTATTTTATAGCCTGAGAAAGAGGAAAACTTGTCTATGATTTGGAGCAAAGATGGTATAGAGCGAGATAGATTGGTGAGAGTGAGCAATATATCGTCAGCATATAAATAAAGTTTGGAGTCACCTGTAGGGAGATATATACCCGTGATTTCATCTGATTGGCGGATAGTGGCCGCTAAGGGTTCCATTGCCAAAAGGAAAAGAAGTGGGGATAGAGGACATCCCTGATGAGTTCCTCTCCGGATTGGAAATGGGTCAGATAAAAAACCTCCACAGTTCACTTGTGCAGAGGGATTATCATATAAGAGTCGCACTTTATTAATAAACTGATCCCCCAATCCGAAGTGTTCCAGCACTTTAAAAAGATATTCCCATTCAATGCGGTCAAAGGCCTTTTCAGCATCTAATGATAAGGCTAACGCATCTTCTGAAAGGCTTTTGGCAGACCATAATGTATGTGCCAATGTGCGCAAATGATTCCTAGATGAACGTCCAGGAACAAATCCCACTTGAGTTGGGTGAATTAAGGAAGGTAGTACTTTCTTGAGACGAGAAGCCAGAATACTGGCAAATAGTTTGATATCACAATTCAAAAGTGAAATAGGGCGGTAACTGGCACAAATTAAAGGGTCCTTTCCAGGTTTGGGGAGTACCGCAATTATTGCTTTGTTAGAGAGGGGACCTAAAGAGTTATCACGTCCTGCCTCTTGGAATGCAGTATGTAGAGATTCAATAACATTATGCCCAGTCCAACGATAAAATTAAACTGGAAAACCATCTTCTCCGGGAGCTTTATGATATGGCAAATTGGATATCGCCTGCGCAATCTCATCTCTAGTGATCTCTCCTCAAGAAGAGTCCTACCTTCATCAGAAAGACGTGAAAGATCCACTTTCGAAAGAAAGGTAGTCAGACCCTCCATATCTATTTGTGCCCCTGGTGTGCAGAGGGATTTATAAAAAGAAGCAAATTCATTTACTATGTCTTGTGCTCGGTTAAGTATAGTACCTTGAGATGACTTAATAGCTGGAATGGCCATGGCTGCTTCTCTTTGTCGTAGTTGCGCCGCTAATAATCTACCTGCCTTTTTTCCTTGTTCATAGTGTCTCCCTTTCATTCTTTGGAGGGCAAATTCTGCCTTGGATGTGAAGAGACTATTTAATGCCATTTGGGTTTGTTCTAGAGCCTTACGGTTTTGTAATGTTGATGTTACGGTATATAAGCGGGTGTACGATAGTATGTCCTGCTCTAGTTCTTTTTGTCGTATAACATTACGTCTGTTAGCTAATGCCGCTTCACGCATTAATTGTCCTCTAATAGTAGCTTTAGCCGCAGCCCACATTACTCTACTTGAGGTCACAGAACCCTGATTTGTGGAGAGGTAATCTTTAAAAATAGTTTGTAATTGAGATTTACCCTCAGGAGATTTATGACGCTGTATGTTCATGCGCCAAGGTTTGTGTCCTGGTCTAGGTATACCAACTTCCAGAGCTAAGGAAACCGGGGAGTGGTCGGATAATGCTGTTTCTAAGATGCAAGATTCATGAATCGATTGGACCAACCCTTGAGACACTAAAAAATAATCCAAACGAGATAGAGTGCCATGAGTAGGAGAGGAGAATGTATATTCAGTATCAGATGGGTGAGAAAGACGCCAGTGGTCAATTAAGCCATTGTCTGCTAATATGTCATCCATTAGTGCCCTGTCTGCTGCATTATTTTTATCTAAAGGGCCTGTTTTATCTAGAATTGGGTCTTTCACTATATTCCAGTCACCACCTATGAGATACTGTGAGGCGCCTATCTCAGTTAACAGGCGATTCAGATGGAGGAAAAATGATTTTTTTGCACCTGTTGGAGCATAGATTGATCCTACACAAATATAGGTATCTCCTATACGCAGCTTGGCAAATACGTAACGACCATCAGGGTCTGTCCATGTCTTTAATATCGTAACTTGGAGAGATTTGCGAATAAGGATTGCTACTCCACACTTGCGAGTGGGACCTGTGCTCGTGGATTCTCCTTTCTGCACACTACTATGAATCACCTTGCCCACCCAGTCTCTACATAGTTTTTCTGATTCCAATGCATCTAGATGTGTCTCCTGGAGTAATGCAATATCCGCCCGTTTAGATTGGAGATATGATAATACTTTTTTCCTTTTGATGTAATGTGTAAGACCATGTACATTCCATGTCAATACCGAAAGGGGGCGTGTGTTTGTCATGCTGGACATGTCTATGGAGGACAAATGAAATTGAGTAAACTTCAAAGGGAGGCTTATAGGTCTTTATGAATGAAAAAGGTGTCCTGAAAAGATAAAATCAAAGGGTGAAAAAAGATATGAGGGGGAAGGATAAGAACAGGAAAGGGAACCCCTGGTTCTTAACAGAGATATGAATATCCAATTGAACAAAGAATATCTAGGGTGGTAGAGTAGGAAATTTGTAGATATGATAAGGTTGAGAAAGAGAATGTGAGTAGAATACGTATATTGGAATGTATTGTTTCAAGCACTAAAAATCCTAAACTGTTAACCGCGGGTCTAATTCTCCTAGGGCACCACCGCAGAGAGGAGCCCCGACAAAAGGATACCAAATACGGCCATTCTGAGAATATATGTATCTTACTATAATGTGAATTGTAATAATACATGAGGTCTATTTGGAATAATAAAGTACAACCACATATATAACATAAGAGGAAAAATTAGTTAAACTATAGTGAAATTGTTGCTTTGCCAATATAATAAATATATTATATATCAAATATGAAAGTATTATTATAATGTACTGGTATATATAGGTTCAGAATTAATTGAATAAATATAATAGATATGCTAAATAGAATATATTAAGGAATAGGATTTTTTTTAGATTAAACAGTAGTATATAATATATCATAGTATAACATCCTAAAAAATAATACATCCTAATGTAATATAATAATGCAATATAGTAAAAGAATAACATTCTTTTACATGAAATTTATAAACATTCTTAGTACATAGTCTGTGACTGAATAGTCGACCCTACTCTAATGATAGAGATGTAAGTAATTAATACATTAATACATTGTTAATCTTATTTTTACTTAAATAAAGTGAATTGTTGCCATCAGTTAATCTTAGTAAACTGCTGTTGTCAGTCCGCCTCTGAGGCAGATTTAAGAGGAGAGCGAGATTTGTCTCTATGCTGTTCTTGTGTAAAAGTAGAGATACTATGCAATGCTGAGGATGTGTCATCTTGGGTACGAACAGATCTTTCAAGGTCTCTTCCTCTGTGCCGAGGATTGGTAAAATTACGTTGTTTGTTATCAAGCGTTTGTTGTGAAAAACCCAAGCTTGTATTAGTTTGGTCAGTTGAAGTATCTTGTGTATTCATGACTTGTACTTTCATGTGGTCCAAAAATTGTTGTAGATCTGACGGATCATAAAAATCTCTAGATTCTCCATTTTTGGTGATGCAAAAGCGAGCTGGTTCAAATAAACCATATTTGATGTCCAACTGTCGTAATTGCGGTCTGATGGAGAGGAATGCTTTTCGTCTTTCCTTGGTTTCTTTACAGAAGTCTGCAGCCATATAAATGACATGACCATTATGTGAGAATGAACTTTGCGAGCGTGCTGCACTTAGTAGTTGTCTAGCTTGTTCATGCCTCAGGAAACAAGCAATGAGTGGTCTCGGCCGAGCTGTATTATCCTTTCTTGGAGGGCCGATTCGATGGGCTCTTTGTATTTCTAATGGAGGATCAAAGGTAATGCCAGTTAGTTTCGGAAGAACATCACTTAGAAATAATCTAGCATTTTGACCCTCAATGTTTTCTGGAAACCCAAAGAAGCGAATGTTATCTCTTCTACTCCGGTCTTCCAAGTCAACTAACTTACTACGAAGGAATAAGAGCTCTTGGTCTTTGTTTTGCACTGTGTCAAGGCGACTTTCCACTGGAGTCAATTTTAGATCTAGTTCATCAGTTTTCGTATGAAATCCTACAAGCTCAGCCATAATAGTTTTGGTCTCAGCTGCCAAAGATGATATGTTAGCATCCATGTCCTCCAGACGTCGGCTAACAGTGGAAATTTCCTGTAGAATGCGATTCATTGTATCACCTTGTGAAGAGGCGTTGGCACCCTGGGATGACTCTTTTGTGGAGGGAGCAGTTCCTTTCGTAGGCATTTTGTTTGATTGTTTAAGAACTTCAGCAAATAAAAGTGGCGTAGAGGGGTTACCCCCGTACTTATTGTTCGACATTAAGAGGAAACCCCACAGCAATATATAAATGCGTATCCTAGTTCTCCGGATTACTCCTTCAAAATGGCGCCTTGAAAAATGTTGAGGTCAACTATAACAGCAAGGTGAATAACAAGTACAAGGACTGTTGTACAATGCTTGTAAATATAAGATTTAGTTCTACATTTCTAATCCTTGCAAGGCAGCCTCAATTACTGAATTTGTTTCAGCAAAAATTATTATTGGAAGATAAAGCTCCAGAAAACCAGCGTTGTTGCAGGAAGAGGTCTAGAATAACTATTGATTCTAGTCACGTCACTTTGTATAACACCCTTCCTGGTTAAATGGGAGTAACACAAAGGCCAACTAGCATGTAAGGCATGGTATGCTGTGATAAACGTAATAATGAGCAATAAAAGATATTTAAGAATTATATTCCACTAAGCGAGCATATTTACCTCATTTTGTATGACATAAAGCATTCCAGAACTGTCACACAATTTTCAAAACTGTCACTTCCATATTCTTGTGAATAAACAGACTTCCTCAGAATTCCACTGGAAAGTGATGGCATATAGCGGAGGTGCATACAGAGGAATGAGTGCAATCACAGAAATGTTGGTGCTCTTGTAGTGAGGGCTGAGAGTTCCTGGGTAACTGAAGGCTAATTTACTTCACATTCTCCTCAGAATCCAATTTCTTCAAAGTGCTCTAGTATGTTGCACTAAATGTTAGAACCAAATGTATTCAGAAACTAATATTCCACCATTCAAGTAAATTCACGTAAATTCACCTCACTCTGTGTAATATATACCATTCCTGAACTGCCGGGTGATTTTTCTGCATTGTTACAGCAGTATTCCTGTATAAACAGACTTTCCTCATAACTCCGCCCACAAGTGAAAGTGCACAGTGGAGACGCACTCAGAGGGGCGGAGACGGTTAAAGAAACCGCGGTCTCTGCGCATGCGAGGGCCGGGGATTTCTAGAGCAGCGAAGGCCAGCTGACGCCGCGCTCTCGTCAGAATGTCGCCACAGCAAAATAAGGCATACCAGGCTTCGTGCAGCTTTGGGCTTCAGACGGAACGCTTCTATGGGCTCTGGTGGTGCAGGAAGCGTCAAAATTACAGCCTTCGTCATCCAGGTAAAATTGTCGCTTCCGTCAAAGGATCCTCTCCCGGCGGAGCCCACGACTCATGCGGCCATTTTCTTTCTTGGCCAGACCACGCCCCTTTACTTAATTTTTAAACTTTTAAATTATATTTAAAAAAAATATATACATATATCAATAATTTAAAATTAAAAAAATCTATAATTAATTAAAACATTAAACTATTTAAAAAAATTAAAGCGTACGTTTCGCAATACAATACATACAACAGTAGGGAAAATGTTGGATAGCGGAATAATTAAATTTACTATTCCAACTCCAGTGAATACAACAGTAGGTAAAGTGTTGGATAGCGGAGGGGTAAAAATTACTATTCCCACTCCAAATAGTGTAACAGTAGGGAAAATGTTGGATAGTGGAGGGGTAAAATGTACTATTCCCACTCCAGTGAGTGCAACAGTAGGGAAAGTGTTGGATAGCGGAGGGGTAAAAATTACTATTCCCACTCCAGTGATTGCAACAGTAGGGAAAGTGCTGGATAGTGAAGGGGTAAAGATTACTATTCCCACTCCAGTGAGTGCAATAGTAGGGAAAGTATTACATAGCGGAGAGGTAAAAATTACGATTCCCACTTCAGTGCGTGCAACAGTAGGGAAAGTATTGGATAGTGGAGGGGTAAAAATTACTATTCCCACTCCAGTGAGTGCAACAGTAGGGAAAGTGCTGGATTACGGAGGAGTAAAAATTACTATTCCCACTTCAATGAGTGCAACAGTAGGGAAAGTGCTGGATAGCAGAGGGGTAAAAATTACTATTCCCACTCCAGTGACTGCAACAGTAGGGAAAGTGTTGGATAGCAGAGAAACAAAACTTACTAATAACATTTAAACAATTGAAAGAAAATAAATATTCTTAAAAATAAATAAACAATATTTTAAAAATATACGATTAAATATATTAAACATAACCAAAGTCCTGGGCACACGTTTTCCAAGTATAAGATGAAAGTTCATTGAGTAATGTGCACTCGAAGAAATGTCATTACAGTCCAAGATGAGTGGGTTCTTTGTCTTTATTCTTTAATACACCGAAAAGCAACCAGCCAACACACATGGGAAATACTCCCGCGACTTCTTGAGGGATGTATGTTCCGGTATGGTACCTTCACCGCGGGAGGATTTAGCGCACTCGCTAGAGATCCAGTTTCACAGCGATCCACTTACTCTCCTTTTAACCCGTGGCATGGACACTCGCTGGATCACCATTATTTTGGTGATCTGACTACTCATCACCTTTGGATTACTCACCATTTTGCTTTACCTCAGAATCTGCATACAGTTCCCTTATGACCAGCCGGGTCGGAATTATCACCGGCGGAGCGATTATAAAGACTCCGTCTCGCTAAATACAGCCCTGAAGAAGTCGCGGGACTATTTCCCATGTGACGAAACACGTGTTGGCTGGTTGCTTTTCGGTGCATTAAAGAATAAAGACAAAGAACCCACTCATCTTGGACTGTAATGACATTTCTTCGAGTGCACATTACTCAATGAACTTTCATCTTATACTTGCAAAACGTGTGCCCAGGACTTTGGTTGTAGCTTTGTGCAGGTTCTCACCTACACACATTTAGGGGTTATAGGGTATTTCCCCTACCTGGTCAAGCACGGTATCTACATAAGATCAGCTAACACTATACGCTTATTGAGCAGAGCGCCATACTTCCTTTTCACTAAAAACCCTTCAGGTAGACATTAAATATATTAAACATATAAAAAGAACACATATTATAATATTAATTACATATAACAAAAAGGTACAAATATTATATAAAATAAATTAATAAATACATTTATAAACAATATCTATTTAAAAGGAGCAAATATTAACAAACAAATTATTTAAAACATAAATGTATTTATTTTATTTCCTACCCTATAACACCACACCAATAAAAAAAGACTTCAACATTTTTATTTACATTTATTTCCATAATTAACATAATTAATAATGAATTTAAAAATATTATTAATTAAAAAAACACTCATTGAGTACACATTCTTTAACAATATAATATCCACAACACACACCTAAAATTAATTACACAATTACCATAATTATTTACTAATTAATTAATTAAAATTAATTAATTAATTAATAATTCATCAATAAAAATAAATTACTTCCCACCATTTACACCTATAAACACCACAACACACACCTAAAATTAATTGCACAATTACCATAATTAATTACTAATTAATTAATACAAATTCATTAACAACTAATTATTAATTCATCAATTAAAAATAAATTACTTCCAACCCTTCCCACCATGTTCACCTATAATCACCACAACACACACCGAAAATTAATTACACAATTACCATAATTAATTGCCTATTAATTAATTACAATTAATTAACAACTAATTATTAAATAATTAATAACAAATTAATTTACACATTTAACACTATAACATCTCAATTAAACAAATATTAATAAATAAAAAGTATTCAATAAATGTGATATAATTAAATTACTTCCCACCCTATTCCCCTACAATCCCACAACCCGCTACAGAACTAAAAACGCAAAATTCAAATAAAAAAAAAATAAGAACTACTAAAAATAATCAAGATATTTTATATAATTAAATTACTTCCCACCCTATTCCCCTATAAACCCGCAACCCGCTACGGACCTAAAAATGCAAAATTAAAATTAAAAAAATAATAACTACTAACATTTTAACACATATAATAAACATGCAAACAATTTTTATACAAAAAAACATACATCACACACATATAAAATATATACTCAAATGCATAACATTAATAAAAAATCGATATTTTTACCAACTATATTTTTGCAAACGATATTAAACACTTCGATATTCTTTAAATCGATATTACTTACATAAAATCGATATTCTTGACCACGAGATTTTGTCTGTCAATATTCCTGACACACGATATTTTTGCCACGATATTTGTGCAATTCGATATTTTTTACTCGATATTCTGTGTCTGCACCGGTCCATCATTACATGGATACCTCATCCTTACCTGAACCATCTTTGGGGAACAAACATCAATGGTCATGCTCTGGGTACAGAGCATAGTTCAAGATCACGGATTTCTGAAACTGGAATACATCTCATCTCACTCCAGTTTATGAGCTGCAATACATTGGAGCCAGGTTCCGGATAAATTTGGGACAGCTGTTTCTTCCTCTAGAGAGAGTCCAGAAATTGAAGTAACATTTGTCACAAATACTGAGCTGTTTAGAAGCTCCCGCCCTTTGGTGGCTCAGACTTCACTGCGATATGGAAGCAGCCTTTTTGATGGTCAAGTGGGCTCAATATTCCCTGGGGTTGTAGTCAGACACTTCCTCAGATCCTGGTCCCCCCTGAGAAGCAGTTTAAAAGTCCAGGTCCAGTCCCCCCATACATTCGGAAGGTACTGAATGAGTCCATCCTGCCTGACAGAAGGAGTTCCCCTAAACTTTCCTTCACAGGTCATAGTAACAAGGAACACAGAGTTGCTGGCAAAGATGGGAGGCTCTTTACTCTTCCATCTGCAGGGAACTAGCCCCAATTTTGTTCAAGCTCTTCAATCATTTGAATCCAATCTCATAATCTGTGAGGTACTTGTTTAGACAGGCAATGCTACCATAAAGCTTACATTAACTGTGTGATTGACATCAACTCTAGTGGTGTTGTACGGCTCATCTGCAAGACAGGCCCATGGCCAGAATATCATGTAACATCTCTTCTGGCTCTACATATCAGAGATATGAACAACTGCTGAGTGGATTCTATCACTAGGCATTTCCCTCATCTCTGGACTTCTATTTGTCTCCCCAGATCGTCGTAATATTATACATGAGGTACAACTGTCCTGTATAAGATCTGTTTGCTTACCAGCACAACACCTTGCTGCCTCAGCATTGTTCCTAGTCTCTAGATCCAATAGCTTGGGCAGTGGATGCCCTTTTTTGTCAATGCCCAAAAAGTCTTATGTTTACCTTCCCCTATTTCCTCTAATCCAGGGGTTTCTTCAGAAAGTTTGTCAGTAAAGGTTTAGGTTTACTGATTTTCCCATTTTGGCCCACAATGTCTTGATTTACCCTACTCACCTAGCTATCGATAGATCGCAGTTGAATTCTTCCAATATTAGCGTCCTTCTTTCTGGAGGCCCCAACTAAAGGACTGGCTGTCGAGAGGTCAGGCTTCAATGTTTAGGTTTTTCCAATAATGTAAGTTATAGGGGCCAGAATTCTCAGAGGAAATCCACTCTTAAAGTTTATATCCATCACTGGTCTTTCCTCCACAATTAGTGTAGAGACAGAGAAGTAAATCTTTGAGTTTTTCTGTATAGTTTGATTCTTTAGTTCCATTTAGCCAGTTTCAACAAGGGACTGTCAATTTCAAACTTGAGGGTTCAAAGGACTATCATTCAAGGCTTCAGTGAACCTTCAGGACATTTACAATTTCTGGAACCGTATGCCTTAGTATTTTTCATCGGGTGGTCAGTAGACAGGTCTGTTTCCAGGTCTCTCAGCCCTTTCTTTGAATCTTCCTTCAGTTCTCAAAGTCTAACAGCATCCCCATTTCAAGTCCTTACAGGAGGTTTTCCTAAAGAATCTCTAGATTTTCTTTCTTATGGCCATAACATCAGCCAAATGTCTAAAGGAATTGGGTTCCGTTCTTTGCGTTTTCCTAATCTGGGAATTTTTTCAGCTAGAGAGTTGTTCTCAGGATAGGTTCTAACTTTGTTCCCAAGATTCCTCCCAAAATAAATGCAGAACAGGAAATTTCTATACCTTCTTTATATCTTATTCCTTCCTCAGAAAATCTGTGATCTCTACCTACTCTAAATGTGCAAAGAGTAATCTCTGTGTATCTTAATAAAAAAGCAAAGTTCTGTGATGCTTGTTTGTTAATTTTGGTTCTGCTAAGAAAGGTCTTAGGTCTGCCGTCTCCTCTCTTACCAGATGGGTAATTTCTTCAGCTTATGGTACAGAACTAAACATTTATTTTATGTATCCAGAGCAGATCAACTAAGGGATTGTCAGATTGTTAGTCAGTCAGGGAGTGTCTGCCCCCGCTGTTTCCTTGGCAGTTTCCTCCCCTTTTATGCTACATAACCGCCTCCGTGTGTGAAAGGGTGAAGAACTGCAGCTTGGCAGGAGCATTCTATCTTCTGTTTTCCTGGTTTAAGTCTGCTTGCTGCTATTTTTCTATTCTGTCCCATATATTTAGTTCTTACATGGTGCTCTTACGTGCAGTATTTTTGTTTCTGTTTCTTTTGATGGTCTTCTTGGTACAGCCCAGTGTTTTAAGGAAGGGGAGGAGGAAGTAGCCCCGGAAGGTAATGGCTCAATTGCTGGTAATCTTCATTATGTCTGGGGACATCTTCATTGCCCTATTCGTTAGATTCCTTTCCTGCCCTATCAGTTGTTTGGTTTATCTTTGTGGAGAGATGCCTTGTACAAAATGTGCATGTGCGTTCAGCCTCTGTTGAGGAATAGATGTCAGAGGTCAAGTGAGGTGTTGCCAAGGTCAACTTGTTTCGATCTCTATGGAAAGAAAGACCTGTCATAGAGGTACAATGCCTTGCTGTATAAGGAACGGGATAAGGAAGATGGCAAGATGTCCGTAGAAGTAATGAAGATTAGAGTAAGTAATTGGGCCTTTCCAAAATGCAACTTTCTCCCTGAAAAAACAGACTTTCTCACATTTGCACATCACGTGCATCATGGTACCACTAACAGCATCGCAATGTCAGTAGGAGTAAGTATTTATAAGACCAGGCTACAATAGTTTATGGGGCTTTCTATGCAAGTGGTTAATGAGAAGATATCTCGAATATGCAATCATGTAGAATACTTTAGATTGGAAGGTTCACTTAAACACCTTTGACTAGTGTCAGTCTTCCATTTTTCCAGATAACGTGAGGCTTGTCCGGCAGTCTTTCTTGATTTTATTATTAAAATTATAATGAGGTCTGTTAATGATCAACAATCCTTTAAGGTACAGTATCGAAGAACATGTTGGCAGCAATAGAAGCAATCGATTGACTGCTTTCAACAAACCACTGCAACACACACACTTATTTATTGAAGTCACTCTACTAAGAGCCTCATTTGAAGTGCCCTAGTAACCTATCCTTTCATTCTGCCAATGGTGTTATCAATACCAGTGGTACTAGCAACTCTGGGCAGCGAAGTTAACAGGGAATATAATTGGGACACTGAGGATCCCATTAGAAATGAGAAATTACAGGATGAATCAGTAAATTAGGTTCTAATTCCCCCAATAATCCTCCTTTATCCCCAGAATATCACCCAAAGTCTCCGGGTGAAATTGGCTAGGCCCCCAGATTATTCATCAACCTATAATTCCGATGTCAATAACCATGGATTTCCCAATGGGCTATTTTCTGGATACGTATAGCTAGATCTTGGGCCTAGTGCCTTTGGTCATCTTGTTTTGTGCTTCATTATGGCCCCACTGGAATATGTAGGCACTCATAATTGAGGCCTAAATTGTCTTCTCTATTGACACAAAAATGTGGCCACCTATTTCTTAATACTGTCTTCTTGACTCATGTTACATGTTTCGTATTTCACTAGTATTTGTAAAGAGTGACTACACCCTAAAGGCCTCTTGATGCTTGAGTTCAAGGGAGAGCATCAGTTAATGTTCAGCCGAGCAAACACTGGGCACATTCCTATGGGAATAGTGAGGTTTTCAAGGCTTTGCAGAGCCTCATAAGGTTGGAGTCTCATCTCAGGGATTTCAGTCGTTAGTCTCAGGGTAAGGCTGCCTGGTCTCTAAAAGGTTCATCTCCAAACCTTTTTTGCGCACAAATTTTGTTAAAAAGCACAGAGTGTGTTGGGGAAGGTGTTTCAGGAACTTCTTTGTCAGGGAAGCGGAACGGGTTCCATAATAGACTGGCTAGACACAGAGACTTGACATGGATCCCTTTTAGCAAGACCATGTGATTTTACTAAAATTAAATGCATTATATGCTTTCTTAAAAGGGTTTTCCGCTACCTCTCTTCATCCAGTGGTCTGTTGTTGGGTCATTCACGTTTTACTTCTGCCCGCCACAGCATACATCATGGGGCAATGGGTCAGCCTACTTAAGCCACCGGTTAACTTCACTTTGAGTGACTGCATTTTGCTCTCTCACAACGAGCACATCCCCAGACAAGGCAGTTCCCTTCAGGGGTGGTGTTTTTTCACTTTATAATTACTTTAGTGCTGATTTTGTGTTTTGAGCCAGATGTGAAAGCAGGACCCTTTCTACCAGATGTGAACACAGGGAAAATTCAGTTCTTGTCTCCTGCCAAAGCTGTTGTAAATTCCTTTGAGTGTCCTTTATTTATGTGACGGTTGGTATTTCACAGAATAACTGATTGTGTCCATTTGAAACTATTCTGTATTATGTTATCCTATTTTTACTATGCATACAGTACACAAACCAAAATCTGCAAAATTATACTATGTGAATTCATAAGCAGACAATTCTTTAGAACATGTTTATTCTGGACTCAGTTTCACCAATAGTTCTTTAATAAACTTTGCCAAGGGAGAAAATCGGCCTTGATTGTGTTTAATTTGCAGCACTTGTAACACTTGTTTTCTTTCTTCCCATTCTTCTTTCTTTCTTTTCTTCTTTCTTACTCTTGTGCCTTCTTTCTTTCCTTTCCTTCCTTCCTTCTTTTCATTTTCTGTCTTTCTTTCTTTCCTCTATCATTTGTTCCTTTTCTCTTTCTTTCCTTTCTTTTTCTTTCTTTCCTTCTTGTTCTACCTTTCTTCATGTTTTATTCTTTCTTTCGTTTTCTTTTTTTGGTCTTTCTTTTTCCTTCCTTTCCATCTTTTTTCTTTCTGGTTTTCTGTCTTTCTTTCTCTCTTTCTTTCTTTCTTCTGTTCTTTCGTGCCAGTTATCCTGCTTTCCATGGACGTCATTTGGGGGTAGTCAGGGGTCGCAGGTGTTAACTCTAGCTTGCTCCCTGCTACTCCTGGCACTTCCTTTGTGACCCCTGGCCTCAGAGAAGACAAATGTTTTGCCCCATCTGAGGCCACGGGTATCAAAGGAAGTGCCAGGAGCAGCAGGGAGCAAGCTAGAGGTCACAGGTGCGACCTCTGACTACCCCCAATTGACGTCCATGCTGCTTTTTTGCATCTTCTTTCTTGCCTTCTTTCTTTTTTATTTCTTCCTTTCTTTCTTTCTGGCCTTCTTTTATTCTTTCCTTCTTTCTTTTATTCTTGCATTGTTTCTTTCTTTCTTGCATTTTTTCTCTGTTGCCTTCTTTCTTTTCATTTTCTTTCTAACTTTTTTATTATTTTTTATCTTTGTTTCTTGCTTTCTTTCTTTCTCAAAGGCCAGAGGCTGGCAGAACGATTGGCTTAGCCAAGTCCTTTTGCTTTTACTAAAAGGTAACATAGTTACTTATCAGGGTTTTCAGCCCCAGGCCATCCATTCGTGTGTGATTGTGTCATTCACATTTTTCTTCCTCCCACTCGAGCATGCATCAAGGGGCAATGTGTTTGCCCACTGCAGCCAATGGCTGACTTCACTATGAATTATGGTATGCTGCCCATTCACAAGGAGCATACCCCCATCCAAAGTAGTTCCCTTAAGTACCAGGGAGTACTCTGGGAATATGTGCTTTTTTGAGACGAAAAAAAATTGTTGCCCTAAGCCATTTTTTCTTTTTAGATTAATGAAGACCTGGCAGCTTCCCAAACAATAAAGTTTCGCAAAAACCATAACAAAACGAAACAAGACTTGCCACATGGCTGGCTGCCAGTGCCAGACCTGTTGGCTTTGCCAATGCTTGCTTTAATTAGAAGTCAGGAAGAGACTATCAGGAAGGTTGGCATATAGTAAAACATCCCTAATCCCAGCAGCTGCTTTGCAGAAGTCACTCAGTGGCTAGGCAGGCAGGATCAGGCAGATACTACTATCATAGACTACTTTAGAAGAGACAAACCCGTTTGCTACAGGGACTCGGTCTGGAATAAATGAAACGGCAGAAAGTCTTTCATTCATTCAGCAGACAGAGGCAGCCTTTGACACTCTGATTTGGGGGCTCTGAGTCCAACAGAAGACCAGCGAGGTCGACATATTTCAAGGAACCATGGAGGCTGGACAAAGTCTAGCCCACCAAAGTTTCTAAGTCCTGGGCGGACTGTGGTTACTGGGCAGTTTTTGTGGTGATACAACTGTTTACCATTTATCGCTTCATAGTTTACTGTGTTTCAACTGGATAACCAAGCTACTCCTTTTGAGCACTGGACTTTCCAGGGGTAGAAAATTCGAGCTATCAATGTTTACTAAATGTGGGGTAGTGGCCTAAACACTTAAGAGACAAAGTCAAACAGTAAGTAACACAATAACCTCAGCGTCCAATCAGAGTCATTATTTATAAAGTAATGCATCTTTAGTTGCAGGTATTTAAAATACTGAGATTAAAAAAAGATACCCACAATAGACCAGGAGGCCGAAGCATCTTCAAACAGTATTAGAGAGTTCAAAGACAAGGTGCTAGATTTTTAAAACAATGTGAGGCTCTATGGACAATATTAACAGATAGGGAAGGCTCTGATGTTCTCAGCAGCCCTCATAGGTCTTTGGATTTACTATATTGTTTACATACTTCAGCCAGTCAGTAGGCAAGGATGCCAGACAGAAGACAAAAGGTGTGCTTGCAGTGGCATAGCTAGACCTTCCCTGCATTTTCCACCCTGTGACGGCTGCAGGTAAGAGCGGGGTGGGGGGATTTTGAAACATCCATCTTAAGACATGATGTCTAAACAGCCCTGGCGGTACAGCTTGACAGCCCAAGGGGTCAGCACTCATAGGACTTTGGTTTCAGCAAAACAGTCCACAAAATTGGTACCACCAAACCTGGAGCAGGGGCCATGCTCACGTTTAAAGAGTTCTTTAGGGTATCAAAAACAAGGCCAACAATGTCTTGCTGTTCTGTTAATAAGACTAACACGAACCCCATAGACTGGGGTGTCCAGTGCACTGGTAGTCATAAGGGAACCAGTTAGGGGCTCAATTGGTCTCAAATCAATGCAGAAGGAATGTGCTGGAGGAGAATGACGCCCATAACTATTACACCAGGGGTAGTACATTCAGGGGCTTGTATGCCACGAATGTCCATTGCCAATTAAGATTTTCAGATGACACCTACTCAACACACAAACTCCATCAGTAGGGACTGGGAAATGGCATTTAGACTCATAACGCACCTGAGACATGTAACTTAGTGAACCTGTTCTATTACCAATACTATTGGAATCATGGTGACTAACTGCAGCCAGCATCAACAGAAACACCCCTGTACAACTCTGGGGTTAGGTACTGGGGACATACAGGCTGCTCTGAGATCAGGCATGGTTCTAGGCGACTCAGAGAACATGCAGGCTCACCACACCCACAGTCTTGGTAAGTATATCTGGCTATCTTCAGCCTCTGGTTAATAATTTGCATCTTTGTTGGATTTGGGGCAGCTGAGCTGCATAGTCCTCCTAGTTCCAAGAGGCGTCTTCACGGTAGGCTTCCGTCAGCTGCACCTTGCTCTGATATTCTTGGGCAGGGGGTCTGCTCCTCTCCTGTCACTGGGAAGGACGGCTTCCTCTCCTCCAGCCCACAGCAGCTTGACTCTTTCCGAATCTTTGGACTAGTTCACAGACTTTAAAGGAGGATACCGGCAGTAGGGCCTGTCCCTGGTAAACCACTTTCTTGGCTGGTGAACACAATCATCTTGAAGTTGAGATGGAGTAAGAGTTACTAGTTCAAGGGAAATATTTATCTTGCTTTGAGGGCAATGGTGGGAAGCCAGGGTTAACTAAAGAACAGGTTTTACTTCAAATATCAAACACTCCTCTAACCAGGCGGGCAGAGGGAATTTTCCAGGCTGTGCCACGGTATTCCCAGAATGTTCCAGAACACAAAAGATGACTGGGTTCATCTGGTTGATGGAAAATGTGAACTGCCAATGTTCTTTGGTAGGTAGTCCAAAAAAGGACAGAGGTAACCTGATTTGGCAGGGAGCAGAGTATATTCCCTCTACCCATCAGACTTTCTGGATTATCGGGGAAGATTCCCATGAAGCAAAGAACAGGGATTGTGTCATGTCCACGCTAGATGATGGCAGTGGGCTGTGTTTTTCGCCCTATATGACACATATCACCCAAAAAGCATGGAGAACCTTGGATACTGACCGCAAATAAAAATGGAGAAGCAAAATGGCTGACTCCTAAGACACACTTCCCTTTACAGGTTTAGGGAGGACTCAAACAGGGACAAAGCCATGGATTGTGTCCGATGAGACAAAAATGTATGCAAAAGCCAGCACCAGTCAAAGGCTAAACCAGGGAGAGCAAGCAAAGTACCTCCACTGCTACCATCCAGCTCCCGCTTGAGACTGTCAAGTGTCAAAGCTCACATTTGGTGATCATTACAGGGTGAGACAGTCAATCTAGTAAAGCCAAAGATTCTAAATGAATCAGCGTATGACAAAACTAGACTGACGTAATTTGTATCATCATAATTATCATCAAAACATATGACATGTGTGAAATGTAAGCCATGCATTGCCGCATGAGCGCAATAGTGGGAGACTCAGATCATCATATCTGTGGTTCAGTTGGAGTGAGTCTGCTAGATCTGGGCATGCAGTCGATGTCACCCATTCACACAGTATTTGGCGGAATACCATTGGACCTGATCAGCTATGCATATTTACAGACGGCCCTCGAGGGCTGCATCCCCAGTTAAGATCCAATGTGTGTTAATTTATCTCATTAGCATTGAGTGTGGAAATCGTGCATGCATTTACTGGATTTGGTCCTCAACAGCTGAGAGCGAATGGTAGATAAACACTCTTGTGGATCTACGCAAGGCCAAGTTTCAGGTCTCTCTGAACAATTGAGTAAGCATGTAAAGCATTCCATTGCCATGTAACCTTTACAAATCAAACCATGGAAGAACTTAGGCAGCCAACGCAAATTGCCTAAAATAGGGAACATGATATATGTAGA
Organism: Calotriton arnoldi; assembly: GCA_963921515.1. Classification (NCBI taxonomy): domain Eukaryota; kingdom Metazoa; phylum Chordata; class Amphibia; order Caudata; family Salamandridae; genus Calotriton; species Calotriton arnoldi. The sequence continues at coordinate 5,001,406 of CAWUFW010000020.1, forward strand.
AGTAAGAGACTTGACTCAGAACAGGGCCTGAAACCTTGTGTCCTGGATGGAGTCGTTTTTAATCACGTTACCCAGAAGCTTTATATGCGGAGTAATTTGCAGGGTAAAAGATACCGGGATAGAAACAAGAAAATTGCTGAGCGTGCTGCTGCTTATCTTAACTCCACATTCCTTTGTGCGAAGAGCTTCACTTCTCATTCACCCTACAAGGCAAGCATGTCCCAAATTTTGCTCCTAGATTTTTTTAAGTAGGGAGGAGCCTTGGGATCAGGAGAGGGAGAGTGTATAAGTCTCTAGCAAGGCTGTTGTTAAATATGACGGTTGTTGGAAGTTATCAGAAGTTACATCTTTTCTTAGGGTGGTGACAGGGAGGAGGGCCTATTGAGTATTTAATCAACCCACTCGTCTATTCTTAGGTTAGAAATACTCAGGTAAAGTGGGATGCAGTAATACTCTTGTTCCATCTAGCCATTCCCATAGGTCAGTCTCCTATTTGTTTTCTCTTTTTTATGGTTAAAGACCTCGCTGTTTTTTTCCTTGGACTTTTACCTGTCTTGTTTGCCTCTCTTCTGTGACAGAAGTTGCAGGTGCCTTGTTTCTCCAAATCCCCATGACATATTATGCATTAAGAGGGGTAGTGAGTAATGCTGAAATAAGTTACCAAAGTATTGTATTCCGTTTTCTCATCACTTCTTTCCCTTTCCCGTCCCATTTCCTATTGTTCGCCCATACCCTGGAGATGGTACGTTTAATATCAGTCCCAGCAAAATATCTTGCTCACTGTAGGCCGCAGGGCAATCCATCGCTTGGCACAACAAGCAGAGTTACCCCTCATCTGATGCAGAGTAGACACTGGATCAATTCCCCATTGGTTCCCAACTGCCGAACCATGCCTTGATCTGCCAGTTCAGCCCTGGACAGGTGCACACCTGCCTGTCTAATTATCTATCCGGCTGCCTCCCTGTTCTGAATATATCCATGAAACTACCTCACAGCTCCCATTATATATAGAGCCCCTATAAGGAAACTCTACCATAGCTCTCAAGCAGCTGATGTGGTGAGCCGTAAGATCTGAGCCCCCCACCCCCACACTCAATATCGCAGGCACGAGTCTGACCATGCAAAGGAACGCATCAAAGGGTTAAATAATAGGCAATCACCGAGCTGCCAAATCCCCCCATCATTTTGGGAAACCCACATTCTCATGAGAAAGGAGACCTAGGATACTACAATAGGAAGACAAGGGAACAGCAGACTTAGGGCAAGGCAGATGGCCAGGATACAGCTGGCATGAGTAAATCCTAGCTACAGTCAGACTTACTTACATTAACCAACTAGACAACAATATACAACTCTTATTATAGGATGGCACAGATCACCAACCAAACAGCCTGATATTAAAATGAACTATAATTAAATTGCGACTTACATCCCTCTAAGTGTTTCTTAAAGTGACATCCCATGTATTACAAGATGATACCAAAGGGGATGATGGACGGAGCGTTAGAGCAAATCAAACACTCACCCCCAGTCAACTGATCTGGGTTTAATCCATCATCATTCTTTAGCTCACTCCACCACCCCAGTTCAGACATGGCCATATGCAAATCAGTCTGACCCTGTGCCTCATGGGAACAGTCCAGCCCGAACTGCCAAGCCATGTCTTCCCTGGACCGGAAACAAGCATCCTGGGACCGGTTTCGGGTTCAAAACCCTCATCAGCCAGGCTATCTTGAATACAGTGGCAAAGTGAGCAAGGGACCCACGTCTGGGCATACCCTGCCAACTTAGGGCGAACAAAGCGATACCAAAGGGGATGATGGACGGAGCGTTAGAGCAAATCAAACACTCACCCCCAGTCAACTGATCTGGGTTTAATCCATCATCATTCTTTAGCTCACTCCACCACCCCAGTTCAGACATGGCCATATGCAAATCAGTCTGACCCTGTGCCTCATGGGAACAGTCCAGCCCGAACTGCCAAGCCATGTCTTCCCTGGACCGGAAACAAGCATCCTGGGACCGGTTTCGGGTTCAAAACCCTCATCAGCCAGGCTATCTTGAATCCAGTGGCAAAGTGAGCAAGGGACCCACGTCTGGGCATACCCTGCCAACTTAGGGCGAACAAAGCGATACCAAAGGGGATGATGGACGGAGCGTTAGAGCAAATCAAACACTCACCCCCAGTCAACTGATCTGGGTTTAATCCATCATCATTCTTTAGCTCACTCCACCACCCCAGTTCAGACATGGCCATATGCAAATCAGTCTGACCCTGTGCCTCATGGGAACAGTCCAGCCCGAACTGCCAAGCCATGTCTTCCCTGGACCGGAAACAAGCATCCTGGGACCGGTTTCGGGTTCAAAACCCTCATCAGCCAGGCTATCTTGAATCCAGTGGCAAAGTGAGCAAGGGACCCACGTCTGGGCATACCCTGCCAACTTAGGGCGAACAAAGCGATACCAAAGGGGATGATGGACGGAGCGTTAGAGCAAATCAAACACTCACCCCCAGTCAACTGATCTGGGTTTAATCCATCATCATTCTTTAGCTCACTCCACCACCCCAGTTCAGACATGGCCATATGCAAATCAGTCTGACCCTGTGCCTCATGGGAACAGTCCAGCCCGAACTGCCAAGCCATGTCTTCCGTGGACCGGAAACAAGCATCCTGGGACCGGTTTCTGGCCATTCAGCCGTCATCAGCCAGGCTAGCTTGAATCCAGTGGCAAAGTGAGCAAGGGACCCACGTCTGGGCATACCCTGCCAACTTAGGGCGTACAAAGCGATACCAAAGGGGATGATGGACGGAGCGTTTGAGCAAATCAAACACTCACCCCCAGTCAACTGATCTGGGTTTAATCCATCATCATTCTTTAGCTCACTCCACCACCCCAGTTCAGACATGGCCATATGCAAATCAGTCTGACCCTGTGCCTCATGGGAACAGTCCAGCCCGAACTGCCAAGCCATGTCTTCCGTGGACCGGAAACAAGCATCCTGGGACCGGTTTCTGGCCATTCAGCCGTCATCAGCCAGGCTAGCTTGAATCCAGTGGCAAAGTGAGCAAGGGACCCACGTCTGGGCATACCCTGCCAACTTAGGGCGTACAAAGCGATACCAAAGGGGATGATGGACGGAGCGTTTGAGCAAATCAAACACTCACCCCCAGTCAACTGATCTGGGTTTAATCCATCATCATTCTTTAGCTCACTCCACCACCCCAGTTCAGACATGGCCATATGCAAATCAGTCTGACCCTGTGCCTCATGGGAACAGTCCAGCCCGAACTGCCAAGCCATGTCTTCCCTGGACCGGAAACAAGCATCCTGGGACCGGTTTCTGGCCATTCAGCCGTCATCAGCCAGGCTAGCTTGAATCCAGTGGCAAAGTGAGCAAGGGACCCACGTCTGGGCATACCCTGCCAACTTAGGGCGAACAAAGCGATACCAAAGGGGATGATGGACGGAGTGTTTGAGCAAATCAAACACTCACCCCCAGTCAACTGATCTGGGTTTAATCCATCATCATTCTTTAGCTCACTCCACCACCCCAGTTCAGACATGGCCATATGCAAATCAGTCTGACCCTGTGCCTCATGGGAACAGTCCAGCCCGAACTGCCAAGCCATGTCTTCCCTGGACCGGAAACAAGCATCCTGGGACCGGTTTCGGGTTCAAAACCCTCATCAGCCAGGCTATCTTGAATCCAGTGGCAAAGTGAGGAAGGGACCCACGTCTGGGCATACCCTGCCAACTTAGGGCGAACAAAGCGATACCAAAGGGGATGATGGACGGAGTGTTTGAGCAAATCAAACACTCACCCCCAGACAACTGATCTGGGTTTAATCCATCATCATTCTTTAGCTCACTCCACCACCCCAGTTCAGACATGGCCATATGCAAATCAGTCTGACCCTGTGCCTCATGGGAACAGTCCAGCCCGAACTGCCAAGCCATGTCTTCCCTGGACCGGAAACAAGCATCCTGGGACCGGTTTCTGGCCATTCAGCCGTCATCAGCCAGGCTAGCTTGAATCCAGTGGCAAAGTGAGCAAGGGACCCACGTCTGGGCATACCCTGCCAACTTAGGGCAAACAAAGCGATACCAAAGGGGATGATGGACGGAGCGTTTGAGCAAATCAAACACTCACCCCCAGTCAACTGATCTGGGTTTAATCCATCATCATTCTTTAGCTCACTCCACCACCCCAGTTCAGACATGGCCATATGCAAATCAGTCTGACCCTGTGCCTCATGGGAACAGTCCAGCCCGAACTGCCAAGCCATGTCTTCCCTGGACCGGAAACAAGCATCCTGGGACCGGTTTCGGGTTCAAAACCCTCATCAGCCAGGCTATCTTGAATCCAGTGGCAAAGTGAGCAAGGGACCCACGTCTGGGCATACCCTGCCAACTTAGGGCGAACAAAGCGATACCAAAGGGGATGATGGACGGAGCGTTAGAGCAAATCAAACACTCACCCCCAGACAACTGATCTGGGTTTAATCCATCATCATTCTTTAGCTCACTCCACCACCCCAGATCAGACATGGCCATATGCAAATCAGTCTGACCCTGTGCCTCATGGGAACAGTCCAGCCCGAACTGCCAAGCCATGTCTTCCCTGGACCGGAAACAAGCATCCTGGGACCGGTTTCGGGTTCAAAACCCTCATCAGCCAGGCTATCTTGAATCCAGTGGCAAAGTGAGCAAGGGACCCACGTCTGGGCATACCCTGCCAACTTAGGGCGAACAAAGCGATACCAAAGGGGATGATGGACGGAGCGTTAGAGCAAATCAAACACTCACCCCCAGTCAACTGATCTGGGTTTAATCCATCATCATTCTTTAGCTCACTCCACCACCCCAGTTCAGACATGGCCATATGCAAATCAGTCTGACCCTGTGCCTCATGGGAACAGTCCAGCCCGAACTGCCAAGCCATGTCTTCCCTGGACCGGAAACAAGCATCCTGGGACCGGTTTCGGGTTCAAAACCCTCATCAGCCAGGCTATCTTGAATCCAGTGGCAAAGTGAGCAAGGGACCCACGTCTGGGCATACCCTGCCAACTTAGGGCGAACAAAGCGATACCAAAGGGGATGATGGACGGAGCGTTAGAGCAAATCAAACACTCACCCCCAGTCAACTGATCTGGGTTTAATCCATCTTCATTCTTTAGCTCACTCCACCACCCCAGTTCAGACATGGCCATATGCAAATCAGTCTGACCCTGTGCCTCATGGGAACAGTCCAGCCCGAACTGCCAAGCCATGTCTTCCCTGGACCAGAAACAAGCATCCTGGGACCGGTTTCGGGTTCAAAACCCTCATCAGCCAGGCTATCTTGAATCCAGTGGCAAAGTGAGCAAGGGACCCACGTCTGGGCATACCCTGCCAACTTAGGGCGAACAAAGCGATACCAAAGGGGATGATGGACGGAGCGTTTGAGCAAATCAAACACTCACCCCCAGTCAACTGATCTGGGTTTAACCCATCATCATTCTTTAGCTCACTCCACCACCCCAGTTCAGACATGGCCATATGGAAATCAGTCTGACCCTGTGCCTCATGGGAACAGTCCAGCCCGAACTGCCAAGCCATGTCTTCCCTGGACCGGAAACAAGCATCCTGGGACCGGTTTCTGGCCATTCAGCCGTCATCAGCCAGGCTAGCTTGAATCCAGTGGCAAAGTGAGCAAGGGACCCACGTCTGGGCATACCCTGCCAACTTAGGGCGAACAAAGCGATACCAAAGGGGATGATGGACGGAGCGTTTGAGCAAATCAAACACTCACCCCCAGTCAACTGATCTGGGTTTAATCCATCATCATTCTTTAGCTCACTCCACCACCCCAGTTCAGACATGGCCATATGCAAATCAGTCTGACCCTGTGCCTCATGGGAACAGTCCAGCCCGAACTGCCAAGCCATGTCTTCCCTGGACCGGAAACAAGCATCCTGGGCACAGGGTCAGACTGATTTGCATATGGCCATGTCTGAACTGGGGAGAGACCGGAAGTGTAAAGTATATGGCGCAGGATCGAAGAAACACATGAGAGAGCAATGCTTAACACAATTCCTGGTATCAAATTCCTTAGTGCAAATGTGCAAATCTTGTGAGTAAACATGAAGTGTGCCCAAATGGAGAGTTAAAAAAGAACTCTCTGCAACAGTGAGACAAGTATTATGTTTGGACTGTAAACCATTCCAGATGATGTGATGAGTCCGTTCTTAAATAGCTGTATTTTGTTAGGCAGTGATTTTTGTGCTATGCTACGTTGTGTTGTTTTGTGTTATGGTCTGTTGTGTTATGTTGTGATTTACTGTGCTATGCTGTAATCGATATTTATTTGCATAGCATTTCTACCACTAGTGCAGTACGACGGGCCTCTTTAGTTGCCACATCTGTCTAGCTTCTGGCCGGGGCGAGCACGCGTGGGTTGGGAGAGCGTGTGGTTGAATGCTGGTTTACTTGGGAACTGCTTCATGTCACGTGTGAGGCTCCTGAGACTGCGCAGAATAATGAATACCGGCATTGCACATAGGTGTGCGAGCATCAAAAAAGACTGTGAGGCAGATAGTACTTATATGCGTGTCTGCCAGCTACCATAATACATACATGTTGATGGTGCAGCATTTTCCAAACGATCTGTACTCCGGGAGTCCTGAAGCCGGATATGCAAGGGGCTGATGAACTAAAATGTTATAAATGAATGTGAATAAAGTTCGAATACAGTCCGTGTGTCATGATGTACTTCTGGGTTTCTGTCACAACGCAGCCGAGTCGTCCATGTTTAAGTAGTCACTCGGCACGCGCCGACCATTGTTTACACCACACACTAAACAGAGCAGACGTCCTTCAAGAGCCCAGAGCCGCGGCGGCAGTGGGAGCAGGCTTGCCGCCTTGTCAGGTGCCGCCGCCGAGGCAAAGCTGGCTTAACCTGCCTCGATCCCCCGGAATCCTGCAGAGGCAGGGGTCTAAGCGGCCGCTAATAACCAGCCTTCCCCCTAAACCGGGCTAATCGCACAGTACTTCTCCCGCTTAGCTCCAGTGTGAAGTGCGTGCAGCGCCTGCTGAGGCGGCGCGCGGGGTTTCCCTGTTCCCTGGGCGCGTGTGGCGCAGTCTATCACATGGTTATTACACGAAAAGAGTGTATTGTCCAAAACAGACTGGACAGCAAACACCCAGAACTTCAGAACGCTCCTGCTACAAGCAGCTGGAGTTTCTGAAAGGCCCGAAAGGTTGGAGCAAAGTCGGCCACCACACGTTAATAAAGGCGAGGGGGTTCTCTTGACAGTTCAGTAACCATTTATTTCAGTGACAGCACCTGCCTTGAGCCAGGTTTTTCGTCAGTTCATTTTGTTTCCAAAGCCTCCCAATAATTGTATCTGGAAGAAACCATGTCTAACCAGTCATCTGTAATTTCCAATAGTAGGGGTGGGATAGGAGAGAGTCACTGAAATGGAACATAAGGTCTGGAAAATGTATGAACCAACAAGGGGCGCAACTAGAGTCATACTACTGCGGATGGGGGGTCTTACTAATACTTCCAGCAATGGGGCAGGACAAGAATTTCCAGAAGTGGGGCCGGAGCTATCCTCATAGCAAATATGAGAAAAACAAGCTGTCAAACTGTGCAATTTAAACATATTGGACAAACCTGATATTATAACGAGCATGTTTTGTAGAAAGGACACTGTTCCTAGGCTACTCTCAGTGAGTGATCTTCGAAAAACAGATTGAGTGCACAGACAACTAAAAAACAGCTTCTATAAATTTAAATCCAAAGCACATAAACATGTTTTCGCAAACTTATTTCAAGACAACACCCTTTTTCCCAATTCTCTGATTCCTTCTGTGCAGGAAACTTTGCTTGTGAAATATTTATAATTGCAAGTCCAGAAATATGCTTTTGCCCCATTAATGACTGAAGGTACACTTTAGTTTACCCAATTAGATGTTGCAAAATACTCATGGATGAGGCTGCCCTTATGTACAGGTCTCAAAATATTATGCTTAGTGGCAGTGCCTAATTTGAGCCGGTGGTTGCAGGTGGAGCCCACTTGCACTAATTTTTGGGATCTTGCGCTAATTTTTCCTCATCAGACTTTGTTCCAGAACAAGAGAGAGAAAAACACAAAAGGTGAAAAGGAGAAAGATGGAAAAATTGTGACAAAGGGAGAAAGCAAATACGAAAAAGAACCTGCAAGAGTGAGATAAAGGGGTCGGGAGTGCCTGGTGGTGGATGAAAGTGGCACACTGTAGAATCACGTCCAGGCAGCCTTGGTATTCGGCTCTCCTGACATTTGAAATTGCCAGGTACCGGCTACTGAGCAAAACTTTGGGGTCCAGCCTTTATTATTTGACAAATTAAGGACTGCTTTATGAGTTACCACACGTTAAGTTGGGGTAGGTAAATGGTAAGTCACAGGTTTAATTCCGCAATGAGTTGGTAATATTACTGCATTCACTACCACACACCTGTGCTACACAAAAAAAATCTAATTGTTATTGTTATCATGCTACATTGATATATGTCAGCATATTGAGCCACATCCATGCAGGAATGTACCAGGCTGTTATTGATGAGCTGGCAACAAAAGTTAACTTGTATAATGAGCGATGGTGCCAGTGTCAATGACAGAGGTCTTGCCAACTACAGATACAAAGCTATTTTTTAAGAAGATTTGTCCAATTCCAAGTCCTTGTAGAAATGGACAGAATCAAAGGCAAGGGAGAGGTCAAGTAATAGGCATGCTGGTACTCCATATGAATCCAGTTCAGCATTTATATCATCCCATGTGGAAGTCAGTGCAGCTTTCGTGCCACATCCATACCTGAATCTGTTTTGGTAATCTAAGAGAAGGTTACTTTCTTCGATGAATGTAACTATTTGTCTTGACGCCGATCTTTCAATCTTTTTGCCTAGAAACAGTTTGTTATTGTCTGGAAGTTAGAAGGAGCCGTTGTTTGAAGGCCTCTTTGTTTTCGGGAGTTCTTTTGAGAAGAGACCTTTATCCAAGGAGTTGTTTATAGTTCTGGCTAGATCAGTTGCAGAGCTATTAATGAGGATATTCTTGCATATATGAGCAGGACATGGGTATACCAGTGATCATGCTGGCCTGCAAGCTTTTGCTGCCTTAATGAAGTCCTGTGTGGCCATGGGGTTAAAGGTGAGTAACTGGTGGTTGTCTTCATAATTTGTTTTCTAGTGAAATGTGCAGCATTACTGGAATTATGACTGAGCAATGGAGAGAGAAGCAGGGGATCTAAAATCATTTGGAGGGTTGATGTAATGCAGGTGTGTCAGGCATACAGAAAGGGAAAGTCCAGTGGGCTTTGCCTGTGCTGTCAAGGCATCAGGGTGTCCTATGGTACTGCCCCTTCAGGTACTGTGATTAGAGGACCCTTTTACCTGTGAACTCTTCCAGTGGGTCTGTCATTGTGATCTAGAGGCCCATCATCAGCTCTCCCTGTTCAGATCTCCTGTCCCATGTTTAGGTCTCTTGACCATTGTCTAATCTTCAGGCCACAGGTCATCTCTACAGGACATAGGACAGGTTCCTCTGAAGCAAGACAGGCATCAGGTATATTGGCTCCAGTCAGCTTTCCCTGCTACCTACTCCTAATTTTAATACATATTCCAACAGGACAGCGGTACACTGTGAACTGCCTAGTTCCACATAGTCACTGTCATTCACTTACTAAGAATTCAATGAGAGTCAAAGGCACTGCAGGTGCAGATAGGAACTGAGTACATTATTGGCAATAAATGCATGAAGGGAAAGAAATGAAAACTGTGATTTTGAATAAAACTGAGAGGGTTAAAAAACACTTCACTGCTACTGGATAATGAGCTATGTCATGGCAGCCCATGACATAACTCCATGTGGTAGTCTAGAAAAGTTGAGATACTTATATAGTGCTGTGGTGCGCTTTTTTTAAAGCACCATCACAGCACTATACCAGTAGTTACACTATTGTTAACAAATGAATTCACTTTTTAAAAATTAATATCACAGCATCCAATTGATCTTATGAAATGCTTGACTTCTTTGGCAAACAAGGTTAGCCAGTAACACTTTGCATGTTGGGATTTTCAGACCCAACATACAATGTAAAAAAAAAACCACACATTCCAGAATGAACCATTGTTGTGAATGGAAAGCTAGGAATGGCTTAAGGTGTCACACAGTACAATGGGGAACTGTGTAAAAAGTTTAAAAACAAGTTTCACTTTGTGAATTTCAGCCTAATTGTTTTTAACCAGTCGAAGCTTAAGCAGTGAAGTGGTGAAAGTGCAAAGATTCCATTTAATGTGCAGATGTTAGAATTTAAGTGATAAGTGTCAAACAGACTCCACTAAAACTCTGAAGCTTGCTAAAAAGGGACTCCCTACCACAGTGACAGCTCTGAGGGGCTATAGGGCCAATGCCATAGCATTACCTGCAACTCTTTGGTCACGCTGTGTAATAGCAGCAACTGAACGTGTCTGAACTGAGAAGATGAACAGAAAACCTCAATGATGGCACCTGTGTTCCCATGCAGAGCCGAAGCTTTGGTGTGCTTTCAGGATCCCCAGCCTCTCAGCTGAAATATTGTTGGTACTTGAGCCCAAGTGTCCTATAGAAGCTGGTGCCCATGTCACGGCCTCAGACAGCTCTCCACTGAGGTACCTGCCTCTACAGAGCACTGCCATCATGCAGGCCAGCGGGCCAAACACTGATCTATGTCATGGCTTCAGCAGCAGCGGAAACACCAGGCCCCTTTGCAGGCCAAAGGGGCCCAGGTGAAGGATTAGATTAAAAAGTACCTGTAGAGCCAATGCTACTTCTCCCACCCACAACGCACTATTGGCTTAAAGTCCCTACACTTTCCCTCCCCAGCTCGTATTGCTTCATCCTTAGCCTGTTGCGGCTGCTTCCCCTTTCTGTAGACTTTACCTGCTTTCTCCTCCTGTACCAAATAAACACTCACTCCCAGCTTATCCCCACAGCCTCAGACCGATCCCCAATCCCTCACCATCCTCCAAAGCCTCAGCCCTGATCTCCGTCCTTTTGCCATCCCGCATCCTCAGTTAACTCGCCCCTCTTGCACCAGCCACATAGTTGCAGATGGAACTAATTAGGCATCTAGTTTTACGGAAAGAACAAGTATTCTGCAGGTGTCTTTGTAGATATGAGTATACTCATGATGGCTGGGTAATTTTTAGGTCTCGCCTGTGATAGTGCATACTCTGCTTGCTCATGCACTCTCGCTTGCAAGACATATTGTATACAGCAACGGGCTTGCTAATGCTTAATGCTTGTTATGCGTGCAGCATAAGAGGTGTGCTGATTTAAATGCTGGGTGATTGTGACTAGTGTGTGTGAATGCAGCATTAGTGGTGCGAGTGTAGGGTAAAAGGTGTGCCGATGTGAATGCAGGACGAGCTAAATGAGTGCAAGGTGAAAGAAGGACCCATGTGAGCGCACTGTGAGAGGAGTGCATACAGAGTGAGAGGAATGAGTGCAGAGTGGGTGGTGTGAGCAGGGCAAAGTGAGTGAGTGGTGAGTGGTGTGCCTGTTTGCATGCTGGGTGAATAGTGTGCCTGTGTGAGTGCAGGATAAGCGGCGAGAGGGAAAGGTGAACTGTGGGAGTGACTGGTTAGAACATGGTGAGAGAAGTTAGTGCAGGGTGAGTGGTGTGTCCCTGCGAGTTCAGGCATTTTATTGTGCCTGTGTGCAAGCAGCACGAGCTGCATGAGTGATGGATAAATGGAGTGCATGTGTGAGTGCAGGCTGAACAGTGTGCCTGTGTGAGTGCAAGGTGAGAGATGGGAGTGCAGGGTGAGTGGTGTGAGTCCAAGCTGAGTGTTGTGCCTGTTTGGGTGGTGTGAGTGCATGGTGTGCACATGTGAGTGAAGGGTGAGCTGTGTGTGACCGAAGTGCCTTTGTAAGTGCAGGATGAGTGACATCCCTGTGTGAAAGTAGGGTGAGAGAAGTGATTGCAGGGTGAGTGATGTGCCCATTTGAATTTGCGTCGGGTGAAAGTGCAGAGGGGGAAGAATTAATGCATAGCGACTGATATGCTTGTTTGAGACTGAGTGCAGGGTGAGAGGTGAGACTGCAGGATGAGTGGAGTATATTGTGAGTGCAGGGTCAGTAGTGTGAGTGCAGGGTAAATGACGTGTGCAGGGTGAATGTCATGAGTGCATGGTGAACGGTGTAAGTACAATGTGATCACTGTGAGTGCAGGGTGAGTGGTGAGACTGCAGGGTGAGAGTACAGGTGAGTGGAGTGTTGTGTGAGTGCAGGCTGAGCAGTGTGCTCCTGTGAGTTCAGGGTAAGTTGAGGGTGAATGGCGTGGGTGCATGGCGAGCGGTGTAAGTACAGTGTGATTGCTGTGAGTGCAGCATGAGTGGTGAGACTGCGGTGTGTGCTCGTGTGAGTGCAGGGTAAGAGGAGAGTAAACGGTGTGAGTGAATAGTGAGCAGTGTAAGTGCAGTGTGATCACTGTGAGTGCCAGGTTAGTATTGAGAATGATGGATGAGTTGTCTGAATGCAGGATGCAATCCTAAACACTATGAGTAACTCAACATGTTATCCATGGTAGCGAGTGGGGCATCAGATACAGTTAAACTATTTCTATTATGGCATCAATGAGGGATAGAGGGTGGAGGAAATAAATGATTTGTAAGTCCTGCAACAAACTTTCAGACTCTTAATATGCCTTGATATATGGTATATTGATATACCTTTAAATTGGAAAGGATGTAGCATAACTGCCAGAGCTGCGGGCTTTGAGTTGGGGAACAAGATTTGAGTCTCGGCGTCAACTCAACATCCTGTGCTTCTGGGCAAATCACTTAATCTCCCTGTGCCTACAAAAATTAATGTGTCCTTGTATAATGCAAGTGGTGGTTATGTAAAGTGCCTCAATACCTTCGGGTCGAGTTCCTGCTATATAAAACTGTAAAAAAAATACAAAGCATACCGTTACTTTTTAGGAACTGCATTCTCACACTGTAGCAGTAAAAGTAATTTGCAAATGTAAGGAATAGGCAGAGTGAATGTAAATCCGTATTTGTAAAGCGCGAACTACTCACCCTTACGGGTCTCAAGGCGCTGGGGGCCGTCGTGGAAATTAAGTGAGCTATTGCCCAGAGTCACAAGGTGCTGAGCTGAGCTGCCGCCGGAGCCGGGGATCGAACCGTGAGCCCGGTGCTCCGAAGTCAGCTGCCCTGGCCGCTGCACCCTACCTCTCCACTCCCTGTGGACACGCAGGGGCCCCCTGGAACCGTTGAGAAAACAACAAAGCCTCGTTAACAAGTAAATGGTCTTTTAAAGACCTGTGAAATTTTCAGATGAGGCCGAGATGAGGTGCCAGCCACTGTCCAGTCAGCGCACAGCAGCTCACAAACTATGTGTGTGTCTGGGGGAGGAGGGATAAAGGGCCCTTGCAGCCCTATGGGCGTTGTATGCCTGGAACCAGTGCTTCTTAACTACTGGGGCTTCTAGTCATTTGGAGCGGTATGCTATATTTTTCCATCCAATTTTCAGAGTTGGAGTGCTGACATCATTGTTACGTTACTGAAGCCATAGGGAATGAATAATATCCAAGCATCATGCAAAGAACCAGTGTAGCAAATGAGCCACACCAATGCGCAAAGGGTGTAGTATATAGCTGGTGCTGTTAATCGGAACACGCTGCGGCAAATATATTACTAAAACGTCGACTACAGACACTGGTCACTCATTTTGCACACACAGTTTTACTGATAAAACCATACAGCGCGCAAATTTTAATGTGTGGAAATCGAGTTGCAGCGAATATTTGTCATTTGCGCATCACCAAGTAAATGTCTTGATTTGTTTTGATCCTATTAAAATCTTTGTTTCCAACACACTTCGCATTACAAAAATAATGTTTCCCTTTGTGAACTGATGATATATTTTGAAATATTTGTACAATTAATTTATAGATATTTAAATGTTGGTGTGCATTAGAAAAAATGACATCCTACAGACTTTCCTTTCACACTAGCAAGATTGTCATTTTGGTCATTTTACAAAATTCTCTCACTGTGCAGTCCGAAAAAGAAAAGTAAACACCAATCTCCATGCTAAAAGAATAAGCAGCAATTTGTCAGAAGACATTGCCTGGCATTTGTTCTCTCTTCCTTGATCACAGCTGTGACAAGATAAAAATAAAATTTAAAGACATCTTTATTACTCATTCACCTTTGGAACTCCAGTTTTTTTTTTTGTGGCTGTTGCAGCAATCTGCACCCTTACTTCCAGCACATATGAGTGCATTTACAGAATTAGACCTACTGTATGTTATTCAGCATGCCGCCAGTCTAGCCAGTACTGAAAGGCACACGATGTGATGAATTTCTACCTCAGAGAACTCGGACAGTGAGGTACAATGCAAGCCCATATGCACTACAAGAGTACGGGACCACCAGTAGACATTCACGTTCTACCAGAGGTGGGCCAGCAACTGAAAGCTCCAGCCAGGTTAGAACCACATGCCTGGCTGTTGCTCAGCTTGAGGGTTTCTTGGACCTTCAAGCTCAAAACAAGTCAAACTTTCATGTGGTATCTGCCACTCACGCTATAACGTCATGCACAAAGAATTAAAAACGAAGCAGGAAGCTAAGATGTAAAAAAGTGGAAAGAAATAACCATCTAGTGAATGAATTGCACAATGTGAGACCAGAAAACCTGTGCTCAATCCCGGCATCCGCAACTGACCAAACTGTGTGAACTTTGGCAAATATTTTATTTCAGCAAGCCCCTTTTTAGGTCTCGGCTGGCGTTAGCAGCGCACATGCGGCTTTTTGGAATCGATACGGTTTGCGAAGTTCACTTTCGGTTCCGTCCGTAATTTTCATTGGTGTGCGCCATTTGACGTCACCAATTATGCTAAACGGGGTGTACTGATTGTTCAGGAGGCGTTTTAGTCCCTCCTGGTTACCACCCTGTCCGCGTTTGGCCCCGCCCACTGGGATTGGATCTTTTACGGGCGGATTTACACTCTTTCCTTTAAAGGACAGTAAGCACTTTTTTTTCATTTGCAGCGCCGTCCACACGCTTGTTCTCTCTGTCTGTCTCTTGCTTTCTCTTTTATTTCGTCTAGTCCATCTTGCCTCCATTCTCTCTCCCTTTCCGCAGTGTGTAATTTAATTTTGCTGTCTCCATTCCCATTCTTATTTACTGCATAGTGTATAGCCGCATAAAACATGTCGACGGGTGACACATGCGTTGTGTTCACCTATTGGAGCGATCTGCATATTGTGAACACATCATTAAAGAAAACAAATGTTTGCGTCCCTCGGTGCGGGCCCCTCACAATGTCTCCTCTCTGAAGAAATGCGCAGAGAGCTCCGTGTGGTGACTTTCCCGAGAAAGTTGCAACGGGTGCACCCCAAGAGAGATGTGCTTATTGTGTATACAGTGCAATAAGCTTTATACGATACACCCCAGGCGAGCCACGCCTTTTGTTTAACTCAGAATCTATAGAGTGTGTGTGTGTGGGGGGGCTCAAAAATACATCTCTTGTAAATTTTGCACTTCCACACACACCGTTTACCCGCCAGGAGAGGCGTGCAGATGATGCGGCCAAGGAGAGCTGTACTTCCATCACACACACCCACGTGTCATGTACCCTCGCGGCACACGTGTATATATTACATGTGAGATGTGCGCCTCTGGTAGAGAGCAGCAGGTTGTGTGCCCCCGGGCGATTTCTGTTTCTGTGCATAATCTACGGATGTGTATTTGCGTGCCACAGGGGAGGCAGGTATGTATTTCTCGCCCCACCTCCCCGGGAGCGAGATGCACCCCCTGCTGAAGCTGCCAGTTTGCTAGGCTGGGCCGGGGTACAGCTTGCCCTGACACAAGATGGCTTCTGGAGTGGGACTGGCATGTGGGACTCATTCACAATAAGAGGCTGCCAGTGCCCGCTGATCTCAGAGAGCAGGAATGAGACGGAGCGTCAGGGAAGGGGCGGCCTCCGAGGGCTGCGTTAGGGACGCCACTGCACAGCGCTACACTGGAGTCTAGGCGGCGCAGCGCTACACTGGAGTCTAGGCGGCTCAGCGCTACCTGGGGCCCAGAGCGCCTACGTGTGTCTTGGACTAGAGGGGGCTGGATTTAATTCGGGGCCCCAAGCTTCCGGGGCTCGGAACACTGGCTTTGAGCACATGGAATTGCACTGCATTTCGGGGAAAGTTGGCGGGTTTGGGTTGTATTCTGGGGGGGGGGTGGGCGTAGAACACCTGGGATTGTGGGGTTCTTTACTCCAGCCTGTGGTGTAATAACTGCAGAGATCCCGGAGCACCGTATAATGCTTGCACAAAAAAAGTGCACTGCACTTTAGTGAGTACACAGCACCCCCAGTGCATTCGTAGGTCTCGGCTGGTGTTAGCAGCGCGCATGCGCTGCATAGCCATGCGAGGCTTTTTGGAATCGATACGGTTTGCGAAGTTCACTTTCGGTTCCGTCTGTAATTTTCATTGGTGTGCGTCATTTGACGTCACCAATTATGCTAAACGGGGTGTACTGATTGTTCAGGAGGCTTTTTAGTCCCTCCTGGTTACCACCCTGTCCGCGTTTGGCTCTGGGATTGGATCTTTTACAGGCAGATTTACACTCTTTCCTTTAAAGGACAGTAGGCACTTTTGTTTTCATTTGCAGCGCCGTCCACACGCTTGTTCTCTCTGTCTGTCTCTTGCTTTCTCTTTATTTCTTCTAGTCCATCTTGCCTCCATTCTCTCTCCCTTTCCGCAGTGTGTAATTTAATTTTGCTGTCTCCATTCCCATTCTTATTTACTGCATAGTGGATAGCCGCATAAAACATGTCGACGGGTGACACATGCGTTGTGTGCACCTATTGGAGCGATCTGCATATTGTGAACACATCATTAAAGAAAACAAATGTTTGCGTCCCTCGGTGCGGGCCCCTCACAATGTCTACTCTCTGAAGAAACGCGCAGAGAGCTCCGTGTGGTGACTTTCCCGAGAAAGTTGCAAAGGGTGCACCCCAAGAGAGATGTGCTTATTGTGTATACAGTCCAATAAGCTTTATACGATACACCCCAGGCGAGCCACGCCTTTTGTTTAACTCAGAATCTGTAGAGTGTGTGTGTGTGGGGGGGCTCAAAAATACATCTCTTGTAAATTTTGCACTTCCACACACACAGTTTACCCGCCAGGAGAGGCGTGCATATGATGCGGCCAAGGAGAGCTGTACTTCCATCACACACACCCGCGTGTCATGTACCCTCGCGGCACACGTGTATATATTACATGTGAGATGTGCGCCTCTGGTAGAGAGCAGCAGGTTGTGTGCCCCCGGGCGATTTCTGTTTTTGTGCATAATCTACGGATGTGTATTTGCGTGCCACAGGGGAGGCAGGTATGTATTTCTCGCCCACCTCCCCGGAGCGAGATGCACCCCCTGCTGAAGCTGCCAGTTTGCAAAGCTGGGCCGGGGTACAGCTTGCCCTGACACAAGATAGCTTCTGGAGTGGGACTGGCATGTGGGACTCATTCACAATAAGAGGCTGCCAGTGCCCGCTGATCTCAGAGAGCAGGAATGAGACGGAGGGTCAGGGAAGGGGCGGCCTCCGAGGGCTGCGTTAGGGACGCCACTGCACAGCGCTACACTGGAGTCTAGGCGGCGCGGCGCTACACTGGAGTCCAGGCGGCGCAGCGCTACACTGGAGTCTAGGCAGCTCAGCGCTACCTGGGGCCCAGAGCGCCTACGTGTGTCTTGGACTAGAGGGGGCTGGATTTAATTCGGGGCACCGAGCTGTCGGGGCTCGGAACACTGGCTTTGAGCACATGGAATTGCACTGCATTTCGGGGAAAGTTGGCGGGCTTGGGTTGTATTCTGGGGGGGGGGGGCGTAGAACACCTGGGATTGTGGGGTTCTTTACTCCAGCCTGTGGTGTAATAACTGCAGAGATCCCGGAGCACCGTATAATGCTTGCACAAAAAAAGTGCACTGCACTTTAGTGAGTACACTGCACCCCCAGTGCATTCGTAGATTTAGAGCTTTCCATGCACTGCATTGGGGTAAATGGTGGGGTGGGGGCTATTAAGGCTTATGGGGAGCTGAGCGTGATCCCTAATGCTGGGTGTGTCTCTCACTAGTAGGGACCTGACACTGGACGTGGCCTCACTATGAGATAGATTTGATCCTCTATAATTATATTTATATAGCGCTTACTTTCCTGACGAGTCGTTGATGCGCTTTAATGTGGCACGGGATGTTATCTTTACAGTAGACCGCCGAGGATGTGACCCTTGACCTGGGTCTCGCTCGGACTAAGAGAGACGGCGTGACCTGACGCCTGACACTGGTCTCACTGACATCCTGTGAGATGCACTTTGTTTCCAAGAGACTGTTCGTGTATCTCTCTGGATGAGCCTTGCTTTGAGACAGCCAGCGAGTCTGTGTGGCCGCTCTCACCGGGGGGAGGTCAGGTGAGGGCACTTAGCTATGTCTCAAAGTCGAAGCTGCAGTCAGCGTCCTGCTCTGCACGCACGGCTGCGCCTGGACCCCTTGGGAAAGCTGTGTTTGGCCTGCTGTGCCGCCCCCGTGCAGAGGTGTGCGGGGCTATGAGGGGGGCATCATCGAGCAGCTGTTCTTTCAGCGCCGGGGCATCCGCGGTGGGCTACGGGGCAGGGGTTCTTTCAGTGCGGTGTGAGCAGAACCCAGTTGTACCTACGGCCTTTAGGATGCACAGTTGCTGCCCGGCTGCTTGTGACGCCTTCCACACGAGGACCGGCCTTACTCAGCTGCGCGAGCCTTTCACACTGCGGTGGCGAACTTCTGCTGCTGAAAAAACAAAAAAAGTTGTTATTGTGTTGTTTTAATACTACTTCTTTTTTAAACGCCGCGAGGGGGATTGCAAAGTGGTTTGGGGTCGTCTGTCTTCATAGGGGGAACAAGAACCCTGGGCATGTTTTGGCTTTCTTGGACCTCACCAATGAAGACAGCTTGAGTTCTCATAGCACAGCGAGCTACAGTGCCCACTTCCTGGCACATGGCCCAGGCTGGCTCACTGAGAGGGAGAGAATGCTCAAATTATATTGAATCACTGGTAGCTTCAGCGTAGCATTTCACTCCATCATTCTTTTGCTCATCTGTGCCATTGTAGAACAGGAGCAGCCATTCTTAAAGCAGCCATTCCCCCTGTAGGGTGACCAACTGGCATGGGTGCAGATTCAGGACGGTGAGTGTAAAATTCAGGACAAAGAATCAAAATTCAGGACAAAAAATCAGGACAAGAGGTCAAAATTCAGGACAAAAGGTTGGCATTAAAAATGCAATAGGTCTCGCCTTTCATTAAGTTAAAGCCATTTGCTTTGCTATACAATACCATTAGCAAAGCAAATGGCTTTAACTTAATCAAAGGCGAGACCTATTGCATTTTCAATGCTTGTTTTATTCATTATCACACATGAGAACATCTGCAAATACATCAGCATCAGTTAAGACACACACTGTACAAACACCTCTTGTGTTTGATTTAATAGACTATAATTTTGCTTCAAGCATAATAAAATTCCAGGCCACATATAGGGTACACATGACAACTGACTTGCCTCTTGTTTCACTAGTGGACTGTCGACATGGAGAAACATTAATCGTTCTACCGCTTTTAATAAATTCTTCTCAATGCAGTGATATAATGTGATGTGCTAAAATGAGAGGCTTCTACCCTTCGGTTTAATTTTGAAAGGCGTTATCATACTTGTATATGATACCTGTGACTTGATTTGTCTGCCGAATATTTTCAATGCTCGGCTCGTGCACAGGCTCTTGAAGCCAATCCAGATCCTGGGCTCGGCTCTGGCTCAGCTCCCTTGCTAATTTGTTGGCTTGCCCACCTCTATGCTCCACCTATGAAAACTCAAAAATACAAAAGAAATTTGATGAGACCTAATGAAACAGAAACAGTCCACGTTTTGCATTTTGTCTCATGCAGGAGAGAGTGATATGACCTAGTAGTTCAGGCTTGCGTGGGGTCAGGCTTATTTACATACCTTTCTTACATTGATGCAAACATCTACAAAAACATAATGCTGCGCCAATATGTTTGTAGAGCTTTAGAAGTATGCCCCAAGCATCGAAATCAAATATTTGACAAGCAGTCAGTGACAGGCCAGGAGCACATCTGATGCCTTCTGTGTCACTCATTATCTAACCTAGAATCTGAATACAGTTGAAATAAAAAAATTAAAAAAATTAAATCCTCAGTGAGAGGTGAAGGTTCATATGCAGTCATTAGGAGCCACTGATGGCCACCACATAACCACGAACCACACTCACTCACTCTAACCTTAATCGAAACAGAGGAAAGAGAGGCAGGTGCAAGGCCGCAATACCCAGACCCACTGTAAGGAGAAGCCATACACACAGCAAACTACAGTTTGCATACCCTCTTCTGGTCACCACATTTGAGAAAACACCATTTTCAACAGTCAGGTGGCCTGTGTACTCAAACACTCAACACCTCTAGCCGCCGGAATGTCATATAAAAATAGCAAATCCAAAATCAAAGCCAGGGGCGACTGGTGTTCATGGGCAAAATGGAAGTTGCCCTGCTACCCTCCGGGGAGAGGCAAGAATAGGTAAACACAGAGCAGCTGGAAATAAATCACTGCTCTGAGACAGTGTGCTGAAATTCTTGGGTGAACTCTAGTGAACGTTGCAGATGTCCTACTGCCCAAGTGCCAGCCGGGCGAGGTTTTCTTTGACCTGCATGCACAAGCTACAGCATTGACATCACAGGAGAGGGAGTGCTGAATTAGTATGGCCAGGTACTACCTACACCCCCTCCTCCCATAACTGGACCCAGATCAAAATGACATGAGAAGGGTTTTGGATGTGGGGGTCGTAAAACCCCCGGCCGTATTTATTAAACAAAATGAAAAACATTATTAATATATACAATGATTTACAAATTACGCAGAAAATTATGCATTACACTGATTACAATTGATAAGTACATATGTCAGTTGGCTAACCTTAACATGACTCTAATACAAAGGTTTTCCTATCCGAATCTAACATGTCTTTAATAATCATCACATCATTTTACTTTTCTGCGTATCCTATTTGGGCCTACGGCAAGGTCACTAACTGGTGTCAGATCCTTATCAAATTTTTAACCACGCCCTCCAGCCGGAGTGCGCATGCGCAGAGGGCCCGTTTACCGTGAGGGTACCCCCCCCCCGGTTACCCCTGTACGCTCTGTATATCATCTCCATAAAGGGGCCCTTGCAGTTCTGCGCCGTTTACTGGCGACATTGTGCACGTGCGGGGTGGCCAACCAGCCTAGGGAAAGCGTGACTCCCCCCTCCCCCGCACCCATCCAGCCAACCGGCTGTAAACTGCCCCTGGAGTTCTAGGAGAGACAACCTGTCCCTCCCACTTGGGCGACCCCATTCAAGAATGGCGCCGCCCTCTAAGGACCTTAAATTTACTGCTCACCAATCATGACCTTACCGCCTGACCTAGGAATAGCACTAAATACGACGATTGAAGACCTGTAAACAGAATCAGTTGGTGGGAAAAACACACAGTTTGATACACCTACAACCAAATACCTATAACAGCTTGTTGCTTATACATTGCTCACAAAACCCCAATACCTTTGCTTTAGGGGACGGTGGGTGGGCAAAATGAAATTAAAGCCTCCTAGCGAGGCTGGTGTGGCGGGCTGGGGAGCGGGGAGCGAAGAGACAGACTCCTGCGCTCCCCAGCCTTTTAACTGTTTCCAAGCCAGACCGGTTCTAACCGGCCTGGCGCTATCCCCTTGCGTGACCCGGAAGTGATTCCAATCACTTCCGGGGCACGCCCAGGACACAGGACCAATCACGCGTGAGGCGCGCCTGTCGCGTCACCAAAGTGCGCGACAGGCTTGCCTCTGTGGTCCCGGAGGGGGCCGGCACGACCGCCATACTTTTGGCGTGGCCGATGCCGGCCCCGCCGTTCTCTATGGCCAGGTACTACCTACACCCCCTCCTCCCATAACTGGACCCAGATCAAAATGACATGAGAAGGGTTTTGGATGTGGGGGTCGTAAAACCCCCGGCCGTATTTATTAAACAAAATGAAAAACATTATTAATATATACAATGATTTACAAATTACGCAGAAAATTATGCATTACACTGATTACAATTGATAAGTACATATGTCAGTTGGCTAACCTTAACATGACTCTAATACAAAGGTTTTCCTATCCGAATCTAACATGTCTTTAATAATCATCACAGCATTTTACTTTTCTGCATATCCTATTTGGGCCTACGGCAAGGTCACTAACTGGTGTCAGATCCTTATCAAATTTTTAACCACGCCCTCCAGCCGGAGTGCGCATGCGCAGAGGGCCCGTTTACCGTGAGGGTACTCCCCCCCGGTTACCCCCGTACGCTCTGTATATCATCTCCATAAAGGGGCCCTTGCAGTTCTGCGCCGTTTACTGGCGACATTGTGCACGTGCGGGGTGGCCAACCAGCCTAGGGAAAGCATGACTCCCCCCTCCCCCGCACCCATCCAGCCAACCGGCTGTAAACTGCCCCTGGAGTTCTAGGAGAGACCACCTGTCCCTCCCACTTGGGCGACCCCATTCAAGAATGGCGCCGCCCTCTAAGGACCTTAAATTTACTGCTCACCAATCATGACCTTACCGCCTGACCTAGGAATAGCACTAAATACGACGATTGAAGACCTGTAAACAGAATCAGTTGGTGGGAAAAACACACAGTTTGATACACCTACAACCAAATACCTATAACAGCTTGTTGCTTATACATTGCTCACAAAACCCCAATACCTTTGCTTTAGGGGACGGTGGGTGGGCAAAATGAAATTAAAGCCTCCTAGCGAGGCTGGTGTGGCGGGCTGGGGAGCGGGGAGCGAAGAGACAGACTCCTGCGCTCCCCAGCCTTTTAACTGTTTCCAAGCCAGGCCGGTTCTAACCGGCCTGGCGCTATCCCCTTGCGTGACCCGGAAGTGATTCCAATCACTTCCGGGGCACGCCCAGGACACGGGACCAATCACGCGTGAGGCGCGCCTGTCGCGTCACCAAAGTGCGCGACAGGCTTGCCTCTGTGGTCGCCGGAGGGGGCCGGCACGACCGCCATACTTTTGGCGTGGCCGATGCCGGCCCCGCCGTTCTCTATGGCCAGGTACTACCTACACCCCCTCCTCCCATAACTGGACCCAGATCAAAATGACATGACAAGGGTTTTGGATGTGGGGGTCGTAAAACCCCCGGCCGTATTTATTAAACAAAATGAAAAACATTATTAATATATACAATGATTTACAAATTACGCAGAAAATTATGCATTACACTGATTACAATTGATAAGTACATATGTCAGTTGGCTAACCTTAACATGACTCTAATACAAAGGTTTTCCTATCCGAATCTAACATGTCTTTAATAATCATCACAGCATTTTACTTTTCTGCGTATCCTATTTGGGCCTACGGCAAGGTCACTAACTGGTGTCAGATCCTTATCAAATTTTTAACCACGCCCTCCAGCCGGAGTGCGCATGCGCAGAGGGCCCGTTTACCGTGAGGGTACTCCCCCCCCCCGGTTACCCCCGTACGCTCTGTATATCATCTCCATAAAGGGGCCCTTGCAGTTCTGCGCCGTTTACTGGCGACATTGTGCACGTGCGGGGTGGCCAACCAGCCTAGGGAAAGCGTGACTCCCCCCTCCCCCGCACCCATCCAGCCAACCGGCTGTAAACTGCCCCTGGAGTACTAGGAGAGACCACCTGTCCCTCCCACTTGGGCGACCCCATTCAAGAATGGCGCCGCCCTCTAAGGACCTTAAATTTACTGCTCACCAATCATGACCTTACCGCCACAGGCCAGCATAGTTGACCGACTATCTGGCCCCCCCCTGCGCTCACTAGGAGGTCATACCCTGCCCTTGGAGACCAAACCATGCTAGGAGATTTTCTAGGAAAGCCTCATTGCCTACCCTTGACAGATGGACCCCATCTTTTAAGAAACACGACTCACCCCTGATACACCCGTGGGCGATTGTCTGTAGACGAGGAGCCCTGAAGAGCCTCTATATTTTGTTATTTATTCTCCTTACTGAGTGATTCAGTGCTCTTACAGACTCCCCCCCCTCCATTGGAATCTTGGAATCATTTGTGACCATACAATTGTACACCCCTGGCATGTCTTGGCTAACCAACTCACTTCCGTTATTATTGCTTCCACTAGTCCCCTTCTACCGAGACTTGCCAGATCATTCCCCCCTAGGTGTAAGATAATAATACTGGGACGGGGACCACCCCTCTTTAATAGCTCCAATGTGAAAACCCTAAACTGGCTCAAGCATAGGCCCCCCTTCCCATGAAATGATACCCTAAAACCTGCTCGCTCTACCCTAGTCTTGTAGCTCCCTGTAAGGAAAAAGTTAGACAAACGCTTCACATACGAGTGACCAATAATCCATGCGACCTGTGGTCCCTGCTTTGGTGATGGTGATGACGTTCCTTGTGTTGCCTGGTGCTGTTGTTGCGGCATTCGCAGTTTCCCCCCTGCGTGATAGGTTTGAGAAACTGTAAATGAAAACAGAGAAGACATACGCATCAGCACCTGGCAACTGTCCTGCTCATAACATATGTAGCCGCACATAGCGCTTGTAACAATTGGAGGACCACCTCCCAATCCTTTGAACGTTGTTGCTAGGTAAACCCCTAGCCGTTGCTTCCGTGGCAGCCCCTATCCTAAAAGAATGCGTACCAAAACAACTTGGGTTTAGCCCTGCCCTCTGTATTGCCATGTCCAGGACCCTTTTAAACTGAAACCGTGTAAGTGGAATACCATCAGCATGAACCAGGAGAGGCCCCCCTTTGTTATCAGGTCTCTATCGTAGGAAAGCCTCCACCTGTGAGAGGGGGCAACAAGGATTGCCATGCGCCCGATGCAGTACTAGCCCGTCCCCTCGTGCTTCTTGGTCAGTCTTAGATTTCCTAATTGATATAGTTAGAGCATCGCCCTGCACCCTTACATCGTCAAACTGCAGTCCGCCTTGCATATCTTGTTTGTTTTGGGCCACCAATTCCCCAATTCTAAATGCACCATAAAAGGCCAATGAAAATGCGGCGGTGAACAACAGAACTTCCTCTGATGTGGTGCAAATCAGGGGTAGTGTCCTCAGTAAAGATGTTAGCAATTCCACCCCGATTGGGCGCCTCGTATCTGGGGTAGACCCTTGGAGGCGCTGCCACTCTTTCAGTGCCTTCTTCACTATAAAGCTGTTGGTAGGATTCCCTTTCTCCCCAGTTTGGGCAAAAAAGGAGATTGCCGCCACATGGCGTTTAGCCGCTGCCGCTGAGCGCCCCTCCCCTTTCAAGAACCCTAGGTAATGAAGGAGTGCCCCCGCGTCATGCCACTTTTCAGCCCAGTCCCCTCCCAAGAAGGAACAATATGCCCAAAACGCCCCTTCATATGCTTTCCTGGTCCTGGGTGCTAGGCTAGCTGCCACGAGGTCCGGTAGTTGGGGGCACCAATCTGCCAAAGTAGTTCTGGGAAAGGGGTGGCATACTCCGCTGCCGCCGGGAGGTGGGCCCTGAAAACCTGCATCTTAAAGCGAGAAAGTACATCAGCCGCATGATTTAGTACCCCTGGCACATGTTTAGCTCTAAATTGCATATTTAGCTTCATGCATAACAGTACAATTTCCTTCAATAGCCGAAGAATCATCCGACACCGTGCTGCTTGTTGGTTGATGCATTCGACCACCGTCATGTTATCTGACCAGAACACCACTGATTGATTACGCAATTGTTCTGGCCATACTGTTAACGCCACCCAGATGGGGAACAATTCTAGGAAACCTATGTTGCCCGTCAAACCGGTCTCGACCCACCATGCTGGCCACCGCTGCGCCACCCACTCGGTACCGAGTATGGCGCCAAATCCCTCACTACCCGCAGCGTCAGTCATTAAACCTAACTCCTCGGAAGTAGTGGGCAGACCGGGCCACACTACCATTGAAGTCCTGCAGGAATGCCATCCAAATCCGCATGTCCTGCCTAACCTCAGCTGACAGCCTGGTGTGGTGGTGTCTCTCCCTGAGACCAGCCATGGCCTGTGAGATGGATCGGGAAAATGGCCTTGCCATAGGTATGATTCTTAGAGCAAAATTCAACTGCCCTACTGTCTGTTGTAACTGGTGCAAGGTGACCCTCTCCCTAACCAAGCATTGCTGTAATGCTGCCCTGAACTTGGTGATCTTGTCCGCGGGCAACCTGAAACACCCCTGTATAGAATCTAACTCAATCCCCAGGAACTCTATTGTTGTATTAGGTCCCACCGTCTTTCCTGGGGCCAAGGGGACCCCAAAAGCACGCATGAGTGCGCAAAATTCATGCAGCGCCCACGCACACTCCCGCGATCCCGGTGACCCCAAGACAAGAAAATCATCCAGGTAGTGCATTACCCACTGGTGCCCTGTCAACCGCCTAAAAACCCATTCCAGAAATGAACTGAATTTTTCAAAATAGGCGCAGGAAACCGAGCAACCCATGGGCATACACATGTCCATGTAGAATTTCCCTAGAAATTGAAAACCAAGTAGATGAAAATCAGACGGGTGGACTGGTAATAGACGAAAAGCAGACTCTATGTCTGATTTTGCCAAAAGGGCTCCAGGGCCCAACCCCCTGAGCATCTCCACCGCTTGATCAAAAGAAGCATATCTCACACTGCAAAATTCCTCATCAATAGCATCATTCAATGAACTGCCCTTGGGTGCTGATAGGTTATGTATGAGTCTGAATTCTCCACTTTCTTTCTTGGGGACCACGCCCAAAGGAGAGCAGACAAAATCCTCAACAGGGATTGAATCATATGGGCCAGCTACCCTGCCCAGTCGCAGTTCTTTTTCAATTTTCATTGCTGCTACGCTAGGTTTAGCTCGCACTGAGAGTTGGTTCTTGCAATCTGATGCCCCCACATAATCAGGTGCCGGTATCCTAAAACCGTACCTGAAACCATCTAGCAGCATTTTTGCGGTGGTGTGACAAGGATATTTGTTTAGCCAGGGTGTCAATGCCGTTACATCAATGGGTGACCGTGCCTTTTGTTGCCCATGAACTTCACTCCAGCTTCTTCCCTCCCTTATCCTTTGATTTCTTGAAGCACTTGGACTCGGGTTGAGACGGGTTTGCGCAGATGGAACACGCATGCTTAAACCTGCACGTGCCCTGCGGTCTAGTGCAGGTACGTCTATTGAAATCCCAGCATGTCCCTTTGCGCCCTCCCCCGGTGTTTGTATGGCCGGAGGGACCTGTGTTTGGCTGTGACCGAAAGGGCTGAAAGGGCTGAAAGGACTGGTTCCTGGCCCTATCCTGAACTCCACCGCCAATTTGGTCTAACCATGCAATTGTGTCTATGCGGTCCCACGATAGGGATGTGTCAGACGCTTTCGTTCTCCTGAAGCTCTTATCATATTCCTTCCATCCCTCACCCCCGTATTTATCATGTGCGAGAACAATCCTGTTTTGGTAACATGCCATCTCAGCCTGTACATTGGGGAAACGCTCAGCCATGACTGCCATGAAAATGGAAAAACCTCTAATCCAATTCATCAAGTTTTCTTCCACCCTGTACTTCATGAGTTCGTTTGCCCATTCCCTCGGGAGCATCCAGTCTTTGTTCTTCCTGGCCTCCTCCCTCTCTTTTTCGCAAATAAGCAAAGAGAACATATTAATGTAAGCCCCTGACCAAATCCTTTCTTTAACGTCCTGTGTGACGTGCCTCCCCAAATTCTCCCGCTCTGTGCGGGACTCACCCACATTCAACATTGGCAATGTCATCAGCTTACCTACTGCAGCGAACCCGGCTGACCCTGACGGTTTCTCCTTCGACAGGCTGCTCCCAGATACTCCCACACTGGGTTCAAGTGGCTTGGCCCCCCCTGCTGAAATGAGAGGGGACAGCGTACCCCGGCCCTCCCCTGTCTTGTCCACTGGTGTCCCATGAAACTGGGCCACTATTCGCCTCGCCTCTACAAATGGATCACCGCCCCCGTCGTTACCCCCCACTGTCGAGGCCAGGATCCCAGCCTTCCCCAACCAAGGAAGTATTGCCGCTAAATGGGACACTACATCCTGTGGGATGCCCTCCCCCCCGTACTGGGCAACACCGGCAAATGCGGGCTATGCCCTGACAGTCCGGGCCCCTCCCCGGGCTGGGGGACTGACCCCGTAGGAAATGTGGTCTGAGGAGGTGGCACTGGGGCAGGCGCCGGGGCTGGTACTGGGGCAACTGGCGGAACAGGTACCTGTTCCGCGGGCGGGACCTCCTCTGTGGGCACAACAGGGGCCGGGGACACTGGTAACATTGGTTCCCTCCGCCCCCCTTTGTTAGTCCTAACCCTTTTGGGGAGGGGAGGAAAAGCAGACCTCGGGGGCACCATGCTGCGCCTGGCCCTCTCTTCTCCCTCCTCCGTCCCCCCTTGTGCGTCTACCTGCTCCCTGAGGTCAGCAAGACCCTGCCCCAACTCATCCACCTTTCGGAGCATTGCCTCCATAAAGCTCTCCATGCGGGAGGGCTTGGCCCCCGTCTTTGCTTTCCCCGCCATGATACTATTTGCCCCCCTTCTCAAGCACTGCTACTGTGTTTAACACCGGCTGGACGCACACGCCCAATTCCCACTACTGAGGGGAACCAGCGCTGGGACCTCACCCTGAGAACCCTGTCACCCCAGGGTAACTTCAAAACAATTTACAACCCTTGTGATCGAGCACTCCCAAGCGCTGTACGTTATCCCTTCAAACACAAGAGGCACAAACTCAACAAGCGCTGGGCACTGTTCAGCGTCTGTCACACCGCCCCCCCCACCAAGCCTATCTCAGCAAGGCCACGGATTGCTCCAAAACCAACACAATGCCTCAGACTAAAAAATTCCCCACCGGAAGGATGCGCGCCCTCGCTAGTCGAGCGCCACCGCAACCGGGTACCTGCTATCCACCGCTGACTCCTCGAGGCTCCCGCCACTTGCGCCGTAGACGACCCGCTTGGCGCCGCTCGCAGCCTGTCACTCCAGGCCCCCTTCCCGCACAACCGCGGTACTCCGCTGCCCCGAAACCGCTATATGGGCCGAAAACAGGCCGTCCTGCCTCCGCTCGCCGCCGACTTCCGCCGCCTCTATTACGGACCCCAGCTTCAGGATTCCGCGACCGGATTCCGCGCTTGATGCCTGCAAAGGAGGGAAAAAAAAAAAATGAAATTAAAGCCTCCTAGCGAGGCTGGTGTGGCGGGCTGGGGAGCGGGGAGCGAAGAGACAGACTCCTGCGCTCCCCAGCCTTTTAACTGTTTCCAAGCCAGGCCGGTTCTAACCGGCCTGGCGCTATGCTCTTGCGTGACCCGGAAGTGATTCCAATCACTTCCGGGGCACGCCCAGGACACGAGACCAATCACGCGTGAGGCGCGCCTGTCGCGTCACCAAAGTGCGCGACAGGCTTGCCTCTGTGGTCCCGGAGGGGGCCGGCACGACCGCCATACTTTTGGCGTGGCCGATGCCGGCCCCGCCGTTCTCAAAGCCAGTGATCCGGTTGCTTTTGGGGCCCTCGGAAGAGTTACAAAACTCCATCCACGTCAATGGCTGGGGCAGGCCAATGAGATAAGAAGGGAGTGGGTGGCAACAATTTTATTGGTCAACACAGAGGGGCAGGCTATAGGAGGGGCGCAGGGGGCTTCTCTCCTGGTAGTAACACATGTTTGGTACTGCATTTGGTTTCATTTTTAAAATAACGTTATGGAGCTGAACACAACAGAGTGCTCCTTATCTCGACCATAGAGGCCCAAGAGAGTGAAGTAACCAGCTGATGACAACAATTGAACTTGTGAACTAAGAGGTAAGTGTGCAGTTAAGCTTCTGTCTGCACTAGGGGTGTCGTAAACCCCCCCTCCCTGCTTTAACAGCTACAGTGGGGTGGGAATCTTGATGGGCCTCTTATGTCTGAAGTTAAGCAGACAAAGGCTCATAATTTACTTTGGAGAGTGAGTGAGTGAAAGGAAGGATGGGTGGATGGATGGAATGGTGGATGGATAAATACATGGATGAATGAGTGAAAGGATGGATGTACGAATGGGAGAGTGAAAGGCAGGGTGGGTGTATGAGTGAATGGGAGGGTGGATGGATGAATAGAGTGAAAGGATTGGATGATGAAAGAAAGAAAGAAAGAAAGAAAGAAAGAAAGAAAGAAAGAAAGAAAGGATGGATAGATAGATGGTAGAATGAGTGAAAGGATGGATGGATGAGTGGAAGGGTAAATGGATGGATGAGTGAAAGTATTGATGGATGAGCGAAAGGATGGATGAGTGAAAGGATGGATGTAAAGATAGATGAGTAAAACAATGGATGGATGAGTGAAAGGCAGGGTAGATGAATGTCTGGATGAAAGGATGGATGAGTGAACGGGTGAATTGATGGATGGATGAATAGATGGATGAGTGAGTGAACGGATGGATGGCTGAGTGAAAGGGTAAATGGAGGGATGTATGGATGGATGGATGGGACAAAGGATGGATGTATGCGTGTAAAGATGGATGGCTGAGTGAAAGAGTGGATAGATGGATGAGCCAAAGGGAGGATGATGGATGGATGGAGTAAAAGGCTGGACAGATAGAGTGAAAGGGTGGATGGATGAGCAAAAGGATGGATGGATGATTGAATGGATGGATGGATGGATTGATGAAGGGGGGATAGATGAGTGAAAGGATGGATGATTGAGTGGATGGATTGGTTTGAAGGATAGGTGCCCCTGGACCAGTAGCAGCTCTCTATTATGGGCTCCACAAATACACTACACCCTCCTTGTTTTGTGGTCTATTTTTATTGTATAAAGAGTGAATAATTAATCTTTCTTGAGATAATAAAAATAAAATACAGACCCACTTGGGGTCCAGCAACAAACTGAGGCAGCTATTGACATTGCTTGATTGCTGACACAGGTGCATGAAGGTGCCTGTGCCATTCAGCACTGTGTAACTATGTGTATGAGTTAAAGTGAGAGAGAGTGAGTCACAGTGAGTGAGAATGAGTGACAGAAAGGACCAATATGTGTGAGAATGAAGGTGAGGGAGAATGACAGTGAGTGCAACTGAGTGTTAATGTGTGTGAGACTGAGTCACATTAAGACTGAGTAATTCAGAATGAATGAGAATGAGTTGGACTGAGTGAGACTGTGTGAATTAGTGAGACCAAGTGAGACAGTGTGTCAGAGTGAGGACAGTAAACTTAGTGCAAGAAAGTGTGAGAGAAGCCTACAAGAAAATGCTCTTTGGAATTCGAGCCAAGGGTTATGCCCACCACTTTTAAAGGTCACCAGCCGCCAATGCTCAAAGCCACCTAGCTTTAGAGTAGTGCAACCAGTGTGGTGCCCCAGGCGCTCACCTGGAGGAGGGGGGGGGCACTGAACCGGGGATGCTGTGTTTAGCAATAACTTACGATTTAAAAGCACCTGCTGCAGAGTTCCTTGAGCGTCCAGCTTTCAGGCAGCAGTAAAAAGGTCAAGATAATTCTCGTTATTAATGTTCCTGCTAGAGAGAGAGGTTGAAGTTTTGTCTAGTGGCAGTTCTGACTCGCGATAAAGTAGTGCAGAGGGTTAATATGCCTGTTGCGAAGAACAGATCTGTATTTTATATGGATAGCTGAGTGGATGAAAAAAGCCAGCCTTTACCATCGCTTCAAAACAAATGTAATGTATGTGAGAGAGGGGCTATGGAGAGATGGGGGGCACTTTTGCCAGGTGGTAATGAGGGAATCCGAGGAGGAGGTCATGTGGGGGTGCTTCAAAAAAGATTGTCGCACTAGGCGCCACCTGCGCTATAGAAGCTGGCTCTACACATAGTGTAGCATAACATAACTTAATGGGCTGGGATACAACTTTAGGTCCTAGACAGGGTAAGGGAACTGCCTCCTCAGAGGAGGGGAGAGTTACAGTAGTGAGGAGAGCAAAGGCAGTGTGCACCAGGGAGAACCTGTAAATGTGGGAATGGTGAAACAAAAGAGTGTAAATGTGGGCCATATTACAGAAAATATGCACTGGCGCTAAAATCTACAGGGCAAATCAATTGGTATCACGTTTTTGCATTTATACTACAGAATGGAGAAAATGATATAAGCACCGAGGAAAACATGAAGCAAACAGTTTGTGTGCTATTTTTACTGCGATTACCTATTAATTTTCTCAACTGTTGAAACATGGGGCTAACGTTGAGGAAAAATCAGTTTGTTTCATTTTCATTATATGAGTGTCAAACAAATACTGTGACAATCAGTTTATTCTCTTATTATTTGTTGAAGTTATCAATGGATTACATTTTTATTAAAATCTCTGCTTCACATTTAAACTATTTATAAGCAATGCACGTGTTATATATTTTAAATATCACTTCAAAATCCTTTTTTCTATTTTGGCCCTGCTGCAAAAATGCTGAATAAGTCTTTGTGGATTCAACATCATCTAAAAAAGGAAGATAAACTGAAGTATAAAGAATACCTCTGCCATTTAGTCTTCGCTACATGCTCAGCTGCCAGACTCCTTGCAAGGCGTCAAAATATTCAGGGGCTACAATTCGACAGCCACATATTTTAAACATACCAGAGGTGCAGAGTAAAGCAGACCAAAGGCACCGCTTTCAAGCAATTAGCCCGAAAAATGTGAGTTGGCAGCTAAATCGCAGAGCAGTCTGGTATTTCTGCTCTATTTCATAGGTAACACCTTAAACAGTTTTATTATCACAACCTTTCACAGCCTTTCCACCAGGCAGCATAGTAGGCAGGATAGCCCAGACAAGCATTGGCATAGCCAATAGGTCTCGCCTTTGGGACCTTATAAGTGTTTAGCCATGCAACAGTTGATGTTGTTGCACCAAGGATATTGTGCTGGATAACTAAACACTTATAAGGTCCCAAAAGCGACTTATCCCGGCACCGGGCGCGCAGTCTCTTAAGGTGTCCGTTTTTTAAATAATTTAAATTGTTGAAATATCAGAAGCTAAAGAGCTAGCGCAGTGTTTGTTTGCCCGGCCCTTGAAAAGTCGTGAGTGAGACCTTGACGAACACCTACGTTGTGTTTTTAACGTTGCGCAAGTCTTGCTGGCAGAAAGGTGACGCCAGAGACGCAATGTCGGCTTGGACAGAGTTTCCTTCCGTTATGGTCGTTGTTTTCAAGGCTGCTTGCAAGGCCTTATTACTATGAAAATGATTGCGCGACAAGGCCTGCCCTCGTGCCAGATAAGAGCACACAGAAAAAACAAGCCTGCCGCCTTGATGGCTCCCCTGTACCACTCTGGGCCCCCAGCTCTCTGCCTGCCTTCCCAGCAGAACACGCTAAAAGCAAGCTGCCTAGCATGGCAGGCCAGGCTGCTGAGTGCCCGGATGAAGACACACAACTTGTGTGTCAAAGTGTGCGGGTTGTCACTTTTCAATGTTACTCTTGCACACACGATGAAACTCAGAGTGTGCGCGTGCCTTCTTTAATCAGTCCTTCCCGAAGTCCAGCTGATGAGGAAAGTTAGCAGGATTGTGTGTGTTTTTTTTCATTCATCCGTCAGAAATAGCACCGTTTGCTGGGTAGGGTACTGCTAGGGAGCGAGGGACACTTCCCCTGCTCATATTGCAACTAACAGCTGTAGGAGACCAGAGAGGCGGGCCAGTCTCTAAAGAGAGGGATTCATGAGTTAGAAAACTCAAAATGACTCCTACTATAAACGAAAGATCCCCCAAATCGATCAGATTTTAGTCAGACTCCCTCACTACAACGGTGTAAATCTGAGGCCGGCGTTTGACTCACCGCAGCCCCGTTGCTGTGAGATTTCTAACAATAGCCTTCTGCCCCGCCGGACTGTACTTTCAAGGGCCCGCCTGAGTGATCGCTTTATTGACTCGTGACATGCTTGCTACATGTGTACTGTGTACCTTCCAATCAGCGTGTGCGCCGCTGTTCTTTCCTTTTACCAGACACGGGCTGAGGCGAGTGACAGAAGCTGAAATAAGTGTCAATCTTTCCTCTCCGCCCCAGCCCACCGCTTTCCCCACACACACATACTGAAAGTGGGCAGCCCAAACAGCCCTCCGTGCACACTACCGAAGGAGCGCGATCAGCAAAGGACGTTTTCCAAGTGCATTTCTATTTCTCTTGCTCTCTGACAACCTTGTAAATAAAAAACTGAATTCATCTGTGGGAAGAGCACGATTCTTGTCACTGTGAGAGCCAAGTACTCTTGAGCCCTGGCACGAGGGTGAGACAGGCAGGGGAGCGAGAGTAGAGAAATGTCAACAAGCGCGCGCGGCCACGCTAATTGGAAACAGATGGCCCCTGCGCGCCGCTGCTCGCTCCCGCAAGGTGGATGCCGCCACAAGCAGGGGTGCTTGAAAAGTGCAGACCAATTACAAAAGGTCATCTCCTAGAGCAGCGCTTGCGCGCTGCGCTAGGCTCGACCTAAAAATACAAAAGAACTCCATAAGGAGATGTGGCCTAATAGCCAGAGCCTGCCGTCTGTGGAGACAGAGAACCAGATTCGAGTCCCGGCGATGGTTCAACATCCTGTGATTCTGGGCAAATCACTTCATCTCCTCTCTGACCTTCTATAATATAATCTGATTCTTTTTTAAAGCTCATGGCCCAAGTTCGTGATACATGAAACTACAAAATAAACATACAGAACCGCTAAAGTTGGGCAACTAAAGGAAAAGTGAGTCTTTCTCATCCGAACACCCTAATGGCAGACATTCTAAAACATTAGAACTACCTGCTTGACATGCATGCATCCCAGGGTTGAATGTTGATGCAGCCAGTAGTACTTGACTGCCTCATTTTGCAATCTATGTACTGGAATCTGCTTTACAGGTTGCCAATATGAAGGGCTTGCCTAGCCCCACCCTAATCCCTTTGTGGGCTTCGCAGGCCACATTGCCTCTTTTGAAGGGAATACTGAATTTCACTATTAACCAATGCAGGTAGTGGATGGTGGCACATCTTGTATAAGCCCCTAATGTGAAACATGGCTGTACTGGCCATTCTGCCACTCTGGCATCTTTCCGGTGGGCTGCAGGCTAGGGGACTGCTATCATGGCAGGATGGATTGCTGTGACCCATCCATGAAAGCCCCCCTAGCCCTAATCTAGTCATGGCCTCTGCAGTGTGGGGCTGGTTTGAACATTCTGGCCAAGGCTGATTTTGGTTTTCAGCCCTGCCCTCATGTCATGATAGGGCTTCACTGCATGTACTTAGTACTATATGGATAAGCGCGGCCTGCGCAGTTGAATAAAAAGAAGTTTTGCACGCTCAAGCGTCAGTTCCGACCAGCACAGTGTGTGAGTGTGCTCCTATTGCTCTTGCTGTGTACACCCTAAACATGAGACCCAGATGCAAAGGACATCTGTTTATCGGTTCCCATCACATTAGAACATTGGCGGCGAGGAGCTGGACCTGCGCATGGGAGGTGTACCACTGTAGACCTGCCAGCCTGCAAAACAAATAGATGAGTGGGGCCTGAACGCTACCAACCACCAATTCCTTTCCATGCATGCGACAAGTGGTGGCTGTGCTGCTGAGCACGTCAATCTGCAGATCAACCAGCATTATGAAAGATTTGCAGGCCCAAGAAAAAGAGAGGGGCATATTAGCAAGACCCACGTTAAAATTATCGCCGTTTTAGCGGCAGGAAACTGCCGCTAAAACGGCGATAATGGACTTGCTAATATGCGTTATGGAATTCCAATAGAAGCCCAGGTTAGATGTGCAGGACATCTAACCTGGGCTTCTATTGGAATTCCATAACGCATATTAGCAAGCCCATTATCGCCGTTTTAGCGGCAGTTTCCTGCCGCTAAAACGGCGATAATTTTAACGTAGGTTTTGCTAATATGCCCCAGAGTTTTTAGACAACTTCTTTGCATACTTGTGCAATCTCTCACGGACAATGATCAAAACAAAGAAATTAGGACCCACATCATACAAGAGTGCAAATTATCAGTACGAAGATGGCTCACACCAAGGGAAACACGATTCAGCCTCAAAGCGATTTGGACCGTAGGTTGCTCTCACAAACTGTCTCATAACAGAGCATCCATGACGGATTAATCTCTGGCCACATATCCATCAAACAGGAGTAAGATAACAACAACCTTAAAATGATAGAATGCATAGAGAGACCCATGACCCGTGGCTCCTTGAACAAAGGACACTGCATCCCAGACAATAAAGCAGTAAGATTACGCACATGTTGACTGTGATTTTGAGGCACATCAACATGTCGCGCAAGAGGCAAGATCTGCACCTTGTTATGATACAAGAACTAATTTGCACAGTAGCTGCAGAGGCATGTGCCACAACAGAAGAAGATGAGAGCGACTTTTCACCCACCTCCCCCCCAATCCGAAGTGAGTGTCTACAAAAATGAAGGGGTCTTCCTTATCTTGATGACTGATACAAAGTCAACACGAAGCTGTCCTTCCTTAAGTGCAGGGACCAGTGAATGGACTGGAGGTGGTATGGGGCATCTGTTAATGTGACTGACTATGAGCAATAGTTGAACTTAAAACCTGTCCCAAGCTTGGGAAGACAAACATAAGACTAGTATCTTATGGCAAATTTGAACCTTTGCCTTTAGTGGATACGTTTGGAACACAGGTAGGTAACACAGCACTAAGAAAATTCAGAAAGAAAGTCAATGCCAAATTCTTTTTGTGGATGTGGGCACTGGTATACTGACAAGTTGCCTGACCCTGACAGTGGAAAATTTGCAACTGATCCACTTTGTTCTGAAATGACGACACACAAAGTGGAGTACCTTTGTAAGATAATGACAAAGGCACAGGTTTTGTGTTATCACAAAGCATCAACCACTCCTCATGCTCCATCTAGAAATGAGAAATGGGCATTAAAAAAAATTATGATTCTGAATTCTTGTACTGAGCAGGAGATGACAACCCAGCCAAACATCAGTTTGGATTTAATATTCTCAAGATGCATCAACTTGGAGTGTGATTGCCCTGCAGACCTATAATAGAAGCTACAGTGTCATGTACTGTGAGAGTTTCCCGATATATACAGACCAATCCCTGGCACTTCTAGTAGCTAATTTCCCATGCTATACTAGAGATTCTTTTAGCTTGCAGAGGAAGTTATATGACATGCCACGGGAACATAATTACTCGTCGGTCAGTATGGTTGTCAAATGTTTATACATCATTATTGAACATGAACGTGGATTGTTGGCTCTTAATTTTTTTTATCTTCAAACTCAGCAAGGCGGCATATATGTATGCGGTTGGAGATGACAGCATTTGTTTTGCAGATTTTCTTTCCGAAAAAAATGCTTCATCACAAATTTAGTACTGCAATAGGAACCATGTTTGCTCCCACTTATGCCAACCTGTTAATGGTTTGGTATGAGAAGCAGCATGCCTGGAACCTAAACTTACATTGTATGAACTCAAATCTTATATTATTGGCCTGATATATAGTTGATATCCTAATAATTTAGAACAGCTCTGAGAATGAAATTAGGGAATATCATGCTTTTCTCTATAATAATCATCTTAATGTCAAACCCTTGCTAGATAGAGTATGATATATCAGAGATCAGATTCCTAGACCTAGCTCTGTATGTTTGTGATGTTTAATTAAAAAGACCTTTAGAAAAACAACTGCTGCAAGCAATGTTTTACACTTTAGCTCAGGCCATCCTTACCAATAAAAAGCAAATATCCCATATGGGGAGTAGCTTAGACATAAAATGAACTGCAGTATAAACTCCACTTGTCTGGAGGAAGAAAACACTCCTTAATTAGATTTGATAAAATATGATATCCTAAACAAATTATTAATTAGGCCAGACATAGATCTGGCTTAGTAGAGAGAACTACACTTCTTGATGATAAACCTGCCAGAATGATTTTGAAAGGTATGACAAAAGAAGTTACATTTATTACTAAAGTTTGTGCTGAGAATATAAAAATATCTGGCATCCTTCAAATAAATGACAGCAATCTATTACAATAGCTATCTCCCAGTAGCGGTCCGTGGTAGGAGTGCCGGCCGGGCGGTGACATGGGGTGGGGGAGGGGCAGGGTGGGGGGTAGCAAACCACGGATTACGGCCGAATACAGGTAAGTAAACATTTAAATAAATTAATTAATTTCGTTGTGAGCGCTGCATCGCCATGCGATGCAGTGCGCGCAACGAAATTCGTTTTATTTATTTAAATGTTTACTTACCTGTATTCGGCCGTAATCCGTGGTTTGCTACCCCCCACCCTGCCCCTCCCACACCCCACGTCACCGCCCGGCCGGCACTCCTACCACGGACCACTACTGCTATCTCCTAAACATACATTAACTTTAAAGAGGGGAGGTACGCTCAGAAATATACTGAGTCTCAGTGACAAAGTTAGGTATGTAGAAGACCTGAAAAATTATAAATAATTTTTTAAAAAAAGGTATGTGGAAGATGACAAAAGTAAGAACTGGATCACCGAGAAAAACGGAAGGGTTGTTTTGGATATAGTAGCTGTGTATGTTGCAAGTATGTTCAGGACAAGACTAAAACTTTTCAGAACCATGACAACTCCAAAGAACCTGAGACCAGAAATGTTCTCAATTGAAATTTTGTTTCATCTTACTTATTTGCATCAACAAAACAAACAATGTTTAAAGGAGAGCTGGGAAGAACACCTAAATGAAATGAAATGAAAATAAAATTTATATAGCGCAATAGCTACCCTCAGGCCTCCTAGCGCTTGTGAACTAACGCCGACTAACAGGAGAGGAGTGAATTAGATGCATTCATTGAAAAGAACAGTTTTTAGAAGCTTTCGAAAGGAGAGCAGGTTTCGTTCCTTTCGCAGATGGAGTGGGAGGGAGTTCCATGAGTTGGCAGCGTTATGGGAGAAGGAACGCCCGCCCCATCTAGCCTTCCTTATTCTGTGTGAGGTGACTAGGAAGGAAGACATAGAGCAGAGATCTCTGGGGGGCTGATAAGGAGTGATCATGGACTGGATTGAGACTGGGCCCTTCTTCCAGAAGGCCCTATGAGTCAGGCACATGGCCTTAAACTGGATCCTTGCCTTAATTGGTAACCAATGGAGGCTCCTTAGTGCAGGTTTGGCCGATTGTCGACGGGGGACCTGCAAAAGCATGCTAGCAGCACAGTTCTAAATGACCTGGAGCTTATGGATGGTGGTTTGGGGGGCTCCCAGGTAGAGGGAATTCCCATAATCCAGGCGAGAGAGGATGAGGGCCTGAACCATAATCCTTCTCGCCTGAAAAGGGAGAAGGGGGAGGATCTTACGGAGCATCCTCAGGAGGCCGTAGCAAGTGGCTGAGATTTTGACGGCCTGGTGATTAAAACTGAGCGAGCGATCAAGCCACACACCAAGGCTCTTGATCTGAGTCTTCGGATCAGGTGCGGGACCGAGGAAGTTCGGCCAGAGGAAAACCGGGTCGAATGAGGGTGAGTTGCCCAAAAGCATGAGCTCGGTCTTATCCCCGTTCAGCTTAAGGCACGAGTTTTCCATCCACTTGGCAACTTCCTCTAGGCACGGGCCTAGGGTGCTAGACGACCTCTCGGGGTGGTTCAATGCCACCACGAGCTGCATGTCATCTGCATATGTGATGATTTTAATGCCAAATGGATGGACAATCTCAGCCAGGGGTCTCATATAGATGTTAAACAGCGTGGGGCTCAAGGAGGAGCCTTGAGGAACCCCACAGCTGAGAGACAGCCGGTTGGAGACAACATCACCCTCAAAGACCTGAAAGAACCGATCGCTGAGAAAGGATTGTAGCCAAGTTATGGCCGTCCCGGTAACTCCCACACTTTTTAGCCGGTGGAGCAGGGTGCAATGGTTAACAGTGTCAAAAGCGGCACTGAGGTCAAGTAAGATGATCGCTGCCTTGCCTCCCTGATCCAGATGCAATTTAAAATTGAGATACAAAATCCCCAATAGCTCTACACTTTACTATCAATCATTATGATGCAGAGATTAGGCAGATCATTTTATTAGGTATACAGCATATTATATTAGATCATAGAGGAAGAGATTGTGAAAGGTAGCTGAGAACTCAAGAAACATGGTGGAGAGGCACTTCAAGAATACAAAGAATACATTTGATTTATATTAGGATCTGCTGAAATAATTGATCCATTTTATTTTTCAATATGAAAAATGGTTATTAAGGTAAATCGATTAGGAGATGTTAGACAATGAAATAGTTAGTTTCTATGTTAAACTGCTACTAACCATTATAAAAATACGCTGTGCTACTTTTCCACAAACAATATAGGTTTACATGCCACATTTTTAAGGTTATAGATGGATAAATACTTTAAAGAACTATAACCTAAATACTGTGGGTGATGGAGAGTCTGAAGAGAACAACAGTATTGGAGAATTGTAAGCAGTTTGAAAACCAAGGAGTATTGGGTCCTTTCCCGCCCATGTTAAATATACAAAATTGAAACCAATAATCAATAACCCTCCTAATGTGATAGGCTTTGTGACCACGCTTGTGTTTATTTGGGTAAAAATATGAAGGACCTTATAACTGGAGTTGTGGGTAGGTAGATAAATAATTATTGTGTAAGTTAATTAAAAGCAATTACAATAATATTTGATCATTCACATAAAAGTGACCAATATAAAAAATAAGTGCAAAATGTTGAAAAAAACTTTACTACTATAAGGTCATCGTTTCATAGATAACTTTACTTTTTCCTATTAATTAATATTGCCTTTGTAGGGCCCCACTCAACAGATATTGTTCTAGTAACGCGCATATCCCACAGTTAAAAATGTTATTGTGCATCTAATGAGCTTATTTGTCAGGCACATGAAGCATTTAAGCTTAGCGTCGTTGACCGTCCTTACTCCACTTTCACATAAGATTAACTTTAGTTATTTCTTTCTTAGGTCCGTCAAAGGTGAGCACAGGAAGAAAATGTGCTCAATTGTTTCCATAGTTATTTTACACAAACAACACTCCCTCCCAATATTTGATATAACTGGAGTATTTAAAGGAGAGTGGAGCTTAGAATGGGGAGAGAATGTGGCCTAAGGGCTAGGGCGGTCGACCTCAAATCTGGAAACCTCGAGTCTTGGCAACGATGTTCAACATCCTGTGATTCTGGGCAAATCACTTAATCTCCCCATGCCTAACAAAAATGAATGTGTCCTTATGTAACGCAACTGGTGCTCATGTAAAGCGCTCCAATACCTGATTCCTTCGGGTCAAGGTCGTGCTATATAAAACTCCGAAAAAAAATAAAAATAAGGATGTTTAATCATACTAGTGACCTTGAATTTGAGGAATAATGACTTTGCTTCTGGCTTGAGAAAATGTGAAAAAGTGACATTAATTGTTTCTAGATCATTCTTATCGTGCAACATTCTATGTGAGGTCACCTTTGTTTATTTGGGTAAACTTACTGAGAAACTTACTGTACAAGTGTTTGAGGTAGTGTGGAGCTTAGAATATGATGGTGGTGTTAGTTTATCGTACTAGTGACTTTGAAACTAAGGAATGAGGAGTTCGATTCCACGTTTGCACTATGTGAAAATGTGGACTTAATTGTTTTTTAATAAAGTTGGCTGTGTGAAGCTAGATTTAATTACTTGGTTAATTCTATATTAACAGCATGTTTCTTATGATTGTGATACTTTTTTTGTTTTAGACTGCGCATCAAGGAAGTATTTTGCTTAAATTTGAAATAAGGATAATATTAGTACAAGTTCTGAAACTTGGAAACCAACTGAATTAAAGGATATATGAATGCTGATTTGGTATGAGAGGAAACAGAAAGATAACATATATTGTGGTACAGCCTTATTGGTTTCACACTGTTTATTTCAGAATTGAAGATTTATATGTATAAGGATTAAGGACATTAAGGAATTGGGCTGTGATAAGGTCAAAGGATCAGTAAAGAGTGTAGTATAAGGTGCGTGAAAGTTGGTAGTATAGATGTTCAATACAGAAATCTAAATTATAATATTTTCCACCATCTTTTTGTAATCAACATTAAAATGGTTCTAACATATGGTGGTCAAGATCAGACAGTAGAAGAACATATTTTTGTTCTTTTTTTATATAAGAACATTTTATTGATTTTTTAATAACAATGTAAAAAGAATACACCCAATGCAGGCCCGTAAGGGGAGCCTTTAGGAATTGTCCAAAGATTCCCTACAGACCGCCATTACCCTTTGCCCCACCTCAAGCATATTTTTTATTCTTATAATGATAAGAAGAAATGTATGTTAGGACAACAGAATAATCATACACTTATCCATATTAAGGAGGTCCATAATAAGTGAGAATTTAGAAACAGAGGAAGCAGTTTCATAGGCTTACTATGTTGATTTGTTCAAGTAGCTCTAGTGAGAGATTATATAATTGAGATATTTTAGATATTACTTATTTGTTTTTTGCATTTAATTAAATGTATATGTAAGAAATTGTAAAATGTAACATACTGAATACAACCACTTGCCCTACCATTTATATTTGTATGTATCTGTGTCTACATGTAAGTGTCTTTTGAATAAAGAATTTATCGTAACCAACTGTGTGCCCCTATGTATACTACGCAAGAGTTCTTGGGAATGGTACTATTGATGCAGATTTATCATAACTAATTACCTGCCCCTACATATACTACCCATGAGTTATTGGAAGGGTACTATTGTTGCTGATTTATCGTAATCAATTGCCTGTCCCTACATATACTTTGCAAGAGTTATTGGAATAATATTATTGATGCAAAACAAGCTCAGTACATCACAATATAATGTAATGAATGTAGATATTCATGCTACTATCATACACATGCATGGTTTTCTTACGCTTATTGCTCTGAAATTATACAGCCCTAAAGAAGCAAATAAATACCCGAAACACATATTGGCTGTGGCTGTAATTATGATTTAATGGCCTAAAACTGAGCAGAATTATTGGACTAGGGTACATAAAATGAGATGGCAACAAAAAGAAGTAGAAATTCTGTCCTTAAATAGAAAGCAACAGTTTGGTGACAGTTATAAATCTCAATTATAAATATGTGGAAACTTGCAGTGGAGATGTATGGATACACCCATATTACATTAATTTAATGCGCAAGGGATTGCGATTTGAATTGATTTTGTACCAATTTTTTGCTTTCAAAATATTTTTTTACCATTATTAAAACACATATTTTTATATATTACAAAGTGTGAACTCTAGTAATTATTGCTGCTCCCCTAAGAAAAATATTTTTGTTTGGTTTAACCCTGCCAAATATCTGTTGCATAACTTGCGGTTCCCAGAGCTGATGGAGAACCACTAGGTGGATAGGACAGAGCAAACTTTACAACTAATAACTAATAAAGCCTGTCCTTACGTCCTCAATCCTTCTGAGATCGTTGAAATCATAAATGAGGCTGAATGCATATATGCTGAGACTGTGGCAGCTAAAAATAACTCTTAGAAGTAATTTCTTGAAGACCAATGGCACCACACCTTGCAATCACAAATCAATCTATGCTCCCATTGGAGAGTATGTCATGGACACTGAACTAAAGCTGATGGTATTGTGCTGTGGGGACACCACACTGTGTTTCTGTCATCCCTAATCTCAAGGTCAATTCGACTGGAGCACCAAGGTCACCAAAGTGTGGTCCATATTGAAGCTAGCCTGAGGGAAATGGTGTGATTCCCTGAATGGTGAAAGATGTAGGCGATTGGGGGACCTATTCACAAAGGTAAACGTACACATGAGAAAATCTACATGTGTTCGTTTACTCTTTTAATTTCAGAACGATTTTATAGATTTTTTAAATTTGGATAAAGCTTTAAACATAGAGATAGAGAACGGGAGTATGATTGAGTGCACGTACAACATAACATATCATATAATATTAGTCATATAACATATAATCTGTGAAGTAGCCAATATATTATAAAGCATTAACTAAATCCTTTAATATATATGGTATGAAAAGTGTGTGAGTCAGATTAAGCATCAAGAGATCATAGGTTAGAGTA
This sequence comes from Calotriton arnoldi, assembly GCA_963921515.1. NCBI lineage: Eukaryota > Metazoa > Chordata > Amphibia > Caudata > Salamandridae > Calotriton > Calotriton arnoldi. Next base: position 5,045,492 of record CAWUFW010000020.1, read on the forward strand.
GTTCTTTAGGAGGATGGTGATGGGTTTACACTGATTCAATCAATCAATCAATCAATCAAGTGACTTGTAGAGCGCGACTACTCACCAACAAAGATTCAGGGAAGCACTCTAATAATGCATGTACACCTTGTATTAAAGCATTACCCCAGTCAGGAATCAGTGAAGAAAGAGTAGAGAGAGAGAGAGAGAGAGACGATAGAGAAGATGGGAGAGGTGATTTAGATTTAATGGGAGTGGAGGAGGAAGGTAGGGTGGATGAGGAAGTAGGAAAGTGTTTTGAATTAAATGGGGGACTTCTAATTGTTTTAAATAGTATTCTACATATGTCTTAGGAACCTGTGGGGGATGAGAGGAAAACATGGTGTGTCGTTAGATTTGTGTTTAAGATTTGTGTCCATATTTTCCACATATTCACTTTGGGTAAACCTTGAGTTAAGAAAGAATTTAGTGTATTGTCAGCCCCTCTCATAAACTGAGTTTAAGCCCACCAAGTGTGGATGGATAGTTGTGAGAAATCTTTCCATTCTGAGAAGACGGATTTTGTTCCTGTAGTTAATGGTGCATCTAAGAGAACTCTATCTTTTAGGTTTAAGGATTAATTTCAAGTTGGAGGATTCCTAAAGGTATGGATGTAAGGTCAGGAGTCCATTTGGCATTAAATATGTTGAAGATCTAAAAGCTAATATCATTCCAAAACTGTTTGACTAAGTGACATTCTAGGAGCATGTGTTGGAAAAAGTTTCTTTGTGTGCTTTGCAGCTCCAACATTTATGTGTCTATTATGCCTCATTTATGATGTTGTGAGCGGTCCAGTGTGCCATATGAGTGATCCAATATTTGCTTTGTAGAAGTGAAGTTGTGAATTCAAACCAAGTGAGGTTTATCCATATATATTCCCACTTTAGGGATCGGAATGTATGTGTTTCTGAGTTGTTGAGGATTAATTCCCATTTAGATTGCAGTTTCTGAGTTAGTTTAGAGCGTTTGGGAGAGAGAAGGGTGTATAGTTTGGATGCACAATGCCCTCCTTTGATTTTTTTAATGGATGGGAGATTGGGTTCATGAGGGATTTTGTTTTTCAATATGAACATTTTAATTCTGAAGAAATTGTAAATATCTAATTCAGTGAAGTGGAATGAGTTTTTCATTTTTCCAGAAACTAACCGGATTGGAAGCTGAACCTAAGTCTCTTAAGAGGTTAAATCATTTGTCAGCCCACTCTTTATTGTAAAATGTTTTTCTATCTTTCTTTATGGTCCGATTGTGCCAGAGGGATACTTATGTGGAGTGTTTGAGTTTGTTCACTGTTTTATTATTAATATATTGTCTGGCTTGTAAGGTTTCTGGAAGGAAAGACGTTGAGTATTCTGCACTGAATTTCTTCATTGTAATCAGGGCCGTAGGTTTAAGAGGGTGGAACAATTTGTGTTCCATATTTAGCTAGATTGGGGGGATCGTAATGGGTTCCAGGATCCAATTAATTCCTTGTTTCGCTAGAAATGCTTTTTGATATCAACAGTAATCTGGCAGATTTAAGCCACCTAGTTTTTTAAAAGTTTTTTAATAGACATTCTAGGTTTTCTGTTTAACCGAAGGAATTGTGTGATGAGAATATGGATTTTTTTAAGAAGGTGTCTGAGAGAGGGATTGTGGTCATACCAATCAGAAAACTGATGAAACATTTAGATTTTCTGTTCGGCCCCACAATGCTATGTATTTAGTGTCCATCCTTCACAGACGTTTTTAATACAGCCAATGAGTCTTCATTATGTTTGATAGAGTCATTTATGTTTACTACTTTTGGTTATTCACATTTACCAGTGTAAAGCTACTCAAAAGTGTAGACTTATATGTCCCCCCTCCCTGAAATGGTGGGGTGGAGTCAGTAAAAATGTCATATACAGTTATAACATTACTACTATTAGTGGCTTTACAATAGCATTTGCCAAGCCACACACTTGGCGGAGATCTCCGCTGGCAAGATGGAGATCTCCAAATGGCAAAGTATAGAAAAATTTTGAATATTTAATTACAGTTTTAAACAGTATTTAAAAAATGTGCATGTTAAATGTTAATGTAATTAATTTTATATATGAATAATAATTTTTAGAAAACACGAAAGCTTAGTTACTATTTTTTAAAACATTTAATTAATTTAAGTATAATACATTTTTTTTTTTTTTAATCGTTTTATTTATTGGTGGTCAGTCATAGCTTACAGATATTCATTAGAGATATACAATTGCTGTGCAAAAATTACAGTCTTGGTTACATTACTTTGTTATGATTCCCCCTTTCATGTCCTCTGAAGTCCCATATTCACACATTTCAATAGATGTATGGGTATGCAACATCCGGTCTGTGCAGCCATCTCCTGTATCCCCGGTCTTTCCAGCACATACCCACTCATAATACATTTATATAAACATTCATCACAATTTAAATTCGATTGACTTATCTAATTATGCATTTTGGTTGTCTGTTTGTAGTGACTGGAGGTATTGCACCAGTGGGTCCCAGAAGTCTTTTGGTCTGGAGGCTAGAGGTATGTCTTCTGCGTATGTGTCTAATTTCTCCTTACAGTAGGTCATATCTGTGAGCCAGTCTTTACTCCGTGGTGGCCACTTGCTATCCCATCGTAGTGCTATGCGCCGCTTAGCCAGTAACAGCGCTACCGCCAGGAATTTACGTCGTCTGGCCTGCTTGATTTTATGTACACCCAGTAAGCTAACTAGAGGTGTGTTAGGTATCTGTTCGGATAGCATGGTAGTGAGGCTATTTGTTACTTCTTGCCAATAATGTTGAAGTCGTGGGCACGCCCATGCCATGTGCAAGAAGTCTGCACCGTTTGCGCCGCATCTATGACATCGATCATCGGTTCTAAGACCATACCCATATAATTGCGTTGGTGTATAGTATACCTGGTGTATAAATTTAAAATGGATGATGCGCAAATTACAATTGGACGTGAGTAATTGCATTTGTGTACAGCTGTATTCCCAATCCTCTTTGGTAATAGTGCTACCAAGTGTCAATTCCCATCTATCTAGAGCTTTGTCCTGTTCTCTAATTTGTTCAAGTATAATACATTAAATGTAATGTTAAGTGTGTTTATTTATCATGTATTAAAAGTTAATAAAATTAAAAAGTAAAAAAAGTTCTGTATAAAATTAATTTACATTAATTTATATCAGAATGTTAGGAACTGAATGGGGTAGATGGGGCGAGGCTACAATACAATGTGGTTGCTGTGTGCTAGAGATACCTGGGCACGGTACACGAACAGGGAATATCAGGTGTGCTGCTCTTGCATCAGATAATGAATATGCAACTTTTTGTTGAAACTCTTATATCCAGTGTGAGCAATGATCATTTGCTTGACCATTAGTTACTTTAAAGATTACTCTCATATGACTTTCTCAATTAGCCAGATGACTTGTACGTCCTCATAAGACCCTTTGACATTTTCCCACAGGGTGGAAAGGTTGACATTGTAACAGTGGGCTTGCATTGGCCTGCACCAATTAAATACCATTTATATCTACTGCAGTATTTATAGTATTTCTTGCACTGCTTGTGTTTACAGCTACTGCTTGCATCACAGAGCACTTCGCCACATGCACCATTTTAATGATTGCTGCTCTTCTTGGATACTAATTTTATATGAGATTATACAACAAAGTATATCCCTGTTGTACTCTGATGTGATGTTATTACTTAGTTTACATATTATTGCTCTTACCTTGGTTGGAGCTCCCATGCTCCTTATGTTCCTTCTCCATGTTCTTTGTTCTGTTGTAGAATGTGAGGCTGACGGCACTCCACGATCGACAGTTGCAGCTGGGTCGTTGAGGTGGTCGGATGCCAGGTTGTGCTTCTAGTAAAGTACTTACCTCTACTTGCTGGCTACTCGTCTTTCCTTCAAGAAACCATCCCAACAATTTTGGCGACGATCTTGAGACTCCTGGAGCACAACCTGGTGCTATTTCGGCGTAATTCCTCTTTCTTTCCTCTGCGGTCTGCCCTGGTTCCTGCAGTCTTCGGAGGATCTGTACAGCTGTTTCCGGCTCCCATACTGGCCTGTTCTGTTTGTTTCCCGGATTTTGAGATACTTTTACTGCTTATGACTAATGTGGTTAGTCGTGACCGTTTGAGGCGCGCGCAACGCTCCTTTCTGCAGTGACGTCACCTTCAGCATCACTGGAACGCACCGCACACGCTGATACTTTACTACGTGTGGTGCGCAACGCACGTAACGCTACGTATTTGCCGCCGTCTTGTTTTGTTTCTATTGTACTTCGATCCTCGTTTGCCCAAGGATTAGTTTCTTCACACTTCTTACTGTACTGCCTTCAAATTTGTTCGCCTTCAGAATTATCCTCGTTCAAGTCTTCGCTCACATTACGGTATCGTTCATAGCTTTGCTGATTCATTGTACTGCACATTTCTTTTGTTATTTCTTTCGTCAGCTTGAACTTTGGTGACATCTTGTGGCCTACTTTTGTACTTGCCATATTTTATTACCAAGTGCAGTTACCTACGGTGATCTGCACACCTTGCTTGGCCTTACCTACGGCGATCTGTACACCTTGCTGGTCTGTTGTTCTTCCTTCCTTTTATCTGCATTTGCCTTAGTTTATTCAGGTTCCACACACCGTTTTATTCACCAACTTTACCTTTGCATTTTGAACATGGCTGCCAATTCCTCCAATGTAATTGTTCCGCCAATGTTTCTTTCTCAGCCAGGTTCTCCACCTATAATTTGGGAAGATTGGATTGAAATGTTACATAACTATATTGTAGCTTTGGATGGTAACAATTTTTCCCCTGACAGGAAAAAAGCTTTGTTATTGAGTGCATTGGGTACGGAAGGACAACGTGTGTTTAAATATTTACCTGTGGCCATGGGACCTAATGGACAACCCATGGATGATGTATTTAAAGAAGCGATTAAGAGACTTGAAACAAGATTTTCCAAAGAAATTAATTTGGTTTTGGTTAGATATAAGTTTTATACTCAGCCGCAACTGGAAGGAGAAAGCATTGATGATTTTGTCTCTAGGTTACTTGAACTGTCAGTCAAGTGTCGCTTTGGGATCATGACAGAAGAACTGATCCGTGACCAGTTAATTGTTCAATGTCGCGACAGGAAAATACAAGAAAGGCTGTGGGCTGCCAAAGACCCTTCTTTGAAAGATGCCATTGATATGGCTAAAGTCATTGAAGAATCTCAAAAGTGTATTAAAAAATTGAGTAAGAAGGATAAACTGTCACAAGAAGTAGCAGATGTTGAATCAAAGGATGACTGCGTTGATGAATGCTGTATCGAGAAAAAGTGTTCAACCTACCAATGTTTCTGGGGCTACATCTAAACCTAAGACCAGAGAGTGTTTGCGTTGTGGCAGTCAATACCATTTAGCTGATTTAAAAAAATGTTTTGCGATTGATCGGAATTGCCGGAGGTGTGGAAGAAAAGGGCACTATGCTAGGATGTGTAGGCAATCTGATGGCTCTGAGAGGTCCAAGTCCAAAGTGAGTGTTGTACAGCAGAGTGATGATTTTAAGACAACTCTAAATAGGGTCTTAGTTGTTGGAGAGATGTGCGATCAAACTATGGTGGGAGTTACTCAAGACTCTCCTAGATTAAATAGACCCACTGCTGTATTTAATGTTTGTGGCAAAGACATTACTTTGATGGTGGACTCTGGTTCCATGTTCACAATCATTCCTGAGTCTCTGTTTCGGACTACCTGGGAGGGGGTTTCATTGTTGGACAAGGATATTAATCCAGTTGGTTATCAGGGCCAGTCTATAGATGTTTTGGGGTACATGTCTGGTCAAATTACCTTTGACTCACATACCACCCATGGGAAAGTCTATGTGGCTAAAGAGGGCCCTCCAATACTTGGTTGGATGCACCAATATGATCTTCATATTGTCATCAATCCGAGAGCTCCCAATCAAATTATGGTAGTAGAAGATGACATCCAAGTTCATGATATTCTTAGAGATGCTCACAGTGTGTTTGAGGATAGGCTTGGTTGTGTTAAAGGGTATCAGCATGAAATCATTCTTAAACCTAATGCGTGCCCTGTACAACATAAGCTGAGGAAAGTTCCTTTGTCTGTGAGGCAGGGCCTTAAAGATCTGTTGGATGATCTGTTGAAATCTGGAGTCATTGAACCTGTAGAGGCGTCCTCTTGGATTTCTCCGGTAGTTTTGACGCTTAAGTCAGATGGTCGACTCCGTTTCTGCATTGATCTTAGGTCCCTCAATAGAGATATTGTTACTGACACGTTTCCTCTGCCTAATATTAATGAATTGTTGCAGTCCGTAGGAGGTGGTAAGTATTTTTCCAAAATTGATTTGAGAAGTGCTTACCACCAGATCAAATTGCACCCAGACTCTAAGTCTCTTACAGCATTCATCACAACGGAAGGCATTTTTCAGTTCACTCGCATGCCCTTTGGGCTAGCTTCGGCTGCGAGCGTCTTCCAAAGAATGATGTCGAATATGCTCAAAGGCCTGTCTGGTGTAGTCTATTTTCAAGACGACATATTGGTTTCAGGAAAAACCATTCATGAACATAATGCAACTCTTAGGCAAGTTTTGTGGAAGCTTGAACAACAGGGTCTCACAGTTAATAAAGAAAAATATCATTTTCTCACCAATCAAGTCGATTACTTGGGGTACTCAATCTCTAGTGGAGGCATTTCTCCCAAAAAGAATCTGTTGGAAGCCATAAGAAATGCTCCCTCTCCAAGGGTCAAGGACCAGCTCAGGTCTTTTCTGGGTCTTGTCGAATATTATGCTAAATTTGTGCGTGGATTTGCTGACATTTCTGAACCTTTGAGGAAACTTCTTCGCAAAGGTTGTAAATTTGATTGGGGCAGTGATGAGTCTGATGCTTTTTCAAAATTAAAGGAGCAAATTTGCAATGCTGGTATTTTTGCGCCTTTCAGTGTTTTCTGCAAATCGTTTCTCACAGTTGATGCCAGTTTGACTGGCATTGGTGTGGTACTATCCCAACTCCAGAGAGGCACTGAGAGGACAATTGCATTTGCATCAAGAACCCTTACTCAAGCTGAAAGGAATTATTCAGTTATAGAGCGTGAGGCTCTTGCTGCAGCTTGGGGAGTGGAGTATTTCAGAGTATACTTGTGGGGATCTAGGTTTGTGTTAAGGACGGATCACAAGCCTTTAATGAAAATCCTGTTGGCAGGGGGTGCTAGTAAAGGTTCAGCACGTCTTGCCAGGTTTGCTGCAAGGTTACAAGAGTACCTTTATGATGTTGAGTTTATTCATGGTTGGAGAAACTTACAAGCTGATTGCTTGTCACGCATGTCACTTGATTGGGAAACAGTGGACAGGGATGTGGTCAAGAAACTGGAAAGTGAAGAAGCTGTTGCTTTCGTCTTTGATGTTTGTGAATGCAGTTTGGGGTCTTTCTCTAAGTTACAGTGGTCTGAGGCCATGATCAGTGATTCTGTTTTGCAGGATGTTATTACTCTTATCAAGAAAGGTTCACCTCGTGAGAGTATGGTGCCAACATCAGTTAGGCCTTATTGGAAACTATTGGATGAATTGTTTCTGAGTGGTAAAGATGTTATTATGAGAGGTGAGAGATGTGTGCCCCCAGCTGCTCTCAGGTTGCACATCTTTAAACTTGCGCATGAGGGTCATTTGGGCCAAGGTATGACTATCAGGCGTATCAAGCAGGAATTCTGGTGGCCTGCCATGGATGATCAGATTAGACACTGGGTGGTTGATTGCACTCTCTGTAAAGAGAGCGAGAAGAGATTGAAAGTTGGTTCTCAGAGTTTGATGGGTCACATTGAGGATCCTGGGAAGCTGTGGCATACCATTTGTCTTGATTTTATTGGTCCTCTTTCTGAGTTGTCTTTAGACATGAGGTTTGCTGCTGTGATTGTGGATGTGCACTCGAGGTGGTTGCATCTTGAATTTTTGAAAGATGTGACTTCTATGTCTACGATTGGTGTGTTGGAAACTTTGTTTTTGCGTGAGGGCATTCCTCAGGTCTTGCTCACTGACAATGGGACTCAACTCACTTCTGGGGAGATGCGTTACTTTCTGGAGAAGTGTGGTGTGAGGCATTCGTGTACTTCTCTCTACAATCCTATGGGGAATGGCATTGTGGAAAGGGCGAACAGACTTATCAAAGGTACCATACAACTTGCCCTAGTCAATGGATTGGCTCCCAAACGTCTTGTTCAAGACATGTTGTGGGCTTATTGTACGACTCCTCATAGTGTTACTCTGAAGTCCCCTTTTTTTGTTATGAGGGGGCGTCTCTCTGGCTCACGTCTTGTCCCATCTTGGCTCAGAAATTGGGTATCTTCTGGTGAGGAGCCTGTTTTTGGTGCTTCTCTTTCTAAAATCTCGGTTGGCGATTGGGTCAAATTGAAGTCTGGTAGGATTAGAGGTGGTCTTACTAAGTTTAAAGGACCTTTCCGTGTTGTCAGTGTGGGGAGGTATTTTGTTGTTATTGAAGGAGGAGAGCGTTGGAATTTACGCAGAGTAGCTTTGTACCAAAAAGGTGGTTCTGTTTCCAAGTGTTCCACAGATGATGAAGGCTGTTCTGGAGTTATGTACATGCCGGATAAGGTTATTGGGCATGATTCTCGAGCCAAAGTTGTGAAAGATGTTTCATGTTCTAATGATTTGTTTTCTTCTTCCCAAGGCATCAGGGAGGAAGATCAGGTTGGGTTGTCTAACTCTCCTGTTGTTGAGTCGTCTGTTAGGAATCGCAGACCACCTGTATATCTTCAGGATTATGTTAGATCATGAGTTTTATACTGTATTTTTCCTCTCTTCTTTTCTTTTCTCTTTCTTCTTCTTTTCTGTTCTCTTCTTTCTTCTTTGGTTTCTTTATTTCATATTAAGGGAAGAGGATGTGATGTGATGTTATTATTTAGTTTACATATTATTGCTCTTACCTTGGTTGGAACTCCCATGCTCCTTATGTTCCTTCTCCATGTTCTTTGTTCTGTTGTAGAATGTGAGGCTGACGGCACTCCACGATCGACAGTTGCAGCTGGGTAATTGAGGTGGTCGGATGCCAGGTTGTGCTCCTAGTAAAGTACTTACCTCTACTTGCTGGCTACTCGTCTTTCCTTCAAGAAACCATCCCAACATACTCTCTTTGTGATATTTGTATACATTTAAGTGAGCATTTCGACAATTGATTTAAAGTCTGAAGTGGTTATCTCTTGATGCACTTCCCACAAATGAACCCTACAGCACGTGTGTATCTTTATTCTAGTTATGGCCCTGGTTCCAGTTAGGTCTAAGGGTCAGTCCTGTGTCTACCACCAGGTTGTAATAAATCAGTTTTTGCCTCTTCAGCATCTGGTAGGGTAATGACATCCATCCATCATTTTTTGGTGCATTTAAAGCAACACCCATCTCACTGCTCCACTGAGTTTGCCCCAGTCTCTGCTGTATGGCTTAGAAGTGATAGACATCATCCCCACCACTCAAAGATGGCCATCAACCACAACTCCTGAAGGACCAGAACAAAGAAAGAGAAATCTAAATCCCCGTATGAATGCCTGATGAGGGACACGCACACCAGCGATTGGGATAGGTGACAGGAATCTTCTAAGACTGACACCCTCGAGGAAATTTTGAACATAGGGTGTGGACTGTGGCCCAAAAATTTAATTGAGCAGTCAGCACGGAGCACATAAAGCTCATGGTAAGTAGCTGAAGTCCAAAGACATCTATGGATCTTGGATCAGTCTAAAGTGAGCTAGGCAGCAGGACACCAGGAAATTCTGCATAAGCATGGAAAGGCAGAGCAACTGGGCTGGTTCACAAAATAAAACATTTACGAATATGGGAAGATGTACTCCAGGAGTTCTTCTAGAGGTACAATTACATGCTTTTGTAATTGGCCCCGAAACCTCCAACTCACTACTATTAAAAGTGCAAAGCGGGCACAGTCCTTTCGACTTGTACTGACTGTATATGATTATGACTCTAACATTCCCATTTTAATGTCTTCGGGTCGATTTACAAAGACACGTAAGAGTACTTAAACGAGTATTACAAGAGTACTCTTTTAGGTTATCTTGCATGTTTGTGAATTGGCCCTATATGTGCTGACCTAAGCTAACACCGGAAGCACTTCCGAAGTGAAAGGATAGAGAACTGAGCTGTAAAACAGAGACGCTGAACACGTGCGGCCTGTTCAGCTCCATTCAGCTCGGTCTTTCAGGCCTGCAAAGGGCTTCATTAACTCGCAGCTCGCACGTGCTGACGAACAAAGGATGCCGTTAGCCCTTCCACCGAGGTGCTGGATGTTTTGCCGCTTGCCCCCTCCCCCACCTCGCGCCTTTTTTACAAACTGTAGGCTTGGGGTGGAAGGACACCGAGACAGACATGCACGCAACTCACAGTGCCCTCTCCCCAGCATCATCACACACTAATTATTTCATACTAAGGAGACAGAGCGTAACGTATTATTATGAGGCCCGGTTCTATCAAAAACAGTCATATCCTGAATGCATTTCCTAGTTACCAGCAGCACAAAGGCCCGTTGCTAGGAAACCGAGGTGGGGGTTCGGAGGGTAGTGACGGCCCCTGCTCGTTGCTCGCTTGTCTAGGAAGCACGCAATACAAAGAATTCCCCGGTGCAGAGGTATCCCATACCATTGCATGTGGTTACCATGGCGACCATAGATAAGTGATGGATCTCAACTTGCAGCCATTGCTGGGGCCAGGCCGGCTTTCTTTGTTTTAACACTGTCTGGGCTCCGGTAATGAGATCTCTCCTGTGCCTCAGTAATGATCTCTCCCCAGTGCCAGCCCTCTGCTCAGTTGAGCTCCATCGAGTACCGCACGAAGCACCATGGGCTTGTCACTGGGGATGAGCCCAAGCCCCAGGAGCCAGAATGTCACCTGCATTTCTAGGTCTGGCTTGACAGCGCAGCTGTCTGCACGAGGAATTGTTACTAATTCTTTAAAATGCACATAGGTCCACCCAGAGGATTATTAATCTGTCAACACATTCTATTGGCTGCCTGGTGTTATCATTCAGCCACCTATGGAATGCTGGTATTACAGTACAGGAGAGACTGTTGTACATCTGAAAATTACATCCAGTCCTCACACATTCAATTCTTTATCGTATACATGCACTGCACTGGATGATGGAGATTTGTGCATTTGATCATGCAAATATTTTTGTTAATTAGAAGTAACACCTTTATCTTGTCAGTTTACCGAGGCGGGTCAACAGAAAGGTAAAACACTGTAGCATATGACCAGCTCCCATCCTGTAACTTGCACACTTACGAGGTAATAAGGTAGGATAGGAAATAAAGGAAAATGGTATCTAATGTACAATAATGAGACATCATTAGTCCCCGCTTGTCTGTATGTCCTTAGGATCGCAAGGGGAAGAGGAAAGAAGAAATATTGGGAAAGTATTCTCTACGAAAGACAAGTTCAACTGAATAGCTCCCTACAATCCCACATTCACATACCCACAGTTTAGGCAGCAGGTACTTTCAACCAATAAATCCTCCAGCGGCCATTTAGAGAGATGAAACTTGAGCAGGTTTCAGTTGATCCCCCACATATCTACTACACAGCAGTGCGGATCGCTATAGAAGCACAGCATCATCAGTCCAAGATCCCAAGCCCTTCTGTTTCTCCAAAAAAACCTGGGCAAGGCCAGGTTGAGTAAAAATGTGCATCTTCTTATCATGCCTCACTCTCAGTTTAGCTGGGTATCAAAGTGAAGCTGCACATATTCTGGCCAGCAGTTCTTTCTTTATGGATCAAAGATCTTGCCTTCTCTCAAGCGTGAGTCGACTCAAAACTGGGAAGACACATTTTGATCTTCCTTTGAGCATTAGGTTTCTTTTCCTGAGTCTGAGATGCCCTGCATTTCCAGTTTTTCACCCTTGTCTCTAGACACTCAACTGAAGCAACTAGTCTTCTATTGTTAAATGTTCACCAGCATCAAACTCCAGTTTACGCAGTGCACCGTCTACGAAGTTCAGCTGGTCAGCCAGGTGACATACCTCACTTTTTGTTTTTGGCCTCCCTTTCTATCATCTCTTCTATAGTTCCCTCCAAGGTGCCCATTTTTGTTTCTTTTCACTGTCATGCATGCAACTCTTTTAAATTGGTGATTCACATAGCCTCCTTACATATAAGACTCAAGCCCTTTGGGACATCAGCAGTCACAGAATCAGCGTTTTCATCGCTTATGAAGGGTTTTGGAAAAAAGTCAACTTCTTTGGAGGCAACATACAACAAGGAGTCCGCTGACCAATAATGAAATTACCTTCATGTGCAATAAGGCCAGTCAGCAACCACCCCAAGGTGAGATCACCCACAGTACTGCTCTCATGTTGCAGGAGAGCCTTTGGCCACGTCACGTTACTCCCCCACTCCATCTTACAGCTTCTGCATCTTCTCAGTACCACCACCAGGCAGGGCAGAGCCCTGGAGCATCATGCCTTGCCCCTAGTTCAGTCAAGAGGCTCAAGTCTGGCACTCCCACCTCTCCCAATCTAGAGCATGGTTAGGGAACCATGCGGGTACTCCTTGTTGGTATGTGCATCCTTGGTAGTTAGGGACTGCTCCTGTGGCAAGCTGCTGTATCCACCACCCATAGGAGAGCACACACTCGCCTCACCAGGATCCCAGCATCACTGCTGTGCATTGGAGTCCACGTCGAAGCATGCAAATATGGTGATGGCTCCGCTTACTCCCAGGGACTGCTGTATTTTCAACATAGTTGTTCTTTTTTGAAAATGTGCTTTAGATCTAGGATAACAAATCTTTTTGTTAACTTTCAACAGTGGCAGTATTTCAACAAAATCATAGAAGTAGAGAGTGTGATAACCCACAATCATTTGTTCAACGAAAAATCAAGGCTATATTAAGTTAATAAAGTGATTGATAACAGACACACCTCCACATCCACCAAAACTGTAAAAAGCTAAAGACATACTTACAACCATTAGGAGTTGGAAAAAGCAACACAGTGGTGGCAACAGCAATCTCCAAATACCCTTCCATTATGTTACGAGATGACCCCATGTCACCTGGTACACACCACTTGACAGACCTGGGCTTTCCTTTAGTAGCCCATTGCACATTGCATTCTAGGAGTAGTATTCTTGGTTCATATCAGCTAAATAAATTTAACTAACACACCTGAAAACAGTGATTTAATAAAAAAAAAGCCCCGGACTGTTTCTGATGACATAGAGTCCTCTGGCAACCTCTAATGAATGACACCATGCAAGCTTTAAAGCAGGGCTAAACATGGCCATTCTAATACCACGCCAAAGACAGAGAGAAGCCTGTTCAGTGGCCACTTATTCCATAGATGAAAATAACTCCTCTCCCATTGCCATTTAAAGAGAGCTACTGTTTAATGAGTTCATTTTGTAGTGTTTGACCCAAAAATTGCAGCCACTTATCGCACCCTTAGGGATCACTACCTATGGGACAGAATTGTCTAAGGAATGATGTGAACATTGTTTATAACGAATTCTGTCTGAGACAGTAAAGATACAGGAGATGGTAGGCATATTAATCTTGGTGCAGTTTTTTGTTGTGATCATGAGGAAGAAAGAGGAGGTTAGTGCTATTATGGGAGCAAAACTATACCCCAAAATTTGGACACCCCAAAATTGACCTTATTTGGATCTCCGGCAGTTTACTGGATTAGAGACGGTGCTAAACCTCAATTTCATGAGGCAACGTGTCCCTGCGTTAAGGTACCTCCCAGAACATCACATTGATCTTGTCTAAAATGGGGTTTGACATGGAAATGTTTGCATAACTAAAGCACATTAATAAACACAATTCTACACATCATAGGAAATTTGTTTGAATTACAAGTAAGTCACTCCTGTCCACTTATGCAAAATCATGTGTGAAGAGGCAAATCAATCATCATTATTAATGCACAAAATATAAACCTGAAAAACATTTCCAGAGCATCATTGGCTCTAATTGTGGTTGGTGCAACTTATGTGGGACCATGAATGTGTGAAGACCTTTGCACTTAATGGAAAAGTCAGGCCAAATGTTAACTAGTTGCTCAAGACTCCGTAAAGAGCATTTGTTTACTTGCCACTGTTTGATTATTTCTGTTACTTAGGGTCTGCAAGTGTCCGGACTCTATGGCAAAAATAATTACCACATGTATATAATATACTCTATAAACTGAACCATTTCTAGATGTTGATAACAAATGTTATTGTTACCTTTTTCAATGGTACTCAAGGTTCCCAGTCCAATGCAATCTAAGACCAAGTTCATAATCCTCTATGGTCTGCAATAAAGACCTAGAGTAGCTGGAAAATTTGCTTCACAGCCCCATTGCAAGCAACCATGAAACCTACGATCAGCCAACAAGCACCCTATGCAAAACCCAGTGTTCAGGACACATAAACTTGAAAGCAAGTTCTTTACAGTCAAGGTTCTGGAATCATATTTGCCCAGCTGTAGGAGCAGAACCACACTACCTGATTTCAGAAGATTCATACAAACCAAACTTTTCATGTGAGCCTTCAATTAATGATTTTGTGAAGCAATGACCACAATACTCAGACAGGGCACTCCCCTCATATGCTGGTTGATTCACCAACCACCTATGACACCAGTAAAGCTGCATTATCCACTCTCATTGTGTCCCCATCAGACCAGCGGCATTATTCATGAACACCGATCCGCATCAAGCTGGCAGCTGAGCAGAAGTGCACAAAGGACACAGCAATTGAAAAAAGCTAGGCATAGATAGTACCTTGAATTACTGCTAGCCTTCTATCGTCTTCAACCTACTTGAATCCCACTGCTCCCCCTGATAATCTCTCTCCACAGCCACACTTTGAAGCGAAAAGGCATTTAACATTGTCTGGCAAAGGTCCACTAGGCCAGCTGAATCAAAGCCTCCAGGGCTACCTTCAGCAGAGGCGATAGGACTCTAAGCACAAGTGTGGTTAAACTCGTTATGAATCATATCAACTGTATTGGAAGATATAATGCACTGTCGTTCGTGTAAAGAATCAAATAAAACACTTCTTGCTTTGTGTCAGACCATCTCTCCATGTGGTGGGAAACATGGTATGGGTTTAGAAACTGGACTTTTGTTGCTTGATATCTGGACTGCCGATGACATCCTAGCCCACCCCTTCCAGATCTCAAACTCCCAACGGTGCAATCAAATCACGAATACAGTTTTCAGGATTACATTTTAATAAACTTTCATATTCATTTTTGCCATATGAATAACCAGATCATACTTGCCTAATGTGCAGCAAAGTGGATGCATTAATCCACTGAGTAACAATATGAAGGAATGTTAATGGATTGAAAGGTTTTTGCTTGCAGATATCCGAGAGGCTGTGTGTTAAGAAGACCAGACATTTTGCACAACCAAGATTTGGCACAACAGTTTAGGCAGCCTTATAATGAGATCTGAACATCACAGGGGAAGGATAAATGAAAAGGGAGCATCTGAATCATGAACCTTGGAGACAAAGCACAATTTTTGATTCAACATGGCACATGATAGAGTCCACCAAATCCCTTCTTTCAAATTAAATCAAGAATGCATGTTCTAGTCAAAACTACTAATGTAGCTGCTGCAAGAAACCTGTATTGTTCACAACAGGGCTCACCAGAACTTTGGCAAACCTTTTGAGAGAACTTGTCATAAGATTTCATGTCCAGAACTTTGGAAGCCATTCCATTTTTCTGATCCAAGTCCAAATACTTCCTTGTGTGACATTTTGGGAATGAATGCTATCCATGACAAAAAGCAATGGAATTTAGTAGTTAGATGAGGAGCCCAACAAAATACCCCAGTCTCAAGGTTTTTCACTTCTGACAGTAAAATGGAAGGCCATGTAGTTATTAACATTGAGTAGAAGGAATAAAGGGAGGGACTTATACTAGATGTCTACCACATAACAACCATCCCAAAGCTTGAAATCATTTCATAAACACAATGAAAACTGTGACAGCCTTGACTTCCTGGGTCAGAGGAATGGGTTCCAGACTTTTTCAGCAGCAATTAGAAACATCTGAAAAGTAAGTAACAGAAGCACAAAGGCTGATTAGGAGATATCAGTATGCATCTGATTGAGTGTTTGTCTGATTAAGTGCACTTACATTGTGCTTACTACACAAAGGACTCTTGGCGCTGCACACATCCAGACCTTTGGGGCATATTTTGGTTTAGCAGGTCTTGGAATTTTTGTGTGCAACTCAGCAGAATCCTAGTGCACCGGTGATACTTTACTTTCACCGTCTCTGTTCGTTGAGACTCTTCCTGCCCTTTATTGTGTTGTTGTTTTTTAAAGGCGACATACTTTTACAGTAAAACCTCATCACAAAAACGCACATAAGTTAGTTGCAACCTGCTGCTATGGCATTTGAGATGCTTTCATTAGAAGATCCCCCATGGTGATTTTAAATGTAACTTATCAAATATAAATGCTTTGATAACATAATCATTTGTTCGGGCAACTGTATGAAGTAGCATTTTTATAATGCCTTTATATCAGCTATTTTTATTCCACACAATTAATATTATCATATCAATGAGGAGGGGTCATACATTTGAAGGAAGATTGGGAGCCCGCCATTTCAAGACAGAGCAACAACGTTATTGTATTAATAGTACATTCACATACAATATATTAATCACTGTTGCTAAGGACGATTATTCATTCTGTGCTGATACCCTGTGTGAGAGACTCTGCGGGATTCTTCTTTCTTAGCCCTCAGGCTCCCTAACAAATAGTTTCCCTTTTGTTTTCCTTCCTTCCATTTCATCTGAGGGTGTCTTTTGTCTCAGTTGCATCCAGTTTTTTAAAAAATTTCTAGATCTGACATTAGCCAAGACCTTTTGAATATCTATCTATCTGTCTATCTATCTATCTATCTATCTATCTATCTATCTATCTATCTATATTGTAGGAAGCTGGCTCTGTACATACTATACCAAAGTGAGGTATAGTGTGCACATAGTCCAGTGGAACCCCAAAGGTAGGCAGAGGTAAAAGTAGAGAGCCCCTTACTCTCTATTTGTGGTAGTGTGGGCGAGCAGTAAGGCTTTATCAGAGGGTAGTGTTAAGCATTTGTTGTACAGACTCAACAGCAAATGATTGTCACCCACTCAAAGACTGAACTCAGACCAATTTTGTTTGTATAAAAAATGTTCTTTTAGTTATTTTATTTCCTAGAATCAAGCAAGCCTGGCACAGGTAAGTGATTTATACTTTGCAGTAATAATACAGTTTGAATTGCAATTGTATATATACTTTGGTTTGGTTACAGTAGAATTACTGGTAATTCAATGCTTTGAAATATTGAACATATATTTTGTATTGGCTTTTCAATAGGATGTCAAGTAAATTACTTTACAGATTACTTTTCTTACAGTGTAGTATACCTGGATACTGCACTGGGTCATTTCCTGTAAACAGGTAAGTAAAAGCGTTTTGGTTATTTGGTTACAGTTTTAGAGACTTTTATAGATTTTCCAACTCCACACTTAAAAACTTTTTCACAGAAAACAGTCAATGTTATCCTATGGGAGGAAATAGTGTTATCGGTTCACAGGTAAGTACTTTGTTGTGGGAGTTGGGTTTCTGGGGTTAGACTCAGGGGTCCCCCAGGGTCAAGGATGCTTTCTTGTTGCACCCTTAGCGGCACTAGGGCCGCAGGGTGCAGAGTGCTGAGGCCCAATGTTATCCAATGGGGGATAGGTGGCCTCTGGTTGGTGGCTGCTCACTAGCAGGCCACAAGGTTGTGGGAGCAACGCTCCAGGACTTAAGCTCAGGGCAAATGGGGGCTCAAGGTAGCACCAAAGGTACACCCTCAGCGGCACTAGGGCGGCCGGTTGGAGGGTGCTGGTTTGTCGTCGGGTGCCCTGTTACTTTCAATGGGTGTTCTCCGGTTTGCAAACACACTGCAGGCTCTGGAACGAAGGTCTTCTGGGTGCGGCCACCACTTGGAGAGGTAAGTTGGGATGCTGGGGGTTGGCTAGACACTGTTGGTTGGGCCACCCAAGGCCGGGGGGCGTCGGGTGCAGGGGTGTCTTTTAGGGTCGGATCTTCTTACCAGCTCCTGGTCGCGGTTGGGGGGACCCTCCGGATTGAGGCTGCAGGCGTCGGCTGGAGGCTTGAGGCAGGTCAGAGATCACTGGATCTCAGGTCAGGATCGTCGGGGAGACCTCCTCGTGGTGTTGGGCCACTCGAACTCGGGCCGTGGGCGACGGGTGCATTGTGGTGCAGACTCGCAAATTTTGCCGGAGCTGGAGTCTGTTGGTGAACAATCCGTTGTTCACGGGAGACAAAGTCTTTTCCTTGGAAGGCAGGGCAGGTCCTCAGGGTTATTGAGGTTGCTGGCTGCAGGACACACCTGAGTTTCGCATCTGCAGGTTCGAGGTGGGGACAGGTCGGTAGGTCTGGGGCCAAGTCAGTGGGCGTCCTCCTCTTCTTAGCTTCGGCACAGCTGTTCGGTCCTTCTTCTTCTTTTCTTCTTGGTCGTTTCTTGTCTGAGTTCTTGGTTCAGGGCTTCCCCCTAAATACTGTATTTAGGGGGCATTTTAGGTGTCTCGAGGTCAGTAGCTAGTGGGCTACTGACCTTAGGGTGACTACACCTTTGGTGTGCTCACCCCATGTGGGGGAGGGAGTACAATCCCCAATTCTGATTGGGGAGTGCCTGCCATCTGCAAGATGGCGGGCACTGAAGAGTGGGCTTCACCTCGCCTCCCCCACCTGAGGGGTGGGTTTGGCAGAGGTGGGAACACCTTCTGGGCTGGTAAATTTTTCCCGCCTGTCTTCCCGCCGAAAAGGAGGGGAGACAGGAAGGGGGCCTGCTCCTGATAGCGATAGAGGCTGGGGGTCACATTACAAAGGCTGCAAGGCCACAGATGGCTCTTCCTGGACTGGGGGAGGTGTGAACAGCTCGCCCAGGAAAGGCTTTGTTTCTGGGCTCAGGGAGCGAAGGCTCCCACCCCAGGGGTCCAGAAACATGTCTCGCGGTGGCAGGCTGGTGTGTACCAGACAGGGAACCCATCAGAGGCTGGTCGTTTTTACAGGGGGCATCTTTAAGATGCCCTCTGAGTTCATTTTTCATTAAATCCCACACTGGCATCAGTGTGGGTTTAATGTGCTGAGAAGTTTGATACCAAACTTCCCAGTTTTCAGTAAAGCCATTATGGTGCTGTGGAGTTCGTAATGACAAACTCCCAGCACCATATACTCTTAATGGCATTACTGCACTTACAATGTCTAAGAATTGGCTTGGACACTGTAGGGGTACACGGCTCATGCACCTGTACCCTCACCACTGGTATGGTGCACCCAGCTAGAGGGGTGGCTGACCTATGCCAGGGCAGTGGGTTTTAGGCATGGCACACAGGGATGTCTGCCATGTCGACTCTTCACTTTGTTCTGCACCAAAACACGCAGCCTGCAATGGCAGTGTATGTGTGTGTGTAAAGGTACAGGGCCTCTAAGGGTGGCACAATAAGTGCTGCAGCCCTTAGAGGCTTTCCCTGGCACCAGTGCCCTTGGTACCCATGGTACCTTTTACAAGGGACTGACATGTGGCCAGAGAGGTGCCAATTGTGGGTACAAGGTACAGTTTTGGGAAAGAACACAGGCCCTGGGAACCTGATTGGCAGGGACCCAGGGCACATCAAGTCAAAGTGCATCAGTAGTCTGGCAAAAAGTGGGGGGGGGGGTTACTGCAACAGAAACCCAGCTTCTTACACATATATATATAATATAATATATATGCCGAAACGCGTCACGTATAGATTTATGATGCAATAAATCTATTTTGTATTGATATTGCCTGGCTGTTTCCTGAGTTCGCGCTTACGTGTGGTGATTTGGATTTATATATATATATGGTCTTAGAGAATGCACGGGAAAGAGCAACCAATGCCATAAGAGAGAACTTATTGCTACCCAAGAACATGAAAATGTCGTCTGAGTTGAATGTGGAACCAGTGAGATTCATCACAGATTTTAACAGCTCGAATCAGAAGGTGAAACAGACGCTCAATAAACATTGGGGTGTCCTTAAGAAAGATCAGGAATTAAAACCCTTCATCAAACAACAGGCCAATGTCACCTACAGAAAAGTACCCTCACTAGGGGGACTATTGACACAAAGCTACTTCTCCAACAAACCTGTACATCTACAAAAAACAACTTGGTTATCACAGAAGGGCTTTGTGAAATGCGCAAGATGTAAAGCCTGTAACTATGGCCGCAATATGACAGAAGTTATGACCATTCAAGGTTTGAAAAAAACAATTAAGGAAAGGATCACGTGTGAAACCACCCACGTGGTTTACCTTTTGGAATGTAAATGCGGCCAAAGATATATCGGAAGTACAGTGAATAAACTAAAATTGCGCATCCTCCAACATTTGCGAGCAATATTGAACAAGGACTTTGCGTATGTGATGGCCAAACATATCTGGAGAGAGCATGAAGGGATTTTAGATAAAAACACACTCTCGTACTCTGGTATTGAACATATAACAACGAATATCAGAGGGGGAGACAGAGAGTTGTTATTGAGACGTGCAGAATCAAGATGGATTGTCAATTTGGGTACAGAGATGCCGTGGGGCCTGAATGCAGATGCGGAACTATACACCTTCTTGTAATAATGTTTATCATTTTACCTGCCTCAGACATGTCTTAAAACTTGGTATCCTTGGGTTTTAAGTGTACCGCAATTTTAATCAATGGGCCCAGTTATTGTGTTTTATCTCCCTCCTTTTGACAATCTCTCTTTTATAACTTTTTATCACCTTATTGAGCACCGCATATGTGCAATTGTTGCATTAGGTATTATTCTTTGAAATGGCGAGTAAGTTGATCATTTAAGGGCTTATATTTTCAAGTGAATAATGATGAAGTATATCTGAACATAATTTTTTCCACTAACAGACATTAATGATGGAGTTTTACTCCATCATATATCGATCAGCAATGTATACATCTGATAATGTGGATTTGAATGGTCCAGTGGAAAATTGTTTGGAATACTGTATGGAGGTCAGTTGAGGTAATATTATACAGAGTAGAATACGGAAAAGTTTCTACGAATAAGCACTAAGCACTTTATATTTATGGTGTAAATATATAGTACTGAAAGGTATAGTAAGTTAAGAGCGGGTTTTATAGAACCCATCTTTTTGAATATAATGCTTTTAGTGACCTCCTCGTTTTAGATCTTTTTAGATTTTTTCACTTGTTGATAGAGGACATTTGCACTTTGTACTTGTATAAGCACAGGCACTTTAGACCTTCCTGGCACTTCTGCAGATTCTTCCCTGGAGCCCAGGAAATATGCACATTGCACCTTTCGGCAGTGTTTGTCATTTTTATTAGTATATACATTTGAATCTAGAAGTAAGAACATATAAATAAACTTGAAGCAATGTAAGGGGTGTTATTAGAGATTGAATTAAAAGAGTAGCATGATGTTTTGGGAGAGATCGAACCATTATACATAATCGACATAATACTGGAAGTCTGGGGCTCTATTGATTATTAATAAGAAAATGACATAAATATGAAGGATTAGATGGTGTACTTCACAAATTGATAATATGTATTTATTCATGTCACTTTGAAAAATAGAGAAAGAATGTAAAGTAAGATAAAGCTATTTTGTTTATGTCTAAACTATACATGATTCCAATTTTGAACGTGGCTCCTTTAAGAAATTGACCTTGTTTTTTAATTGGTGGTGGGGGAAATGAACTATGCTTCCCTTTAAATGGACACGTTGTTAGCACACTTTGGACCCAGTAGAAGGCGCAAGCCGAAACGCGTAGGTCATCGTTTTGTATGCACCCCTGCACTTAGCTTGTGAAGGCTTCGTATGAAGAGGCTCTTTGTTATATTTTAATAAAGCCCTTTTGAAGTCAGTTTCTGTAAGTGCTGTGCTTCATTTTGCCCTGGTAAACGTGTGGAAAGCTGAGCCCGAGTGGAGGGCAACCATTTGGAGCAAATGTGCAATATATATACATATATATATATATATATATATATATATATATATATATGTATGTATATATATATGCATATATATATACATATATATATATACATATATATATATATATATATTCAAAACAGCAATCACTCCTTCCGGGAAGCCCAGACCCGTGGGAGGTGGCGCGCAGAGCCGGTGAGTACCCGGCATGAAATCCAAATCACCACACGTAAGCGCGAACTCAGGAAACAGCCAGGCAATATCAATACAAAATAGATTTATTGCATCATAAATCTATACGTGATGCGTTTCGGCAGTCCCGCTGCCTTGATCACACCAACTACTACACGTATACAGAGTGGTATATAAACATAACATCAGAGTAGAAGGAGGACTACAGCCGTAGATCCAACTAGTATCTGAATACAGTGGCCATTTTGGAGTGGTGAAACTCTAACATAAAATGTTTAAATACAAATATCACTATAATGTAAATATCGGCAAGGAAATTATATTAGTTATATCACCGTTTTTTATTATATATTTTTTTATTTTAAGAGGCATTATTTATTAATTAATTTTTGACGAAATGACTTGATGAAAGACATATTCATGTACTTGCACTAATCAGCACTGAAAATGTATCATGTGTAAATTGTGTAGATTTCATTTCGTCTTTTGAGTTTATCAATAAGGGTTATGACAGTGCCTCTTTTATTTACAATATATTTGAAATGCCCATTCAGGGCTTAATTCTGTGTAGTAAATGTGAGGTACCATCCATGAAGGATATAGATCCGCAATTAATGAATTTTTATGAAATTAGCACAAAATGAACAAAACGATTATTGTGTTTATATATAAATTTGGTATTTTTTTGCACTAATTTACTAGTGTTAAGATGGCGCCTCCTTGTACTATATT
Organism: Calotriton arnoldi; assembly: GCA_963921515.1. NCBI lineage: Eukaryota > Metazoa > Chordata > Amphibia > Caudata > Salamandridae > Calotriton > Calotriton arnoldi. The sequence continues at coordinate 5,068,448 of CAWUFW010000020.1, forward strand.
ATTTGGAGTCCGTTATTTATGTTGTTACCGCATGCACCGGAAGTAAAAAATGTGTATACCAGGCTATAATCATGTTTAACTTACGGCACTTTGAACAGTGGAAAAAGGCGCGAAGCCGAAACACGTCCTGTGTCTTATCTCAGTGAAATAAAATAACCGAGTTTCACCTTCGATCGAGTGCTGTCCCTTCATTTTCCTGCTGGGGGTGAAGTTTTTGAGCTGGATGTTATGAGTGGAGCCATCGCCACTACACGGACCTGCACCCACTCCTGAGTGCTTCTAGCGACCTTGGGGGAATTGAGCTTTAAACTTCCGTCGCATTACAGCACCGCTGTCCTGCATCAAAGCCGACGAATACGCGAGCAACAGTGACGGGTGAGTCGAAGGGCGCACAAGTCCGTTGCATCGTAATATTCCTGAATGGTTGAAAGCAGCATCGACAAATATCAAATACAATTGTACAGCTGGAGTGTTTCGAGGGTGAATGCTGATTTTAATCGTGAAAAGTGCCGAGTTTACTGGCTTAATCAACTAAGCATGTTTTCCGATGCATCTCACCGCGAGGCAGCAGCAGATGTGTTTAAATGCACTCCGATGCAACGATCAGAACGGGATAGTGGAAACGGGATACAAGGCTCTTTACGTACGCAGTTTAACAAATTAGAGCGGCTTTTTGAACGTGAAATCCGCAAGTGGTGGGAAGCCACCTTGTTGCAGAATTACATAGAGGTAAAACGCATCCCATGCGGACTACGCATCTACACTATCCCGTCTTACGAGAATCCGGACCCGGCTCTTCTTGACGAGTGGTCAGCATACACCACAGATGTCTCAGTGGGTATGCTTAAGATACTCATAAAATTTGCATGGAGCGACCGAGAGAAATGTCTTAAGGAAATCGATGAATTAGAAGCTTTGATTGCCCAAAATTCAGATAGTAACACCAAAGATGAACTACGTGAAAATATGAAAAACGTCTTCTTAGTTATGAAGAAAAAATTAAACTTAGAAAACACACAAAGTTCAATAGAGACGCCAGAGACTATGAACAGGGCAGAATTTTAACCTTCACGCGCAAATTTGATGGGCCACGAAGGGCATTAAAGAATACAGCCTCTAGGATCACGGCACCAAAGGATATTTCTGAATCCAATGTGAGCACTGACGCAGAGCAGTCTGGAGAAGATGGCTCAGAAAATGCGACTGCTTTGCCTGCGAGAAGCCGTTTTTTCGAGGAATTCCAACTAATGCGGGAATCAAGACAACGGGGAGGACGTGGCAAACCCCCAGAACAGAAACGTCAAGACACCGCAGGAAATCGAGAAGGGGCGGCCACAACAAGCCAAAGCCAAGGTATCGCAGGTCAAACGCGCAGCAAGAGGGGATTCAGGAGATAACACCAGTTGACGATTTGGCAAATGTTAATCTTACAACCAAAAAATTGACCAAAGATGAACAAATTGTGCTTAAAAAAGGACTCACCTTTTGCCCAACCAAGGAACTTGAATATACCCAAACACGCATTGATCTTTATCAATTTACGAGAAAATTGAAACTTCATAAATTTTTCAAACTGAAAGGCTTACATCAGGAGGCCATTGATCATACAACCACAGCAATTTCTGGCTCTCGACCTGAAAATCTAACTGATGCCTTAACGGGTGAGGACTTACTGACATTGCAAATTATGGGTAGTCAGGAAGTAGGCAATACACAAGAAGCTATTCCAGTTGTTTCCAATATCGTGAGCCTTGGTATTGAACAAAAATCAGCTAAAACGAATTTTAAGCCAAAATCAACATATATACCTATGACTCCCTTTAATACCATCGACACCTTTGAGGAAGCAGTAAAAAAAGATCTACAGAAATTACGATCTAACAAATCTACAAAAACACATGCAAATCTGACTGTGGGACAGAGAACAACACTACAACAAATTCAAAATGATCCTAATGTTATCTGCAAACCCTTGGACAAAGGAGGAAATGTAGTACTTATGACACGAGAATACTACGTCCAAGAGGCATTACGATAATTGACAGATGTTAAATGTTACACTCGAATAACGAAGGATGAATATGTGGACAGCATCACACAATACCATGTGCTCATTCAAAAATGGGCAGACAAACATATGCTTGATGACAATGAATTTAAATTTTTGACATGTCCACACCCTGTTACACCATCATTTTATCATCTGCCTAAAATTCATAAGAATGCCCTTCTACCACCGGGACGCCCGATTGTATCTTCTAAGGGCTGCCTGACAGAATCGATGTCACAATACATCGACTTCTTTCTGGCAGAGTTTGTATGGATGTTGCCATCATACATCCGAGATACTACTGATTTTATTAGGAACATTATAGACATTTCTTGGGAGCCGGATATGCTGATGATTGTTCTCGATGTTATGAGTTTATATACCTGTATTGAACACACAAATGGCCTACGGGCATTACGGTATTTTTTAAAGGGAAGATCTTTAAAATTCACAGAACATAATGAAATGTTGCTTGAATTTGTATGGTTTTGTTTAACCAATAACATCTTTTTGTTTAACCAGCAATACTACCGCCAAATACAAGGTACAGCCATGGGCACCTGCTTCGCCCCCAGCTACGCGAACTTGTTTGTGGGCTGGTGGGAGAAGCAGGTGGCCTGGGCTGAAAAATACAATCATTGGGTAAAGTGCATAACAGGATGGTATAGATATATAGATGATCTATTTATACTATGGAAGGGCTCCCAAACTGATGCAGAGAGTTACATAGCAGAACTCAATAACAATTCATTGAATCTACATTTTAGCGGGCACTTCAGTACCACAGAAGTTGCTTTTCTAGATTTAAAGGTCTTCGTAAGGGATGGCAAAATTTGTACTTCCCTATTTAGGAAAGAAACTGCAGGTAATTCCATATTGGAAGCACACAGCAGCCATCAGAAATCTTTGAAAAATAGCATACCTTACGGAGAACTGCTTCGTCTGAAAAGAAATTGCACTTTAGAAGAAGATTTTAATGTTGAAGCATTAGCAGCGATAGAAAGATTCAAGGTACGAGGATACTGCCCTGATCTGCTTGCAAAGACTCTATCTAGAGTAGAGAGAATTCCTAGACACTGTCTGCTACAAGATAGAGAGAGACCCAACAAGCATGAAAGTGAAACCTTTAGATTTATTACTACCTTCTCTAATGATGCAGGCACACTTAGAAAAATATTGTGTCGTAACTGGCATATCTTACAAACAGATATGGTGATAGGGAAAAAACTTCCAGATTATCCACAAGTGACTTTTAGAAAGAGTAGATCACTAAAAGATGCACTTGTTAAAAGTCATTATGAACCGATTCCATATAATCCCAGAATAAGCACATTGACTGGCTTTTTCCCTTGCTCTAAATGCAAGGCTTGCAGACAGAGTTCTAAAACCTTAACATATACCGTTCCAGGCATGACACAACCTAAGGCTATTAATACATTTATGACCTGTAATACACCCTTTAGTGTGTATTGTCTGCTATGTCCTTGCAACATGCAGTATATTGGGAGTACTATACACCCAACGAAACGAAGAATTTTAGAGCATGCAAGAGCAATAGAGAAAAAAGATTTTACCTAACCCGTAGCGAGACATTTCCCTAGATTCCACAACAGTGATAGAAATTTATTGAAATTTTTCTGCATAGATCATGTCCCTGCGAGTGATCGGGGAGGTAATCGAGAGCTCAAATTACGTAGACTAGAATCTAGGTTCATTATTGATTTGCAGACTACATTCCAAATGGTTTAAATACTGAAGAAGAACTTGCAATTCATCTAGGATGAGGATCTGCTATGCTATGTTCTGTGAAGTTTTCTGCACAGTCAAACTTGATATGAGAAGAGAACTACAGTAGGGTATTGAATTGTGCACCAATAATACATCTGCTGATTTGCCCATTCAGGGCTCAATATTTTTTTATTATATATATTTTTATTTTAAGAGGCATTATTTATTAATTAATTTTTGACGAATTGACTTGATGAAAGACATTTTCATGTACTTGCACTAATCAGCACTGAAAATGTATCATGTGTAAATTGTGTAGATTTCATTTCGTCTTTTGAGTTTATCAATAAGGGTTATGACAGTGCCTCTTTTATTTACAATATATTTGAAATGCCCATTCAGGGCTTAATTCTGTGTAGTAAATGTGAGGTACCATCCATGAAGGATATAGATCCACAATTAATGAATTTTTATGAAATTAGCACAAAATGAACAAAACGATTATTGTGTTTATATATAAATTTGGTATTTTTTTGCACTGATTTACTAGTGTTAAGATGGCGCTTCCTTGTACTATATTATTTGGAGTCCGTTATTTATGTTGTTACCACATGCACTGGAAGTAAAAAATGTGTATACCAGGATTGTTGTATTCCTCTTAGGATGTCCGTATATAGGTTTTCCTGTATCATGTCCTTATATAGGCACAATTCGCCCTGCCCTTATATAGGCATAAAATCCCAGTCCTTATTTAGGCATTAAACCGTGCACTCCAAATACAGGCATGGTCTCCGACATCCGTCCACCCTAACGTCACAACGAGTTCTTGAAGAACAGACCCTTAGGCTTCAGGAGTTTCCCTTGCACAGGACTATTGATTTCTTCAAGGACTCATCTATTATGCATGAACCGTTATACCTTAGGGGTTCATTCATGACGTCTTCCGCTGTCCGATTCACGTCAGTGCTAACATTCTGAGGTACCTCTCAGGTATAAATATACCTTCCCTAGCCCTTGTAAACTAGAGGAGACCTCGACTTCAGAGGAGCCCGTTTCCCGGCCTGACGCACTGAGAAGACGCTGTCATCCCTGCACGCTGAGAGTCCAGCTTCCAGTGATCTGACTTCCCTTGCGGGGTGTTGGAGTTCGAGTCTGGCAAGAGATTCCTACCTCTCTCATTCTTAAGGTATGGAACTGACTAGAACCCAGAGGGACTCTTGGCATTCTAGGCATACTAGGCGTAACATACTCTTAGTATACCATAGTAAGGAATACTTCACCTACTTCATACCTCTCCCTACACCTAGGTTAGGTTAGGTACATTGGGGTAGAACTAGCTTAGAAACGCATCGTATGAGTACTCGCATTTTTAATCTGTGTTATTTATGTAAATGAATATCTGCTAAAGATCATGCTAGCGCAATAATGTACTGCTTACGCTGTACATTATTTATCTTGCATACTGTCTTGTGATCATAACTGCACACATTACTTACACAAGAAACAAGACTGTTCAATAAACCTTTTATTGAAACGCCCGTCTACTCTTTCTGTGTAACTTCGAGGAAAACTAAGTATGCACGAGTGAGCTGAGTGAAACGGTTATCTATTGTTTCCACGACTCTGGGACACGTTCTGATTCTAAAGGGAAACAAAGTGGTCATGTTTTGCGGCTGCCAGAAACTACTCCCTTCTTGTTTGTCAAGGAGTTTCTAGTGGCCTCTGAGCTAGCTGGCACAAGTAATTAAGTTTAATATACTCGATAGGGACATACCGACCTCAGTCCTATGTCAAGCCTATAGGGTATATTATTCCAATGCGCAGAGCCTATTAGGGAAATAGGAGCTACACTACATGGCGCCCAACGTTTGGTAAGGCAGTAATTTAACATTAGATACTGAGTAACTCAGCTGTGCTTTTTCTCTCAGAGACCCCTACCCATATACTCCAAAAGACGTCTGGAGTGGGCAGGGTTAAGTATCCACCACGGCTACATAGGGAAAAACCCTATATATTAGCTGTTTGGTTTGCTCAACGTTGAAGGATACAGTGTTCCAAAATATTGTGCACCTTATCTTTGTTTCCTTGAAACTTGTTCTACATTTTTCAAAAAACAAATGTCCATACACAGGGACGATGCCACCGGAAACGGTGGAGCTGCAGCTGATCCAGCCCAAGCAGCAGCTTTTAACATTACAGGTTTAATTGAAACCGAGGAGGGTGTCATAAACATCCCTCCAAACTTAAGAGGAGCCATCACTCTAAAACTCATAAAACCCGACCTTCCACCAAGAGGCGGTAGAGCAGTTTTCGTGATAGAGGCACACGAATCCTTTCAGACAGAGGTATTCTATTCATGGGTAATATTTCCTGAATCAAATCCAGTAACACACGTTTCACTTCTACAAAGAAGATGATCCACCAGAGGAATATATTCCTTTTGAGGATATTGAAATTCCACTAACATACCAGGAGCATCAGCTCTGGTTTAAAGGCGCCCTAAAACATCACAAAACCATTACCAGGCTCGGTCCACTAGGATTTATTCTGCAGCATTTATTGCCCAACGGTCTATACAGGGTTTCGACTTTTGGAAAGACACAATAGACACAAAAACTGTCTGGGGTACTAAAGATTGGCAAGTGCAGGGGATAGAAGCTTTATTTAGAGCCTGCATCATCCCTGAGCAAATAATGTTTTTGAATGAAACTATCCAACAAACATCTTGTCTTGGTCTAGCCAAGATCAAAGAGATGAAAACACCTTCTGTACCAACACCTGCAAGTGATAATAATACACAGGCAGCGGTTACAGTTGACAAAATACTACAACTCAACAGATCTAATCCTGATTGGAGAAAATGGTTGATCTGGCCCACAGACACGAACAACTGTCAGGAAAGATTCCTGAATAAAACTCAGGGCTTTACTATTCATAGGCCAGACCCAAGATACGTCCAAAGACAGCATCCGGGGGTAGTAACAACATACAGTGTAGGTAAATTGTGCCTCGATTGGCTGCAGAAATCTACACTACAGGATGTGAAACAACACTTATCCTTACTTAAAGAAGACGCAGACCTTAGGGAATTCTTGCTTGGACCAAGAAAACCGCGTCAAAAACATTTCATATATGCCGGCATCTATGCTGCTTATAATGAAGCATGGAAAGTGTCACAGATGGAGGACGCAGAACGAATACGTGAACTTGATCGTATTAATTTAGAGAAAACCCTCTCTGTGGTCGACAATGGGTTAACAACTTTGTCCTCCAGAATATATTCATTGGATGGCATTGTATCCTCTGCTATCGACATACTAGAACAAGATTTGGCGATGTTACAACAAGGCCAATCTCAATTACGTTCTATTGTGTTATTAAGCTGGACGCTGCAATCTTTGCGTGCGGGCTATGTGCCTTGGCGTTTTATCAACACGTCAATTCTGTTTGCAGAATACAATCTAACTGATAAACAGATTGAACTGGCACAAAGAGGAGCAAAGTATACAGTGCTGGGCATTGAAAAACTGGAAAAGTTACCATTCACAGTGGCAGAAAAACGAGCTACAGATTGGCTTATTCATGGCAAAATCACACTACCTGTGACTACTTTTCAGTTTCAGTATTGCCTCAAACAAATGCAAGCAGGCAAATATGAAAGGTTGGGTAAGGAATACATTAAGATATCTTGGAATTTACCATATACATATAGATGTTGGAGTGGGGATCGTGATGTGTTTCTGAGCGGTACACACTGTAAAAATGCACTGAGCGGTTCACTAATATGTCAGGACATTTCTTTACACAGGGCTTGTAATGGTTCTGTGGCAAATTTGTCTTGCCACCAGCAGGGTACACCAGCTGCTGTGATTAATCCAACGTTTGGACAACTTTCTAATGGGAGTTACCTCATGTTGAATGATCAGAGTTGCTGCGGCATGTTGCCAGGCATCCCATATCTAGTAACGGTCAACTCCAGGGTCACTTGCTGTATGCAAGTATTGTTTGCCCCAATAGACACAGTCAGGGAGTCGCCTTTGTGGCCTTCGCTGAACGTCTCTTTTATAAGATTTGATACTTTAAGCAGAATGAAAGCCATGCTTTTGCAACAATCAGTGCCTTTAACCTCGGCCAAAAGAAACCTATGATCTACAAGTAGCAAGGACTTCGGCTGAGATACAGACTTTAATACGTACAAATTGCCCTATACATTTCGTGGAAATGATAGGACGTATCTTTAACATGTCTGATACAAGCGGAATTGTACATGTATTTAAGAGCATCTGTTCCGGTCTGTTAGCACCTTTCCAGGCAATACTCGGAATAATCCCAAACTTTGCACATTCGGTGTTTGGTGGCATACCATTAATTCTAGCACTTGTTGCCGGAATTCTATTTCTCTTCCTGCTATTACGCTATGGCCAGCCTATTCGCAGACATCACTCCGAGCGAAATGGAGAAAGCTCTCCTTGAACGAAAGTGCCGTGAGCGAATAGTACAGCTTTTGGGCTTAATACCACGTGGTTCCTGTCATTCAGACCAATCTGGCAAGATTGCATCTTACCTGTCCTACGATGCCTGCTATGCAGTGAAGAATGCGTGTTAGACACCTGTCTAACATTTCCATCAGCAACGCCAACGGATATCGATACTCTGCTGGACCCGATAACGGCCCATGCTCTGTGTTGTCCCCAGAGGCTACCAATCCTGATGACGGCATTCATTGAGAGCTCACAGTCGCTTCCGGCTGCTGCTGAGGTACGAGATGGATCTAGAGGCACACAGGTAACAACGGACGCGAACATTGCTGCAGCATCCTATGCTGAAAGCGATGCTTCACATTATCTGTTCAATTAATCTACTACACGAGGTGTTCCGAATGTCACCAACTACGGTGGACGATATTTTGTCTACAGAAATAGATGATCTCATGTTTACACCAGACCCATACACTGACTCTGATTCGGCCCACAGTGTTCCAGAGATGCAGTAACAATTTGGCCTTCATATTTCAAAAACTTTTTTCCGTTTTTTCAAATTAAATGGCACAACAATCTGCTTGAAGTAGAACTATTCTTATAGTACGGACTTCGCGGTACTTCCACAGACACTTAGTCATCTTGTTTGTCTAAACAGTTCATTAGTTTCCATGACATGAAATGACTTTGATTTTGAACAAACTTATCGATCATTTTTTTGTCACATGTAAATATTACTGCTTATTTCATTCAAATTGCATTTTATTTTCAAATATATGCCTGAAATGAAAAGCAAT